>LR990942.1:1780000-4180000 GCA_905163415.1 Noctua fimbriata | reverse complement strand
GGACGTGCTCTTAGATAAAATTTTACTTTTAGCAAATTAAGTTAGTTTAAAATTGCTTATTAGCCTTATTAGGCTAGATTGTAATATAATAAATAAATATTAAAAAAAAAAAAGTTTTAAATTATCCTCTTCAATGACACTAACAATAAAATACTCTACCGGCTTGGACCCTGTTCCCGATATCGGTGGGCTACTAATTTTTATATTTTTAAATGTTTTTATATGGTTTTTGTTAAGAAATATTTAAAAATGTAATTAGTGTGTAAGAAAATAAATAAAGGAGAATAAGTAAATACTCTACTATTTTTATATGGTTTTTGTTAAGAAATATTTAAAAATGTAATTAGTGTGTAAGAGAATAAATAAAGGAAATACTCTACAAATAGTTTTTTAATACATGTTATAAGTAAACTAACCTGTGTTTTCACCATCACGCCAAATTTTTATCAAAATTCTGCACCAAAATTTGCCCGCAAAAACACGCACCGTACTTGACGAGTTCCAACAAGTTACTGAGTGGAGTTAGCAACTTAGCAATGCATACAATAGTTAGTGTTGCCAGTCATATAACTTATTTTCCACAAAAGTCATTCAATGTTGCCTTAATATTAAGATATTTTTGTATGTATATGTTTGCTCATAGGGCAAAAATACCCTTGTTGGCAATGTTGGCGTATTTCACGGTAATGCTTGATGAGCTGCCCGGTCATACCCCTTAGATGTTCTAGGGGGATCCCGAGGTTTTAGAAATACTGTTTTTCTTTGAGATGTAAAAATTGGTGTGTTAGGTGATAGGGGCGGAGATTGAGAGGAAAAATAATTTTTAGTGGTATGTGATGGAGCAGATGTTACCACATCTGCATATAATTTGGAAATTGGCGGATGTACCTGCGTCGCTTCAGCATACGATATGCAACTATGGGCCATATAATGCTTAATTGCTTGGTGTCTCGTAAACTCTGGGCATTTTTTGTTGATGGCGTAATGAATGCCACCGCAATGGCAGCATTTAGCATGACATGCTACAAGTGTCGGCAGAATGTTTTTCCCCACACTTGAAGCATTGAGGGTTCGACCTACATTGTACCTTTGTATGGCCAAAACGACAACAATTAAAACATTGTATGGTTGGGAATGTGTACAATTCTACTTGGCGTGGAGCTCTAGCCCTTTTTCGGTCCGATCTGGTTAAGGACGAGTCTGTATCCATACTGGATTCATAGATGGTAATATTTTGCCCGACCGGGGGGACTGTACCCCGTGGATCAGGCGGTTCATTGTCCATAGGACAATAAAGATAAAATATAAAAAAAACTTACCCTAAATATGAAGAATTATTATATACGAAGAATGAAATTAACTAATGTAAAGAATATTTATATAAATCTACACAACTTATTTCAAATCTCAATAGTTTTGAATTATTAAAAAAAACCAAAAGAAAAATCACGACCGCCAAATTCGATGATTCCCGCGCTTTTTTGAACGTCGTATTTATCTACTGTCATTGTTAGAATAGGGAGTAAAGGTTTTATGCAAAATGTCTCAAACAATTCTAGAATTATAATAATTTTTTAAAAACAAAAACACTCAGATATTTTTTTTTTCCGTTGCTATGGCGACTTTACGGCTTATAGAATTTACTCTTAAAATATTTCGTGCATGAAAAGATAGACCTTATATATATTTCATATTTTTTCATACCAAAAGGTTACGTTTTTCATGCGTTTCAGGGAACTTTGGACAAGACCCGACTGGCAACAATGGTTAAACGAGAATAACAGATAATGATTAAAAGACTTGGTGTCAAACCGTGAGAAATGTTCTTTTTATTGAAAAAATAAAGAAAATGGCGTCACGTTGACCCATCTCGGATGTACTCCAGTTTATCAGTTACAATTTCGTGCATTAGAGTTGGCTGGTTGTGGTGTTTGCGTTGTCGACAATTTTAGTCAATTTTGTGAACTTTAAACTCCATGACTTTGAAGTTATAATAGTGTGAAATGTTAATTTGTTTGTTATCATAGCAACTTTAGCTATTCATAAATTTGGTTGGAATTTTATATCTTGTTAATTTACAATGGCTGTTTCAAAATCAACAAACACGTACAATCGTCAAAATTGGGAAGATTCGGTATGTACAGTGCAGCAGTGGTAATACTTAATAATTTTAAAATTGTTTTCATCTTTTTTAACACTTGGTTTCTTTTCTTCTACAGGACTTTCCAATTTTGTGTCAAACATGTCTTGGTGATAACCCCTACATTCGAATGGTATGTGTGATATTTTATTCCTTGTTATGTGTAATGTTACTTTTACGACTTTGGTGGTCTCGGTTGCTAAATCTCTACTTCTATTTCAGACCAAGGAGAAATATGGCAAGGAGTGCAAAATTTGTGCAAGGCCCTTCACAGTCTTCCGCTGGTGTCCTGGCGCTAGGATGCGTTTCAAGAAGACAGAAATATGTCAAACTTGTTCTAAACTGAAGAACGTATGTCAAACGTGCCTTCTGGACCTCGAATATGGGTTGCCAATCCAAGTTAGAGATGCTGCTCTCAAAATACAAGATGATCTACCTCGTAATGAAGTTAACAAAGAATATTATATCCAGAATTTAGATAGTCAAATGTCGAAGTTTGACGCTACACAACCTAGTAACTCAGCATTAAAATCTAAAGGTGCTTCTGATCTGTTGTTACGTTTGGCTAGAACAGCTCCATATTATAAAAGAAACAGACCCCATGTGTGCTCATTCTGGGTAAAAGGAGAATGTAGACGTGGTGAGGAGTGTCCTTACCGTCACGAGAAGCCAACTGATCCTGATGATCCCCTTGCTGACCAAAACATCAGAGACAGGTAAGGATTTGCTTAAATTTTTCTGTTATGGAACTTTATTTGTAATTGTCTGTCAAAAATACAAAACAAGTCATTGTCTGTGCTATGGGAAATAGTTATATTTTCAAGCATGCAATTTAATTTAAATGAAGGATTTAATTAACATTTGTAATATTGTGATGTAAAACACCAAGTGCTAAATGTTTGTTTTCCTTGCCACAGATATTATGGTGTGAATGACCCAGTAGCTGAGAAATTGATGCGTCGTGCAGCTGCCATGCCGGCCCTGCCTCCGCCTGAGGACAAAACTGTCACTACATTGTACATTGGCAATCTACCTGACAACATTAGTGAGGATGAACTTAGAGGCCATTTCTACCAGTATGGTGAAATAAGGTAAGTTATTCTTGAAGAATAATGCTTATTTTTTTAATGTTTTAAAACTGTTAATTGACTAGTTCTTCTCAATACTTTTTATTATTGGACTTAGACCTTCTTTTTGTAAGAAGTAGGAGACCATATTCTATCTTATAAGATTTAAAACTATTAGGGTCACAAACATTATCATTATTTTTACACTAGAAACAGTACCTCAAAGAAATCAGTAAACATTATAAATATTCCATATCTAGTGTTAATGATCATATTCTACCTTTTTGGACAAGTTCTGGTCATCTCTTAGCTGTCATTGTTTATTTTTATTTTTGAACTGTTGATTATGTCTTTTTACTCTGAACTCTCTTAACTTGCACATCTGTCTACATCATTCTCACATATATGTCAGAGTTGGGCTTAGTCATAAATATTTTCAATCAATTGACAAATCAAACTAAAAGTTAGTGATTAGTTTAGTTATGACTAAATCAGTCACAATTGATA
The DNA here is from genome assembly GCA_905163415.1 of Noctua fimbriata. NCBI lineage: Eukaryota > Metazoa > Arthropoda > Insecta > Lepidoptera > Noctuidae > Noctua > Noctua fimbriata. Next base: position 4,176,286 of record LR990942.1, on the reverse strand, counting down.
ATTTAGTTTCAGTCACTGCTAAAATCGAGTAACCATTCGTTATTACATTTAGTTTCGATTATTTTTTTTAACTAAAAAGATATTTTTCGTATTTGAAAACGAGGCAATAAAATATGATCCAGAAAATGGACCAAACTTTTATGTACCTTCTAGTAACTACGTTAGTAGTTAAAAACTGATTTCTTTCTATTCAAAATAATCGTTATCAGGTAATTAGGTACTAATCTGTTTATTAGCACACTCTATTGCTTTTGTGTCACTATCTGGAAAGGGTCTATTGTATTGATACAAAGCATTGTTAGCTACAGGGACAGAATAAAAGAATTTGGGAAGACACTGTTCTAAAGAGTACCTAATAAAGATAGATAAGATAAGCAGATAATACATGTACATTCTAATAACTACTGACACAAAACAATACAATTTTAAACCATTTAAAAACTACTTTCAATTCAAAAGAAACCTTATCAGGTAATTAGGTTCTAATCTGTTTATTAGCACATTCTATTGCTGTTTGTGGCACTATCTGGAAAGGGTCTATTGTATTGATACAAAGCATTATTAGCTACAGAGCCAGGACAAAAGAAGTTCGGTAGACACTGTTCTAAAGAGTAATAAAGGTAGATAAGATGAGCAAATTTTGTATTGATACAAAGCATTATTAGCTACAGAGCCAGGACAAAAGAAGTTCGGTAGACACTGTTCTAAAGAGTAATAAAGATAGATAAGATGAGCAAATTATCCATGTACGTTCTAATAACTACTGACCAGCGTTGCCAGATTTTTTTTTCGCCAATTCGGGATTTTGGAACTTGTTGAGTGAAAAAAGCGAGATACTTTCGTCGAAATCGGGACATAGTAAAAAAACGTATATTAAATCAGAAGTTTTAAATATTTATCTTTTTATTTAAATTCAAATGCGTTTACGTGCCAATAGATAGCAAAAATAGCCGAAGAAAAATTATTTTATTAAAAATGTAATATTTTAAATCAGATTTACCCTATCGTTAAATAGTTGAGTCTTATTCGTCTTCTAAATAGAAAAAATAAAAACGGTCGAGTTATCCCCGAAAAGTGGGTCTGAGCCTGTCCCGCGCGGGACATTTAATTTTGATTTAAAATCGGGACGTCTGGCAACGCTGCTACGGACACAAAACCATACAATTTTAAACAATTAAAAATGCGAAATTATAAGTCAAGCCACAATTTTTTTACTTTTCCACGGAAGCCTATCTCTGATTTTATATCAGATGGGAAAATAAGAAAGCTTCTAATAAACTAATTCGTCTTTTTTACAACGCCAATTAAATATTTCAATGAAAGCGTCAAGTTGAGAGCAACAATTATTTTCACTTGTCTCCTTGATTAAACATCACCATCTAATTTACTAAGTCAGCCACGGATTTTACAACTCACCAACATTTTAAGTTTTACAGCTTGAACGTATGTTGCTTTAAAAAAATATAGTTCAGGCATCAACTCGAAAACTTCATTAATATAACTTAGCTTTTAAAATATTACATAGTATTCTTATAACATAAAAATAAAATTAGCAACTGCAACGATAGAGCGAGACGGGTGCTACTGCGCGCTAACACCAATGAGATCGTACCCTTCGATTCACGCGGGGACGAGTCGTTTCGTGTAATCAGAAAAATAATAGTCCACTAGATTGTAGATCTTTTATTTGTTAAAATAAACATCGTAAAAAAGCATTGCGGCAAGGGAAACGTCTTAGGTTCGTGTTAGGTTACTTTAAACCCTGCAGTTAGAAATAGGAGCCCCCCGCCTATCACAAAATATTGATGTTTCCCATGAACCTAGCTGAACTTAACTTTTGGTGAATTTAAACACTAGAAAGAGTCTATTCTACCAAAAAAAAACAAGCTACGGTTGTTTTGTTTATATTTAGTGGCTATAGTTAATTATTTGATGATCATTTTAGGTATATTTAAACATAAAACATAATCAGCCTATAATGTTCCCACTGATGATCAATAATTTATAGGACGAGATATGACTTAGTCATACTTAACTAACTCTTAAACGTACTAAGTTATAAAATTAGAAGTCGATAGAATTACTTTATTGGCGTCATATATATGTCGAAGCGTCGACGCATATCAGTAGGTTTGGATCAGCGCCATCTATCTCTCACTGGAGGAACTATGTAGTTAGATTTGACAACTAATGTTTGGGAACGTCAAGTAATAACTTGGGGATGGTTAGCGTGGAGTAATGGCGACACTGAGCGAATAATCGAGTCAAATGTCGATCCGGAAGTGTAATCAGGTATTCGACACTGACAGGTACTGACGTTGACAGGTAGGTTGGCTAACCTGTAACGGGGGTAGTACACGTGTGCGGTGACAGTGGAGAGAGGGCACTTTGAATCGGTCTGGCAGTCTGGGTAGACGTTCATTACTCCGCGCTAAACTTCCCGCGTTCCTAAATTCTTAATCGAGCCATATCTGAGGCATCCTTGATTATTTTGTATTGAGTGCGTGTTAGCAAGTAATTAAAAGTGTAAACGAAGGTTTTGTGAGTTTTATTTCCGATGTCGCGACCCACTGATAACGAACCTCCGTCATCAGAAGTGAGATTGGACCACGACGACCCACGTGTTCAAAATGAAGACGCTAGCGACGAAAAATGGATGCGTTTGTTGGAACAACAGAACCGCAATTTTCTGACGCTGATTCAAGCCATGAAAACACCCACTACGTCGTCATATGGCTTTCGTTTACCGGATTGCGATCCTGAGAAACAAGATGTGGATGCACGTGCTTGGGTGATCACTGCAGAGATGTGCTTGACGGACCAAGACCAACATGGCGCCCCGCTTATGGTCGCTCTAAGCCGCGCCTTGAAGGGAGGAGCTTCTACCTGGCTATCTACCGTGTCGTTTCCTGGGATGACGTGGACCGATTTTAAGCGACTTTTTATTGCAAGGTACGATAATTCCACTACTATTGCTTCGTTTCTGATTGATTTGCAAAGTAGCAGGCCCAAAGAAAACGAGTGTCTTGCTTCCTACGCTGCTAGTTTAATGACATCGATCATGGCGAGATGGAATGGCCTTAGTACCGAACGTTTGGCTATTGCTACTATATTGGCTCACATTTCTTAATTCGATCCCCGTGTGCAACGCCTATCTTTCACGACCGATATTCAGACACGTGGCCAGCTACAGCAAGAGCTGCAAGCGGTTTCTTTTATGAAGAGAAAGCTACCTAGCGATGACCGCGATGCCCCTGGAAAGTGGTACAAAGCGAATAGTACTGTGAAGCCTCTGAAGTGTTTTATCTGCGGCAAGCTGGGTCACAAATCCGTGCACTGCTACCGGAAGGACGTGAAACAGGATATTCAAGCTACGCCGAAGCACCACAACCACGGCAATGGCAACGGAAGGGGTTCATCGACAACTGCGAAGTCTCATGCATCCGGGATCACCTGCTTCCACTGCCACGCGCAAGGCCACTACGCATCGAGCTGCCCACGGCGCAATGAGAGGAGCAGCGCCGACTCCGGGTCATCCAAGCCTGTCAATGAAAAGAGGGTTGACCTGTGCCTCCTGAACGCGCCTACTGGGACTCTACGTCACTCCGGTGAGCAATTTTCATTTCATCACGACTCTGGTGCAGAGTGTTCTTTAATTAAAGAATCTGTAGCCTGTAAATTTAAAGGAAAGCGTATTGAGGAGACTGTGACTATGACTGGGATAGGGCAGACTTCCGTTAACTCTACGATACTGATTTTGGCTTTGGTAGAGATCGATGACATTAGTATTGAGATTTGTTTTCATGTATTGCCTGATCATTTTCTACGTTATGGTATTATGATTGGACGTGAGATTCTAGAACATGGTTTTACTGTTCAGATGACTACTGACCGAATTAAGATCTTTAGGTATCCTTTTATTGCTTCTTGTGAGGTAGAGCGAACTCCTGAAATTGACTGGAACTCTATCGATACTGACGTACTGGCGGAACGTAGAGCAGAGTTAGTGAGTATCTTGCAGTCCTTCGAGAAGTCTTTCACTACAGGTATACCTACCGCGTCAGCCGACACGGAACCGATGAAGATTCGTCTTAACCCGCGTAAGATCGAGGCATTGACGGCTCTACCACGCCTGTGACACAGTTACGGCAATTTATCGGTTTGTCATCCTACTTTCGCCAGTTCGTGGCACGGTTCTCACAGGTGATGGCGCCGTTATATGCTCTGACTTCTGGGAATGGTAAGTTGACCTGGAACCCGGAACACGAGGAAGTTAGGCAGAAGACTGTAGCCGCTCTCACAAATGAGCCAGTGCTCATGATTCGCGACCCCGGTGCTGAAATTGAAGTCTACACGGATGCCAGTGCCGTTGGCTACGGTGCGGTCTTACTGCAAAGAAAAGAAGGCAAGCTACATCCAGTCGCCTATTACAGTAAGCGAACGTCTGATGCTGAATCGAGGTACCACTCATATGAACTTGAGACCCTCGCGGTGGTCAATGCTGTAAAGCATTTCAGGTGTTATCTCCATGGTCGCAAGTTCAGAGTAGTCACCGATTGTAATTCTCTGCAGTCCACGCACAAGAATTTGGACCTGACGCCGCGTGTTCACCGATGGTGGGCCTTTCTGCAAGGGTTCGATTTTGACATCGTCCATCGTGAAGGTAAGCACATGTGCCACGCTGACTTCTTCTCCAGGAACCCGTTACCGCAACCTGATACTAAAAATAAGGTTAGTGAGAAGGTAGTACAAAAGGACGTAAACCTCGCAGAGCTTTCGCAGAATTGGCTGATGATGGAACAGCAACGGGACCCTGAAATTTTAAAGCTTGCCAAAACTTACGAGCGACGAGCTGGTGTTTTGCACCGAAAAGTGCAACGAAATGGTAAGAATCGTTGGTTACCTATTGTTCCCCGTTCATTTCGCTGGTCCGTGGTTAATAACGTCCAAGAGGGATTGCTGCATTTGGGATGGGAGAAAACGCTGGAAAAACTCTACGACCTCTACTGGTTCGAGAACATGTCGAAGTTTGTGAGGAAATTCGTAGAGAACTGCGTGACCTGTAAGATCTCAAAGTCACACACAGGTAAGACCCAGGCGGAGATGCACCCAATCCCAAAGGTAGCTATACCATGGCACACACTGCACGTCGATGCTACCGGGAAGCTGAGTGGCAAAAACGACAAAAAGGAGTATGTTTTCGTTCTGATAGATGCCTTCACCAAGTTCGTTATGCTGCATCACACCCTGCACATTGATACAGCAAGCAGCATCAAAGCGCTGAAGGTTAGTGTCGCTTCTAGCATCTTCGGTGCTCCATCGTGCTTGATCGCCGACCAAGGACGATGCTTTGCCAGCAAGGAGTTCAGGGAGTACTGTGCCTCAGTTAATATCAAGCTGCACTTGATCGCTACAGGTAGTTCTCGTGCCAACGGACAGCTGGTTGACCGAGTAATGAGCACGCTCAAAAACATGCTAACTGCTGTAGAGACAAGCAATCGTTCATGGCAAGATGCGTTGCCCGACGTTCAGCTTGCTCTCAACTGCACTGTAAGTAGAATCACGAAAGCTAGTCCTCTTGAGCTGCTGATTGGTAAGGCTGCTAGACCCATTGATATTATGACGGCAAATGATAAAGAGCCTCAAGTTGACATCGTTGAGGTGAGGAAGATGGCTGTAGAGAACATGGAGAAAGCTTCTGCCTATGACAAAAAACGTTTTGACTCTACAAAAGCTAAGATACAATCATTCTCTGTAGGTGACTTTGTTTTGCTGCAAAATGAGGAGCGAAACCAGATGAAACTTGACCCGAAATACAAGGGACCGTTCAGGGTGATCGAGGTTCTTGATGGTGACCGTTATGTTTTGAAGTCCCTTTCTTCCGCCCGGACGTACAAGTACGCACATGACCGACTGCGAAAAATAACTGACGTTGACATGCACGTAGGTGACAATGACGAGACTAGCCATGACGAAAATGATAACGCTGACAAGACTGGTTGAATACTAAGTAGTCAACTTAACATTTAAAGTACCTAGCATAGTAAGAGTTTTCTTATAATCTGTAACGTTAGAGGAAAAATGAAGTAACATGTTGAACAAACCTACTTTAAAAATTATTTTGATAAAGGCTCGAAATGATTGTCTTGATGGTGTTGTGTTTGTAACCGGATGGAGGTTACATGTGGAGGTGACCGGATAGAGGTTACCTGTTGTGTTTGTAACCGGATGGAGGTTACATGTAGAGGTAACCGGATAGAGGTTACGTGTTGAAGACCGGATGGAGGTCGATTGGTTTGATGCTTATGACCGGATGGAGGTTATAAGTGTGATGTTGAAGACCGGATGGAGGTCGATTGGTTTGATGCTTATGACCGAATGGAGGTTATAAGTGTGATGTTGAAGACCGGATGGAGGTCGATTGGTTTGATGCTTATGACCGAATGGAGGTTATAAGTGTGATGTTGAAGACCGGATGGAGGTCAGAGTATGAGCACTGCAATATTTTAATGAGTTTCCTATTATTTGAATGAGTATGGGTGTTGTTCGACATGTCAGCTTTGAGAGAATGAGTTTGTTATGATTTTCATTAGAACCTGTAATGATTTTGATCAGAATACGTTTTATTCCCCATCCGCTTGGGCCAGGAATGGCCGAACGACTAGTACGAGTACTGTCCGAGAATTTTCTTTCATTTCAGGTACTCCACACGAGGACGTGTGATCATCAGGACGGCCGTGTCGAAGCGTCGACGCATATCAGTAGGTTTGGATCAGCGCCATCTATCTCTCACTGGAGGAACTATGTAGTTAGATTTGACAACTAATGTTTGGGAACGTCAAGTAATAACTTGGGGATGGTTAGCGTGGAGTAATGGCGACACTGAGCGAATAATCGAGTCAAATGTCGATCCGGAAGTGTAATCAGGTATTCGACACTGACAGGTACTGACGTTGACAGGTAGGTTGGCTAACCTGTAACGGGGGTAGTACACGTGTGCGGTGACAGTGGAGAGAGGGCACTTTGAATCGGTCTGGCAGTCTGGGTAGACGTTCATTACTCCGCGCTAAACTTCCCGCGTTCCTAAATTCTTAATCGAGCCATATCTGAGGCATCCTTGATTATTTTGTATTGAGTGCGTGTTAGCAAGTAATTAAAAGTGTAAACGAAGGTTTTGTGAGTTTTATTTCCGATGTCGCGACCCACTGATAACGAACCTCCGTCATATAGTTATTTTAGAAGCTTATTGCTTGAATATCTGTCACAAATATAGGGGCTATAAAATAACAACGATGCTGTGATGTAATTATAGTAGTTTACATCGATGATATATGGTGGCTGAGATAGTACTTTTTACATGCACATTGATGGTGGCCGACTTAGTAATTTATAGGACAAGGTAGTTTTTGGAGGAGAAAATGCTATTAAATACATGTTTGTTTATTACTATCCATTAAAAATGACTTTCTTTAAATTCAAAATTTACCTTATCAAATAATTAGGTACTTTTCTGTTTATTAGCACATTCTATTGCTATTTGTGTCACTACCTGGAAAGGGTCGATTGTATTGATAAAAAACATTGTTATCTACACAGCCAGAATAAAAGAAGTCGGGTGGCCACTGTTCTAAAGAGTAATAAAGAAAGACAAGACGAGACAAAAAACAATACAATTTTTAAGAGTTAAAAACTGCTTCCTTTGAAGTCAATAAGCCTTATCAGGTAATTAGGTACTAAGCTGTGTTTTAGCAAATTCTATTCACTACCTGGAAAGGGTCTATTGTCTTGATACAAAGCATTGTTAGCTTCAGAGCCAAGATAAAAGATTTCGGGTAGACACTGTTCTAAAAAGTAATAAAAATAGATAAGACTAGCTGTGCCCGCGGCTTTGCTGACGTGAGCGCGTATTGTTAATTTAAACTAAAACTTGTTAGTACATCGTGTTTTGTTTTAAGTATTAAATCTAAATTTATTCCCCCAGAAATGGACTATGAGGCCATTCTGGGGGAATTAATTTAGATTAGTTATAGAAGAAGTTTATGAACAAAGAAAATAGATGAAATTCATGATCCTTCAGAGGTCCCGACGCTGAGTATCCTTCAAAAATCGTTTAACTCTGAGAGCTTAATCAGCCGATTGAAATCAAAAGTGAGAATATGAAAAAACCCCGTTGCTGAAAAATATTGTAAACGTTTGAATTTAATGTATTTAGTAATGGAACCAGAAAGAGTACGCCCGGCGCTTCGGCAATCTTCATGTTTCCGAATTAACACGAACGTCGCGTCGGCCGCCGCAGTGCGATCCTCATAGATAAAAAGCTTCCAAGTTTGGTTTTTCTACGTATTATAGTGCATTAATTGCGAACCTATGCTAGTCGTCGCACTTCATCTTATTTATGTTACTCACTACATGCAAGTGCAATCACATTTAAAGGTTAAAGACGTGCCGCGAGTTAGACAGTTACTTTTACGGATAAAATTCCTCTTCGCTCTGTCTCTACACAATTGTAAACAAATCCTGTCTAGTACCAAATAACCTGCCTCATCTATTTACTGGTTATTTATTAATGTATATAATATTTACTATGAATTTTACTGAGTGAAAAATATTTTTAATATACATGAAAAAACATAGTTATAACGAAAGATTTGCCTAACACTATTTGAAATTACGACAACCGTGACTATCGTGTTTGTTATAATCTTTTATTAAGTAGAAGTAAATTATCCGTTTGTTTTTAATACATATTTTAATAAGAAAGCAGATGTGTGTATTTATAGTATCAACTCGACTACCTTACAACCCTGATAGGCAACCCAGAAGATTCTTGACTTCGTAGCTGCTGCTGAGAATTTCCTGGTGAAAAACTCAATATCGCCGTTTACCGCCACAGCAAAAAGTTTTTGAATCTGGGTGCCGCAATGAATCGGTTAAGCAAGTAGCGTAATAATATATAGCCTAACATTTGAAGAAGCCTATAAGGAATATTTGTGCAAAATTTGAACGGGATCTATGCTGTAGTTTTTGTGCCATCCCGGAACATCGATTTGAATTTTTATGATTTTATTATTGTATAGATGAGCAAATTATCCATAGAAGAAATAGTAAAAGAAAACACACGTGTATTATTTGTTGAAATATTTACTCGTATTTCAATATTTTGCACTTCACACATTTGTAATACACGTATATTAGTTTCCTTCTGTAACTACTCGAAGTGACAAGATCAGTTTTTTGTTGGGTCAAAAATGGACCCAGATGAAACATCTAGTGTTCTGCGTGACGATGTTAATGTTGATTTGCCGTGTCCGTAAAATGACTAATTTTACAACGAAAGTCGAAAATGTTGAAAACCTAACCTAACTAAGATTTTCTAACAATATTTTGATTGAAAAGAGTGTCCATTGTTTGTGACCATGATAGTTTAAAATCTTATAGTGTCCATTGAGTTTCTTGCCCATTCTACTCCATAGAGATCTAAGCTTTGGAATAGGCAACTAAAGTACTTTCATAAGTCACAATGCCTTATTTCTGTGACCTGTAGCTTCGCCTTCTTTATTTTTCTGACATTCAAAAGTTTCTGTTATGGTCTAATTGAAATAAATGCGAGTTTGGATTGTTAACGCCACTCGAGGTTCAATTGGGTTAAACTACTACTTGCTAATTATTGTTTTTTTTTTCTACTTTCAGATCTTTAACTTTAGTGCCTAGAGCCCAATGTGCCTTTGTCCAGTATACAACGAGGAGTGCTTCTGAGCACGCTGCTGAGAAGACATTCAACAGACTGGTTATAGGTGGCAAGAGACTCACTATCAAGTGGGGTAAATCTCAAGGTTGGTGTTGTAAAGATTTACAAATACTTTTGTTGTTGTATCTTTTAAATACATAGACATATTTTTCTATCCATCCATGATAATGCAGTTCAATATATAATTCTCGATATCCAATGTCAATACTTTTTCGAATAACAAATGTTCATTTTTATCAGGTCGCCAAGGCGCTAACGAGAAGAACGAAACTACGCCAGTCCTGGAACCAGTGCCTGGCCTCCCAGGAACATTGCCACCACCACCTTCTTACTTGCATCCATTCCCACCACAGGTATGTTTTTGTAATTCTTCTCTAAGTTATTGATCAATAAATTCTCAAGTATATTGGAAGTGGCGAAGTTCTGGGCTAACAATATATAATATTACAAAGAACACTAATTCAGGTCTTGAAACCTCGTTCGTTTAGTGGTCGTAAAAAGAACAGCAATGTAGATACTATATGCCATAATTATAATATGTTACCCTCATTTAATACTTAACCAAAATTCTAAAGTAATAATACTAAATTTCTATGTCATTGTCTTTCTAGACCTAAATCTACTATTGCTAGAACAGACTCGTCTTCCTTGTCGTAACTCATTTTTTAAAAGACAAAAACATTGTTACTCAAACTAAGGGTTAGAAAATTGGCGCACGAATCCGGCTTGAGACACTTCCTAAATATGCTGGGAAATGTGACAATGTTTTGTTAGGAACTTGACACACTTATTAATTATATTTGTCTTTGTACCCAGATGCCGCCGCCACCGAATCGCCCCAACGACTTCTTCAACCTGCACCACTACGGCGGCGGAGGCTGGCCCGCGTGGGGCAGCGGCGTCCCCGGCGTGGCCGGCGCGCCCCCGCCGCCCGCGCCGCTCGCGCTGCACTACCCCAGCCAGGACCCCGCCCGCCTCGGCGCACACGCACACGCCAACCAGCCTCAAACCTAATCTGTCTTCCTAACGGCGTGCCTCGTCTCTCACCAGCCCACTCACTTAGCTTGGTGAATGGGAGGTTCTTATATTCTCAGTAGACTGTAAAGAGTTTGGTAGTCATGATTCATCTTATCCAACAATTGTTAAATGCAGATGGTTTGACGTGGAGTTTTGTAAATGCGGTCGAAAGCGTGTTTTGCCAGTTGTTCGACCGCGTAGTTCTACTAGTAGGACCAAAGGTATTTTTCTTTTCTGTGGTTCTGTCAATTGGACCATGGACACATCAAGTTCTATCAATAGTACTAAGGGCAACTTTGATAACCCGTGGTTCTTTAAAATGAGTATTTAACCACTTCACTCTTTTTTTCATGTTCTTAATAATTTGATGCTAAAACTACCCTACCTCGTTTGAATAAACACCTTGAATTTTTGCTAGCCTAGTAATTTTGGTCGCCAAAAAAACGATTTTAGTCATTACCATGGTACCATGGTCAAAAATATTGATCTTAGGTCTATTCGATACAATGTGATAATTGTATAAAGATGGTCCGATTGATAGAACCACCGAATAGAAAATTACCCTTGGTCCTACTAGTAGAACTACGCGCGCATTATTTTCCTGGAACCTCGCAATACGTGCTAGACGTACGCAATACTTGCTAAAGTAGCACACTGCTCTAGTGTGAGAGTTGTATACATTTTATTGTAGGCTTATGTAATATTAAAGGTTGAGGCTCATCTATGCACGGATTCGCAATTTTGCCGAGCATATCGTCGATTTTGCCGCGTGCGATAGCACTCCCGTTCTGTTTCTCGCTTTAAGCAAATGACGGTTCTGACCAACGGACAAGAATAGGAGCATGGATAAATGCGATTCTATGCTGATAGATGAGGCTCAACACCTAAGGCGTAGGTAATTAGTTAAGCTAGGTTAGGATCAATTGTGAATTTTATTAATAAAATGAGTTATGTACAGAACAGTTTTTCCTTTGCCTTTATCCTTAGCTGACCCCCGCAACTTCTTTTCCGTCACATAAGAGAGAGAGAGAGTTATAGAGAGTATGAGTCAACCTTAAAAGATAGACATATGCTATCGCGGATGCTATGCTATCATGATTGTGGCGTAATTTTAACCGTTTACACAGCGCACGCAACGGAAACTCTCAAAAGGAATACATTTTCCTTGGTCTTGCAACATTTTTCATTGATTCTTCGCTCCAATTGGTTGTAGTGTGATGTTATATAACCTATAGCCGTCCTCAACAAATGGGTTATCCAACACTAAAGGAATTTTTCAATTCGAACCAGTAGTTCCTAAAATTGGTGCGTTCAACCAACCAACCAAACAAACTCTTCAGCTTTATAATATTAAGTATAGATTCAAGTGGGTAACAATTTATCCTCTAGGAAATATTTGCATTAATCGCTAAAATATTCTACTTATGATTTTCCAAATAAGGGCTTCTCTCGACAGCCTTCCGTTTTCATCCTTACATACTCCAGCTAGGTCGAAAGTTGTCATAAAGGTGCATGAAATGAGCTGAGACACGATAAAGCTGCAGTAAACGGTTGCGGACCTCTTGCAACTGCCATCCATCGTCAGACCTTCGATGACAGTCATACTACAGGCACGTCTAAAGTTCTCACCAAGGTGCATGAAATGTGCCGAATAACAATATAAATGCTGTAAACTGTTGAGGACCTCTTGCAAATGCCTTCCATCTCCATCGTCAGACCTTCAATGACAGTCATACTTCAGCTAGGTCTAAAATTCTCATCAAAGAGCATGAAATGAGCCCAAACACGATATAGATGTTGTAAACTCTTGAGGACCTCTTGCAACTGCCTTCCGTCTCCATCGTCAGACCTTTGATGAAAGTCATACTCTAGTTAGGTTTAATGTTCTCATCAAGGTGCATGAAATGAGCCTAAACGCGATATAGCTGCTGTAAACTCTTGCAACTGCCTTCCGTAGCTATGGAAAGCGATCGAACACACACTCTAGAGGGTATAGGCTACGTAGATTTTCAAAGCAGCGTCATGTAGACTAATCTAAAGTACGCCATCATAACCTTTTAAAAAAGTCGGTCAGTCGATTTTAAAGTTATCTTGTGAGCACATTTTTATTCATTAGTACCATTTTAGTTCAATAGATGTCGCTGTATGTATCTTACATATTGACGATAAGTTCTTCTTGAACACTCAGTATTTTACTGCTACATAAATACCCTTGATAAAATGTCTTGGCCCATAAGTCAGCAGGCGACCGGTAAAACTATTTATTTGATTATGAATGAATACTACGATACGAATGTAACCAACTTTTGTTTCTACCGGCGATCTAATTAAATTTTAGAACACAAAAGCTGCTATTGTGACAGTTAGATATATTACCTCGCGGACTTTTTTTGTAGGTAATAATGAGTACTTTAATCATGTAGTACATAATTTTTAAGTATGATATCTAAATTTTTTGAAAATAAATTGTACCCTATGTTACTTCCTAATAATTTAGCTTTGTATTGGTGAAAATAATGGTTCAAATCGGTCCAATAGTTTCGGAGCCTATTCGGTACAAACAAACAAAAGAATCTTTCCACTTTACAATATTAGTATAGATTCTGTAACTGACAGTTCCATAAATAAAAGAGTAATTCTGAAACTATATTTATTATTAATCATAAGTTTATAACATGACTTAATCGTTACAAAACAGTTTAAACATTTAGATATATCTACACGCCTTCGCTTACCATTTATCTGGGGTAAGGACGGTCTGGTAAATAATTTACATTATGCTAGGCCCAGATTATACATAACATACCTAAGTATTGTTCGCGCCCCGATAATGGGCGCCCTCACGTATTAGTTTAGTTACAATTTCGTAAGCGGTCTATGTATTTGTTTAGTCAGTTTCCAAAGCTGTTTAGTCCATTGACTAGTAAATAATATGCTTAAATGTTTATCAACTTACACTATTTTATTTATACAACGATAAAATACTAAAATCGAAGTCTTGTGCATCTAATAGTCTCAACGCAGGGCAAGAGGGAGTCACACACTTGGAAACACTAACGATTAAGTAAATGGTCCAAATACATACATTTATTAGCGACGTTACATGAAATTTTAAATATTCATAATTTTAAACAGATTTTCAAATTTTAATATACATTTAGCTTCAATTTTAAACATTTAAAGGATATTTACACATATTTTGGAATGTCAACAAAAGATAATAAATTCATAACTAGTAAAAAGCAAACAAAATAGTTTACTTGCAACAAAACGGTAATCTGAGTGATCACCCGATGTCGAAATTTATAGGATTTATAAATACATCGACACTAAGATACAAGCAAGTTTTCTCTACGCAAGAATTGTTATTTCTGATAAATAAACGTTAGTAAAACCATGAATTAAAAACGTGTTATAAAAATATAAACCGCTTCCTAAGTAATATAATAATCAGCGCAATGATAAAACCCTGGTAAAATTCTATTTATTATATGAAGACTCCGCAATTTTTAGTAGGTACGTAGATCTTAAAGCGTTTGTAAGCTCATGTCGATTAAAAATAATCATTATAGCTAGCAAACAAACTAAATCGTGGCGTAATATATCTTAAATTCATAAATATTGTAATCAATAATATAATAAAATACTCAAATGCTGTTTAATAAGTTGTACAGTGCGACAGAGAATAGAGCTGAACACCCCTACTGATTAATACATTTTAAGATTAGAAATGATGACAACAGTGAGATTGGCTGGAACGCAAGCATCCCTTACAAGATTACTATTGATGTTATGTTAAACTTTGATTATAACTCTATTAAGTGTTGCACTATACATTTAATTTTATTAATTGAAACGCCAAAACTTGCATAAATTAGATCAATTAATTGTTAAATAACATTTCATACACAGCCATATGACATTTTTGCCGTTACAACAGCTACCTATTCACTTTAACGCGAGAGTGTACAAGCATTAGGCAGCGCTTTGTTCAGCGTCACGTTAAAGTGATCAATATAGGATATTATGATGAATGAATCAAGCTTACAACACAATCACATCATATTTGTTATATTAGTTCTATGTTAAGTAATTGATAATGCGAGTAGTCGTTAGATAAGTAACGAGAACATTTTCTATGCCCCAAGCTATCATTTAATTTGATCATACTCCAGGTAGAATACATGTATATGATAAGAACGCGATCAACATAACAATAATTTGCGATAAAATGTCTTGTGTCCGAGAAAAGGTTAACATATTCATTTTAATATCAGAATGCTTTTCTGTATCTTGATTGGTGCAGTTAATGCGTACTTTCCCGATATGCACACTCAGAGCTACTCATTTATTCCATACGGTCACTCCTGTAAACAAAAATAATAAAATGTAAACATACAGTACTGTTTTATTAATCTATTTTATCATCATTTTTTATATTGCTAATTAAATAGTTGATATCTTATAGCTTATCAATGAGGTTTGCTATCAATTAGCTTCACTGGAACAAAGAATTTCACAATGTTTTGAAAGATTAACAAATTATATTCGTATAATCGATTTCGATCCCTGAATTTTCCGAAACTGCAAAGCAACGAAGTCTGTCACAGTTTGGTTTTATCAGTTTCAGTAGTGATCTGAAATGCTCCTAAATGTTTGGACCGACGGATGCGGGAGGCAAAAGTCTGGGTAATACACAACTCGATGAGGAAATTTAGACCATGATAGGCTTCAGCAGACCACACACAAAACTTTTTCTTATAAAGACATAAACATAGATATTATAGTGACACAAATAGTATGTTACTCACATGCTCCTCAACGATCTAGCTGCCGTGTTGAAAACAAGAAGTTACAGCAAAAGAATTAGAAAGAGATTCCACTCACCTGTGGGGACCTAAGCACGTTTACGGAGTGGAGATTATTCACTAGGGTCACGCTCTTCCAGCCAATGTTTAATACCAACTCATCTTCTAACTGCTAGTATCTGATTTGAGTATTTGATTATAGACCTAGTCCGCAGTCAACTAGTAAGATTTTTAAACACCACCAGGACCCCCATACTATTCAATCCATCCATCAGCACAATGTTTTGAGTGCGTTACGTTGAGTCCTACCGTGAAACATGATGTTTCACCCCAAAAAAAGTCGTTTTCCAACAATAATTTTTGTGTAAAGTTACTTAGTTTCATGTACAGAATACTTGGTTGAGAGCTTTGTGAAGGGTCTGTTTACACCCTGTATGTATATTCAGTTCTTTTTCATAATTGTCTGCCAGGTTGAGTACTTTATGTGGCTTACCCAAATGTTCGTCTAGGTCATTGAACTAGTTGAGTTACATGTTTACTGGCACATGCTTGCACTGACAGGAAAGATCCTGACCGAGACAATGCCTGGACTTTAAAGGAGACTGTGATCTCTGAGTTTGTTAAATCCTAAACTTCAATTACTCAATCCAGAAACCAGCAATAAGAGTAATGAATACTGATCGCAGAACATCACAGAAAACAAAACTCACATGCTGTACGTTGTCTAATACCGGTTAGCGTTGGCGATCTGCGCATTGACCGCAGCGGCGGCGGCGCTGGACGCAGCGGTCTGCACATGTTGGTTCCGCAGGATCTCCGTCGTGAACTCGGCCTGCGCCTTCGCCATAGACGCACCCGTTGATCGGTAGATACGGTGGACCTATGGAAACAACAGTTATTATGGATTTATGATAAATAAGGTCTTGAGACAAACAAAAACACTGGGCAAAGTTGTATGAGAACTTCATAGAGTTTCATAGAACAACGTTTTTCCGTTCCTTTTTTAAATATCCGGTTCCCTTTAGTAAATTCGAGATTACTACGCAAATTGTATGCAGTAACAGTGTAAAACTGTCTTCCAATTTTATAGAGCACATACATTTTTATGATTTTTTTCTATTAACACGCAATATGTAGGTAGATAAGACCGTATTTGCGACGACATCTCAGCTTAGCATATGGATTATGATGATAAATGTGATTTCCATGATGAAAGTAACCCTTTTCATTTATTTATTTAATAGTTTATGTAATGAGTGATAGCAATTAGCTGACCCACCTTTGCATAAATGGTTGAGATTTCTCAGAAAACGAATCGATAGAATTTTATGATTCCTTTATATTTTATTTACTTAGCTCATCATCATCATTCTCTTGCCCTTATCCCAATTCATTTGGGGTCGGCGCAGCATGTCTTCTTCTTCCATACTTCTCTATTACTCGTCATCTCATCCGACACCTCCTTTCTTGCCATATCATTATTTATACAGTCCATCCATCGTTTCTTTGGTCTCCCTCTACTCATATACCCATCCACATTCATACTCAAAACTTTCCTCACAACATTTTTCACATGCCCATACCACGACAACCGATTACCACACAACTTGTCAGTCACCGGCGCCACTTTCAGACTTCCTCTTATATACTCTATTTACTTTTCCTTTATATTTTATTTACTTAGCTCAAATAAATAAAATACAAAAGAATTATAAAATTCTCTATATAAAATCTCAACCATTTATGCAAAGGTGGGTCAGCTAATTGCTATCACTCACTGTACACACTAAAAACAGAGAAAGAACAGAAAAAAAGTTAAGTTTTAGTTCATTCAAATAAAAACTGCAGTACCATTTTGTTACGCGTTCAGAAGCTATAACAATAAACAAAAAAAAACGACGAGAACCTCGTGAAAGCCGAGAAAGATAAACAATTCAAATATCTCGATCTGGCTCACGAGGTTGTCGACATATGGGACGTGAGTACAGCAGTCATTGTGCCGATAGTCGTGTCGGCCAATGGCTTAATAGCCAATACCCTCGACCAACATCTGAGGAGGCTCTCGCTTGGCAGCTGGATCAAGGGCTTGATTCAGAAAGCAGTACTTCTGGACACGGCGCGTATCGTTAGGAGGTTCCTCTCTCAAGAGCCCTGACCACCGGTAGCTCGGACCCTGTTTCTGATGCCGGTGGGCTACTGTTTTATATTTTTAATTTTTTTTTTATTTTTTTTTTTATATAGAAATATTTAAAAATGTAAATTATATGTTTAGAAAATGAATAAAGGAATAATAATAGCATTGTTTTTATGTTTACATATCACATTAATTAAATTATTATTGTGTTAAGTAAACCGGTCAATTACATCAATGTTTATACTTTGACCTTTGTTAATTCTACTGTGTTTAGTATGTACTCAACATTCCAGCGCATATGTAGATAATATAAACATCAACATATCGAATAAATGTCTGACTTGAATATTTTTTTTCTTAGAACCACAGAGAGCTAGTTAATTCTCAATCAGTTGTAGTTCAGTGGTATGACCCCCGCCTTTCGGTTAACGGTTGCGGGTTCGAACCCAAGGAGGCACTTTACTTCGTGTAATTCATATAATCACACTGCTCTCAAAACAGTGAAGGAAAACATTGTGAGTAAATCGATACCTATGTTCTAGAACCAAAAATTCGAAAGAATATGTCAAATGTGTAATCATTCACATTAGAAAGAAAATTATGTGGATTATGGCTATGTTACCTCTCACCGACAGAATGTCTGGGTCCCAAAAGTGGGAATGTTACAAGCTGATCATGTATATGTGATGTGACTCTCTTGAAATGGCAATTTATGCTTGACAGTAATATTGACCGTCGTCCAAGCAGACGCACGATGCGTAAAGCTTTGTACATTTCAGCTCATCCGTGAAGCGTACAGTGCAAGTAGCGTGTAGCGTAAAATACATTACACTGTACTAATTTATACTAAATTAGTGGTTTGACCGCGACTTCGGCCAAGTGGATTTGGAATTACTGCATTCAAACAAACATTTCAAACCTTAGAGATAGTCTGTTTGTGCTTCGAAGTACATATATCTTGACAAAATTTCATCAAAATCGGTTCAGCTATGAAAACGCTATAAACTTACTAATAATTTCGAAGATAGTGGACAGGTTTCGTGTTTACTGTGAGTCTGTGACCGAATCGGCCTTGCTTTCGCCTTCATTTAAATATCTAAACCAGATTTGAAATTAATAGTTATCTCTTATCTCACCTTTGCCATTAACATAACATCAACGACGACACACATGATGAATCCAATGGTCACCATCAAAGTGATGATGCCGACTGCAACGTTCGTCTTGAAAGCGCCAATGCTGGTGATCAGACCGCTGTAATGAAAAAGTATTAATTAATTATAATTTCATCCTTGCCGAATTCCGGTCACGGGCGGCCTATCAATGACTGGCCAAGTACGCAGGCACAAGTTGGCAACTGCGAACGTTGGAATAGAGAATTATGGAAAAACTCCATAACCCGACCTAGGAGTCGAACCCACGACCCCACGTTCATCAAATGCGCTTGTGACCACGAAACCTACAGTAAAGTAAAAGTATTCTTTAACAAATGTTTAATGACA
Source organism: Noctua fimbriata (assembly GCA_905163415.1). Classification (NCBI taxonomy): domain Eukaryota; kingdom Metazoa; phylum Arthropoda; class Insecta; order Lepidoptera; family Noctuidae; genus Noctua; species Noctua fimbriata. Next base: position 4,157,077 of record LR990942.1, on the reverse strand, counting down.
AATTAATATTTATCGTCCTAATGTATAATGGTCATAGCCATTTATTTCTGTTATTGATTTAGTCATTAATTGATTATATTAAAAAGTGTTATATTTGTGCATTCCTGTTATCTTTGAGCTAGATATCTTTCTCATACAAAGGAAAATAATAAATAGTTTTTATTTACTTTGACACCAATTCTTTATTTAGGTAAGGATTTATTTAACCTACAAAGAAAGTAACAAAAGGTGGCAAGGATCATGAAGTGACGTTCTCTAGTTTCTACCAGCCCCCATGGGCAAAAAAGCGCGAGTTTATGTATGTATATATATTAAGTAACAAATAATACTCACCAGGAGCCTCCACCACTGAATCCAACGGACTGCACAACGGTTATGATGATTTGGAACAAGAATATGAAGAAGAACACCATAAAATTGAAGGAAGAATCACTTCTAAAAGCTTTGTAGATAGGCCGGTACCAGCAGACGAAGCTGAAGGGCGTCAGCAGTATGAAGTACAGGATTGATAGGCCGAAAGTCGTGAAACCGTTGCCGGCGAACATCAGCGACATTGCGCCGATTATGTTGAGGGAGAGTACCAGGGCGTGGACTGGAAACAAATATAACTTTGAAATGAATTTTCTTACACTTCATAACAAATAATACTGATCTTTCAAGTTTTTAGCATCTATTTGCAACAACTGTGTAAAGTATAGAGACTGACATAGGTATAACTATACTAAAATTCATTAGGACGAGGTTGTGAAATGACATAATCACTTACACATCCACAAGTGGTAAAGGTGACGAACAATCCTCTGGAACTCCAGAGGTATATCCACGTTGATATCTTGGTAGAAACACGGCTGTATGGGGCAGAAAGCGGGTAGAGGGGGCCAGTTGTTCCGCCGGCCAGCCGAGCCAGCCCGCAGCTCCGCTTCCCTTCGCGCCAACTCCTCCGCCTTACGTTCCAACTCCTCCTGTCTTCTCTGCAGATCAGTCATACTCATAACGTTAGTATTACGCACAAGCAACAGTTCAAACTGATCTGAGTTCACATTTAATCTAAAGCGGAAAGTTACGCCCACACATGCAATTTAGAGTTACAAAGATTATGTAGGTGTTTCAATCGCATTTAGTGTGAGCTGTTGTTGGTTAGTTAATTGAGCAATTTTAAAATGTGCACAACTGTGTCTATTTTTAAATGTGATAAGCGGATTATTTCAGTTACTATAGTTAGAATTAAATTGGGTAGTCCAATCTACACGCTAAACAAAATTACAGAAGCATTCATAGTTTCCAGTGTAACTTTTGATAACTTTCTTAAAACAACAATAGGAATTTGCTAAGTCTGAGTGTACTACATGCTTAGTTTAAGTGCAGTTGTGTTGCAATAAGCCCTTTTTGAAAAGACATATACTGCCCCATTACTGAGCTTGTCTTTTTACATAATATGTGATACAATAAGTATGTGATTATGATACAGCAATCAGAGCGAGCTACTAGTGAAGCTGTGCAAACTGTGCAGGAACAGTTTTGTACACCTGTGGTTTCTAATATCATACAAATATGGTATATAAAATTTTATTATTGACTCATACTGATAAAGTGATTACAGATAATATTACTAAAAATGATTCATAATCATAATAAGTGTTTACCTTCAACTCCTTTTGTGCGTTTTGAAAAAAGCAAAGTGCATATTAGTTGACATGCATTAACACTTTATACATGTGAAGGTGTTTTCTACTCTATTGACTATATTCTTTAAGACTAAAGAAATTCCATTAAATATTATATTCTTTAAATTTCCACTAAGTCTTATGCTGTTAAGAATTTTTTGAGAATTTGAGTGTACATGTTACATTATCCGAGGGTTCATATTACATCTATTGAAAATAGTCTGCCATATTTTTTTAGTCAATTTTGTAATTGCGTTTAAGAGAGTTAAATATTATTGCTCTTTAATTTTTATCTAAAATATACCATAAACATAATCAGTTACATAGTAGAGATTCTTAGGCGGGTAAAAACTTAATTCTTGAATAACACAAAAGAAAAAAAAACATGTACATTGATACTGAAAAAGGAAAACTGACTGACTGACAAGGAAATATTGTACAAATAGGTTTTAACTAGGATATGTTATTATTTCCTATATTATACTGAGAAGTGATGACACAATAATAAATTATTGTTCAACTAAGATCATTATTTAAATGGCAGAATGGCTTAGCCAATTAATTTTATTTAATTAAATATAAACTGGAATGTTTTACTTTAAACATGCTTGTTCTTTAACTGCCTTTTCCATGAAGTTGGACAATAATATAATAGTAATTTAATTATTTTTAGTTGCAGTATAAATGAAATTTTAAAAAACTTTTTCCTTATACCTAATGTAATTCCTTAATTGTGAGCATTTATAGAGAATTTTTAATTAGAACATAGTAATTTAAAGGCCTTTCCTTGTTAGTGATAATAATTATGATAAGAAAGAGCATAATTACATGGTATTCATTGTTTAATACAATGTGGTTTCTGATATGTACCTGAAAGTCAGCCGTAGTGAAGTTGGGTGGTGGTTGTTGAGCCTGCGCGGGGGGTTGTGCAGGCCGTGTGTACTGCCCGCTCACCGGGGGAGACACGGCCTGCATGATCGCTGGCTGCGATGGCTGCTGGGGAGAAGGCTGTGCCTATAAACAAATGATTCATTCATTTTCATTGTTTGTAGTGTTTTAATCTGAGGTTGTATTATTGTTTTTATATAATATAGCATTCAATGTGTTGTATTGAGTTTGAAAACCAGTTGTCTTCATAAGATAACGTTGTCTGTTGTGGATAAAACTCGAAAAAAGTATAGCAATCCATAGAAAAGATAAAAGCAAAGGCGAAACAAAAGCCATTAATTAAAGCAAGTTCGTTACGCTACACCGATATCTATCAAAGATACCGTTGGTCGTATCGACACCTACAAAAATCCCACTAATGACTAATATGAACATGTTACCGTAGCTTGATTTGCATTTTGTTGTCCATCGAAGGGATTATAGTCGTCGAGCCCTCGTGTTGCATTATTAGTACTTCTGGCTACTTGCTGGACAGCAGGATCCTGGAATAAATCCACATTAAACCAAGGAAAGTACAAAAACAATATAATTTTCGTATCAGCGAAGGGCTACATACTGCGAATGGGTTGTCTATGGTTGGATCACTAAACGGATTATCCTCGAATTTAGACATTGTAGTAAACTTATTCACGCCACTTTAGAATTTGTTATGTACTGTAAACACAAAGGAAAGTTTTTCACACTCTTAAATATATATTTTTAGCACAAAAATAGAGATAACAGTCAACCGAAGTGACAGCTAGCTGATGACGACGAAAATGACAGCTGATATGACAGGGTTGCCAAGCAGCTGCGCCACCAGTCGTCCAGTCGACAACATATCGGAATATGAATAGGGTTAACCGTAAGAAAAATCAACCTCATACAGCTTACAGAACACTTTGTATTTTCAAACAAGAATCAAATAAGAAATAAAAACTATTGACAATTGTTTCTTTTTACCTACTAGTATGCAACAAACTATCTTTGCAACGTAATTTTAAGTTAAATTAATAATTAAACTTAATAAAATTTCATCAATAACAGCGATTTGATCTACAAGGCAACTTACTTCCACACTTCAAGACTTTTGTGAGCTGACATCTAAATATGACATGTTCTTGTTTGATTGAGTTATTGATGTTTTATACGTAGAGTATTTGTCGCACTCTAGAACTAGACGTAAACTAACACTTTCTAATACAAACTTTTTACTTAACCTTGTAACATAAAGCAAAGAATATTTTTTTTTGCATATTTTTAAAGTCTGAATGTTGGTAACAAGGCATCTGTAGAAGGCGAAAGTGGTTTTGCAGTTGGCAACTGCAAAACAAGTGTCAGTTTATTGGATGATTCTGTCAAAGTAGGAGCTGTTTACGTTTTGTATCGGTTATTTTGCGATCGTTTTGCACAACTTTTGTTATATCTTATTGTTTTTATGATAACGCTTTATCCCTACGTGTATATGGTGAAATATAAATGTGATATTTCTTTGCGTTTTATGAACAATGTCAGATGTCAAGAGGTGAATAGTCTGTGTTTTGTGTTCTAACGTGTGAGTGACAGTTTTTATATTGTTTGGGATTGGGAGCGATAAACATATCGGTGAGTATTTCCTCTTTTATTCATGTGCAAGGTACTCGTAAACAGAGAAATGTTTCAGGTGTTACGTGTACAATTATGTCGGAGTTTAAGCTGGCTTGAGTGATTGACCGGGTTCTGGTGGTTTATGGCTTGCGTAATGTTGCAGTAGGTTTAATTGGTTGCCTGGTTGTACATTTGGGAAGCCGTTAGATCGGTGAGGTGCGCAGGAGCGCGTGCGCCAGCTGGAGCAGGCGGCGGCGCGCGCGCAGCCGCTCGCAGCGAAAGTTGTTTGCTCTTGATATCAAGGAAGTAACGCCAGAGTAACAGAATACCGGTCTTACAACATCATACATAATATGATTTCTTTTCTTTTATTCATAAGAATCACAGACATCAGGTGGAGATTTTGACTGCCAAATAGCTATTGAGTAACATAATTTATGCTATCTCATGAATGAAACTGATACCATTTTACAATAAAAAAAAATATATCCAGATTTCTTTAATTTATTTCTACCTAACATTATAATTTATTTATTCTTAAGACTACCCACAAACTATTTAATTATATCCTGTTGACGCTAGTAGTACAAATAAAATAATAAACCTTACAATTTATAACAAAGCAGTAAAACATAATGATAAAGTATTCCATTCTGCTGATTATGGATAGAACAGTGACACTCACTAGCTACTGATAATGAAGTCAGAGGCCAGTATAGCGCATCTAATTATCATTGTTTTACTTGACCCTGGTTTTCTTAGAATATTAAGCATAACTATTTATATTTTAAAAATTAACTCCACTGACTAATTAATGGAGTTTTAATAAATAAATCCATTGCACTCAACAATAAATATTTTTTTCTTTTTTTATTGTTTAAACAAGGTCTGTAGAAAAACAAACCAAGTCAAATATGAGCCCAAAATTGTTTATGATATATCCAAAAAATACTTTGCAGGTCATGCATTTTATTTAATTTTTTTTATCTTGCACAAGGACACATTCATAATAACAGTGTGCTTTTGTAGGAGATTGACTTTCAACTTAGTTAATTGTTCAATAAATTAAATAGAAGTCCACAATAAGGCAATAGCAATACCCCTTTTGTTTTTTCAAAAATTGTTAAAACTAATAAGAATAATAAGCAATTAAAAATTGTTTTTGCCATTTAATTTTAGTAATTTAAGTAGTCATTATAAAACGTGTCATGTTTAAAGTTCAACAGGAAATATGTAGAATTATTATTTCAATTATCCATTGGGCATTTAGCATCTATTACAAATTTATCAATCACAAATTAGGCTAAGGAGAGAAAATGATTCAATGGATGATGTGAACTTCACATCAATGAAACAATGTGTTCAATGCTAACATACTATCTGCAACTATTCAACAGTTCACTAGCTAATCAAAACACTGGCATGTGTGCAAAAACAAAACATATACACCATCTGATCCCTGTGACATAGGATTTTGACCTTTACTGCTCAGAGATAAGACAAGGTTTGTATTGTGGTTTTAAATAAATGGACATTAAATAGCCTAACAAGCTGCACTGAGAGAGAATCTCTAGTGCCAAAATCTTAGCTTGGATTATGTCCTGAAGATTTGCTTTGATTCTCATGCTACCTGTAACTTAGTTTATAAAAGTAATAATACCTACTTGCAGATGTTATTTTGCTGCAGCTGTGAATGACCATATAGTTTCATAATCACCATAGGTAAAATAATGCCATGCCATTATTATAATGGCATGGCATTATTTTAATAAGTAATGACGATGGTGGGTATTGATTTTTCGAGAGTTTCAGTTGGAAAATGAAAGATGGTGCTTATTTTAATTTAGTGATTTAATTATTATTATTAATACGTAGGTACAGTCAACCGCAATAGTGATCCAATATTTGACACGGCGTATTTCGTCGCCTCTTTTTAACAGAGCAGGCAGCATTGTCAAATGTCGGAATTCGGCAAACACCATTCGATTTTTTACTATAGCGTGAAGGTTATTGCTTTTTCACGTAAAAAAGGTAGACGAGGACTAACATTTTACTTTCTGGAATGTGTTGTAGCGTTGGCATTTTCAAACTATGATCGGCAGTATACATCGCACCGTGTTTTTTTTGGCGCGTGGCCATATTCGGAACTAGCGCCGCCATCTTGTATTTCCAATACAATTTTCACAGATAATTTCACAATTTGAAAAACAGCACACCTTTGTCGATGTTAAAGAACCATGACGTACTCTACTTAATAATTCCATGGATCGGCACGACTAGACCGACAAGACAACTGACCTGACCTTTAATCGCACGGCCGTTTTAAAATTTGTAAACTACTTACCTTGAAGAACAATTTTGCGGCCAGCTAAGGATGTCGGACTACAAACGAACAAGAAAATTTCCAATTTTGTAGAACATTTTGTTTGTGTATTTCAGAGATTGTAGCGATAACAGTCTTGGCTGGCGTTGCTTATAGGAATAGCCATATTTCTTGGTTTTTACTTTCGTAGTGCGACCCCACGCGTGATTATGTTTTCGTAACAGGTTTATCTGAGGAGTTATCAGCGGCTATGTACTTACGGCCATTCAACATGTTGTGTCTACATGCCCAAACATTTGTCAGAGTCGCGTTTTTTTTGCTTTTTATTAGAGTACGATGTAAATACCGATGTAAGGACGAAAAGGCTATGTTTTAGAGTCGACATAGCATATAATTAGTACCTACTCGAATAAAATATTGTTTGAGAAATGTATCTACCCAGTTTTTTGTTAATTAAGGATACAAAGGCGCGTTATCTCGCACTCGTATTTTCTCCTAATTCTGTCTGACTCGACATGTTAGTTTTTCATTACTTTCGTTTTCTTAACAAATGATCAACTAAGTAACTATTTCTTTCTTTTCTAAACAAAAAAGCAAAGTAGGTACCCAATTTCAACTGAAAATCCAAGCCGTAATCAGATAAACAAAAGACTGAAGAAAGCAAAGTGGGCGAAGCGTATTCATATTCATTCATGACACCTACGTTCAATAGAAATCTTAAGAAACCCGTTAGAAATACTATTTCTATGACAAGGACATCCCACTCGTGGAACGCTCACAATTTGGCAAAGGTCAGTTTTACGGTCGGCTGGGACGTAATGAATCGACGCGAAAATGCGTTATGTGGGCCGCATTACGTAAAAGAAGCTCGAACTTTCTGGGCGGGTGCACTCGTATAGCCAAACTTTGCCGATAAACGGACCGGTCCGGCGTCATCCTGACGCTGTCGAATGTCCAATCTCGATGTGAATAACATTTCTCAGAGACCTCTTCGTGTTAAAATGTGACGTTTTAAGAGTTATCTTTTTAGAGGGACTACTTCGAAAATACTCGGCTAGTGGGTTCGGTCGCGTTTGGTACGTTTAGAAATATGCCGATTTAAATCGAAGTTATGTTGGTACATGACAATTTCTCCTATTTAGGTACTAGGCAACGAACTAAAAGGCGGAAATAAAAATATCAACGTGCTTAATAAAAAAGGTACCTACCTAGGTAGTGAACGGTTGTCCTTGCCTTGTCAACCACTCACTTACAATTCTTGTAATTAGAATTTCATATTGTTGTATGTAATTCATGTTTTTTTTAGCTTGTCTCAGCCGATTTTGTCCTTATAGTTTTGACCTCGAAATCGTATCCGTCTTAATATCAGGCAAAATCTGAAAGTCTTTGAACCTAAGTTGGTACTCGAAGTAATATTAGACGGTATGAAATAGGTAGGTAGGTACTTAAGTGTCAGGTAACCTTTTCAAAAAACGTTACACAATCAAGACTTTCAAAAACTGTTCATAGTTTTTGAAAGTCCATATTCAATTCTCTGCTGTCAAATTTCAAAATGTGGTTTGTTGAGAATGCCAAACAATAATATTTTAATTAACACTCAGACGTTCAAGTCTCACAATGTCAAAATGTCAACCTACCTCAAGTGTGGCCTACCATTACACTTTAGATATGGCACATGGGTATTGCTACAATGATATTGTAAATAAAAAGAGGTTTTTAATATCATTTCATTGCTCTAATACTTTACTGAGTAATAAGCCCGTGTGCCCCAGATGAACTAATTTTAATACAGATTATTCATTTACGCCTCTTATCACCTCGTACGAAACAAAGACACGTGGTCTTGTATTGTACATTTGCACAGGATTCCTATAAAACCGGTCTGCTCTCTTCGGTCATCGGTAAACGACTTTGTGTTACTGATGTCAACTTGATAGCCGTTTGGGAAATACGCCATTGGTGACACCGGTCACACAACAAGACGTCATATTTACCTACCTGATTCTATTTTTGAATTTCTAAATTTGTGTGATCGGGTTTTTAACTACGTTATTTATAAACAAAAGGTTTCAGTTTTTGGGCTTTTAATTTAGGTGTTATTACCAAATACATATATATGGCTGACGTGAGAGGTTATTCACCGAAACCTGTTCTTGCCTTATCTGCTGGGATTTTCCTTATAAGTAAACTACGTATTTTTTGCAGATAGCTTTTGACTCTAGAACAGTAATTTGAATATCGGTACTTACCTAAATCCCGCAGACTCGGTATTTTTTACAACGAATACCCACATACTACAAAACATCCACAAAATGAGGTAATTAAAATTTTAAAGTCGTATTGGTTTGGTTAATAGTCAAACAAAGTCAAACACTTTGGTAACCTTTGTGAGTAGTTTACCTTAAAGAAAAAGTTATTTGAACATGGTTAGTAGTTTACCATGTACAAGCCTATAAAACTAATATACGATCAGACAGATCCCTATCTAATTTGACTATAAATCCAAAATTATCGCTTGCCTTTAACTATCCAACCATCTTATAATCGTCTCTTCAACTTCTTAGTTTAAATACTTGAAGTAAATTAACTTACTCAGTAAAAAAATTACAAAGAGCTCCCTGTTCAAATGATTACATTGAAAGATCCTATCTTTGATGTCAGTGGACAAAGAACTTGTTATTATCAGAATAGAGCCTTGACATTGAGTAATATCTGCTTCCGCAAATCTCCTCAGCTCTTCAACGGATAATAAATTCTCTGAAGTAAGTATTACATCGTAATGGTGATAAATTGTCAGCTGTCATATTTGGTTTTATTGTCTCGGTAGATGTCTACCGGCCGGTAATCGCTGGCCGTTTACGTTTCTCTCACCGATTTATGGAGTTTTCTGATGACATAACTTCGTTGCAAATAGCCCAATAAAAGTTATTTGTGTGGCCGCTATTTTGGTAGTTTATTCTTCTTTTGATACATAAAAACACCTGCGTGAGACTTGATAAGGAAGCGTTATAAAAATAAAAACTTATTATTATGTACTTAATTTTTCAAATCACTTTGTAGGTAGTCTAAATTAGGTTTCGCATCCACAATGCAAGTCGACAAGACACTGATGAATGTGTCCGTTCGTTTGATTTTTATTCCGTCAAGTGTATTTTAATTCCTTCCTCTAACAAAATGTAATTTATTTATCCAGCGTGCATCGTTCATCAATTAGTCGGAAGCTATGTTATGTCTGCGTATTTTCGGTTTACAGACGATGTACATAGCAATTATCTCACGGAACTGACTAATCTACGCTAAACTATGCTAAACCCGCAATTTGGACGCGTGTCACGGAGGTCGTTGCATGCTAAACGCGACCTTCCTGTGAGATCACGATAAAAAATCTCCTGTCAAATCACAATGGCTATTTTTGTCAACCATATTTCCTCATGTCTGGGATTTAAAATTGCCTATTGTGTTATGAAATTGTTAAAAAGCTTGACTTTCAAAACATTTATAATTTATTTTCAAGATTGTACCATCGCTTGAATGAAACTAGAACATAGCACGGAGAGTTAACTCTTGCAAACTCGCGATCTCATGAAGACAATGAAAAGACTGCAGAGAAAAGAAACTTAGCCGAAGTTATCTGTAAATAAACTGTTCTGTTACAAAGGATAGCTGTTTAATGCTGACTCACAGCTGCACTATTACTCAAAAGTTAAAATCTTTCCTGCTTGTATTTGTTTCACGAAAGTATGTAATTACTTGTTTTTAGAAATCATTGATCTTTAACTCTCAGTAGTGGACATAGTCATGAATACAGAAGGCGAACACGCGAACCGATGCTTAGCATTACCCTGGAAGTGTTCGTCATTATGTTGTTTTTTTTATATCAATTTGCTTTAAATTAGAGAGTTAAATTCGTATTCGGTAAGGTCGATACTGCAGTCGTAGGCGAGTCGACCTCACCGCCCAAGTTAGCTGCGATCTTTACGCCTGCAATGAACTCTTGAGTGTAATCTAATTTGAATGTCTGCTTAGATTCAACTAACCTTAGTTGCCATGAAACCGTCCTTAATGCTAATGAATACACAACTGTGTGCTCGCGGGCCGCGGCTTACCGCTCCCGACTCAGATTAATTAAGTCTTTATTCAGCTTGTTTGTAATGATAGTGGGCTTTTATTCAAATGTACTTTATGTTTAGTATTTCTAAACTGTCTTTATGAACATCAGATTTCGTTATGAGTAAGGTTAAGTCAAAATCAAAATATTTTATTTCACATACGCCTAGATGGGCACTTATAAAACGTCGACAAAAAAGTGCACGGTTCGGGTTGGTCGTTTCCTATGGAGAAGAACCGGCAAGAAACTCCATGGTTACACTTTTCAAATCATTTGGTATTACAATATTATCATGGTAACAGAGTTTTACTTAAGTATGGGGGGACAGCGTAGGCCCTACAATAAGTCGTTGCTTACTACACAAAAGAAGTAAAACATGATAAAAAGTTAACAAGCAGCTGGGAATCTACAAAGCCTGTGGGGCTTGTGGATACACAACGTAGATACAGTTGTGTTGAATCAAAATGATGCAAGGTTATGTAGAAGTCTGGTTTCAAGCTTTGAAAGCCACCACCACCGCCAGACCAAAACCACCACCAGATCGAAAAGAAACGTATAATCTGCTTTGCATCTTATTATTACTGCGCCTCTAAAAATAGTCTGACCTTAAATTGTCATGTCTACAAATAACAACTACCTATTAATAATGTTGTTTTTTTTCTATTTTATTGTGTCTGTTTGTTTTATTTTTATCCAATTTTACTTTTTATGTTAGTTTTATAATACACTTATCACTTGTTACTTTGCTTGTGCACAGCTAATAATATGTTTATGGGGCTTGCGGTGCTATAAACCTGTACGTGGTATAATTTACTTTGAATATTAACAGTGTAAAAAAATGTAGATAAGCCAACAAACGGAAATAAAAATAAAACATAAATTCTACACACTGCCTTTTAATGAATTCAACTAAGTGTGCGACGTAAGTGAAAACATGAATGCCGCAGCAAATCACAACATTGTGTTTTGACGCTGAACACAAACAACCATTGGTTAACATAATTCAATAATATAACATTTCTGAAATAACTTCGGAAAAGAACTGGTGAATGAAAAATATACCGTCAACGAAGTCAATTATAAACGTACCTTTCACAATAAACGTGATGAAAATTTTCCCTTTGAACTCATTTCCGCCCAAAATATTCTTTCAAAAAGTATACAAAATGCATGGTCCCATATCCAAAAGCCCCTGAAATTGCAAGGCACCTTCATTACACCTTTATAAGGTTGCCAGATCCAGATTAGCTGTGACGGGTACGGGAACATTAATCATACGAGGCCCAACTCACTCTTTGCCGGATTTTTTCGCGGTGTTGTTGCGTAGAAAATCGATTATGGCTGTCTGGTGCCCTAAGCACCAGACAGTTCGTGTATTTAATATACTTAAGCCAAATCTAGTTTAAATCGAGATTATATGTGGTCGTTGGGTTTGACTTAATGTGTCTAGTACTCAACTAAGTTAAGTAAATGTCAAAGTTGAGGACGATTGCAAAAGCAAATATCCTCCTGCGTTCTCTTAATTTATTTGGGGTTGGTGCATCATGTCTCTTTCAATCCATCTCTTTCAGCCGTTACCTCAGTATTTACTACCCGGACATAGACGAAGATTTATCCCAAAAGCTTAACCGCAGCATATAGCTCAGCTCATCATCATCATTCTATGTTTTCTTCTATACTTCTCTATTACTCGTTATCGCCTCTCCTCCTCTATTCTTGTAGCCATCCACATTCATACTCAAATATAGATCGTGAAATGACATTAAATGAAGCTCCAGTCACCTCTACATTCATGTCAAAATTGCCTTTAGTCCCTGAATTCGAAATAGATGTAGTCTAAGTTACAATTACTTAACTGGGTCGTAACTGTATCCGTCAAGTATAGTAGAGCACTGTAAATGGATCACGAGTAATCTAACAACTTGCCTAGTTAACAACTTGCAATCACGGCTCGAGGACGCCACGCGATCTAGTCACTAGTCGGGCTAGATTTACACAATTTCGCCTCAATATTAGATTAAGATTTAACACACATCTTGGTAAATAATGTTGTATGTATCTTGCTGGTAATATATTTTTGATTCTGGCCGTGAGGAAGACATTTCTTTGATAGCTTTGTGTTCGCGATTAGACATACATTATAGCACACACCGCATATTAGATAGTTTTCACTTTCGTTTATTAAATAGAAAGTAGATAGTAGTCAATCGAACATTATAATAATAGTTTCGATTTAATCGTTCTTATTACTACTTCGTTTAATATGTAAACACCGATTGCAGTCTTCATTAAAGTCAATTTGAACCGATATCGAAACGATAAAAGTCATTAATCACAAATGAGCGTATTGGAACTAGGCTAAACTAATAAATAACTTGGATGATTGGATGCTTTTGAAATGTCCCTTTAATAGTGTGTGCGTAGTTAGTACGCTCTCGGCGCGTGATCGTATCTTAACCATTATCAGGTTTACGCTGAGCCCGATAGGCCTCATTTCGTTTGCCACTAATTGGCTCATAAACACTTATCTGGGACATTCCGTCCCGTCCTCATTGCTGCTCGGAGCCAAATAGCGAACAACTCAGAGTTATTGGCCTATAATCCCAATCAGTTTATATATCCATTGGAACTTATTTGCGGACGTGGGAGATATGAAATTGCACCCGAGATAGGTCTCGTTATGTCGTGATCCGGCCGCATCTGTATTGTTATTATTTTCTACGAAATATCGCGGAGATAGCAGCGCGAATGACCCCAGAAACTGGAACGCAGCGTAGGAACATATCATAAATTCAACAATATAAGGTTTCCCCGCAGCTAGTTGCCTTTTCGAGTGAACTTCCTTTCAGCTCCGGGAATATGTTCGCTTTGTTTTGTTGTGTTAGCGAGTTAGGAACGGCAAATTGTCGGATTACACAACTCCTAAGTTGCTAGGTCAACATAAACACGGGATCTCTTCGGATTCCGGCCTCTCCGCGGTTTTTGTGTTCTGCTAAAGTAATTTGCTTATTGGCACAATATGAGTCAAAGACAACATTTGTTACTTATCGTTTGTTATTCCAATATAGCTTCGTCGCCGTCGTTTCCCGAGTTAAAAGTTCCGGGCGTTTGTTTCGTAAACAAAGCTTAATTTTCCAAATTGCCTATTAGGGAGGGAACCTTTCGAGGCGCGACCTGCAGCTTGTTTGGAAAACCTGTTTTTCTTTTTAAATAATAATAACATTTCAGTAACTTGTCGTAAATTCGGTGATTTATGTTCGTTTCCTTTACTAGCATAGCATCCGTTTGTACGGACTTCCTTTTGGCGGCGCCGTGTAAATAAGCTGCCGGCATTTTGTTTGCCAGTTTAACGGTTGTAAATTGTATGAGAAAAACAGTAGCCAGCGCCCGTCGCACCGCAAGGCGGACGCCGAGCGGCGAGCCCGCAACTTTGCTCCTTACATATTTATGAGATTTTACAAAAAATGTATCTTAATGTGAGACACGGAGCGTTTATTTTAAATGTCTAAGTGTGCACGTGATTCAATCTACTTTATAACTGTTAAAACGATTTATAAATAAATATCCTACTGTCTTGGTAAAGAACAAAACAAAGACAGTCGATACAGCCCTGTCACTGTTTCCTTGGCAACTTGAAAGAAGTTCTTTGAAACGGGGGTGTGTCGTCGCGTCGTATGTGAAATGGTACGGAACAAACTTAGCTATTTTCTATTAGCGCGGAATTCTCGATAAACAATCAACAAACGTCGTGTGCCCTTTGGCGTGAAATCGGAGAGACTCGTGTCTTTACCTTGGGAATTCGTGTATTCTTGGTGGGTCTATCCGTTCTGAAACTTCCTCCGTAAATACGCGGCACCTTCCTTTGTTTACCGGTTCAGGTTGTAAATTGTACAATAATAATGGTGCGGTTGTGCGAACTGCGCTCTAGTTCACGAAGCTACACAGCTCCACCACCGCAGATATTCATGGGTTGACTTGGAGAAATTGTTAGAATATCTTCTGATTGCTTAATTAAAGATCATAATTGCGATTTGGGTTTTTACGACGTGTGGCTATTTGTTGTGTGTTATTTGAACCCAGGTTTCATTAATAGCAGGTGTCTCTCTAAGTAAAGTCAACTTCTATCAATTTAATTTTGTTGCATTAATTTACGTTTTAAACGGTGTTTCTTCAGAAAAACGAGAGGCAGCGGTTTGTTCTAATTAATGATTACGTAAGTACCGGCCTCAAGTTCATAAACTTCAAGGGTATTCGAAGATTAATTTGTAAGGAAACTCATAATTATAATTTCCTGTTACGGTCTGCTGGCTGAAATGAATGAATTAACATAACATTGTCTTCTGCCTGAAATGTAAACTTTGAATGTACAGATATTAAAAGTGGCTAAAACTTTTTAAAGTAAGACAAAACTGGCCGAAATTTTTAAACACGCCAAAGTCGCCGTGGAGAGTACACTTAAAAAAAATGTCAAGGTACATATACTGGCAAACAGTGACAACTAACTCAGTAACGACCACATAAGCTTGACAAAAGACACACGCAGACAAGCGTCACCAAAAACCACATACTACTCGCAGAACTCTGTAAAAAAAGACCAGATAAAGTTGCACCTGCACACTTTATTCTTTCGTCCACCGTACAACGCCAGCGCAGAGTCAAACTTCATTAAAGTCAGTCAGTTAGGCAGTTTGCGATGTCGACGAGCTACAGCTACCTTGTTGAGAGGCGCGGCACGTTTCGAGCTGTCACGACGACCGCCCCACTGTTTTTCCGTGGTCAGGAAACTAACACACGTGGTGGTCGCTCCAAGGCTCTTATGCAACTGTGACCTTTATGTGTTGTAAGTGCTTCCGAATGCGTCCGTCTGCTCTTTAAGAATTGCTGCTGGTTTGTGTTGGGATTTATGATTTGCTTTTTGAGTTGCGGTACTGTTTTCTTATGAAAGAAAAGCAGAGTTAACATTTTTTGGAAGTAAAATAGTTGCTTGTTACATTGAGTCATATTCTAATGCACACATACACATAATATGCTATACCTTACAAATATGCTAGACTTTGAGACATGTTACTCATCTGTCTTTAGTTAGTACGCACAAAGAGCACATCAGAATTCAAGTAAGTACTATTTATTTAAAGTACTTAGTAGTGAAAGCATGAATGTCGCAACCACCTGGAGTATTGTTTACCTCGCAAGAGAAAAGACTACGAATCAGATGTCGTTGTAACATTTTTGGCAACAGTTTCTGTTAAGTCAGAAGTTCTCCCGCTTTCTCGACTCACGGTGATTATTTCAAAACTTTTCTTTTAGAAACAGGACTGCTCCAACTTAGCACTGTAGTTTGCACGTCGGAAAAAGGAACTTGGTTCATTTGTAAAAGTACGTCGCTCTCGTGTCGTAGTGTTCGTTATCACCGTTTGTGGATAAATGCAGTAATTATTTAAGCAAAAGAACTTTCTGTTTCTCGTTTCGGCAGCTGTTCGCTTTTGTTTTTGCGATACGCTAACGACTAACTAGCACCCATCTTTGTTTTATTTTTTTAATCGCGCTTTTTATATCGTTGGCAGATGGGAAACTTTCTTTAATTTGAAGTCGGATTATAACCGTGTAGTTAATTTGAATGCGAAGTCGTAAACAATTTATGCGGAACGTAATTTAGTTAATGAAGGCGAGGCGCCGTCGATGCCGGTCGGCTCCTGTCCCAACTGCTTCCTAAACTTAACAATAAAACAATTTCTCGCTCCTGAGGTAGCGCTTATAATGCAGTAAGAATCCTCTCTTTATGACACCAGCGCATAACTCCCTGCATACAAATTACACAGACACTTTCAAGTTGTACTCGGTACATCGTTAGTAGGGTTGCCAAACGTCTCGCGTTAGGCGGGACATCCCGTTTCCACGGCTCAAATAATGCGTCCCGCAATGTATGTTTGCGGGACGCTTATTGGTATTAAACCTGGCCTAAGTTACAAAGAAACCCCATTCAAATAAAGTAAACGCGGCGCGTTGTGTACGTGCAACGGTGTCGGGTGGGGGAGACATTAACAGCACAGCGCTAAAATTACTCAAATGTGCCATATCACAAGACAAGTAAAGAAAAACTAATTGATTGAGCAAAGTCCTCTATAATATTAAGACCAAAATTATTTGAACTAATAGTAATAGCGAAGGGTTTATTTTGTTAAATAAGACTTTCTGGCAAGTCCCGCTTTTTTTTTTGTCAAGTCCCGCATATAAATTTCTGGTTTCCCACATATCCGTGAATAAGAGTTGGCAGCCCTAGTCGTTAGTTAGAATCTATTATGCGGTCAGACGTTAGCCATGGTGAATATAAAACCTTACGAATCATGTAATTTCACATGTGACGCAATATATTTGTAAATTTTCATTTACAAATATATTGCGTCACGGTAACTGTATCAGTGACTGTATCACGCGAAAGTTGTTTTTTTAACATACAATTCGCTTTTTTAGCGGGTTGCAGTTGCTAACTCATATTATTTAGAAATGTCTACTTATTACATTATTATGTTTCGTAAGCGCATAGAATGTAGTTGAAGAAAAAAAGTGTAGGCCACTAACTCCGAAGCAGGTTTGACTGATCTGACGTCAGTGATTTATTAAACTAGATAAAGTCGAGATACTTGAACGAGTATTAACTTAATGTTTTCAATCCCCAAGCACACCCTTTAGACTTTTTGAAGCTCGGCTTATTTTCTCAAACTTCGTACATTATTCGCGAAATATGGTTTATATTCTGGGAGTACTTAGATGTTTGAGGTCTTATAAAACATAGAGTAATTATAAAGTTTTGAATAACATTTGAGTAACGAAGTCAACAATTATAATTTTGGTTAATTATTTCGTGTATGTTGTGCGCCTAATTGTAGGAATGTTTTTCACACATGAATGCTTCATTCCATTCCATGACATGTGTATGTAAATTATAACAAACCTATCGCCGTCGTGTCACAAAACCCAAATTACCGTTAATTGACTGGCAAATGATTTATTATTCGGTTTGTATATCGACGGCTGTGACTAATTAAGCAAGTAAATTGAAGTCGGAACGTATTGTATTTGTTAATACGCGTGTTATTTGTTTCGCTGAGAAATCACTGAAGCCACACAAATAAGTTCTGTTAAATTAGCAGTCTAAAATGTGTACGTGACGGTATTCCTAACTACCATAAGATTAATTTACCATCTAATTAATTTATCTTTTAGTGTTTCCTCTTAAAAGTTGTCAAATAAGTCATCTGCCTAGCCTTTTCCCAACTATATTGGGGTCGGCTTCCAGTCTAACCGGATGCAGCTGAATACCAGTATTTTACCTGGATGCGACTGCCTATCTGACCTCCACAACCCAGTTAGTACTGGATAATACGATACCCCTTGGTAAGACTGGTTGTCAGACTTTTTGGGCCACAGACTACCTAACGACTGTCAAAGATCTACAAATGACAGCCGGGACCAACGGCTTAACGTGCTTTCCGAGGCACGGAGGAAACTCGGTATGTAATGGGTGGTCACCCATCCACATATCACCCAGGCTGTTATTATTTAGCCACGAGCTCCTCCTAACTATTCGTAACTATCATAAGACTAATATACTATCTAATAATCTATATTTTCGTGTTTTCTCTTAAATCTTGTCAAAGAAGTGATCTTGAATATGTAGCACACTTGCATTAATCTGGCTGATGTTTCCTATAAGACCATTAATATGAACCTGATTATTACCGTGATAAATAATTGCTAACACAGTTTGTTGCAGCAGCTGATTAATTATGATTTATTGATAATCATCAATCTTACCATTATTTAGTTATAATAAACTCATTATTAATATATATTTAGGCCGCAATTTTTAGCTTTCTTTTTAAATATTGCGTGGTCTTTAATTGCCTTTCATTTATTTTGTGCACATGAAGTCCATTTGAAGTACCTACAGGTAAATATCTTAATTAGATGCATTCGTTACAATTTGTAGCTTTAAAATGTTTATTAAAAGCTGTATATAATCAATATTTAAAATGTAGTAGTATTTTGTGCATGTGAATTTCATTTGAAGAACAGGAAAAACATCAAAATTAGACGTACCGGCAAAGTGTCTGTTTTAAACTACCTACTGCATAATGCTATTTAAGTAAAATATTTAAAATGGCATCGATAATGAGGTCGAGCTGTAATCATGGTCTTTCACACGAAACTTCATAAAGTGCGCGGCAAATGTGCCGGAAAATGTTGACTTACCAAATATTTCAGTTTAAACCCAGCACAGAAAATATTAAATACGTTATTATCGTTCGATTCCCGTGAAATTTAAATAAATTAATAGGTGTTGTGTACAGTGATGTCACCTGCATATTTTATTGAATAAAACCGTCGTGGTTTTGTATAACGTCACGTTCAAATGACTGGGTTGTTATATAACGAACCTACAGCACTTATTATGTTAAAATAATCACGTCCGAAATGGCTATAGGATCCAAAGTGCCGGGTAATTATTTGCGGAATACGAAATTAAGTGAAAATAACCATGATCGGAATACGAAGTCACAAAGTTTTGGCTGTCAAGTGCAGACTTTTTCGTCGGTTCGCCTTCTTTCACGGATTATCCGGGTTCTTCGGGCGAACCGTTTAATTTGTTAAATTGAAAAGAAACATCGTATTGTTCAGATAGAATTAGGTTTATTTGTGAAACCCATTCGGTCGTAACAGAGATCCCTTCGACGGAAATAAGTGAATGGAATAAATGAAATGACACATAAAGTGGATAGGATGCGGCAGTTTCGACAGAGCTCACTGTATTTTACTTTCTTATCCCGTAGCCCGTTCTCAAGTCAGACTATAATATGTTGGTGGCACTTATATCCCAGTTAAGCCTAAATTATGAAAGGTGCCAAAGCTTTTTCTTTCTTAGCTTTACACGACACAAATAACTGGTACCCATATGAACAAGACTTAGTAAAATTCCTTAGTATGAACTTAGCGTTTGAATATCATTTTTGTCGCTTACTTCAGCACCTGAAACAAAAGACCAGGTGGAAGTCAACAAATTACCCACTACACATATAACTCCTTGTTTAATTGGAACCTCCCAAAGGTCCTAAACACAACAGCGGTAATTGTAAAGTGGGCAGTAAGTAATTTGTTTTCTTTAAGCTTAACCATTTGCATCCCTGATGGTATAGTTCTTCGTTACTGCAGACTCATGCTCGTAATAATTTCTTGTTTAAGACGAAGGACGTCTTAGACGTGACGTCACGCGATTATTAAGAGCTTAAGTACGCAGAGGAGGAACATTAAGCTGTGGATTAGAAGAGCCCGCATTGTGTAACGATGACGCGAACTACAATAGAATACTCTTTGTCTCATTATAGCAGTATCCATCTGCCTTTTACTCTATACCATAAAATCCAACTGCTCTTGTTTAGTTCAATAAAAGCTTTCAGTCTAAACGCAACCGTTCAATATTATCAACACTATATTCGTCTGGAGTGAACTTAAGTGCAATCTGAAAGCGATAAACCAAAAATAGTAGAAACCAATACCTGAACTAGACCGGTCAACCAGCAAACTTCACTGGTTAATAGAACGTTTGGAGAATCTGAAATAGAATGGACGAAACTGTCTAGTCCGTGGACGTAACGGCCTTAATTTTATTTAGAAACTGTACTGCATCTGCATTTTTAATAAAAATAAAACCCACTTCTGTACGGTACATTTTTTCCAAAGGAAAATGATTTGCTTGTCGTCGATTAAAAATACTGTCGTAACTTAATTGGTTCTCAATTTTTCCAAGTTTCCTAAATTGTGTTCAAGAGAATTAGGTAGTTGTAAGCCCAGTGTGCACAATGCAGGCGCTATTCTTGATATAAAATGAACGTTTAATATATTTCGTAGTATCACGTTGAGGGTTACACGTCGCCCGAGGCGGGAACATCGTTAATCTCGTGACGCTGCGAGTCTAGTCTACTTTGACATATTTACATAAATACCACTTAAATAGGGATGTCACCCCGCTATATCAATAACATTTGAATATTATCTTGTGACGGATTTTGGGGGAGCATGTTTGCTCTAACTTATTCGTGTGGTATTTTGAAATAACAGGTGAATTTAATCTCGGGGAACTAAAAGTGGAAACTAGTAGTAGTGGAACTGGTATTTGGTTGGCATTTTGCTGAGTTTGTTTAGCAATTACAATTAAGCGTAGTTAGAGTTTAAACGTGTCTGCGGTTGTGACGACCACTTTAATGATACCCGTGCATCGGTAACACTGCGCCGGGATTTGATAGCCACGGATATGGGACTCAATGAATATTAAATTAATTCGTACGTTTAGCTTGAAATACGGTAATTAACATGTGACGTATCCCGGTCGGTTTACGAGGTGATAAAGTTGTCGGATTGGCTTGATGACGTGTGCGTGGGCTCTGCGTGGACGGCGCGGCCTGTATTGCTGTTCGCAGGACCGTTTGTGTGGAACAGCTTTATCTTTATGATTGACTTCCTGACGGTACAACATTTAGTACCCCTGTTATTAAAAAATATATTGTGCCACCTGCTGTTATCTTGTCAAGTCATGAAAAACACGAGGAAAATTAAAATTTGTGCTCCTGAAAGGAGCGTACAAGTTTTATGTACCCAATTTTCACAACTGAATGCCTCTCAAACTTTTAACCCCATTCAAAGGAAATTACCGTCTTTTGTGTTCGATTCAGAACTAAAATTGAATCAATGCAAGCGTGTTCAAGTCTTTCGCAGAACCATGACAAAATATTATCAATACAGAGAGCTATCGCAATATTTATTGAAGATCGTAACGACTTCATTTTGCAAATTTTATTT
The DNA here is from genome assembly GCA_905163415.1 of Noctua fimbriata. Lineage (NCBI taxonomy): Eukaryota > Metazoa > Arthropoda > Insecta > Lepidoptera > Noctuidae > Noctua > Noctua fimbriata. Next base: position 4,135,614 of record LR990942.1, on the reverse strand, counting down.
TTATAACCTGAAAAAACTAGCACACTCTCGTCTCTTCTGAAAAATAACATGTCTAATAGATCTATTACTTTGTTACAGGTACGTCACATTTTCCATCAAAGCACCGCGACCGTTTTTACGTACCGCGAGGTCACCGCTCGACTGTATAGTCAATATAAATAAGGTTGATATAGGTAGGTTGTATTACATGAGAAATGAGCCGTGTGAATTTTCACGGTTCAGCTGCCATTGTGTCATAGTGCAAAGATCTACGATGCACCTATGCATAGGTGAGTGGGTGATTTATTTATAGCTAACACAGACATGGAGTTCTTGATAACTCATTAAGGCAACTTGTTCTGGGAAATACTGTTAGGGATACGCTGATGGCAGGGAAAAGGCGAAGATTGAAATTAAATTGTAAAAGGGCACATGGGGTACCTACCTACTCAAACGTATATCATAATGTTAAGGGCATTACATTGCTCGATGACCTTGATGATTTGACCCCTGTACTGGTTTTTGTTGACTTGCCCCGCACATTTCGCAAAATTTCGGTTTATATTTATTATTTAAAAATATTAAAAGAAATAACAGAAAAAAAACAATACAGATTGTTAAGTATATCATTACGTATTTGTTGTTACAAAATTCATACCGATCTATTCAGCCGTTACAGAGATAATTTACAATTAAAGTTGAAAAAGGACCTATTTTCTACGATTAACCAAAAAAAAATGAGAAGGTTTATTAAAATTTTAAACAATACAATTTATTTGTGATGAACTTAACTATAACATACTTTTTTTACACGGAAAATGCACGAAGGGATTCATCAACAAATTTCTTTGAACATACGCTGTTTTTGGGATTTGAGCCATGTAATGCCCTTAAGTGTGTGTGTTGTGTGTTGTGTGTGTGTCATGTTGTTGTTGTTGTGTTATGTAATGTTTTCATAATGTTACACAACTGGCATATTGTATAGCTAGATAATTATGACTACAATATCCCTATGATTCTTACATATAACAATATGAACGCACATTGTTATAATATTTTTTATTAAGGAAAGTGAAATGTGTTACGTGTTTTGCCAGTCGTTATTATAATAATCATGATAATAAACCTTGTTACGAACATGAATAACAATAACACACATTTCGAGCATAATTAGGTATGCATGCTGAAGGTTGGTTTACATAAATCTGTAATGTCAATTGCGGAAGTACCGGAAACGTGCGTTTGACACCGCATCGGATATGCCCTATATGCCGCTGATGTTACTATACAGCTCCATTGCTACGCCGACAATCCGACATGCAACCATCCGCTCAATATTGAAATGTCGATAGCAGTAATACACTGCAAAGCAAATTCGATTCCCTGAACAATTAACACCCAGACAAACTTGTGACGAATCTGTCAAAAGAATTCATCCTATGCTTTGGTCTTCGTTTTATCTCCGCCCTAAGATCAAACGTTTATTGCATCCTGTTTTATGACGCTAATTCTCTTTAAAGACGATTGCTTTTCAAGAAACCTGTCAAGTAAGGTCTGCTCTTACACATTTTCACAATACACAGTCGTATTTTCCTTGATTTGATATTTTACGAAATTGTTTTTGTTCTTTACGATTCATCAATTTGGAAGAGCAATCAACTGAAATTGGATTCGTTACGGAAATGGCCCACAATTGGCACTTTTACACGTCAATTTGAATCCACTCGGTGCTTCGGAAATACGACTATGATTGTAATGTTTGATGTAGTATCGAACTTTGGTAGTATATCTTCAGATTAATGACAAGATTTAATTTTATTTCTTAAGGTACTAAAATCCTTTTAGACTACGGCGCTCACGTTGTCTCCAGCGTGTCCATAACAGATTACTCGTCGTCGGGTGCGAAAGATAAGCAGCCCGTTTCCTCCTACAACGTGTCGCCGATATCAACGTCTTCGCCAGCTATGACGGCCGCCTCCGTCGGAAGTGTGCAGCCGGCGCAGCGCCGCGCTCCATTCACCGAGCTGTACCAACCACAGCTGCTTTACACTCCCCCTAACCCTTAACTTGTAAACACTAGAGTCTATAATGCCCTGTTTAGTTAGTATTTGGTTGTTGGTGCAATTGCAACTAGTGTCGATTACGCGCCATGTTGTTTAGACGTACCCTTTGTTTACATTGACGTGCGTCGCGCGGCGGGACACGGTGCACCGGCTGCTAACAAGCTTCTTAAATCTAGCCACCTTATTGTTGTTTATTCTATTGTTCGTCTATCGTATGTATCGATTTTTCCTGTTGCTGTTTCGTAAACAAATTCTTCTGTTCGGTAATTAAATACCTGCGCAGCCGTGGTGCATGAATGGAAATCCTTTTGAAACAATCAATGTATATACACCACCTTGTTATTTAGGTACCTACGTCTTGTCGAAAAAACGTTATTTCCAATTTGGAGCTTATTCAAAATATCTGGAAAGCTTTTAATAAACGGTTCAATTCATCATTAATCTTTTTGACTCCCATTTTATAAATAACTAATTTAGTATGCACCATGGAACAGTTGAAAAATGCGTTTGTTGTAAATGTTTTTTTTTCCTGCCATTTTGATAATTTCCAGCTGCAACTCTGTTGCGGTTGACGTCATTACGGCAGCTTTTGGTTTTTACAGCTCCATTTCAAATTCTATGAATAGTAGAGTAAGACTATATATTAATCGAACACATAATCGATTGAACCCCTACTCATAACGGTAAAGTGTTTCACGACGACCTGTCATGTAACTGTACATTTCATGGCACGCGGATATGACCTGCCTAGATGCCGCACCTTACAATCGAACAAATCCGTGAGAAGTAACTGTTCTATACATGCATTGAGTCTTTAATGTGTGCAGTAATTACACACGGAGTGCACTCGAGGAACGTAGATAGAACATTAAGCGAAACGAGCATGCCCTATCATCTGTAGCTGAACTTTCCGCGTCGCCGGGCCTGTATCGAGGAACTTCGCCGATTAAACAATTGAGGACGGCCTGGCCGCCAGCCCGGGAGCCCGCCTGGGGGACTAGATATTGCGCCTCGAAATGGGCTCAGTCCTCCTCTAGAGAATACTTCATACTGCAAGTAATTATTATTTTACATGGCCAAGTTAATTGACGAGAGTTTTATTGCATACGTTTAGAAATCGTTTACGAGGTGTTAAAGGTTTTATTGCAAAATTATGGTTTTGCGTATATTAGTAATTGATAGACATTTTGTTTATGCATTGTTCGTAGCTGGGTTATTATGGTGATCATGCTGACCACTTTCATAAAAAAAAATACAAATCTGTGAATTAGTATGGAAATGTAATCTTTGTATGTAAGTACATTTTAAAGAAATATAAAACGATAATAATGATTTCTACTTATAATCAGCGTATTCCACTATAAAAATTAAACAAATATGGAGAGTACAAAATAAAAACCCAGCTTCACTTAAAAGGAAACGGAAAAGGTGTATTTTTCGCGCGAAAACTTAATGATGTTAAAAACGGACAAACAGCTATTTACTATAAACCGATACGAAAAAGTAACTAAACTGTTAATAAAATATTATATTACGTGAGAAATACCCGGTTTTCCAATAAACTAGTTCGGCCAAAGCTAAACTGGATTACGTAGCTCAATGCAATCTATTAATCTGGCTTTGTTTATAAAACTTTTCAGGAAAGACTAATACAGAGAAGATAAGGTAGGTTTCTGAACGTCAAAGTTGAATAATTTCCTTGGCATTATCAGGTCAACAGTCATAACTGCTATCTCCAAATTGTAGGATGTGGTGTTTGCTACTTGTTATTCAAATTAAAGCCACGAATCATAGGCATAGACACGTATCTCATAAACGTATTATGTATCTCGTCATGCGTCTTATGGACCAGCAAAAAGTAAAATTCTCACACATTGGTAGAGTACTCAGCTTTTTGCAGTATTCAGACGATTGAATCGCAAGATTTAAACGAAAAACAAGAAAATCGTTTAATGTTTTTCTTGCTCGCTACTCTGACGTCAGTCAAACCATCTGGCAATTAGGTTTTTACGAAATCTAGGTATACGGAATCTGTTGCGTCATGCTAGATTACGGAATATTTTAGTTGGGATTACGGACCTACCTATTGCTAAGCTAAGGTATTTGATTCGTTTTACCCATGTAGAATAATCACATAACATATTAATTCGGTTTTTATCGTGTACCTATTTCATGACTGTTAAAAATTGCCATATTTGCGATAGCATTTAGCGAGACTTTAGTGCAAGTTAATTAGAGTTAATAATGTTGAAAAACAAAATGCATATTAAACGTAATATCCATTTAGGCAGTCTGATTGGTAATTATCGCACCACATGTTTTAATTTGAACCACTGACTATATAATAAGTACCTACCTACAGCAGTCGTCAGTCGCTGGTTAAAATGTTTAGCATAATATTGAATGCTTGCGTGGCTGCAGATTTGCGTGTGGCGAGTCGGAAGTAATTTTCCTCCGACGCTAATAATGGCTGTGCTCGATCATCTGGATAATGGCTCCAAGTGTAAAATTTAAACCTACTTAACGTCGTTCCTCCATGAATTATTATAGATCTATGTTTCGGCGATAGCATTTATAAAGTGGACAGTTTAATCACGAAATATAGCGGGGATAATTAAACGTTCATTCATCACGGGTGTACTGTGTGCTACGGACGAGGCTGTGTCCCAGGGAGTAATGGCACTAGTTTCGTTACTAAAATGACAAAAAGTTTGCAGTTTGTTAGATGAATGCATTTATACCGTACTAATTAAGATGAAAGTTTTATAGTTCATTAAAGATAAACTTTCAACAACGTAAACAGAAGGTACACCAGCCCACGCCAGCACATCGAGCTACTAAAATCTGTCAAATTTATTTAGGTTCAAGGTTGATTACGAAAATTTGACAATTTCGGTTAGCTTGAAGTGCTGTACATTGCTAGTATAGCTACAGGTATTTTCCTCAGTTTTATCTACAAGGAGATGGCGGGATGAGCTGGTCTCTTTCGCAAAGGATTGGCCTACAATCGCACTAGACCGCGAAATGTGGAAGGAGGGAAGGGAGGCCTTTGCCGTGCAGTGGGACAATACAGGCTTATAATATAATATAATATTATCTACATGGACAAGGTCTCGATTGGGTCCAATTAAACTTAAAAAGGTATCCTCATCTTTTCCATAATCCTATTTCCACTTGAGTAAGCTATTACTCGGTTAGAAATCCGAGGAATTAAAGTTCACACAGGTGCGAATTTCTCTCTCACCGGTAGTACGTCGCTGAGGTCGGAACCTTCCACATGTTTTAATTAAGACCAAAATAATCACGTTAGTGCTCACACGGAAAGCGAGCTACAACATGATTACTTCTCGTTTGTCGGAAATTAAACGCTCTTTGAATTTCGCCGGAAAGATAAAATTATAAACGGAAGGTGTTAGTTAACTTTATAATCGTGAATTATGATGATGTGCCAAGAAAGGCGGCATTGCTGCGTCTGAAATTAGACTGCCGCATAATTAATTTGTGAAATAAAAGTGTTGAGTGAAACGTAGCGTCATAGACCTTGTGTATACGATGCGTTTCAATCTTGTTTGATTGAAACAGTGTTACCTGTTAGTTTCAATCAACTCAGCACAAAGCAGGCCACTGTTGCAAATTCCGAAATTTGAGTAGAACACTCGGACCAAATTACAACTCTTGTTTCCTGCATATAATGTTTACGAATCCAGGAAAAATCTTATCCAAAATAAATAGGTATTTCGACCTTCATACACAACATTATTTTATCTCATCAAGTCAAGGTTTGCTTAGAACATTATCATGTTTTGTTCACGTGAACAGGAAAGAATTCGTTAACTGTACACAAATGTCACAGTATTAACAAGTTTTACCACTTTAGGTAACCGCAGCTTAAAGAGCAGGCCACACCGCCAGTTAGCGAGCGAGCGAGAGACCCGGGCGAGCATCGTTTCACCTGTTGTCGTACTTTGGTTCACACCGCGAACTATCGAGCTAAGCTACGTCAGCGATGCTATTCGTTCACCTCGTCCGCCTCGCCCGGTGCGAGATGGAATAAGACGGAATGTTGTACCCCGCGCTCGCCCGTCCGTCCATAGTTTTCGGTGCGAACCCACATAGTGTATATAGCTCGCCATTTCTTCGCGTAGTTTATGCAGGGTGGAAGGGACACCGACGCGAAAACGGTTACTACGTATTCAGTACATCATTTGGCTATGTGGGGGGCGGGGGTCAGAATGATGTACTGAATATGTGTTCCTTCCACCCTGTATAATTACCATCGCTAGAGCTAGAAACTAGTGATTGTGCGAGTGCGACGGGTGATTACTCGCACCACTATAAAATATATTACATCATCGTCGTCGTCTTGAACTAGACAATAATGACAGTTCTCTGAATGAGCGCTGCGCAGCGCTCTATGTTGAAATGAGCGCTGGTTGGTCTCTCGGCGTGAGTTCTGACCGCCAAGCGAGCATAGCTGAGCAAGTATCGCTGAGCGAGTATTATCTTTGATATTTTTTGTCGCTCAGCGACAAACTAGTGGAGCGAATCAACTATTAATATATGTGTCCTGTCACCAGTACACACTGGCGCGTTTGCCGCTTCATTTTATGTCCGTACTAACGACCGGATCCGACATAATATGCATCTCTTTCGCTTACACGGAATGTATATATATATTGTACGTTTCTTGAGCGAGAAAATAGCCGAAAGTTAGTCGCTTCCTTGCTGTCGGTGGGACAACTGCCTTACACTGCTGCGGTTACATACAATGATAGGTACGAATCCAGGATAAGCCTCTGTTACACACCATCAGATTCACTCCCGTACCTTTACAGAACCACTTTGTGGCAAAGTCTTAATTTGATCTGAAATCTCCAATAAGTTTGTAAAACTATTTATATGAGAAAACAGCAGTAAAATCAGTAACAAGACGCGTTCCTCGTAAACCGGTTGGTGTAACGACACCCATGTAATGTAATAACCTAGTTAAAATGCACTCGGCGACACGACAACCGAACAAGGATTTCGTCGTCACACCTTATTTATTGGCACTTTCTTGTTTCATTTGGTATAAAAGCATATTTACTTTCTAAATCTTGGTTACATTGGGCAATCGGCTTTATAATTCGTCGAAAAATCATTTGCCGCTGAATATAGCAAGCTGGGCTTGTTTTTCTGCCCACCCTTACTTGGCTCCCCTGGGTCTTGGCGCTTGGCCAACGCTTCCTGATGACGTCTCCGACACGTTAAATTGATATTGGCACTTAGCGCGGCTCTCGTTGTCGCCGATCATGCTGTAAAACTTTAAACTTTTGACACTTGGTATCTATATCGGATGAAGATCTAAGACTTTGTGATACTCCAATAGGAAAGGTTGGACTAGACAAAGTTTACTCCAATATGTTTTTAAAATCACAGCGTTATAAATATGACGGTGATGTTCTAACAACGAACGTTGAGATTAGTCATTTAAAGTCGAATCCTAACTGTTTGCAGCAAAAGTGTAATCACACTAGTCATTACTAAACCAATATTGAAACACGGCATGACTAACTAGCAGTTATCGTATGTGGCACATTGCAAGAAAGGTCACGGCTCAGTGCAGGTTACACAAGTCGTCTCGTGATGACATGCTCGTGTGCCACAATTTACACACCGAGGTGCCGAGCCAACCGAACATTAAATAATGCTGACAATCACAAAGAAGATACAAGATTTTCCTCAAGATGTCTCAACTTCTCAAGACGATGCAAACGTCCAACTTAATATAAATTGCAAATTGGTTGCGCTACATGGCTACGTTGCACCTTCCAACACAGATTATGAAACGTTCAAATGCCAATTGTTGTCGTTTAGTCGCATAGTTATCTCCAACTCCTTAGAAATGTTGGCTAAGTGAAACGGGTTTTACCTGTATCTAGCGTAACTTCCTAGTTGTCTATTCCGAACCAATCGAAAGAAAGTTAATTCGATCTAGAGACGGGGTTTAGTAATCGACTGAAGTTGCCTCTAAGGAGCTAGAGGTACTTTCGCCATCTATCTTTAAAGGATGCCGAAATTTTAATTTGAAAGAATTTTTGTGGGGATTCTTTCGAAGTAGGGGGTTCTGTTTTGTAAACTTATTTCCCCGAAAACCTTTGCAAAGCTTTGTAAGTCAAAATAGCAACGGAAGCAAAATCAACCATGGAACGCTTTTATGTTGCTAAATATAAGATATCTCATACGAACAACATAACATTGCACAGGTAGAAAAATCAAAGCATTTTTACTGTGTCCTTTTGGTAACCTTTCTGCAATCGCCAAACGACGTTATTGACATTCTGATATCCCCTTAGGATCAAAGTTAAAAAGGTATGTGGAAGACCTTGTTTCTTATCAAACGTCCGAATAAATTCCGGTGGAATTTGGGACCGGCCTGGACTGAAGGCGGCGGTCGTTGGAATTTTGCCAGTAGCCAGTGCATTGTTGGCTTGCCATGTTAGTAAATTAATATCGCCAATAGAGCTGCACTCTACACGGCAAGTTTCATCCCCTTCTATAGGATTGTCTTTAGGGACGTAGTAGTAGTAAGACGTGGTCTTTAGGGCTATTTTAGTGACCACTTACAAATTGCTTGGGATTTTATTGTGATGCAGTTTTATGATAGGATTATGGTGTAATCATCCATCCGTATGCTCCTGTCCTAATGTAAATAACGACTGATTTTTAAACACTCTTCTTTTTGTTCTTAACTTGCTTATTTTACGAAGCGGTTAAAATTAATTTCCGTTTGATCTCCAATGGCTAACAACAAAAACTTGGAGAAACCTTTGCGGAGATAAACACAAAGACGTTGAGATTATTTCCAGTAACTTTTTATACATCGTCTGATCTCCAGTCGATGTGCTATGACGCTGAGCCAACTTTTATGGTTTCACTATTATGCATGGTAAAATGAATAAACATGTTCAATGATGTAACGGTTTATTAATACGCAAGCATGAAGTCATGACTCATTTCACTTTCGATAAAGTCGGTTCCGTTGGATATTTTTTAACAGATTTTCCCGGCTTGACGTAATAAACAGCAACAAATAAGTACATATTTGTTACATGGCAATGTTTACAAGAGGTGTGAATAGTTGTTGTCTGTTGTTAGTCATGTCCTGCTGTGACAGACGGGCTGGTTGCACCATTGCGTTGTCGTTGAATGCTCAGTATTGCGTGTACTTTCAGTCGCTGCCTATCAGACTTGCCATACTTGATTTTATGAAACTTTGATACGAGGCACTGCGAGTAGCGAAATTTCAGTTCGATTAAAAACTATACTTATAAATATGTTGATGTTTTTGTACCTCTCTAATAACATCATCATCACTCTCCTTTCCTTATTCCAACTATTTGCTCGAAACATTTTCTACTACTATTTTCCGTTCGTAGTCGTATTAAGGATGATTTCCACCAAACGGATCGGATCGGAAAGGATACGAACGGATGCGGCGATAGCCGTTCGCGTTCGGCATGATGTCGACGCATACGGTCGGCTCCGTACCGTCGCTTGCGAACACATCCGTTTCTGTGCCTAGTCAAATAGTTGCATTTCTACCGTGTGTTCTAATTGCCAAAAGGATCCGATCGGATACGACGACAGGCGAACGGAGCCGATAGCGCGTAGCAGTACACTTTCTGTTACGATCACGTGTCGCGGAAGACCCCGCGGTCAAGCTGCTTTGCCCAGCTTGGTATATAGACGTTAAATACTGTGTACACGATTTAATATCGCTTAAAGATTATAAAATCTTTTCCGAACCGATGCTGTGCGTGCCGTTTGGTGGAAATCATCATATAGTTACCCCCTTTCTAAACATATCACTTTTCTAAAAACAACACTATGATAAATAATTCTTTTCTATTATTTAATCTGTTATACGATGTGCAAGATCTCCAAAGCAATTACAGTTTGGTTATAAATAATTGAGTGTAGACTAAACGGCACGGCGCCTGTTAACTGAAACGTCTAATCTATGATTAAAGAGTAAAAAGGCCTGGCAGGGTCGGCAATCGGCCAGTGACTGTTGAAATCGAAGATTTCAAGGCTGTCTTTGCGTTCTTGACACCCATTGAATAATAATTAGCAGGGTACAAGTGTTATTGGTACTAAACAGTAGCCTTTGATTGTGAGGGCTTTGGCACACTTTTTTATTGCCATTGTTTATTGAATTCGCGTCTGTATAAAATGTTTGGTATTTTCTTGTAAGAAAATACTGGGAAAATATGTTTTACGTATGTAGGCAAGTATTTGTTTACAAGCTATTTGCGTAGGCGATATGTATTGAATAGAAATGTTTAAATCGGGTCGTAAAATATCGTAATAACTATGGTCACACTTGTTACCTAATAATAATACCCAGTAATATGTTCCATTAATATAAATTGCACTTGTATGTAAGAAGAAGGCATACTGAACCTAAGTCGGACTATCACCAGCGCCCGTAACATGATTACCGTAGACAAGGATTTCTTTGACGGAAGAATCGACAAAATGACAGATTGTGTCGACATAATGACAGATTTCTATGCACTATCTGTCATTTTGTCGATTCTTCCGTCAAAGAAATCCTTGTCGACGGTGGTTATGCTACGGGGGCAGGAATGCATGGATAATGAGGCAAGATTGAGATAGTAAAGTTTAAACAGAGGTTTGGCATTAAGCCAAATTCATTAAAGAAACACATTCAACTTTCAGGATCCTAATGGAGATGACTGTGTTTAATGGATAGAGCACTATTAGAACACATCGACGTAGATATGCGGTTGTCCAATGACGTGGTAGTGCGGTGTTCATAATTTGCCTTGTTGGGTTGTTTTTCTTTCAATTTACTCCTGTTGCGGTTTATAACTGTGGGCTCCTTCCCGTTTAAAGTGATTCGAACATAACAATACATTAGGTACCTAATATTAGTCATCTGATTACATGATTCACTTGCTTACAGTTTTGATCAGGTGTCTTATTTACCTACGCGTAGCATGACGAATGGTCGACAAAATGACAGATGTCTTTTGTTGATGCTGTCATTTTGTCGAATCTTCCGTCGACAAAACCCGTTTTTACGGTGGTCATGCTACGCTTGCTGGTCTAAATTGTACGTGCATCAACGCCGAATCGCTATTGTATCAAACACTCAATGGCTGGCAAACGCCGTAGGTACAATGTTGTCCAAAACATTGAATGATCGGCTTTATTAAGCAGATTACATTAGAGCATTAAGGCGCAAACCCACCGCGGCCCACGGATAGGCTACGCACGTGTGTTAAACTTCGCTTTGTAGGAAAGTGTATGTATATATATACAACATTAGTTTTAGTATATGCGAAACCTGATACACGTGTCTAGTATTTTTATGTAAAGAATCTATGTACAAAATTTCAAAACTGTTTCATGAAAAATCACAAAGTTATAAGCTTGTTCTGTTACCTAGTTGTCCGCACAAAAATGCGGTCACCACACAGCGCGCGCCTCCAGCTTCGTCTTGAGCTCATTGATAATAATAATTTGGCAGTAGGTACCTAAATTATTGCGATAGCTACTCACAAGTCGCTCGGTATCCAACTTTTAACTTTTTTAAATATTTTGGGGAAAAAATATAACATGGTTTAAAAATTATTGGAATCGATTCAGTTACTTATTCTGAACAAACTATATTCAGGTTTCGCATATACTAAAAATAATGTTGTATACACGAATATTAACCCACGACAACGCCGCGGTGGGCCACGCACGCTACGTTGTGGGTGTGTAGCGTGTACTGCTGTGGAAACGTAGACCCACGTTGTCAAACAAATGAATCCACGCAGCTAAAATGCGCCGCGTGCCCGTGCACAGCGTGCACCGCGGTGGGTTTGCTCCTTTACTTCAACACATGAAAGGTCGGTCACACACGCGTCGTAGCAGGCCGCACAACGGACCATACCGCAAGCGTACAGCAAATTCTTTGAGAAACAAATGTAGGTATTCGTAACATCTTTTTTTCTGCTCCTCCGTAATAATTGCCACATCAAAAAGTCGTCTTCCTCTGGGGACGACATGTCACCAATTTGGTGTGCTTTCCTAAGTCACCAATTCTTCAAGTGCAAAATGTGGAGATACAAATACTGTACTGTGTTTGCTGCAAGTTCTGGGGTGCAGTTTACCTAAGTTTACGAGCAGTTGTCACGTGTATGTATGCGCATAGAACACACGTGACGGCTGCGACGCCGCTCGCGTGCCCACTGCCAGTAATTGGAGCGCGACCATCACGCAACCGTTCAAGGTCGATTGGTCAGTGGTCGGTGGTTAGTGGTTGTCATGTTAATCTGCTGATTGGGTTGAAGACGTTCATTATGTGGCCAGCTTCACCTGACCCGTCTGTTGCTAGTCTTCTTTGTAAGACGAATCAAATAATGCACTTACTGTACATAGCATAGAAACATCTAAAGGCGGTCTTTCAAGGTGTGTTCAGAGAAAGGACCCAGGGAAGGCATCGCTTTGAATACAATAGCATTTCGTGAGTTGGCTGCACAGGATAAAATAATTTAAAAAGTAACTTTAAAACCGCAATTTACATAAAAACTCAGGCTCGAGCGGAACCAAGGCATAAACTAGAACGCCATTGATTTTTACCCAGACGCTCGACTCCGGAAATTGAAAAATAAATGCCTGCATGTTTTTAAAGCTGAACGAAGCCGCGGGTGAAGGTTAGCTTAACATTATCGCGAGTTAGAAGTTACCTTGTGTTACATAGATGGTTGTAAATTGCAGTTGACATTTGATCCCGTATGTAGGTACTTGGCAACCGCGATGTTTCGGTGATTAAGGTCACAGGCTACTAAGTGCAGGTTGTGGTTATAAGGAAAGTGTTTTGTAAACGTATAATAGTGTTGTTAGACAACTTTAATATCGTAAACGTGAGTTCTTTGTTGAGAATTGCGAATGCTAATATGCGATTCAAAGGTTGTTTGAAATCCTCAATTAGAAGTGACGATTAGATGAAAGTCTTTCTTATTTCGGCAGACAAAGTACTCTTAAGTTATACCTACGGAATATTGCTAATAATAAATGAATCGCGGTACCAAGCAGATATCACCAATCATTTAAAAAAATGATGCCATTTATTTACTTTTTCAATTTTGTATCTAAAAGTTATGGCAATATGAACAACTAACGTTTTTGATATAGTCGCTGTTAACCTTTCCACTTAATTTCAATTCGCTGAAAGGCACCACATAGTTTATGTTCAGCACACTGAGTCGAACAATTTGTAATGGCCAATGTTTAATCAGCAATCTGTAGGGCGAGCCATTAAGCTCGTTTAACTCCGTCGGAAGTCAAACGTGGCTACCAACTGCGGCCAACAGTTTTACCAATATTTGCTCCACAACTCCACACCGACATTATGTGTTAAACTTTATTAATTATCGAGTAATGTGGCGAAGTTGCTCTGCCCCCCGAATACTTCACGCACACTCCCGAACAAGTTTCGCAAGTTGCCAGTGATAAGAAATATTTCGGCTTGTCTGAGGTGCGAGGAATACGAATGTGCACAGAATTGCCAAGAGATTTTCGAATAATGGACGTAAAAGCCTGACTGGAAATTTAATTTGCGGCTTAGACATGGTTAAGCTTGTAAATCTTGTAAATCTTGAGACATACCTACTTCAATTATTAGAACACCCGTTGTAAGTTTTGACATTTCTAGACAGGGTCTAGCATCGTTTAGGTAGCCCTCGGATTCATTTACCAATGTAGAAAGTCAAACTTTCCAATTATTTGAGAAAAAAAATTCTGGGTATGTGTTGTCATACTACATTCTATGACTGTATTTTACATTATTTTTTTTTTAATTGCACGTAAAATTGGTCAGAGAGGGCAAATTGTAAGCAGGATTGGAAAGCCATGGGGGAGGCCTTTGCCCAGCAGTGGGACAGAAAAGGCTGAATAAAAAAATAAAAAAAATTACCGCACGCCATTTAGTGCTTACGGCTATGGTACTGACGGCTAGCAAAACTACAAAAAAGGACATAAAATATTGAGCTACAAAAAGCTGACGTGTCATCTAACAATTTTACCTTGGTCCTGGCATGCGGTCCGTGACTCCAAAACAAGTTTCGATCATGATTACTGTTCAATTATTCTCTTTAGATTCAAATATTTAAAAAGTGAATGGTACAAATGAATGAACGGCGAATCTTAGCACAATATAATACGTGCTGTTACTACAATACTGAGAAGGATGATCAAATTTCTCTGTTACTCAACCCCGAATGTCAGGTAGGTGCTTATTGACTTGACATTATAGATAATCTGATCACGAGTCGAGTCTGATTCGCTTTCTCCTCGCGTGTGCCTATTATGTAAACACTGGCGAAACTGCTATCGTCTGCGAATCTGCTGGAGAAGTGGAGATTGCTCTGTCGTCGAATTGAACGAGGTGCCTTAATTCAGGAAATCATAAATAGTATAAAATATTGTCGATGACAAATTGCACGGCCCTTATGTTGGTACAAGCTCTAAGCTCTAGAGCTTGCGAAGTGCTGTATCCCCCCGTAGACGAAGTTCCATCAATCATGGTAATTTATTGTTATTAATGATAATTTACGGATTGCAGAGGATTTCCTTGTCTTCAGTTTGGGACTAATAACAGCTTGATTTATTGCCATCATTATTTAAGTAAGTGCTCGTTCAAGTAAAAACATAAAATATTCAGCAGTATCGCAAGACATCGAAATCGAGGTTTCCTATAAAATAATAACAATGAAATAAATAAAAGATTAGCTGAGTGTGTCCACCCAACTTTCCTTGAACCCAAATATCTAGGAGGACAATGAATGGACAGTTCGCGTCGGATCACCTGTCCAAGTGTCTCGAGAGCTGAGGCGTCGTTTGTCAACGTCACGTCTGCAAGACTCTGGGAATGCTCGGAAGGCCCCATTGTCCGCTTGTCCAGTCATCCCCTATTTTTAACCTTCAAACCGAAAAGCTTTCTACGACCAGCTAGCAAGGAATTGGCGGAAAATCGCGCCATGTTTTACGTAGCCTGTGAACATTTTGTAATATTAGTCGGACCTTTTAGCAGCGACGTATTTCGCCATTGCCGTGACATTAGATAGTGTGATCATCTTTTGTTCTTTGTTCTCAAGCATTCTTGGGTACTATTTCCAAATGTGATGTAATTCCTGTTATTTTTATGTGCGTACATAGTTTTATATACCACGGCAGTTGTGTAATAAGATTTGGAATAACTTCTAAAATTCAATCGTTTTCGCGACACGTATTCCGAATCAAAATTGTCTAAAAACGAAAGATTTTCCAAGTGAGTTGCACGTGAAAGTGGGAATGTGTCACCGCTGCCTGTCACAAAATTCCCAACGGGTAGGAACTAGTTTTGCTTTACTCTACCTACGTAGGTACTTCAAGTCACTAACAATTAGTTAGTTACTTATTGTCTCATTTAACTTGTTCCTCGCTTGAATAACTCTGCAAGTGTGTAGCGGAGTAGTGTTGCAAGTTAGGGCGGAACTTGTTTAGAGTGTCAATGACAGTTCTCAGCTTCTGCGTTATTCACTTCACAAGTAACTTTATTGTGTCGTGTTGCATTACAATGAATGCACTTTCGTATGCAAGACGTGGAGACTTCTTCATAACTGAATTTACTAATTTTGTATTGTACATCATCTTCGCGAGCTCGTTTGTTTTATTTACTTTGTGTTGTTTGAACTTTGAATGAGTTTGCGTTTTTGTTTCATTAACATCTTTTTTGTCATTACGTAGAAGTTTCTTTATTATTCGTGAGATAAGGAAATCAAGTGTTCTACTATATTCTATCTAAAAGGATCATGAATTTAATTATGAATCTCGTGAACTCGCTCATGTGTTTGATATTCAGCTTTAGTTTCCACCTGTCTTCAATGTACTAGCACTCGTAGATACGCGTAATTTCCTTACAACCCTATTCAATTGATTTTCCGAAGACGTGATGTCTTTAAAACACTCTGACTTCCTATGAATATTCTATTAATTTCACATTTGGTAATCTCTGTGAAGCCTGTTAATTCTGGTGCCAATTGGGTTAACCATTTTAGGAGTACGCTGTGAGTATTAATTAGGTAGTCGTGTTATCACACAAACATGGGCGTACCTTGTACGTGTTTAAGGATTTGTATATGGTGCTGTTTCGTCAGATTGAAATTTATTTGCTTAAGGGCATTACATTGCTCGATGACCTTGATGATTTGATCCCTGTACTGGTTTTTGTTGACTTGCCCCGCACATTTCGCAATATTTCGGTTTTTATTTATTATTTTAAAATATTAAAAGAAACAACAGAAATAAAACAATACAGATTGTTAAGTATATCATTACGTATTTGTTGTTACAAAATTCATGCCGCGATCTATTCAGCCGTTACAGAGATGATTTACAATTAAGGTTGAAAAAGGACCTATTTTCTACGATTAACCAAAAAAAAATGAGAAGGTTTATTAAAATTTTAAACAATACAATTTATTTGTAATGAACTTAACTATAACATACTTTTTTTACATGGAAAACGCACGAAGGGATTCATCAACAAATTTCTTTGAACATACGCTGTTTTTGGGATTTGAGCCATGTAATGCCCTTAAGGAAATTTAATATTGTTAAAGCTAAGATCAAGAGACGTAATAAAATTATTAGCTATTAATAGCTACTACAACAACTTGAACAAAAGTTGGACGGTGAGTATTTTCTTCCCAGTAAATGTACACTAATCAGGCATTGCGTTGCGTCGTGATTCATAATTAAGTAGAATTTTATTACGGAGCGCAGTTAAAGTTTTAAAACATTGTTGCTGTTTATTCTCCTCATTTCCATTGAACTGCAGTTAAGCAGCTGTTACGTATATGACGTCATTCTTTTAATTCGCACTTTCTCCTGCAGATTCGTGGGTTGCGATTGTGGCGTTGAATTTTATCTGAATTCTGCTTTTTGAGAATGTTTTAATTTACACGAATATAACGTAAGATACGTACTACTGAATGTAAAAGTAGCTAATGCATTCCTTTCTAAGCACTATTAATCACAAAATCGTAATGCAAACACATCGTAACTTAATTGGAATAGCCGGACTCACAAAGCGGCTGCAATACAAACAGGCTTTACGAAAAACACGGATTGAAAGCTAAAAATAGTTCCGATTAAAAGCTTTCGAAACTTTATTCGCTCTCGATCCTACAATAGATTGCAGCTTCACAAATGGCCATTTAATAAATAGAGCTGCAACAAATGAAATAGTGGAAGTATCAATCGGATAATCGCAATAGACAGCTCGGACATAAGAGATGTCCGCCCGACTGTAAGAGATTAATAACTAGAGTAGACCATCTTGGGAGAAATATCTGTGCCGATAGACGTCAATTGTATTATGACAATGCACTGTACCTCGCCAATTACACAGTGGGTGCCATTGTGAGGAACCGTTCGGTCTCACCCCCTTTTATCATTCACTCAACGGTGAAATGTATGGAGATTGATTTCGTTCGTGTTATCGGATCTCCATTCTTTGTTACGGATAGGTAAAAGATGGTGTCTTAGAATTGTGACTATTCGATTTTTTATTAGAAAGTATATTAGCGATGTGGAATTGGTGTTTTGCTATGATAATGCTCATGTTTTTTTGTTTTGAAAATACTTGTAACAATTTAAAATCGTGTTGTGCCTTTCAAGCTATCGCCCAGCCCAAACAATTGTTAAATGTTTCAAACATTTTATTCCTATTTGTCGTTTTGCGTTTTCGGTTTCGGTTTTCGATAACAGTAAAATGTATTGTTAATTTTATTTCAACTAATCGAGTGAAAGCTATTCGAATCAGAGGTATTAGGATTTTATATTCGCTATTTTTTATGTATCAACCGACTCTTAGCAGCTTTTTATCATTTGTTGGAAATTTGGAGTTCTCAGTTTTGTGGTCTTATAATATTTTTGCATCATTTATGTATTCAATGAAAGGCTTTTTCTTAGAAGGTTGTATTTAATTTATTGTTGATGTCGATTTATTCCTAACATTTTTTACCAATATCATTATCACAAGAATATCTGATAATATTGAATGAAATACTCGAATACTTTATTTCTAACGGTATTAATTACTTTAATCAAACGATGCTTATTATCGCAATTATAACTTTGTAACGATTCAAATTAACAACTATAGTAATGTTTTATTATACGACTTGCAATGACTATAAAATTAAAGTATTCATAAAAAAGTTGTTAATGATTTCAGAAAAGAGCTAATTAAATTGCAAATTTTATCGGTTAGGTTGTAATAAATGTCATTATCGCGTCCATGACCGTTAGATCATGCGTTAGCATTGTTCCAGAATAACAGCATAATTGGCTTCTGTTAAAAGAAAACTGCTGAAAGAGTAGGAAGAAATCACTTTTAAGGACGAAATTGCCAATTAGGCTTAAGTCAACGAGACAGCAGTATTTACCTACTCTTATCTAAGTATAGTTGTGTCCTGAATAGATGGCTCGACCAATCATCGCACTACATAGTTAGTGAGGAATTACAGACGGCCAATCAATAAGCTTTTACGCCCGATGTGTTAATGCTGTGCGTCACTGACGTCATATCAAACCGCGATTAGGCGGCAAATCGATAGATAGTGAACGCTCGGCCGTCAGTGCGGCAGTGAACAATTTAATCGTAAAAGGCGTTGTGCCAAGTTCCAATTACGAGTGATTGAGTGGTGCCGTCTGTCTGGTCATTAAACGATCTCATCTCTTATTACGGAGTAGTTAGCAAACGGATTGCTCAAACTCATTTTTTTAACGAATCTCCGTCGCTGGAGTATAAGACAAAAATTAAGGGGTTTATACAAAAGTGTTGGTTAAAGATAACTTCAAAAATGCATGGTCAAAACATGATGGTTTATTTTACGGACACGACACACCACGGTATCTGTTTACCATCCATGCGGTGTAAACGCTGCGTTTGATGTGTTTCGCGCTCTCCATTTGCTATTTACTCCATGTCACTAATAATCCCATTCACATGTTAAACTCACTGTATCTGCCAGCAGCCGTCATGCTTATTGTACTGATATGTAATGTAATCAGAGTGTCATGTTCAGGATTGTTAAGACAGGCTTTAATTAAGATAAATGAGGAGTTATGTTTGTGATACCTTGTTGCTGGTCTTATAGGGAAACGCTGACAGAACTGAATCAATAAAATAGTCGCACTTCTTCTTCAAAAGTTTATTGATTGTTTTTATACAATATTATTTTTAGTATATGCGAAACCTGAATATAGTTTGTTCAGAATAAGTAACTGAATCGATTCCAATCATTTTTAAACCATGTTATATTTTTTCCCAAAAATATTTAAAAAAAGTTAAAAGTTGGACACCGAGCGACTTTAAATACTTATCGCAATAATTTAGGTACCTATTGCCAAATTATTATTTTCAATGATCTCAAGAAGACGCTGGAGGCGCCCGCTGCGTGGTGACCACGTTTTTGTGCGGACAACTAGATAACAGAACAAGCTTATAACTTTATGATTTTTCATGATACAGTTTTGAAATTTTGTACATAGATTCTTTACATAAAAATACTAGACACGTGTATCAGGTTTCTCATATACTAAAACTAATGTTGTATGTGATGGTAAGTCCTGATTTTTACAGTCTTTACAGGTAATTAGTTGCCTGGAAGTCTGTGTTACAGTACTGTGTTGTGGAGGTCAGATAAGAAATCGCTTCATGTTAAATTAGGGCATTCAGCTGCATCCGGTTTGACTGGAAGCCGACCCCATCATAGTTGGGAAAAGGCTAGGCAGATGAGTTAGTCCTGATTTATCATCTATCGGTTAGGATAACACAAGTCCTTAACCATCCATTTCCTTAACAAGCTATACATACATGCACCTATAAAATTCTTGGCACGTTTATTTATCGTGTCCGCTATAATAAAAAGTATAACCTACGACATACTGTTGCGTGTTCTGATCATATAAAGTCAGTTCATTGTCAATCACATGTCGTCGAATTGGGTTGCGTTCATCACGATCACTCGTGAATAGACGCATCAACTTTAATACTGCAATCTTATCTTGGCATCGTAAATGTTATTCAGACATTACCATAAATATATTTGGTACCCAATAAAGAACTGAATAACGCAATAAAACTATTCCGAACACGTACTATTGTTAAAGCCTAAATGAGAATGGAAACATCTAGGCTAAAATAATCACGCGTAAAGTTGTTTGCTCGACCTACATCCGTTTTACTTAACGAGTGTACCTTCCGTTCAATCGATAGGAAAATCACTTAGATTACCCCTGTGCCCTGCCAGTACTTGGGAGTTTCCGCTTTGCGTGTGTTTATTGTAATAGCATAGGCCTCTGGGACCGTTCATAATCTTTGTTCAAATAAAAAGTTGAGTCGCGTGACTATTGGAAGCAGGCCGCTTTACTTTACCAATTTATTGGAACGTTAATTTGTCGTACTCCATTTGATTTGATTGTTTTCAATCAATCTATCAAATCATAACACTCAATTTGATTGGTTTAATATGAATCGATTAGAGGAACTGGGTTTGTTGGTTACACAATTATTTTTGTTTATTTTAAAACGTATTTTTTTTTAATATTCGTAAAGTTTTGTGTTTTGCTTTGGTTGTAAATTTGTTTCATTCATGGTCACCCATGAAAACTAGCTTTTAATTAAACTGTTTATTATACCGGACACCGACGTGAAAACGTTTACCACGTATTCAGTAGGTACATCATTTTGAGCCACCCTGCGTAGAAAATTTTCAACGGTTATTAAAAAAAAATCTGCTGTTCCATACATTTTCACCGTGTAGGTAATTGCACTTTTGTAGGAAACAGCTGATTTTTTTTTAGGGGGGTTTAGAATGATGTACTGAATACGTGGTAACCGTTTTCGCGTCGGTATCCCTACCACCCCGTATTATACGTGCTAGAAAAAGTGTGAAATAAATTGTATTTCAAGATTGATCGAGACTCTATACCCACTTATCGAGTCAACATTACGTGGGACTTCATAAGAGAGCATTTCATAGAATTACAATTCTAATTTGGAGATCAGCATCTTTATTTACACAACATATCCTTATCTTAGATATACTCAAGTTAGCAATTAGAGTTTTGACAGCTCCACATTTACTCGATTACATAATAAGCGGTTGCACAAATCAAACTCCCCCGTACCATATACTAGTATCTATACTCTTAGTACATTTGATATTTAGTATCACAATTTCGAAACACGTGAATGTCTTGTATCCGCAAAGGCTACAGTCGCTAGCTATGTAGGACTTAGAATGGCTACTAGTTTAGTAGTTTGATTGAATCAGCAACAAGCTAGAACTGTTATATAATTAAACGGGTCTTGAAACTTTCGAAAATAGATCAATGGTTGATAGTGGCTCTAGTTCCTGCTCCGTGCATACCAAATCACCATTTTTTTACATTTAGATAAATATTTAATATTAGTTGGCTGCGATAAATCATTATAACCACGTTCCTCTTTGTTGACGCTGCTGAAAATTATATTTCCATAAATAAATAGATGGAAATAAAATTGTATTTTTAGTCCTGAATTTTTCATGTTGAATTGCACGGGGTTATTAATTGCTTTTGTTTTTTTTATATTTTGCACTCTTGATATCTGGCATTGTATGCTTTATTGCATAACCGAGTGCCATTTAAACAAAACTGCATGTTGCAAATAATGATTTTTAGTAATGATCTAAGCTTAGTTTTTCAAAAACATTCCATGAATATTCATAATACGTTTCTGAAATCATGCAACGTACAGAAACAACAACAAAAACGTTAGCTATTCTAAAGAAAATACAAATGCCTGTACCTGCAACTACAGCAGACAAATAAATCAGTGTTCGATGAAACGATGGTAGTAAGAATTTGACTCTCGTGCCAATACATGCACAAAAGCCTGGACTCTCGCCCGGATGTTGTACTTACCCTATACATGTTAGGAGCAGTACAACCACCGCTGAGGCATTTGTACATGTATACCTATCTTTTCTACATGTCGTACTCGAAATTTAAAATGCCCGCTGAAAAATGCCGTTACAATTAAAAGAAAACGAGAAAAACGTTTCTTTCCTTGTTCTTTCCAGCCAATAGAATAGTCGCCAAAAATCATATTCTTACTACATCTTCGTTGTGAACACAGGAACTAGATAAGAAAGTTTTCACGTACAAGAAAATAACGACGAACATATAAAGGTACATCTACCATAATAGCGTAACCGAATCTATAAGCAAAGAGATACAGTTCGTACGGGATTTCCTGCGGAATCACTGGGTCAATTTAAAAACTTTTTGACGTACAGACAGCTTGTTTTGTGTAGACAAATATGTCTAGACAAAAATGTGGGCTTCATATGAGGTTTCTTTCGGAAATCTGTTATGTTGTTCACAAAGTATTTTGTGGATAACTAAGAAACTTTTTTGGCTTAAGCGGTGTAACGAAGTGAATAAAATAGTACCTAATGTCTTACCAATGAAGTGGCTACTTTCAGTAACCACAACATGTACAAGCACAACAGTTTAACAAAGAGTTTAATATTGGAAATGATGTTTTCAATTGAATTGAATCGGATGCAATTGAGATCGAAGACGTGATTTCTTACACAAACAAAAGGAATTTGAAACCGTTCCAAACAGGTCATCTCTCCTGGGAATTTGTCCACGTGTAACGTTTAGTGACCTTATAGAGCAAGACAGCCATTGGCTCCCGGTGTATGTGTGACGAAACGATAGCTCGATTCGAAGGCACGGCCCCCGGCCGCAGTAACTTGTGATCAGAGTTCTGACTAGTTAGATTGCGGCTTTAATCCAATTTGATGTTCATGAACTACTGTTGATATACGATCCGGAGGGTCTCAAGCTACCAAGATTTACTAGCTCTACGATATGTTTGCACGCTGTTTATTACAACATGACTCTGGTGAATTAAATAACATTAGATGTTGGTACATCAGAAGTTGGTAATACCTCCTTACAGGTTTCTCTTTACTTGTATTCTTTACATTGATCTAAGCATTGAAAGCTTTAGTAGTAGTCGACATTTCTAAAAGTATACCTCAAAAGTGCTTTAGATTGCTTGGTTTATTCGCTGCAATTTTTAACATTTTTTAAGTGCTTTGAAATGCTTGGATTTCATTTCATTCATCTTGAAAGCTGAAAACAGTTGGTCGAGTTCATTGCAGTTTGTGGCATTATGTATTTATAGGGTAGTTCTTTCATTAAATTTTCTTCGAATTGAGCCAAGCTCAGCTTCTTTGCAAAGGATCAGTTTCAAAGACCAACTGAAAACACCAACGGTTTTTAATTACGGAAATGGGTGCTAAGATTAGAATGTTTCACGCAAAATGCGTCCGGCTCTAGCCATGCGTACTCCAATGACGTCATAAAAGCGTTTTGTGCGCAGCATCTGCGACGGGCGCGCATTACATGTGTAATAAAATACAGAGTCATGCTAAGTGCACGTGTGCCTGTGTAGCAAGTTTGTGCGCGGCTCCAGAGCAGCGACGTAATGATCGCGGTTGCGGTTTCTGCTAACATCCCGCGATACGCGCATCACAAAGGCATATTGTGCCATCGACTCAACTATTATTTGAATTTACTGCATTGTGAGTTCTCCTCTTTGATCAAATATGTACTGAGTAGCTTAAATGAGGTCGCAACGCACGGCGCGGTGCTCTTTGCATTTCGATGCAATCCATTCCGACCCTGCTTTACTACTCACTACTAGCCCATAAAAACAATGAATAAATATCATTGACGATGCATAAATGAATTGATGCATAAACGATTCTATCGATACATACAGATTTGCGTTCGTGTAAAAATTTACATTCATGATTGGAGACATTTAAACAAATACAAATATTTTTTTACATACCAATATGTTTTTGTACGTTCGGATAAACGAACTGGGTACTTATCCAAACAAGTGAGATTGATATCCGTACCTACAGGCAATGCTTCATCAATAAACCTTCATTGTCTTCATTCACAAAGACATACCTCATGTTCTTCCCTGCCCATCATGCACAAACACCAGGTTATTTCAGGATTTGACTGAGACGAATGACAGGGCAGCCCTGGTAGCATTTAACAAATCTGACAAAATTTGACAAGTAGTCAATACACACGAAAAGAAGAAGGATCAATGTCAAAATAATAAAGAGCAAGACGTTCATTGTTGCGCCCAAGCATTGCCACAACCTACACGTAGTAAACCTTAATCAATGACAATTGTATACTTAAATGCTGTTTTGACTCGCTTTTAACTAACACATTATCTTCACCTGTGTCGTTAGTAAAGTTACTAACAGACAATTATTTAATAGCATTAATTACAATGTAACGATGTTACAAACTTTGACATTGAATCCTCCTGTCTGACGTAACTTAATTTCGCGGCAACTTAATGACAAGTTGTGACTTATGTTAGTTATATTTACTTTGAATAAGGTAATCTGTCGCTTGGAACTTTCTCACTATCTCATCTCACTTAGGTTCTACGTACTACGGGTATAATAAGGATGTTGAGACTCTTAAGGTGTGTGTGTTTTTATTGAATCACAAGACGCAGTAGTTGGGGATGAATTTTTGTACATGACAAACCGGTCGAGTGTAAAACTGCAGCCTATTTCGGACCAGCTACCGACATACTGACCGATTCTTCAATCTTCAATAGATTTATATGGACGTGTCGACAGCGTTCGCGATTTGTCCGTATCAGTTTGACTGGACCGTATCCCACTCCTGATGTCAATCCTCTTTAATTTTGACAATCAATTCCATCCAGTACGTTGAAGCGGTGATCGTATATTAGATATTTTTTTTCGAGTCTGAAGAAACAGGTGCTACTTTTTGCTGAATTATGAAAATGAAAGCGATTTATGTTTGGATTAAGGTGTGTTACGAAATTAGGCTGCTGGGTGTTTTATTGGGTAACTTAGAAAACTAAGAACATTCTCCCCGGTCTCGCCGCGAGCTCAGCTAGTTACTGTAATCCCGAGCTCAAGGTTTTAGTTGTCTACTATATCGTTAATTAACTTAAATGCATATCGCCGTTTTGAAACAGCCTTGGCCTGCTAGTGAAACGCGAATGTTGCCAGCCTATTATCCTCAAGCGACGAGAAAGTTACTCATTTCAGTGAATATTAATGAGCTTTACTGAAAACAAAACTGGTAACTTTCCAAAATGTTAAAAGCTGTGTTTAAATGTGGAAAGAAATTCTAATTGAAAGTTTAAACCTAAACCTAAAACCTACAGAAAGTCTCTGTTAGAAATAGGTTTTACTTATTTAACATCAATTAGCTGTGGCAGTGCTACTTAAGAAACAAAACAAAGATTAGATAAAGCAATTTGTGGGCGTTTCTAATCATCTGCAAAAATCCTGGTCCATTGCCCAATCCTAAATAGTAACGAACTCTATTCAATACATTCTCGAACGTATAACCTTTCAAACATTGGACGAGCTTCGACATTCAAAGTTAATTGACAATAGCTCCATACACGTCCACGACAATATTTATGGTCTGTTTGTTTTTCGATTAAACGTATCAACTGTCGCGTCATCTCCGCCGGACCGGACCGGAGCTATTTACTCGACATTTGAATATAGAATACGACCGTTTTGTGTTGATTTGTTTGTTTAGATTGAATCTCCATCGTTCGCGTTTAGGGTGCTGGCTGGCTGGCTGAATCTCATTTCAATATGATCGTTACAATGATTGGCAATAAACAGAATTACGGTCGTAAATGGTATCGCTGTTACGTTTGCAAATGTCAGCTGTTAACGTTTTCCGCTTTTCAAAATTTAAATGCTTTGGGCCTTTATTTTACTTTTGGCGACCCGGATGTCGCAGTGGCTGTATCCGCTTACCGTTGGGTCGTGGATTCGGCTTCGGTATAAATATTGGTATGACCTACCGATATTTGTTCCGTGTCCGGATGTTTGTGTGTGTGATTTGCGTAATATGTAATACCGTGAGCCCTGTGTAGTCTGTTTGAAACGTTTATTCATTTATTTATTTTCTCTTCTTTCAGGTACGTACAAAAGCCATCGAGCAAATCGACTTCTTTCATTTTCTGGTAAAGTATTAGACGTCTGAGTTGTCACCGCAGATCGGCGTTCAATTTTGCCGGACGAAGTTCCGGGCAATTCCGTCGGGCACCGGGCTCGAATAAAAAGTCGCGCGAAGTGCAATAAGTGCCGCCATCAATGTCGCGTTAGCGCCAACACAATAAAATAGAAAGTCAATTGGCTTTGGAAAAAGTCGCCGGCTCTACCTCTGACGTTCGAGATCGAGACTCGAGGGGTCTCGCACGATACGAACCGTCTACCCGTCTGTGGGTGCAGTCCAATTGCTTTTTTATTTTTGTTTCCCCGTTCCATTAGCTCGCTCAAAAACGCGAGAATCGTTCATAAAGAAAGGACGCCGATGAACACATTAAAGAATTTATTTTAATTTGATTATGGAAGTGAGCGCCTTCAAAGTCTTTATTTTTATGAAAGGCCTTTTCATATTTCTAATTTGTTTGGAAAGTTGTTTTTAAAAAGTGTTTGTTGTGTAAGAAATCGATTTCATTCAAAATTGTATGGACTTCTAAAAACTGTTTCCAATGACTGATCGTGATAGAAGATACAAAAGAGAACAAAACTTGAGACTTGCTAATATCTAGTAGAATCCGAGGAATGTGTTTATGCAACAATTGGACTATTCGTTGCACACCCACTGCATTGTATGCAAATATCGATGCGTTTGCAAAAATGCAACAGAATCAGGAAAAGTGTTACGTTGAGTATACGTGACATAAACCTTGTTTACATGGAGTGCGTTGCCGTGACCGTCAGTTAAGCTGTGCTGGCCTGTGACGTCAGCCCGCTTTATTTCCTGGACGTGTTAATTCCATTAAATCCTCAACCGTTGATCCCGAATGATTACTGGGCTTAATTACTGCTGTTATGACTGTCTGCTCTACGGAAAATTACTTAACTACTATGCATACAGAGCTATAAAAAACGGTAGGTAATCAGATGATTATACGGAATGGATGATGTCGAACTGTGATTTAATTGATATCGATTTCCATAACCAGTGTGAGCGGTAGAAGAATAAATATAGAAACCGGTTAGTACAAGACGTGGCTTGTATCCAAGGAGATGAAGGATAGATAAGAGAACCAAGGTAATATGCAAGTGTATTAATCCCAGTACAGATGCCGGTCGCGCCTGCATTCTTCCGTTTATCAATGCGATACAACCAGTTGCTATGTAATGCCAAGTAATACAATTTGAATAGTTACATAGACTTTTAAAAGTCGTTATGGTGCTCATGTTTTTTTCGTACTTAACCGCGTCGTTAACCCGTTTCCCTTACTATTGTAGTGTTATAAAACATTCAGAGATTGTACGTGAGGGTTTTTATTTATTTATTTCTGCGTCACACGTATTACTAAATAAGAAACATGCACGAGTCCGCGAGTAGCACGAGACCTCGACTCGTGCGAAATCGAGAGTCTGACCAAACTGGCCGGCCGTTCACTTTCACTGCTACAAAGGCCCGCTGTTAGTGTTATCTTATTAGCTTACCGACTCTGTTTGTTTTTGACGTTTCGTTTTGTGACCAATTACCGGGGTAAGCCGACCTCCGCCCGACCGACGGCAAGGGTGAGTGATGTGGCTCTTGTGAAACTTAGCGAGGAAATTAGTTAACTCTGTATGCGGTGCTTACATGAATTGCAGATTCTATGATAAGTTGACCCGACTGACGACAGTGTTGAACTTGTATAATCTAAGTAAGTGTTAATAGGACAGACTGTCACTGACTGGAAGTGTTGTGTGCTTTATGATTGAGATTCAAATGAGTAGTACTCTACCACAGTCTACAATATTCTTGAGGCAATAATGTCAATACAATTAACGTCCGCTTACTGCATTTGAAATGGCGAATCAATTAAAATAATTATATCTATTTCCATGACCTATTGTGAAAATAGGCAATAATGACTTGGTTATGCGGTTTGCATGACATGGCAATGGACAATTGGACATATTCTGTTTCTGACAAAATAGTTAGTTTCTGTTAGTTCAGAAATAATGAGCCCATTTAATGTTGTTTTGAAACATCATGCGTTTTAATAATTATCTACGACCTAAGTAATTAATTCAATGTTTTGTATTGTAAACTTTCATTGAATATCATCGTTATATTTCGCAAGTATTGGATGTTTCTTATATATAACCATTAAGTGCTATTTACGTAAGAGAATGTCTATAAAGTTTAAGGCGTTGGAACTATAAGGTGTCTTTATTGTTTGTGGGGACTTTGCAATACATTGTTGACATTTGAGACGAGTCACGATTCACCTTTGCCTCTAATCTCCATGAAGTTTAAATACAAATAGTTCGAATGCCTCAATTTTATTTATATCTTGGACGCTCCTGATACTAAAGATTATGGTTTTGCCTCTAGTTATACAGTGGAACTTTAATATTTTCGACACAAAAAGGTTGGACTTCCTTCTTCTTTTAGTCGACGGCCTCAATAGCTTAATTATTATTGGTCGGGTTTTTAATATCATGTTTTTAGTGTATGGATATAATAAATACGTAAGTAGAGTATTCACTTCAAGAAAGTCAAGGTTTTGCTCGTAGCATTGAACATAAATAAAGTGGAGCACCCAGTCGTAACACATACATTTAATATTAATGTTCATTGTGTAATTGTGTCGTCTGTTACTCACACGTCGGGTTGAGTTCAAATCTCGGTAGATTTCCTAAGGATAATGTAATACAATCTAACTATTTGCTGTACTGGTGTCGAATAAATAGATCCCTTCTGGTAGATACCGTTTGAGCTGTCTTGTGCCTCGTTTATTGAGACAGGAATATTCGTCCTTCAAAGCAGGATATCACACAATAGTGTCAGGTAGCTGACACCTTGTTAGAGAGGTCGTCCCTTTTGAATCTTGCCTTCATTGTGTTGAGATGGGTCGTCTGGATTCTGTTTCAAACATGTCCCATTCAATGTCGGACAAATGGGACACCTACTTAATTGAAATTACCTATATCATCTATCTACATAGCGTACCTACGCAAATTCAAATGGGAATCGATCGATTGTCCAGATTTCAAATAGCGACTCAATTTTTGTGAGGGATCGTCACCACGGAATGATGGACGGGTTCGCACACTCAGCCTGCGTTCGGGAATATATTCCCCCGATGTCGTGTGTAGTCGCATGTATGTAGGGGAAGCTGTCTAAAACATGCCAGTCTCCAGTCTATAATTCACGCTCGGACGAGCCCGACCGGCGCGAGCGGCTTCAATCGCTCAATGTCAATTGGACCACCCCGCCCGCGATCTTGCGCTCTCAATGGCACCTCGACAAAGAAATGTACGCCATTTTTCTTCGAGAAATGCAATTAGAACGGATGCATTTCTCTTTCGTTGCTTGTGTTGTGCAACAACGGACAACGGTCTTGGATTTTTAATTTAAGGTTGTATTTTCTTGGTTTTATGTAACTTGACATCAAACAATTGTTCGAAGAGGAGAAATAAAACGTACGATGGATATCCAGCCAATTTTACACCAACTTATTTATTGCTGCTGCCAAGCGGATTGATATTTATGAATCTTCGAGTGAATCTACATTCTTTATATTGCTTTTGTGTATGAAATAACTAGAGAGACTCACCGAAGATGATATTAGGAAGAACACAACACAACTGTTCTACCTCATAAACGTTAACGAGGTATTCATAAACAAATACAGTAACAGTCAGCAATAACAGTTGTGAGTGAATTGGGGTGCAAGTTTCATAATAAGCGAATGTCCCGAAGAGATCGTGAGCGTTAATCAGCTCAGTGGTTAGGCTTGGGCAAGCGGTCGCAGCGGAATTCACAAGTTACGCAAATACTATACGTAGGTACCTTATCATACGATATAGAAGTGCCGGTTACCGGCCTCCTTTGATAATCGAAGCCTTGTCCGTACTAGCTCCTGTATCATGTGCGATGGTGTAAGGTGATATTGTGTGGGATAATTTAATTGGTGGGCTTTTAAGGTTCAGTGGCGGATGTGTTAGTTGATAATTGAATAGTTGGTCTATTTTATTTACATTTTTGGCAGTAGCGTTCTGGTATGGTTACAAAATGTTTTGGTAACAGTATCTAAACAAGGCATTCACATGAGTGTTGTTGTAACGTATACACAATGACTATTAGTTTATTTGTCGTCTGCAATTGTCATACTTCGTTAGTAAAAAGTGGATGGGTATTTTTATTTTTTTTCGAATGGTTATCTCTCGAGTTGGTCATGGGTGAATTACGAGTGAAATTAAACTCGGCCCGTAGCTTGCGAAATTCATCCGGCCTTTTGAATAATGCAAACGCTTTATTGGACTGAACGTGGATACCTATGCTGGCCATTCTATACAATGTGTTGTTTTTTATTTTAACCGATTTAGTGGAAGTTCGACACAATGCTTTATCTTTTTATTGTTGCTACATAAATGGTGTGTCCGAATATCAATTCGTGGCTACAAACCGAATCAAATCAAAATCCACTTTAAAAAATGCAAGGTCTATATATATCATAAATTTTCATTGAGCCTACGTTAGAAAATGTATGCCTCAATAAATTACGTAAAAATAAAATTTACTTTTCACTGTCGAATATGTTCCGGATTACAGCCCATCTGTCAAGCGTCGGACCATTAAATCTAAGCGACACGAATATTTCAGGCTCGACAAACCAATGTGTGTTTGTTGTACGTTTTTATTAACACAAGAAATTAACGCTAACGGTTGGCTGCACTCGGCTACGCTCCACTGGTATAAATCCATCTGAATTAGCGCAACGACAATGCGAGGACATTACGTAGCGCGCAAGTCCTTGTACTAAATCAGGCGCACTATGTTAGAGAAATAACAGCTGCGCAAGTGCACAACACTACTGCAATAAAAGCAGAGCCTTTGATATAAGCAGTGGTGTGTTATCTAACTAAGTTTCGGGCTTCTCGATGTTCATAGCGCTATATCTACTGCGCTACGTGATCGACGAACGATTGCGAATCGCTCGTTGAGAAAACCCGATGGAGTGTTAAACGGACTCCGATTTTCCGTTTGTGATTTTGTAGTATTACATGCAGGCTGGAAATAAAGTACTGTCGTAGGGTTTCCTTTCAAACGTTTGAAGTTGCGTTTGAAAGGAAAACCTGCCTTGGAATTGACACAAAAGAAACAAACTTACGTATCTCATGCCTCACTAAAACGTTGTTGTTTGTATCCTACGACAACTACGGTGAAACCAAATATTTACAGATAAAGTTACTCCCGATACAATTTAATTTTGATAAAATTAATCGCGTTATATATGAAGGTATGGCTTCGTATTGTATTTGGTGTTACTAAATATTGTACAGCTTTCTATTCTGTCAGACGTCTGTGAGTTAAACAATACCAGGTAAACCATAGTTGGTTGCCTTCACATAAATCCTTTTAAGGCTATGTCCACACTCAAATATTGCAAAATATTGTCGCTTGGCGATTTTCATGTCCACGGAGTATAGTATTGAGTATAGTCGATGACAATTTTAAACTGGTGTGCATGATTTTGTCGGTTGCATTGCATAACTGCATGACTGGTCATGTCCCGGTTTTCGGAAATGTGTCACCGCTGACAGCAGAACGAGTTTCCACTGTTGCGTTCTCGTGTGCGTGTCACTTTTTCTGTATCTGCAATATGACGTATGGTGGATTGCAAATAAATAATACGTTATGTGTGACAACGCACGCGGTTCGCTTTTTTATTCGTGATTCAATGTTTTTGTTCGTCGGATAACGTTACGCCATTGTGTTTTTGAGCCGAACGTGCGTCATTTACGTAAAAGTGGTTTTCATTTATTTATTTTTAATATTTTTGAAATGAAATATATTGTTTCTATCACGTTGTTGCGGGTTGTATTTTGACGGATCGTTGTTATCTTACAAAACATTTTCGGATAGGATCATAGAAGATAATCCTATCTCCGACAGTTTTGATGCATGATTTAATGCCGACATTAATATGACCAAAATACATGAGAGTTGTTTCAGTGGGCTAATCCATAATTATCAGCGTAATGCATTGCGAC
Source organism: Noctua fimbriata (assembly GCA_905163415.1). NCBI lineage: Eukaryota > Metazoa > Arthropoda > Insecta > Lepidoptera > Noctuidae > Noctua > Noctua fimbriata. The sequence continues at coordinate 4,103,354 of LR990942.1, read as the reverse complement.
CGCGCCGCTTATTTGTTTGTTAGCGCGTGACTACGGTAATTACAAATTGTGGTTGTGTTTGATATTGTTTGTCTGTTGACATAGTCCAACATTTAAGCTTCACGTCACACTAAATAGTGCAGTTAGTAAAATTATATGTCGTTATGTAAATCTATTGCATTGTTTCACTTCACTTATCTCTAATTTCAGCATAAAGACAGTCTCCATCTTCTGGTGATAAAGTATATTCGTTATGTAAGGGCTCCAAACTTCTTACTTTCTTTAATTAATAAGGCATCTTTAAGCATAGCCATCGATACCATAGCCGTCACAACTTCAAAAATTTATTACCAATAAAATCAGCCATAAAATCTCGAAAGTACACTTAGCGTTATGAGGAGTCTTTCTTCATCGGCTTTACTTAAAATGTACAAATTGGCCTTTAACAAACAGTGCTGCTTGGCTAACAGTTTAAAATACGCCCCGGGACCGGGTAAACCTAATTTATAATATAGCAGTAAATTATGCAATGAATTCCCGGTTGAAATTTCCTCGTTGCGAGTGAAAATGGTCGGTGGCCCGGGGAGAGATAAAGCTCACCTGAGCGTAGGCGAGGCCTCTGTGCGAGCGGGCGCGCTGTGCTCGCACTCAGTTGTGGCTAGAGCGCTCCCTAATCGAATCGCCTGCAAATTGTATTACCCATCCTTCAATAGATAGATCAAACTAGAGAGCGAAGTGGTGCGTGCTGCCGTTGCTGAGTAACACGCTCATATTCTGTTCCATTGAGATGTACATATTTTTTATTCCGTTCTGATATATGCACAGATAGGCTTTTTGTATTTTCTATGTGTGGCGTATTGATTATGTGGGATTGTGGATTGATTAAAGTCATAATTAATTATCAGTCATTAGCTATTTGACTCACGAGACACCTTGTGTTTGAAATTGACGGCACTTATCCAATTAAAGGCACATTAGAATTGTCTTAATTTTGAAGTGTGCTCCTAAGTACACCCAAATTCTAATATCAACATCACAAAGCGAGTAAGCAATTTGTTTGCCTTTGAAGATGCCCTGATTTAGAGTTCAAAGTTAAGCGTAACCACCATCCGTGCACATTGATTGTTATAACTACGCTTATTACATGGGCCAAGCATCAGTGGAATCCACATTCCACAGAGGAATTTAGTTGAAGCTTCTTGACTTGCTTTCTTGGGACGTGTTCATATGGGCGCTCGCGATTTTCACGAGTCACCTACTTATTGATTTAACGGATATTTCGACACAGAAATACTCACGAAATATTTTCGAAGTTATGAGAACTTTGAAGTACGATTTATGTCCTCAAGGTATTTAGAAAACTATTTCAAAAGAGGAGATAGCAACGTTTGCGTTAAACCGTTGCATTCCTATTTAATTAGAACTCGTTCCTCGGTACTTAGTGAAGACTTAAACAACTGTTTGTGAAGCTTGCCTTCATTGCCCAAGCTTTATCTATCTTAATCTATTTAAGCTCAGCAAAGAGTACCTGTTAAATTGCTCTAGGAACATAAATTTCTTCGAGTTGTTTCGAGATAGCACGGAGATTGATAACCTAGTCGAAATGGAAATGGTAAGATTTCTAAAAAAGTTATAGGAGTGGTTATCCTTCATAGATTTCCATCAGGGCGGAAACGTCCGTGCTAAAGTATCGTGTACGAAATTGCCTCCGAGGAAGCTCTGAAAAAAGGGAAAATAAGGCGACATCCGCCAGGGCCGACGGTCATTACGTTAATGCGAGACTAAACTTGATTGATGATCCCGCGTTCTACGAAAATCGTTGACCTGCTGCTTGGATCTCTGTCGCTGTCTCTGCGAACAAGCTCTGAAACGTGTTACCCACTCCAATTCATTACGGTAACCGTCGATAAATGAGAAACATTACGTCTCTTGTAATAAAAATACAACCCATGTGAAAATTTCACAGCCTTTGTCTTTTCAGAAAATTATGTGAGCCAAATATTTTAGTCTAAACAGTATTTTTGGGTCGTAGAACATTGCGCAGTAATTTGGTCGCACCATTCAATCCTCTGACATTTAGAACGAATGGGTATTAAATCTCGGTTTAACGCTTCCACACGTTTAAAATGAATTCAGACCCGAATTTCGAGTGAGCACGAATATCACCTTTCAACCCTAGAAGCCGAAGAAGTTTGTTCGGCACGGCTTCCGACTAATTTAATTTTATAGCTGTAATATAATCTTCCATGTTTTCTTAATACCTTAATTTTAGTTGGACCTTGGAGTTTTATATTACTAAAATGTTACCTCGAACATCGTGCTACGTAAATGTTGGAGTGAAAAGTTACTAACAGAACACTTAGTTGGCTTGATTTTGCCGTTGTTTTCACATGCTCTAAAACCGATTTGCTTTTTGATCCCGCAACGAGCGAAATGTGCCGCAGGCAGAATTGTCTGAACTAAACGAACAACTTCTTTTATTGCGATCGCGTGCAAATGCTCAATTGCCAAGCGATAAAAAACAAACGCGAGGCTTCGGCTCACACGGTGCGAACAAACGACGAACTTCTGTCAACGGCGATATACGCTTAGAAATGTTGCCGCATTATAAATAGAGATCGGATATTCGCATGCATATTTACCTAAAGTTTGAGTGTTGACTAGTACGGAATGTGAGTTCGAGTGTCAAAATAATCATTGTTATAAGCCCAGTCATATTTTCCATTTTATTATATCTGTATATTCAGCAGCAGTTTTGTAAATTTGAATTCAGTTACTTATCAGCAATTTTTTAAGTTGAAGCAATTTTGTAAGTGTTTCCACAAAATTCCCGCCTAGTTTTAAACAGAATAAAAATATTTATTATTCTTAGGAATACTACATTTTATACACAGTATAAATTTTTGTATGTAATCCCGCGAAATCGAGAAAAAATATATTATAAGAAGCCGCTTCCACAGTTTTGTACCCTTTGCCAGCAAAAAATGTATTTAGGTAGATATGCATCCGATTATCCCTAATTATAAAACAGTCAAACCGTCTTGTGTTTCGGGCTACGGTGTAAATGCAGCCTTGCTCGATGTATTGTAGTAGGTGACCTGACAGCCGGTGTCCTAATTAGTTCATGATGCACATAGGGCAGTAATGGACCAGTCGTGTAGTACTCAATAGACATCGGGCAGGCTCCTGGACTAAATTTAGGTCCCACCTGCCTGTTAACGTATAATGTAGAGCCATTGTTGAACGGTTGACTTGACCTGTTAGTGCTGCGGGATTGAACGGGATTATTATCTGTGGAGATGGTTGAGTGAGGCCCCTAGATTAGATAAGTCATTGTTTGGCTTCCCTATTACCTGGTACGTTGCCTAACTGAAGCTGAAGCTTTGAATGATATTAATGTAATGTAAATTGACTTTCATGACATGGATATTTAGTTAAATTCGCGGGTACAATAAGGATAAAACAAAAATTCTATTAATTTGCTAAGAAAACTTACTGAACTTAAAGTAATTACGCCCAACGTTGGAATTCAAACAAACCGAAATTAAGTTTCGTTTAAAATTTGCATAAAGATAGTGTGGGCTCTTTAACTAGTTTCGCCAACTGTCATTACATTCAAAATTGATGTTATTACAGTTTAAGTACTCGGTACAAATTACCTTTCATTAAATAAACTTCTGGAGCCATTTCTTTGGATGCCTCTTAAGAATGTTGTTTGAAAGTGAAAGGATGAGCCAATTGGACTGAATTTGAATCACATTTCAAATCTATCTTACGCAGTTTGACAGTGATGTAACCATTTCGAGTGTTTGTAGTTAAAATAAATAATGGACGGTTGAAAAAACAAAATAATTAGATAGTACTTTATTTAATTTTTACCTGCAATGGTAAATTTTGAAAAAAAAAAAATATATTTGCAACATTTGTTTATTGAAAAATCAATCTAAAACATCTCCAGAAAAAAAAAACTATTTTGCAAAGAAATTGGGTAGTTGACACCATTAAACAGTAATTCCAAGACACAACTTCTCTAAAAAATTACTTCATTTTAGACCTGAAAACCCGATTAATTTTCAATTAATTGCAAAATTAGATTTTTAGTTGCTTTGAAATCAATAAATAGTTGAGTCTTTGAGTTGATTAAATAGTGACGTCATAGCGTGCTATTTCCATCCAAAATATAAGGGGGAATAACGTTTTGACAGCTCTTAAAAAGTATGTCAATTGATTGGTTTGCCAACTACCCTATTACCGACTTCTAAAACAAAAAGGTTTTTATTTTACCCCTTTTTAGTTATGGTATACCACACAAATTATCTCATTTTACAGTAACCAACAGTTATTACTTATTAGAATATCATTAGAAAATACGTATTATAGAAGATAATTAATAAACTACCCAAGCAAAGTTAATAAAATTTGTATAGGATCATCACGCGAGTTTCCTCTACCAAATGCGAAAAGAATCACGGAGACATCGTTGTAGTACAATACATAAAAAAGATGTCGCCTAATACATAACTTCCTCCGTTTCTAGAAGTCATTAAATGAAATTGCATGTTAGCTGACAGAATTTAACTTACTTTTTCGTAGATATACAGATAAGTATATATATAGAGGAAAATAAATTAATACTATGTACTTAATTAGGTATGTTACGTTTATTAATTACATTCGATGTATTCTCCAATTTGGACCAAAGAAAACAATACCCAATTACCCAGATTGACAATAATAAATCGGTCTTCGCCAAACCTCACACAGGCAATTCAAATAGAGCCCAAAATAGCAATTTCCAGCAACAATTCCCAGTACTTGAAACCCTAGTCGTGAATCACCTCATTTTTTTCAATTCGCCCATTCGTTTTACTTGATCTGGCTAAAGCAATTTTATCTGTCGAACCTAGGGACCGCATTTTTCAAACCACACCAATGATTCACTTACGTCCGTCCCCTTTACTATTTACTGTGTTGGAAGTGGCAATAGACATTATAGACTTTATTATGCATGGGTAAACTCCAATAAATATAGGCTCTTCTTCTTTCTCTTTTATATTCTGTCCGTCTATGGATACGAACTTTTGTAAAGGGAATTACAAGTTCTTTTATTCTTTGTACGGAAAAAGATTTATTGGACGAAATTCTCGTTATTGGCAATTTTTTTCGGGTATTTTTGTTCTATAACACTTAATTTGTTTTAACTTTGTCTTCATTTTACTTGTAAATCAATAGTCTTACTAGTTTCTTTTTAGTTAGACTGTTTATTTTAAAAGTATTTCATTTCATTAACTAAGTTTACGATTTGCGATTGGCATTTTATTGGCAAGACAAGTTTTTAAAGACCTAGACTTCAAACTATTTAGCTGTTTATGAGGACAAGTTTCCAGACGACTTAGTTGTCCTAAAAGGGCTTTTAACATACGATCTATAAAAGTTTAATTGATATTGCTTTTAAATTATTTTATAAAAAAAAGTTTGACTTTAATTAGGTGGAATTGATTCACATTTTTACATACAGATGACACTAGTTAAATGTTGTTCTCCAGACAAATGTTTAGAGTAGAAGAATATTCTGGTTGCTTTATAATCAATCATTTGATTTAATAAGGATGAACGATCACATACACAGTATATTCAGTCTCATTATATGTTTGTTCTAAACCCCTCAGAGCTAGTCGTTTGCGACTATTACTAATCCAGATCCCAGCACACTCCATTACTTGAATCCAGTCTGAGAAGCTTTATAAATTGACCGCCATCAGGTTACTTAAGCCATGAAGCCTTGAAGATCGCGGATGACTTGCTTCTTTACCCGATGTCTACCAGGTTAATATTACGTAACTTCAAAAGCTTAACTAATTTTCAATTAGTCTTAGAAGTACTAAGGTACATTTTGATGTAAGACTAGTAGGTATCGGTACCGCAAAACACTTCAAAGATCGTCGTTACTAAGATCTGTTTCTTCTAAGTAATGAATACTACACTTATGTACCTTTACTCCTGCTAATTACGATGTGAAATTCACATCTACAAAACGACCGCACATTTTCAGGTTATCAGTTAATGATAGTAGCAATAAAACGTAGCTTAGCAAGCTTATAATAAAACTATTAGTTCTAAATGTGGTAGACCAAACATATTGCGGCGGCAATGATCATTTACACAAGCTTTTTTTTATCTTTCCCATCGCTAACGACTTTCAGTAAATGATACTAGAAACATTTTTTTCCTGGGTTAAAATAGGCTATTTTGTAGACAAGGATCGAGTAATATCAACGCCAGTCGAAAAATAAGAAATCACAAACAGCCACAGGACGAAACGAAAATAAACTCATATGAAACTAACGATGTTTTTGTACAAAAAGATGAAATTTCAGAGTTCATGAAAGGCTTGGTCTGAAAAGTATTAAAAATGTACTTTGAAACGTATAAGTAAAAGAAAACAAAATGCATGAAGGTTTTTCAGAATTTATATGAATAGCAGTAATATTACTAGCGTCTCCTACTTTCCTAGCGGAATCCTTAATGGCCAATGAAATAGCAAAAGGAGCTTTGACGATTCTAAAAGAATTTGTTGGCAATAAAAGGACACAATAACAGTTTAACAGCAAACAGAATCTAGTGCCAAAGCCGGGATGGTGGGAGACGCGGCTGCCCCGCAGCGCTCGTTACCGTAATGCGCGACTAAACTTGATGGATACAGTCGTACCGTTGGCGCTTACAGCGACGCCTGTTACTTTTATCTTAACTAAAAAGCTCAAGACAGACGCGACGCGGTTGTTCACCTCGGAAAAGTGATCGAGATAAAGGATCTTGAAAGCCACGAGGAAAAACTTCCCGCTTATGAATTATCTATGTAATTTGACTTCAGGCTAGCACTTCTGCCTTTGCGTAACCAGATTTAAAAACATTTGCTTTACGAAATTGAGTTTCAACGACAAAAACAGACCGAAACACTTTGACGCACTAACGATCGGCAACATATAAAATGGTTTTATGTAAATGGCCTCATGCAGAATTCAATTTGTGTGAATCAATCCACTTTGTGGACACAAACTCAACTTTAGGGTTATTTGGGTGTGGTGTGGCGTATGCACATACATATTTTAAATGAAGGGACCGACATATAACACGGACGCTTCGTCCGGACTTTCTTTTAGTCAAATGAGGCATAATAAAATAATGGTACGAAAAAAGGTTCCTCGAAAAAGTTATGAAAGGGAGATCCAAAAGTTTTAGTAGCGTCCGCCCTTTTACATTTTATACATTCTACTCTGTTTTGGCCTTGTGTTATTATTTATGTTACATTTTCGTCTGACCGCAACCTCTCGACTGCGGTGCTGTTTTTAATTAATGCTACCCATTCCACGTACCTTCCTTGTGTTACAGCAATTATTTTCCCAACCTCATTAAGAAGTTTAATGTTGAGAAGAAAAATATTCTCGTTGATGTTTCCACCTTCATGTTTTTCTTTCGTTCCGGCGTCCGCTCCTTTTCCTTTGTGCTATTGTGATACAGTCTCTCGATTTCCGACGATTTTTTGTTTATTCGATCCCTTCGATCGTTGTTTCTTTCGATTGCTGCTTTTACGTACCGATTACAAAGTGATTGATACGATCGAACGACTTCCTTTGCGAAGTTTTGTTAAACTTTATCCTCAGGAGAATTGCGTTTGTCATCGTTTGTTTTTTTGTTCGAAACATAATTTTTAACACTTATCTGCTCAATAAAATTCAACGTATGAAACATGCGATGGCTCGTATCGGGATCGTTAGTGGAACGGTTAGGTCGTTTCGTTATTTACCATCGGTCGTCCATCATATTTAATCGCGTCGCGTCGGTTCGTTTTTGCTCTTCGTGTGTTTGTTTCGTTCGGCGCAAACTGCGACACGTGTCGGTGTGACGTTTTGTTTCTGTTGACGTGCCTATGATGGATCGCGCACACGATTTTCAAGATTATATTACAACAGCTCGTTAATAAAGTCTATTTATTTAAAATGTAGCCTCTATTCCACGGGTCTGTTTCAATTTCATTGTGATTTATGTTTTAATTATCCTATTTCAAACGTTAATGCTTTTCTTTATTCATTGATACAAAGCCGCATTAAGTAAACTTGGGATGTCCTTTTGTGTCAGACAGACTTTGATGTTTTATGTTCGTGCTGGAAGTCATTAAGACGAAGCCAGGCATCAAGTAAACATCGCCACTGTGCTCCTTAATGTCTGAATGTTTTCTGTTGAAATTACTTCCAGTCTACGATGCGCCGGAGAGGAAATGGTCATTGCTTATACCAAATAAGGAAGCCGGATCATGTCAGTTAGGTCTTAATGTCTACGGATTTCGTGATCCCGCCAGCTAACGGCGGTCTTTAAAGTAATCACCGTAGACATTTGGAGACACGTTCTACTTAATTCAGACAAGTTCTAATATGTTCAGTCATTACGACCTTTCATAGTTACAGCCTTAATGGTAATACATTTGGGCCTGAATGTAGAACGACAATCATTGAGGTCAGGTGTTAAATAAGTGGATTTTGAATAATCTACCTTAATGGTGTTTGTTCGTAGTGCTTCGAAGAGGGGTATTGTTTAAATTACATGTTGCTTCTATTTGTTAGTAAACCAAGTATTTCTTATTTATGAATGTCTTCCATAAACCTTAGTTCAGTACTCGTGTCGTGAGTAATGTATTGTCATAATATTACATTTATCATCGTTATGTGGAATTCATCTGTATAATATCGACGTCATATGAGTAATCAAGTAATGTTTAACAAATCAACTAAACGGCAGGTACGCTGTGGAGAAATTAATCGCCTGAAACCATTAGTGGGTCGTCTATTGTAGATTGTAGATAGACTCACTTCGTAATCTAGTTCCCGAACAATCTAATACTCTTTACCTTTTCGAGTAGTTTCCAAGTCATGCGAGACTTCAATAATCCTTTATTGAATTTCAGGTATCTTCGCTGTCACTGAATAAATAATATGAAACTTGAAATTGTTCAAATTAATATCTGCTAGTCACGGAAAAGGCAACATTTTCATTACAGCTGAGGACTTCCTCAAGCAATAGTATTACGTTGGGATCAATAATATTGGCTGCGTCTCAGGGCTGTTACGTAATAGAAGTTTCTACTTCCATTTATTTTAGAACAGGTCTTTCAATAACATATTGAACTTGTTGTAAGTCCTGGACTTACAAGATATTTAAGGGTCCATAAAAAAAACTTTGTTCAATGCTTGCAATTATATACAACGTTAGTTTTAGATATACTAATACTAATGCTGTAACCAGAAAAACGTGTCTAGTATTTTTATGTAAAGAATCTATGTACAAGATTTCAAAACTGTATCATGAAAAATCACAAAGTTATAAGCTTGTTCTGTTACCTGGTTGTCCGCACAAAAACTAGGTTACCAAGCAGCGCGCCCGCACGCGCGCCTGCAGCTTCGTCTCGAGCTCCAACTTGTAACTTTTTAAAAATATTTTTGGGACAAAATATAACATGTTTTAAAATTATTGAAATCGATTCAGTTACTTATTCTGAACAAACTATAAAAATAATGTTGTATAATTAAAACATATTCTATAGAAATGATAAATGAACCCATTTTAGTGTTTCATACAATGTAAATGCATTTTTCTCGTCGATGTTCTAACATGTTTGCCAAGCATATGTAGAGCTTTAAGTTGAAGATTTAAAAATTTAAATTCAAATGCATTCGTTGACTGTAAGTTTGTATTCAGGAGGCGTCTGTCCTTTCTTTCGGGTTTTGAACCATATATGAGAATTCTTGAACAAAGTTTGCGTTAGAAGATTATTTAGAAAGATTATACCAGTAAATTGTCTACTTTAATCTTAAAGCGACAATAACAGTTAATAACTGTTGAGATAATGCACAAGTTCTAGCTGGAATTTTTAGCTATATGTTCTAAAACATGCTCATACACCTCCACATCTATCAATAAGTGAATTCTTTCTTCATGCTTTTATAATGTTACTACCATTTGCGGCTTCGCTTGCGTGGAGTGCGAAAAGTATCCCAGGGGAATAAAAAGTTCTTTATCCTATCCCAGGGTTTTCGAAGGCGTAGAAAGGTAACATAAAGATGGAATGACGACGATTTATAATATTAGTAGTATGGATGTCAAGTCTGCATATTTTCCAACATAAATATCTGTCGACGTTTTTCCGCCAACCCTGTCCATGAATCAGACTCGTTGTACTTGTCACGTTTTCAATTAGTATGTTCAGAGATGCTTGGCTTATGGCCCTTGAGCGTCCCTGCCACTTCACTGCCCATTCATCCATTCGACTGTGGAGATAATTCTGACTATTCGCACCCTGAATGACGGGAGCAACGAATATATCTTTTTTATGTTCTTAACATTTCTGTTAATGTTTTTTCTTTCACCAGTTCTTCTCGGGTCGTTTTCTGAGGGGACGATATTATTCTATTATGTTCTTGAGCATCTTAGTTTTTGTATTAACTAGATACCGTAATTTATTGTAGCGTCGGATTTCCTTAACCTCGCCTCTCACTAATAATATTCCAAGGGAACGTGCTTCTTGGAGAGTAACAGGATCTTAAAGCATTATCTTAAATTTCCTTATTTAGGAGATTCTCTAGTTTATGGCTAAAGCTTCCTAGTTTGAAGAGGTATCATCGTGGCATCGTATCGTTAGTCGGAGCGAAGGTTTAAACACTTCAACCCACTGAACTATTCACCCTCTCTGGCGTACATTTCGTCGTGTACCTCATTCAGTGTAAGGGTAAATGGTCTATAAGCAATAGCTGCATCCGAGTATATTAAAAATCCGATAAGAATCGGTTCAGTGGATCCCGCGTTATAAGCGAAACGGGGCGAACGTTGAATTTTATGAAACACTACCAATGCCCTCGACCGTGATTAAATCCCCTCCGTACCGTGCTATTTAGGTGGAAGTTGAACGAACTTTAATAACCAGGCTACGTAGAAATATGAGAAAAAATCTCTTTTGACATTTAATTTAATATACTTCGCTGTACAATTTACAAATATAGTAACAACACGATCGTAATAAATTCGTATGTCATTTAAAAGTAATCGCTAGGATATGAAATTGCTATATTATAAATGATAGACAAAAACAATATTTACTCAATCTTTTACAAAGTTTAATATAGTCGAATATTTGCATGAAATCGACTTCATTTATATTCTTTCTATCGTTTATGTCTTAATCGAGGTAATCGGAGCAGAAACATAAAATTATACAAAAAAATAGATACATAGTGTTCACAAAACTCTCCTTTGGGTTTTTGATAAAACTGTTAAAACATAATAAAATAATGATATTAATAAAGACCTCTCAATTAAACAAATTGGGTTAACAAAGAGGCCATTCATAACGTTACAAATTACTGGTTAACTAACCGCCGAGAACATCGCACAATTAAGTTACCTTTTAATTATGCGTCCTTTCCTACATTACACCTCTATAGTACCCAAGTTATTCATTTGCATACGGGTATGCCATCAGTTGGGGGTCAACGCGACGACGTGTACAATTAGTACGGTTGGCTGCTGTGTGTAGGATCAAGCGGCCCAGAGGCCCGATCTCCCAATCCGGGACATGCGCGTTTATTAACTGAGTCTTGTTACTAATTAGGGTCTAGGGGACCTTTCAATGTGTGCGTAAACTTGGATACATGTTTAGGCATATATTTCACTTGTGTGCGTATTTCAATGGCTAATGCAAAATGAGTAGTGAACGCGGACGAGGTTAGAGGCTATGATTAATAGAGCGAAGTTTAGTACTTCAAGGCCCATTTAAGGTCAAGTCTCTCTTGTAAAGAAGAAATAAAACGAAAATAGACCGTTCTTATTGTTGTGCAATGAAGACATATTCTTTATTTTTCCCACATGATGACGCGTCCATTCCATTCCTCAATACAAAGAGTACTTTGCTTCCAGTCTTTAGTAGTTTTGAAGTGCATTCTCTGCACAGTCACTTTACTTTTGTGGAGTTATATCTTTTGTGGACCCTTTCTTGCCTTTATGACTGCTCTAGATCTCGGACTTGATTTTAAAAGAACTAACTTTTTTATTTAAAGTTTTCGAAACGGCTGTTTAATATTTTCTCTATAACAAGGTCTAATTTGGTCTTGATTGTTGTTTTGTTCTTCAAATTAATTCGGCTTTGTTTCTATAATCATGTAATTAAAATGGAACGAATTTACTTACGATTATCCACAATGATTTGATGGAGGTATCCATATGGTAAATATAGTTATAACGGTAATATTATGCAGATAAATTAATGTTAAAACCCCATTATGGGAGAAAGTGTTGCATTATTATCATAATGATGATATTAAAATTACGTAATACGTGTTTATAAAGTAAATTATTTAAACACAGTGATCTAACACAAATTAAATGCATCGGCTTTAGTTAGTGTTCATAACATTGCGCGCCAAATAGTTTATTTTATTAATTAACATTCATTTTCTGTTAATTAGAGGGTTGTTAGCAATTTTGCATGAAATATTGCAGTATAAAGCGAACACAATTAGTTTTCTGATAATTTAATGGCATCCTTCAACTCCGATTCTTTAATTTCTATCTCGATGTCGATGATAACTACAAACCAGCTATGTTATTTTTATCGTTTCACATTAATGCTTAGTATGTACTGCTGTTGGTGTACCAAATAAATAAATAAATAAACCAGCACTGGGCCTTCGTGGTAGATTATGGCCCAAACCCGCTTGCGGAGGGGACCTCCCCAGCAGTGGGAACCTTTTTGGCTGAAAATGCGTATGCTATCAGCAATTTTCAAACAAAAATTTGTGATCAGATATTAGTAACACGTGTGTTACTGGTGTCTGATTCTCAGTCGTCACCCCTAGCCTGCGCAGATGGGACCATGGGATTTGTAGGTATGATGAGTCCACAAGATACAAGTAATAATAACATTATATCTAGTCACAAGGAAAACTCGTGCAACTACATTGTATTGAGATGTAAATAATTATGTCATTATTATAGATTTTCTTCTATGAATTGCCTATTTGACCTATCACTGGATTTTCCAATAGTTGTTTGCTAAACGTGATGTTGCTATCGATATTCTATCAAAAGCTTTGTTTATTGCGATTTGTCAGTGATTTACATGCAGCAATGAGCGTCCATAACTGTTGTAAATATTGCAATTAATTGTTGTCCTACTTATTAAATTATCTGACATACAGATGTAAAATTAACAACTTTATACGCTAATAATTATTTATAAATGTAATCATCGTCATCATCATCTGCCTAGCCTTTTCCCAACTATGTTAGGGTCGGCTTGCAGTCTAACCGGATGCAGCTGAATACCGGTATTTTACAAGGAGCGACAGCCTATCTGACCTCCACAACCCAGTTAGTACTAGGTAATAATACCCCTTGGTATACTACTGGTTGTCGGACTTTTTGGGCCACTTGCGTAACGTGCTTTCCGAGGCACGGAGGAAACTCGGTAGGTAATAGGTGGTCATCCATCCATAGACCAACCTAGGAAAGCACGGCTTAACCTAAAGATCGATCCGAGCAGCTGTTACTATTTAGCCACGAGCTCCTAATCTTCCCTTAATCATCATCATTATGCCTTAAAAATAACTGCCGCGAAGGCCTATCTTCAAAGGTCCGTATGCCAGGATCGATGACTATACTGACCAGGAAAGGATGGTAGACATGCATGCATGGTTAGACTGGAAGCCGACCAACACAGTTGAGAAAAGGGTAGGAAGATTGACGTATTATTTTTTCTCTGACATACAGATTATCAACTATTCACTGATTAAATTATTTATTACTAACTGTATCATTAATGGTTCTATGCGTGGAAAGATGAATGCAAAGGTTACGTAATGTTTTGATAAACAAGTGTAGCACGAGGATGTGGGTATTCCACTACAGAATTGATATTTGTTGACACATTCTTTAAAGCTTGCACGTGTAATGGGAATAAGTAAATATTGACACGACTTTTGCCTTACGCGCTCACTTAGATCATGGTGCGTTTAGTTAAACAAATATCTATCGCAATTTCTTGTTCCAATGGCTACCTAACTATATAGGTTTTTCCAAACACAAATGAAGATTATAAATAACAAGTATTGTTTTAATAATTGTAAAGATAATTTAAAAAAAATATAAATAAAGGAAATAATAATTACCTACGTTTTTTTTTGTAGGATTTTGTTTTATTTAGGTTTTTTTTGTCGGTAATTTGTCAGTATCAGACTTAGGATTAGTGTCTGGTTGATGGTGATAGGCTCGCATCCTATTACATTTTTTTTATAGTACATGCGCCGACTCACCTCAATCTAGTCCTGTGGACAGAGATGAGGTCGAAGATGAAACGAGCTAACCCAAAAGAAGCGACTCGCGACTTAAATAGATTGGGGTACAGTAATAGTACACACATCTGACTAAAATGTGTGTACTATTAGCAGGTTTCGAAATTATGAAGATAATTATTTTCTTTCATAATAATCATGATAATTATCACGATTATTATTTCACATTATCTCCGGGTGTTCTCGTCTGGCTAACGGAGAGTACTTGCATAGACACAACCTTGTAGCCAGGATTATGCATCAGCAACTTGCTCTAAAATACAACCTTGTGGAATCGGAAGTGCCGTACTATAAGTATGTGCCTGACCCAGTTCTCGAAAATGGCAGTATCACATTGTACTGGGATCAATCCATCATCACTGACAGGACTATTGTAGCCAATAAGCCTGATATAGTGGTGGTGGATCGATCAGAGCGGCGCGCAATGATTGTTGACATAACGGTCCTGCATGATGAGAACCTCGTGAAAGCCGAGAAAGATAAGAAAATTAAGTATCTTGATTTGGCTCGCGAGGTTTGTCGACATGTGGGATGTGGACTCAGCGATCATTGTGCCGATAGTTGTATCAGCCCATTGCTTAATTGCCAAGAGGCTCGGCCAATACCTGAGGAGGCTCTCGTTAGGCAGCTGGATCAAGGGCATGATTCAGAAAGCGGTACTTCTGGACACGGCTCGTATTGTTAGGAGGTTCCTCTCTCTGGAGCCCTAACCGCCGGTAGCTTGGACCCAGTTCCCGATACCGGTGGGCTACATTTTTTTATATTTTTAAATGTTTTTATATTGTTTTTTTCTAAGGAATATTTAAAAATGTAAATAATTTGTAAAAATATATATAAAGGATGATGATGTTTTAATTTTTTACATGCACACACGCACTCCTATACAGAATTGAATAACGCGTTTGGATACGCGGAGAAGCGGAAAATTGCGTTCGGATGAACCAGAAGTGACATTGATTTTTTGTTATTATCAAGAAAATTATCAATAACTAGCGACCCGCCTCGGCTTCGCACGGGATACATTTATATATAAACCTTCCTCTTGAATCACTCTATCTGTTGCTGAAAACTGCATAAAAATCCGTTGCGAAGTTTAAAAGATCTAAACGTACAGTTAGCGGGAGCGACTTTGTTTTATACTATGTATAGATTATCACTTCGAACCCTAAGTACCTATTATTTACACTTCTGCGTAACTCTTTGAGGGTTACACGCGTGATATTATGGCCTGTAGGAACATTTATAACATCTACGGAATAAATACGAAGCCTTAGCTATTAAAACATACGTTTATTTTCAATATATTCAAGCGGGCTATAAGATCGGAAATAGCTGAACAAGATGCCGTCCATCGGAGAGACGCTTCAAGTGCCATCCTGCTTTCGGACGAGATGATATTATATTACAAAGCTTTTAAAATTCATTACCATTTACATAAGAGCTCTTGAAGCAGACACACGCTCGTGATTAATTAGAGAATACTGTATTGAGTGGAGTTGAGTGAGGTAAGAGGATATGTTTACTTCAAAAACATAAACATTCAACATTCGATTCAACCATAGTCATTAGTCCATGTGCTTTTCTGTTCGATAAACGTGGTAATAAAAGGTAATTGTTGTTTAAAAAAGTGATTCACGGAAGTAAACATATGGAATGTACTTATGTACGTATTATTATTCAGTTGCGTCCGTTTCGAGTGGATATTAATTTCATTTAGCTTTATCGTGTTTCTAAGTAACGGTCAAATAAATAAATAAGGCGTAATAAAAATAAAATAAAAAATTGATACTTACAAATACTACTACTAATAATGTCTGTGTGTGAAAGTGTGTGAGTAGTTGAGTGTATGTGTGTAAGTGTGCACGTGGTGGTGTGTGTGTGCATATGGGGTGAGTGAGTGTCTGGTTTGGTTCGCACCTTTGAATGTATGTAAGGACTAGGACTAGGAGGAGTTTAAATAATATGAAGAGGTTTAAAGTGCTTCATCCCCCATAGAAAAGGAAGGATCATCCGACTAGACGGGTGTTGTGTGGTGGGCTACTGCCCGACAGTTGTTGTCGGGGTTTCGGGGAGAATATCGCTATTTAGGAATTTTGTGTTAGTTCTTCAGTTGTGTCATAGATGGCGCTGTAGTACTCTTTGTACCGCTACAGGCCTGCCTGAGTACTTCGAAGTAAATACTTTATGTGCTTTAGGTACATGCTGTTTTAATCATCACGCGTGTTAAGGGTATGGAACTTACAAATCCCTGAATAAACTTGATTAAAAATGCACATAAGTTTATGGAGAACCGCTCCTTAGCACGATGCCAAAAAACAAGATGATTTTGCAATCGATTCACGCTAAAAGCAAGTTTTTAACCACAACAAATTGATTACTAGTAAGTAGACGAAACTTGTAACCAATGCCTTCAAACTTCACTTGTTAGTACTCTACGGTCACTGCCCTTGATGTTTCAGTCGATAACAATCTAGTATGCGAGTATCAATTTATACACGTGCCTACCTATATCCGGAGTGGCGGATCCTGAAAATTATTGAGACGAGGGTCGACATGTGTCCATACTGTCCATCCATCGGCGGTTCTTGTCACTGATATCACACCACCAATACACTGTTGCTTCTCGATACATTTGTCTGGATTTTAGAAGGCCTGTGGAGACTATGTTTTTGGTGGAAATGAGTCTTTAATCTGTTGTTTGGGACCGAATAAACTCTCTAAAAGGTTCCCCAATTTTCAGCATTTGGATTTCTCATTCACATGGTTAAGTTAGGTCTTTTTCTGATTTATATTTCGAAATTGATTCATTTTTTCATGATTTCAATTAAGGATTTAGTTTGAAAACTACATCTATTTGTAGCTTATTTTAAGTATTCTATTGTTCGGCCAAATGTTAAAATAATAAGTGACCGTGTCTGGCATACGCTGCCGTTGAAATGTCAGCCAGTCATGTAGTGTTTAAATGCTTTTATTTCCTTCATTATTCGAATATTCTGGCAATAACTCAAGTCTCAAATGGTACTACATCACGTAGACGTTAGAATTCACTTATATTGGCGTGACAGAATTCAAAGAAGGTTCCGACTTACGAACTTATTCGAAATATTTGGTTTCCATGAAAGTCTGAGCTGTTCAGAAATCAAATGTATTTTGTGTGTTCAATTTGATGTAGAAAGGATTGATATTGCAATACTTACTTGAATTTCCTGTAAGGGGTCGTCCATCAATCACGTGAGGCTCGAAAGGGGGGGAGAAATATCACGAAATATCACTTGGGGGGGGGGGGGGTGTAGTGAGATATCACGTATATTATTTTTTCTTTGAACGCGCGATTTCTAAACCGAAAAGCGGTGAGTGACCTTGACATTTTTATCACGGTGCTTAATTTTCTAGAATTAAATTAGATTATACTTGTTAACCTGTAACCAAAGATAATATTCAGATTTTTTTTAGAACACTGTACCAAAAACATACAGATGATTTTGGGTAGGGGAGGGGTTAAAAAGTTGCTAAAAATATCACGTGATTAATGGACGATCCCTAATATGTTGATGTTTAACTTCAAGAAAATGTATCATGGGTACAAGCACTAACGAATGAATCTTGAATTTAAAAAGTAATTAATTACAAAAATTGCTTGATGTGATGAAGTTATTCTGTCCTGCAAACAAAACTCATTTATTAACAGTAACTCTACCTTTAACTAAGTCTTGTAACAATAACTGTGTTTTCTTTCACTAACAGATGGTTTTCTATTTCAGGTAAGCAGCGCAGTCGTTAGTGCGACGTTTCGTTTCTTAGAAGCGGTATCATTATCCAGAGTAAGTTTTCTGCTACAAACAAACCTATTGATGTCAAAGCTGCGCTACAAATCCCTCGTTACTTGATCGAAATACATCCTCCAATATTTTTTTCCTCGTCGAGTAAATCTGTTCAATTACATTGCATTACTCCCAAAATGACTTCGTCGAATAAGCTTACGTCTTGCGGAAAAGTAACCCGTTATTTCAATTTTATATACTTGTGGATTTTCACAATGTGGGGCAATCAATATCGTTCTAATTATTTTTAGCTTTGGGGTGAACTTGCGCTGTGTTTTTCAAGCTTTAGTCGTAATTTGTACAATCATTAAGAGGTTTGTTGGTACTCGGAGTGAATCCCTGTAAATCCTTGTGTAGTGATCACTGTAAGACGAAAAAGTGCGTCGTGAAATAGCGTTGAATTATCTGATGGCAAAAAGCGTGGACGGCGGCATTAGTTTCAAGCTACGAAGTTAGCGATTTATAAAGCTTTGTCGAAGAAATTTTTTTTCTGGCTAAGTTTATTTTATCCAAGGCGTGTATATTTTATTTCAAATCATCAGGTCTACTAGATTAAAAAAATAAACAAATCTAGATCACGTGCTTGATCTTTACTTAATCTGTTTTTTTTTTTAAATTTTTTTGACAGAACTGCTTTGTTCTAACTTGTTCATCAGCGTAAAAGCCAAAAGCCTATTTACCCGCCTTAGCACAATACGTACAACGATAAAAGTAATCATCAATTTAACGAAAGTGTTGCACTCAAATCACGCCTCAATTTACACACCCCGCTGTTACCAAATTAGATTAGAGGCAACGGAAGCAATTTCACACATAACATGCATTACTTGGGTTACAAACGCTGACTTCGTGGCCTCCTTAACATAAACCGCACTGTACGGAGACAAAGCGGCATTCGCTTTGGGCGTCCCATTACAGTAATGCGGAGCTAAAACTTGACTGATTACTGGTCTGCCTGGATGAATTTTTCCACTGTCACACCAGTGCGAAGGTTTAGACGGACATTAGCAGTATTAGAGGGATTTTCTCGTCTGTGTAATCGAAATTCTTGGTTAAACGAGCGTGTCGCAGCTGTTATCTTGTTCATCCATCATTACGCGAGGTTTCCTAGATAATTAAGGAAACTCGCATTTTTTGGGGCATTTGGGAGGTACTTGTATTATTGCTTTTCTTGAAAGAAAATTAAAATGTGACGAGGGTGAGGAGGGATGTTTAAATAAAATATAGAAGCTTGTTGACAGTCTAATTATAGGTTAGTAATTTAGTATCTTCAACGAATTTATTTTTAATATAAAATGTATTCAAAAGACTTCCAGGAATAACTTAGGTAATATTTTCAAGCGCCACATCAGCGGCACTATTCCTTGAAATTTCCATATTCAAATGTGAACATCAAGTTAATTTACTGTAGGATCTTAAATTACCTTTGAAATTAGATATATTTCGCTGTCACTGCGGATGTAATTTACATTTATTATTAGCCTTGTTGAATATTCATTGTTAACGTTAGGTTAGTACGCATTACCCCCCTGGCATTCGGGTCGTGCACGCGAAAAATGCTTTATGGCCATCGTTAACTCGATACTATCTGCATTTAATGCTAATGCATTTACTTATTTATGTGCATAACTATTCGATTTATTATACTATTCATATTTTGTACTATCTGCGCTTGCGGCTTCGTCTGCTTGAATTACTTTTCCTGGTTTCAAGCTCTGAATTCCAATATCGATGTTAATGAAGTTCAGTATAGTTAGCTTACTAGTACTACTTACTTTATCACCGATGCGGTAACCACAAACATACCTTCGAAATCCCTATTGATTTACCTAAACAAATATTTAAGTTAGGACCGTCTCGTCCTAGGTATTCTATTCAGACCTCTTTGTCAAAGACACAATAATGGAGCTTCTGATCCCTTTAGTTAAGATTGTAATTTAGTTATCTTGGTACCTTAGAGCTCCATTTTCTTGTCCTAATTACTAACGGAAGCCAAGGATTTTAATAGCGACCGACATCTTACCTTTTGAGACATGACAAGGGGATTTGTCAGCTTAACTGAACAATGTTCCTTTAATTTGTGGCTGTTTGTTATACACACACTTAGGTATGCATAAATGTAGATAGGTTCGCTCCTAAACATTGGTTTCTTAATAAACAGTTACAATTAACAGGTCGTAAAGATTTATAGCCATAATTACCACGCATTGAGAAGGTACTGTTGAAAAGGGAAGGTAAATTTCTTTGATATAATAAACCTAATTACCTTTAACCACTATAATTTGCACCCCCCAAACCCCCATCCCCCCTAATGATGAGCTGGTGAAGGTTGCAGGGATCCGCTGGATGCGAGTCGCACGGGACCGGTCAATGTGGCGACACTTGGGGGAGGCCTATGTCCAGCAGTGGACGTCTTTCGGCTTGAAATAATGATGATGATGACTATAATTTGATGTCTTTTAGGAAGCTAGGAAAATTACAATTAGTATATCCGTGATAGCCTAGTGGTGTGACCGTCGAACTGTCAACCCAAGTCATAGGTGTTGAATTCGAACACAAGACATGCACCTCTGATTTTTCGGTTTCATGTGCGTATAATTATCACTTGCTTCGGTGAAGGAAAACGTCGTGAGGAAACAAAACCAGCATGCCTGAGAGATATGTCTCGACGGCATTTAAAGCCAAGTCAGAGGCTCACGGGCGGCATAAAAACTCTGACATCTAGTTAGGCACTAACTAAAAAATTGTAAATGATGATGATGATGTTTGTGATGATGATTGTTTGTATTGTAATTGTTGTTGTTGTGTATTGTTGTTTGTTGTGTATTGTTGTTTGTTGTGTATTGTTGTTTATTATTATATTTATTAATAAATTGTTTCAATTTCTTAATATATTTATTAATAAATTGAAACAATTTCCGGAATCCAAGGCATACTACTCAGTAAAGGAGTTTCTGGATGACAAATCGATTATAAAATTAAATTATTCGCTCTCATGTAATACACCAAACATTACGAAATAAATATATAATACAATATGGTATTTAGGAAACCAAATAAAAATATGAAAATATTTATTTGTATTCAACAAATAATAACATAATTTAACAATAATGAAAATACTTCTAATAATTTCATAATAATTACCTACACTATTCTTATGCAATACTTCAATAAATATAACTAATATATTATACCTATATGAACAAACGTAATAATGACAACAAACAAGAACAATCCAACAAAACAACAAACAATCCAACAATCCTAATTCATATATTCATAATTATACACCCAATTAAATTTGTAATTTCTAATAATATTATTGAATTGCTGCTTAGCCCTCTTCCTCTCTCCTAATGTTGCTGTGCCCGACAGGGTCCATATTGATCTTTTACCTTGTTACACCATCTATGTAATACTTATGGAATGCAATAAAAACTTGAGTATTGAGTATTAACCACACGATAAAGAATATAGGGAAAAAAATATTACTATAAAGAATATATAAAAAAAATTAACTGTGTTTAAATCCACTGAAAACATATGCACTGAACACAATGCTGCGAGCGTATGCCATGTATCATAGTTAAAACCAAGCATCAAACAAATATAAAAAAAGGTTTCTTTTTACAGTGATATCGAACAGCCAATATAAAATATAAACACACGAACACAAATTGCTGGCACATTACAATTAAAAACTATCCTATATTTACCTTCAATTAAAACTTGTGCCAGAATTATTGCCACCTATTGTTTTCAATGCTATTATCGTTGGTATATCCTGCTCGTGTCTGCAGCAGGCACGTCAGGGGGCAATTATAATTAAAATAGCTTGTTCAACGACAACAGCGTGCTGCGATCGAGGTCGTGTCTCATTGTTTATTGTAATGTGCCATGTCATTATAACCAGTGTCGATACTTCCACAGAGGTTTCCAACTCGCTTTAGTCAGATTACTTTGGGTGGTTCCTATACAACATTAGTTTTAGTATATGCGAAACCTGATACGCGTGTCTAGTATTTTTATGTTAAGAATCTATGTACAAAATTTCAAAACTGTATCATGAAATATCACAAAGTTATAAGCTTGTTCTGTTACCTAGTTGTCCGCACAAAATCGTGGTCACCACGCAGCGCGCGCCTCCAGCGTCGTCTTGAGCTCATTGATAATAATAATTTGGCAGTAGGTACCTAAATTATTGTGATAGGTACTTAAAGTCGCTCGGTGTCCAACTTTTAACTTTTTTAAATATTTTTGGGAAAAAATATAACATGGTTTAAAAATTATTGGAATCGATTCAGTTACTTATTCTGAACAAACTATATTCAGGTTTCGCATATACTAAAAATAATGTTGTATAATAGCTAGACGCGGCGATGCTAATAATAGTTTGATAATAATCTGCTCAAAGAACATTTTTTAGGAAGTTCGACAAGAACTAGTAATTTATCTGAGCTTAACTTCGGAGTGAATTTATGGCAATACTAGCTTTTGCCCGCGGCCTCTCTCGCGTTAGTTAAAATTTGACAATCATTTCGGGTTCTACTCCGCTTGTAATAATATAGTCCAATCATGATTCGAAAGACGCTTGACGCCATCTATTTTCATAAGAACGTTATTGTTGGTTTCCTCGGGAACAGTATTTTTTTTCGGGATGAAAGGTACCCTATGTCCGTTTGTACACCTGACAAAGTACATGCAAATTTCAGGATGATCGGTTCAGTGGTTTAGGCGTGAAAAGGTAAGAAACAAACTTGCTTTCGCATTTATAATATTTGTCAGATATGTCAGGATTTATTCCGTTAGGCTAGTACATCATGTGCGCAGACCATGGGTTTCGTGCTATGAAACACACTGGGTGCGATACACTGTTTCTAGCAAAACAACGAATTACTTGATATTACAGCTTAACACAATAACACGGGCACAATGAAACGGGTACAGTTCCAAGACGTCTCAACTTCGCCGCGATCAGACATTGACTGTCGCCCTCGCCGCGAGCTAAACATCAGGGCTCTGTAGAAGCACGCTGTGGTGCGGGTACACTTGTAAGTAGGTCGCGTGACGTCACCACCAGCGCACTTGCGATTAATTTTATATCCATACTAACGACAGGATCGGACATATTAATAAGTGAGTATGGAAGTATGGGTTTATTTAATACTTTTACAAGTATCTAGCTAGGTTATTAATTGTTGTGTATTTTACAATGCTGAATGTTCTACTGAAAAGCTCCGTCTCCGGCAAGAATCAAGTCTTGCACAAACTTTGTCGACTACATACAATACAAACGTGTTTGTTAGAATAACAAGGATATTGCATAAATCAAACACAGTTTTCCATAAACCATTCACTGTTGCCGAGCAAAACTTAAGTCAATCTGTAGGTTCCTGCGATGCAATTGCGTGCCCATACATATTCAAGTGTTCATACATCACGAGTGGTAGCCGCGGGATTGTGCGCCCGTAATAACATGCAGCTCGTGAGACGTTCGTGTATTCCCGTTTATTCAGATACCCCTCTGTTATCAGAACAGCTTTGTCTTCTTTGAAGCTTACATGCGGCTGATTTGCTTTTAGGTCTGTCTTTTGATGGGCTACCTTTTAAAAATGAATTATTTTCTTTGAATATGGAAGGAAATCGTACAACCGTTGCTATATATTGCTCTTTTGTTTTGTACCACTCTGTTGAGCAAAAGCCTCTCTCTCTCGTTCTTACATCGGTCTTTCTATTCTCTGCGGGCGAGACCCTTCGGTAGTATTCTAATTAAGCTGGTCCCAGCCATCTTTGGTATGCTCTACTATGAATCAATTAATAACACCCCTCTTTTTGCGTCGGGGGTTAAAAAATTGATTGTTTTTTTGCAAGTCCAAATTAGGACGTTGAACAATTTACATACTCGTATCTAGTTTTACATTCTTAAAGAAATACGAAAACTAGTTTCAGTACCCTCTGTAATGAAAACGTGCGCATGCAAACTCAACAGAAATTCAATTTCAGTGTCCCAAATTGAACTTTTTATTAGAAAATTCTCCTTTGTTTCTCTCATATTATTTGTACATAAATTCAAGTCATATCATATGAGCTACATTTATAAGAACGAAGAGGTTTCAGAGTCCATTATCCTTTGAAACGCCAGACAGTGTCTTCTATTTGTAGCCTGGCTTTCCCATTAGTTATAGGTCACCCACCTTTTTGCTGAGACTGAATGCAGACGTCTGAACGAGCCTCGGAGCTAGTATTAGATAAATGAAGTGTCCTGTTCCTCTGACTAAAGCGCCTGTCGTACTCATCGAATCATAGAATTATTTATGCCGCTCGCCGTTTTTGCTGGCTGTTCTTACAGGAATAGATCTCTTGCTTTATCGTTCGTAGACCGCTACTAAAAATCTTTTTGAGTTACAATTTATTTGGCAAGTGAAAAGGTCAGGTTTGATAATTTAATGGCGGTGTATTTTGATAGTATCTGTTTATTTTAGAGTAAAAGACGACATTAATTTAGTTAAAAAAAATGGGGTTTGGATATGGCATCACTGATGCGTCGGGTGCGCGACAGCCCCAACAGCCTCGTGGCTACTGTAGCCGGTAGGGTGGATGGCCAAATAATGGGTCACTGGATGGCGGCACACAGACCGTCATTCAGATATGTGCTATAGAGCGCTTTTATAGTTTGTTTAACGCGTTTTAGTTATTAAATGCCAAGTTATTTATTTTGTTATGGATCTCGGGTCTGAAAATAAAGATTTTATTTATTTATAATACATGGTAGAAGGTAAAACGTATAATATGAGGGGGGGGGGGTCGGAATGACGTACATATTTTGGTAACCGTATGTGCGTCGATGTCCCATTCCACCCTGTATACCAATGTTCAACAGCGCTCTATAAACAGCTCAACAGCTCTATATATTACTCATGTTAAAATGTATTGGTAGCTAACGGCTTTCCCCATAATGTTATCTTTCTCTGTCGGATGGCGGAGATATTAAGTGTAAACAAACAAGTCCAGGGCCCAAGTCTGCTATTTTTATAAATTCATGATTCCAACACGATCCTATTGTCATTTTGCTAAAAGTTGGTAATGTGCTAAATTCATAGTGGTCGATCATTGGTCGGTCAATGGTCTCGTAATATAATTGTGTTATAATGGCATTGTCGTATTGCCATTATTATAAATAAAATAAAAAATAAAATAAGTTTATTGTCACAAAAACCTTTGTAAACAATACCATTACATTTAAACATAGGTACATTTAAATTTAGTGGAAGGCTGTACAAATAGTGAAAAAACCTGCCTCCTAAACTAGGGGGACCCTGTGACCTAGGAGTCAGTGTTCTACTGTAACTTTGTGTACAAAATAAACCTTTATTTGTGTGTTTATAAACCTACAATGACCTTGTTTAACTATGCTTGGGGGGATGGCTGGCTGGATTGGCTTATAAAAACCGTTCATAGAAATAATTTTAGAAAAACTACTATTAAAGAATATTTATTCATGCCAGATTTCATTTATATATATTTTTACATATTATTTATTATTTAGCAGATTACCATTCTATGCCATTTCTTTCAATGGAGTGTCAGTGGTTGACCATTGGAAAGTCATAATGACGCCATTATATTAGTAGATTACTAAACCAGTCAAAATCAACAATTATGAAATCAATGATAGGCCATTCTGACACAATTAGAATAGCAGGCTTGAGGCCCAGTTTGTGTATTTGTAAAATACTTAGTGAGTCATATTTTACTTACACGCTTTAAATCCATTTATGTCAGTATTCGCTATGATGTTTTTCTTTGATTTATTTTATTGAAAAGTGTAGCCATTGTTCTAAAGTGGGATAAAATATTGAATTGTATTCGTTATAGATTCCTTTAGAAGAAGATCATCATCATTCTCCTGTAATTTTTACAATTTATTTAGGGTCCGGCGCAGATGGTCTTCTTATACCATATTTCTTTATTAGCTGTCATCGCAGTTGTCGCCCTCTTTCTAGCCTTATCATAATTCTTTAATAGGTACTGATATTTCCATGAAGATTAAGGGCATTACATGGCTCAAATCCCAAAAACAGCGTATGTTCAAAGAAATTT
The DNA here is from genome assembly GCA_905163415.1 of Noctua fimbriata. Classification (NCBI taxonomy): domain Eukaryota; kingdom Metazoa; phylum Arthropoda; class Insecta; order Lepidoptera; family Noctuidae; genus Noctua; species Noctua fimbriata. Next base: position 4,077,058 of record LR990942.1, on the reverse strand, counting down.
GTTGATGAATCCCTTCGTGCGTTTTCCGTGTAAAAAAGTATGTTATAGTTAAGTTCATCACAAATAAATTGTATTGTTTAAAATTTTAATAAACCTTCTCATTTTTTTTTGGTTAATCGTAGAAAATAGGTCCTTTTTCAACCTTAATTGTAAATAATCTCTGTAACGGCTGAATAGATCGACATGAATTTTATAAGAACAAATACGTAATGATATACTTAACAATCTGTATTGTTTTTTTTTCTGTTATTTCTTTTAATATTTTTAAATAATAAATAAAAACCGAAATTTTGCGAAATGTGCGGGGCAAGTCAACAAAAACCAGTACAGGGATCAAATCATCAAGGTCATCGAGCAATGTAATGCCCTTAATAGAAGATTTCCATTCATAGAACAACTTGCAATATAGATTCTAGGAACACGTGTGCGAGCCTAGTTAGTTTCATTTGTTATTACCTCGATTTTATTACCTTGAACGTAACTCTGCAATTATATAATGGTGTTAGAAAAATGCGGATTGTGAAAAAAATATCGGTCAAGTACAAATCGATCAATGAATGTTGCTACCATGTACCAATGTAGTTGCTTAATTTTTACAAAATGTTGTAAAAATAATACACCGAAAATTTTATCAATTGGTCATGCTCAATCTCTGTGCTGAGAAACCGCATGTCTTTGCCTATTCCTGAAAAAAACGTGTTAAAAAGACTGCCCAATGTGTTGTCATTCAGTAGCAACTAAGTATACTTACCTACGTCGTAAGTCCTACTTAATTTAAATATAAGAAAATAGACTTCTAAAATAATTAAAATATTTTTTTAATTATTTTGATAATCTTAATTATTTTCATCCACCATTCATCATCATCATCATTCCTACCATTCATCCATTGTTTTATTAACCCGTCAAACTCAATGAAGAAAATAATTAAAATATTCGCTCCAATATTATTATAACAGCGCCTATTCCAAATTAAATATTCTGTTTTTAATGTCCCAACCGCGCGTATGACCACTAAATAACTACAGTATGTGGTCAGCACTAGTACTAATACTGACCTCAACGTATATATCCATTAAGTTGATTAATTGTACACAATTAATTACGTATCATCGTACACGACCATGAGAGATAGAATCGAAGAGCACCTACGACTAGATTAATGATCTTAATGAGAAGAAGTGGCAAGGACAATAGGAATTACATTCATTAACTTTGAAGAGGCGTATGTTTCATGTAAAATAAAATAAAATTGGACCTGGTTTAAAATTCATAGCAATACATCTTTAATGGAGCCAACGCAACACGTGCCCATTCATTACTTCAGAACGAAGCGAAGGGTGAAATACTGAAAAAATAAAAATACCAAAACCTGATACTAAAAATTTCGGGCTTACTGATATCAGGCAATTATGCTTCTAGAAATAGTAAAGCCGTATAAAAATGTTTTAGCGAACGAATGCCGATGCCAGTCACTCATGCTCGACGCAAAAACAAATAGTTGTGGCACACCCACTGCCATCCAATAACAATCTATGTAATCTGATGTGAAGTGTCACGGGGATTTGTCGAGCACCGGAACTAATCCAATACGTACTACTGTCGCTATGATATTCTCTTCATTTCGGTGCCAGTGAACTGACGCTGGCTCTAAATTAATGGATTAGCGAGTAGCTTGTTTGACCGTGCGATAATTAGATGTGAATGAAGTACCTTTGGAATTTCGATGCAAATACGTTAAATCTAATTCGGAACCGTAATTTTCTAGTCGACAAAGGACCCTTTGATCTCTGTATGCTCCCCAATGCAGTGCTTCACGCGGTCCTTTCTATAGGACATCCCAACATCGATTTCTTTGTGTATTAGTAAATATTTCGGCTTGTTTTTGTTCTCAACTTGTCTGTGTATTTCAAAAGGGAAATGAGGGTTTACGATGAATACAATATACAGCAGAATTTATATGGAAATAACCCATGTAGGTATTGGTAGCTTTATACTTCGCACGTTCACCTCAACGCTTCTCGTACGTTCCGAGGCAATCCGATCTTGTGTCGGTTGGCATGGACTCTAATCTCGGCCGGTTGTATTGAGGCTGTATTACTATCATGTGCATATTGAACGACGTCGGGTTTCCCCGGGATTTATCGGACCCTCTCGGAGTATACCGATTGGTGTATATATGTATCAAGCAGGCATGCAGGATGTTCTGAGCTTATTGGATAGGTTCCGTACACGAGTGCTTACTTGATTTTTTTTGCTCGTTTGAAGATCAAATAAGTACGGACCTTTTAATTGGGACAACTATCGGTGATCTTATAAAGAGCAAGGTGTATTGTTGTTACCAGGTGTAATTCAACTTCTAGGTGAAAACCGCACATGGACCGCCAATATCTTGTACATGTGTACCTAATGCACATTAACTTCACTTTGTATGGATAATTGAGCAAGCGATATAATTGAGTGTAACGGATATACGCGGTCGGTTATGTGGTACAAACGTCACGATTCGTTTACGCGTCACCTCACGTCCTTAATTCACGCATGTTCCAATTATATAACTTGATACGATGCTTCTTTTAAATCGATTTTGTGTAAATTCAATGATTGATTTGGTTGGACTAACAAAATGCGTACTAAAATGCCGTAAGAGACATGCTTATGAAATAGCTGTGACCGAGTTTGAAATCGGAATCGAGTTGTTGGTTAAGAAGTTAGCCAGCATAATGTTTCTCTTAATAATGTTCTGACATAGTCACGGTACTTGAGCATTAATCAAGTCAGCTTATCGTAGTCAAGCTGCACCGCAACACCCTGTCCTCAACTATCGCATCCATTTTCGTGCCACCTTTTCAAAGTCCATCTAACGGGGGGTGTCTCACGGTACGTTTGCCGATGCGATCTCCACTCCAGCAGTCGTTTGGTCCAACAACCATCGGTGCTTTAACAAACACGGCCAGCCCTCTGCCATTTCAGAGTTCTTACTTTGCAAGTTATGTTCGTAACTACAGTTCATTCTTCGAATAAGCCAGCTCCATAGCGTACTGAGCGACCACGTTAGCAAAAAACACGATCATCATAAAGTAAGACACCCACAGTTAATATAAGGATGGTGTAATTCACCAGCAATTCCACAGCTATTTAAAGCTCAAACATAAGTCAATGTACGTTATATAAATCACGTACGATTGAGACAAGTGGTTCCAATCTGTTCTAGGAGTAACGTGTGCGTGCCTGTACGAGGCGACATCGAAACCAATTACTCGACACTTGTTATGTTAATTACTAGTCAACGTTAATATAGTACTTGAGCATCTGTATGACGCTGGTAAATTAATATATGGTGTGTGTTGTATGTCGTACGTTCACACCTAGGGCTGACACGTGATCGAGGAACGTATAAACACGGAATTTGAAATGCCTGAATTTTAATGGTACAAAAATAAGTTCCCTTTCTAGTCCTTTAATGTGCACTATTTTAAAGCTTTTATGTGAACCTAACTAAGAAGTCGATTATCTTATTCAGTACTTACTGAAATACTTTAATTTCCCAGGAGAAAGTTTCTTGAATACTTAGACATTGCGCACACTTAATGCTCATTTTTTGTTTCAAAAACTTTATCTACGTAATCAGCAGTAATGTTCATCAATTAATTTCCAATTCAAACGTGGCTGCAATTGCTGTTTTGATCATTAGGGTAAGTAATCGGCCTATATAGCCAGCCCTGAGCCCCACGATCAGCGCAGTAGAAGTAATTACATGTTCATTACCGCCACTGGGACGACACGCCACATCGCGTGACAACGTACAAGGCACATCCGACTTGTACTTGTTACCAAATAATTATATACTTACTTCAATTTGATATGATAGATGAGAGCAGAAGGGGAAAGGCCAACTTGTTAAAGGGCTTCTAAGAAATAATTAACAAGAAGCCTATTTGCCCCTTTAATGGACTACAAGGTTTCATAGTCGGACGAAAGCAGTAGTTGTGGTCAATTGGTTCTTTAAATCCAGACCTCGTATTTCTAAACCCACCGCGCTTTACGTGATTTTTGTTAATACAACCAGAACTGAACACCTCAGAAGCCTGATAAATCGGGCTATCCTAAGAAATTATGTTATGAAAACAAAGGTCCTTCCAAAAAAATTGTAAGTCGATATCCAATCTGGACAAACTCCCGATCCTTGGAGCGCAACCGGAACGAACATCGCTTATAAATATGCACTTAAATCCGAACAGGCCTTAACGCGAACATTGCGAACAGCTATTGTTTACGCGGCCCGTTCGTCCATGACGCCCCGAATGAGAATTGACGGCGCGCGTGTGACGTAAGCAAATGACGCTGTACGAGTATTTCGTTCGGCGTGTTTGGTCGGACGTAATTACGTTTGTTTTCCAATAAGCTGCACTCTGATACGTTACGATTGGTCGGAATTGAAAGTCAAATACATTCTGTGTGGAGTACGGAATATGCTGATGAAAAATTCTGTTTGGTTCGGATATGATACGTTTCTTTGTCGGGTACCTTATTTGCATGTGAACTTGAATGAAGTCGTTGGAAAAATAGGAAATTGTGGGACAAATAAGCATTATTCTCCTCGTATTCAACCGTCTCTGTAAGACGGTGTTGGCCACCATCCACTACGCGTGCACCGGGTAAGTTAGTGTCCTAGACATGCCTGTATCTTTACGACGATGAATAAAAATGTATTCACCGTTTTGAGATCTGACATTTTTCTACTGAATTTATTCCTAACTCTGCCTACTTATTCCGATAATAAATCATTTAAAGGCCAATTTATGAAACGTTTCTTGTCTGTCCATTTAACCAATTCGTATCCCACATGGGCCACATGTGATCCTCTTATTTAATACAAAGGGAAACACATAACACACGTTAAAGTACGAGTACCTTTTTCTCGTAGACCCATATGATTTCGGTCGTAATTGGAACATGCCCAATGTAATAAAATAGGGCGAAATAAGCTTATTTTCTTCTTGACCTATCCATGTTTGTACGAACCATGGTCAAGTTGTGACGTCAGAGCATTGAGCGATGGATCGGGCCATGAAATATGTGGCTAGGTATTAAAATATGATGATTAAAATCTCTTCTGATTTCACTTCCATTGTATTTATAAATGCAATTGTTCCAATATCACTTTCACCACAATACATGAATTATATATTAATAGTAGATCTGTATCGTAAAATTATTGACAGCCGGCATAAATTGAAGCGAAATAAACCGTTATATCTAGTCCCAAATTGATTGCCTCTTGGTCATTTGCATGCTCAAAATCGTTGATTGATTTCAAACTATAAAAACTGCAATTAAGTTTTTCAGACCAAACGGTATCACATCGATATAGCGGAACGATAACGGTATTCTTTTCGACACTAATTGCCATCACAGCGGCTTATTCCTAATCCTGAATGTCGGTTCATTACACTCCACACCAGAAAAACTGACCCATGTCTAGACGTTCTTGTATTTGTTTCTAAATAACTAATCTACACTGACTCTTTTAATATAAGATGAATAGCAATACATATTATTTTCTTAGTATCCATTACCTTCCATAATAATTCACGTAGTTTTAACCTGAAATAAGGCTTAGATATTTGATATTGGATTAGTAACACGATCTTGTTGTTTATTCAGAGCAATATGAATTAGTAAGGCATTTATGATAGCTTCTGCGTCTTATATTGATCACTGTTAGGAAATTCGTAGTCAAGTAGAAATTATTCCTTGCTATTTCTTCATTAATTTTCCTCAATTATCAGTTTCTTTCGTTTTTAAGTATGGAAGATCATCTCCAGTAGTAAATTTTTCCGGACAACGATTTTGATACACCTTAGTTCACACCGAGACGTGACGTGACGCGACGCGGCGTGCACTCAAGCCATTTTATGCTTTATCGCCATTAGGAAATTCATAGTATCGTTTGAAAGACTCGGGCCGCGTGACGTCTCGCGGCGCCGAACGACCGCGCCTAAAATGGCTTGACAGTGACACTGCGCTGCCGACCGCTGCCACTTCGGTGTGAATTGACCCTTAGTCTGCTCCATCTAACACCCTTACCTATGCAATATTAAAACAAGGATGCATTTTGAGGCTTTTTCCCTGCTTTGTCCTTATAACACAACCCCAAAAACTAGAAAGCATAAAGTACTGACATTAAAACATTTAAATGATCATGGTCTTACATTTGTTTTAAAACTATTATGCAATCCCTGAACTTGTTTTAATGTTCTCCAGTGCAATGCTCGCTGTTCCCCGTTGCATGTTTGTAAATTCTCAGTTGTGAACTAAAACTTTTCTGTACATCATTTGTATTAAGTGTTTCTGATGGTCCTTTGTGTAAAATAAATTGGACTCTTGAAGATGTTTTGAATGTTTGATGATCATGAATTTGTAATTGTGTTTCTTTGAATCCAGCGTAACGGTATTAAGTCCACTAATGAAGAAATGTTTGTTGTATACCTGTCTTAAAATGTTAGATGAACTATACTGAAGACAACGCGATAGTTTACCACCTGTTCCAGGTGAATAAAGGCTTAATGAATTCTACAGACTTGTGTCTATTTCATTTCACAACTTTGTTTCTTTTATATCCTTCATAGTCGAGAGTTTGCACCTTCCATTGCAGTAAAATTAAACAATGTTCCGGCCTGATTACCCTTTAAATCTGCGTATTTCAACTTTTTCCTTACAAAACGTATTAGAAGGTAAATACCGCACATTTTACTCGCGCAGTTGTATCTTATATTTACTGACGCATGTAAGCACGACTCTGCTATTTCCCTAAATCGAATATCCAAGTGTGACGGTTGTTTGCCTACGTCGGTGAATATGGGATCCCTCAACACTTTTACTGAACATGTAGCACTTTTATTTCCTTCCACCAACATTGTAGTTTCTTCCTCAAATTCTACGTGCGACAATGTAGAACAAGATTTCAGTATCGCTTTATTTATGAGTTTACGGACCTTGGTAGCACTTGGTATAAGTCAAATGTATGCCAAAGATAAACAATCTTGTGTACCTTTGCTGAGGGTTGCCGAAGTTGCTCACAGTTGCTCTAAATATTTAAGTACGAATTTGGACCGCTTCGAATCTCTGGAACGTTCTAGGTGAGTCGGAAGGGTACGCATTGCTAGTACTTGAAATAGGTATCAATATAAAAGAGAAAAAAAAAATGCTTGAGCAAATATCGATAGTACGTACTACGTATGTAATTGGGATATATTTTTCTCTCGCTTTTAAAGGATAACAATAACGCTAAAAGAAAGAAAGCAATACTTACGTTTCAATATTAGCATATGTATCGGCACTTTTCCATATTATATTGCAAAAATTGTCTGCCAGCATTTCTGGAGACGATACTGCGTAAAAATATATACCTATACCATATATTGTTTATCCTCGGAAAGGGGTATATTTGATATCAATCCTTTATGCTGATTTCAATATTAAAATGCTCTCTTTTATTCGGAATATTCCATTGTTGGAATATGTGAAATAGTTCTTTTTATTCGAATACTTATACGGCTGTGCCTCTTTTATATTTCGACCTTTATAATATACCTCGTGGTGGGTCAAAAGAAGATGTAGTGACAAAAATTAAAAAGAATATAGTATGCTTACGTGGTTTGGTCATGTGGAGTCGATCAGTGAAAGGCGACTAACAAAAGGTATTTACAAGGCAGATATGAGCAGCAACGCCGGGAGAGGACGCCCATTGGTGAGGTTCTTCAGAAAGGTCAGGTGCGTAGTACTCGCAACCGGCGTGCGTGTATGACCAGATGTATGAACGTGGACGAGGCAAAAGGAGTATGTAAGGATCGTAGCAGGTGGCGTTCTGTAGTTTCTGCCTACCCCCATGCGAAAAAGGCGTGAGTTTATGTATACAATTTGTATGTTATATACCTCGGTTACAGAAAATATTTCATGAATTTAATCCTTCGACTTCGGTGCCAGAAAAGCTGTAATATGCTTGGAAAGTATTGTATGGGGCATGTAGGTATTAGCTAAAAGGCTGCTGACCTAAAAATAGTGGAAATGTCTGGACATAGGAGGCGAAGCAACGTATAAACTATGTCCTTACGTGTTGAAAGCTTCCTATGCTTGTGTCGGGAAACTAAAAGTGCGAGAGGAATTTCTGTTTTCGAATGTTCGATTTCCTTTTAGGATCAGTTGTCAAGCTGACTTGGCTAACTGCTAACAACAAGTTGCAACTGTGTCAGTCTTAGACAGCTTGTAGTTCTTAAGAGCGTTAATGACTTACGGCATTTTATACAAACTTTAAAGTCCCTTTTTTTCGAAATGACTGAACCGATTTTAATGAAACTTCATTCTCATAAGCAGGATACATAAGTCTAAAAAGTTGACAAAGAACTTTTTGAAAATTCTTTAAAAAAAAGGTAATTGGAAATTTCTGTTTCTATGAAAAATCTAAAATCGGTCTAATTTAGCTGTAACAGTATTTCTTGAAAATGTTTCATTAAAATTGGTTCAGTCATTTCGAAAAAAAAAGGACTTGAAAGTTTGTATGAAATGCCGAAGTTGTTAACGCTCTTAAGATAAACTACTGTAACAGACTACAAACTTTTAGTAAATAATTAAAGTAAATAGACACAAACAAGATATAATATCATGTAATTATGTAAGGACATACATACATTTATATACACATCACATTAACATTTTAATATCTATAAATCATTTTAAAAGACATTAATCTTGACCGTCGTGACCTATCCATTCAATTGGCTGGTTTTATTTCAAAGATCTGTTATCAACTTACAATTTTGAATATAAAGACCAAGATAAGATATATCTGACAAAAAATTAACAATTAGTTTTACTCATACGATTATCTAGTTACTACATACTTACTTATTTCCTATATTGAATTGTTTTTAGATAAATTGTAATTTGAGTTAAGTACAGACGCCAGCACATCAAGCTTCCCGAAACTCAAATTTCCCCCCAAAGTGATAAAGTTAAAAATCTATTAAAGAAATTTGACGAGATTTTAGTAGCTAGATGTGCTGTTCTAATTATACATTTTTGCGCGCGCTAATGTTTTCGCGCGAGTTTTCATTTCTCGCATATCATCATTATTAAAGTTCAGAAGTTGCTTAACAGTGATGCCCTAGCGGTTAGAAGCCATAATTAAAAGTTGCCGGCTAGTTTCACCTTAAACTTCTCTCATTAAAACTTAGCACCTGAAAGGAACAAACATTCTTCTCATGTACCGTTCACGAAATCCCAAACCGCTAAATGAAGTTATTCGGTCCTACTGCATTTATTTAGAAGAAAGGAGCTTTTGTACTTGTTATCTCTTAAATAAAATGCCGCTATGTAATCGTAATGTCATATGTGTGTATGATATTAAAATGAAATATTTATAATAGACATTCTCTACCAAAATATAACGATCAAACTTTCATATAAGTACACAGTATTTTTGTGATAGCTAATAATGGATTTGTACATCAAAATTTTCTCGTAACACGTCTACATGTGAGACACGGCGGAGGAATAATAAATGCCGACATTATTTTGGTACGGGGCGAGGGTGGGTCGGGCTCAGCCAGGGGGGTTCCATTCTTCGCATTTTTGCGGCGTCTTTGCTGTCGCGCAAGGAAATACTCACGAATTTTCAGTCTCAGTTTCTGTAAAAAGGTGCGCTTTGTGTTCTGGCACGTTCCGAGCTGGCTGTATTCCGATTCCTCTACAGGTGGCCCGGGCCCTTTTAGCGAACGCTGATGGAAAAGGCCTCCCAAATTGTACGATCTCAAATTGCTCCGGGGAAATGTTGTCCTAACGTTTTTGGCACTGTTTGCTGGGGTTTACATAGTTTTAGGAACATTTAATTGACTGTTTCCATTTAGGTCAGTGCTTTACTCCATGGAAACAGTCATAATAAAAGTAACAGTTTTAAATTGGTATCTCTTTTCCATATAGAAATTGTATACAACATCATTATAAAGTAACAATGCCAACATTCGCTCCAATTTTCCTCCAATTAAGTAAAAATACATTGTGGCGCCAATATTTGTTCTCGATTCGTAAGTAACGTTTGTATACCACATCGATGCGAGTGATCAGCGCATGAAACGTGTTTGCACAAACTTCCCCGATCTATTTTACGCTATATGTTTGGACAAGCCCCGAAACTAGCCCAAACCGAGAATTATAGAGGTCAGGTTGTTTTTGGCACAACCCGTGAGGATTTATGCTTGGGAGAGACATCAACTGCACTCATAAACAGTGCATGTGCGCTCAGAGCTGTCTGATTCATGGCTACTCTTGTTTTGAATACACAGTTTATTGTATGTCTCGGCGACATTGTGTGCTATGTTTGCTGTTTCAGATTTGATAGCTGAGTTATTATTAGTTTTGTGCAAGATAGTTTTGAATAGAAAGCAGTTTGGTGACTCGAACGAGTGTCTTTGATTACACAGAAGTGTGCAAAAGTACTTTCGGGATGCCGCTTCGGATGCAGAGAGTACCGATGTAAATTTTATGGGTTTGTTGACCACTACTGTTTTATTGCGATTTTCTTTAGCTTTTAAACGTAAAATGTCATAATGATTTTCACCATCATCATTTCAGCCAAAAGACGTCCACTGCTGGACATAGGCCTCCCCTAGTGTAGCCACATTGACCGGTCCCGCGCGTCTCGCATGCGGCGATGATCCCCACAACTTTCATCAGGTCATCGGTCCACCTAATGAGAGGTCTTTCAACGCAACGTCTTCCGGTTCGCGGTCGCCACTCCAGAAGTTTTTGGCCCCATTGGCCAACCGTAAAATGATTTTGTTAATGATTTCCGTCATAATGATTTTGTTTTCATCCAAATATCCTAGCCCTTGATGCCCGTAATAACAGTCCAACCTTTTCAAAAGCACACTCACACTCACACCCACACGCAGTTCCTAACAAAATATCAAAGAGTTTTCCTCAATATCGAAATAATTAACCCTCATTGTTGTATGGAACAGCCAGCAGTACTCTATAGGGGGCAGTATTCTGGACTCCGAAGTCACTAAGTCACGTAATTGGCCGGAAATGGTACCGCGCCGCTCGAGATTACATTCGATCACGTCCCTGTAAACAGTTTAGCGCTGATTTTTTATACGACGATCTTTGTTGGGCCCGATGGATCTGGTATCGAGTTAATTTTATTGGGAAATTGGTGAATTGCTATCGAGATGGCTGATGAAATATGTACTAAAGTAAAATTGATAGGGATATTATAAACACTTCAAAATTATAAGCATTCTAAAGGAGATAAAACAACAGAGTTTAGTTCTAGTTCATCCGATAACCGTCGTAGTTATAAAGGGTAGTAGATAAACCCTCGCCACATTTTGGACATCTGTCGAGGAAAATATGACATTAATAACTAAGTCAATTTCCAGTAGAGCCGGCTATTCGGGTACCGGCTAATAAATTAATCTGGCGTCGGATCAACGTCAATGTTACATTAGGGTCAGTGACAGAGTTCGTAAGGCGCGAGATAAAGCTGTCTAGCAATTAATGAAAAGCTGATTTTGGGGAATGTCTCGCCAGATAACGACTCCTTACAGGGGAATGTTATTGGATTAAAAGAGATATTCGCCTCTGTCCCTCTTCGTTCCGTTGTACTACATTAATTTAATTATAATCAAAAGATCGTCGCACCAAATTCAGTTAATGAACGTGCTCGTTTTGTTGTGTTTGTTTTGTAGTTCGGGACAAGATAGTGTATTATTACGTTTCTACAAACGTTACTCCCGGAAGCACATGTATTTTCCGGCCGTAAATATTACCTTTACGCTCACCTTTACACACATACTTTTCATTAATCGTATTTTGCCGCACACGTTGCGGAAACAATAGAAAGTGATATTTATATGTTAAGTTCGCGACTCACGTTTCGAATAAATAAATTAAATGTTTAATTACGAAATTCCGTCTGGAACAGTCTTAATTTGCGCTTAATTTCGTCTCGTTTTCAATCTCAACTTTCGTCGAAACTTTTGCATTGTTCGGAACGCGGTAGTTGCCAACTATACCGACCGCTAGAACAAAGACTCAAAAGCGCTAAATAAACTCTCGCTTGACGAGTTTTTGTGCTAGTAGCGAGTGGGATTATAACACAGGTATTACTGCCGATGTCGCGAGTGGAACATAAAAACTGTACCTCCCCCCCAGTCCCGGGTGTTCAAACTTACCTCGGCCAGTACTCGTGCAAGTTGTTCTTTGACAAGCCAAGTTCCTTTTGTGGGCGCCACAGTAATTAATGTTGGACGACAACGCTCATTCTGTTCCGAGTTTTCTTATCGCATTTCGTGTATTCGTGTTTTGCTATTTTATACGCAATTTTTTTCACGAATCCCAGTTTGTTAGAACATTGTCGTAAATAATGACGTACATTGGGTTTGCTTCGAGATTCGATGTTCTCAGATTACGTTTTACCCATTTTCATGAAGTTGGAAAAGTAGTTACTTTCTTGTTTATCGTAACGACGTTGCTTTTGGCAATTTGTAGTTAGATACGATACTGTCAACATACATTTACAATGCGCCTGTTATCGTCTTTCTATAATAACAAGATTTTGTTCACAATGTAGGTTGGAATTGGTTGAAAATTAGAAGCTTATTGAGTTTTTAACGTGTTTCATCTTTGTGCGCTGTTATTTGAGCTCATTTGCTGCTTGATTGAATTTTTATACATTACTAGCTGACCCGAGCAACTTCGTCTGCGTTTGGATTTTCCCCGTTTTTGCAATCTTTTTCATAAATGCTTCGCTCCTATTGGTCGTAGCGTGATGTTATGTAGCCTATAGCCTTCCTCGATAAATGGGCTATCAAACACTTAAATAATTTTTCAATTCGGACCAGTAGCTCCTGAGATTAGCACGTTCAAACAAACAAACAAACAAACAAACTCTTCAGCTTTATAATATTATATAGTATATAGTATAGATTCTATTGACTTTATCCCAATTAATTTGGGGTCGGCGCAGCATGTCTTCATCTTCCATACTTCTCAATTACTAGTCATCTCATCAGACATCTTGAATTCTTATACATAGAAGATGAAAACTGACTGGCAACATTATTATAATAACAATAAACACACATAATAATAATAGGATTATCGATAACAATGCCTCGCAATTTCGCATGTTTAAATGTGTATTGCAGCAAACAAAAGAATTACAATTCTCAGCCGACTTTTTTCCCGGCGACAATTACAGAGATGTTATCGCGACTTATTTCGACACGAAAACGAAACAAGCGACTATCCGCAACACGTAATTGACTTGTCGCCACGTCTAATTGTCAACCTTAATAAAACTACAATGTTCTTGTCCTGACTAGCTACAATTTTATGTTATTCTTGAAATAAATGCCTCGCTTCTTAGTTGCTGTTCTAATTATGCAGTTACAAGGATTTCAAACTGATGTATCTGACCCTACGGCTTATACGAGAGGTCTATTAAAACCCCGCTGTTAGCTGTAGTACATTTCCATCGACGTCAATCATCTCCCACAACGTACACTAGGTATATCAAACGTTTCCATGAGAATCGAGTTCAGTTTGGCTTTTGCCAAAGCGCTCTGACAGCATGTTACGACCAAAAGGAAGTGAACAATTCATACCAGTTGCGTACAATGGATGCAACGCGAAACAAAAGCCTAACTGGGAGTCAACGTCCATTGACACTTTTTAATTGAACCGAACCAGTGTTAGTTCTAACATCGCGAGCATCGGATGTGCAAATGGTCCGTAAATCATTCCTCTAGTCAGTCCGTCGAGTCGGCTATCTCGTTCTGCGCCAACTAACGACCCCGCATTCGGAAATTGCAATACTCATATGTCACTAACTGTAGTAGAGGAGCGCTTGTATTGATGCGGAATGCATTGCTCTCAGCGAGCCGACCAGCATTCTTCGAGCCCCGCCTCCTCCACCAACACTTTGAAGCACAAATCGAGGCGGGGTGTTTCCTTTTATGCCCATGTGTCAATCGTAATTGGTCGGATTGAGTCGCCGGACATACGGAATGTCGTCCCGATGACCGTTTAATATTTCAAATGTAACCCAGATTCCGATGCCCAGTCAGTTGCTCAAAATAGTCGGCTTGATACTTCGTGAGGCATCGCAGAATGTGGTTGGGTTCAAGACTGGTGTCTAATACAATCCTAACCACTGCATCCCTTTATTGATGATCGGAAATAGGACTAGCACCATGAGTTGAGTTGGACCACTTAGTAGAAAGTTGAGCATCCAGATGTAAAAGGTTTTCAGAAAAGAAATCAAAGTTTATCCAACATTTCTTGTGAACAGCTGAAAATTAATTAGTTGAACTAGAATTATTTATATTTAACTAACCTAACAGAAAATTGCCTTTTGGAAGCTTAAATACAATTAATGTTCAGAAATAAAAGAAACGGGAGAATTTGTCACGGGTACACGACTAAATAAATAGGCCCATTGAGGTTAATTTAGGACCCCAACGAATTCTTTTGTGGCCTGTATTTATACACGTGCTTCATTATTAACGGAAACATTTTCTGGTACGTTTTTGAAAACGTCGACTCTGTAATCTTACTGTGAGTAAATTGCCATGTAATTTTTTTATAGAACCAAGGTTATTTTAATTATCGATTTACTCAAAATAGTTCGGAAAAGTAAACACTTATTGTTTACTTTTCCGAACTATTTTGAGCTCTGATTTCTAAACTCAAAAACCTGAAATTTATATTATCTTACCAATAGTTCTGTGACGTACGCAGCTTCCCTTGTCATGTTACCTTTACTATAACAACCATCAGAACATCGCACACTATCGATTACGTTATGTATTTACATATAATGTGGGTACCGTTGGCTTCCACTCTATTATTATTCAACCGCCCGCATTAATGTTGCCATCTCCAGACATTCCATTGTTATCAGCCTGCATGCGTAATGTGACATTATGTAGTTGACATAATTACTGATTTTGTCGGCCATGTTGTATTAAATTATACTATATTCGCATCGGGCTCTCAATGACACTTGATTGTGTCCGTATCTGATGTCAATGATTTATCTGGAATGTTACAGATTGGGCCTAATAGAAAGGCCGAGTTAGATGCACGTTCTGCATTGTCGTTTGTTACATATAATCTAACAAGTAGGTACCAGTGGGAAGGTTCCATAGAGCTCCATTCCTACCGGCTTCCCTTTGAAAAATGCCACAGTCAGTATTCTATAGACAAATAATATCGTCACATTAAAGATATGTACTCCAGCTTACCTCTTACAAAAATTGACCCTTCGCTACTGGTAGGTACATCCTCTGTAATAAGTCGCATTCTCCCAGCAAGCAACTCCTTCCGTGTGCAAGTGAAACAATTCAATTTAAAAAGCATGTTCACGTGAAGGCTAAGAATTTGAACTAAGTATTCAAATCGTACAAACGGAAAACGAACGCGCTGTTTACAGCACTAGCCGTATCTATTCTGGTATTCTACTTAGTTCGCTTTATTTCCGACATTTTAAAATTTCAGTTGGTCTTGCAAGTCGATTTGCGTCGTACGTCCCTACTACGTTCTATTTCTGCCTAAAATAATATCACCGTTCCTTGTTCCTCCTCACGTTTTAGGTTCAGATGTACCCTTTTCGCTGAACTTTACTTTCCCTATGCTTCTAATAAATAAACGTTCTAATATAACCCTTTTGTCGCTATCTCCAATTTTCTTCGGGTGGTCACAATTTTATGAAAGGGATACCTTATTATCTTATTATTGAAAGTTCACGTGAATATCAAGCCCGTTTCTCATAGTTCTATATCATTGAACGTAGTTATAAACGAGAACAGTGTCAATCCATCCAAATTAAAGGCGGACAAGCGTAATCGATGAGCTTTTAAATGACCATGCATCTAAAAGCGAATGTGGCTAAATATCGAACTCACTAGTTTCATCAACTAATGAATTCGGCCATCAGTATTATGGTGTTTATTTGTATTAAGTACTCAATGGGAAGCATTGGGCACACAAACGTTTCCGGTTATTCTGAAATGTTCAGTGCGAAAATTCATTAAACTCTAACACGAATTTTCGCACAGTATGAACTGTATAACCGGGAGCCGCAATTAAAAGTTTGCTTAGAGAATATACGCCAACATTTTGATTTAAAGTTAGAGGTTTCGCTCGACACCCATACCACTGCGAGAGAGCTCACTTTTTACATGCCACTTCAAACGTTTTGTACCATGCACACTGCTGGTATGTATTGTAACATTAATATGCCTAAAGTTGAAATGTTGCAATGGATATAAAACTAGTTTTAAAGTCCGAATAGATTGAATTTTTTATGTGAAGCTATTAGAATTCGCCCAAAGTTGGATGACCAGCTCTCAATTAAGTTCAATGGACTTTGTTTATTAGTGGTTAAGAGCATTAAAGACGATGTTTAGTTGAAGTGCGGTTTGTGGTTTTTAACCTTCCCTAATAGCTTTGTCATTAAGGATCGTGACACGATCTTCACTTAAGATTAAGTCTTTGGAATTCTTACCATTGTTCCATAGAGGTCGCAATTATAAGCCAATCTGGTTGGGTTTCCCAATAGCCGAGATAAATAGAAAAACTTATTCTACTTAGTTCGCTTTATTTCCGACATTTTAAAATTTCAGTTGGTCTTGCAAGTCGATTTCGTTTCGTTTTTTTTACAGTTTTGAGTGGTTTGAAACATACTAAGTTCTAGAAAAAACAGAGTTTATTCTCGTTGCAAATAAACAATTTTGAGACCCAGTTTCATACATATTCATCTCAACTTACAAAATAAATGCACTATGTAACTACAACAAAGTTTTATTTAACTGTTTTAAAACTAAAATGCAGCGAACAGGTAATTTATAATTGTATTTTCCATAAAGTAACACAAAGTTTTAATTGTAAAAACCCTGTGTTTACCTTTTTTAATCCACAACATTTTCTAAAGTGTCAGAACCTATTCTGTACCACGCAAACCCGTTCCGAATTCGAACTTACGTGTTGGGTACATTTACATTTCCTTTTGTGCCGAACAATATGAAGTTTTGTTTGTTGGAAAAGTTGGCAGTGGACAGCATCCATTCCATTAGTATGGAACGGAAAGTTTGTGGTTATTTTTAATTAATACCGGGGTTGGAGTTGCGCCGGCGGCGGCAGCGAGGGAATTCGTTGCGAGTAATATCTGGTTTAGTGGATTAAGCAGCTACTAAGTACTGGCAACATTACCGTTCTCTTTATTGTGTTAGCTCGAGCTTGTGTTTATGATTTCTGTGCACGCCTTTTCTTTCTTTCTGAAATGAAGCCAAGGAGTTTGATGGTCTTCTTGGCACAGGTTTTGCGGTTTCGAAATTTGTTTTATTGCAGTTTCAATGGCTGAATGGTGGTGCCAATTGATTTGTATTGTGTGGTCAATGAAGAATTGGAAATGTGTTAGATAACAAATAAAACCGCAGACTTCTTACCATTAAATTTGACATTTTGACTGTTTATTTTTCCAATAGACTTAAATGACAAGTAGTGTGTACACATATACCAATTTAAAAGGAGCATTTTGCAAACGACGTCTCAAGTTCACCAACATCAATCAAAACATATTTGTGTTCGCTGTTCAACAACATCAGCTTTCCGTCCGTTATCATAATGCTCGTCACAATTAATTTGTCAATCGTGTCCTCTGATGACGGTAATAATTCAACGGGAATTCCGTACACGCTCATTAGTGCTTACAGCTTAATTGGAACCCGTTACAGCAACACGCTCGCAGGTACACGCTGATGCGCGAATTATTGAAGTTTTCATTGCGTCTGAACGAACGTACGTTCGCAACGTGTTCGGTTCATTAGTATTGAAAGGGAATACAGCGTGCACGCCTGTTCGACTTTGTTGAGAGCTATTTTATCAGGCTCATTATGCTCGTATGCTGGATGCGGACGGAAAAGTTATGACTTTATGACCGTATTTTGGACGTAAAATGATGCGAAGACTTTATGGTGTAACTAGTGGAAGTTTTACTTTGGAGCAATATGTTAGCGGAACGTTAATTAGGTCTTTATCTGAAAACCTACATTTATTTCATACAGTTATATCATCATTGACCTGATCTTATACCAATTTATTTGGAGTCGGCGCAGCATGTCTTCTTCTATCAAACTTCTTTGTTACTCATCGTCTTAGTAGTCTGTATCAAACTGGATTAAGCAGTAATAGCCTAGTGGTGCGACCGTCGGACTGCCAAGTCATAGGTCACAAGTTCGAACCTAAGGCATGCACCTCTGATTTTTCGGATTCATGTGTGTATTGTATTATTATCACTAGCTTCGATGAAGGAAAAACATCGTGAGGAAACCAAACATGCTTGAGAGATATTTCTCGACGGCATGTAAAGCCAAGTCAGAGGCCAATGGGCGGCATAAAAGTCTGACACTAAGGTTACGCACTAACAACAAGAGAAAAAAAAACTAGTTTAGGAGTCTCCCCTGCAGACAAACACTTTTATTTATATCTCAAAGTCCAAGAGCCTCGTTTTAAACAAACGTTTTATTTATACACATACCGCAATTCTCATTCAAAGATCGACTCCGGAACTAATTTCGTATGAACGTTACAAGTTGCAAATGTTAATCGAATCTATTTGCAAGGACGAGATGCGTTTCGCAAGTGATCGCGACTGAAGCGTTTGAGACTTTGCGTCAGTAAGGATGGTTGCTTAACTTGCATGGGTGATGGGAACGCAGATGGCTAAGTGGTTCGTGCTTTGGATGATGTCCAATGTTTGTGATCGTGATATCATACGTAAAAGCTTGAAGTTTTATTGTTCTGTAAGGAAATATTGTAATCAGAGTGTGCATCTGCCGCTAAATTGTGAAGGTTCTCGTAAACAGGAAAAACTTAAACTATAATCTTTAACCGCGAGCACAATGAGACAACAAAGCTGTTCACAATATTACCAGTTTCTTTGGTAAAATTTCGGAAACTTACGATATTCCTTTGTTAAATTTTATCTCGCTTGTAAAATAGTTTTGAATACAAACTTTGTAGTTCCAAAGTAGGTTCTGTGTAGGTCGGCTGCGATGCGCCGAGCCGCTAATATTGCAAGTGGCGTGGAATGCTCCAACCTCCCAACTTCTCTTAATCAGCCGAGGAGATGTCGCTTACAATAGGGAGACGGCAAAGTCTCGCTGACAAGGACAAAGATTCGACAAATTTATCGCGAGCAAAGGTTCAGAGTAAACGGAAGATATTTTTTTCACCGGGACTGCAATAAAGGACAATGAAAGAAAAACAGAAGTGGGTGATGAAGCTGAGTGTCGACAATTAATGATTTGTCTACTGCTCTCGTTTTTCTTTTTCGCAGGTATTTCTTTCTTGTAAGCATAATTTGTTAATGAGGGCTTAGCCATTCCATTACGTGATCTAATTAAGCTGTTAGCTTTATATCTTAGTCAGACGTTATACGATCAAGTCAACAAGCCGTTCATAAGTAATGTTGTCCAAGGCCCAGTGAAGCAATCGCCGCAGGTGAATGTAATTCGATTAATATTAAACACGTACATTTGCAAATTCGTGTTAAAATATTTAAAATAAAAACTACGTTGATACACGAGCTGTGGCCGTGTATTTATAAGAATTATAATTCATTAGCTTGCGGTTTGCCACAGTGCAAACCACAAGCGGGTCTAAAACGAGATAGACGTCACGCACTTTAATAATGTTGAGTGTAAAGTTCAGTGTAGCTTATGTTATGAATAGTGGCGGGTTACTGGCCTAAGGGTGAGGGCACGTTATACAAGTATATTATCCACCGATAGTCGACCGAATTGTCCATTATACTTTTATGGGTTACCCTCTAATATGTCTTGATATCCATTTGAACTCCGACTTAAAGTGCACTTCCTGACACTCATAGCCATCGTAATCCCTTTTCTGAGGCGACATTACAACGTGCGCCGGATAATGAGTAGCTAAGACATCATATTTCACTCCCCACCATACACGAGCGCAAAGATTCAACAAAGTTGAGAATATTTTAATATCTAGGACTTATCTTAAAATATTAGTGACGCGTTGCGACGCTAGTGTTCATAAAAGCTACATTTGGGATTACCGTAGCGCCAGGCGGAACTTAGCGTAATATGGAATATTGTGCTGGTGTCACAATCCGACTAAGTTTTCACTTGGTATTCAGCTAGTTTTAGTTACAGACAACGACTAACCGATACGGACTGCCGCGACCGAGGACGTGTGTATTGTTGCTAAGGAAATTATGGGGCTCTAGTTTACAGTGAGTTGTGGACGACTGTTGGAACTGCTCGCATATGTAGTACTTAGTGCTTCTTTACGTGTTTTGCCAGAGGAGTATTATAAATAGAATAGCTATCGCAAATCTTGAGCGTGGCAAGTTACTTTTATTTTTGTTTGTTGAAACTACAAGGTTTTTTTCATTGCAATGATTGACGTGCATTCAGGAAATGCATCAACTATACCGGTACGACGGTACCAACTGTATCAGTGGCGAAGGTTCCATACAACTCGATTCCTACTGGCTTCCCTTTGAAAAATGGCACAGTCAGTACTCTATAGACAAATAATATAATCACATTAAAGATATGTACTCCGGCTTACCTCTCACAAAAATTGACCCTTCGCTACTGCTACATATGTTATTATTTAAGTGATCTTTTCTTAGATTTTAACTGAAGAACTCTCAAGTCAAATAATGCATTTGCTTAATACTTTCAAACTTCCATTGGAACAAAACACTTGCTTCAAACACAAACCAAAACTGAATTACTGTAGTTTCGCACTCACTGTAAGAGCTTTATTGAAATATGGCGTGTTCGTGTTTGTTCTGCCTGTCAGTATTACAATGTTACGTACGTTACCGGCTTACTTGAATGCAGTCGAGGGTTTATTTTAAATTTAGAAAATAAAAGAGTCCCGTGTGTGGCTTGACTAGATTTATTTTGCAACGGTTTAGTTTGATATTTTAAGGGTTATCGTGGTTCCCAGTATCTGGGTTGTCGAGGTCAGATAGGTAGTCGCTCCATGTATAATACTAGCTCCATCTCGTTAGACTGGACCCTACTATGTACGTAAAAGACTGAGTTGATATTAATAGATCAAATGCCTAATTAGAAATTGGTATTTAAGGTTGCCATAGGACTGTTAAAGTAAACATTCAACTTGATGGAAATGAAATAAATGTGATTTCATTGTTCAATCAATTAAGTCACTCCTTCTCAAGGTTTCTGCCTGTTCCAATTAGTAGTCATAAAATCGCCTAATTGCCGAAAATAAGGTTGAATACGTAAAGAGTCGTTCGCACTGACGCGGCACGATTGGAACGAAGGAGTTTGAAGGTTTCTAAGAGCGCTGGGTGGAGCTATGGGGGACTTCTCAAGGACCACTCGATATAATTGTATGCGTCTTTTTTCAGCGGACCAGTAATCTTGTTTTAATTAAATCCCAACTAAAGCTGCAGTATTATTGTAGGTAGTCTAGCAACAGTTGTTACCAGTTCCATGTTGCCACTGTTTCTTTGTGTGTATGCGTCGGTCGCGCCAGTCTAACCTCACCTTAAACATTTATTTACGTTATCGAAGAAACGGAAAAGAAATAAATTGTGTTTTCAAGTTACGCCAATTAAACAACATGGCGGCTATCACGAACAAGTAGTCGTAGACTTTGTGTTAGTTTAGTGGGTCTTAATTGAAATAATATTCCTTTGTCTCCGAGCCAAAGGAGATTGAGGGCGGGACGTGCGGTATTTTCGTTGTTTTTCCTCTCTCTCGAGCAAATGAGAAATACTTTTCTCTTTGTGACATACGACGCGGACTGTCCGCCGCGACGGCTAAGTACCTACAAAATAGAAAAAAAGTCCTCACACGTAACACTGACATTAAACTTCTTTCTCAACATAATATTTACTCTGTTGCTCTGCAGTCATTAGCCTTCCAAGAAATGTGATTAATTTCCAGGAATTTACGGGAGCAGGGTTTCTGGAAGCATATTCTATTTAGTCTCACGTCACCTTGCATGATTTGTTGTTGTTGTTTTGGTCAACCAAATCACAAGAGCAATCAAAATACCGCCGTCAGATTTACTGATGGAGTAGACTTGATTAAGCATTCAGTATAGGGGTAACATTTCCAGATTCGTGAATAAAGCTTTTGCAATACTTTCGTCCTGAAATAAAGTGGTAATATAAACGAGTTTGACATTATTAATTTTTAGGGTAAACCTGTCAAAAGATTAAAGCCTTATTTTTGATGAAACGCATAATTTTCGTAGCTTTTGTTTCATCTAGACACAGAAGTTGCGAAACTAAAACTAGGACCATTTCCCAGCCGTGGACGGTACTTAAAATCGAGTTATATCATTCTAAGCGAACTTAAATTAAAAACGCTGAACAAAATTTTATTTAGAATGAATTACGTAACGGCTATTATTATTCATTATAAGCCTTTATTGTCCCACTGCAGGACAAAGGCCTCCCTTCCCTCCTTCCATATTTCGCGGTCTAGTGCGATTGTAGGCCAATCCTTTGCGAAAGAGACCAGCTCATCCCGCCATCTCCTTCCGGGCCTGCCGCACTGTCGTTTCCTGCTATTTGGTATCCATTGTGAGGTAATTTTTGCCCATTGCTCCTCCGACATGCGGCAGACGTGACCAGCTAGCCTTATTAAAAACAAAATAACAATCATAAAATCAAAATATTTTATTTCACATAGGCCTAGGTCAATTATAAAACGTCGACAAAAAGGTGCACGGTTCGGGTTGGTCGTTCCCTATGGAGAAAAACCGGCACGAAAATCCATGGTTACTCTTTTTATTATTTATTTATTACTTGTGTTAATAGGTACTTGCTGCACTTACAGTTTGCACCAAAGCGTGCAGCAAGCAATAAACAGCTGTCAAGCTATTATGCTGATTAGCTGGCGTATTAGCTGTGATGGATACAGTGGTTTTCGGTTAAATGTTACTCCAATACCTTGCATCATCATCATCCCGTAAATGTCCGGTAATTTACATAGGCCGCCATGGTTCCGCTTTGCAGATTCGTCCGAGAGTAATTTTACCACAAATCTGTAGTTCGGTTATTCAACATCAAATGGATTGGTCACCGTGACACGTTGATTTACCACGAGTGATGTACATTATTTTTATTATAATTTCAACCAGCACGCGTAGCATGACCACCGCAGAAACGGGTTTTTGTCGATGAAAGAATCGAAAAAATTACAGGTCAATAAAAGAAATCTGTCATTTTGTCGATTGTTCCGTCGACAAAACCAGTTTCCACAGTAGTCATGCTACGCGTACTGGAGACTATGCTGTTACCAACCGCTGGTCAGCGGACAAGAGAAATACAAGAAATGCTGCTGAGTTATATACTTTTTTTTCAAGATAAATAACTGGTTTTCGTTTCGCTTCACATTTTCGGGGTCACCCGGCCAGTATTCAGTAGATAGGTCCCCCTAATTTCAAATAAGCACTTGTATTAGTATAATTCAGTTGTATATAATCAGGATCGCGCTCTCTCCAGCCACGTGCGCTTCGTCCGGTGAATATTACGACAAATGGAAGCGGACACCCCGGATAGTTTATTACTGCAGATAACATTAATGTTAAGGATATGACCTACGGCCGTTCGACCTCTGATGTTATAATTTATGATGTTAACTGCGCGGTTTATCGCCTCACATTATGTCTCGACCCGATTTATGTTGAACTTTGACAGCAGCTTATTTGGACGGTCATTCCACTTGATTGGCTTAATATTTATGCCTCAGTCTATTTTCTCGGCTTTGTTGTACTCCTTCAGTTGCTTTCAGCGACTTCAAAATACCATTAATAAATTAACAACGAGAGTTTATTACTGAGCCTAAAAGTAAAACAAACAATAGCGTCCGCTTAAGCATTCTCTTTACATGTAGTGTTGCTAGGTTCTGCTTAGTTTACTTTAAAATGCTCGTTAAAAGCTTTGTCAGGAAAACCGTTTCACGCGAAAACCGTCACTGCTCGGAAAATTCTTGCTGAAATATCATATTAATATGGCGCATAGTATTGTTATCAACCGTTCTTGAATAGCGTAAAAGACCTTTATATGGACGATGAAAATATCCGTTGTTCCCAGCAAAAAAAATACAGTCCGCTAAAATTTGGTGTAGACGCGCTTGAAAATGATTCACGGCGGTAAGCATTGTAAATATTAGCTTAGATGTGGCTTCCGCAGCTGACCGCAGACGTCACGGTGACAGGCGAGTCCGCACGACAAGGGGTGACGACGCGCGACGCGCCGCCCCGCCACGCTCGTCAGATTGCATCTCACACCGTCAACGAGACCACACATAAATCGCACACCGGCCTCGCACCATTACCTACCATTCCACACACAGAAATTGAATTATACGAAACCCCGGATTTTATATCTATTAGGAAAACGCTCACCGGTCCCCAGGGCGAGGATTTAGATACCGATAACTTTCTCATTTCCTCCGGGCAGCACCAACCGTTACTTAGACGTATAAAGCTCGATCCCTTGTGACAAAAAAGGCCGTACGGTACAGCGTGACTTTGAATTAAGCTATCCATCTCTCACCTGACAATCAGTTTACACGTTTATTGGGTCATATTTTTATGACGCTTATATGGACAGAAATATATCAGATTTATCCGTCGACGGGCACTTCCGTTTTTCCCGATGGCCCGAATAATAAATAACCACCGATATAAACATCCATTGATAAACACTTAGGTTAGGGTTTCCAAAGCTCCGTTATCCTTTGACGTGGAGTGAAACGTTGTGTAAGACGAATAACGTGTGTGACGTTGATCTACTGAACTGAGGGATTCCTAGAAAGGCGAAGCTCCAAAGCGTTGATTAGCGTAGCGTTCTCAAGTATCTAGCGCTTGTTCACACCTGCATCAAACAGCTAGCTAGTATAGAGAGAATAGCTAATAAATAGCGGTTGTAGATGGCTTAATTAAAATAATTAAGCACATGAACACCGCTCTGCAAGCGTGCAGGTAAACTTGTTTAAACGCTTGCATCGGATACGTTGTGACGGCAAATATTTTTGTATGTAGTAAGATACCGGCGTAGTTGCACAGTGAATTTTAATGATGTTTTAAGGCGAGCGCGCTGGTGGCGGAGCGATGGTGAAGCGCGCGATGGTGAGGCGTACGTCTAATCCGCGGCAGCTTCGGAACGTGTTTGTGTAAAGTTTTCCATTACATTAGAGTGAGCTGGCTGCAGCGCACCGCCTCCGGAACTAGAACAAATGGACGCCAGAGCGCGCTCGGATATCGTAACTGCGACTGTTATTGTAACGGATGTAACTTTGGATAAATGTCAACTGTTCTCGAATTTACTGCGCCACCGGGGCGACTCGCGTTTTATTAGCTCGCTTTGCATACATTACACAAAGTGAGCCGATACATGAGCGGACGTGAATAGCTACGACAAGAATTCTCCTCGCTCCACGAAATATATTTTGAATTGGGGACCACTTTCCGTCTATTTCTCTGCAATTTTGCAAATAAAAGCTTTGAAGTCTATTCAGTAAATTATATTCAAAGTTTAACGCTGAAGAATGAAAATTGGCTTCAGTGTAGTTCACGCGAGTGAGGTAACCACTTTTCCACTGTCCAATTTGCACGAAATTCTCCCCATTTGGCGTAACCGAAGTAAAGAAATAGGATTTGCGGAAGATCCCCCTCATTTCTTCTACATTATTCTGGATTTTGACTAACATCATTTTCGAGGCCATATTATTAAATGATCTTGCAAACCTTTCAGCCTGAAAGGAGCGTGTCGTAGGCGTGTCGTATGTTTAACTTTAAAGTAACTTATGTCTTTACATCTCCATAATCCAAGTCTGGGCACCTTCAAATTAGAGACGAGAAGAAGCGCTGCAGTGGCGGTATTATAAGGCCTGTGTATTATGATACACGTGCGATATGATATTTAGCGACAGTTAGTATGGGTAGAGATAGGTATAGTTTACAATTGCGAGTTTTTTCGTACAAGTGCACATTCACTTGTTTTGCCTGGTTAAAGCAATTTGACAAAGGTGCGCCCCAGTGGTTCCACTGCAGCGCTTCTTCACGCCTCTAATTTGAAGGCGCCGTCGTCATCTGCCTAGCCTTTTCCCAACTATGTTGGGGTCGGCTTCCAGTCTAACCGGATGCAGCTGAATACCAGTATTTTACATGGTGCGACTGCCTATCTGACCTCCACAACCCAGTTAGTACTGGGTAATACGATACCCTTTGGTAAGACTGGTTGTCAGACTTTTTGGGCCACTGACTACCTAACGACTGTCAAAGATCTACAAATGACAGCCGGGACTAACGGCTTAACTTGCTTTCCGAGGCACGGAAGAAACTCGTTATGTAATGGGTGGTCACCCATATCAACCTAGGCAAGCACGGCTTAACCTAAAGACCGATCCGAGCGGCTGTTATTATTTAGCCACGAGCTCCTCACCCTGAGATCCTTTTTATTATATCATAAACCGTTTCAATAGCGACACCGTTACTTAAATCTTCATTCTATCAAGAAAACCGGTTGAGGTACCGAGAATCGAGCTAACTCCATTACGGTCTATGTGTAGAGTGGTCTAGGCTGTATTCAAAGGCGGCACGGTTACCTGCGTCCTGTCGGAGCGTCTAATTCGAATTGATCGGTAAGTGCAGACACAGACGTCCACATTTCGACGTCGATGTCTACCACGTCAGCAACATGCTCATGTTTAGTGCTCCGGGCCAGAGCTTTGATCTAGGTTGAGTCATCTTGAATAGTCTCTCAATAATGAAGGTCGTGATTTTGACATGTTGAGTCAAGATTACTTTGAATGCACTTATTAAAATGCAGCTTCAGAATATTACTAGATGTTGCAAACGATGTCCTGAATGAAAAGATGGATGTAAATGTAAATAGCCCGTTTATAACGTAACTCGTTCCTTGTTTATGTGGATTCATGGTCAGCATAACTCAATAGAAACCACATTAGCTCCATGATTACTCGCGTGCCCACCTAATGGACAAACGTGAACAAACATCTTTCTCATCTGCTCCAATTGAATGCCATTCAGCCTTCTTTGTCCCTTAATTGTTTGTTCGGAACCAAAGACCTACCTACGATCAAATACAATTAGAATTCACCTTCAAAATTTAATTCATAATAGACCTATTATCTTGCAGACCGTTCTAGCATTAACTAGGATTTCCGCCTAATTAGTCATTCATAACCAATTTAGTGGCCAAGGACTAAATAATA
Source organism: Noctua fimbriata (assembly GCA_905163415.1). Lineage (NCBI taxonomy): Eukaryota > Metazoa > Arthropoda > Insecta > Lepidoptera > Noctuidae > Noctua > Noctua fimbriata. Next base: position 4,049,723 of record LR990942.1, on the reverse strand, counting down.
CATAGTAGTAAGCTCCCGTTTGCATCGCGTACGATAATAAATCGGCAATCATAATCAGCCTATAATGTACCCACTGCTGGGACACAGGCCTCCTCTCTATGAGAGGGATAATAAATGTTTCCCCAATATACCTAGAGTTGATTATTACCAGTAATGTTCGCTACTGTTATTAATTATTATTCTGCCCTCTAGGAACATCCCTTAATTATGATTATAAGAGAAAATTTAATTCCATTATTTCAACCTCAATGAAAATTAAATAAGGAGGGTATGTTATTTTGTGGGTGTGTCTGTTAAACAATATGTTTATGAAGGAAAATTAAATACTGGAAATCTTATCCTATTTAGGTTTACTATTGAGTCGTAACTCGTATGAAACATTACATAAAGGGTGATTTTTTTAAGTGGGAGTGAAAGGCCAAATCCGAAACTATGAGGAATAGCGAAAATACTCAAAGGAGTTTTGTGTATTTTTTTATGTTTTCATGTTAGATTTTTGGATTTTTGGAAATTGATTTTCCAAAAATCCAATGATGCAGTTTTAGTTTTCATTAAAATCGAGCTCGAGACACCTTGGAGTACTTTTCGCTATTCCTCATAGTTTCGGATTTGGCCATCTACGCCCACTTGAAAAATTCGGGTGGTCCGATGAAATATACAGGATATTTCATCGGACCACCCGTAATGATCTCGTTTAGGGTGTTTATTCTTCAACCCTATTAGTAACTTCAGATGTATTTGTACTACTTTCCTATTTATAGCCTCTCATTTCCCGAGACCAGGAAGAAGATTGTTTGTAGTACGTGTTGTTGTGAGCTGCAATAATAGTGTTGCACTGCAATGTTATTTCTACTGAGAACAGCTCTACTTTACGCCAAAGCGAAGGAAACAGTAACACTCCATTGATATATTAGCCTTTTAAATGGTAATTTGTAAAGGGAATGTATTTTTTTCCAGTACAAACATTATCTGACGGGTATTTTGTCAGGCGGGGCGCTTATATCGAGTCTCCCCGAGACAAATTAAGGCGCTGCTCGAACATTACGGTGTAATCGCAGCAATTTGCGAAAAGATCACGTCGCCGTTGTATTTTTACACTGGTCGTTTAAAAAAATGGTCACGATAATATATTTTTTGTCTACTGTTTTTTTTTCTAGAACTTCTAGTATTAGTATGTATTCAGTTTGATGAGATTTTTTCTTCAATATCAATTTTGTAAAGTGTTTCTTTTATGCTTTGAGTCGAATAGTTTTTAATAGAACTGGAATGCTTGCACTTTCTTAATGTTTTATTATTTTTCTCTTTCTGCTTTTTTTAGCTTATCTGTCTGAGTTTTTTCATTTTTTTACCCTCAAATACAACAAACTATCATAGAGCTCCTATTGGCTGGAATACTAACGTATGCATGCTAGCCGAATCCAATTTAAAAATCCGTATAAACAAACTTTGCATAAATACATATTGCCAAAATTTATTCGGACAAATCACACTAATATACAAAAAGGCAAATCTCACACAAAACCAAACACATCGGATTGGAGCTTTACCAAATAAATTGAAGCTTGAATTGTGATTTTTTATCAAACAAATGCGAAACAAAATAAAGCAATTAAAAAATTCAAACTTGTGTAAACAATGCGAGCAATATCTATTGACGTACGTTATAGCGTTCGCTTGTTTACGTTTTAAACTGGCTTGTTTGCGTCCATGCTTATTGAATTTTGTTTTGTATTTAGTTTTTGCGAACGTCGGTTTAAAGTGTTTGATAGTTGTTAAAAATAGTAATTTCAGCGTGAAATATTTCCATGAATACGTAACTGGATTCGTTTGTATCGATATATACATGTCGAATATGTCAGGATTTACTCCGTTAGGATTGTACATCATGCGGGCAGACCATGGGTTTCGTGCTATGAAAACACACTGGGTGCGATACACTGTTTCTAGCAAACTAACGAATTACTTGAGATTACAACTTAACACAATAACACGGACACAATGAATCGGGTAGTTCCGAGACGTCTCAACTCCACCGCGATCCGACACTGAAAGTCGTCCTCCCTCGAGTTGGACATCAGGGCTCCGTACAAACACACCGTGTGGTGGGTAGACTTGTTAGTAAGTCCTGTGATGTCACCACTGCACACTGGCGCGCTTTCCAATTAATTTTATGTCCGTACTAATGACCGGATCCGACATACAAATAAATAAAATTGAGATGTCTGTTTCTAATATCAAAATAACAGCTTTTTACTGAATGAATATGAAAATCGGCACTTATATAACAAAAACACATTTTCTTAAATTTTTGTCTGTCTGTCTGTTTGTTCAGGTTAATCTCCGAAACGGCAGGAACGATTTTGACGGAACTTTTACTGGCAGATAGCTGATGTTATAAGGTCTAACATAGGCTACTTTTATTTTAGAAAAATAAATAGGGCTCCGTGCAAAAAACCCTTGAAATTGGTAACAAAATTCGATTAAAAAAGGGAAGTGTCTATAATAATAGTGTTTTTTATAATAATTTCACGCGAACGAAGCTAGCTGGCAACAATTAGTAACTAAATAGATTTGGAGCCCTTGGGAAGTACTTCTCCACCAGAGCAAAACTAATATTAAACCGCAAATGAATGAAAAGGATTTAATTTAAATTCGTTCCTAATTTACAAAACAGCTTTTACTAATATCTAGCTAAAAGTCTTAAAATAAAATAAACTAAGTCATAGTCAAAGCTTTTTGTAAATGACATTTCAAAGTTTCTAAGAAGTTTGATTGGAGTAAATGATTTGAACTAATCCCAAGGGCTTTAGTACTGACAAATGTCACCGCAATCAAACAAAGTTCAGTGTAGAGAAAAAAAAAGCATAATTTTTAATTTAACTACGAAATTAGAATTAAGAAGAGTATGATTAATATAAAATGTTTGAATAATGTTAATTAAGATAATATAATGTTAATTGTAATATTAAGTATGTATATTTTTGAAAGCATTTAAATTTCAATGCCTTAACAGGCAACTAAGTTCTAAGAACCTACCTATTGTTACCATTGTCAAACTACTGTACACTTAGTTCGCAATAAAGAATTTGAATTTTAAATTAATTAAAATTCAGTGTATCTATGAGAGAAGCAAAAATAAGCGTTTTTAATTTTAGGATACTCAAATTTAATAGAGTTTTATTAAAACGAAACGTGATTAAAAAATTTGTTCTTCAATTATACGGCCTGTCAAGAGTCTCAAGAACAGGCAATTAATTTCTTTTCTCTTTTATTCCAATTCATTTACAAAAAATACGAGTATTGGCCCGCTTTTAAGCCGGAGAGGCTTATTATTTTGTGGTAACATCGTATTATTAAAAGTGTTTTTACTGTTACCTATAATAAAAATTAAAATATTATAAGAGTTCTAGGTACCTAGTAAGAGAAATCTAGCTATTTAACTTAGAATTCAATAGGCTTAGGCCTCACTGACGTATACCCCCTTCATAAATGTCATGAGCATCCCTCGTTTACAGGTATGTATTATACGCGGGAAACGATATAAGGGCCCTGCAGGCACTTGCACGAGCGTGGAGCGGGCCCCTCAAGCCGATACAATAGGGGGCCCTCGACCGACGACCCACTCCGCAGTTGTGGTCTATCTCGCATGATATAGCTCCGATCATTGGTCGGTGAGTGATCGTCGATCGATCGATTTGATTAGTAACGCCTTGATGGTTAACTTGCTGATGTGTGCGCAGATGTATTCGGTGGTTGCGATGTGTCAGACACACAGACGGAATGTCTTGTTACGTGTAAAGTCAGGGATAGTAATTGTAAAGCAAATTTATTACCAACTTAAATTGACCATATACTCAAATCTCCACTGTCATGCTTTGCCAGTTACATGAAAGGGCTATCACACGGCAAATGGACGTAGGGTTTTAATTATTCATAACTATATGTTGCCATGTGTTATTCTTATTCAATTCAAATATGTATTAATTGCTTATCTAAATAAACTCAGATCATTCAATTAATAAATTAATATATCTTGTCATTCCGTATTTTCATATAAATTCCAAAAGCAACTTAGTATGCAAGTCTTGTAAGTGGTTTACGGACTTTGTCCTCGAAACAGTTTGGTACTGATACCAGTCTTAAGTAAGAACTATATTGACTGCAACATTGTATTTTGCATATCTATTAAAATAAAAATAGCCTTTATTCCCTATAATTTACAATTCTATATTTTTTTAAACTTCACCTATTAAGGGGTCATCCATCTCTGGATGAAGGCCTCCTCCATCTGTCTATCATACATATTACTTATAACCATACATAGCATATCTATTACCATGTATAAATTCAAATTTTCTTACGTTTTTTTGCAATTTGCAAGTCAGTGTCGGGCTGTGTGTTGATTTAAATATGATTCGCGACCGTGACACGAATAGGGCGATGCTCTGCTCTAACAATTCTAAAACCTGTGACATCTACCAACCCGCACTAGGCCCGCGTCGTGGGTAACAGCCCACTCCCCCCCATAGAGAGGAAGTCTGTGTCAAAATTAAAGGCATATTATACTTATGTTTCTCTTGTCATGGAATGTCTCGTGTTCAATAATTTATTAATTTAAGTAGTTATTCAGTAGGTACTAAGTATTTGTGCCTGCTTAGATATTCCCATTAATAATAGATAATTATTTGACTAGTTAGAAATTAGCAGGTTAATTAATCAATTTAAATTGTCATCGACACGTTAAGAAGAAGATTAAAAATTAATAATACAGGCGTATCCCAGAAAGGTGTGGTCATGTTTCAGGGTGTGATTCAGACCATTAAACTAAACAACTATCACCGTGGGACCACCATCGAAATCGCGAAAAAAATTAGCTATCCCATACCTATATTTGGGTCGAGTATCTAAAAATAAAAAAAAATACAAAAAGTGTTGATATGTTGATTACAAAATGTGTGTGACATTTAGGCGCATTTAGTGTGTTATTTTTCATACAATAGTATAATAAAATTAGTACTTATAAGAAAACTACAACTAAAATATATTCAACAGTTGCAAGTAATGATAATGTTAGGCATTGAAATTTTGTACTGGACGGCTTTTATTACACTCTGTATAATTTGTGTGTATATATTTATGCAAAGCTAACTCGTTGTTCATCTTACACAAGAAATAATAATTTCTAACAACAATACCTTCTTTATATTCATTACTCGTACTAATTGTTCTCTGACTAACATAATTACGGTGGTTCCAGTTACACATTAGAACAGTTAAAACACATTAGAACAGTAAATAACTGGGGGTATTCCTCAAAGCGCAACTAAATTATTCCTCGAAGCGCAACCATGATTGAAAAAAAATTAATAAATCCATCATACCTCTCTATTTTTCATCATAGTTGCGCTTTGAGGAATAATTTAGTTGCGCTTAGTTGGTTGCGCTTTGAGGAATACTCCCAGTTATTTACTGTTCTAATGTGTTTTCTGTGTCTGCATTCTTGTCCTCTACTTTTTCAAGACTAGCATTAAGTGCAAAGGCGTATTGCGTTGTCTTGTTAATCTTCTGACTGCCTACCTACTGCTACTATTAGCTTACGTCCTCCTACTGTAATTTTGTATCATAAATGTATATTCGTATCTGACCATGTGGCATCACTTTGGGCCCTATCAGAATAACGCTGTGACTTTTTTTTTAATGTTGCAGCTCCATGCTGAGATAAGGACCTTTTGGCCTCGTACAGGACCAATTTCATTTATTTTATCTTTTTCAAATGTTTACTTTTTTATATCATTTTTGTTTGATTGTTACTTCAACCATTTTTTTTTGTTTTGTCCTGTGTGAGTCTAATAAATACTTTTTCTTTCTACTGCAGAGTAAAAGCCTCTCTCCAAAGACTTCTAGTTCTTCGGCAAATGTGATCTTCTGGTTGTTAGTTTTATCCAGCTCGTCACGCCACCTAACACTACTGAAAAATGAATCTGTAACCAACCATCATCTGTAAAAAATATTACGTCACATCGATAGTCTTCTCATATATTTCCAGTTTCGTCTCATCACTTTTATTCCTACGTATCTTATGTTTTTTCTATGAATACGCCTGGCATCTGACGGGCGTATCAAAATCGAAGTCTACCAATGCCGTAGAAACATGATTTTCTCGGGCGAGGCCCGTGTTTCCCCGTTCGCCCACAATTGGGTCACGTGGCCCACGATCTACGTAACTAGCGCGCTTGTGCTGTACCACACACATTAATAGTTGACCGAACTATTAATTTTTAATGCCCCTCTTTATTGCTGCTGTGGTACGAACGTTTGCGGTTGATATGGCCAGTTTGATGACGAAACAAAATAAGCTGGAACGGCTGGAGATATTTTGATGTTATTTTTCGTTACGAAAAAGGTTGAAATACATTTTATATCGTATCTGAGTATATTTTATCAAGAATCAGGATTATTTTAGCATATAATAAATATATAATTATAATAAACAACTGAATTAAAAAGCACTACCATTTTCCATATAAATTAACTGAAAGCCAACCGTCTACCTTCATTGTTGTGGAATCAAAGTTTCGTAGAGCTTCTGAATGTCGTAGACTGAAGTCCGTAGCGTTAACTGAGCGTAGCGCGTCGTAGCCGGGCCGTAGCATATTGTGCTACGTCGACCGCACTCCGTGCCACGTGCCTCGGCATAATAAGCCGACTTGATAATTCCTATTGTTTAAACTGAACTAGGTTTTTTATTTGTTGTTTATTGTTATGTACTGAAAGTAGGCATGCGTTTTAATGATGTTGAGTAAGGAACAAAGGAAGTTAGCTGATTATGTTTGTTATGTATTCAGATTTATCAATAAGGTGTCTTTAGGAAATTATTGAGTATGGCTGTATGGGTAGGGGAAGACCAAGTAGGATTGTTGAGAAGACGAGTTATAGAGAAGTATGGAAGAAGAAGACATGCTGCGCCGACCTCAAATAATTTGAGATAAGGACAGAGCTGTGACAGAAAAAAGGGGAGCCCTATACTCAACAGTGGGTGATTCTGACCTGACATGAGGATGATGGTGATGATGATGAAGGGCAGAAGAATGAAGGTGATATGTGTGTGGTGATAACGATAATTATATTCATAAAGAAGGCATGCGCATATTGAATGAATATTGAGTAATGAACAAAGGTAAGCTGATTATGTTTGTTATGGATAAGGGATCAAAATTACCGATTGGGTTTTATGCTGACTGCACACCGTATTGGTAAGGTTAATAATTAATACGAAAGTAAATGGACGAAGCATTTTGTGGGACCATGTTTAAATGTTATAATTTAGCACTGTGCTTTTAACTTTCATGTTCAAAGACTGAATGCATGAATTTAATTCCAGAATTAAGAACGAAAATGAGAAAGACTTTAACACAAGCTATTTGAACGAAAAGTTCCTTTATTACACAATACTAAAATAACATTCTAATTCCGCAACCGATTACAATTTCACCCGAATCGCAAGTTACTTGAAGCAGAGAACTAACTTGCATATTTCACATACATACACAAAAGCCGGGCGTTTCGCGTTGGCTGCGGGGCGCGATACATTCGCCTCGGAAAGAGCCGATACAGCGAAACTTTATTGATAATATACAGCGCTTTTACGTACAACCAGCTCAAATGAGAAATTTACAATTAGCGCACGCGAACTATTGAGTTTAGCTAAACATTTGCTAGGATTGAAGGGGAACTTGTGAATTTGCTCGTGTTATGTGCTATAGTTTTATTATGATTATCTTGACTGAAGTACGAGTTTTACGCAGGTTGGACTTTTGTTGTCTCCTACATCAGGCACTTGACGGTTCAAATATTGTCAATAACACTCTTGATTTTTTCTTTGCATACCGTTTTAATGAGTCCTCCGCCTTGCCCCATCAAAGGCACTCAAAGTCCACAAAGTCCTAACAATATTCCACAGTTTATATGCTTCAAAATAACCATAACCCACGTAGGTATTACGATACTAATTGAACCAATACGTGATCAACCTGCAGAATATTCCGTTTAAATTGATACCTCCGCGAGGACTCATTAAAGCGGTCTGTCTATAGGATGTTGACTCAAAAGTGATGAATATTCTAACATCAGATTGCATTAACAGTGAAACCTAAACTGCATTAAAGAACCATGCCTGCGGCTCAGCTACACAAACGAGCAATGCATTGTAATTAATCCCATTATCGGTAATAGCAGTCGATGTTAGCCACGTCACCGTTTATTTGCACGGTGCCTGTTTGATTTGGCCCGTGCACTCGAAGGCCCCGTAAACCAAGACCACATTAACCTGACCTGCCAATATTACCCCGCGTTCTCTTCAAATCTTCCACATCGTCATCACAAGAAAGGGGGCGGGGGATCAAGTTGGATTGGACGTTATAATGGCACTTGTGTTTCGCAAACGATGTTTTATTCATGCCGCGATGCTCGACTGCTGCGAATAACCGGCTAATTATTGAGGTGTTCGGCGGCAAGATTTAGGCGCCCGGAGGAATCCATCGGCACAGCTTATTATGAATGTGCCGCTTCACTTGTCGAGTTAATAAACTCGCGAGATGTATTTTCAATATGCTTGCTCAAGGAGTAGCTTCTCACTGAATTGATTATGGTAATCTCTTTGACTTATCTGATTTCTGTTAACGCTACTGCGCGTGGGAGCGCAGATCTGTATCGCTCGTCGTGTCGCTAATTTTTGTTTTGGTTGAAACCGGGTTCCCCAGCAAATACAGCAGGAAAAATTGGATCACGAAAAACGACTGGTAGGGCTTATTCTGGTTAAGGAAAATGGTGAAACTTAATTCCGTATTCTACTTTTATTATTTAACGTTAGAAACCGTGAAAGCATAAACCTCTTTACCGAAATTAGTTACTTTAAACAATGTTGAATCAGGCAATTTGCTTTTAATGTTAAATATCTGCGTTATGGCATTGCAAAAGTATGTTCCTACAGCTTTTTGGCGCAGTTAACGTTACTTGATGGCACTAGTCATTATAGCAGATGAGACGGCCAGATGAGTTTCACGAAAATGAGATGAAAAGGATAATGTTATAGGCAACTGGGGGTCACAACCCACATCAGAAAATGTGCCAAAACTCCAAGAAAATGTCTTGTACTTAAATAAAGCTTATAAAACAGAATAGAACAAATATATTATCTGAATAAATACTTCCGTGCGATATTAAGTCGTAAATATGTGGGTTCTCCGCGACCCGCAATGTACCGATTACGTAGGCTAATGAAATTATCCTGGCTATTGCTGAAATTAATTCGAACGACCCCGAGACCTTTTAAATATTACCCCGAAGGGTGAACGCGTGACGCGATAAAAATACAACTTAACACCCTTCCAGTGATGTCGTGTTGATGTGGAATTTGAGATTTTGTGGACCGCCATCCGTAATAACCTTTACTTGGCTGTTTAAAACCAGCAGGATCACAGTGTTGTGGTTTCATTTATTATGCTTTAATGGCTGATGGTACATTTGGGCGAATACCCAGTACTAACTGGGTTGTGGAGGTCAGATAGGCAGTCGCTCCATGTAAAATACTGGTATTCAGCTGCGTCCGGTTAGACTGAAAGCCGACCCCAACATAGTTGAGAAAAGGCTAGGCAGATGATGGTATATTTAGGCGAATCTATCCGGGATTCCTGATTGGCCGATTCTGATTCAGTTTAATTACATGCGTGTTAAATACCACCACATCGTCTCGGGGTACCTAGATGTGTATGTTTTTCATTGTTTTGCATACGCCTGATGACTTTATGCCGCTTTACATAAGTCAGGAATTCCAATATCCCGTTGGAGCATATCATCGTAAACTTCTCGATAATATCTTTAGTAGGTACTATTTTTGCGCGAAACCCCAAGTAGAAAAGTATATTGCACATACTCGTATTATTTAATATTTCCTGCCAGTAAAAGGTGCATGAAGAAGTACAAGTTTACTTTGATTGAATTGCTTTTACAGTACTTACGAGCAAGTCTGGTGTGGTATGCACTGAGCATTTTACAAGATACGAGACCACAATATTTTTATCAAAGAATTTCTTCTGACCAAAGCTTTTTTATGTTTTTCCGATTCAGAATTTTTTATACATTTCCCGTGAGCCTTAAATAAATTGTTTGTATACTTAATTGAAAATCGTTAAACCCTCGACACGATACTGAATGTAGGTGGTTAAAAAATGTTATACAATTAATAACTTACCAAATTGAAACGTTTCACGTCAAACGTAACAAATTTCATTACATTAAAACATGGCGGGCGTATGTGTGATGTATAAATAACGAGATACACGTTACGGTGCATGGAGCTGTGCTTTGCGAATAACTTCCATGTTTCATAACGGTTATATGATATCCAAATAAACTCCCAATTAACGTGTTATTGATATTTTATGATGAATGAGTAATTGACTCGGTTGGTATGTTGATTTATTCCACGTATCACTTGCGTTGCGTTTATTTTGGGTTCAGGTAACGTGAGTTTAGTGCCTTTTCTAAATAGCTCCAGGTGGCAGGTTGGTTATTTGTTTTAGAGCATGAACCAATTTATGCTAATTATTATTGTATTGGTAGTCAAACATGTGTCATCAATAAACAACTTATGTTTTTGCATATTTCTCGGGTAGATCGAAATAAGATCCGTTGGTCAAGACGATGACACCCAGATTTTTTAGTCTTCTTGTAACCATGGTAAATATATGAACGTCGTTGTTTGGTAAAAATGGTATTTTCATGTAGTGTGCGAGTAGATTGTATTTACTGTAAAAGCAATGTTTAATCTACATCTAATGAAGCGTGATATTATAAAGTTTGCGCTGATTAGCAATTCTGATCAAGCAGAGTTTTTCAGACATTTCGTGAGTATTAAACATTCCAAATCAAAGCACACAATAACCAACTAAGTAAAACATCACTTTTAGTTTGAAACACACGGTACTTCAAACAAAAACTTTACATTAAATATAATTTTAGTGAACAGTTTAGAGCAAGTATTGTCTGGCGAGACAGTTTTGAGCCTGCTACGAAGTCAGGAGGCAAACAAGTTAAATTGTTTTTATTGCGCCCTCGGGCAATTGTGACAACACACGTGAGAAAAAAGCTTGCTTAGTTCTGAGTGGAATTACTTGTTGCCTCACTGAGCTGTTACTAAGTTGGCGCGGTCTTATTAACAGTGTTTCAAGAAAAGCGAGTTTCTGTTACAGGGACTCACCTACTTACCGCCATAACGAGCTACCGGAATGAATCAACTAATTGCTCGAAATAAGGCGTTTATATTCGCGAATTATATAGATTGTGAAACGAATAACCGGTTCTCGATTTTATCTTTGCAGCGCCCTTTAATTTATTCACAAAGACTGCTATAAAATAAAAAGACAAGCTGACAAAGCCATACCGGTGCTGGTCGGGGACACAAAGAATTTTGTTCAAAGGTTTTACTTTCACTCGTAGCGGACGTCAGATAAATTTCCAAATAAAATTTCATAAATATTTTTGATATATTCACGGTCAGGCTTTTCATACTTGCCCGCGTGGCTTATCTGGATTATCTCGGGATTTCCCGCGGATTTTTTTAACTTGTTCGCGTTTGTGCGTCCGCTTATTGCGTTTTATCTGGCGCGTGATTTGCCGCGGTGCCGCCCGCGCTCCGCCAAATATGTTTATCGCACCCTAAATTCCCCTTTATGTTTATGGAGTTCGTTCGAACGTAAAAAATAATGCTAAATGAAGAGCGGAGCCTCCGCCGCGGGAGTTACTCTTTATTAAAATTTAATATCTCTCAAGCACCTTTTGTGTTCGAGACCGGGTACACGTTACAATTACAGAGATCCTTTTAATTAAGTCCTTCGACGTAAAAGCCTAATTTGATCGTTTTTGTTGCAGGTAGTACGAGGGGGGATGACAAAGTGTTCCATCGGGTCAACATTGGCGACCGGGAAATATTAGTTTGCGCAAAAAGTGTGTGGGTGGTCCTTATGTCAAGGGTTGCTAGTAGTTGAAACGGTTGGTTGGTACTGTGTCGGTAGGTCGCAGATGCGGTTGTGATTGTGCGGTGTTGTGCTCATTGTCATGGTGACGTCATGGCGCGTGCTGGCGCTGCTGGCGGCGCTGTGCGCCTGCGCCGCGTTACCCGAGACGGTGTACCACGACCAGTTCGCGGTGCACGTGCCCGCCGGGCCGGAGCACGTCGATGACATCGCCAGGAGGCACGGCTTCGTCAACCATGGACAGGTATGTTATTCATCTTTCTTTTCCACCGAGTCTTGGACTGTGTTAAAGAATACAACTCCACTGGATAATGTCCTCGAAAGTTGTAAAATAAGTACTTAAAGTGACTGTCCCAATAATGGTAGGTAATGTGCGTAGTTCCGTACACGTCATGCTGGGCAAGCAACCATGTATGTTATGCTCTTATATATAATTACATAAGACACATTATTGCAAAGTTTTCGAGCGTAACCAATTAGAACGCAATTACGTTTCTTTTTGGGCATTTTTATTTTTACTGTAGCGAATAAGATTTAGGTGACATGAAGATTCTTACGCTACGGGGCGCTGCGTTGCAAAAACCATTCATTATAATTAGTTCTGTCTTACGAATTTTATAATTAGCCTTTTGGCGTTGTCTAGTCTGGAGACTGGTATAGTGTCTAAAGTAAACCAAACTGTTAATTAAGATGTGTTTTATTTTCACAATTAAAATTATGAAAAAAAAAGTTTTATAAATGTTCATGGAAATTGCAAGCATATATCAGCAAGCTAATGTTGCAAACTTACTTACGTAACAGTGGATAACAGTACCTATTAAAATCACTACAAAAAGTTGAACAACGCTTATTACGAAATTCATTTTCAATTAACATAAAGTTTCATAAAACAAAACACATTAACAACTGAAAGAAACAATTACAATAATAGACTGTAAAACGATTATTTTAACGACGTTGTTATGTCAATTAATTCATTGGTATTTAACCAATTAGTGATGACTGCTTTACACGACTTAATGAAAAGCGCTGAAGTGAAATATGGCGGAAATTCGTCAAGCTATAGTCGTATTGTTGCGTTTATCTCATGATTAACTGTGAACAGTGCCTTGTAGCACTAATTCCGCCTGTAAAATGTATAGACGCTAGCACATCAAGCTATTACAATCTGTTAAATGTCTTTAATAGATTTTCAACTTTATCGCTGAAGCATTAAGTTCAAGGTTGCTTGAAAAAAATTGTCAATTTCGGGTAGCTTGATATGCTGGCGTCTGTGCCACTATTGTACAACAAGTTTAAATAAATAAAAGTAAAAAAAAAAAACTAAAACCCGACTAGTGAAAAATTGCGCTCTAAAAAGTATGAAACAAGAAAATATTCTCGTCTGAAATTGTTATGTACCTTCAAAGCGTTTAATATTATAGTCTATTAAATAAACGACTTACACGGTGTATATTTTAATTTATTTAATAAATTTTCAAAGTGATGTTCAGTGGATAGCAGTGGTCGTATGCCATTTTGCCTAGTTTATGGTCCCTTACTACTGTTAGAATATATTGCTTTTTTATTTTCGAAATTAAATAAGTAGTTCCAAAGTTAAGACGGATCAGTTGAACATACATACAAAATCATAACCCTCCGTTTTTCTCCGCCGTAGTCGGGTAATAAGCATTAGTAATAGCAGTGCAATTATAGGTATTAGATATATACTTATAGCCCATTATCATTATCACCTGCCCCCCTATTTTTCCCAACCTTTCCTTTTCTTTGTTGGGGTCGACAGTCAGCTTCCATTTTAACCGAATGCAGCTGTATATCAGTATTTTACATGGAGCGACTACCTTACTGGCCCAATAATATAATTCTCATTGTGAAAATTGGCGAATATATCAGATTAAACACCAAAAACTGTTAGCACAAATTACTATTTTACTGTAATTCAAATAAAACTTTTAGGTCAACAGGTATTTAATTACCAATTTACGATATAATAGCAAAATGTCCATTCAGGTCAATTGGTGCGCGAAGCTTTTATTACAAAGCCCGATGTCCCTTGTTTCATTTATACAGGGTGGATTTTTGAGATGGAATTTAAAAAAAAAAAAACACGAAGTAGGTAAGGTATCCGAGAAAATAGAAACTGCAATTTTAGATTTTTGTAAAGTTTTGTTAAACATTAACACTGAAATCGGGATATTGACCATGTTTAGTATAGTTAGTGACCATCTCAGTTTAAAAACTCATATATTCCTCTTGTTTAGCCTGGAACCGATCTTGTTTTGCAAAAAATACTACTCTTTATTTTTGATCTGAGCGACAATATTTTTTTATTTTACTTCCTTAATAATGATTCTGGAGATGGGGTATTCCTCAAAGCGCAACTATTTTTAAGCGCAACCAACTAAGCACAACTAAATTATTCCTCGCGCAACCAATAAATAGTTGCGCTCACAAATACAAATTAAAAATATTATATGTTTATTCATCAAAGCGCAATCATGATGAAAAATAGAGAGGGGTATAATGAATCCATTAATTTTTTTTCGAGGAATAATTTAGTTGCGCTTAAAAATAGTTGCGCTTCGAAGAATACACCCTGGAGATAACTCAAGCCAGCTTTTCTATATGTCATAGATTTTATCACCCGACTTGTCAACAACGATGTTTCTATCCTACCAACATGTACACCCTGTATACTACGTAATGTTTATGTTGCCCTTATTACACCCAAGTTCTTTGCGTGACTGTCTGTCGCACGGACGTCCAATTAAGTTTTCTCCAGTGATTAATGGCTCCTAACTCTATATCTAAGGTTTTATGTAATGTCCAGCCTTTTTTGTTTCCAACTACGTTTAAGTTTTTATATTGTGTTACAAACGTGTCGAGCGTCCTGTTCAATTACTGCAAGATAAATTGGCTGTCGCTTCATTAAGGTGATGTTTGACTACTTAATTGGTTGGTGTTGTTAATTATTATGTCGTTTCGCATATAAAATGATGTGTTAATTGGTGTAAGATAACTTCAAGACAATCTTTTAGCCTCTGTGCATAAAATTCGCATCGTTTATTCAGAGCAGCTAAAAAAAAAAAACTATTAATACTATCGTGTATTATAGCATCCAAAGTTTGGTTAACAGCACCTTAATTAAAATTTACACCACCACATCGCTGTATAACTCTAGTAATAAACAGTATTTTAGGATGTTTAATAAACCTAGTAGAAGGTAATTCTTTACGTAATATTCTAATATTGAGTCGGGTTTTATTTATGGCGTAGCCGCCAACGCTATCCTGTTAATTATGTTTTTTATCTACCCACTGGTTCTAATTTATCAGTACGGCAAGGTAAGGTTTCAATTAGGTACAAGTAATATTTAGGTGGGCTCTAAATCTGGTCGGTGACAAAGGACCTGACGAAATTAGCCAGGTATTGCGAGATAAATTGCAGAAATACGGCCGTAATGAAAGGGAGCAGAATGTCTCGTGAAGTGTTCCGAGGGAGTTATAGTACCTATTCGATGTCGAAGTAAACCCACCTTAAATACTGATGAATCTTGTCTGGGGTTTTATGATTTTTCTTCATTTGTTCGTATACTAATTGTTTTTTATTTGCTGCTGTGCCTGTTTTGTAATCGGTCCTACAAACATCTTTGTGTTATACATGAAAGTAGAAAAACATAATTTTAAATTAAAATTAGAAAATAAATAAGGTTTTTAGGTAAATTATAATTTGTGCCAATATTTTCTTGGGTAAACTGTCGTGTGTACCAATTAGTGTTTGTTGCTCTAGGTATACATTTTTCTTCTTATTTTGGTGTTCTTTTCCGTAACGATGTTTTATTGTAAGAATGTTATTAGAAATGACATTTCCGCCTCAGCGTTTCCTCCTTTTCCTCATGTCACATTATGTCTGGAAGCTAATAAATGATGTTGCTAATGCACGATTGTTTTATGATTCGTTCTCTTGTATTGCTCATTAAATATTAAGTTTGTTTGACCTTTCTAAACATATAGTTAGTGAAGCCAGTCCTATAAATTAAACTGGTTATCAATATGATCAAACACAGTTTGCTAAAAGTCTTAACTCGACGGACACAATTTACGTTCGTAATATCCATCAATTAATTTCTACTCGAACACAATTCCGACAATCTGTTAATGATTTATTGCGACAACGGCCTTCAAACTGCGGGGCTCCTAGCTGAAAATTAGACAGTCTGCTAGTTATTCAGGTTATTCAAAGACCTTTCTGTTATTCACAGAACTTGAATCCCACCAACTTGGAACTTGAGAGTATACACGAAAGACTACTCGGTGTTTGTCTTACGTCTCGTGTCCGTATGAAATGGAACTCCTCGGAGATTTAAAGTATTCATTCATGTCTCGTGCAACATGAACAGCATCCTGTAACTTTTTATGACAGCCGGACGGTTTACTAACTTTTCCGTATACCCATTTCAATGTCCATACTCGTTTCAATCTTTGAGCGTTACACCGCTGCGATCGCGCCGACCGATCTCAAATGTCATGCGCTGTCCAAAAACTGTTGACGCCAACGTTTTCCCAAATTAGATTTTTATCTCCAATGCGAACCGATGATCGGAACGAATGGAATTGAATTCGAAACCGGGAAACGTATCGTGGAGCAGGTTGAGTGCTTACTCCGGACTCAGCTGGGAATAACCGGCGACTGTTCCATGAAACACATCGAAACATTTCCTGTCGAATTATCGACTGTTTGACTCATATGAGAAACACACATAAAGAGATATGCAGACCCTGTCTGGGGAACACGTTGTAGGTCGTCATTGGGCCTCTGATTTTCGGCATCGTGCATAATTAATGTTCCGGCTACTAAACTAGAAGACTGATGACGGAACTATTAAATGGCGGTCTGGCAGTTGTTTGATGTGTAGTAGAGCTTTAACGTATTTCCTCTTGGTATAGGCACCATTGACAGGCTTCCATTTCTATCTCTTAGTGCCGATTCTGAGTCTAATCAGTCTAACATACATACACACCTACCACTGTTTGTCTCTGCATACCCCTTTTTTTTTTTTTTTTTTTTTTTTTTTTTTTTTTTTTAGGATGGGAAATCATCAAATGACCCCCCCCGCTCTCTGGGCGGAGCGGAAGGGAGTGTCAGACTTGTACTGACTAAAACCCATCCATGTTCCTTCTTTGCCCTTTGTGTTCCAGGGCCGCGGTATCTCTTTCGAACAGTCCCGCAGCCCTGGCAGGCATCGGCCCGTGCGGACCCCTACGTGGTTGCTGACATCTCTTTGAGGCGCGCGTGGAACACGAACGCGCCGTCGACACGGCCTGTCGTCATAAGACGGCCGGACGGCGAGCTAGCCCATAACTCGCCGTCCACAGGCCCGCGCCTACGGTGGCCGGGGGCCACCACGTGACCCCCGACGCCCAGGGCGTCTCCCGCGGCGGCTGGGACGTGAGGCTCTTTCCCTCTCACGTTCCGCCACCTCCTTCACTAGCATGACTGCTTCGCAGAAGGAGGTGACGGCTTCCCATTCCCTCTCGCTCCGGACCATGGCTTGAACCAGGGCCGGGCGCGAGAGGTCGCCGCCGCCAATCGCCTCTACGAGGACACGGCGCTGCTCCGCCCAAGCAGGGCAGGCCTCCACAGTGTGCTGCACCGTGTCCTCTGCATACCCCTAAGGTTGACTAGTAGAAAAAGCCTATAGCATTAAGTCCGCCTCTGTACTTTGTCCTCTTCTTACAAGATTGATTTATACACTGAATAAAATTACATCCATATAGTGCCAGCTTCATATTAATACCCATGTTGTATACAAAAACTTTCGTAATAAGCTTATCATATGTTCGCCCAAAACAGTTGTGAACGGACTGTTTTTGTTCAACGAAGCCACTGTTTGTCGTACCTTGACTTGTGTATAAAACACAGGATTTATAACCTGACCAAAACAGGGTCGGGAAGCTAATTCCCTTCGTGGCAAGCAAAAAGATTCGTTACTAGATGTCTAATTTACTCCAGACACAAAAGCGTTTCTTGTCTCTCTTAACTCGAACAAGTCGTTAGCGGAGGAAAAACTCAGTAGAAACTTTAATTTGGATCCTAAAAAGTGTCCATAATGCGAAAATAATAGTTTTCACTTAGTCGCTTTTTTATTAGCGCCCGCGCTGAAATGTGACGATGAGGCTATCTTTTTGCGATGGTGTCGGAGATGTTAAATTGAAATGCACGACAGTTTAGTACGCCAAGTGCAGCGCATGTCTATAATGACAATGACCATCAGACTTTTATTTTAGAGTACCATACCTATCACTTAGCAGCTCAGCACTTAGTTTGAGTGTTATTTTACATTTGAGACACATTTAACGTTACCCTAGTCAAACTCATTCCTTTAGTAAGAACTAAGACCGTGTTATGCGAGTAAATCTTAGTGAAGCAAGTGTGTGTGCAAACTCGACGCGGTCTGGCGTGCACAAACACTCGAGTGTGCTGTCATTGTCGAGTAAGTGTTGCCAAACACTCGCTCAATTCCGCGAGACGTCCTGAACCGCCTGTGTTTGACATGCTCCACCAAATCGACCCACAAGAGCCCTCGACGTGTGTGCGACTACATTCACGACACACCACGACACTGTGCCGCAATGTGCCATCCATCACTAACGCAATTCTTAAGCGACACGTAATTTAGTTACGTAGTTGGAATACTTGGGAGCGTGTGCGCGCACACGTCATAAGTTAAGGAATGATTAAGGAGGTTCTGATCGAATTATTGTAAGACAAGTGTTTCGTTTATGTTCGGAATATTGTATGTCATTGAGTTTGCTTTGTGCTCCAGGCAGTAATTTATCTATATTATAAAATCAGTCTGTAGTTTCTTAATGACAGTGTTGATGTTAACGTTCGTATTTATTTTTAGTTAATTAAATACGGGGTCGATTACTCTTTCAAACCTATGTATAAAAAAACTCAAATTTATCATTAATTTTAATATTTTTTGTAAGTCTGTCCATTTGCCATTCAAATGGTGGAGCAACATTGGCAAACACTAAAGCGGGGTCTGTAAAAAGTGGAGGCACAAAAATCGCAAAAACAAACTTCATTTTTTTCGCTTTATTTATCATAGCCACTTATTCGTTTGAAGGTTAGATCACAAGAAGTGCCAGTAAGACTATTAGTGTTTGGTTTAAATTGTAGATGAATTGGCGGCAACATTTATGTGTTTCAAAATACACTAAGCCCTCTCGTTACTGCAGCATCTGTGATAACGGAGTAAATATAAAACGGTTTTTATTGTTACAATCTAGCCACGTGTATCTGTATCTTTAAGACTGTTCAGATGGCAATTTTCATTATGAACCCTGGAAAATTGTGTAGTATAGTAGTTGTGAGTTTTTCCTCTTATCCTGAAGCTTTTGTATTTGCAAAGGGGCACTCTGTTCAAAACTTGGTAGATTTTCTCAGACAGAAAATTGATGACTTAATTCCGTCCCAAATTCTTGTGCAACCCCTTCTAACTCGTACCATAACCCAAAACCGCCGCTAAACGTTGCGCGTTCGGTTAACTTTACGTTTCGCGTCACGTACTTCTCGACGATGGCTCTCAGAGGAGGCCCATTCTTGCCATTCGTTTTATAAGTATTCAATAGTGTTCACAGTTTGTATTCGCTGTCGTTCGTGACTCGATTGGTTGTTTACTCGACGATTCAGACGTGTCTACAATGTTCGTTTTGGAGATGGTGTGCTGAGATAATTTTTATTGCCTTGGAAAAACTACCTATATGCACCTACTTATAATGGAGCTGTTATAACATTCCGTCCTACTGAGGTCCACGATTCCATGTTGGTGCTATGATTTTGACATCATATCCCTTTGGCTTTTTTTGGAAAATCGTTCGTCGGTGATCGCAATTTAAAAGTCTGCATATTGTGCACTGTAGTGCCGCTACATCCACCACCGTCCCTTCCTTTGCTGGAATTCCACTCTCTGTTTTCTGCACCCATTAAAAGATTTTAATTCGACCTTGTTAATAATAATAACCACCATAGAACACGCGAAAAACAGCCTGAAAGGAAGGGAAATGGTTAATCCAATACGAAATATCGCATTATGTTACTGAAGAAGCTCCCTCGAACCGATAAACACTTGGATTAGCGAACGTATGCTCTCGAGGGTTTGTATTGAGTTGACCCTTCTGACTCTTATATATTGGGTCGTGACAGATGCACGGCTCTATTCGGTCTTAGGGTCGGATGCTCCAAATTGTTTGACCCTGAACCACTTGGTCGGTTCGTTCTTACTTTAGGTAGGTTTTAGTGTTTTTGGTTTTTAGTAGAATTTAAGCTATTGGGGTTTTTAGTGCGTTATCTAAAAGTCTTTGAAATGTGCCTTGGTAGATTTTATATGTCTGCGCTCGATTTGAAATAAGTTTATCCGCATGGTCTGTTCATCTTTACCTAGAGCCAAGAGGTGTATTTGGTATGTGAAGTTGAGAGGGTTCTTACAATATCTTTTGTAGTTTTAATTTGATTTCAACCTTGAAATAATTCAAAACTTCTAGCCAGTGTTTTGTGATGATTGATGCAGCATATCGTGTTATAGTTGTGTACCTACATTTGCATGAAAGTGTGCCTTACATTCAAGACGATTATCGGGTCAGCAATGCACGATCGATATCAGGTGCTATTAACCGGCTTTATCAACAACACTACCCGCGTAATTACGAAGTTAACGATTGAATTTAATATTTATTGTAATTACTTGTAATTAGACATGTTGTTTTGTCAATTTTAGCTTTAGTAACGTCGTATTATTGAGAATAAATATAATTGCCGTGAATCATTATGAGCCGCGATAAATTTATTTTTATTTTCCGATACTTCTATTTGGAGTAAGTGCCATAAAATAATATGGCTAAAGTTTTTCTTAGAGATTTCGTCAATATGAATAGAGAACACTATAGTCATAGTCATCAAAACGTTACACGGACATTTCGTTAGTTATTCCCACTTTTTTGTGTTCACATACTTGTGTTCGTTGTGTTTTTTGTGGCCAGAGATAAGGGTATAGGCGATTAGGCATTAATTAATAGGATTATATAGAATATATATATAGAAATCTAAGCTAAATTAGCACTAAGATGGTTTGATATGGTTTGGTTGAGTTACGCGGTTGGTGTCCGAACACACACTCACTTGGTAATACTTGCGCTACATGCATTTATGGAAATGCACGAAGGCAAAAGTGCTGAGCTGTTCGGTTGCAAATATAGTACCGAACATATTCCCAAGCACAAGATGAGATAAACGGATAAAGTAATCATCAAATCACCTTAGTTAACAAGTAAGATGGTAAACAAAAGTAAAATTAACTATATAAAATGGTAAGTTTTAGTAAAAGTCTTATATTAAAATGGTAAACAAAAGTAAAATTAATAATAAATGGTTGCCTTAAAAAACATAAATTCTTTACACTAACGAGTCTTCCACTGTAAGCACACGTTCTTTACGCACTTTAGGCAACGTAGCCCTTTCCTTTTTCCCCACAATCCAACTAAAATAATCTTGATATGATTACCGAAGAACCGGGCACAACGGTCATGCACTTACTTTTGTCAATCTGATTTTATCATATTGAAACTTGGAGAAAAGGTATATTTAACACTTCAAGCACAAACGTACAGAGGCGGACTTAATGCCATAGGCATTTTCTACCAGTCAACCTTTGGGTATAAATTGATTTACACCTATTTTCTCTTGTGTGGAACCTACGTTTTCTGAGAACTTGGTCCAAAGGTCTGATTTACTACTACATATTTCTTTCTGTGCTCGGTCTAAATAGGTTTAGTAAAAAATAACTTTAAATACTGGGTGTACATATACAGGGTGATTAAAAAATGGGCGGATTTTATAATGGAGTTTTTCTAGCCCCGTTAATATTTTATTCACTTGAAATATAACTAACTAGTTAAATTGAGAATTTAGCGTCAGAATAATGTCTCTTTTAGAACTATTAGCAGTATGCAGCGTACATTTAGACAAGGGCGTTCAAAAACTATACATATAAAGTAACTTATTCACATAATCGCTACAACATGACTGGTTTATTACTTGGCGCACTAAAGTGTAAAGCTATGAAGTTATTAATTATACTCGCTAATTGCGTTCAAAACTTGGGGCTAATGTGTTGTTCAAGTTATTTATGTAGTGGTAAACTTGCACGATCGATGGGAACCCAGCAAATAAAGTGCTGTTAGAAATGCTTTTACATTTTAATTAGGTTCAAGTTTTTACTTCATTTGGTAACTAAAGGGTTCTAGACTTACTATGTATTTGTAAAATAGTACTTGAGTGAAAATAAAACGTGTCTGATAATATCAGTATTTTGTACGAAGGACGGTCTTTTACGAAATATTCGTCTAGATTTCAGTATTTTGCATAATGGGTGTTTAGTTCCTGCCTTTTGAGATTAAAAAGACGAGATTGCTGAAAGTGTGTTTTATAATAGTGGTATCCCTAAGCACGTCAAAGTTCCAATATTTTCTAGCAAACACCGTATGAACTACGTTAGTATCTATTTATATTTTCACAAAAACAATGTGTGTGGAATTAATTATAATGGAGGTACGAAGAACGGTCGACGTTCTGGCGTCGCCTTAATTTGTAGTTACGTTTAGTGACTCTTAGCCTCGGCTGTTGCCGCGATAATTACATTATAACGCACCACAATATGGCGAAAATGGTTGCACCCAAGATATTTGTATTGTAAGTACTTTTGGAAAATCTCTACAGTACTTGGTCTATCTTCTAGCGGTGCGCAGGATACGCACTTAATTATTTTTTAGTTTGCGGTTGCCTAAGTTAGGTGATATTATCGTTTTGTCAAAAATGTAGTCATCATTAATACTATTGTCATGTTAATTACAGCTTTCCCTCTGTTTGTTAATCGCTGTCATTTGTCACAACAACAAAAGGACAAAATGATTTCATGCATAACAAAGAGAACCCGAAACGTAGTTTTTGAGTTTGCGCAATTTGTAATTATTTAAAAAACCACATAATTGACGCAACCTGTCACGGTCCAGGCTATGCACACACAATGCGCTATTATGTGATATTATCTGGATTTTACCGTCACATTACCCAAGCAGCGGCATGTCATTCCAATCGACGCTTTGACAGCGCGACTGTGGAACGCGACGGCGTCGTTTGCGTCGGCTCGAAGCCGCGCCGTCGCATCGCCGACGCTCCTTTGAAAGACATAATGTAATATTCCTTTCTGAAAAGGGAACTGTGACAGGTGTGCGGAGCGTACACTTGAAATCTCGCTATGAAAAATGCGCCCAGCTCTCAGCTGAATTACATAATGCAAGAACGTGTCAACTCGTCGCACATAGACGCGGCACGACGCGGCGCGGCGCGACACGGCATACAGCTTTGAGATTCTTTGTGTTCGTAATAAGCAGCAGACGTACGTCAAATGCTCGTGGGGAAGAGCGAGAGGGGTGTCCTAAAACTTTCATATAAAAGAAGAGCGTGCCCGCCATACTTCACGCGCATGTGTTTATTATGACTTCTTCTATCTCAGTAAATATGATTTTCATTGTAAGTAATAAAGTCGTAATAAAGGCGGTCCCGGGGAGGGACGGAAGGAAGCCTCGACCTTTCCTGTGGGACACGGACCGCCGGTATATCGCCACGAATACGGTTAATATTCGACCACCCCAGTGACAATACGAGGCCTTCGTTAAAAATTATATATCACAATTGTTTGGAACTAACTTCTTTGGGAGCTATATGTTGTAGAATTCAGAAATACTTTTAACGAGGTATTTCGATACAAATTCGTGGAAGGTCCTAAGCAAACTTACTGACAATAACGATTGATCTGAATATGGGATGAAAAACCGTATACATACGAATATAGGTATTCCCTTCACTGTACGTAAGCAAGCATAAATTAATCTAGTGTCAATGGACGTGGATTTGGAAAGCCGTCGCAGGCAGACTGCTCAAAAGTGAAATATTGGCAGACAGCACTTACGCCTAAAGCCGATGCCAGCCCATCAGAGCATTATGTGCGTTTGATTAGAGTCCATTGTGTCCAAAACACCCCGTATTATAGAACGATACTCGTGCATATACATATCTCATTGATTTAAAGCCAAGGTTAATCGAGCTTTAAGTAGAGCTTAAAAGAGAATCGTTCTGTTATATGGGCCTTATAATCAAAATTCTATCTTTTGTAGATAGAGTTTGATTTGATGTTCATTAAAACTTTCAGTGTTTATTAGTCTAAAATTGTATTTAGTTGGAAAGCCAAACAACATGAGTTTGTTAAAAGTTTAGCTTCACAGTTTAATCCAATGAAATTATTTGGGATGCGGTCCTAATTTTGAAAGATGTGGAGTGGTGACATCCTTATGAGTAGAACGAAGCTTGTAAGCCTAAGGCTACTTTCACACGTTTAGGGTCGGTTTACAGTAGTGTATGACAGCTTTGACAGGACACCGACGGGCAGATTTCAACCTGTTTCCCATTCATTGGCTGTCGGCATACGATAAACGGTGGCGGCTAGCTAGTAGCCTAAATGTGAAATTGACCTTACAGGCCTAAGTGTGAAATGAACGTAACAGATTTCAGTACAATCAAAACCTAAACTATTGATTGGCATTATAATATATTACGAGACTAGGATCTTGGTATCCATGCTATTATGAAAAAGGTATATGAATAGAATAGAAGACATTTATTTCAGACGTAGTCCATATACTGTTAGTAACACAAAAAACCTTATAAAGCTATTGTTTGTTATTGTTGATGTTTCAATAGTTACTTCAGGAGAAAATAACCTTTCGACTTTGCTAGGTGTATACATATTAATGCTCGTGACTGAACTAATTCGAAAAATATACCCATCATCATCATCATCATCATTTCAGCCGAAAGACGTCCACTGCTGGACATAGGCCTCCCCCAAGTGTCACCACATTGACCGGTCCCGTGCGACTCGCATCGAGCTGAAGGCAGTGGGCAGGGCACATTGCTCGCAGAACGGATGGCCGATTGCGCCGAAAAAATATACCCATCCATAAATTATTTCTGAAGTATTATCGTATAGGTAATCATTTCACTCCGGGGCTTAGTAAACCCAAGAAGGTATTACCAACAAGTGCGGACAATATTGAGGAGCGCCGTACAAGTTTTACCTAAATCAAAGAGAACCCTTTTGTAAGTGAAGAATTGAGAGGAACCCTCAATTTGATCCTTACAATTTACGCGGGAATTGGCACACTTGTAGGTCTTTCATTCTTAAGGGTGTAAAGGATCTGATCGTGAGAGATATAGGGATATCTATAGGCTTCATACAGTTTTTCATTTCGTTTTTGCCATATTGAGGGAGACCAAAAGATGTATGGATTGTGTGAGGAAATAATATTAAAGAAAAAGGAGGAGTTGATAACGTGACGGTAGACGAAGGAAAGGAAAAAAAACGTGTTGCGTGTTACCGAGTAACATAGAATAAGGCAGCAAGCTGATGAGGACTACTTACATACAGCATTAAACTCCATAAAAATAAACATGAGAAATTGTTAGCCGTACGTCTTCAATTTATATCATTCATCATTTGCATAGCTTTTTCTCAACAATATTGGGGTCGGCTTCCAGTCTAAGCGGATGCAGCTGAATATTAGTACTTTACACGGAGCGACTGCCTCTCTGACTTCCACACGATACCCCTTGGTAAGACTGGTTGCCAGACTTTCCAGCCACTGACTACCTGTAACGATTGCCAAAGCTCTTCAAAAGACAGCCAAGACCAACGGCTTAACGTGCTTTCCGAGGCACGGAGGAAACTCGGTTTTTTTAGATGGTCACCCATCCACAGACTGACCTTGGCAAGCGCGGCTTAACCTCGGAAGATCTACCCGTGCGGCTGATACTATTTGGCCACGAGCTCCTCCTACCTTTTCAATTTATAATTGCCCCCGAACAAGAAGCATGCCATTGGACGTTAATAGTTCTAGTAACTAAGTTGAACAAGAAAAAGTTTCGCTTTGCCGCTTACAGTTTCTGGAAACTTTGTAGGCATTGAGTATAAGGAAAACACGTTGTTTTTATTAAATGTTTTGACTAGTCAGAGAATATTTAATTAAGGTATCCAGTTCTCGTAAATAGATCTTTATTTACATGTAGGCTAATTTTGTCATTCGGTAGCAAACAACAACAACCTGTATATTAACCTCGGTTTCTGAAAGCTTTAATTAAGTGTATTGACAAACAAATGTCGCGTTAAGTGTACATATTTTTCCGTCACATAACATTAGCAGGTTTGATCACGCCTTGTGAAATACGGAGGTCAGTAGAACTCAATTTAACCTTGCTTTGAGTTTGCCGAGCAGAAATTCATTTTTCAGGACTACTTACTTCCATGACAAATAGAGATTATAAATGATTAATTAATTTGTTCCAGTGCTCGTAATTAAAGATATTTAATTTCTTCGATAATTATCGGAAAGTTTTCAGGTAATTATCGGATAGTTAACAGATAATTATCCATGTGGATTCATAATTTGATATCTTGAATTTTTGAAACTCAAACTGCTTTTGTTGTTTTACCGCACTCTTATTCAGTCCAAACAGGGTGTATTTTTTTCGGTATTTTCGTAACTATCACTCTGGTCATATACAGTGAAATAGCAACAAACAAACCCAACAAAAACGTACTAAAACTTCTGTTTGTTGATAAAATACAACTTTTTTTTTATTGGCACTGAATTCGTTTGGATACGCATGGAAGCGGCACATCGCGTTCGGATAAACGTGCAGTGACATTGATAATCATTTTTGTTATTATCTATGATAATTATCACTTCAAACCCTGATTTGTTCTGACAGAAACAAAATTCAAAATTAAAAACCCAATCCAAAAAACCAGCACAATAAATTTAACCCTCAAAAGGCGGTGGTCGGTTTACACACCAAAACACGCACCTTTTCAAACAGCTACCAAACCAAGTAGTAGTCCATCGGTTACGTACAAAACTAGTGACTAATTGAATTAGGCGGCCCTTCTGTTCCGAGACGACCGGCCCTCGACATCCCTTGGCGAAAAAAGGCCCATTTATTACCGTATGGTATAGGCAGAGGCACTGGTTGGAACGAAGACTTATTGCGATCACGCAGGCATTTTTCCTGGATTGGTCGCGCGGTTATTTATATTGATTGATGAAGATGGAACCGAATACAACTAGGCGTGGTCTGTGATTTTTAGGGTTAAATGGTGTTTAAAGTTTTGCTGAAGCTCGTTAGTTGGTATCTTAAAATAGAAATCATTTATTTGCTTAAATGTACATAATATGTAAACATAAGATTTTTTTTAAGTGACAGTTTTAAAACTTACAACCAATCACTTGTGTTTATGCTAGTAGCCCTTTCTCTTATCTTAACTTACGAAATGCTTGTATTGAAAGCAGTTAATGCGTGTACTTCTAGACCTGTATGAAAAGTATAAATAAATTCGTTAATTTATTGAATACTATACCAGATTTTAGAATTACCCATAAAATGGATTTATATATGCTGTCACGACTGAAAACTACAAATTCGGTTTTAATTACTAATAAAAACGTTACCTAGGTAATAAAATCTAAATAAAAAAAAGTTAATCTCATAATGTACACGATAAATAACGCCATTAAACTGTAGTTTTAGGTAATGCATAAACAATGAATAACGTACTTCAAGTTTTCACTCAACGGTTTATCTACTCGCAGCTAGTATGAATAAGCCAACAAGGCCTAAGAGCGGGTTTTTATTTTGTAGCGCGTATAAGCTCGTAGCGGCTTACGCGCGTACACGACGCGCTTCAAAAAATCGAACGCGCGCTTATTCTGCCGCTTGATTAAAAAGACAGCAGTCAGCAAAAGTGACGACGACACGCGTACAAACTCGTACGAGCGTGGATGCGCGTATAAGCTCGCACAAGCGCGAGTCGTGAGATAAGGCTGCCTGTCCATTGAAGCGGAGCGTGGCTAAGGAGCGGAGAAACGGAGAAATATTAACCAATAGGATTGCATAAAATCTTAGCTCCAGTGTGCAATCCTATTGGTTAATATTTCTCAGTTTCTCCGCTCCGCAGCCTCGCTCCGCAGCCTCGCTCCGAAGCCTCGCTCCGCTTTAATGGACAGGCAGCCTTATCTCACGACTCGCGCTTGTGCGAGCTTATACGCGCATCCACGCTCGTACGAGTTTCGCGTGTGGCGGAAGGCGCGCGCATACGCGCCGAAAATACGCTAATCTGAAACCGCCCTGAATCAGCTTTTAAATCCGTACACAAACGGGAAGTTTAAATACGTGCATCATGCTTGTAAGGAATTCCTTCAGGTTCAACGAGGATTAAATTGACCTAATTTTCCTTTGACCTTCTTTGTAAAGATAACTGGCCTGATGAAACGTGTGCGTTCAACTTGTTTTGGAACTCGGCTTTGTGATTAGTGGGTATAAAATAAGTGGGGAATCTTATTGATATGTGAAGTGTCTTGAGACGGTTTGGGTATCTATTGAAAAGCTCTCCTGGAATATTTTGGTAATGACTGACGATATTGGTATAGCAAAAACATTCAAACATTATGTAGGGACATATTTTCATTAGAAGATTTGATAAACATCTTCTAATTATGAGCAAGACAAGAGTCTAGTTGAAGAATTACAGGAATTTGCTGTATGGAAAAGTGTTCAGTTTATTTTATGTGGCTTTCGTAACTCACACGTGATTCACGGAAATGGAAAGAAAATAGCAGATTTAAAATGCACGTAAAAAAAGGAAAACTAAACCGAATTCTAAAGATCTACACGTAGTAAACCATGAATACCTTATAGATACGTATAACACATTAAATGCGTCCTACAAAACAGGTCTCCAATAATTGAATAGATTGAAATTGAAAGGGTTTTGTAACAAGGAGTACCTACCGATCATGACGACACAATGTGGTTCGCTTGTATAGGAGCCCTTATTGAAAACTGTATAACCCAGAATAATATAATACATAGTCACTACCTACTACCGTGTGAACCAACAGTTGTTCTTTGTACTCAATATGTAGAAGGTATGTGAAGGTACACTAACACGCTATTGCAAGTCCCATTATATGTTGGCATTTGAAAGTTATTAGGTTGTCTGAGCGAGAAGCGAAATCATAGCGAGATCACTTAGATAATATTCGATAACTAGTACCGCATCGCTCAATAGATGGCAGCACAGGGAAAATTAGAAGTCGCTATGGTTTCGTTACATGCGTTTTGTTGGGTCCGGTGGATTATTTTAAGTTTGTGAGCAGCGCACCCCACGGAGTTACGTGTTACCAATAATTTAATATACGGGTAGTGACGTAATTCAGTGGTGTTATTATATCCCTCTCCAAGTCGACCCTCGGATATACAAGGTATTGAAGCTTTGTACACGTTACACGAGAAAGGAATCTCCTACTTAAAATGTCGTCAAATGAGTGAAATGACAAAACAAGAAAAACATTTTTTTTTCTAGCCTTTCTGTCTCACTCCTAGGCAAAGGCCTCCATCTGCTTTTTTCGTTTCTGAAAAGCATCTGACGTGAAAATATTTCTTTTTGAAATTCTAGCTGTGAACGCATGACGTCACACACATTACCATGGCTTTGGTCCTAAGCCATGGAGCCATGGCCATGGAATCGTCCGGTAACAAATCCCCAAGAAGAATGATGACCACAACTGCCACATTTACTCCTGAAGACCAAACAACAAGAAGGGAATCCACATAGAGAAGGCAGGTTGCTGTTGAACCTTAAAAACGTCTTTATGGCAGGGTAGAATTCTCATTTTCCAAAACTATCGTGGTTGTCAAATCAAATATACAGTAATAAAAGGACCCTTCATAATGCCGTTAACCAAATATTCTGTACATCAAGCTAAGTAACACTTTGGGATGAAATATCACGGTTTACGGCAGTGCTCAATGCAATGCACTCAAAACTCTGTGCTGATGGATGCATTGAATAGACAAGGTATTTAAAGTAAAGCTTTTTTTAAACGTTTCAAAAAGTTGGAACTTTAAATATCTCCGTAACTAAAAGGTTCCCAACTGTGGTCCAAAAGAAAAAATCCCAATGACGAGAAGAACAGGCTCTCGGGTTCGTTATGTGTATAAGTCTTGTAGACTATTATATTATAATAAGAAGGAGCGTCTTCACTCGCGTTGACATTACACATACTTAGAGCACGAACTTTAGTTGTCTTTTACGGCACCCATGAGATGGAAGAGAATGGGCCATTCTTTACCAGGAACGACGGCGATAAAACCCAACATTGATAAAATCAGTAGCCTATAGCAGTGACAATAGAATCGCGATAATAAGCTGTTCCATTGAAAACCGTATTGTATAGTTGTGATGATGTCTGGCGAAATCACGTTCCATACATTTGTCAATCACAGAAAACATCACGTCTATAGTCTCCTGAGGCTAAGCAGAGCTGCCTAGTAAGCTTACAGTACGGTTTGGTTAGATATCCAGATTTTTGTCTGCTACTCACTTATTTAAAAACTCAATAACCATTGTTTGCCAGAAATTCAGGATTTAGGGTCTCATGCTCATCAGCAGTGATAGGAATAGGTAGTGCCTATTTGCCTAAACTTCGAAGAACAGAGACAAGAAACGGAGACTTCCTTAGGACTAAATTTTTTCCGAGACATCTGTCCCGAAATTTTGAGACAACACATAAATACATTTAAAAAAATTGTTATTTGGAATAAGTAATTCGTCTATATTTACCTAAAGTTTGCGACTAGATATATCATAATAAATAACATACATAGTCGTTACAACCATAAAATTTTCTTTCTTTTTTCTTTCTAAACCTTAAATTTTTCCTTCTGTACATTTTGTTTCATGGTTTCCAATTACGTCATATTTTAAAATAATATAAATATACATATATTTGTTACAACAATATTCTATGTGTTTTATTTTTCCTTTAGAGCCCATTAATTATTTAATTAACCTAGAGCGATATCGACCGGCGATTTTTGAGCATTTTTTCTTTCGTTTTTTTTTTGCATAGAAATCTTCTAAAAATCGCCAGACAATATCGGTGGTGTGAAAGGACCCTTACGTTTTTTTTTTAACTAGTTAATGCCCGCGGCTTTTCCCGCGTGTACTATTGTTTTTGTATCCCATGGGAACTATACTTTTTTTTTAATAGGAAGTAGCATATGTGCTATTCCACACCTTAATCTATATCACTACCAAAATCAGCATTTTCAGTGGAATTGAGTAATGGACATCCATACAAACTATCACATTTATAGACAAACTTTAGATAAATATAGACGAATTACTTATTTCAAATAACACATTTTTTTAAATGTACTTAAATGTTGTCTCGAAATTTCGAGACAGATGTGCCGGAAATAATTTAGTCCTAAGGAAGTCTCCGTTTCTTGTCTCTGTTCTTCGAAGTTTAGGCTAATAGGCACTACCTATTCCTATCACTGCTCATCAGTAACCACCACTCAACCAACGACGCAGTCGTATATGTATAGACCATCGACTTTAAGTTTTTCAAAAATTAGTAAATTCAATTTCTACATTTCAAGGTAGATCAAACGTGGTGGCATTTTACAGGATTACGAAATTACAAATTTCTGTAATAAAGTAACGTGTGCCGAATAGAAATTACTGTGTCTGACGTTGAATCTAACACGTATCTGGGTTGACCTCGTTAAAAACCTTTAAAATGTAATATCACATCAAAACATTGTTTTATTATACGAACTTTTAGCTGTGACCTTTATTTATGAATGCCGTGGTATGTGCCTAAAACATAATCCTTTCCACATACAATCATAATGACAAAGCTTTTTGTTACATAGGTAAAATATTTACATTGCATAAACAGACAAATAAAATTGTTCAAACATAGTTTTGTTTTGAATTGTCAAACTTAAAGGTATTAATTTATCATTAAAGTGTGTTACGCTAAAACATTGGCCTGGTTTAATTACTAATAGGTCTAAATTATCGAAACACAAGTCATGGTAACATATATATTATTAAATTCTAATTAGGGATCGTCCTGTAATTACGTGAGGATCAAACACGGGGAGAGGGGGGTCAGAAAAAATAACGATGGAGGGGGGTTCTTGGAGAGCGGAGGAGGGGTAGCCTAAAACCTCACGACGTATCACCAAGGGGGACAGGGGCTATAAAAGTGGCCTATAAACCTCACGTGATTAAAGGATGCCCCCTTATCAGTAGAGTAACAAATGAACCGTTAGTTGCAAACGGATTCATTGATTGATTGATAACTATTAATTAAAATGGTAGAGCGTTTTTCTACGCTATTTAGTTTTTATGTTGCTGTTATCTGCAGTTTCGTTTTAATACTCGTGGCAGATTGAAGCATGCATTTAATTTAGCTTAATTGCTTAACTGTAATGTTATAACGTTATGAATAATGCTAGTAACTGTTCTTCATAAATCTCGCTGTAAAGTTTCTTCATATTTTAAGTTTTAATTAATTTATAAAACGAAAGAAACAACTAGTGTTACCTACTAAAATAATTTCTCCTTACCTCGCTTCCTACAACACAACTCGTAGTTTCATATGAAGAAAAACACCAAACTACGAAAGATTTCATTACGTACATTCAATAACACCATCATATCAGTCTCGTATTATATTCTTCATGTCGTTTACTACCAACAAAAGTCGCGTGCCTAAAATAAAGTTCCGTGACAAAAGCCCATTTGACACGGACTTCAGTAAATATACGCCATTGAACACTGATCTTTATACTTAAATTACTGTACTGATAATGAAATGAATACCGCGTGTAATAAAATATTCATACATTTATTATTGCACTGTAATTTGATCGTGTGACATTTAAATAAAATTGTAGCATGCTGAAGTGTCGGTTCAATAGTTAATTTTCATTAGAATTTCTATTTATAAAATCGCAAACTTCCGTGCTGTTGATAAACAGAATAAGCTGGTAGTTGATTAATAAATTCATAGAGCCATAATTTAATACAGTATGCACAGAAAATTTAAAAATTCAGTTACAAAAAGATGAAAAAAATGTACGACTGCATCGTAAAAACAAGGAAATGTTACCCTCAAATAAAGGATATTCCTTTTTTCCCCAACTTCATAACGGTAAACTGCACGGCTTCCCAACACGGAAATCGTAATCAATGTATTGAGAGGCTGCACTCATCCGCGATTCGTACCGGGTGTATTCGTTATTTTTACTGTAGAATACGGTCTGTATTTTTACTGGGTGTGTTGGCTGTTTACATTGCACGCACGACGGATTGGTCGAATGTGCATCCGTCGTAGGGTTGTGTCTTAATATTTTTCTATTTTTTTGAAGCGCAATACTTCATTTTGTCTCACATATTGTCGTCGCCTGCACACGTTCCAGGTGTTCGTCAGTAGGTGTTGTCGACTTCCTGAAGGATGCCAACTTGTCAAAACATTCTTTCATTTTGTCAGCCTGAAATGTCAGTGACAAGCGTGACCTGACGAACAGATGTGTGGAAAAATCTTGTTTGGTAAGAAGTCAGTTACCACGCAGAAAGTAATGTAATAGTCTGATTTCTAACCGAAGCTATTAAAAAAAAGTAGACTAAATATTTGCACAGAAATGCGATTTTTAAACCGGATGTGTTTGTTTACATTTAAACTTTTACGTCAATAATAAACTGCGGAATGGCAGTTTGCGTAATTCGGTTTTATAAAGTATCTAAACATTTCAATTTATCGGCATGCAATCTTTACAACACAAAAGCAACATTTTTAGCAATGTTTCCGAACATTGCCTTGGTAACAGGCAACTGTTTAATAATAAATCATCTATCTACTCTTAAAATTACATCACTTAAAATTTTACATCTAGTTTTCTGAAACATATAAATATGTTGGTTCCAGGAAACATGATGTAAAATTTTTTAATGCAATTCTTTCAAAAGTTATTCTTTTTCTGCGGACCGTTGGTTGATTGCTGCAAAAACTGACACCCCTACGATCCAATGAATATTCACAGAACCCATCCTGTATTGATATGTTTGGCCTGAAGTGTACTTTTGGGATTATATAAGGTAGCGTATGTAACAAGCCGCACGGGAAATAAGAGAGTTGTTTTTTCTCTATGTGTACTTTGTACTAAATACGTGCAAATTGATTGGTTATTGATCCGTTCATGTAGTTTAATTACTTACTGCATACGATGATATGCATGTCGTCGTCCGTCGGATATTTTATCAATTGAATCAGTTTTCAAATCAATATTTGAATATCTTAAGTGCCAAATACATAGTTTGCTGCATTTAAAACATACAATATGACAGACTATAACATCCTGTAGGAACTCCGGATTTGGCCCTGTTAAATATCAAACCCGCATGATTGCTCTGCAAAAACGGTCGGGACGCGATAGCCGTCCGTTTGGTACTGGCACGATTCTAGGTTCCTATTATTTATGTAACTCTGGTATAAATTGCACTTACACTGACAGGCAACTCTCTGTTATGCGTTTTACGTAAGGCGCTCGGCATTCCAGAGAAGGCACTTTATTTTAAACAAAAAGAGCAATAAAATTGTGATTGTACAACTAGAACTAGAATATTGAGAGCGGTTTTATGTTTCTAGGTCAGTATTTGCAACACGCTATGGAGTTCAAAAACGGTTTCGAGGAAGCCACCAGCTACTAATAAGGATGTAGAAAAGAAAAATAAAGAAAAAATGTACAACGGAACTCAGCCTTTCATCTAATTTACCTTCAAAGATTCAAACAATTTTAAAATCCACTTACACCTGCTAAAACAAAGAGCATCAGTTAACATCGTGAACTCAGATTTAAACAACACAACTCATTACGTCACGGGAACGTAGATACGAACGAAATTTACCTCAATTTAATTTCACGAGACAAGGCTTTTATAGAGTTTGGCGTCTGTTACATCTGAGAAGGTTATTTTTATTTTCAATCCCCCTCCCTGCGTTCTTATAATGTGATATTCATTTATTTTATTTCCCGGCGGATGGGCGCGCGCCTGTGGCTCGGTGGAGGAAACAAAGCCATTTCCTAGACGTCGCCAATCCGTGCCTGTGTGGCCACTAGAGATGTGGCTACGTACGTCGTGCGCGTCACACGGAGAGGCCCGCGCCCGCTCGGGCCCCGACACTGACGGCTGACACGACACGTTATTAAATCTCGCTCTTTTATTCTTGTCGCCTTTTTTCTTTGTTTGCTTTTGACGGGTTAGGGTTTAAGCTAATTGGCTTCTGTGCCTTATTTTTTGAAATATTCCCTAAGCCACGTTGAGGTCAGACTAGTAACAATAATCTTATTAAATCCATTTCGAATTCACAACTGCTGTTCAAATTAGTTCTGCGAGTTAACATCATGATTAATTGATTGGCTTTTATTGAAAGAGAAAATGCGGCCACAGCTTTATTGAAGACAGAGAAACAGCGCGCTATTATTTTATAGAAAGCCGATTTTCTGTGTAGACTGCATTAATTTTCAAATTTATTCGATTTTGCAATAAGATTAAATTGTTGATACAATTCAACAATTTAATCTTCCCGCTTTCCCCTTTACGTAAGTGTAGATATTACCATTTTAGACTCATCATCATTATCTGCCTAGCCTTTTCCCAACTATATTGGAGTCGGCTTCCAGTCTAACCGGATGCAGCTGAATACCAGTATTTTACATGGAGCGACTGCCTATCTGACCTCCACAACCCAGTTAGTACTGGGTAATACGAGACTGGCTGTCAGACTTTTAGGGCCTCTGACTACCTAACGACTGTCAAAGATCTACAAATGACAGCTGGAACCAACGGCTTAACGAGCTTTCCGAGGCACGAAGGAAACTCTGTATGTAATGTTACCATTTTAGACTATGCCTATATTATTAATTTCGACTGTCGAATATTGTGGTAACTTAATAAGTAAAAGTAGGAATAATACAAATTGACTGAATTTTCGGAGATACATTACATTCACAAACATTAGATTACTTCCATCTCAGATACGACCTTATTCAATTCGCATAACAAAAGCTTGTTAGTCTGCCATTTTGTTCTTATTTATATAGCCATACTTTCTTAGAGATCCACACAAAGCTGTTACGTTGAGCACAAAGAAATATCAAACAAAAATGTGTGGCATTAATACAAAAGATTATGTAAGATATATTTTTTTACATGAGAACGTTAAAAGTCGCCCACCCTGTATTCACATTATCTCCCACAGAGGGATGCGCTGTCTAAGACGTGTCGATTTAGCATTCCGACTGAATTTGACATTCGCAATGTTTATTGCCATCCCATTTGGCGGGCCTCCTTTGTGTGAATCTTTTTGTGGCATAATTTATCTAATTTGGAACAAAGCGGATTATATGCGGGGATGTTCAGTCAATTCACGCTAGAGCCAGTCTTGAATTTTTATTAGAAGATTGAGTTTTTCTGTTTTTAGGTAAATTTAAAAAAAAAATCGGGCTCAGATTTTTTTATCGTCGTCCTACGTAAAAATTCAGAATCATTAACTTGCCTAATGAAAAAATATTAGGCGTTTTTTGCCGTAATCTAGGTTGTGAAGCTTTATTTATTAATTACGAAATCCATTTTCGGAGACTTAATTAAGGTCGGGGTCGGATAACCTGGGGGAACTGACGAACACTGGCTGTTGTCTAAATAAATATTTAATGTTTTTTTTTTTAACGTTGCCCCACGCTAAGAATTTCTCCTGTATCGTGGGTGCGTTTAAAAACATTTAAACTCACATACACAAACAGCCAGACCCCGGAACAACTACCTGTAGGCCAAACAAATATTTGTTCCGTGCGGGAATCGAACCCGCGACACGAAGCGCAGCAGTCGCTGCGCCAATCGTGCCGTTTAAAAAAATTAAAAAACTCCGACGAGGATGGGATTCGAACCCACGCGTGCAGAGCACATTGGATTAGCAGTCCAACGCCTTAACCTCTCGGCCACCTCGTCATGTGAGACGGTGGCAAAATAGCGATCTGGTTTCTTTTGTATGTAGACAATATCTGTTTACCCAGTTGTTCTTTGGTCGATGGTAGATAAGTATCAGTAGCGAAGGGTCAATTTTTGTAAGAGGTAAGCCGCAGTACCTATCTTTAATGCGATTATATTATTTGTCTATAGAATACTGACTGTGCCATTTTTCAAAGGGAGTAATGAGCATTCATCAACTTTACACATTCAATTCCTGCGTTCTCATTAGAAAAATTCTTAACAAAACCATACACACACAGTTATCCTTCAACACGAAAACATCCTTATGCAGCCAAAGAAACCCTAACCAAATACAGACGCGCCCCCCGCGAACGCAATATGGCAGGAAAAATATAAAGTACGAAGGTGTTCAAATGTATAAGAATCTTCCGGCAGATATCAGGAACACATCTTCTTTTAATTTACTTAAAGCTAAACTCAAGCTGTACGTCACTAACAAAATAAAACTATTAAGTTAACTATTTATGCTAGTCTTTCACACAATAATAATTATGTCGACATCGTACCAACCTACATTAAGAAAACAAAACTGTTAACTACAGGACTATACTTCACCTTACTTATGTATTTATTTGATAAGTGAACAATGTATGTTCTTTTAGAATAAATAAAGAATCTTTAAACCCAATCCGGTAGCAATCGAGTTGTATGGAACCTTCGCCACTGATAAGTACGAGTATGTACAACTGTTTTCATAATCCAGTGAAAACCCCATGGAATGCAGCTGTTTTGTGGCGCTTACTTTTGCTGTAATTTATTCAAGTTGTTTTTCGGAACTACTATTTATGAACTAATACTTAAGGTAATGAATACGACTGCGGGAAACAATAACCACATTATTCATGGTTATTGTAATAGTTTATTGTAACAAACAACGAATCATAGTGTTATGAATTTATGATGTTTTCTACTTTAAATGTAGTTTTTATCGAGTTTTTAAAAGAGCATTCGATTTCAGGTCTTTGAATCGAGTTAAATATGCAAATAACACATTTAAACCGTGATTTATGTTTGTAGAAACTTGTTTTTTCTTTCATTGGTATTTACATAAACTGGCAACTGCTGACTTGATTTATTACTTTCTAAAGTAAATTTACTATTAGGCATCTACGTAAATATCAGACTCGTGTTACGGCAAAAATGTATTATGGACTGCAACTGTAACTGCTTTATAACGTTAGAAAAAAGAGCGAATCCATTCCGACCATTCACCATCGACGAAAGTAGGAAAATCTCAAAATAACCAACAAAGTGCTCCCGAACTAACCTTAAAGTTCAATTAGGCCAGACCACACAATCGGAACGTGCCCGTTTCAAAAATGGAATGTCAATAAGACAACAGTAACGCTCCGCTTGTGTCCACTTACCGTCGCTCCAGTGTACGACACTAACGCGGCCCGTCCCCATGTGGGGCCACTAGTGTCCCTCGCAACTAAACCCGGGCATAAAGCCGAAGGATTTGCCCGAAGCGCTCGGCCAAATACGGAATGCACCTGGACCGATTTAACTTAGCTTGTTCTTTCTATTATTTACTTTTGAGGACTTACGGTAGCGCTTATATTGGCACGGCAGATCCCCGGATAAGGACGCTAACGTATTTCATTATGAAAGTGATCTTCGAAGGGCCTATCAGATTAAAACTAAAAAAATGGTCGTGCAGGATGGCCAAAGGTGTTACTACACCAATCGATCGATCGATGGTAGAAATGACGACGATCGATCAATTGGTATAGTAGAAACTGTCGATCGACGTCGACTTATCCATTCTACCATCGATCGATGGCCTCGATCGACGGTCGATCGATTGTTGTGGTAACACCCTAATGAATGCCTCACCTGTCATGTCAGTCACGAAGAGACATCAAGACACTTGCACGCGATATTAAACATTCATCACGATAATTGATACTCATTCAAGGCAAGGCAAGAATAGACTGGCAGAAGAACCGATTAAGCTAGTGAATATTTAACCGCAAACCCGTGTATCATTACCCTTATACCCAAGGTACACCGCCACCAACTCGTAATGTAAGCGAATAATCTACTACATTTAATTTAGGCAAAGTCAACTATCTGAATACATTGTTTCCGACATCATGGCCGCCGCTCATTAAGTATTATAACTTAAACGTCACAGCGCCGACCCATGTAGCAAATTGTGCTCGTAGAATTAATTCAGCTTACATAGAAGCTATAACAATAACTGGATATCATTATTATTCGCACAGGGCAGGGCTGCCAGTAGGAAATGAATATTCCATTCGTAATGGACCTGTACTTTCTTTCATTAAAACTTACATTATGTGCCCCACTCCGCTCTTGAATAATTACTACACTTCTTCGGAATTTGAATGAGCCGACTTGTCGGTAATGAATCGAGAATTTCATCGCTATCGTTGCAGTCTGCTTGTTCACTCTGAATTATTCATTTTTCTGTAGTTACTGTCCAAGTCTGTTCCAGGCTTTATATAATGAGAATTTTTCCGCGATATGGGCCGGACGTGGTGCTTCGTGTCAAACTCCTATCGTTTAATGGTTTCCTAGTAAGGAAAGCTTGAAGCATGTACGACGCATGTTCGAAGCTTTTGAAGTCACGTGCAGGTAAAAGGTTCAAAGTATCGTGTTCAAACTGCAAGTAGTGACAGATTGCTAGCACGTAGCACGTAGTCTGGATGGCTGGGTATCTGAAACATTCACGTAGTTTCTTTGAAAATCGAAGATATTAAACTTCAGTCACATTGTTTTGTGAAGCATGTTTTACACGTGAATGAAATCTTCCGTGACATAGGTACTCGTAATCTTGAACAAGCCTATCGTAGGTTTTCATAGGAATACCTGTGCATTATTGATTAATAGGATTGAGACAGAGTTACTGAATTATTTCCATTACGAGTTGGAAATTTCCAGCCAAACGTGGCAGAGCTTAAATATATGATGACTTGTGGTTTAACCTGAATGAGAATTTGATCATTTTAAGTACAATACTGTATTACATTTATACCATGTTACCTTTTCGTTGAACCCGTCTTCTCTGATCGTTGTGAAGTGCCTCTACCTAACTACTACAAATACACAAGGTTTAATAACTGGTTTTAGAGGAGAACCACAGAATCCAATCTCGTAACTGAATTCTGCTACTATTTCAAACGTAAGCCAAGTTCAACACAAATAAGCGATAATTCCAAAAACCCATTTCAATATTATTTAAACTTTGTTTTTGTTGGAACTAAACGTGATTCCCGGAAGGAAATTCCGTTACACGCAACCAAAAGCTTACTCAAAAGTTTACCAATATATTCACCATTATACGACAATGGCGTATTATTATGCGCGTTTTACTCCCTGAGACAGTCTTTTGCTCCGAAAACAGAGTAATGTTATTTCCATGACTTCTATTAAAACTTTTTAAGCCTAACAAAATATTGGTGTTCTTCCAATGTTTTCCCACGGAGGCTTGCTTGTTGTTACTGCCGACATATTGACGGCCGCGTACGGGACCCAAGTTAACATAAACAGTTTTAAACAACGCACTTGTTTTTCTTGCGCCGTGTGTGTGTAGCATAGTATTATCATTTTTATGCTGAAGGAAATAAGTGTACCGTGAGTTTTCTTGGTCTGTTTCCTTGCTGTTGTTTTCAATGTCATGATTCAGGGAATTCGTGTTTGAATTGCATTTTAAATGTAATATAAAGTTGTTGATTTTTAGACATCTAAGTTATGTTTAGTTGGTCACGTTTCATGAAATGCAATTGATGCACAAATGACAATAAAATAGTCATGTAGGTTCTTGGTAGTCCTTTTCTCCTGTTTTTTTATATTTTTTATCAATATACTTAGCCTCAAACCATATTGTTTGTGTTTTTTTTTTTTTAAGAAAATGTTAACACATTTTCTTTTTTCTCTCTGATTCTGTGTATAGGTAAGGCTTTCAGTTGCTGCATTTTCCGCCGTATTTTTATACATTATATGAGGCTGCTCATAAATATAAATTGCTTGTGAAATATTATTAAATAATTTACATTAAATGATTGAAATGGCCGAATCATTTGTTATGTTAATTAAAGTTATTTCACACACACTCACTGAAAAAAGTATAAACTCTTGAAATAACGCAATTCGGTAAGTTTAATGTACTTAATTAAAATGTATGTGAGTGCTCTCAAGTTAATCATAACAATGATAATGAATGGGCTGCTGATATTTTCTTTACTAATTTTATCGTGGAATATGTACTGATTAACAGAATTCATTGGGGAATCCAGAATGATAAGAATATGATAATATAATTAATCAAGTAATACAAAACATGTTTCTATAGTCTTAGATTGTAGTCATGCATCATGATAAAAACATGATTAAGTAATTAGATTACATAACAAGCTCTACTAGTCTTTTGCACTGACGCGATACTCTTCCAGAAAAACCCACCTTGAACAACCTGGAACGTTAAGAGCGTTCAGGACATTAAAAGGTGAATACTCTGACGTCCCCAACGCACACGACCAAACAAACACTCGCGGACTTGTGATCATCAGCGTGGTCTGGTCGTGTGTGCAAATTATCGATTCTGTTTGCCGTCACGTCTGTCAATGTGCCGTTTACATGTGCACGGATGGCGGCTGATTGGCCTCTCATTTGGCCCGATTGTGCCTCACGCATACATAAATTTGTGTTCTGCGTCGTCGCCATTAAGATAATCTCTCGTTCGGCCTGGGTCTGCCGGCCTCATTGATTACCACGGTGTTCAGTTTGCCCGCAGACGATTATATCGGTCTGTTTGTGTTATTGCGGCTTAATTAGCAGGTTTAGGCTAGTGCGGTCTGAGGTTTGATGTGCATGTAACAAAGTGGAAGAATTGTGGGTGAATGATAAATGTGGTCTTTTGCATGATTGACGTTTAAGGCCCGCCATTGACAATAGGTTTATAAGAGATAATTGTACAGTTATCGTGGAACAGGCTTATATGGCTACCATTTGAGCAGTTTCAGGAAATAATATTGCTTGCAGTTTACGCA
The DNA here is from genome assembly GCA_905163415.1 of Noctua fimbriata. Lineage (NCBI taxonomy): Eukaryota > Metazoa > Arthropoda > Insecta > Lepidoptera > Noctuidae > Noctua > Noctua fimbriata. The sequence goes on along the minus strand of LR990942.1, from coordinate 4,007,595 downwards.
AAGCAAGGCTGTTTTTTAAGTATAAATTAAACGATTAAAACTAATTTATAGGCTCGCGCTAAACTTCAGGAAATGTCAATATAGCATAGTACGAAAACTTCCGCCAAGCGTGCAACAGTCTCTAATACCGCAATTTTGAATAATAAATGTGTGAGGTTGGTCAGCGCCACGGTGCGCTTCGCCCGCATCTCGGTGCTTGAAAACCACGTAACTTTGTGAGCCGACAAGTGCCAGCCACCATTAAAACTTAGTTCAAGGCGACACAGCGCGACACATAGTCGGTGCGGGCGCCGCCAATGTGAAAGTAATCTCACTGAGGCCGAGAAAATCGCTTTTAAAAGTTTACCTTATTGCTGAATGCTGGATAAGTAAGCGAGTGAAGAGACGTCACGACACTTTTATAATGATTTATGACCACCAACGCCATGAAATATAGCGCCAGCTTTTAATAAAACTACGCTTTTCCATCGTCAAATCTGATTACTGTGTTAGGAATACGTGTAACATCGTTAGACAAGTAAGCTGATAGAGAACACTAGATTAATAGCTGCAGGCAATCGAGACTGTTATTGTCGACGTAACTTGTCGTACGACACCTTAGGGATGCATATTTTGCTACCTGGCAACACCAACGTAGCTGCCATAGATTCTTGCCATCATTTCAAAGGAGCAAGTTCTATGCCAGGTTTTCTAGACACGAATGATAAACTGACTTAGATCATAACAGTTGAAAATACTGCCGTGCGAATTTATTGTTATTTTTATAACAATAGAAACGTTAAATTTAATGCTGTCTAGGCGGGTTCTGCGAAACAATTCTCCACACATTCATCCTTTTTCATATCACGCAGGTGTTAAGTTCCAATAAAACACGGTAGGTAGCGGGGGCCAGGAGGTCGCCCTCCTCGCCCCCCGGGTTGTTACTAATGCAGATTGCGTTCAGAAGGTCATATCTAAATCACGGGATAGAGCATAACGTCAGTACTTTATCTCAACTCCGCACCTGACGCCCCCCTCCGCTTGAGTTATAACGTCGGTTCTCCTTTTGTTGTTTACGAATGAGTTTTTCACGCTTTTCTTAGGCCGCGGACCGGTTCTTCGACACACCTGCTATTCTCCCCCGGTGTTATATTTATTGTACTCATTCTATGTATATTGTGAGGGAATGCCGAATAGTACGCGAGGTTGGGAACTTATCGCGTTTATATATTTTTTCTCTCCTGCCCCCAAAACTCGGGGATGATGTTTTTATTATAAACACGTGTCAGGACTTGGAAATATTTGCGCATGTTAACGCCGTAGTGATGTGCGTCGTTTACGTTTGAACACTCCTATTGTATGTTTCGTGTGAAATGTTTGATTGATGAAATATGGTGTTATTATATTTATTATTGTGTTACAATTCTATGGAAACTTCTATTAAATTCAAAAACTTTGTGTTCCTGTTTACAAAAGCGATGTCTTTATATTTATTTGTGGAGTAACAACTGTGGTGGATAAAAGATTGTCATATTGTAGTATATAGTGAATTAAATTGTTGGTGAACTAAATAAATAAAATAAAATCAATATTTGCAATCTATGATTTTTCCATTATATAATTTCATCAAATAATTTTTATTTTTATTTTTCGATAAAACAAAAATACTGTATAAACATGACTAGTGGCTGAAAGCACACAAAACATACCTACATGACCAAATTAAAGACCTATCTTTTGAATATGATATATTTATGTAGCTGTATCATTAAATCTGTTATAACAATGACATGGGTCATTCGGAAAAGTATTGCAAATTAATTATTATTTCATAATTGCTGCGTGTTAATAAACTGTCACCATATCTTTCACGGATAGTAATTAGACCGGATTATATGTAACTTATAACACTAGAGGGGCCTAATTTACTCAGGTAGCATTGTAGCATTCTAATGGTGAAAGAATTTTTGAAATCGGTCCAGCAGTTTTTGAGTTTATTCGTTACAAATATACAAATCTTTTCTCTTTATAATATAAAGTAAATTAGTATAGATTACACACTCAAAATTTACAGACACGGATTTAATGGTCATCGCAAAATAAATCCCAGACATAGGGTATTCAATTTATTATATAATTGGCACAAGCCAATTAGAAAATAAATTGGATATATTCTATATGAATCAGAATTTATTTATTTACGATTATTTCAGATACTTCGTTCGACTATAACATTTCATCCCAGTATTCCACTACACTAATGTTCATTGAATACAAACATAAATGTGGGGAAAACAAACGAATACATTACATAGGTCATTACTACGTCAGCTTTTTGTCCAAATAAATAATTTACGAATGGTAACCCCAGCGGATTTTTTCGGTAAGGCAAGTTACACACTGTGCCTGCGGTTTGAGTGAGGGTAAACCAGTCTATATTTTATTTAGTAGTGCCCAGAGCTTTTTCAGTACTACAAACATCTGAGCAAAGGATCCTTTATTTATGAAATAAGTAAAAAACATTTAAGTATAAAATAACGAAGCTTCAACCTCCATCAGTCTTCAGAAAAACCATTAACAAAATGTAAAATGGCCGCTATGTCAGAGGGCGCTTTGATTGAATTCTGACGTCCTGTATTGAGCTATTGGTAGCTGGCCAATTGGGGACATCGCTTCGCGTCGTCGCGCCTCGCTTCTGCGAACGACGCGTGTTCAGTTCACTCCCTGTATGCAAATGAGCGATTTTATTGAAAATTTAATAAGCGGTTTGTATGGGAATGGAAATCTGGAAAACGTGATAGGTAAATTGTTGTTTCTGTTTGCTTCGTGGCTGTAGAGTGAAGCTTTTTGTCGGCTTTGTAGCCGTGGCATGTTGTTTTTAATGTGGCCGGTAAAAGTTCATGCGGATTGGCCTGTATTCAAAACGAAAGGAAACCGTTGGAAGGAGTTCGTAAAAACTATTGCGCTACTTATTTTTCGATAAAACTCCCAAGATCAAAATCTCAAGACATTTTTAAGTTATTACAAAACAATTCCAGAACATACATTGATATTTGGGTATCTTGGAAACGCATATAAAACGTCGGTACACCACAGTCACTAAAAACAAACAGCGAAGCAATTCCAAAAGCTCAACTACTTCTTATTAGCAAACAGAAAATACTGTCATTTGTATTCCGCGCAAAATTTTTATACCACTCCGTATCACTATAACACTTATTTATTTCACCGCAATGTTTACATCATTTTATATTGTCCAAGTTTAGTTCTCGTATTGTTCCCATATCCATTTTTAGAATATTAGAGTTGGTAATTGGCGGGATCGTTATAGTTTTCATTCCAGTAAGTACGGGCGTTAACTAGCAGAGTACTGAGTAGTTAGTACTTGCATACAGTAAATAAATGAATATGGTATTTGTGCGGGCTGCGGAGCCACGAGTAAACACAAATATCACTCAGCACCGGAGCTCGCTTTGTTTGCACCGCGTTCATTAATTTAATTATTGCACTTTATTTTAGAAATCGGACTGAAGTTAATCTTGTTTCGGTGTCTGCCCTCTGCTGTTTGCTTTCTCTTGTGTTTGTTTGTTTGTTATGTAAGGTAAAAGTATTGTCTGAAATAAGTGAGCATTTTTAACTCATATGATGATTAAATACCACGCTCAGTTCTAGGTAGGTAGGGTATGACCATCCAAATTCTGGAACTAAAATCTTTCTAGTGTAGAAGTTTTCTAAAGGCATTCAAATAAATCTGACACTATACAGTTGAGAAAGTTTGTTGTATGTGCTACTGCATGGGTCACACACCTTGATTGTTAGCTTGAATGATAAGTCACGGATAGCCAAAGATGATGGTTTATTGACTGTATTCAACTACCACGTAACTAATGCTATATGAATAATGCGTGAATGGGTACAGCTGACTATGAACGCTGATTGTGTACTACGCTTAACACTATAATTTTTGCAAGGTGACGGAAAAGGACACAGGACCGTGGGGATTGGCACGAGAAAAGAGAGGCCTATACCCAGCAGTGGATGAGTTCGGGCTGAGGATGATGATGACGGAAAAGTGGTGATCTATGCAATGCGCGCGTGCCATGTACGATACATGACTCGTACATTTGTAATTGCGTGAAATGTAGATGAGAGAAGAATTAATAAATGTAACTAGCTGTTACACTGCAATGTATAAACATTTGCGCCATTCTCAGATTCACGTTCCTATTTTGTCAAAACAGCAGAATGTGTAATTAGATGTTGGAACTTTTATTTACAGTTTCCCTGTTCTGTCACATAATTACACGTACGCCTGAACCCGAGCTACGACGTCCAGAAAAGTATTTCACGAATTTATACGAACCAGCGAAAAAGTTCACTGACCAAAATCCTATTTTCGCATAAATTTAAATAATATTTGTCATACAAACATCCCTTTTTGTTTTACTGGGGTAAATAACAAAATGAGTGCTAAAATTTCAGTTGAAATTAATTTACTCGATGAAAATATATCTACCCTGAAATTATGTGTAGTGAATTACCTAGAGATGGAAATTACTCAGCGAGCTGATGTTATTACATACTGATTTAATTTTGTTACCAACTTCATTATAGCTCACCGTGATTAGTTTTGATTTCAAAAGTTACAGCTGCTTCTGTTTGTAACAAGGAAAATTCATTCATTTTCTGTGTTAAAAATCTCAATGCGTACCCAAAATTCCTTCCTAAAGTGGGAACACACATAAGTAGCTTCTGCGGTTCACCAGCCAGAACTTTTTGCCCCTCGCAATTTTAAAAGCGGCCTTAAAAAGCGTATTAACGAAAGTGGCACACCATTAACACAAGTAGTGCACACAGCACGGTTCTGGTGCAATTTGTGGCGATATTGTCGCCGGAATGTTCGCTAATGCCCTCCAACATTAAGCCTGCAGATTATCTGGGCAAAGCCCTAAAGTCTCACTGTTCCAATAGTCCGTAGGGTTGGCAACACAATCTTTTTTAAAGAGAGTTCAAGACGGCTCACGAAAATAAACAGTTTTCAGCATGCTGGCGTTATATCAAAATTCGATGCACAACACCTAATCTTGGCTAACACAGAATCGATACCCCCAGTCCTGAAACCAAACCAACGTCCTTAAAGCATAAAGCGAATAGTGATTGCGCCATTCAGCTATCAATGTACCATGCAGCGCTTTTCGTTTACGGCTAATAGAAAATAAAGAGCATACGGTGCAAAATGCACTTAAAGTCGTGCGTCGCTTCATAGCTGCGGTTAGCTGCGATCACACAGCGGCAAGCGACGACGACGGCGAGAAAATCTTTTGACCACGACACAATAAGCGAAAAAAGAATACCACATTCACAGACTCCTAACGTGATGGATAGTACCGCAGTACGCTCATAATTTTCACTAGGATTCGGGGTTTAAGTTATTATCTATGTTCACTAGCAAAGATACGAATAATGGAAATAAAGTTTTGCGTTTGAATCGCAAAATCAGTTTACTCAGTAAGAGATAAATGGAGTTCAGGAAAATGGTTACCCGCTTATTGTTTTCAACAACTTATAATATTTTCAGGATCCTTTGTCTAATTATAAATTTAAAAAGTAATTTATGGGAAATGCTTGCTAATTATAGTTGGGCTTATCCACGATAATGAGCAGTTTTCCTAGTATATCTTTAGCTTCCCTTATACCTGGAGGTATACATTTATACCATTTACCGCTTTGTCGACGGACAATCGAAATTGTACTGAAAATAAAGGGCGAACGGTGTGGAATGCACTTTGCGTCCCCCGCCCCTCGTGGCTGCGGTTAAGCTACGAGATCAGAGGACGTGTGCAAGCGAGAAATTCTGGTAGCCTACCATTGGAATAAAAAATATATTTCATGTACGATGTCAAAAATCCGGGCCTACAGAGGAATTACAAAATATTCGGCGTAACGTCGAATGTTCGACAAAAATCACAGTTAAAAAAAAAAAAGTTTGTTCGAGGATTTCTGACTAAAGGGCCTAGACTAGACATAGTGGTATTGTATCAGCAGATACGATGATGAAAAAGTAAAAATATATTGAATTGACATAAAGAACACCTTACACAAATGCAGTTGATTTCAAAACATTTTGTATTTCTACAACTAATTCACAAAAACTATTAGATTCCAATAAAGTAAACCTTAAAATATATAATATGTTATTATTTATTACCGCGCATGGTGGCAACCCTGTTAATGTTCCGCCAGGTGAGGATTAGTGGATTAGAGGTGGAAGTGAAGACGATCCACATCTTGAAAGAATTCACCTAGTCGACTCTTAGCTCTATATTTTTCGCGTCTCTATGGAAAAGTTTATGTTCATAAATATTTTATACCTACAAGAAATTGAGATAAATAATATATTATTGTTATGAAGCACAAAATGATTTCATTAAAATTCTTTAAACAAACAAAAAGAAGATGCATCGACCGGGAATCGAACCCGGGCCGCCCGCGTGGCAGGCGAGCATTCTACCACTGAACCATCGATGCTTATAGTTGCCTTGCGAATTTATTATCTAGATAGATATCATTTACGTAACATACATAACATACTGAGTAAATTGATATAACATATTTATTGCTGGTTCCGCATAACGAGGCAGGTTTTGCTAACACGTCGGAATATGTGTTTAGCTGTGAATAAATAGGTAATTATGCAAATCAACGTATTTACGAGGGTCCACAGATTATATGAATACCACCGCCTAGGATTTTACGAGTATATTGGAATTCATTATTCTTGGAGGGTTTCTGTTTTATGTACCTCAGCCGTTAATTTCAGGGTTCATGAATTTGTGATAATTTTTGTTTACCGAGATTTTACTCAGCACTTCAGAGGAGTGTTTAACAATTCAGCACCGTTTTAAATTTTCACTAAAAGGCTAGTTATTAGTTAGTTTAGTTAGGTTTGACGGCACGGTTGGCGCAGTCGTTGAGCAATTGACTGCTGTGCTCCGTGTCGCGGGTTCGATTCCCGCACGGAAGAAATATTTGTATGGCCTACAGGTAGTTGTTCCGGGTCTGGCTGTTTGTGTATGTTAGCTTAAATGTTTGTAAACGCACCCACGATACTGGAGAAATTCCTAGTGTGGGGCAAGTTAGTAACTAAACACAAGTCAAAAACTAACTAACTTTGAACTTGGCACAATTTCAAGCTATAGACCCTAAATTTAAATGTCATCCTCTAAAAAGTAAAAGTGCCACGATTTCCCGAATATTCCTGAATATTTAAATGTACGTTGGCTGTTACGAAATACAGTAACATTTCACCTTCAGCTCTCGAGTTGGGCAAAAAAACTTGGGTACTAACGTCACTGTCGGACAAAAAAGCGGCTTTAACGATTTTACGTATAAAACGAGAGGAGCTTGCTCTTTTATTTCTGTTTGTAGCCAATACTATCGGATTTCGTTACGCGCGCGCCGCGGACCGATTTTACAATATCACGAATTTTCCCAGTTGCATGTCGCACCTTGTTTTTAAGGTAGAATTTAGTTTTTAGGGTTCTAAAACCCTTTAAAAAACCTCGCCTAAACCTTTATTACTGCGAACCGAAAGACGTTGCGTTGGAAGGCCTCCCACTAAGTGGACCGATGACCTGGTGAAGGTTGCCGTGATCCGCTGGATGCGAGTCGCACGGTACCGGTCAATGTGGCGACACTTGGGGGAGGCCTATGTCCAGCAGAGGACGTCTTTCGGCTGATGATGAAACCCTTTTTTTTGTACGATTTTTGCTATGGCAGCCTTGATAATTGGCAGACGACGCCCTTATGCCTCATCTACATATTTTTTTCTCAAACATAACCTCGGTTCAAACCAAGAGTTTTACCTTTTAAAACGGCTATTGCATTTTCTATTCGATTTGTTTTTACGCAACATTAGTTACATTTAACCTAGAAGTGAGCTGATTCAAAAACAACTACGTAAAGAATCCAGTAACAAAAGTCGCTAGTCTTTTCACCGTTTTTATTCCTCATGGCTTCAGTTATTCATCGCAACGCCGGCTAATGCGGAGAGCTCTTCTCGCGAGGGTGCCTTTGAATTCGTCTCACTCACGGCCTCTTTGCTACTATAAAGTAAATGACGTTGTGCAGCCTAGAGCCTAGGCCTTACTGCATTCATACGGGCTGAGCCAAACGACCTATTTTTGTCACCTCCCTCCGTAGCTTGATTGGCTCAATCATCTGTTCAAATGGCTCCCGACAGAACGGCGACTTTAAGTGCATCGTTATTTTTAGTGGCGATTTAATTTTCCTTTTTGTTAATTAGTATCTTTGCAAATTGGACTGCAGCCTTTTCATTAGTTAAACGCGTACGAAAAGCTTTTATATAATTTGTTTGTCATCCTTAATGAAACTTGTGTTTTTTTGTATAATTTCGCAACGAGCGGAACGTAAGTACAATATATCAATCAACATCTCAAATGCGTTTTTAATACACGATATTTTCAATATAAATTCGTCATTGGGTGTCAGGCAATGTTTATATTAAAGAATCGCTTGTCAATACCACTCGTGTCGCCAACATTGCTGAATGGAATAAACGTTGGATTCCAGATATACGTTTTATTTATTGACAGCTGGCTTTTTCCACGCATCTCGGGATCAGCCACCTTGGTTTACTTCAATCCCATGCCAATATTGCGATACCCCAAATATTACTTACCTACATTCTTATTTCATGCTTCCGGTGATCTCTTCAAAAAGGTTTTTTCTTTTTTATTGTGCTCTTTAACATTTACTTTCTCAATAAAGATGTTACAGTGGTGTGTAGTTTGCAAACGATCTACTATATGATATGAATAGCTGCTGTGTAGTTGACGTCCTTGTAGGAAAATTCTTGTTGAAAAATTTAAGCAATTTTCAAGGAGATAAATCATATGCATAAAGTGGCGTAATAGAAAAGACAGATCCTTTTAGAAGATTAAATTTAAGAATCTTCCATTATAAAAGCACTTTGCAGAAAAAGCCTCTCGATTTAGAAATAGTTTCGTTCCGTTTTGAAATGGAAAATGTGTAGTGCATGTCCATAACGAATAGTTTATTTTTGGACAGCTTTTGAAGTAGTTTGTTAGCGCGGCGCGATCCAATGAAAATGTAAGGTATCACGTCTATCACATCGAAGTGAGCATTGAGCGATTTCAGATGTCGGAAATAAAACGTTGTCGGATACGCGGAGCGGTTTCCGAAACCGGGCGATGCGTCATACAGCCGCACATTTGTAATGTATTCATCGGAACGAGTGCTAGTACACGGCTCTGCGAACAAAACTCGATTATGATTGCGTTTTGTAGTGTGGAGAGGGTCTCCAGAGGCGTTGATTGGTAGATTTGAAAGGACCCCAGAAAGAATTTCGACTTCTGTTTTCATATCCTTCTACCTTTTAAATGCATCTGGACTTTGTCTCTAGTACTTAATTGGGAACAAACTTTATTAAAAGATCGTATGTTCTTCATAGTGCGACAGTTGATTAGGTTTAGGTTACAGGAGATTGGAAATTCTCACATAATTAGTCTAACTCTTGACATAATTTGGGTGTTATAACAGACTGTAATTTGACAGCTGACATTATAACAGCAGTAATTGGACATCTTATCAGCTGTCGAATTTGTATTAACGGATATTAATATTTGACACAAAGTTCGAAGCTCTTGGAATCTGGACAGTATGAGGTATAAGCACATGTTCTCCGAAATTTGGAATTAATGTTTCATTGATTCTGGGTATTGGGCCTGCTGGAATTGAAATACTCTTACGCTTATTGAAAGGAGGAGCGTTGGTTCTCTGTTTAAAATTACCTTTAATGACCTGGTAAGCCTGCCTGCTGAATGGAACATTGTTAAAACAGCTTATGTTGAATTGATTCATGATCATTCTGGCATGTTTTAAGGTCTTAAAGCGCCCAGAGACCAATTACAATGCCTACGCTCTTTAGTTCCTTCTCAATCTCTATGACATTCCAAAAGTGCCTGTGAAGGATGATTTCCACCAACCGACTGGATGTCGACGCATACGGTCGGCTCCGTACCGTCACTTGTGAGCATATCCGATTCTGCGCTTAGTCAAATAGTTTCATTTCTTCCGATCGTATACGACGACAGGCGAACGGAGCCGATCGCGTGTCTCAATATACTTTCGGCTACGATCGCGTGTCGCCGTAGACGCTCTTGGTCAAGCTGCTGTGAGCGGCTTGGTAATATAGACTTTAAATACTGTGTACACGATTTAATATCGTTTAAAGATTGTAAAATCCGTTCCGATCCGATGCGATGCGAGCCGTTTGGTGGAAATCATCCTTAAATGGTGTCATTAAAATAAATTATATTAGTTTGAGTCGTGGTTCGTTCAATTACCACATACATTTATATCACTTGTTACTCCACTGTCTACATCAAGTATTGCGATCATACAAATATTGCAGTCGCGTCGCCTTACGCCGATGCAAACGAGCGAATTGCATACATATGGAGGTGGTGTTACATGCTCTCTTTATTTTACTCGCCCGTGCCCGTTGCGTCACTCACCTGAGCCAGTAAGTGAATGCGCCGTTGGAATACGAATGGAAGGATGATAATGCCGTTTCTTGTGGAATTGTGTCCTGAAGTGGGTGTGAGACAACTGGTCTTTCCCTTTTCCAGTACCTAGTGATGTTTTGACTATAATAGTAAGTTGTTGACTAATAGTAATTAGATTACTAAATAATCCTTTAGGACTAGCATAATATAATCGACTTAAGTTTTATCGTCGTCGTCAATAGTTGAAATTCGCAGACACTTTGTACCTAAGCTTATACTGTCACTTACGGGATATCTTCCGTGATTGTTCATTATTTTGAGCTCCCGATATTTCGACGCTGTCAATACCGGGAGCTCAAAATAATGAACAATCACGGAAGACATCTGGTAAGTGACAGTATAAGTTTAGTTGTAAACCGTGAAACCTCAAAACAGACTTTGTACCTAAATATTTTAGCTTAAAAGATTTTCATATAGGTTGTGTTCGATAAATAACTACAGATGACTCCTACTTTCACAAAACTTTGTTAACGGGGCTGTACAAAGTTCTAAACAAGAGCGTGTTCACCAATAGCGATTCCATAAACTGAAAGCACCACAAATTCAGTCTCGCTACTTACATTCCAGTAGTTATAGTTACTATCTCTCGGACTGAAGTACCTACGTGTTTGAATATGTTGTGTATTTGTACTATTTGCGATATCCGACCAAATATAGTCAGGGTTTTATTACCATTTCTTGCATGAGCATACTTTTTACGGAATTGCCTCGCATTTATTGGGATTTCTATGCTGTATGTACGAAACTATGTTACTTGCTTGATATTGCCAGTTTTGTTAGCTTTTATGGCCGTTTTCGGAAAAAAACTTTAGATTTTACATTACGAAGTTTATATTCTGAATTTAAGTGAAGATTTATTTGTGGAGTTATACTAAATTTTAATATTTTATTGGAATAAAAAGCAAAAAGAGATTGCATCGACCGGGAATCGAACCCGGGCCGCCCGCGTGGCAGGCGAGCATTCTACCACTGAACCATCGATGCTTACAAATGGCTGAACGAATTGCGCGATTACTAACATTCTGTCACATTAATAGCAAACTATTCTAGAGAATTCAGTCGATTAAAAAAATTGGCAGCTGCTTCGTTAAAATGTTGATCAAAGCAATTTCGCTATGCAAATAGTGCTGAGTCCGACTAACATAATTTGCTAGCGTAATCGTTGGTAATCTTTTTTATGGATTTTGCTGATTTAAACATTTAGAAAAAATAAACCTAGAAGCTTAAATTTAAATTTTATTATCTAATCCGTTCTCTAATATTGCGTCATACAAACACGCTGGTATGAAATGGAAGTAGTTATGTACCTTCCCAGCTGTTTCAACACAGTTATGACGCCACCCAGTTCGTTAGTTCTCGTGATATTCAACACCGACGCCATAAATTCAACGATAAGTGAGAAAACATGAACAAAACGAGCGTGCTTCCTAGACAGACACGTACGTAATGCAAGATTCCTTTCAAATATTTTCAGTTGAGTATGAATAAGACTAGCTTAAGAACTCGCAAACTGAAGTGTGGATAGAATATTGGACTACGAATATAAAACAATGAGAAGTTATTACTGGTAGCGGCCCCATCAGCATAAGTATTACTACGCTAGAGAAGTAGTGAAGACCATGTGGTAGAAATTACTTTAAAAAAGAGAGTAATATAGAATAAACCTGTTTAAACAGTCTATAATGTTCCCAGTGCTGGGACTTAGAAAGGGACTTAAAGCTAGCCCAATTTTCAGAATCCTATCGAGAATCGTTGCGAAGAAACGGTGAAGAAAACCCACCCCCCAATGAAACCTGCCCCCGTAGCATAACCACCGTAGACAAGGATTTCTTTGACGGAATAATCGACAAAATGACAGATAGTGCAAAGAAATCTGTCATTGTGTCGACACAATCTGTCATTTTGCCGATTATTCCCTGTCTACGATGGTCATGCTACGGGGGCTGGGAATGAAGAAGCAGAAGAACTGCGCTCTATATGGTCTTCCATACTTTGTTTAAAGCTATCTCAGTGTAATAGCCGCGTTATTACTCGCGATTCGTTGATATTTGTCTTGTAGCAAGCGGCATGCCATTCGTCACAGGCCAAATATTAAAGCTAGAACATCCCAGCAGAGATTAATATGTCGTCACTCGTACTTTACGAATGCGAAGCGCCAAATGTGTAGGGGACACGGTATAGGCGACAGCGGATGTGATAAGGCTGGCATTGCACGTACGGGTATTTTGAATTGATAACGAAGATAATTAATTGATTTTTTCTTTGGGTATTTTTGCGCTAGTAAAGATTACAGTAACTATCGTGTTAATTAATTTAGTTGCTCTCTATATCTTCTATAATTGGTCTGCTCGGTCTTTTGTCATGTTGTCAAGTGTCGATCAGTTTTGCGGGGCAGACATTAAGTAATTTGATTCTTCTTATTTAAGTTTTTGTTGCTAGATTTATAACAATACACCATAAGGCATGGTAAAAAGAAGAACCAGTTAGCAAGATTATTAGTAAAGCCGATTGTCCTTACTGCGAAAATGACAAAATGCGGTCCCTATATTTTGTTGACATGAGTTAGTAACTCCTCACAATTCCGCTTTCCTCGTCTCACAATTTTGGACCCCATAATAGCATGAGGCACGGCGCTCGCACCTTGCGGCATCCCCCAAACACGGGTAGGGTCTTCGTCGTTGGCCCCCGCTGACAAGGGTCCAAATCAGAGATATTAATTTGTTGGGCGCGCTGTAAATTAACGGTCGCGAGTTCGTGTAACCGAGTTACCCCGGAGTCCACATGGGGAGGGATAATTTGTAACGCGAACGAGTAATAATTTCCGCTGGCTGTCCCTTAACTACGACGTGTGCGGGATTAGACGTTAAGAAGGGTAAATGTGTTCCCTGTAAGGCACCGTAGCTATATCTACGTTTAGATATCGAGTGTCCCCGATCTTCAGGGAATATTCGTCTTTCAGTAGCCACTTCGATCTCAGTAACTCAATTTCTCCTTCCTGAATGTCAATGTTTTTCTATCTCAGTTATTATCTGTCCCTAGACGGTGATACCACCATTAAGGGGGACCGGTGCATCCATTTATTTAAATTATGGTGTACTTTTTTTCTTAATGGAAATAATTTCCTAGAATGGAGGCGGATATTTTTATGAAAGGGGAAGGAAAGCGAAGAATTTATGGTGATATTTTGTCGTGAAAGTTTGTTAGGAGTTTAAATTAAAACTGCTTTTTATGCGAAGTTTTATTGGTTCTTACGTCATATGCTGGCACTTCACATGGCGTATTTGTCAAAATTTTCGCGATATTGAATCGAAACCAAATGTTCTTTATGCCTATTGAGATAAAGTTCACTTTGCCTTAATGGTAGAAAGCGAATATTTGCCCAGCCTCCCGTAGCATGACCACCGTAGACAAGGATTTCTTTAACGGAAGAATCGACAAAATGACAACAGATAGTGCAAAGAAATCTGTCATTGTGTCGACACTATCTGTCATTTTGTCGATCCTTCCGTCAAAGAAATCCTTGTCTACGGTGGTCATGCTACGGGGGCAAATCTGCCACGTGTAGTGCCACCAATACGTGTACATATCTGCCAAATACGGTTTTAATGAAAATACTTTCATAAAAAATGTAATATGACTTTTCCACCTGCTCCGAATAAATCCCAGTGTTATAAATTTAAATACAGATCGCTACCTCGAAATATTTCAATCCCAGAATTATTCAAAACGAAATCAGATATTCCATTTTAATTGAAATATAATTTCTTTAAATCAAACATCAAAGCTGTATAAAGTTCCATTGCGTTGTTTTGCCAGCGAACAATTTTAGTTATGCTCAGTGACTTGGAATTCTTGGAATGTAATGCGAATGCCCCCCTACTTTAGTCTCGAACTTAGACAATTAATTAAAAGTTTTAAGAATGGCCCCCGCCCCCTGTCTTCTGACTGATGGCTTACATTGCCAACTATCTACGGTTAATTTCTTCGACATTATGTATTTATGAGGAGAAGTTTAATGGGGGGGTAAAAGGTTTCAGGAATCGGTTTTATTTTCAGAATCGTACGTATAAAGTGTAAAGGTACTCTTTTACTGATAGTTCGTATTTTTCAAGCCGGTGCGGGTGTTATGCTCGGCTTCATCAATCAAATAACTAATACTATGACATTTAGGTAGTAAGGCATCGTCCACTTGATCGAAACACTAAACAATTCCTCCAGAATCGAGAGGCTTAAGCTACTCAAACGTTTGAACAGTCCATTTATTAGGGAATGATTTACGATAAATACACTGGCCCTTGTAACAAGTGCTTCCAAAAGTTCAAAGGTCCAATATTTCAACTCAATACAGTCGATATTAATTTCTAATTTTGATTACAAGTTGAAACGAGAGGGCACTTGAGCCAAGAAACGACCACTTCAGATATGGCTCCAGTTTATCGATCGCATTTATAAGGTCTCCGCGATTTTAATTAGCTTTTAACCTCTTTTAGAGCTAAGGGACACCAGATGTCACAGTAATTACTGAGACCGATAACGTACCCTTTAAAACTGTACAGTTTATTAATGAAACTGGCTAAAGAGAAGAAAATAGTTAATGTTTCATTGTAAACTACGCTACAATGCTACAAAGACTTATTAGCAAATGCGTTGTAAATTAACTCCCTTTTTAATTCAGCACTATATTTTCAGTTTTAAAGCTCTCCTGAACTCGGCACAAAATGTATATCACTGGCAACATAAGAGCCGCAAACCTATTTTCTTGATAAAAACATATTTTTTGCAAAAACAAGTCGCATAACGGCACCGCAAGTAGGTTCTGGCTGCATTCCATCTTGCATATTCGCCGAATAATCTCTATGTGGAAGGCTTAACTGTAATCAAACTTTAGTTGCGCTTAAGCACAGAACAGATGACAACGCAATAGCAGCTTAAAGCAGATAATAAGTTAATTTTGCATCATACATTCGCTGCGGCGCTTTCAAACGAGCCACATAAATTGTGGGCGATGTGAAAAATAGACCTGACTGCAGTGGCTCGGGCGGCGCGTGGAGCCGGCACGAATATATGATCTTGAATTTTACAGGTAAACTAGACCAGGAACTATGTTATATTTAGTAGGTTTTAATACGATTGGATAAGCTCCACTCGTTGGGGACGTAAGCGTATTCAATATTTTACGATGTACGCAGGCAATTCAATTCGGGGTTTCAAGCACTGAGCTCGGAACACATTTTAGCAATTTTATTTTCATCGCTTCTAAAATCTGGCTGACTATGTTTTTATCAGTTTACTGCGGAAATTTAATTTGATTGATCGAAAGCCTTTCATTTGTATAATTGTGAACAACTTCAAATTATTTTACCTCGATCTTTTTAACGAGTTTGTTCAATCAAAGTTTTTGTTTGAACAACGAATTTATACATGAAGCTATTGTTCGTAGTTATACTGCTCATATTATATTGGTTTAAGTTGGCTAACAAATCTAGCATAAACTTTATGAGTACATAAAGTATATCAACAATGGTTGTTACTTCCATATTAAATATCGCTCGAATCTCCCTTCAAGTAATAAACGTTTGAATATGAATCGTAAAATTGTGTTATCTCGGGGTGGTTAACATAAAATTTTGTCTCCAGAGCAATCTATAAGTGGACGTGCTCGTTATAGCTTCGTTTCCTGAGATGATGTAACGTCGTATAATATCACTTGTGTAAAGATAGGGATAACAGTCAGATGGATGGTGAAAAGAGGTTATAAGACATTCTTTTACATGTTAGTGTCGCTTACGGTGTACACTAGAGGCATTGGAGCATAATGCCTCGTAAAGATTCAGTACTGAACATGAGCCTCTTACGGAACCCGTTTCTACAAAGGGGCATAAGTCTTGTTTCATTTACTATCTTGTCTACTCGATTTTCAAACCTATTGCTCTTCATGAACAAATCACTATTAATTGATGAGTTACTATTACTTGTATTAATTACCACCCGTACTTATTAATACATCTATTACAATAATCTGCATACTGACATTAATATTTCAAACAGTACAAAAATCCTTATTGAAATATTTTTACATCTTGTAACTGTGAACATATAGCGATGTTTATGCTGCAAAAGCAGCTTCATTTTAACACACTTCCACCATATCGCTAGTCTTTATTCTAAACACAGTGTAGGGCTGAAAAATTGCACTAGTGTGCAAGTAGTGACAGTTTGCTAGATCGTAGCCCCGACGCCATTACATGGACCGTATCGACTTGCGCGGAATTGTAAGCAGCTGAAGCACTTAGATATTTTCTTTCTATTGTTGACTGGAGCGGGCGATTTATTTTAATAGGACAATATACTGGAGTTGTTTTGTATTAATCGGATGTTTTACATTCTTATATTAGTCTGTATAATCTTGAGAATTCCCTGCCTTTTTTTCTTCATTTTACCAATATTTCTGAGTTTGCTTAGTAAATATACTTCAACGATTCGCGAAGCATTATGGCGCTGAACAACACAGAATGAATAAGTGGAAATTGAAATTGATCTCTTTCCTGACCTGCTTATGTAAAATAGTTTTGCAGATGAATGTTTTAGAGAAAACATAAAAATGAAACCTCATCGTTGAAAAAGTTAGGAAAGCTATCGCAGCATTCGCAGCCTCTTATTAGAAAATAAAAGTGTCACAGCAATTCCACGATTGTTTTCATTGCTGGTGATACATCAAAGTGAATTGAACGCGTACTTGCTGGCAACACGTGGCGGGCGGACTCTCCCGATTCCTACGACACTACCACCACCTCAAAACTATGCAACATAAAATGTACGAAGCACGTTTCACACTCCACTACCTTATTTCTACAACTACCGTCAACGGGATGGGAACTAAAAACGCAATGGAATGTAAAAAGGTAACAGGAACCGTGTTTCGCGCATTCGAAGGAGATATCGGAATCCCGACGGTATATTCAGTTCAATAAGAATTTATGCCCTCATATTTCGTATCATCAATACCGTTTATTTTCCTTGTCGGTTCAGTCGGGCGGCGGGAATACATTTCAGGGAATTTTTCTCTTGCAAGAGATAGAGCTAATTTTGCATAGGTGTTCCTTCAATCTTATGATATTCATATTAAATTCTCGGCGACGGAAATATTTGTTTCGTTATATTGTTTTTTCTTTTTGATTTTATCGCAAAAGTCGAATGTTCAGGGTATTATATTTTGATATGTAAATAAACTAAGCGTCTTTGGAGGCCTTAAGAAAACATCGATTTTACTTTCGTTCTGAAGGAAAATTTTCCGAGCTAATTCGTTTGTTTTATGAAATGTTTAGTGTACCTAGTGCCAATTATGCTAAATATTTCACTTAAATTTCATCAGATATCCTCATATTTCCTAACCAAGTAATCACGCCAAGTTTAAATTAAAAATAACAAATGCCTGTTACAAAATGACCCCTATATTACCCGTAAAACCTTTGTAAATTCACAGGCAAAATGAAAAGAAAGTGCAATACACGGCACGCGTCTAACGACGACTTTATACTTTATAGTCATAGTTATGACCCAATAAAGGTAATTTAACACTATTTTTCCACGCGAAAATAAAGATGTTAGTAAGGAGTTTCATGCCGTAACAGTTTAAAATTCATGGGCATCCTTCTCTCGTCGTGTTCCTCTCTGAGGGTCGTGATGCCCCCGATGTGAAGCAATCTTCTGCTTGACGATGTTTCGACATCTGTACCCTTTGCATTGTGAAGCGCATCGTGCAGTTTTGAGACCCGTGATAAGCGAATTTGGTCCGTCTATCTAAATGGACTACGACCCCTCGGAGGCTTGTCATCGCCAGTAAACATTAGCTGTTCTAGGTTATGGCCGTCTTTTCTTGCGATGTGACCGAAACATTACCAAAGCCTTTGCAGACATCTTGTACAAAATCTGGTTTGGGCATACACCACAAGAGCATACCCGAAGCTAAGAATTTTTGGGCAAAATTAATATAATGACAAAATTAAATATTCATTTGGGTACTTTAACATTTTTCACATTAAAATAAAAACTTGGTTAAGGTCATGAATGACAGAAAACCGTATTGTCGGCCTCTGTTTTTGAAAGGCCTCCACCTTTGTTTTGGAAGCGAAATTTTAGCTAGATTTAGCCAGAACCCTTGCAGATTATTATTGAAATAAGGTGTAGTGCAGTCAATAAAACGTATCAGTCAGTAAATAGCATTTTTAATTTTCTACTACTTAGTTTATTTACTTCTGCCCCACCCCTTAAAAATGATGGGTAGGCCCATGCACCACACGGTTAGTTGTCCCCACCTAGCATGTAAGACTGTATTGAGGTACAGCATTACATACTAGTTACACTTCAGATATGAGTATCTGAACTGTTTAAAAAATGGCAGCGTTGTTAAAAGCAATTAATATTACCGCTACCACCTGAGAAAGTAAACTTTTCTGAAGTGGCTGATCAACTTTATGTATTTTTGTAGACTGCAGAAAAGCCCCATCTTTTCATAATTAAGCAACTATTTCAGAAACACAGATTAGTTGTGTCTTCACAATTATAACGCCCTAGTGTGAATAAGACTTCAGTTTTTATTAGTGTAGACAAAGGATTATGGTAACTGCCATTAAGAATGTTGTTGTAAATGGTACTTACGGTTAATGTCGGCAGGATTAAAAATCCCGTCGCATATAATGTAAGCAGTTTAATGCCGTAATAAACGGTAAAGCCCGCGAGTGCGGTAAGGCCGGACATATGTGTCATGAGTAATTATTGTTATGTCTGCGTTGCCACTTTTGTTTTTATTTTGTGTAAAGGAGAATGGTCGGAACTCACAAGGACATTACGCTGTGACTCTGTGAGTGTTTATGGGTTTCTGAAGACAGGTTTACGTGTTTCTGAATACTTGAAACATTTGATTTCGGAACTATCGCAAAGGGACTTGATCAAAATGGGCGTAAGTCTAACAGAATTGAAATATATACATGTCTCAAATCATTGCTCATATTAAGTTCTCCAATTCATAATAATAATAATAATAATAAACGTTTATTTCGGATACTTGCTCCATATTTTGTTAGTGATACAACTTACGTAACTATGTTAGTACTTACTTATAATTAAAAACAAACAAAATAAAACATACAATACAATTCAATTTAATTCATGTATTTTCCTGCAGTATCAGACCCGTAGCTGTGCATACGGGTCCAATACTCCAGGAAAACGCCGTCCAGCCTATCCCCGATCACCTTCAGTATGCCGTTGGCACTCCCACGAATCCTGCGTAACAATGATGCCGTTCTTTTCCTCATGATTGCTGAAAAACTATCTGTAGTAGATTCAGCAAACATGGCTGACGCGCTACAGAATCGCGGTAGCCCCAACAGCACCCGGAAGGCGTTGTTGTACTGGACCCGAAGAGCGCTGTAGGCCCTCTGCGTATGCTTGACCCACAGGCTGCATGTGTAAAAAGACTGACAGTAAGCCTTGAAAAGGGTGATCTTGACCGGTCTCGTACATCTTGCAAACCTACGGGCCAACATATTGCATCGGACCGACAACGCTCTCCGTTCCCGTTCTATGTCCTGGTCATCACATAGATCCTCGACTAGTTTGTGTCCAAGGTACTTAAAACAAGGCACTCTGTTTAGAGCAACACCATATAAATACACTGGCGGCACTGCCCTGTGACCCTTTGCAGCAACCCCAAACACCATGAACACACTCTTCTTCACGTTGTACAGGAGGCCGTGAGTCAAGGCGTATCTCTCACAAACCTCAAGCAAACGTCTGAGTGCCTCAATCGAGGGACTCAGCAGCACCATGTCGTCCGCGTAAGATATGCTATTTATGATTTTACCATCTACCGAACATCCAACCCCTGTGCTGCTGAGTTCCCCGATCAACTGATCGACATACAAGCTGAACAGCGCTGGGGAGGTCAGACCACCCTGCCTTACACCACATTCCAGACCATACGTCTCAGACAAAGCACCCGACCATCTGACCTGGTTAATCTGGTGATTATACCAATACCTGAGAAGCTCAACTATCTCCTCAGGTTGTTCCCGGTCACGCAACTTAGTCCATAGGACGTTATAATTAACCAGGTCAAATGCCTTCGAAAGGTCTAAGAATACAGCATACACAGGTGTGTTCCTGCAGGTGTAGTAACTGACCGTGTGCTTGAGCGCCAAAATAGCTGTTTCTGTAGACAGCCCAGCTCTAAAACCGAACTGTGCGTCATGTAAATTGAGCTGTCCAGACATCCTACGCCCGAGCACACTGTCAAGCACCTTTGCAGTTATAGTAGCCAATGAGATTGGTCGATAGTTCTCCTTGTCCGAGACGTCGCCTGTCTTATTTTTTACTATAGGTACAACAATCGTCCTCATCAACTCATAGTATTGCGTCAAATACCAAAGTCGCCGGAGACTAGAACCGACTGACCTAGGCCGGTAAGATCCTGGAATCGACCAAGGACTGTGAAAGCTGTGTTACGGAGCTATTAAATTAGGTTTATTTTTATGTTTGAATAATAATTCAAAATATATTTGCCATAATACAGGAAAAGGCACTATATTGCAAGTGTCTGTATTTGTGTTCCCCGGCGACTTAGGTACTTGTTGTTTTAGAATTAATTGAAGTCCTAATTATAATCTACTATTTGAGATAAATTTCAATACTGTTGTTCTTACGCCCAGAGTTCGTAGAAAAATGCCCACGGTCCTTTATTCTGGATTCAAAAATTAAAAATGCGATGGAAAGGGTTCGAATATTCTGTCGAACAGTCAGACATGCAACGCCAAATCACGCTTAAATATATAATGCCTTATGTATAAAAATACAAAAACCAGTCTTAGTAGGAGTTCTTAAAGATGACACGTGTAAGTTTCAGTACTAGTTAATAGGGAAAACGTTAGGCGTAGTGCTACCGCCGACCTCGTAAACCATCGGCACGTGAGCTGCCAAATAATTTAATTCCACTTCTATTTTCGCCAGATACTGCTTAGAGATGGGTTCTGCCTCAATATAAATAATATGTAGAATAACTCTGTATAAGACCTCGAAGATTGATTGGATACTAAGTTTTAGGATCGAGTCTATTTATTTTTATTTAGGTTAAAGCTCCCTCGTGAAACGTACCTAATCATGTTTATTAGAGGCATAGAATAAGTAGATAGACGAAGTTACATAAATGCTAACGAAAATAAATCTGAAGTTTTTGAAAGAGTACAAATGAATTGAAATAATGAAAGGGCAATAAAAACCCTAGTTTCAGAGGCGAATAATTTATTTATAAGATTTTATATTTCGAATAAAAATACGCGTAAATAAAATTCGTAACAATGGCCGCCACAACTAAAATTTCTATAATTTAACACTTGAGTGAGGGCAGGGCGGAGATCGCGTGCTCTCGATTTATTAGAACCCACCGAAATATACTAAAAAAAAATAGTTCGCGCCAACGTACTAATTCCATACGGAAAGCAATAGGAATAAATTACTGTAGCTAATGTTTTTATAGTACGTAATCGAGAACATTTTGAACGGCCTCTGATTGTTGTGAAGAAAATAAAGTTGCCGATAAGCCCCGGATAGTTGGGCTAGCGCGTTAGGAAACTCGAATAGCCCAGCTATAAGTGTCGTTTAGGGCGGGCTACACTTGATGCCGTGTGGAAAATAACCATTTAAATACTGAAGGGCTAGCGGAAATAAAATACATTTTGCGAATATTATGGAATACTCTTTCTTTCTCCGGACATTATGCCCAACACAACCGTCGTATTCTTCTGAATTTCTATTTCTGGTAATTTATAAAACTAATTTATGCTTTTTATTTGTTACAGATTGGTTCACTGAAGCACTACTATTTGTTATCACATCACGAGGTTAAGAAGCGATCTGTAGAACCGAGCCGCGAGCACCATAAAAAGCTGAATGATGAGCCACAGGTAAGCAGATGGCACTAGTATACGAAATGGGTATAGAAACCATGATTATCAGGGTCATGGTTGTTGAAATATTTATGCATGGCTCTTTGTAATGGAGCAAAGGCGACGTCTTTTCCTGAAAATATAGAAAAAAGCAATAACCGTTTGTATTTTGACAATATTTTCCAAAATAATTTTTAAAAACATGTTTTAATTAGTACCTACGGTTTTCGCAGAATTCTAGATCTTTCTAACCACGTATAGAAACTGGTCACCATTGTGAGTTGTCCTACAAACATTGTTCATCTTAGCGTTTTCCAACTATCTGGAATACGCTATTTAACAAAAAAAAAAAAAAATATGTCTATCATTAACACCAAACAAAAAAAAAAATATATTTATCATTAACACTAGAAACGGGATTGTTGTTATTGTGTTGTTGTTAGTTATTAATATCAAATCAATCAGTAAAAATCCCGTTTCTAGTGTTAATGACAATGTTAGTGACCATGATAGTTTAAAAAATATTTAGTCCGGCAGTTAGATCACCAAAAAATGTTGGACACGTATTTTTTCTTTTGTCACATAATCAAAAAATTACGACGATACAGTGCATCAAAGTTCAAGAGAGGAGGGCTTGTGCCGTCACTTTGCACTAAAAAGTAACAGAAATTATGACGTCACGCGAAATTTCAACGCGCTGTATCGTGGCCATTTTTCGTTTACATGACAAAAGAACGGACTAAATAGATTTTTTCAGGCAAATACCCTATTCTAGAAAATGCACATTTCCACCTTCATCATTGCTATTGACCTCATAAATGCTCCCACACCTCATAGAATATTCCCTGGCAGTCTTCCTACTCTAAAATGCTTCAATTAAAGCTCCGTTCACGCCGCGTGTTAAGTATTCATTTCCTTCTACGTGTTAATCCGGATTTTTCTTTATTGAGCAATCTCGGTGACAGACTCGCGACATTGTTCCCCGAATTTGTGAATTATACGGAATGTGTTATTTAATTCGTGTGTCTCGTAGGCTCTGGAAATTTTGAGGGAGAGAGAGATGGGAAAAGGCGAGAGTGTAAAATGTTCAAAAGTTGCATTTTGTTTTAATCTAAGCCTTTTCTACAAACATAATCCTATCCTTTTCAACTTGTTCAGCCCAATTTCTATAAATGTACTTTATTCATAGTAAATATTATATACATTAATAAATTAAAATAACCTATATTAACTAACTAACTTAAAAATAAACTTAAAAAATGGCGTCAAAAAACTCCTCCTCAACGTAGTCAACTGGTAATGTACCCAAAAGACTGGCGGCGTTGCCACGTTGTATGGCAACGCTAAGCCTTTGGCCAAGGTAAAAGCCAGCCCTTGGGTCACGGGAAGAGTCAACTAAACGTTTAGAAATGTCCTTGAAAAGGCTGTGAGCACTCGGACCTATATAGTAAAAATTGAAATCGACCACCTAACTAACTATTGAACTATTTATGGGAAACATTCACGAACAAGAACAAAATCTGGTCGCCTTCATTTGTTAAATTCATGGCGATGTGATGTATTGTAAAAAGTATAGAATACATACTAGCTTGTGCCCATGGCTTCGCCCGCGTGGAGTTCGGTAACTGTCCCACGGGATCGTACTACCGGGATAAAAAGTATCCTATGTGTTAATCTAGGTTATAAACTATCTAGGTGCCAAATTTCATCCAAATCCGTTCAGTAGTTTTTACGTGAAAGAGTAACATACATCCATACATCCTCAGAAACTTTCGCAGTTATACCTAATGTAATAGTAGAAAGTAAGAAGTAAGATATTATGATAAGATAGTCATTATGTTGCTCAAATATTTATTCACTAGATTCGCCTTACTGCTTCAAATATCATTTTGACATCTTTGACACACACAATGACGCATTGACTTGAATTAAATTTGATTTTGATTGTCATGGAAACGCCATTATAATTATGTACGCAAGATTTTCTCGCTTTGTTTTCTCAGTATATCACTCTTTCGCCCAACTAAGTACGGTAAGGGCAAATCTGACGATGTGTTGCAAGCATTCGGCGTATCTTTGAAGGTTCACAACCCTACCCTTCAGCTAATCCACGTTCTCGCTTAATCTCCGTGCCATCTGACACGCGTCTCCTGCATGCATTCTCCTCATTTTATCTTGCTTCTCTGACACAATGTATCGGCGTTTCCTTAATTCCCTCTTCTTTTTATATACGGGTGGAAGGGACACCGACACGAAAACGGTAACCACGTTTTCGGTACATCATTCTGAGCCAGCCACATACAAATTTTTCATCGGTTATTAAAAAAAAACAGCTGTTCCATACATTTTGACCGTGTAGGTATTCACTTTTGTAGGAAACAGCTGATTTTTTTTTGTGTCCCAACCCGTATATTTTTCTTGGTTTTGTCTGCGTGGAGGTCGAGAATTATCCTACGGGGTTGTTATACCGGAACAAAAAGTCCTAGGTCATGTCAAAATTATTGTTTATCCGTGTACCTAATTGCATCCAAACCCGTTCAGCCGTTAAGGCGTCAAAAGGTAACAGACAGACAGAGTTACCCTCGCATTTATAATATAAACATGTTTATTTCATGGGTTCTGTAGGGGTCTAAATAAAATCTTCACATTATAAAAACAATTTGTAATACAATTTCTGGACGACACGACAATGTGAAAGACACAAAGTCCTCAGTACTTACGATCGTAACTTTTTTATGCCTTGCTTTGTGAAAGACAACTGTGTTTTTCTCGGGTTTTTACTTTTTATCCATGAATAGAACAAGGGTTTAGGTTTTGTCGTTTCCCATGTCATGTTACGTTGTTACTATAAAAACTAGGTACATAATTTTATTCAGTCGTAGACGTGTTCAACCGAATCGTTACGATGTGTTTTTATGAACATCATCATCATCATCATCTGCCTAGCCTTTTCCCAACTATGTTGGGGTCGGCTTCCAGTCTAACCGGATGCAGCTGAATACCAGTATTTTACATGGAGCGACTGCCTATCTGACCTCCACAACCCAGTTAGTACTGGGTAATACGATACCCCTTGGTAAGACTGTGTTTTTTTATTTTTTTATTATGTATCTTTGTGTTTTCATGAACATAAAGATACATAATACCTACGTAGAACAACATTCGTGGATCTACAATACCTTTATTAATGCTTGATACCTTTTAATATTAATCAAAACATCCTTTGTGTAGAAATACCCGAAATTACGTTTTGTA
Source organism: Noctua fimbriata (assembly GCA_905163415.1). Taxonomy (NCBI): domain Eukaryota; kingdom Metazoa; phylum Arthropoda; class Insecta; order Lepidoptera; family Noctuidae; genus Noctua; species Noctua fimbriata. The sequence continues at coordinate 3,981,809 of LR990942.1, read as the reverse complement.
TTTTCTTTTAGTCTTGTTTCCCTAATTAATTCCTGAAGTAAAATTAAATAATTATAGTTATTTGCTCCTGTTCGTGCCTTGCCTAAGATCATTCCGCACCGTGCTCTCTTTGGTACAAAGTTAGTTTCATCTGAACTACTTAAATTTTACATTCAGTTTAATGGATACTACATTTAAATTTTCAACTGTTTTTGGAAGCTTTCCGACGCTTACGTAACCTATTTAGGTTATTTCTCATTCTAAGTTGGTTCTCTGTCTGGACGGTATAAAGTAGTCTATTCATTTTCTCTTATGAAGTTGGTAAAGATATCTTGAGAAATAAAGGGTGTAAATAGACACTTAACGAAGCCGAAAGGCACTTGTTCTCCCCGTCTTTGCGATCATTTTTTTTTGTGCTAGACCATACCTGGGAACCTTCTAGTTACGGAGATATTGGGGTTCAAAGTTCCAACTTTTTCACAAGTTTTTTTTAAATTCATGTTTTTAATCTAAGATTTTTACTTTAAGCACCTCCACGACACCGTACTATTCAATCCATCCGTCAGCACAATGCTTTGAGGGCGTTCCATCGAGTCCTACCGTAAAAACGTGATTTTTCATCCCAAAAAAAAAGTCGTTTCCCGACAATAATTTTTGCGTAAAGTTACTTAGTTTGATGTACAGAGAGCTTGGTTGACGGGTTCGTGCAGGGTCTGTTTACACTCTGTATCTCCAGTAAACGTCAATGTATCACTGATATCTGTAACTTTAGTTTTTCTCAACAAAACTTTCCGAAAGCAAGTGTATTGACCCAAAAAATCTTCAATGTAACAGATAAACTAGCGGATTGTGGAGATAACGCATCAAAAACTTATTACTTAGTCCCATTCGGATTATAGGCTTCTTTCTTTGATGTAGTCCCGTAGTGCGTGACAAAGCAAAGAGGGCGAAATATCAGCCATCTTCATTAGCGGGCGACACACGATGTTTCTGTGTTTTTCTTATAGAAACACAGTGCTCATTGGAGGAGCTTGTAGCTAAATATGTTACAACAGCCGCACGTGTCCATCTTCAAGGTTAAACAGCGCTTGCCAAGGTCGGTCCGTGGATGGGTGACCATCCATTACATACTCAGTTTCGTTCATGCCTCGGAAAACACAATAAGCAGGTGGTCCCGGCAGTCATTTGTAGATCTTTGACAGTTACAGGAAGTCAGTGGCTCGAAAGTCTGACAATCAGTCTTATCAAGGGGTGTCGTATTACCCAGTACTGAGTGTTGAAGGTTAGATTCAGCTGCATCCGGTAACAATGTAAGCCGACGCCAACAAAATCGGGAAAAGGCCAGGCAGATGAAACACAGTGCTCATTGCAAGTGAGTCAGTACCTCGAGATTCTTGAATGCTCTCGACGTCACCCAAGAAATGTGACATTTATTACTATTATACTTTTGTAAGTGCGTCCCCTTCAGTGCTCCGAGAATATGCAAGCTGTATTCAAGAATGTCTAGAACGAAATATCCTAGAGCATGTGGCGTTTCGTTTCCTGCTCGCGCTGCAACTGAGTTGAGCATTTTTCAGCTGTATCAAATTAGTCTATGTTCCACAGAAAATACAACGTTGCTTAGAAAAATGATCGCTTTTGTTGCTAACGGTAGATTTAACTTTATTTGACATTTACAACAAATGTCAACTTTTTTTTATTCTAGCATACTTTTATAAACATTCTGAAAAGTGTTCTTTTATTCATCACTATTATTTTTTGATATCAATTTTCGTGTTTTCTTTTCTGATAACACCTACGCCATTTTCTTAAAATCTCTGTCTTGTAAGAAGTAAAAATTATCTTTTTTCTTTCCAGAATGAAATATCTAATTCAAAGAGACATAGTTCGAAAACTTAGATCGTGCAGCGTGTCGGGGTGGCAAAAATACCTTAATAAATATGACCAGGCTGTGTGCACTGAACCTTACATTGATAGGAAAAGATGACCTTCCGACCGGAAAGTTACTTTTCCTCATAACAGTACCTAATAAAGCGAAACAAAAGACGGTCTATTTTCTTTTTTATAAAGATAGTATTAGGCGTGGGATACGAAGGTATTACCCGAAATAAGGCGCACAACTCCAGTAGTCCTGGCCATGTAGGTATTAGGAACAGAATCAATACCTTTCGGGCTTTTTATATGAGGCCTTGTTGTAGCGACCCTTGATAAATGTAGACAGGCACTCAGTACAACACAAAGGCTATTGAACTCGCGCAAAAAGTGAAAACATTCACTGAAACGATAGACACGTACTTTTTTGCGCCCACATACGTATATGTGATATTTTTACATATCGTACGCTGCGACTTTACACCGTAACTGGGGTTATCCTTAAGGATACGACGCTGGAATACTAATGCAATCCCTTGTTGGTACAGCGGGGCGCAGAACGCCTTCTGCAAAAGTAAAGACATTGTAGCAATTTTTATTCGAAGTTTTAAGGGGAGGCTACGATTTTCTTTCAGGCGTTTCTGTATTATTTAGGGCTGTTTTTTCCTAATTGATTAAATACAATGTCTCGTAGTTTTGCTCTAAATATATTTTACTTTATGTACAGAAAGTGGTTTACACTGGATATTATAGGTAGGTATGCACTCTACAGTACCTATTAATGTGTTTAAATCATACCTTCTTTTAAATAAAAAGCTTCTCGAATTGCATGACTTAGGGGTCGTCCTTTAATCACGTGAGGTTCAAACAGGTCGGAAGGGGGTCAGAAAAAAATACGAGATATCACGATGGGGGGAGGGGGGTAATCTGACTATCACGTAGGATGAAAAATAATAATTTCTTGTGTGATGTGTAAAATATTTTTACGATATTTGAGTTAAAACCGTTTTATGTTTTGTTTTAAAACGGATTCTAAAACTATCTGATCTTTACACTAATAAAAATATACATGATATTGGGAGGGGGGAGGAGAGGTACCCCAAAAACACGCGACGTTTCACCAAAGGGGGAAGGGGGGGGGGCATATAAGTGGCCTCAAAAACCTCACGTGATTAACACTTCATAAATGACGTAATTTTTTTAAAATTATAAAAACTAAATGCAACAAGAACCTTTTAGCAAAATTCTAGTCTCTTCTAAACTTAACGAAACCAACCATCTGTGATCTTAATAAGAAGGCAAATCTCGACATGCATATATGCATGTATCGCGACCTTTTACCGTTCGTACAGCTAAAGTTGAACTTCAAGCGCTGCTCTCATTGTCTCGATAGCGCTTAAAGCTTTCAAGGCAAATGCGAGGTGTAAAGAGTTCTATGCCCCATTTGATGAGAATATAAAGTATTAACATAAACGTTACACAAACACACGTGGGACATCATTTCCAGTATCATATTTAGCTTCCGCTGAACGAGCTGCAATAATAACGAGATTTCTCTTCGGGAATGGCCCTTTTAACCTTTTTTCTGGGGGAAATGACATCATTCCGTCGGATGGCTTATATTGTTGTAAGCTTCTGTATGTTTTGCCCGTGAATCTGTTGAAATTGTACCCACATGTCATTTTCATTTTTGGCAATACGCATGGAACGAATTTTCTCCTAAACGATGTTATTTTCATTTGTTTTGTTATGTTTTATTTATTTTGAGCTTATCAGCGGAAATGCGAGGATGTTATGTTCCATAAGAGTCACGAGTCAATGCCAATTTCACACTGGGTACCAGAAAAATAGAGCTTATTTTCAGAAAGCACGATACCCACCCTATTTTGCCACATCTGTCCGCATCGGTTTACCTCAAGATTCAATACGAATACCTACAGAATCTATAAAATTTTGATTCCTAGCATATCGAATCAGTTTCATAACACATCTTGGATTTATAAATAAAAATACTTCTGTTTCTACCTTTTCATGTCTTATCCACAGGAGAAAAAAATATCTTGTTATCTCCGTTCCTATGGTTCTATCCCAAACTGGCCTATTAGGAAAAATACCAATTTTCCCTCTTACGATTAACAATTTGTCTCCACATGTTCGCAAACACGAATCAATAGGCCCAAAATTCTGTATTACAAAGCAACAAAGCATTTACTTCAATATTAACTCGGCATGTGCCGAATACGTGACCAGCTGTGCCATTTACATGAGGCAAATATTAGCCGAGGCCATTTGTATCACTGGTCAGATTTATTGTGAACTAAAGTTTCCTTCAGCAACGTACCGTGAAGGTTTTGTGTCTTTGTGGCCGTAACAAGCGGAGTTGGGGTCGACTTGGGAGGAGTGGACCGTGGACTAATAAAACTCCGGGGCGTGCCGGCCCCAGCGACCGGCCTTTCTCATGTTGATGAGACCAACGCCAACATAGATAACCTAAATATCGTCCCTTATCAATATAGTTTGCTAATTTCTTAGAACTTAGAAGGCCAAGTCCTACTGCTCACGTATTTGTCTTTTTAAAAGGTTTGTTGTTAATTAAAGAAAGGCATATTTATTTAAGGCACTGTTTAGACTCGGGCCTTTTTTTCAAGACATTTTTGTCCTTCCGGAAGCTTTTTATTTATAAGGGTAACCACGTTTAGATGTAGATGACACAGATTCGTATTATGATTTGTCGGCGTGAAGCGGTTACATAAAGACAAAAAGCTTCGCATTCATTGAACGACTTAAGTTTTTGTAGGGAAGTCCATTGCTATTTGTACATAGATCATTGATTAGATAATCGAGATACATTATCAATGAGTAATTTAAAACTTACCTTATTTTAAAGGTTTTGTATTAGAATTTTACCAATTTGCCCAGTTTAGCTTTTATTATTATTTCTCCATAATAATGAATAATACAAAAACGGTTCTCGAAATACGAGTCCTCGGGGAATACACGTCGCACCGGCCTTCCGCTTACATTATACAACAAAAAGCCTTTTCATAAAGCCTGTCTACATCATAATGAACTACAAGAAAGAATTTTAATTAGACTCAAAACAAATACGTTCACCGGAGCGCAAATTGGGTCGCGCAACAAAAGACAAGGGTCAACCGCGTAGATGAAGTGCGTTTCTTTTAGGCGTAAATCTGTTTAAACCCGTTCGTGCCGTAGACTTGCGGCGCCGTAATAGACCCCTTTGCTCTATTAGTTTAGGACCCTATTACGTTACGGTGTGTTACTACAAAGGAGCTTTATTAAACCTCATCCGGTATGTTCGGCTCCCGTGTCGACTTTTTGCCCGTCCCAAGTCGAAGGATAACTATGTTTGGTTTGCGCGACATCTGCTGTTTGTTCAGCTGAATGTGCGCGCAAAAACAATATGCGAGGCACGAATGTTTGGATGAAGCAAAAACTGATTTTTATCAACGTCAGCTGAATAAAAATATTGTTTACCTCACGACTAGAAGTTTCCGTGCCCATATAGACACATCTCTTGTTACTGTAACGTGTTGATATGGAGATAAAAAACTTTACTTAATGTAGAAAGAAGAAAAATACAAACTTTTCTTATTAGATTTAGAGCTCGTTCCACTGTGACTGCGGATGGCTGCGATAAGATTATAAAATAACTGCTTGTTTTCTTTGTCAGCAAATATTGTTTCTCCAAAAGAGGGCATTTGAATTTTTTACACACACATAAAACGCTGCAGTTAAGACCACAAAAACGTTATCCCGTTCTTCCTGTTTCATAATCATGCATTATAAAAAGAGTAGAGCGGGGATTTTTATTAAATTACTCTAGCTGCGGTGCTGTGACAAACAGTGGACGTTTGCTCCTGAGTCGTTCATATGCTGCGGCGACCGCGCCAATAAAATACGTGTGACATTCCGCCCCACACTCCCCCGGCACCAGCCACAAACCACGTAATGCTTTTTGTACCATTTCAATTGTGTGCAAACGTTTTATCCTTGTATTTTGCTTGAAGTTATAAACAAGGATTTAAATAAGTATGTTAATATTAAAATTGTCGTTTGGCTGCACCATACACGGTATTTTTTATGATGGGTTTATTTACGACTCGTCGTCTTGTTTTATTTAGCAAATGTGAATTTTACCGAGTTTTTTTGCCTTGTACTTCATGAAAAAGTATGTATAAGTTCATGAAATCTAGAGCTTGAAGTTATCACAAGGAATATCTTATTCATACTCTGCGTAAAAATAAGTTATATCCGGCTTATAAGACGACCCCCACAAAAAGTTTACAAGCTGCATTTTAAGAAATTCCACAAAAATAAACGAAATTTCCTTGAAATTTGAATTTTTGCCTTGCGTAAGTAATTCCATTTTCCTCCAACTATTACGTGGCTTATGGCCGCTCCTCCAACGTTTGCTCTCACCACAGTTGCTAATGAAATTAGAGTACCGTAGCTAAGACAACACAATTTACAACAGCGGAGAATATTTTTAAAAAGGTACATTTTGTTCGACTTTTTTGCTGTTAAGTTTAGCGTCAGACGAATTGTGTCGTTTCGTCTCGACCTCGGCACTTGTGAAAAAGCAATGAAACCCGGTCCCGGCGCCCCGGGCTTTCTCATGCTAATACACTGGTGCTAGCTGCCCCACCCTCCCCTGTCCGTCGCGTTCCAACAACTGTGAAATTGCACCTTCTAAATGTTAGATTTGGGTAGTCTTTATTTTGTAGGCCGTTAACAAATTTTTAAAGATTTTTTTTTGCTTTGATACTACCAAAGCACAAAAATCTGTTACTCTTACGGCTAAGCATGCTTACAGAGATTTACGAAGATACTCAGAACACTAAGATAAATGAATACTAATTATTTAATGCAAAACATGTTAGTTTACTTGCATTGTTTTTGCAGCAACAACTAACCGTGAAAATTGCAATTAAAATCTTTCGCATAGGTAGAGTATATTTTTTCGTGCTTTTCTCATATAAAACATTGCTTCGTTCGATGTTTAAAATCATTATTTCTTTCCTCCAAGCCTACAATCAGTCTCCTTCACTAAAACATCGTACCCACAAAGCCCATTATTGTGTTTCTCATTCATTAATTAGTCTGGACGCAGTGACCACAGGTCGCCAACAATAAAATCTAATAACACTCCAGATCTAATTACTTTTCTATCTGCTTTCTTTATTTATGTCTTTTCTAATTATACACTAATTTAATTATTGGCATTGTCCTTTGCCAAGAATAGGCTGCCCTATTTACACGAGAACAATACGAGAATCTTATTATCTGGTGTAAGACTACAAGGTTAGTAATGTATAATTGACTACCCAGGCTGCGCTAGTAACAGCTTCACATATTTACCGGTCGGCATATTCGTAACAGCCGTGCGGCAAAATTGAATAATATCGATCTCTTCGATCATCATCATTCGACTACCCTTATCCCAATGTATATAGGGTCGGCGCAGCATGGCTTCTTCTTCTTTCTTCCTTCTTCTATTACCGTCTCGTCATTTCATCAGACACCTCCTTTCTTAGGTATCGTGTTCGGGAAAAGCCTCTCGGCTTAACTCGAATTGTGCTGAGCCGCCCGAGCATGATTCAGCAATGGTTGATGCCGAACGGAAATTGACGATCGGCACAAACCAAATGTGAAATGCATTGGGTCGAGTTTGTTGTTCAACAAGTACTGCCGAATCGAACGTACGAAACAATCAAGTGTAGCACCCCTTATAATTGGTGGAAACGCCTTTACGTATAAAACTTAGCTTTGAAAATTCTACAGCCGCTGCCCGCTAAAAATACTTAACATGTTAGAAAATTGTACTGATCGCACTCCTAATGAGCACATGTTTTATCCTTTAAGCAAAGCTTATCCGATCCATTAATTAGTCCGTAAAGAGTGTTGGCAAGCAGTTTTCCGTCTCTCAACATTAATTCGATATAAAAGTCTAAAACTAGATCCAGAATATGTTTGCCGGACCTTTGTCTTTTTGCTTGGCCGCCATCCAGAGCTAAGAGCGTTGTAATTACGTCTCATGGCTCGCTAAATGTTTTGTATCCAATCTAACACATCTTAACAGCCGTGAAACAGATTGTTTCAGCTCCTCTCTTATTTCTCATTATTTTACAAGAAAAGTATTTACATTTTTTTTTGTATTTTGTACTTACTTGTAACCTAGCGATTATTTTTACTGTTATGTATCCTATAGTTAATCTGTGAATACCGTTGTGGGCTGCAATATTGTTTATAAGTTGTTTGTGTATTTCTTATTTCTATGTTTTATATTGCAGCTGTTTGCTGTTCTTTTTGAATTAAAAAAAATAAAATTAAAAAAGCAATGTTTTTTGTTGGTTGATGCTTGTTACGGTTTGGTTGAAAAAGAGAAAAATGGGTGGTTTGGAAAACTAGCTTTTTAGAGTTCCGTACGCAAACGGAACCCTGTTACTAAACCTCCGCTGTTAAAACGTCCGTTTGTCACAGGGCTGCATCTTTTTAACCCTAATAGTTAGACAATTGAAATTTTCATAGTGTGTGCTGACATGGCCTCCGTTGCATAATCAGCCTGTAATGTTCCCACGGCTGGGACGCAGGCCTCCTCTCTATGAGCTATAAATCAACCACGCGGGCCCAGTGCGGGTTGGTAGATGGCACATGTCGCAACAAATAATAAAATAAAATAATGTTAAATAATTAAGGTTTTTTTTAAAGAACATTTCATTTTAAACAGTCCGACTCGTACTTGTCCTGTTTTTCATTCTTGGCCTCACTTTGATTTCTAGAAGTGTTCTTAGACTTGTTTTAATATTAATTTTCTCTTTATTTCTCGTTTGTTTTAGTTTGAATAGGTAACCTTGTAGGATAAATACTTGTTTAGGCAGTCTAATAATTTGTTTAATAACGTCAGAAAACTCAGGTTTCAATTTAAGATTTTCTTTTATTTCCTTAACAGGAATAATTCTTAGAACTTTTTTTAATTAAAGTTTTAGGTTAAATTAAATTAATAATCTTCAAAATTTACAAAGAAATTATTCTTTAAGCCTTAATAGAAATTTCTCAAGTTTTTTCTATAGGCACTTTATCTTTTGAAAAGAGATTTTTGTCACCTGATGGCTATATTCCACCCAAAAATTCTTCAGTTTCTTCATTTACAATTTTACTAACCAACCTCTCTTCCCCCAGGTCCGATGGTTCGAGCAACAGCGCGAAAAGCGTCGCACGAAGCGCGACTACTCACCGTACGACCGCGCCGCATTTTCCCAACTCTCGCGCCGGCTGCAACCACACCGGCCGCACTATCGCGCGCTCACTTCGTCACCTTTCTTCCCAGACCCACTGTTCAAGGAGCAATGGTACTTGGTACGTATCGTTTAGAACGTTAACTAGTGAAGCAGTTTCGGGGCTTAGGTGGTGATAAGGTTTATCGCTGATCAGCCTCTGTACTGAAATTGTTGGTGTAGCCAGTCAAAAGATAGCTTAGATGGTTGTTATAGAATAGATCTCCTATCTTTCTTTTTGTGTCTTAACTGCAAAGAAGAAGGTCAAGATAAAATTTAAAGGATTATGGTCAATTTTCCTTTAAGCCGCTATACAGGGTGGAAGGGACACCGACGCCGCTTAAACGGTTACCACGTATTCAGTACATCATTCTGAATGCCCCCATATACATTTTTCATCTTCATTTAAAAAAAACAGCTGTTCCATACATTTTGACCGTGTAGGTATTGCAGTTTTGTAGGTAACATGTTTTTTTTTTAACAATCGTCGAAAAATTTCCCTGTGGGGGGGGGGGGTTCAGAATGATGTACTGAATACGTGGTAACCGTTTTGGCGTCGCTGTCCCTTCCACCCTGTATAGTGACTGCAATCAATCGTCTGGTCAGTGCTCTGCAGCATTACCTGACAAAGAAAAGAGAAGGAGATTAGCTTACTATGATACAGGGCATATACCACAACATAGATTTTTTAAACGAATTGTAAAATATCTATACTTAATATTATAAAGCTGAAGAGTTTGTTTGTTTGCTTGAACGCGCTAATCTCAGGAACTTTTGGTTCGTTTTGAAAAATTCTTTTTGTGTTAGATAGCCCATTTATCGAGGTTATAGGCTATAAAATTTTACGCGGACGAAGGTCGCGGGCAACAGCTAGTTTTTTATATGCAGTCAATTACAGTGTTAGATTATGTTAGTATATTAAGTTGCTTATACATATTATTTAAATATTTTTATTTTCTCACTAGCAATTTAATTTAGTTCAACGTAAGTATAAAAGTATCTCATGATGATTCCCAAAATGTAGTTTATTTTGTTATTGATCCGACTCTTAAATGTTTAATTATTTGTCCTAGTGGATAAGCAAAACAAAACATCTGTAAATAAATCGGTAAGAGCTTAATGCGATTTAAACTCCAACAATTTTTTTAAAATTTTGTACCCTATATCTTCACCTTTTCCCATTGGGATACGTACATACTCGTTTTGTTTCGTTCATTAAAGTGGCTGCACAAAACTACATTCCATTCTTTTCATTCGGGAAATACCTACCAACGCCATATTATATCCACAAATTGTATCCTACATAAGCTACTTAGCATTTCTGAAAACTGATGAGATAGAAATAAACATAAAATATCCACAGCCTGGAGAAATGGCCAACCGACCGAATATCTTGGCCGTTCCTCCTGGTTTCCGCTGTAGAAATGTTCTAAGATGATCATACTTTCTTTTTTTATTTAGAACGGCGGTGCCAAGGACGGGCTGGACATGAACGTGGCGCCTGCGTGGCAGAAGGGCTACACCGGCAAGGGTATAGTCGTGTCCATCCTGGATGACGGCATCCAGACCAACCATCCCGATTTGGCGCAAAACTACGTAAGTAGAGCCTTTTTTGACACTTTATCTACAAGAACAAGCTTGACGGGCTTTCCCATCGACAATTATTAAGGTGAATTTTCAAAAATCTTCCTTGTGCAAAATTAGGCACAGAATTAATTAAGATTATTATTCAGCATTGTACGCACGACGGCCAATAAAGCTATAAAAAACCAGTTCATGCGGATCTCGCATTGTAAAGCAAATCTATACAAAGCGAAGCCAAGTTATACTGGAAATGTACAGCTTCATGTGCCGCCGTGTGTACGTATAAATTAATTTATTTTAGTCCTGGCTACATTGCTTTTACTACAGGCCTGTCATCACAGATACACGAGGTACATCAGAGATGTACGTCATAAAAGCCTTGATGAAAAATATATGCACTGGAACTTAATGGAAAACGCTTCGATGTCATTACGCGCGGTCTTGTAGTCTGTTACAGAACAGTGTCCGTAAAACATAATATTTAATCCAATTTGGTAACATGAGAGTCGGTTTAAAGCTATTAAGAGCTTTTAACGAAACCTTTCAATAAATGGACTCAACAAGGCAACGCTAAAAGGCTTATACGCACAGAAATATAGGATGAGAAATAAAAAAAATGGCTACTTTTTTAATCTGTCTACTCTCCCTCTGTAGTAGTTTCTGATTATCCTTTGTGGATATACTGCCACATGCAGATATTAGTTGTCTGAAAATTGCTCGTTATTTACAATATTATTTGGATTGTATGTTGTTTTGACGATTCCCCAGAAAAGCATGTCAAGTAGAAGCTAAAAAGTAGTGCTAGTTAAATATTTTGTTTTTGGCTTTGATATCGAATTATATAATTACGTAACTATGAACATTGACAATTTTTTGCTTTATCTGGTATTCGCTGAAAGTATTATTTCCGAAGCAGCGATGAATAGTTGAACATCTTATAAAATACTAGCTTTTGCCCGCGTTAATTTAGAATTTGACAACCTAGTGGTGTGAAATATACTTTACGACATATTGTCATACCTACCAAATATAAATAAAAAAAATCATAAAAATCGGTCGAGCCATTTCGGAGGAGTGCGACCACAAACACCGCGACACGAGATTTTTATATATGACATTTGAAAAATGGCGTAAATGAAGATCGAAAATCAACACAGACACAGTACCCAGTCGAAGTTATTCAGAGATTTATTATCAAAGCCCAACAATAATGAGTATCAGTAGACACACACTCACATCGACATACGTCCTAAAATCAAAAGCAACACTATTCCACTGTATCTGTGACATATCGATAAGTTACACAGCACTTACTTGTTCCATAGAGAGCCGTTAATATAGCCTGATAGTATTATCAGTTGAACTAACTGCTGCTGTACCTAAAAGTCTAGCAGTAAAGATAAGGTGCCCGCATATTAACTTACGAAGTTAGGCTTTGGAACTGAGTTAGGTAGTGTTCATGTTTTACAAAAACCCGTAACTTGTATCGGGTTTGGACCTATCTATACTAGACCTTTCATTAATCTCGACATTGAATATGTTATTATTCAGATACCTAGCATAAAAAGGGGTAAATTGCATATGATTAGTGCAGCTTATGTACCACCAAAAACTCCGGAATCCGTCTATGATGCCTACTTTCAAATGTTGGATGCCTACCTTGACGATACTGACGTTGAACGGTTCTACCTGATCGGTGATTTCAATTTACCTGCTCTTGTTTGGGATACCAACGTCAGTAACCACTCCACCTTTGGTCAGGTCTGTGGAAATAACCCCCCTGTTGGTGGAGTTGTGAGTAATTTTCTGTACACACATAACGCTATCCAGTACAACACACATAAAAACATACGTAATAATATACTCGATCTCTTTATCAGTAACGGTGACTGCACTGTGTGCGAAACTAATGATCTTTTATTGCCTCCGGACCAATACCATCCCCCGTTTTATGTAATGATTCCCTTCCAGACACGAAACAGTAATATGAGACGTAATACAATTAAAAGATTTAACTATTTCAAGGCTAATTATGATGGTGTTAACCAAGATCTATCGGAAATAAACTGGGAATCTTCTCTACGTAACTGCTCTGTAGAAGAATCACTGGAGGTTTTCTACAATATAATTTTTAATGTTATCAAAACACGTATTCCTTTAACATCAGTAAAGTCATCGAAGTTCCCAGTTTGGTTCTCACCGGCTCTCATACATATATTCAGGAACAAGTGTAGAGCTTGGATAAAGTGGAAACAATATAAAAATTTGTCAGATTATGAACAGTTTTCGCTTTTTAGATCCCGATTTCGCGTTGAGTGCAAAAATTGTTATGACCGGTATATCAATACTGTTGAGGACAGTATTAAACTAAATGTCAATTATTTTTGGAAATTCATCGCGAACCGTAAGTCATCCAAAGGAATTCCCTCTACTGTGCGTTTCAAAAATCAATCTTCGAACAACCCTAATGAAATCTGCAATCTTTTCTCTGTATATTTTAAATCTGTCTATGAACCTTCCACTTTGTCAAATGATTTCTGCTCAAACGCAGATTGTTCTGAGGACTGTACTGCTGTGAACAATATTCAATTCTCAGTTCAGCAGGTATTAAGGCATCTGGAATCCTTAGATATCTCAAAAGGACCTGGTCCCGATGCACTTCCTGCAATATTTCTCAGAAATACAGCTAAGAACATTTGCGTTCCTCTACAAATTATTTTTAATCGATCCCTGTCACAAGGAATCTTTCCTGATGCTTGGAAGCGAGCTAGCGTAACACCGGTGCACAAGTCAGGTCCTGCAGATGACGTTGAGAACTATCGCCCAATATCAATATTGTCGACCTTATCGAAACTCTTTGAAAAGCTTGTACATAGTGTACTTTATCCGTTGCTACATAATGTTATTGTTACACAACAACACGGATTTGTTAAAAGAAGATCTACGGTAACAAATCTTGTAGAATATTCAGAATACATTTTTAATGACATGGATGCAGGTACTCAAGTAGATTCAGTCTATACTGATTTCCAGAAGGCGTTCGATAAGGTTGACCACGAGCTGCTATTGCGCAAAATTGCATTTAATGGTATACGTGGGAACCTGTTGAGGTGGTTTTCATCGTATGTTTCCAAAAGGACGCAGCGCGTTGTGATTAATGGTTATCAATCATTTTCTATAGCCGTGACATCAGGTGTTCCTCAAGGATCGATTTTGGGACCCCTTCTATTTATTTTGTTCATTAACGACATAGGCAAATGTTTCCAAAATTCAAAATTTCTTTTATATGCAGATGACTTAAAAATATTCAGGCCGATTAAAAACACTAGCGATTGTCTTGCTTTGCAAAGTGACTTAAATAGACTGTCTGAATACTGCGTGTGTAATAAACTAAAACTTAGCGTGCCTAAATGTTGTTATTTGAACATCACCAAAAACAAAAACATCTTCAGATACCAGTACTCTCTAAATTATGTCACTTTAAATAGAGTTACCATAATTCGCGATCTGGGTGTCATTTTTGATGACAAGCTTCATCTTGATGTACACATAAATACAATTGTAAACAAGGCTTGGCGCATGTACGGATTTGTTATGCGATCAGCCACTGAATTCGTGCGCCCTCAAACCTACCTTTATCTATACAAGACCTTAATTAGATCTCAATTAGAGTATGCAGTTGCAGTGTGGAATCCCCTATACATTAAATATTCCAACTGCTTGGAAATGGTACAAAAGAAATATTTAAGAACTATGACTTATAGGTGCTTTCACTCTTCTGCGTCTTATGTCGATTTACTGAGAAAATATAATCTTCTAAGTCTTACTGGCCGGCGGATGTTTCTGGAGACCGTGCTCTTGTACGACCTCTGCAGAAACACTTACGACTGTTCTGATATATGCAACAGAATTTGTTATTTAGTTCCCAGAAGAATGCATTTGCGTGCAGTGCGCAAGCAACCGTTGTTTGCAGTGAGAGCATGTCGAACAAATGCTGGTGTTCGAGCACCGTTGCGACGTCTTGTTGACAATTATAATAAACACTTTCTTGACATCGATTTATTCTGTGCCGCACGTGGAAGATTCCGAAACTCGACTCACAAGGCAATCAAGGAATTAGACATCTTGTCCTTTTACTCATAGATTATTATGTTTCATAATAAATGCACTAACGTATTATTTAAAAGTTTAAAATCACTGTTTTTTGTTTCGTTCATATTTTTGTCACTTTTAACTTTTCTTTGAAGCGTGTTATTAATATTTTGTTTATATATTCTGTGAATAACGCCGCTGATTACATAATTGTTAATTTTAAGTTGTATGTCTCTCCTATGCTTTATTATGTAATTGTTTGTTGTTCCAAATAAATAAAAATAAAAATAAAAATAAAATCTCAAATGTAGTCCGTTGGTTGCTTGGTTAGATTTAGTGGTTTATTAGAGAGTTATTTCTTGAAAAGATTAGTTTTATTAGCAGTTGTTTCTTGAATGTCAATGCGATTTCGTTTATAGATTTGCCTGAGTTAGATGTTCTAAAAATTCTCCAAGATAATGCAACACTCCCAACTTTTGTTAATGAGCAATTTCAATGCTATTATAGCGATGCCAAGTAAGTTACGCGATAATGAATACCTTCAATGGGCATTTCATTAGGGAAAATTGCAAGTATGAGTTAGAGAGGGTCGAAATTTATGAAGTTCTATAATTATCAAAACGCTCCAAATTACAAACATTGTAAATGTATTAACATCAGAATTAATTAATTTCCCTAAAGTGCCTTGAATTTTGTAAATTCATCAGTCCAATTCAGGAAACAAGATTTTTGAAATACAATTTTTGTTTTGTTTTGACTCAATTACAGTACTGGCCGAGATGTTGGTTGTATTAATTATGATGAATTTGTGTAGGATCCCAACGCGTCAACAGACATCAACGGCAACGATGATGACCCCATGCCTCAGGACAATGGCGATAATAAGCACGGCACACGTTGTGCCGGCGAGGTTGCCGGAGTCGCCTTCAACCAGTATTGCGGCGTCGGCATCGCTTACAATGCTAGTATTGGTGGCGTAAGGATGTTGGACGGAGTCGTCAACGATGCTGTTGAAGCTAGAGCCTTAGGTCTTAACCCAGACCACATCGATATCTACAGCGCTTCGTGGGGACCTGAGGATGACGGCAAAACTGTTGATGGTCCTGGACCTCTTGCTAGGAGGTAGGATATTAGACTACTTTAGTGAATTACGTAGTAAGAATATGTAATGAGATAAGTTGAAATTTATTCTCGCGTTTTTTCTTCAGGGCATTCATCTACGGAGTTACAAGTGGACGTCGCGGTAAGGGTTCCATCTTCGTGTGGGCTTCAGGAAACGGTGGTAGACATACAGACTCTTGTAACTGTGACGGTTATACGAACAGTATATTTACTTTGTCAATTTCTAGTGCAACACAAGGTGGTTATAAACCGTGGTATCTTGAAGAATGCTCTTCTACTTTAGCTACTACATACAGTTCAGGAACTCCAGGACATGACAAGAGTGTCGCCACTGTTGATATGGACGGCAGGTTGCGAGCCGATCATATTTGTACAGTAGAACACACGGGAACTTCGGCTTCCGCTCCCCTCGCGGCCGGAATATGTGCTTTAGCTCTAGAATCAAACTCAGAACTCACATGGAGGGATATGCAATACTTAGTTGTAATGACGTCACGACCAC
The DNA here is from genome assembly GCA_905163415.1 of Noctua fimbriata. Lineage (NCBI taxonomy): Eukaryota > Metazoa > Arthropoda > Insecta > Lepidoptera > Noctuidae > Noctua > Noctua fimbriata. The sequence continues at coordinate 3,965,360 of LR990942.1, read as the reverse complement.
AGCCTCTCGAGAAAGAAGGAGGCTGGATCATAAACGGAGTCAAGAGGAAAGTAAGTCACAAATTCGGGTACGGCCTGATGGACGCATCCGAAATGGTCAAATTAGCAGAGCAATGGGCCACCGTCCCGCCACAACACATTTGCAAGTCACAAGAAATTAACGAAGACAAGCAGATAGAATCAACATTTGGATACACTTTATCAACGCACATGGACGTTAATGGGTGCAGTTCCACAGTAAACGAAGTGCGTCATCTTGAACATGTTCAATGTAAAATATCGTTAAGGTTCTTCCCTAGAGGTAATCTACGTATACTTTTAACATCTCCAATGGGCACTGTTTCTACCTTATTATTTGAAAGGCCACGTGATGTAGTTAGTTCTAACTTTGATGACTGGCCTTTCCTAAGTGTTCACTACTGGGGTGAACACGCTGAAGGAAGATGGACGCTACAAATAATAAATGCCGGCAACAGACATGTGAACCAAGCTGGTATACTTAAGAAGTGGCAGCTGATATTCTATGGAACATCAGTTGATCCAGTACGATTAAAAACTAAAAGGCCGTCGCCAGTAGCGCCTTTTCCATTCCCCACCGCCGCGGACGGCTATGAAACTATCGGGGATTCTTTTTACAACACTGACGCGTTTGCCAACTATCAAAACTTTCCAAATCTATTCGCCGCCGGGTCTAACCCGGAAAAGGCGGTAGCTCGGCTCGATGGACACAATGTCCCTTCTCCGCATGGGGAGAATGTCCTCGCTGATAGTAATGATAAGCGCGTCATGCATGATTGTGATCCCGAATGCGATTCTCAAGGATGCTATGGAAAAGGACCCATTCAATGCATCGCGTGCAAACACTACAGACTAGATGATTCCTGTGTTTCCCGGTGCCCTCCAAGAAGTTATGCGAATCAAGGCGGAGTGTGCTGGCCGTGTCACGAGTCTTGTGAGACTTGCGTTGGACCGGGCCAGGACTCGTGTCTGACATGTGCCCCGGCACACTTGCTAGTTGCAGACCTGGCCGTGTGCCTCCAACAATGCCCAGATGGTTACTGGGAAGATAGCGAGGCTTCCGTTTGCCGGGCGTGTGCTGCCCACTGCGCCACTTGTTCCGAACGAGCTGATGGTTGTACGTCTTGTGAACACCATCTAGTTCTTCACGACGGAACATGTTTGGCGTCATGCCCGTCTTCTCACTACGAAACTGAAGATTATATGTGCGCAAAATGTCACGAATCTTGCGACACTTGTGAAGGGCCCGCGGAAGCGCAGTGCGTGACTTGTCACCCGTCGACTTATGCATTAGACGGCCGTTGTATTACGTCATGTCCTCCAGCTTATTATGCTGATAAAAAGAGGAAAGAATGTATGAGGTTCGTATCATATATTTCCGTGTTATTTTAATATAAGCTTTGATGTGACCTCGTTTTCATGTTTTTGTTTTTTTTAGGTGTCCCGTCGGTTGTTTAACATGCACGAGTGCGTTCTGCCTCTCATGTGAACCTTACTGGGAACTGAATAAAAAAGGAAAATGTATGCCCGTGGGAACTGAGAAGTGCAGTTCAGGCGAATTTGCTGCAGGAGACCAGAAATGCAAAAGATGTAACGAAGCTTGTGACTCATGCTACGGAGAAAACGATGGAACTTGTCTTACTTGCCAGAACTCTAACTTACTTGAAGATTACAAGTGAGTACAGTTCATAGATATTTTTATAGCTAATTCTCTTTTCGAATCAGCCTAATTAAATTCTGTTTCGACAAATCATAAAAGCGGAACTTCTATGTCCAGTTTAATTGCGTATTAAAGCCCTTTATATTCTGTTTAATTTTCACACGGAAACCTTAACGAACCGCGGTTCGCATGCACGTGGACGTGACCCGGGTCCATGTTTATTTTTAGCTAATGAGTAAGGTCAACGTTAATAATTATGTTACCTTGTGGTATTTTTGGGTCCTTGTATTTTTTGCCAGCTACAATTTTGCATCCCTCTCGTTTTGTTTTGATTTAATTTTGAGTACTGCCTATTTTAAATAATATTTGGAATATGTTTAAAGATTATTTTGCATGAGATGTATTGTTGAATTGTATTGTGTCGAGTTTCTCACATTCGGCACACCGAATGCTCACTGTAACAGAATGGTAGGATGTGGCGTCGAGTCGTCCGAACCAAAACGAGACGAAATACGTGTTTTTCGCTTTTAATGCGTAGACATAAAGCTCTTTTTGACCGGCTCAAGCTGATTTCGCGTTGATAAGTTATTAGTAGGGTTAAAAGATATTTATTATATTTCTTAGTTTCTGCTTTGAAAGTTAGGGAAACTTTTTGAGTATTCTGTATTTGATACTTCTCATTAACGTAATCAACCCTTTCTTTCCTATAGGTGTGTATCAGAATGCAGTAAAGGTTACTATCCAGAGGCAGGTCGTTGTGCGCGATGCATGCACGGCTGCTCCGACTGCGTGTCGCGACTCAACTGCACGTCGTGCGTCAGTGCGTTGCGGCTACAGTCAGGCGCTTGCAGGACGGCATGTGCTGATGGGTATGGACTTCTTTTGTAATTTACGAGATCTTAGGACTCATGATAATACAGTTGAAAGACTGGCTCAAGTTTCATGATCATCACCAAAATAACCAAATGACATTCTTTGCTCTGAATACCAATTGCCGGCCACAAAAATCGACGGCTGATTTAGATTGGTGAAACAAAATTATGTGTTTTATGGCTTAACTGGAATATCCGTGACCATTCTTGACTTTTTCATTCACACACCAAGTTATTAAAAGTGTTGTTATTGTCAAAGGTACTACGCGGATCGCGGCACATGTTCGAAGTGCTACCTGTCCTGTCACACGTGCATCGGACCGCGACGAGACCAGTGCGCGTCGTGTCCTGAGGGCTGGAGGCTGGCCGCGGGAGAATGTCACCCGGAGTGTCCGCAAGGTATGCAGAGGAGTGATTTTCCTCCTGTTGTACTAAAGTTGTTTACCGAAGTTACTAAATGCCGGAGGTTAAAATAAGTGGTAACATTTTCAAGGCATTTTGTTTGCCTAAAGCGATTTTCAACTGTATTGACATATGCGTACTTGTTTTATGTAAATTTGCTACCATTTTTGTTATTGTTATAGATCATAGAATGTCACTTTGTCTAGGATCTCTGGTTCACCGTTTCCGGATAAACAGAAGCTAACTATAAGATTATTTACTTATACAACGATCTGAAAGAAAACTGATTTCGTATGAGAGTCATAAGTATTTTACTTTACGCAACAACGAACAACCTGAATTTAAAATGTATGTTTCGGTGCATGTATAACTTGCACTGCAATTTGAGGCCATTCTGAAGTTTGAAATTACACGGATGTTTGACATTCTAGTATGACGGCTGTCCGCAAGCAAAATACGCGCTTTGACGTGGAGTTGCGTTCACCAGCCCGTTATACAATACAATGACAGCTGTCATTTCACCTGTCTAGTTCTTGTTTTCCCTCCAATCTTCTGTGTTCCCATCCTAAATCTACAAAACCGGCGCCATAATTTTGCCTAAATGTATCGCGCATTTATTACCTTATCTATTTACTTTATTAATTCACTGCCCACACGAATAACGATGAAAATGAAGATAACAATCAAATGTTTCCCCTGGTTACTTATTACAACATTTCTTCTAATGAATCGCGTGCGGGAAGCGGAAGGGAAAACAACAAAATATGTTTATTCCCATTATTGATTAGTGTGGATAATACAATAGATGAGATTAATGGAGATGTAGCTGAAGGGTAACAAAGCGGATTATAATGTTGTTGTGTTAGTGGACATGCGCAAGGGTGTCCACGAACTTATAATCTTGTTGGAGTCTTTGTCTGGACAGATATTTGTAACGGGATGTGGTTTTGCGGAAATTAATACCGTTGTGCACACGCCTGGTTCCCCGAACTGGTTGGTTAAGTCTATTTAGAAAACCCTAATCAACAATGTTACAAGTCCTGTAAGGCGTAAGAAAAAGAAAATTCGAAGAGATCCAGCAACTTCTCCTCCGCTATTCATTTCTGTAGCCTGTACGAGATTAGGATGGCTCTTAAACAGCTTAAAAACAACAAGGCACCGGGTGATGACGGAATTACGGCCGAACTCCTGAAGGCGGGTGGAAAACCGGTACTTAAGGCCCTTCAGAAGCTGTTTAATTCCGTCATACTCGAGGGGAAGACGCCGCAGGCATGGTGCAGGGGTGTGGTGGTACTCTTCTTCAAAAAGGGCGACAATGCCCGGCTGAAGAACTATAGGCCCATCTCACTTCTAAGCCATGTCTACAAGTTGTTCTCAAGAGTCATCACGAATCGTCTCGCGCGCAGGTTTGACGATTTTCAGCCTCCCGAACAAGCCGGATTCCGAAAAGGCTTTAGCACCGTAGACCACATACATACGCTGCGGCAGGTTATACAGAAGACCGAAGAGTATAACCTGCCTCTCTGCTTAGCGTTTGTGGACTACGAGAAAGCCTTCGATTCGATCGAGACTTGGGCTGTACTGCAGTCTCTCCAACGGTGCCAAATCGACTATCGGTACATCGAGGTGCTAAAGTGTTTGTACAAAAACGCCACCATGTCAGTCCGACTTCAGGACCAGACCTCGGAACCTATCCTTCTACAGCGAGGCGTGAGACAGGGAGACGTCATATCTCCGAAACTGTTCACCGCTGCACTGGAGGATATCTTCAAGGTTCTGGACTGGAGAGGGCTAGGCATCAACGTCAATGGCGAGTACATCTCTCACCTTCGATTTGCCGACGATATAGTGGTCATGGCTGAGACCATGGAGGACCTCAGTACAATGCTCGATGACCTTAGTAGAGCTTCCGAAAGAGTGGGTCTTAAAATGAACATGGACAAAACCAAAATCATGTTGAATGCCCATGTAACACCCACTCCTATCAAGATCGGAGACTCTACACTCGAAGTTGTAGACGATTATGTCTACCTGGGACAAACGATCCAGTTAGGTAGGTCTAACTTCGAGAAAGAGGTCAATCGTCGAATCCGACTCGGCTGGGCAGCGTTCGGGAAGTTGCGTGGTATCTTCTCGTCCAACTTACCGCAGTGTCTCAAGACGAAAGTCTATGACCAGTGTGTGTTGCCAGTGATTACATACGGGACCGAAACGTGGTCGCTCACAATGGGCCTTATCAGAAGGCTTAAAGTCACCCAAAGGGCAATGGAGAGGGCTATGCTCGGAGTTTCCTTGCGTGATCAAATCAGAAATGAGGACATCCGCAAGAGAACCAAGGTAACCGACGTAGCCCGAAGAATAGCCAAACTTAAGTGGCAGTGGGCAGGGCACATTGCTCGCAGAACGGATGGCCGATGGGGCCGAAAAGTTCTGGAGTGGCGACCGCGAACCGGAAGACGCTGCGTTGGAAGGCCTCCCACTAGGTGGACCGATGACCTGGTGAAGGTTGCAGGGATCCGCTGGATGCGAGTCACACGGGACCGGTCAATGTGGCGACACTTGGGGGAGGCCTATGTCCAGCAGTGGACGTCTTTCGGCTGAAATGATGATGATGATGATTCATTTCTGAGTAATTTCTTCCACTGGGCCCGCACGTGGTGGATTGTAGCCTACTCCTAGACTTCCAAAGACAGGAGTCCAGTGAGCCAATGGGATATTTTTAAGCCGTCTCTAGGGTGCGGTCCTATTGTAAATATAGACTTCGACCTGGTGCTGTGAATATCAAAGCTATAGCTCCAATAGCATTTTGCCTGTCACGAGAATCTAACCCAGGCTCGTTTAGATTCCCAAGCTTATCAATCATGCGTTGTGAACAACTAGCAAAATATTAAATATTAATAAAACAGTCTTAAACGTAATCTATACGAATAAAATCGTAATTCGTTATTTTATCGCCTGGAGGTTTTCGTCTAGTTTAACTGAAAGAGATTTATCACTGTAAGCATCTTGCGGCCTCAAGTACCTAGCTACTAAAGACTCTCTACTGAATTCAGTCTATGTTCGTGTACTCAGATTTCAAGTGAATTCTTGAATCTCTTTCATCTACTTATAAATCGTATCGCACGACTGTAATCCCAAGAGTTGAATAAGATATTGTGTTGTGAACTATCACTGGTCGCTATCATGTACGAATGAAACGATAAAATCAAGAACTTCACTTTTTAAAACATCTTGAGACACATACAAAAAAAAACTTTGGGAATTTGACATCTTAAAATACTATCTAATGTTTTATCTCCAACACAACAAAAACAGAAAACGAGGCCTTTTTTTTCAATCCTCTCGGTATTTGGGTATTGCAGACCTCCTTTAGGGGCATTTATTTTATTCATCTTTATTTCCTACAGGTTTTTACCAAAGCCTGGGCGGCTGCCGTCACTGCCACCACTACTGCCGCGAGTGCGACGGCTCCGGCCCGCTCCACTGCAAGTCCTGCCCACCCCGCTTCATGCTAGACGGCGGGCTTTGTATGGAGTGTCTCGGCTCGCAGTACTACGACGCCAGCAGTGGAACGTGTCGAGGATGCGACGAGTCTTGTCGGACGTGTTCAGGACCGGGACAGTTTAGTTGTACCACGTGTTCTAGACCGCTAAGACTTGATAGGTAAGTGTTTGTTATACAAGGCGGGCTATGCGTGGGTTTATATAAGGTGTAGTGCGAGGATGCCAGCAGTGGAACGTGTCGAGGATGCGACGAGTCTTGTCGGACGTGTTCGGAACCGGGACGTATAAGTCGTACCACGTGTTTTAAACCACTAAGACTCGATAAGTATGTGGCTGGTGTTTACTGAACATGATGGGCCGAGTGGCTGACCTGCTGGCCTAGGGCATTGGAGAGCAGCGAAAAGGGTCCTGAGGGAAATTATCACTTTTATTATTCTGCATGTTCATCGCTCAGTGGATAGGAAAGACAATAATGGCGGAGGGATACCACTCGGTTTCCAAAACCTTTATATCTGATTGATTTTTTTCTGCATTGTTCAAAATAAATTGAACCAAGTGTTCAAGTTAACACGCGGTTTCACAATCAGCTCGTCTAAATCCGGTTTTAAGAACCAAAAAAAAAAAAACAAATAAAAATACAAAAATTTCATTTAAAATTCTTTTTTTGCATCTATGCGCGGGACAGTTCAATTGCCACGTAACGCTGCACGTTGGCTCGACAGGTGGGTCATACGTTTAGAGGTTACTTTATACGCCGGTTTTGTATGAAATAGCGAGTGAAACAGTCTAGTTGAATAGCAGCCGGCTCGTGCCATCGCAGACGGCGAGAAATGTCGAGGGCACGTGCTCAAAGCACTGCAGTTTTCTGTTCACGTGAAAAGAACTGGTTTTTGTGGTCGTGTGTGAGCGTGCCGAGATATTATATAACATAACATCACGCCTGTTATCTTCGTAGGGTAAGACAGAGGTATAACGCTATAGTTTACCAACTATTAGCTAGTTATGTTTTAGTTTCATATAACAATGGACATGCCTTTTGTCATCACAACCAGCCACAAATTCAAGCTTCGAGCTGGGCTATATTAAATATTCATAGCATAGCATATTCAGCCTATACTGTACCCACTGCTGGGACATAGGTCTCTCTATGAGAGGGCATACCCTCTCATAGAGAGGAGACCTGTGTCCACGGGCCTGCGTGGTGGATTATAGCCTATGGGCTATAATCCACCTCGCAGGCCCGTGCGGGTTGGTAGATGTCACATGTCTTCGATTTTTTTGTTCTAGGACATGCCGGTTTCCTCACGATGTTTAATTAAATATTCAGAGAGTAAATATATTGTTTCTGCCTCACTATTTTATTCTTAATTAAAAGTAAAATAAAATTGAAAACAATTTTCATTATTTAAAAGCTCACGGTATAAAAATATCAAGTTATACTGCGATTTCTGAAGGTTCAAAAATAAACTGCAAATTAATGAAAACAATTTCAAGCACGCTTCCATTATTAAAAGTTTAGTTTTGTGATAAATACATTGAAAATCAACTAGATATGATAAAATAAATTTTCGCGTTGTAAATTCATAAAATATTGACTAAGTAGAAGCCGACCCCAAAATAGGAAAAAAGCTAGGATACATGTTGATGAAAATTATAAACTATAACTACAAAACTTATATTTTCATGTCGCATTTCCCTTTGCACTCAAGTGAAACATTTCAGCCGACACTACCACTTAGTTTCCACGGCTCGGAGCAAAGGTGGCTCGCCGTAGAGAGTCCTTATACTCCTCAGTGATTGAAGGGGACTGACACACGTACTGCGCGTCGACCAGAAACACTTACGGCCGTCCTACGGCTAAGCTAGTGGAGACTTACCTTTACAAAGCGTTTGGCATAGTGCTACTATTTTTCAGGCTGATTTTCCTTTTTTTTGTTGAGGTTAAACAAGGAATTTTACGTGCATTTTCTCATCAGCAATCTTTCATGTGTTTACCACTCGGTTTCCAAAAACTTTATATCTAATCGGCTTTTTTTCTGCATTGCTTGTTCAAAATAACTTGAACCAAGTGTTCAAGTTAGCAATAATCTTTCATGTGTTGAAAATGTCGTCATCGTTTTCTGCCAATAGTCAACATTTTGTGAGTGATGTTGGGATGCTTGGCCATTTCGTTGCCAAAAGATTAGGTACCCAGTTTGCAAGATTCACGCTTGATTGTAAGAAACTTGACCACCAAACCTACAAAATTGTTCGTACCTATTTATGGTGGAAGCTCCAGGGTAGCCCGCGAAAATCTAATTTTCTTACGTTTTACAATTTGCAGGTCAGTATCAGGTTGTATGGTGATGAAAAATGAGTCGTTGCGCGACTCGAATGTAGTTATAGAATTGTAATCATTAAAATCATTAATACCACCCTCTAAGTTCATGTAACTCCATTCAAGAACTATTTCATGAGAAAGCCATTTAGTGGGGTTCAATGACATTAGAGGGTTGTATTGATGATTTTAATTCTGTAACTACATACGTGTTACTTGCCCGAATTATTTTTCATCAACATATAACATGACACTGACCTGCAAATTGCAAAAAACGCAAGAAAATTTGAATTTCGCGGGTTACCCGCTTCCACCTTAATCACAACAGCTGTCACGCTTTGACAGTAGTGTCAACTATTTCACACTACTGTCAAAGCGGCAGTTTGGCGTAGTGTGTCACAACTTGATGAGCAAATAAGTTTCTTAACCATACTTGAGTGTCGTTGCATGCGTTCTTTATTCATGCAATTCTCGACTAGGCCCGCACAGAGATGATGCAGAGTAGTTTAGATTCAAGACAAGTCACGTTGACAATAATAGATATGATTTAGCAATATTGTAAAAAGTATACTATCTATCGTATTCTACCAATTATAACCATGGTTGGTAGAACCTTGTCACCTATTGTTTTTGTCATTGATTTCCCCTGCTCCAGTGCCTTTCCGGTACATCCCTAACTATCAGAAATCTACAGATAGAATCAAATTCCGTTCAGTCATCTGTGTAACACGTAGCAAGATTCGAATCTAACAGAAACGTATCCTTTACAGTTAGATTATCGTTTGCGAGATAATCGAATATCTAGTGGAACATTCGAGAATTTCCTAGAATTGCTACCTATGACGCCTGTACAAATGTAAGATACATATTACCTATCCCTTTGTGCTGTCTAGCTAAATAGGATATTGGATACTAAAGAGTCAAGGATATTAGATGTCATGTAGGTGTGAAATATCGGTTGTAGGTTGGATTGATCGAGTAGCAGCATATATTTACTTAGATGACTTTTATTAAGACCTTTGGATAAAGATTTGTCAAATATTTTTGAGCAAGGAAGAACAGAGAACATGTCAATAAAAGAACAACTTGAGTGATATTTCCCACAGGCAGTGTGTTGTGTCGTTATCCCTCTGCCTCACCCTTTTTATGCATATCACGTAACTGTCTTTTCTTTTGCATTTTTTGTTTTCTGTATCTTTTTCTGATATAATTTTTCCTCACCTTTTTCCTGTCCAGGCTAAACAATCAATGCGTGCCGTGCTGCTCTGAGCGTGGCGCGACCAACTCCACGCCCGCCACCGACTGTTGCCATTGTAACCCTGATACTGGTACGTTATTTACTTATTTTACTTGTATGCTATGTATAGCAAAGAAAAATCAGCTCCTACAAAAGCGCAATACCTACACGGTAAAAATGTTTAGAACAGCTGATTTTTTTAAAAATAACCTTTGAAAAATTTCTATGTAGCGAGGCTCAGAATGATGTACTGAATACGTGGTAACCGTTTTCGCGTCGGTGTACCCTACCACTCTGTGTTATAATTAAACAAGACGTGATCAAAGCAAACCAAGTAAATAGAGGAAGCGTTCAGCTTCAATACCAGACTTCGGAATGGCAACTTCAGCTTTGGTCGTTCATTGAACATAGCCTATGTTCAACAGTGGAGTTTTACTCGCTGCAGGCAATCCAGGGGGCGTAGACAAAGTTATTCTTTCAGCGATAAAGCTCATTGTAGATGGCGCGACTATAGCTAGGCCTCAATCCGGCCAATGAGGTCAAGCTATTTTGTAATATAAAATGACATTATCAGATTTTCAACCAATGAGGATGCTTGGAACCAGCAATGCTAGCGCCATTATAGACTGGTCGCTTTAATGAGTCCTCGCGAAGGTATCAATTTAAATGGAATATTCTGAAGGTTGATCACGTATTGGTTCAATTACTATCGTAATACCTACGAGGGTTATTTTAAAGAAAATAACCTGTGGGATATTGTTAAGACTTTGTGATTGCTTAATGTGCCTTTGATGAGGCAAGGCGGAGGACTCATTAAAGCGGTCGGTCTATAGTTTTACGGTTGCCATCCTCATTCTGTTAAAGTTGCTGAAGAAATACGAAATGATATATAAATAAATATATTTCAAACAATCGTAATTGTTATCATTTCCACCAGGCGAGTGCATAAACTCGTCAGTAGCGGGCAAGCGCCGCATCGCGGAGTGGGGCGCGCTGCACACGGCGCCGAGCGCTCGCTCCGCGCCCAGCGCCGCCGTCGTGACGCTCGCGGTGTGCGCGGCGGCCGTCGTACTGTTCATCGCTGTGCTGATGGTGTTACAGGTATGTGTGGGAGGAAGCCTGATTTTTTTTTTTGGGATGAACTTTTGTTACACAAGGGTGTGTACAAAGATCTTTCGGGGCGTTAGTGAAATTGACAAAGGGCGTTCTTGAATTAAATATTTTGTTAAAAAGGCGTTTTTTCGGATTTTGGACACGTCAAATGATCCCTGTACAGTTCTAAATATGGCTGAATCTTTCAGAATTTAAACAATAACTGTAAAGTTATGTAGGTAACCCAGATTCACAGGGATAACTCAAAGACATCCAGACTGAGAAATTTGGATCCATGTATATGATTGTTGATAGAATGCAACATAGTAGTTTTATGTTGCGTCTAATATTGCAAGTCTAGTTCGCCATATAGTTAGCTCTTGCTCAGCTGAATAATGACCATTAAAAGGATATGAATCAATTTATATACGGTTTTGGGCCCATATAAGTTTGCCTTGTAACTGTATAAAACTATTCCCTAATTTCAAGTATATCTTTAATTTGTGGCGTACTATACTATCAAATATAATATCAGCCGGATATGTTAAATAAAGTACACATTTCTCATCACACAGTACTAATAAACCATATTACGGTCCGTACGTCATAAACATAAACATTCATACTTTACTGCGAATAACCTCATTAATGTCGCTATCGACATTCTCGTACGTAAGAGCAGCATACGAAATGTAGACGTTTCATGCCACATAAATACTTATTTTTATTTTTCTTGGAATAATAAACTTAGTATACGTCCATAACATGTTTATTTTGAGCTAACGACAAATAAGGAAGTTCTAGGAATTATTGTTTTTGTTATCTTTGACTGTTGGACCAATAATGGGAATTGTTTACTGGGTAAATACAGATATAAATGTAGGCTATCATTATTTTCCGTAGTGTGTTTCCATGCTACAAACCCCGCTAGAGAAACATTATTCTGGTCATCACGTTTCTATACAACATTATTTTTAGTATATGCGAAACCTGAATATAGTTTGTTCAGAATAAGTAACTGATTCGATTCCAATAATTTTTAAACCATGTTATATTTCGTCCCAAAAATATTAAAAAAATTACAAGTTGGACACCGAGCGACATTAAGTACCTATCGCAATCATTTAGGTATCTACTGCCAAATGATTATTATCAATGAGCTCAAGATGAAGCTGGAGTCGCGCGCGCGGGCGCGCTGCGTGGTGACCACGTTTTTGTGCGGACAACTAGGTAACAGAACAAGCTTAAAATTTTGTGATTTTCATGTTACAGTTTTGAAATTTTGTACATAGATACTTTACATTTTAATACTAGATACGTGTTTCATGTTTCGCATAAACTAAAACTAATGTTGTAAGAGTCCGGATAACGTTTTTTACTTTCAATTTTCATTTACCCTTTTATTTTATATTTTCTTTGAGTACTATCGAGAAACTCTGACAAATAAAAAGTCCGGTAGTTATAATCACAGTTTTTAAAATGTCCTTTCCGTTCGCAGGCGCACAGTCCGCGCGAGAAGCAGAGGAGCACACGCACGCGGGGCGTCGTGTATTCCCCGCTTGCGTGCACCGACGACGGAGACGTCGCCGTTCTCACCTCGCGCATCAACCTCCCCACTAGAGAGAGCGAGACAGAGCGACCCGAGTGCGAGCACGAACCACTACTCGAACATTCCACATAGCGCGCGCTGTGATCCTAGTACTAAGTTATGACGACATCAGTCAAGTGATGGGTAAGTCAGTAAGTGATATACGGTCACAACTTCCTAATTATTGAAAATTTTAGTTGTTCAATTTTACACGATAGAGATATAAGCAGTAAGTCAACTTCGCTAGATTGTTACACTTTGACACGGACGTCAATTAAAGTTGGACTACTGTTCATTTCTTTACTGTGTTTTCAATGAGGACCATTACAATTACGTTTGATGTTGTTATAAGACACTTACCTGAAGCTTTGTAAAAGCTAATGAAAATCCGAAGTAAGGACGTGAAGCGCGGACTTTTTATCGATAAATTCAATAATTATGATAAAGTTACTTCCGTTAATTATTTATTTACTCGAAAATTATCTATCGATCGATAAAACGTCCATGCTTATTGAGTGTTCGATAAAATACATTTATCGAATATCGATAAAAATCTACGACTTTAGTATGCAGTTACTGCCATTGCATAATGTTTGGTGGAAAAGAGGAAACTGACTCCCATATTTGTCCAAAACTCGACCATAGTACTGACAAAGAATGTTCCAGAATAGATCAATTTTCGAAACAAATAAGTAGCTCTATTTATAATAACTTAACAAATGGATAACTGTGACACTTAACGTGATCTTTTTCTGTACTGAAATATGTAACACAAATTGGTAAGTTATACCGTAAACCAATCTGGAATTATTTTATTTGTCGGTATTATGTATCGATACAAATCACAACACCAGTCGAAGTAATAAAGTCTCGTAATTAAAATAACTATGTATGTATGTAATATAGCTAGTTATAAAATTGTAAGTTGAACAAAGAGTTCGTGTAGCGATGGTTTCGACGCCACACCGTTACAATGTGATACTTGGACGATGTAACTCACAATAGTGTTCCTTCGATATTCACTCGGAAGTTTGCAAAAGAATCGATTCCATATCAATCATTCAATAGTTAAAGATAGATAGAACATTCCTTATAACTTTTCAAACTTTCGAACAGCTCGAATATAAAAAATTACGTCCAGGAAAAATATTCTAATCGATTACACATTTAATTGATAATCGAAACTTAATCGATTAAGACTATGATAGCTTCGCATTCAGTTTCGTAGCTATGTGTAGGAACACAAGTCCTTATTAGGGGTTCCATGTTTGCTGGTACATCTTGACTTAGCGCTCACTCGACTTAATCAAACCTGCCTTTGATGTTAGCCACTGAGGTAATTTGCATTACACATGTGGTATGTTCTATCTCTGTCGCACAAATACCTGAGAACCGTCCATTGTTTGCTCCCTTCTCGATTTGGGCTGTCTTGATGCGTTATTGTTTACTGTTTATTAGGAAGTTTACACATTGTTATTAGGGGCTATTTTGGCGTGACGGCCCATGGAAAGTTTTCTATAGGCAGTTACGCTAATATCGAGTACCTATAGAGTTTCTAGTGATGTTACTAAGACGGCCTAAAATGATTGCTTGCTGTTGCTTACTATAATTTTAGACTTAAATAAAAACAATGTTTTGTATGATCAAAATAATAGATATCAGCAGACATGATGCCATCAAAAGTCATTGAAATATAAGCCATAAAACATGCCACGAATACACTATAGGTAATGTAATATGAATCTGATTTAAGATCTGGTGAGCTCTCTTAGTATGGCGTTACGACCCTTAACGGTAATTAAATGTATTTTAATTATAATTAGTTCATAGGCCCAAAGTTACCATAGCGTTTTAAAAATTGTACAATTTTTAATTTTGAACCAGTTCAAGTCGACGAAAATATAGTTTGTTGATTCTATTAGACATTTTTTTACAAAACCCTAAAATATACCTTGACTCGTCATAATTTTAACGTTATTTTATAAGTAGTAAAGCTTCTTAGTTTTAATTGTAATTACTTAGTTAAAAAATAATCATTCATTTATTTCTGCCGCGACCTTAGATATATTTTTAGAAATTAGATTTTTATATTTAAATAATAAAATTGTCACAAATTTCAATCTCAATTGTATAAAGTCTCAAAATTTACATGTTTTATATTTGACAGCTATGTTAATAAAGATAATGTGATATAAGTACTGTAAGATAATACATGATTGGACCTCCGTCGTATGAAACACGGCGGTTATAGGGAAATTAAATAAAGTCAAAGATATAATGTTACCATTTACCAGCACCAACTGTATATAATGTTAGCTAGATTGTTGAATTGTTAATAAAGAAAATATTGTCAATAAATTCTTATGGTATTTTAAATAGAAAGAATGTCACAATTTGATTTGGCTTCGAGTTTCGTCAATTAAAATGTACTCAGAATAATTTATTAGGAAACAAATTTTTATAATATTAAATGTTTTCGTTTGTGTTTTACATTTAGGAAAACTCTTGACATCTGTTTGATAAAATATTTTTTGCATGTCCACTATGATTGCATAATTAATTATAATCGAAATTTTCTAATTTTTGTATTTGTGTAAAATTGATTTTAATTTTGTCTGACCCGCTGCCGGGGGGTCTTGATCTAACTTTATTTTCTAGTTTGTTTTAGTGGGAATCTTTTTAATTAAGAATATATTTTTGTATGAAATGTTCTTATGTGCAATTAATATTTGTAATAAAAAGGAAGTCTGTGTCAACGATGTCTGTTTTTTATTCAAATTCTTATATTATTGAATCCAGAAGACGCGGCCATGAAAAGTCATTGCCCGATGCGAATTCCGGCCACGTTTCCCATCGTACCCTTCGGAGACAAGTTTCCTAAGATATGCCAAAAAAAAAAAACAGCGCAACCCGAAAATTCGCACATTTCAATACATAATAGTAGAAAATATTCGTACACAGGTATCACAAGTATTAGTTTGGGCGGTGGGAGGTCCGCGTCACCCTCGCATACATTACTGGGCCAATATAGGGGGGTGATATTTGCATAGTATTGTCCCGTGGTCCACGCATTAACATTTAGACTACACGCCGATCCCTAGAAAGCAGATGCCAATACGTACCTGCTTATAATAGGATTTGGAACGCAAATATTATGTATCACTTTTTATTGGGAGGCCTAACCAATGTATCCTGCACGTCTGATAAAGATATACAGGTTTGCTCCGCCTTCGGCGCCTTCGTAGTTACGCCTGCTATACAACATTAGTTTTAGTATACGCGAAACCTGAAACACGGGTCTAGTATTTTTATGTAAAGAATCTATGTACAAAATTTGAAAACTGTATCATGAAAAATCACAGGGTTATAAGCTTGTTCTGTTACCTGGTCGTCCGCACAAAAACGTGTTTACTACGCGGCGCTTACGCGTGCGCGCCTCCAGCGTCGTCTTAAGCTCATTAATAATAATAATTTGGCAGTAGGTACCTAAATTATTGCGATAGGCACTTAAGTCGTCGCTGTCGCTCGGTGTCCAACTTGTAACTTTTTATTAAATAATTTTTGGGACAAAATATAACATGATTTAAAATTATTGGAATCGATTCAGTTACTTATTCTGAACAAACTATATTCAGGTTTCGCATATACTAAAAAGAGTATTGTATAGTATGGGATCTTTTGAGAAATGAACGATATCACAGTAACAATGGTGTGACAGAGTTGAAAAAAAACTTAAAAAATAAAAAACAAGCTTTTATTACAATGAAAAAAAATCGTTTATCTATCAACATTGAACGCGTATACAAAGTTTCGTCCGTACTATTAACCGTTGAGGAGTTTCAAAAGGCGATCATGGCTGCAGGATCCAGTCATGTCTGTCATAAAAATATATTGTCACCAAAACCAAAGGTGCGTTCAAAACTTCAGCTCAATCAGATGGGGGGAACTGGTTTGAAGTTCAGTTGCAAGATTTGACCAATATAGGTAGGACATACTGACTAACAAGGTAAGCTATAAAAGCTTAATTATATAAAGCCAAATATACTCAAAGATATTTTCAAAGAGTTTTTGAGATATTTGCCGAAAAACTGAAAAAGGGGATTCCAAGTTATTGTCGTTTTGAATTAGTAGCGGTTGTTGTGATATAGCAACACTAAGCAATCGAACTCCATGCATTGTTGACAAAGACCACGTCACGGTCAAATGAAGGTCATACTATAATGTGAAAACAAACTGTCCAGTGGGTGTTATACAACGGTGGAGTTGAAAATTTCTTTAGTTTCGGCCTAAGAAGACTAATTTTTGAGATATCTGCGAACGCTAAGCTAGAAGTGGGTACAAACAAAGTTTATGTAAGTAGTAGCTACTGTTGTTAATATTGTAACAAACATTTCTTACAAAAAAAGAAAAAAAAACTACAAGGAAAACCGGAAATTACACATTAAGCGACCTTACTAAATTAGGTAATCGTGCCGAGAAAAAGTAATACGATGAGGTTCATTGTTTGATAAAATGTATGGGACTGATATCAAGTTTTTTTGCCATAAACCTTTATAAGTAAACAGTGTTAACAGTGTTTATGGGAGGGTCATAAACATACAGTGGAGGTTAAGGGCAGTAGTCCTCTAGAATATTGGCAGCGGAAATAAGCGTCACCCTAAGAAATAGGCTGGCTTTAGAAATTAGGCTGGTTTACGAGCAGAGGTCTTGAATTTGAGCCCTACCCGACGTACTTTTGGCGTACTATTTTCTACTAATGAAAAAACGTAATAATAATGTGAAGTCCACAGTAGCCAAAATCTACATAAATGTTGCTATTTATATTTAATAGTGGTTAAAATTATTTATACAAGGTTCTTTGTTTGAAAAACAATCCTTGAATCCAGAAAACCCCAGTATTAACTTAATTTTACAAAATTGAACTTCTGCACAATTTCCATCTTCAAAAACTTCAAGTTTTTATGTGCGTAGTATATAATAATAAACATTTCAATGTCTCAAAATGTACCATGAAGTTGCGTTCTAAATTGGGTTAAAAAGCTATTAAACGCATCTGGATTGCGTCGCGGAGTGGCGTCGGGCCATTTATTAACGATCCCTGGGGGAGTAAGCGGCTAACGACTGATTAAAACTAACTGCGACTCGTGAGTTATGATCGCGAGTTAGTGCACTGGTTGTTTGTGATGTTACTCTGTGTTCTGAACTACTCTGTGTCGTATTCATGTGTTGCTGTTACGTTACACCACGGGCTCCCAACCTTTTTAAGACTAGGGGCCCACCTTGACCTCTTATTTTAGTATTACTTAAATGTCACGCAGTGTGGGAAAGAGATGACACTAGCTACAGCCTGTATAGCTTCATCTTTTGCCACACTGAATTATTATTGCAATAATACTGTTATAAGAGGTGATGGAACAGTCCCAAGGATCATTTGATTTCGTTATTGTTTAGCAGTGACTGTAATTTGATGTTCTAGTCTAGATTAACAGTTTATTAAAGTATTGTATGAGAAAAAACATAATTTTAAACTAAAAAAAAACTAGACCATACCTGGGAACCTTCTAGTTACGGAGATATTGGGAGACAAAGTTCCAACTTTTTCACAATTTTTTTTTGAAATACACGTTTTTAATATAAGGTTTTTAATTTAAACACCTCCACGACCCCCGTACTATTCAATCCATCCATCAGCACAATGTTTTGAGTGCGTTACATTGAGTCCAACTTACCGTAAAACGTGATTTTTCACGCCAAAAAAAAAATCTTTTCCCAGCAATAATTTTTGTAAAGTTACTTAGTTAGATGTATATAATGCTTGGTTGACGGCTTCGTGAAGGGTCCATTTACACCTTGTATGCTATAATTGTTACTATAGACATAAATGTTATTCATGAGCTTGCATCTTCAGTACCAGTTAAAAGTTTGAATTTTTATGCTTTTCGCTTACCATAATGTTAGCTCTTGCAGACTGGTGGTCCGTGGACCATAGGTTGAGAACCAATGCGTTACAACAAGGCTAGCCGAGCGCAAAATAATAATTATGATAGTTTGGTTACTGTTTCCTAGTTTTAAGCAGCAATTTATAATATTAACGTTGTTGTACTGAAGTTGTGAGGAGTTTAATGAACTGCTGCAGAGTGATGGTTTCTCTAGAGAAAATGAGCCTTCTCAAACTGCAATGTTCCCTTTAACATGGGTTTCTTAATGACCGCCACAATGAGTTAAGTGTACGGAAAAGATATTCTTATACGTTACACGGTTTTTAAGGCTCCGTCCCCTAAGGGTAACCAACGGGACCCTATTACTAAGCCTCCACTGTCCGTCCATCTGTCTGTCAGCGGGCTGTATCTCATGATCCGTAATAAGCAGACACTTGAAATTTTCACAGAATGTATATTTCTGTTGCCGCTATAACAAAAAAATTATAAAAATTAGAGAGGGCTCTCCTATTACGACGGTACGGAACCCATCATGCATGAGTCCGATTCGCACTTGAGTGGTTTTGAAACGATACACAGGCACAATAAAAAATCAATTAAAAAAAACTAAACATTTAGTTAATTGCGCCTAAGCGTTTAAAACGTGGAGGTAACAATCAGCTAAAATAAAAAAAGAAAGCATTTAATATTCCCTACACATTCATCAACAATAAAGTAAAGTAATAACACTCGTAGTTTATGCCATTACTAACTAAGCACCTTGTAGTTAACCCTCAACCTATTTTTTATGTCGCTTCATTCAATCGGCTTGATTCAAAGTAATATTGAAGTACATAGTACGTACGTAATGGTCATAGAACACGACATGTTATTCCATACGTTCAAGTAATGGGGTCGAAGGCCACCTTAAGCTATAATTTACTTAGGTGAGGTGCTCGTGTAATTTATTTAACCCATAGCGTTATTAATGGAAAGGTTTAGGTGTTGACATCGATTTTATACAACATTACTTTTAGTATATGCGAAACCTGAATTTAGTTTGTTCAGAATAGTAACTCTGAATCGATTCCAATAATTTTTAAACCGTGTTATATTTTGTTAATAAAAGGCTACAAGTTGGATACCGAGTGTCACTAAGTACCTAACGCAATCATTTAGGTACTTACTGCCAAATTATTATTATCAATGTGCTCAAGACGACGAGGCGCGCGCTGCGTGGTGACCACGTTTTTGTGCGGAGAACTAGGTAACAGAACAAGCTTATAACTTTGTGATTTTTCATGATACAGTTTTGAAATTTTGTACATAGATTCTTTACATAAAAACACTAGACACGTGTATCAGCTTTCGCATATACTAAAACTAATGTTGTATAGAAGAGGTAAGGTAACGTAAGTTCCTGGGTTTCTTAACCTAATAGAGGTTTAAGGAATAAGGTGGATCAATATGATCAAAAAGGTCAATACTTTATCATACCGTCGGTTTTGGTTTCAGCTCTACGCTTATTTTTAAAACATTATACCACGCCTGTAATGCCTGAAGGGTTTGGCAGAGGTATACGTGTACACCCACATTTCGCCAGTTGTGTTTAAGTCCCTTGAAATAGCGAGCCGAGCCGAGCGCGAGCCTATGGCCATCAACCGGGCACAAATCCAGACTCCGTCACTGCTACCGAGAAATTCTAGATGAAAAAACTCAAAAACATTTTGCCCAACCCTGGAATTGTACCCAGGTCCTCACGCTCAGCAGTCGTGCTTGCGACCACTAGACCAGCGAGGCAGTATTCTTTTTAAAACTCATAGCCTATTAGGTATTTTTTTAAGACTAGTATAGAAAATAAGCCGTATGGTTTCACTGCTGCCGTGTCATTCACTCATTCATTCACACAAATCTCTCCGAACGAGTGTGACTCATCCCTATCTAGAGTAGAAACCGTTTGAAAATTTTAATCGGCATGAATCCTGAAAGGAGTAATTCCAGTGTGGGAAAGAGATGGCGCTAGACAACCTGTATAGCTCTGTCTCTTTTCCACACTGGAATTACTCCTACTTTAAGACCTCATGATAACCCCCTGGTATCTATTTCTGCAAACAAGACAAACATCCTAGTACTAGTAGCCGGCAGTGCGGACGGGCACATCAATAGTGCCTGGGATCGAACTTCACAAGTTGTGCCA
The DNA here is from genome assembly GCA_905163415.1 of Noctua fimbriata. Taxonomy (NCBI): domain Eukaryota; kingdom Metazoa; phylum Arthropoda; class Insecta; order Lepidoptera; family Noctuidae; genus Noctua; species Noctua fimbriata. The sequence continues at coordinate 3,944,557 of LR990942.1, read as the reverse complement.
GTCCACACCATCCGGTCTTTTGTCTTTGACATCGAATTCGTGTTAGGAACCTTCTTTAATTTAACTTGGGACAATTAGTTCTACTTACCGCATCTTATTTAATTTGTCTTAATTGTGCTTTTCAGAGGAGCAATGTGACTAGAAGAACCGAATGAAAGCTTTTGGCCTATCAAGGTGGGCTCAATTTTTGTGATTTTTAAGAATTTTAGCCTTTCCTAGAATCAAAAATCTTACATAAGTTGTTATAGGAACAGCGTCAGCTATGCAAGTCAATTAACACCACAACGGTGAAAGTTAAATCACGCTGTAGGAATGCGCTTTCAAAAATTAAAAAAAAAAATACAAGAATCGAAAAAGCAGTTTCAGAAATTCGTAATAGGCAATATAGGCCTTTTTTTTTAGTAGCCTTGTATGTCCCACTGCTGGGCAAATGCGTCCCCGATATCCTTCCGGTCCAGAAAGAGGTGGCGAGGTGATCTGGACGCGCATCACGGAGGCTGGTTCAAGGTGGTGCAGGAGAAGAGTACCTGGAAGGATTACACGACTAATAGACATTGTTACTACCGTTTTATTATTACTCTATTAAGTTATAACTAATTCAATATTTTGTTCTTTGTATTAACTAGTTATTGAGTGTTAATCGGCTTCCATTGCAGACCTTACCTATTTTATTTAAACCAATTATCCAGCAATACCTTTTCACCAATCATTAATTACCATTTATAAGATAAAGCGCCACATCCTAATAAAAGGCCCCGAAACCCTTAATAAAAGCATAAAATATCGAATAATAAAGGTATCTAAGCGATGGCGGATCGCAGAAATTAATGGAGGGTAGTTATTAATTGTTGCTTGTCGTGGTGGCTATCAGCCATCGGGTATCGGCGCCATCTTGAATACACACTGACCTTATCATTTGTCATCGTGCATGAGTTCATTCCACAAGTTCAATTTGACTTTTTTTTTGTAATTACTCATTGTTTTACACAAACACAATAATTAGATTGGAGATTCCGTGTTACAAAAAAATAATTGAGTTTGAGTCTCATCAATCATTACGTAGATTGTTTTGAGCAATCATCGTGTGATGGATGCTTGAAAATTCGGTCATTCTAATTTTTTAGGAAGAGGTTGGTAGGCTGCAATATAAAACCGTTCGAGTTTTTGACACTAGGTTTAATTGACTGAGTCTTTTGTCCGTCCACGAAGTTAAAACGGGGTATTTACCTAGCTAGCAACATTGTGTTATCATTAACACTAGAAACGGGATGTTTACCATGTTTACTGATTTGTTTGAGTTCCGATATTTCGGCGATGTTGCAAGCACCATGATCACGGATAAACTGAAGTTATAAGTAGTAGTGGCTTTGTGTGTGTCTGTGTGTGTGTGTAGCTGTGTGTGTGTGTGTGTTGTAGCTGTGTGTTAGCTATAGTTGTTGTTGTGTGTTAGTGTAATTTCGGGAAATCAAACAAATCAGTAAACAAGGTAAATATCCTGTTTCTAGTGTTAATGATAATGTTAGTGACCATGATAGTTTAAAATCTTATAACATTGTGTTATTGTTATTTTATGTAAATTACCTTACAAGACATCATTTAGAAGTCCCAATATTGATTAAGCCGACGTTCCATAAATACATATTAATGTCGACACTCTTTCACACGTATCGACACGAAAAATCGAATGACACGCGGACGAACCTAACTCGTGTTGACATGATATATGATAACCCGTACTTTTTGTTGGAAAACCTTTTTTTTCGCTTATGTAAATAAATTCAATATATTCAATAACTTGGTCCCCTGGACACGAGGATGTCAACCATCGCTCGGTGGGTTCGATAATTCAATTTATGCTAGTACATTGCCGCGACGTATCCCTCAGGACAGTACCAGTGTTCGTAAACAAAAGATATAGCACAATATCACACGGAATATAAATAATGTATGTATTCCCGGAAAGAATATTTCTTTTACAGAAGTTTTGCGATATCGTCCGACAGTTTACGGATTCGCTCTGACGGATTCTTCGTTCGATTTATTATTATTTTTTTGGGACAATCATTTGGTTCTTGTGTGATGTCTTTGTGAAGTAATAAGTAGTTGTTTTCGTTGTATAAAAGGTTTTGGGTGTGAGATTGTAGAAGGGAAACTTTTTTTTTTTATCGGATCCGAAAAATACGCAATTAAATTGCGACGGGTGTGACAGTGAATTGAGAAAGGTTGAGTTGATTGATTGATAAGGCAATTGGTTTGTAAAGGTATTCCTAATAGGTATACTGGGGCGACGCCCTGCGCCCACTTACACATTATATATTGTTTGTGACGACATTTGCCACCTACGTCTACGACTATAAATAGATCTTATCCGTAGCCTCTTTCCTCTAAGACCTTCCCTAACAAACTAAGTAGTAAATATAAAATCTATACATCTATAAAAATAAAAAAAATTGAAGCGTCTGTTTGTAATATCAAAGTAACAGCTTTTTACTGAATGCATATGAGAATAAATACGGCACTAAAAACAAAAAAACATTTTTTTCATTTTTGCCTGTCTGTCTATCTGTTTGTTTCGGCTAATCTCAAAAACGTAGAACCGATTTTGACGGGAGTTTCACTGGCAGATAGCTGATCTTGTAAGGAGTAACTAAGGCTACTTTTATTTTAGAATAAGATTAAGGGTTCCGTGCAAAAAAATTAAAACACTTGAAATTGGTAACAAAATCAGAATTTCAATATTTTTTTAATAATAATTTCACGCGTACGAAGGTCGCGGGCAACAGCTAGTGTTAAATATAACCCTTCACGCGCATACATAACACCAATTCTTAACAAAGCGTCCATAATATTTAATAATACCTAACCCTAAAATACCGCCGTGAACACATTATATCATCGACAGCCACTCCACAAACTAATTTATGTGACATTTATCCACTTCATTCCAGTGTTTAGGGGTTATTAATTGAATAAATTTGGCCGTTATTGATTCGCGGATCCAATTTCAGGGGAGTTAGTTAATTTTAATATTAATTCGAAACGGTACGAATCAAACAAAGAGTAGTGGTACGTATTGTTTAGTTTGCTCTCGTGGTGTTCAAAGCGTTTTTGTGATGGCCTTATATCATTAATAATAGTTTGAAATATTCGACTATTTGTTTGTGCTTTCATGCGGAATTCAGTTAAATGATTTTGGGGAAAATGAAATGTTTAGAGAATTTAATTTCAGGAATATTTTGGATTAAACCTCGGGGGTCTTTTGTCAATAAGTACTGTACTGGAAAGAGATAAATATAGATTTTCAATAAATAAACGTTTTTCCTGAAACCTATTATTAGGGTCAAGTATGAATTAACAAGATAAAATAACGATGCTGAAGGGTAAAAAGTCGTGGTGATGGTGTGTGGTATGGTAAAGCGACACAAAAATATCTTCCTGCAATTTAACATCGAATCATCTAACTGTCTATCAACAACATCCAATATTCTTAGAGACGACAAAATAAGAACAGAATTTAATACAGAAAATAAAAAAACAAAAACAGACACACTGAATTATTCAAAAATTAAACGTATCATAAATACCGTTTAAAACTTGACCATTCAAAAACATTCCAAAACGTTGTAAAACAAAGTTTAATTAACAAAAGTATAAACGTACTGTAACCGCGAAACAAAAACTGGGACCCTATTACAAAGGCTAATCAAGTTCCCAACGAAATAATTAACCTGAGCTACTCAGAATCTTCAATACCTTTGCGTAATGTATACAGGGCCAAATGAATGTCTGGGGTCCGCCCCCGTGGTCACAGGACCAACAAAAAAAGGCCCTAATTTATCTTTGGAAAGAGCCTGGAGGGACAAAAAAGGGAGGTACAATTTGGATAGCGAATTTTTCGGGACCCTATCTATATGCTAATGAAACGGTTGATCAAATGTATGTTAAAACGGGCGATATTATTGAGTTCGAATACGAAATGGAAATGGTATAAATTGAAATAACAACGGTCATGGTAATTGTCAATATGTATGGATCGTGTATATAAGTAAGTAGGTAGTGTGTGTGAGTCGTGGATTGATTTTAAGTAAAGGTAAACTAGGGCATGAAATTTTACTTATGGTTTAATTAAATCGTTTGAGGTTCTGAATATTCAGTTATTTTAATATAAATACATCTGGAGCGCTGTGTTAATATCCGTGAACATTTTTTTTTACAGGTGTCTTGTTATTTTCATTCAAGGTTTCTTAAGGGAAAAATATATTCTGGGACATTTTCGTGATAATCCATTTCAATACAAACCACATCCGTGGGTAGGTATCGGTGTTTCACAGGAAGTAACTAACTCCGGATCCAACTTTCTAAATTTGGACCACCTTTGCTATAGGAATCTCTATTAATAATATCTTGGAAACAGTTTTGGGTACTTACTGACACGTGGCAATTTCGCCTATAACTTAAAATGTATATTCATACGTCACATTCTTACAATATAAATGTTACGGCTAAAAGCCGAACTGCGGCTATGCCTAGTTCTAGCCGACTGCGGCCGGTAACAGTTGTGTATCCTTTTTATTGCTAGGACACACCGACCAACTGGATTAGGTTAGGTTAGGTTAGAACTGTGACGAAACGCGCGCGAGCCGAGCGAGCGCAGCGAGCGGTACCCCGGCAGCGGCCGGCCAGCGCTACATCCAAATTGGATGCATGTTCTAACCGAAGATAAGTAGGATACATCTAAGTGTAACCAGCCGCACCTAGGTTTAGCCGGCTAAAACTAGGTGAAGCCGCACTTCGATTATTAGCCGTAACATATTTATTAACTATTCAGACCTAAAAAAAAAAAAAATATATATGTTCATGAATCAATAGCAGAAAAGAATTAAAGGGCGTCAAAAAGTTCGTCCGCATCATAAAAATGTAGATATTTATTTATTTAAACTTTACGCCCACAAAAGATACAAAGGCAAACTACTCGGTGGTATTATTGTTATTAATACTTAGTTTTGTTAATTTTATATACCTAACAGCACGCCAAATCCCTGTGGCAGGCTAGGCAGAGGTGTTCATTAATTTTGACCTGAAACTTTTGCATTTTCAAATAAATAGGTACTAAAATTGCGAACCAACAACGAACATACACCTAACCGATGTCATTGACCCCAGCTCCAGTACCTCCACAGTTTGCGAGTAGTCTCCTTGTCACAATCCTCCGAGGTATAAAGTACTATGCCACCGATAACTGTATTAAATATTAATCTGCGTCTGTCGGGGTGACAGGAGGCTGTGCCCGATGTTATTTTGATGGAAACTAATGAAACTTTACCTAGTTTCCTGATGGCAAGGATTGGTTTGTAATTTAGTAACGAAACATAAGTTTTGGGTACATTTCTTCGAAACTGCTCCGATTGGCAGATAGTGTACAGTCAGTCAGTCTAAATATTTGAGAACAATTTCAAACCAAGTTTAAGGTCTCCATTACGATTCATAGATTATTTCTATTTTCTATTTGTTAGTCTAAGTACATTTGTTGGGCCCTGTGACCCCTTAATTGAGCCTTTTGATGAAAATTCTACCTCGGTGGTCTTGTCCCATTTTCTTCTTTCGTATCGGCACAAGTTTGACGGCACGGTTGGCGCAGTGGCTGAGCGCTTGGTTGCTGCGCTGCGTGTCGCGCATGGAACAAATATTTGTATGACCTACAGGTAAGTGTTCCGGGTCCGGCTGTTTGTGTATGTGAGTTTAAATGTTTGTAAACGCGCCCACGATACAGGAGAAACTCCTAGTGTGGGACAACGTTTTTTAAAAAAAAGTAAAGTGAACTGTCAACTAACGTACCACGGCCAGTCAGTGGAGGTGCCTATCTAGACATAACCGCCCACATTCTGTGCTAAAATTGTAGCTAGACTTGATCTATTTATTCCTATTTCCTCAAAATGAAGCTATGAACACAATCAGGGCATTGTATTACAAACAGCACATCAAAGCTTTGGAAGCGCTGCGCTGGACTGTTTGTCGACGGAGCGTTGTTATGCGATAACACTGCGGTCTCCCGGTGTGCACCTGGGCTCTGACGTCATAATATCAAGATGGTCGCAGATTATTAGTTCGTGTTAACACCACGGTGTAACAAGATGCAGTAAGTCCTTTGCGGGGTCATTAATTGATGAGGCGATCTTGTGTTAAATTTCGGAAAAATCGCAACAGACCAGTCACGGACACAATTCATTTAGATTTTGAGACTCTGTCGTCTGAATAATAACACTCGGCCAATTAAATACAACTTTTTGTTTTCCCTCAACTCCGTTTAACTCCGACTTATACTTAATCGTCACTGTTCCTTTTCGGCATCTAAAAACAAAAGATCTTATGTTGAGGTCAGCTTCCAGTCCAACCGTTATTTATTTATTTTGGAAAAACAAACAGTAACATATTAGACGTTTAAATTAAGGCTTACATTGAAAACTATGATAAATATGCTACCCACTACGTTTACGTCTAAGTTTCTACGTTATGCAGCTAAATACCATTATTTTAAATGGACCTACTGCCTGTTCAACTTTCATGACTAGGTATCAGACTTCCGAACTTCGGACTACCGTGTGGAATGAATCTTCTGTTTTCGTCCTATCTCCTCTTTGCACTTACTCTTGGCACTGTAATTTCTTAGTAGAATATAAACGACGTTTGATGGCATACGGTGCCCAGTTGCTGCAGTGAACATCTTATACATAAGGCGACCTATTCTGTGATATGGACATCTCGGAATAGTAGGTCTAGTTCAAACTGCAGGGTTTGATGTAATTGAGTTTATGTGGCAGCAAGTGACTGGCAAAATGGAGCTATGCACGTATGTATATTAAATTATAAAAAGAGGTTATCTGATGCCAAAATTGTTGGTTACTGTGCCGTTAGAAAAAACATGATAATAAAATGCTATACCTACCGTCGACCTGAGAACCTCCACCATTTTTCGCCGCTTAAAAATTTTCAATAATTGCTCCTACTTACAAAGGAATTTGAACATAACTGACGGAATGTGCGAAACGCCATCTACCAATTCTTTATACAAAAACTTTAGGCGTCATATTTGTGTGAAAGCTATAAAAGCAAGGGAAAGGCGGGAACAACTTCTTTTTATTTATCTTTTAACTTTATCTAAAGAACTACCACATCATAAAAAATACATTTCAAAGCCTTGTCAGAACCTTGTTACATTATAATGCACTCGTATCTACATATTCCTTTGCGAGTCACAAGGAGTAGGCAAGAACTCGTCCGGTATGGTGCACTGTCGGATTACTGACCGTCTGCTGCATTTCATTACTCTGTGGCAGTTTTTAGTGCTTTAAGTAAGAGGGTAGTCTGTCTTATGTTGGCTACTTTAAGGATAATGTAATTGTCTAGCATAGTAGTTCTAGATAGTGTTTCATGCTGTGTGCTTGGTGAGGATTTGGTGAATCAGTCTAAGTACCTAATAGAACTTAAGAGCTTAATGTAATCTCTATTTCCTATTGTGTTTAACTGTTAACCATTATTTTATTTAATTTTCAATGTAGTTAACAATTTCATGAATGTTTGCATGCCTAATATAAGGTAGATTGTACAAGGCTCACCCATCTTATTGATACATCTTATTTTATGTACCTGCAATCTATGCAAATAAATTTTACTTTACTTTATATCCTACAATGTTTTGTTTAGATGACAGTTAAAACGAAAGAATAGAATTTGAGGTTTTTTTAATTTATTATATTTTGTTTGCCAACAAGTGTTCACACTGAATACAGTGTTAAAATTAAATGACAGCGCATTACTTATAAGTTGGTAGTGATAAGTAGAGGTAACTAAAGTTATCGGCTAATGTTTTATATCTAGTTGAATTAATTTTTAACTTTAACTACTTAGGAATAGAATCGTTATCAGGATGTAGTAAGTGGCATACATAGTGTCAATCAAACAGTTGTGGGCGCGGCATGGGATATGGGAAACGAGAGAAATCGCTCATTTAACTTCAACACAGTTTATTGTTAGAGTCAATTATATGTTTAATTTTAAGTGCATACTCATCAAATATCTGACATATACAGGGTGGAAGGTAAATCGACACACAAATGGGTACCACGTACCAGTACATCATTCAGAACCAACATAGAAATGTTCATTGCTTTTTTTTTTTTAATCTGCTGTTTGCTACAAAAGTGTTTTCTACCCAAACTCAAACTTAAAGCATTTATTTCAATTAGACCATCACAGGCACTTTTGTCAATGAAATGAATGTCAAAAAAAAAAACAAAAAAAGCGAAGCTACAGTCACAAGGCATAATAACTTGAGAAAGTACTGTAGTTGCACATTTCAAAGCGTAGATCTCTACGGAGAAGAATGGGCAGGAAACTCCATGGACACTCTTTTAAATCAAATTATTGTTACAAAATTTTGGTTACATCATTCATGTTGAGATTATACATAATATATGTGAGAACGATGTAGAAAGACGTGCACATTAAGAGCGTCCAGAGCAAATGATTAAATCAACAATGAAAAAATAAAGTAATTAAATTAAACCGTGGCAGCTAAGAGATGACCAGTCCTAACTGACAGCACCCGTTCACGAACATGACGCATGGATTTGCGTTAGTCTTGTTCTTGTTTAAAGTGACTGATTGTATGCTTATGTGTGCTTACCAATGACTTGATGGCAATAGGAACACTTTAAGCAAATTGACTATACCTAATACTAAAGCACAAGCATAATATTTACCACGTTCTACGACTAAAAAAAATAACATTGTACTCAAACAGACAATAATTCACAAGCACATTATCGAATAAACACATAAGTCAGTATCCGCAAGGGATCGCAGTGCAACGCAAAGAATCGTTCGTTAACTTATCGGAGAGTTAGTTGTTCCCGCGTGACCCGCAGTTAACTATACTGCGGTGTAACTTAGCTGTATTTGTATGTATTGTTTTCTTGATCGATTGTAGTATATAAGGTGTATTCTTTACAATGAATTCACATTACCCATAATTTTAACACAATAAACACAGAGTACGTACCAGTAATAATAAAGTGACATTAAAAAATATGACTGTTTAGACACTCACGAGCGAAATACGTAATATTTATTACAAAATGTAGTACTTAGTTGATAATTTGAAGAAAAAGCGGCCGCTACTAGTTTTTAGGGTACACTTGTGAGCTTAATACGAGTTAGAGGCTGTATAATTGTTCACCCGTTACTTCTTATAACACTCTTGTCTGTATGAAGAACCACATGTGATCATATATGGTGCCGTTGATCAGCTTTAAGACCACAGGTTATCTCTTAAACTGCCGTTAAAGTGCTGCTATTCAGCTACTGTGTACCTATTGAGAACTTAAGGCTGCATAATTAGTTCCCAAACCGGCGGCATAAGGGCTGCATAGCGTGCTATACAGCTCTCATACAGCTTACTTAGACAGCTAAAAGAATAAATGTGTACCATTAGTCAACCGTTATAGAACCCCCAATGCTACTTGGAAATGACATGATCTTCATCAACCGCCCGCCCGGGTACTAACTGAAATGGCCAATGTGGAAAATTCATAACCGATTGCAGACCCAGGTTAGCCACTGTAGATACAAACTTGCCAAATGGGATATCCTCGATCCATCCCAAACTATTTTCCAGTGTCTGCAGGATATACTCCACCTCCTGTCCTATCCATCCTGAACAACAAACTTGCACCTTTCAAGATTTAATCGAAGCAAATGTTACAGCTATAGCATACTGGTTGACTTTGAGTTTCATTGACAAGTAAAGAATCAGATAATCTGTTCTATTTCTCTAGGATTCGTTTAGAAAGCGTATGGAACCCGTGACTTCGGTCTTTTAATTACTTACAAAGAGATTTAAAATATTTATAGAGCGGACATTGGAAATATTTTCGAACAAAAATTTTGATCCTGAACATTATCGATTTTGACACACAAATGCTACCTGACAAGCGGGCGTATGCAGACAGAGTGATTAAAATTTTCTTCGTCTTGTCCCTTCTATTGATCGGTAATACTTATTTAAATGTCTTTGATGACTTACAACGTGCTCAAAAATAATTAACCACAGCTTTAAACTTAATTTCCTGCGACGATACACCAAAACTTCACAAACGCCCTAACCCATTTGCAATAAATCACATTTAAAGTTGCTAAAATAATCTTAAACAAGATAAATTCGTCCCGCACTAATTAGAGTGCGTACGAACGAATAGGGTTATCCAAAAGGATGAAATTCAACTCCAATTAAAGTGACTTGCAACATCAAGGGGTGGCGTTGTCTTAATTATTGTGGCCATCCCTAGTAATGGTAGACCGTAGACCGTAAGGGGGTGTGTGCGGGGCGGGGGATGTATGGTTATGTTTTCCTTTACGATGTGTTTAAAACTAGGTATGCTGAGTTTGAAATGGCGTAGGTGTCTAGAATATTGTCGTTGAATGAAAGTATTATAGACCGACCGCTTTAATGAGTCCTCCGCCTTGCCCCGTCAAAGGCACATTTAAGCTTCCAAAAGTCCTAACAATATCCCACAGGTTATTTGCTTTAAAATAGCCATAATTCACGTAGGTATTACGTTACTAATTGAACCAATACGTGATGAACCTTTAGAATATTCTATTTAAATTGACACCTTCGCGAGGACTCATTAAAGCGGTCGGTCGGTCTATAATATGTTTGACTATGTGACTACAAACTATAAATGAATAAGTTTGAAGTCGCCAACCTACATTAAGCAAGTGTGGTGATCAATTTTCGTGCCTTTTCATTATGAGAAGTTGGGGCTACTGTGGGACTATATCAGCCTGGTACTATTTTTCCGTTACACATTTACAGGTTACAGGTTTACATACAGGTTTATACACATATTTTCAAGATACCGGTGATTAGGGCTCCAAAGACAGGAGCCTCCTCACATAGCGGGCCGTATTCAAAGTACTGCCTTCTGAATCAGGCCCTTGATCCAACCGCCTAGCGACAGCCCCGACAGATGTTCGTCGAGGCCATCAGGCCGTTTGGTCGTAACAACAATCGGCACTATGATAACCGAGTTCAAATTCCATATGTCGACAACCTCGTGTGCCGAGTCGAGATATTTTATTTGTTTCTCTTTTTCAGCTTTCACGAGGTTCCTGTGGGATGATAACATCGACTATCATTAAGTATGTTTTTTGGAGGCTTTCCGTCGCTAAAAGGCAAAAGGTTCGGCACACGTCCAATAAAAAACCCCGCCTCACTGTGTCAGGGCACCAGTTTCCTACTATTTTGGCATTACAATTAAATAATAAAATCTACCGAATCTAAAAAGACAACAAAATAACAAGAACATGAAATATTTTTCTAATTAACAAACCTCTAAGTGACATTAACAATTTTCTGTTTATGCCATACATTAAGTTGTTCGCGAAATTCATTAAAATCTCGAAGATTTACTGAAGCGATATCGTTGAAACATGTTCAATTTCCCGCCCGATATTAGACAAGTAAACAAGTTCATGGTACCGAGAGAACGGTGAAGCAATTTCGTGAAAAAAATGTATTAAGAATATGTAAGATATAAGCTGTTGGTTACGTTGCCAACTAAAATAGAAAAATAATTACATTTTATAAACGGAATTCATGAAGCCTCCAAAAAAATCGTAAAAATACGATAGTTTTCTTACCTAGATTAAACTAGCCCCCGTAGCATGACCACCGTAGTATCGACAAAATGACATATAGTGCAAAGAAATCCGTCATTATGCCGACACAATCTGTCATTTTGTCGATTCTTCCGTCAAAGAAATCCTTGTATACGGTGGTCATGCTACGGGGGCAGTAAGTTTTTGTTTTACGGATCACAGCGCATATAGATAATATAATGCCTGTCATTATACCAGCACGCGTAGCATGACCACCGTCGAAACGGGTTTTTTAGACGGAAGAATCGACAAAATGACAGATTGTGTCGACACAATGACAGATTTCTTTTCACTATCTGTTATTTTGTCGATTCTTCCGTCAACAAAATCCTTGTCTACGGTAGTCATGCTACGCCTGTTGGTGGCCTTACATGATGTCTTAAAGCAGGAGTAATTCCAGTGTGGAAAAGAGATGGCGCTAGATGACCTGTATAGCTCTGTCTCGTTAACAAACTGGAATTAAATCCATACTGTCTGTATTAATTTTATAACTACGAAATAAATGTCTGTTTGCGTTTGTCTCTCAGTGTGGTATCTTTTCATGCCTTAACGGCTGAACAGGATTGGATGTTTGACATACGGATACATCATGATCTGGATATAGGATACCTTTTCTTATCCCAGGAGCGTACTCCTGGGATAAGAAAAGGTATATTTGGTGGGGTAATACTGATCTCCACTCGGGCGAAACCGACAGTAATAGCTAGTTTGATACAAGTAATGTGTATACATTACTTGTATCAAACTAGCTATTACTGTCGGTACTGGTCGTGACTGTATAGTCACGAGCACCAATATGGAAACACTTAACAACTTTTAAAAGAGATTTTCCCCTGCTGTTCTGATTAAAATTTCATGTTGTAACTCATATTTTTATGAAAAAGGTCCTATCTCCAAGTTATAATCGTTATTTCTCGCGAAAATTGCTTTTAAATTTAGGAAAGTGTATACATATTGGTGCTCGTGACTGTACAAGTCATCATCATGTCATATAAGTTCTATCTGTTTCGAGCACCCGCATTTTTTTATAAGAATTTCAGTTATATTTCTACACAAGCGTCGACAATCTGTAAATCCGAAATTCGACCTTTTTACAAACTTGATTCACCGCACCGACACTGTGGCGCGGTTGACAGGTAATTAGAATAATGAATGTACCTTCTAATTATACAGCACAATGGGTTTTATTAAAGAGCGCCTGTGAAGTGAGCAGCGTATATTAATTATAGAGAAAATGTATAATTAAGCCAATATTTACTCTTCCAATGAAAACAATACGAAACGCTTACTATTGTCGTGAGTCTGAGACGCTCGTAGACTGCTGAGTTTGTACTAATTATATTTTATTTTACCTTATAAAGGTTTCTTGTTAACGTAAGTCTTTGATACTAGGCAAATTGGAGGTAGTTTATGTACTGTCTTTGAACGTTAGATCTGCGTAGCGCTACGGTTTTGAGTCGCTACGGCGTAGCAGCTACGCGGCTACGAATTGCTACCACGATCTTGAAAGTATATTTTTGCAATAAGTCGATATTAGATAGCAGTAGCGAAGGGTCAATTTTTTTAAGGGGTAAGCCGGAGATTGATTTTATTATTTGTCTATGAAATACTGATTGTGCCCATTTTCAAAGGGAAGACGGTATGAATCGAGTTGTATGTAACCTTCGCCACTGTTAGATAGCATAAAATCTTTAAGCAGTTGTGTTAGAGCTTAATTTTTTTTTTAATACACAACACATAACTTATTTAATAAACAATTGATAAACTTTCGTCGTGGTTTATTCTTAAGCTCATTACATAAAGAGCTATTACTCTCACGACTGGGCATCTAGGCTAGCGGTACCCATTGCCAAGAATAGACGTCAAGAGAAAATACTTACAAACACATTTACAACAAAAGTTTTGTACAAAGGAGTTTTTATGAACAAAGACGACGTTATAATGAAATAAAAAAGGCTCATTTGTTTTATGTACAAAAATATCTGGCTACTTTCTTCATATACTTTTTATTTATTTATTACATTTAGTACAGTATAAGCATTAATACTAAATTAAGTAATTCTTCGATTCATTAAATTCGAGAGCAGCGGTGGCCCAGGGGTGGCGGCCCCGACTTACAATCAGTAAGTCGTGGGTTCGAACCCTGGCAGGTGCATTAATTTGTGTAAATTATTTTATCTCCAGTACTATCAAAACGGTGAAGGAAAACATCGTGAGGAAACCGGCATGTATTAGAATAAAAAATTCGACGACGTGTGATATCTACCAACCCGCACTGTCCCGCGTGGTGGATTATAGCCAATTACCTCTGATAGAGAGGAGGCCTGTGTTCCAGTAGTGGGAACATTATAGGCTGTTTATGCTAAGTAATCCTTTCACTCTGTCTTCTCATAGAACCACAAAGATTCTATAGTCAAAACAAGGAAATTCTGCCTGTGTAGTGTTAGTCAAGTTATCTTGATCTATTGTAAATACCGATGGCAATCTTTTACAAGATATCCCATATGATTGTCACCATACAATTTACCTATAAATAGTTTTTCATTATATCTATCTTTTATTCACAGTTATCCCACAAAACCTCCGAGGACAGCCTCATTGGTCTAGTGGTCGCAAGCGCGACTGCTGAGCATCAGGTCTTGGGTTCGATTCCCGGGTCGGGAAAAGTGTTATTGGGTTTTTCCATCTGGAATTTCTCAGTAGCAGCCACGGAGTCTAGATTTGTGCCCGGTTGATGGCTCCAATTACATGAGACTTAAACATAACTGGCGAAATGTGGGTGTACTTATTAGGTACACCTCTGCCTAAACCTTCTGGAGTTACAAGGCGTGATGTGATGTTATTTTATGTTATCACACAAATTCCTACATTCGCAATTCAAAAATTAAACCCAAGCCCTCACAGAGACATGTGATTTTTCCTCAAATTTCAGTTTGAGTGCAAAATGTTCATTTTATTTTGGTAGCATGTTAAAAATAAGAACGTTATAGTGCTTTCCCCGCCATCTTTAAGTCAAGACTAGTCAGAAGAATACAGTTGTATATGTTGGGTATTAGTGCCTGAAATATTTGGAACTGAAATAGAAGATGCGGTTATGTTATTTGCTATTTAATAAATACAGGAGTAGGTACCGCTAAAAAACAAACAGTCATAAAGTCACCTTCTAATAGCGTATTTGTTAGTTTTTTTTATTGTAGCATTATAAATCAATTTAAACATGCAATATTTTCTTGGCTTCTGGACATGTATTTCTACTCTGTTAGCGAATTCATTGATTATAGGTTTTAATAATCTGTACATATAAAATTCAAAGTCCTGTCTGCCTGACTGACTGACTGACTTATATATCAACGCACAACCCAAAGCGCTGGTCCTAGAAACATGAAATTTGAACGATATACTTTTTGTTAAGAGTAAGTATCCACCAAGAAAGGGTTTTTTGAAATTCCAACCCTAAGAGGGTGAAATGGGGTGTTGAATTTTTTGTGAAACTTTTTATTGTATAAGTCGATTGACTCGAAACAGTGTGTGCATATACTTCAGTTAAAATGATGAGATACGTGTATCACAGTTTTTCCAAAATCATCCCCCAATTTATCATATCATTCCTCATACAATCCATCCATCTTTTCTTTGGTCTTCGTCTCCCTCTAACATCCATCAAAATTTCAAATGCGATTCGTCCCTGCCAATCTTCAGGACTACTGTTCCGATTTTTTTTTTGTACTGGGAGGATTTACAGCTAATAAAAACAAACAAAAAAGGAAACCAAATTCACCAGAAAGCCAATTACAAATCTTCACGTATAGACTTATAATTAAAAATGTATGGTGAGCACAAAAACAGAAAACACACCGGTTTCGAAAACTCTCACTAATAGGAAGCTACATTCTTCGAGTATCATAGGCTACATTTAAAACGTTCCGGGATGATTATCGATCATAACACCAGCGAAGCCGCAGGCAGAAGCTAGTACTCAACAGAAGGTAGTAGACACTATCTCCGGACGTTGACCCCGTAATCTATATTTGTACATTTTGAGAGCAAAAATTTCAAGGTAAATATTTTTTGTTATCAAAGCAAAGGGCTTAAATTTATAACGCCTTCGTTATAGTGTAATAGGTACAAATGTTTTCCTCATTGTTCCTTTTGTGGTGAAGCGTGGGCTGTATTCACAAACACGAACTGAAAATCCTCACGAAATGGTTAATAACACCCACAGTATGAAATTATTTGCAAATGCTCTTCAAGTCCTCCGAATACATAAGGTAGATAGGCACTTACGCCTACTCAAAGCCTTTCATTGTTTTAATAGGCTGCGAAAATATTAAAAGAGTTACAGTTTTATAAATAGCGAGCCTTGCCCGTGGCCTACGTGGAAGATGTGTGGCACGTTCCTTCTTTTCGTGTGGCGTCCATTAGCGTTTTTCCAAATTTTCATTCAAAAGTTAAGTTAGATTATAGTTTCAATAGCACTCACCCGCCACCCCTGTGTTCTGGTCTGCGTTCCGCGAGTCCAGTTTGGCGGTTGAAAAGCTAAATTTTTTGCGTCAAAAACCGGATTTTTGACCAATAGTCCAACATTTTGTTCGGTTTGTTGTATCTTGTTTTATTTCGTAGATCGTTAGCCCGCGCGGAGACGCGTGCACCTCGCATGCACGTCTAGCTCAAATATAATTCAGAACCAAAACATCAGATCATCCAAAACCGTTAAGGCTACGTACACACTGATAGTTGCCTAGCTTAGCGCCTAGTGCCTAGTGATTTAAGATCTGGTTACTTTCTAGCGAAGGCGCCAAGTGCGCAGTGCGGCCAAACGCGAAAATTCTAAAACGTCCGTTTCGCTTCGCTACTCGCTAGGCTCTAGGCGCTAAGCGACGACGCACCTGTCAGTCTGGGCTTCGTAGACTTTAGGTAACAGAGTTACTTTCGCAATTATAATTTTAGTCGGCGAAGAAATTCTCGTACGGCTGACTTAAGACCTGGGGAATCCGATCGATGCAAAAACCAAAAAGTTTTTTGGTTTTGGTTTTTTTGGTCGACGTGAAGTACTTTCGGCTGAACTGATGATAAATTATTATTAACTAGCGACCCGCCCCGGCTTCGTATGGGTGCAATATACATGTAAACCTTCCTCTTGAATCACTCTATCTATTGCTGAAAACTGCATTAAAATCCGTTGCGCAGTTTAAAAGATCTAAGCGTACAAACAGCGGGGGCGACTTTGTTTTATACTATGTAAAGATTTCATGGTTACTACTGGCATTTAATCTCTTTAATTTAAATTTCAAACTAGCAAGTCTTCGTTCAGTCACAACGATTTACTTTACCGTAAAAAAAACATTACACGTTTCTATCAAATAAAATCCAAAACCTCAATGCTTTTACCAATGTTTATATAACACCACTTACCCCTCTAGGCACATTTATACGTTACATCCATCATATTTGGTTTGACAAGCACACATGTTCCCAGTCCCTTCAAGAAAAATAATTTTACATGCTTCCCCCAAGAGGATACAGTTTGAAATCTATGCGATCGGTGTCGATTGAACTGGAGCTCAAAGTATTGGTTTGAGGGACTTTACTGCTGAACCGCTGTTTTGGAGTTTAAACAATTTCACTGTGGATTTTTAAAGAGTTTTGTTCAAATACATTCAAATATTTACGAGTGATAGACGTGACAAAACGAAGAAAATCGTAATCCAATACTTGTAGTAACTTGTTATGAAGTAGTAACTTCATAACAAGTTGGTCTGTCTCGTGTCACACGCCCGCTTGTCAGGTATAGTATTCGTTGGTCAAACTCGAAATGTATGGAATCCAAAACTTTTGCATGACAATATTACCAATGTCCGCTCTATAAGTTTTTTAAATCTCTTTGGTTTTGTTAAAGTAGCTAGTAGTTACTCAGTTTGCAAACTCATGTCATAGTTCCAAAACATAGATGGCCTTGTAGGATTTATTTAGGCTAAAACTAAAGAAATAAGGAACTATACTCCAAATAAACGCCAGGTAGGACACTATGAGATAATTATCTTTTTAAAATAAAATTAGTAAAATTCTTGAGCCTAAAAACCTAAAACCCAACTTTAAGATACTCCAAAGCAAACTAATAATAAAACCGACTTCAAAACACAAAAAACCGGCCAAGTGCCAGTCGTACTCACACGCATATTGACTATTGGCTCATTCATTGTTGTATTGTGTTACATCCAACAGGAAAACTAAATTTGTTTTTCATAGTATGTTAATGAAAAACAAAGTTACTGCTGCAGTTTGATGAAAAAGTCCCATATCTCAAAAACCAAACATCAAATCTTATTCAAACCACGTTGAAAGTTTTTTTTACGTTCTACAATCCATATTTTTTCAGAATTTTCCTCTTTTTACTTTAGAAATTAGAGGGGGGGGGGGACACATTTTACCACTTTGGAAGTGTCTATCTTTCAACTTTGAGAAAAAATGGTTTTAGAAACCTCAATGCGATTTTTAAAGACCTATCAACATCCACACCTACCTATAGACACCCCGCACGTAGAGTTCATCAGAACTTCAAAATAAGAAAATTTTTTTCATAAGAAAATTTTTTTTTTTTAGTTTCTGTTCCATGTATGGGGAGCCCCCTTAATCTTTTATTTTTTTATAAAAATCGTAAAGCTTTTCACAGAATACATCTACCTACCAAGTTTCAACTGTGTAGTCTTAATAGTTACGAAATAAAGTGGCTGTGACATACGGACGGACAGACAGACATGACGAATTTATAAGAACACTAGTTTATGCCCGCGGCTTCCCCGCGTGGAGTTCGGGAATTACCCACGGGATCTTACTTCTGGAATAATAAGTAATCTATGTCTACATAGATTTATATATAACTTATACACTTTTCTCATATTTTTTTTAATTTTTATTTTACACTAATTTTTCAAGTCAATCGACTCCGAGACTGAAAAGTTTCTCAGAAAATTCAACACCCCAATTCAACCTCTTAGGGGTTGAATTTCAAAAATTCTTCCGTATTCCTTGTCTACATTATAAAGGAACCTCTGTGCAAAATTTCAGCTTTCTAGGTCCAAGAATCTACTGACTGACTCATCAACGCGGGCGTTGATGAGTCAGTCAGTCGTGACTTTTCTTTTTATTAATATAGATGACAAATTTGACGAATGTCACAGTTCTTTGATAAGAGCCTACATTAAACGTGTTCGCATTCAATATCATATGTTATCTTAAATGTGTGTCTTAAATGTTAAATTATTATTGTATTTGTTAATCCCTAATACAATTATCTTTTATTAGGGATTAACAAATAAAATAATAATTTAGTTATAATTTTTGTTTGTTTGTGTCAGATTTTGTTCAGTTATTGAAAACTTTTAAATGTCATCTCATTGTTCCGGACCATCAAACAGTTAAGGATGATTTCCACCAAACGGCTCGCATCGCATCGGATCGGAACGGATTTTACAATCTTTAAACGATATTAAATCGTGTATACAGTAAATAAAGTCAATATTACCAAGCCCCGCACAGCAGCTTGACCGCGGGTGTCTTTCGCTACACGCGATCGTAGCCGAAAGTATACTGCGACGCACAGTCGGCACCGTTCGACTGTCGTCGTATCCGATCAGATGCTTTCGTCTGTGAAGCTATTTGACTAGACGCAGAAACGGATACGTTCGCAAGTGACGGTACGAAGCCGATCGTATGCGTCGACATCCTGCCGAAAGCGATCGACTGTCACCGCATCCGTTCGTATCCTTTCCGATCCGATGCGATGCGAGCCTTTTTGTGGAAATCATCCGTTACATTGATCTTGCAAGCCAAAATAGGCTTTGTCCCAGCCTTAAGGTTCATCATCATCTGCCTAGCCTTTTCCCAACGATGTTGGGGTCCGTTTCCAGTCTAACCGGTTGCAGCTGAATACCAGTATATTACACGGAGCGACTGCCTATCTGACCTCCACAGCTCAGTTAGTACTGGGTAATACGATACCCAGCCTTAAGATTGACTGGTAGAAAATGCCTATGGCATTAAATCCGCCTCTGTACTTTGTGCTTGAAGTGTCAAATAAATAAGGGGGTAGCATTTTTATGGTGCGCTTCTTCGTTATTTTCTCCAGAAATAAAAAATATCATATAGTCACAAACAAAACTGCAGCGGATATTTATATTCAGGATCAATAAATATGTGTAGGAAAGCAAATTAGATAAACATGCAGTGCTACGTGCGAAATAATCGTTTTTTAAGCATAGTACTATCTTATCCATATCCTTCTGAATAATTCAATTTTAACATACAGTGTTCGGAAAAATACGAAACTCTTTAATTGTGTCGATTCCGAGTAGTTATTACATGTGGCAAAACAAAATGATTCGCAAAGTAATAATTTTAATAATATTAGTGTCTCACGCAGTCGGTGATTATTGTGTGAGGTACACGTTTGAGCAAAATTTCAATGAATGGTTGACACATGAGTGGGATGTGGCTTGTGTCCGCATGCCATTTTGGACTGAGAGCAAATACAGTGATTTTAACTTGAGTGGTCCAAATGGCCAAAGTACTACCTTTATTACGCCCGCTGTCCTATCTGACATAAGTTGTGTGTCATCATTCATTTTCACTATGAACCGTGGTGGTATAATAGAAGTGAACATTTATATGGAAGCATCGAGTCCCTCAAATCAAATCATGGTTTTAGCCAGACTATTAGAAGACCCTGATGTATTTTTGGGAAACACTTGGAGTAACGCCTTCGAGAGCGGATGGCAAACTCTAACGATAACTTTAACCCGCGAAGGCACATACGAAGGCTACGTGAGTATTGGCAGTATATTTATTTAAACTGAATTTACAGTAGTACAAAGGCGGACTTAGGGACTGACCACATTTATTCAGCTCTGTTCAGCTTTTATCCATAAAAAACAACGATTTTGTATGGAGATGCGTACTTATTCGTTCAGCTTTCCGAGTCTATTCATATGCGTTCGCATCTCCATACAAAATCGTTGTTTTCTATTGACAAAAGCTGAACAGATCTGAATAAGTGTGGCTAGTCCCTTAATGCCACAGCACATTCTTTACCAGTCAACCTTTGGGTTAAATAGAACTCATAAATACCAATAATTTTCAATTCTGAGGGCCCTTACGTGCGGCTTCACCGCGTTGAGGTAGGAAAACGACAGAATTTTGAAAATTACTTGGGATGAACGGCCATAGGGATAAAAATTAATCTTCTGACATAACGCAACGCTTGGTCAACCTCTGTGCCAAATCATTGTCAAATAAGGATTTTTGCAAAGGACCGGATCATTGGACACAAAGATGAATTATATTTTCGTAATAATTCAAGCAACAACCTCGTTAATCTAGTGATCGCAAGCGCGACTGCTGTGCATGAGGTCCTGGTGTCGATTCCCAGGTCGGGCACAGTGTTTTCCCATCACTAATTTTGCCCGGTCGATGGCAATAGGTTCGCCCCATATTACATGGGACTTAAACATAACTGGCGAAATGTGGGTGTACTATTGAGTACACCTCTGCTTAAGCCTACGGGGACTACAGGCGTGATGTTAAGTTATGTATGTGTTTATGTATTCTATTTTCTCTTCTTTTACGCACTGTGTCGACTAGGTCTCTTTTTTATCTACTATCCTTTCGCAGGTGCGCTGGGAGGGATTTCTTTACAAGTACATCATCTTTGTACCTATTTTTCTGTTCCTTTCTGACTGTCTGTATTTAGTGTGGGTACATAAACTGATAAATAAATAAAATATTTTTTTTTTCGTTGCGACTTTACGGCTTATAGAAGTTACCTTTAAAATATTTCGTGTATGAAAAGATATACCTTATATACATACCGTACCGTATACATATACTTTCATATGCATTCAGTAAAAAGTTATTTTGAAATTATAAACACTTCAGACTTACATACACTTCAATTTTATTTATTTTTATCGGAGATTTAGAACCATACTGAAACTTTGTAAACAACATCATTTCAGAAAATGTAAAATTACGTTGATCAGTGACTGACTGACTCGTATGAAATGATCTTGTCTGCGAGTTCATGCTCCGTGGTGGTCGGCTTTGCTGGACGTGATGCGGTAGCGAGTCCTGAGGCGCCTACAGCTTCGGCTAGAGCAGGTTGCTGGTTGCCAGATTAAAACATTCCCAAGGCGCTTACCTTTTCTTTTCGGCTCAAGTGCTTTCCTCGTTCGTTTCAAGCTTAAAGTTTTCTTTTAAAATGACTTAAAAGAATCAATAGGATGAAAAAATGTATAAGAACCTCACTTACATTCATTAATTCACTAACTAATACGTGATTGTTAGGCGTTTTATAACTATTTAGTTGCGTAAATATTATTTTCATTCACTTTTTATCATTGCTGTGTTTATGTTGAATAGTATCTACACTACGTACAGTGCATGTAAGGCGTATTTATTGTTTATTTGCCGTGCTATTCAATACAACTGTCAAAGAATGATAGTAGTGACTTGAATAACCGACAATTTAAATTTCACAGACTATCATGGATTTTACCCGGACTGACTCTTTGTCTAGCGCTGTCCTCTTAGTATCCATTACCTCCTTGAACTTAGCTCACGGAACTTCCTACTACTTTTTTTGTTTCAGATATCCATCATGGGTATGGCGTCTCCAAATTCCATTGTTTTGGTCGATTCATTCCGCTACATACCACCTCATATGGATGAAATCGATTGCCAACTCTACGATGACGAATTAACCACACCAAACCCTACTACGCCTGAACCAACCACAGTGACAGATCCCACTACAATAGAATTGACCACTATAACAGATACAACTACGATAGAAACAACCACAGTGACTGATCCCACTACGATAGAAACAACCACAGTGACTGATCCCACTACGATAGAATCAACCACTGTGACCGATCCAACTACGATAGAATCAACCACAGTGACTGATCCCACTACGATAGAATCAACCACAGTGACTGATCCAACTACGATAGAATCGACCACTGTGACCGATCCAACTACGATAGAATCAACCACAGTGACTGATCCAACTACGATAGAATCGACCACTGTGACCGATCCAACTACGATAGAATCAACCACAGTGACTGATCCCACTACAATAGAATCGACCACAGTGACTGATCCCACTACGATAGAATCAACCACAGTGACTGATCCAACTACGATAGAATCGACCACTGTGACCGATCCAACTACGATAGAATCAACCACAGTGACTGATCCAACTACGATAGAATCGACCACTGTGACCGATCCAACTACGATAGAATCAACCACAGTGACTGATCCAACTACGATAGAATCGACCACTGTGACCGATCCAACTACGATAGAATCAACCACAGTGACTGATCCAACTACGATAGAATCGACCACAGTGACTGATCCCACTACGATAGAAACAACCACAGTGACTGATCCCACTACGATAGAATCAACCACTGTGACCGATCCAACTACGATAGAATCAACCACAGTGACTGATCCCACTACGATAGAATCAACCACAGTGACTGATCCAACTACGATAGAATCGACCACTGTGACCGATCCAACTACGATAGAATCAACCACAGTGACTGATCCAACTACGATAGAATCGACCACTGTGACCGATCCAACTACGATAGAATCAACCACAGTGACTGATCCCACTACAATAGAATCGACCACAGTGACTGATCCCACTACGATAGAATCAACCACAGTGACTGATCCAACTACGATAGAATCGACCACTGTGACCGATCCAACTACGATAGAATCAACCACAGTGACTGATCCAACTACGATAGAAACGACCACAGTGACTGATCCCACTACGATAGAAACAACCACAGTGACTGATCCCACTACGATAGAATCGACCACTGTGACCGATCCAACTACGATAGAATCAACCACAGTGACTGATCCCACTACAATAGAAACAACCACAGTGACTGATCCCACTACGATAGAAACAACCACAGTGACCGATCCAACTACGATAGAATCAACCACAGTGACCGATCCAACTACGATAGAATCAACCACAGTGACTGATCCCACTACAATAGAATCGACCACAGTGACTGATCCCACTACGATAGAAACAACCACAGTGACTGATCCCACTACGATAGAATCGACCACTGTGACCGATCCAACTACGATAGAATCAACCACAGTGACTGATCCCACTACAATAGAAACAACCACAGTGACTGATCCCACTACGATAGAAACAACCACAGTGACTGATCCCACTACGATAGAAACAACCACAGTGACTGATCCCACTACGATAGAAACAACCACAGTGACTGATCCCACTACGATAGAACCGACCACTGTGACAAATCGAACTACGATAGAATCAACCACAGTGACAGATCCCACTACAATAGAACCAGAGCCGACAACGCCAGAGCCAACTACACCAGAGCCGACAACGCCAGAGCTAACTACACCAGAGCCGACAACGCCAGAGCCAACTATACCAGAGCCGACAACGCCAGAGCCAACTACACCAGAGCCGACAACGCCAGAGCTAACTACACCAGAGCCGACAACGCCAGAGCCAACTACACCAGAGCCGACAACGCCAGAGCCAACTACACCAGAGCCGACAACGCCAGAGCCAATTACACCAGAGCCGACAACGCCAGAGCTAACAAAACCAGAGTCGATCAATTTATTGATGAAATTAAAAATCATCTTGAAACTGACGTCATAATAATTAACACAATCAGACATTAAATTTGCTATCTTATGCACCTGCTATAATTGAAGAAAGTTTATGTATTAATCAAAACAATAAAATTTAAAAAAAAACTATTTATAATAAACAGGGATTTTGTCCGTACCGACGCGCGCTCCATACTAGTCAACACTCAAACTTTAGGTAAATATGCATCCGAATATCAAATCCCTAGTCATCAGTCTACAAACGTCAAGCATGACATAATTTATTAAATTGATTTCTTCTTGACAGTTTATTTGTTGGAATAATCAGTGGACCATTTCTTCAGTCGCTGTGAAAAAATTTATTGCCTGGCAATATCTCGTACATTATGTTTAGAGATCGTTCAAAATCGATCACTCGTCCAGTATTACCACTACCACCGAAAAAAAGGTCGATTATCAAATTAAAAAGTAATGTGATAATTTACACACACACAATAACTTTGAATCAGACCTTTACTTCTTCACACTTTCCTGGACATTTTGTTCTATATTCTTTTAAGTTAAATACGAAATCCCAATTCAGCAGTTCAATTATTTATAAAACTTTATAACTTTGTTGTTGTTTAATTCTTGACATTTTATCACAGTTCTATAAAATGCGAATGCAAATTATTTTACTCTTTTTTTTCTCTTCTAATTGTTTTCTTTTCACTACAATCGGGATATTTTTTATTTTATTTTTTTTATTTTTTTATTTCCCGTTTCTATTGTAAATAATAATGTTAGTGACCATGATAGTTTAAAATCTTATATAGCAAATTATTTTGCTAATCAAGTGTAAAGTATTCTCATTTAAACGCAACTCCTATTTTTAAAATACCATTCCAATACCTATTTACAGCAAAGACAGGTGAGTACACGGCGCAGCCCATGTTGCGCAATATTTTCACTGTGACAAGCATGTACAGTTTGTGCCCAACATCATCTGACCCCCTTGAGTAATAGCGAATTTGAACCTTATCGCTTTGGAATACTTCGGAGTTTCGAGCATTCCATAAATCATGTTGATAAGCCATTTTAATCATTATCTTGTTGTCGTAAAGGTTGAAAGACTAATGAGTATTAATAAGCAACACGATAACTAAAAATATTAAGGCGATGGTGGATTAATAAAAAAAAAAACATCGCGCATCAGTAACACTGGTTAACTGATTACCAGCTAATTCCGAACAACAAAAGAATTTTACAAATCCGTCTATATAATCCCTGTTGTAAAACTCAGTCATATTATGACGGAGTTAAGCTCGAACATACATAAAAAAATAACATACAAATGGATAACCTCCTCCTTCTTGAAGTCGGTTAAAACAGGTAAACATCAGACAAAAAACGGTCCTCATTAATCACAGGCACAACAAGTACTTAGTACCTCAGAGGACCAATTTCCAGAGGGTGTCGTCTGCCAAGATAAGAGCGCCTTCAAGAGTGCCTACCTGCCGTCTGTGCTAATTTGCTTTAAATTCCTTAGGATTACGGAGCTCTTCTCTTCTGTAGATTACGCCAGTTTACATCACCTGTATTATGTTTGTACTGATGTAATTAAATGTTGCGTTTAAGTCGAGTTTCGGGATGTTTTAAACTTGAAAATCACGAAATAGTATAAAACAAAGTCGCTTCCCGCTGTCTGTCTGTCCCTACGTATGCTTAGATCTTTAAAACTACGCGACGGATTTTGATGCAGTTTTTTTAATAGATAGAGTGATTCAAGAGTAACAATAAAGAAAGATATGTATATATTGCACCCGTGCGAAGCCGGGGCGGGTCGCTAGTATGGAATAAATGTCTTGTTGTTATAACAGGCCTAAGCACTATTGCTAAACATGAGATCCTGGCTTCGATTCCCGGATCGGGCAAAGAGCTATTGGGTTTTTCCATCAGGAATTTCTCAGTAGCAGCCACAGAGTCTGGATTTATGCCCGGTTGATGGCAATAGGCTCGCCCTGTATTACATGCAACTTTGGGACTAGCCAAATGTGGGTGTACTATTACACCCACCTTTTGCCAGTTATGGTAGGTACAACTCTGCTTACCCTTGCGGGATAACAGGCGTGATGTTATGTGTAATTTCCTGGAGTTAGGAGTTGTACCCAATAGATGACAAAAGGTTCGCCCCTATGTTACATGAAACTAAAACTTAACTGGCGAAATGTTGTTATACTGTAGGTACAGTTCTGCTTAACCTTTCGGTGACAACAGGATGAACAGGCATGATGTTGGAATAGATGTCAATAGTTTGATTTCAGGCTGACAAGCAAGAGGTTGTGTGATTGAGAGATACCCCTTGCCCTGTCGATGTAGTAGATCTCAGCACATGCATGTAGCTTAGTTGCATTTATTAAAGACTAGCGATCCGCCCTTGCTTCGCACAGCTCCACCTGTGGGGTCCAAAATTATATGTAATGTAGCCTAAATTTTAAGTTAAGTATCTAGCAGTGGAGCGGTGAAAACTGCGCTCAAACCCATTGCGTTATTTTTGCGTGATGCGCGTACAAACATGCAGACAGAAAGACAGACAAACAAAAATTCTAAAAAATGTTGTTTTGGTTTCTGTTGCTCTAATAAAGACCAACTATATATATATTTTTTCAATATCTTCAATGTACAGACATCGGCCTGTTACATTTCTATTTCTAGTAGTATCCTGCAAAAAAAGGCACTCAACAACAAATCACATTTTAATCATACACTTCCATCCTACACGACGAATTACCTCAACGGGTCGGTGAAACACGACCAAGAGGTAGCCTTCTCGACTACAATAAAACTTATTTACTTACCCATAATATTTGCAAGCACATTTCTTGGCAGGCCGCAGGTATATTTTACTCAAAATAGTTATCCTCTAGAGTAGCAATTCTCAAGCAAGACACAAATACAAGGCAGTGCCGGGGTTGCCAGCCACAATGGCGTTCGCTTCAAATATTTATCATGCAATTCCCGCCGCTCTCATTCATCTATGCTGCAATTTATTTTTCAGCGAGCAACCCTGTAAGCCGTGATCCACTTAGGATTAGTGCACAGTGACCACATTTTGTCGGGGAATATGTTAAAAAGAGCATTCAGATGGAGCTAGTGGACGTGTAGGAAAGAATATCATATTCAAGTCCAGAATCAGGTTTTATTTATTTATTTAATTAAACGGTTATGTAAAATAAAAGAGACAATTATGACACATATTAAAATATGTAAAATAACAAATTTAAGCAACATTTAAAGTGAAAACATAAATAAAAGAAGGTTAACAACACTTTCATAAATTCCTCTCACAGTACTTCTGACATACCAATAAAATCTTCGTCCATGCATTCGTAAACATATCGTCTGTAGGATTAGAATCCAAGAGATCATTAAGCGCGGCCAGAGTGCGAGGAATTGGCGACTTAGCACGTGCAACAGTACGACATGGAGGCACGGCAAACAGCCTGTGCATTCTGCTCCGGCAGTAATTGTCTAGAACAAAGAAGCGCGTTTTAAAAAAGCAATGAAATCCAAGGCAAAAGTTGTGTATTGAAAAATTAATCACTACATTCGTCTGCTAGTGATGATGCCGTCTAGCCGATTTCGGCCACGGCGACTGCATTCGATAGCTTTCTAGGGTGGTTTACGAGAGCTTTGGTGTGCTGCTCTTTCATGGGCTCTCAAGTGGATAGCATGTCCAACTTTACCCGAAAAACTCTGAGCACAAAGCGGACATGTCAGAACACCATTGACGACATTGTAGCTGTAGGTAGCCTAGTTTTAAGGTCATCGTCGCAAGAGCTGTAAGATGTATTAGGCAAAGACTTACAACTTAACTGGCAGAATAACTGCAAAAATTTACATATTATGTTCATTAAATTGTAGCAATGCATTTCGTTCTTCCATTTATTGTCAATGTTGTATTAAATCATTTTCAAACGATAAATGGATATGATGAGTGACCTATTTTCCCTTTATTTGCAAGGCTGGGCAGCATCCGCATGTAGGTACTGATAACATTAATTGTAATCCCGCCCGGACCGTTCTTTGTAATGTAGCTGCCAGTTAAATAAGCCGTTGTTTAAAAGTTGTATTTATAATCCTTCTGTTTTAAATGGCCGGAAACTCAAACGCAACTCAATTTTGAGCCGTAAAGAAGCTTATTGTTGTCTCTGTCACTTTAAGGTGAAGTTTAGAGATAGAAAGAGGTGGCGTTTTGAGTATTTGGGAGTTATTCCTTTACAGGGTAAAATAAGAAATGAGTACATAAGAGGAAGTCTGAAAGTGGCACCGGTGACTGAAAAGTTGTGTGGTATGGACATGAGATGAGAATAGTTTTGAGTATGAATGTATTAGAGTAGAAGGAGACTAAAGAAACGATGGATGGACTGTGTAAAGTATGATATGGCATAATAGGAGGTGTCGGATGAGATGGCGAGTAATAGAGAAGTATGGAAGAGGAAGACACGCCGACCCCAAATGAATTGAAATAAGGGCAAGCGAATGATGATGATATACAGGGTAACGTCTACCTACGTCTTGAAAGGATCCATCAGTTTAATTGCCGTAAATCTGTTGTGCTATCTGTGGGGCTAGGATTTCGGTACCTACAAGGCATATATCCGCAATTCTATCGACAATATTCATCATTGACACAGGTAACTACAGTACAAGACATCGAATTGCTGATCGATATAAATCAATGTCGAAGTGCACAATCGCAAAGTTAATTGAAATCAAGAAAATAATTAGATGCAAAAATTGAAAAATACTACTCCATTGGACTGCGTCGCAGGTCCAGAGGTCGCAATCGCGACTGCTGAGCATGAGGTCCCGGGTTCGATATCCGGCTCGGGCAATTTGTTATTGGGTTTTTCCATCAGGAATTGCTCAGTAACAGCCACGGAATTTGGATTTGTGCCCCGTTGATGACAATAGCCTTCTCATATTACATGGGATGTGAACATTACTGGCGAAATGTGAGTGTACTATTAGGTACACCTCTGCCTAACGTTTCGGGTATAACAGTCGTGAACTTATGTTACTGCATTGTTACAATTGTTATCCTTTTTTATTATCTACATACGACATTTAATTCATTAGGAACAACTAAACACTAGATTCAATAAAACCTCGAGCACACCCCAAGTTGTTTAGGGGATGGAGTGTCGCCAGTGTGCTTAAGTCCTAAACCGTGATTCGTTTAGGGACGAGTTGCCGATTTACTGGATTTGAACAAAACAAGTGAATGTCCCTCGCTGTTTTACCTATATTAGGTACTTTTGTTGGAGAAAGGGAACAATATTGTGTGTTTCTAATTAAATGGTGTCTAGGAGGATTGAATTTTGTAGTTAGAAAATTTAAAAGCGGTTTTTTTTTTAATGTTATAAAATGAGATCCGCTGGATGCGAGTCGCACGGGACCGGTCAATGTGGCGACACTTGGGGGAGGCCTATGTCCAGCAGTGGACGTCTTTCGGCTGAAATGATGATGATGATGATGATGATGATGATGATGATGAATGTTATAAAAGCTTGATAACGAACATAAAAAGGTGTTCCTAATTATAGTACACATTTTTTGTTCTTTGTTGTATAGGTGTACTAGTATTTTTGTTGGATAACTAAAAGGTATTACGTCAGTGGTCAGTGAATCTGTTCTTGGTTTAAGGTTTCGAAATGAAAGCAAAGGGTGTGTGGCAGTGGCGAAGGGTCCATAAAACACGATTCCTACTGGCTTCCCTTTGAAAAATGGCACAGTCAGTGTTCTATTATACAAATAATAAATTAATCACATTAAAGAAATGTACTCCGGTTTACCTCTTACAAAAATTGACCCTTCGCTACTGGTGTGTGGTATACATACTAATCTTGCCGTCGTAAATACCGTGTCAATTATCAACATAACATCGTTACGCCAGTAATCCTTAAATGGTTAGGTAGAGGTGTGCCTAAAATATTACGCCAACATTTTGCCAGCTGGACTGTGTCAAGTTTCAGTCAATTTATCAATTCGTTTGTTAATCTTGATGATCAGGGTAAATTCAACCCCTTTAAATAATGTAAGGTGTCATCATCTGCCTAGCCTTTTCCTTACTATATTGAGGTCGGCTTCCAATCTATCCGGCCGCAGCTGAATATCAGTAGTTTACATGGAGCGACTGTCTATCTGACCCCCACTACCCACTTATTACCGTACCATGTAATACCCCGCCTTGGTAAGACTGGGTGCCCCTTGGTAAGACTGGCTGACCCCTTGGTAAGACTGGTTGTCAGACTTTCGAGCCATTGACTACCTGTAACGACTGTCAAAGATCTACAATTGACAGCCGGGACCATAGGTTTAACTATGGATGGTCAGCCATCCACGGACAAACTTAGGGAAGCGCGGCTTAACCCGAAGATCAACCCGAGTGGCTGTTATTATTAAGCCACGAGCTCCTCCTAGTCCTAAATAAGGTGTGAAGGTATAAAAAATAAAATACTCCGATTCCAAGAGAATCTTTAGGTAGGTACTACAGAATTACATCTCGAAGTACTTCAACCAAATTCCTCTTCGCTTTCACAAACAAATTGTACTGATGTGGAATTATTTATCGAGAACATAATGAAACATCACGTATCTACATCACCTGCGAATCTCACCTATTTCACGTATTTTCCCTTTGAGCATAATCTCACAAGGAATTTATTTAGATATTTGATTATGTTATTTACATAAACGAATATATTTAAATGATGATGTTTTCGCGATAGAATTTCTTGTGAAATGGTAATCTTTGGATTTCAGAGGTGACAATAAGTATTACATTATTTATTGTTTCGTTTTTGATAATTGGTTATGAATATCGATGGAACTTTTCTTCGAGTGGTAGAATGCGCGGCATTCTAACGTGTGGTCTAAACTTTCAGATTAGACAAGACGTTCTTTTTCAGTCATGTGTATTTAAGAAGGCTTGATTTTTGAACATTAGAGTGTTCCAAATTGAAGGCAGAATTGAAGCATTTTGATCAAAATGATCTTAAGATTTTTATATAAACAAAAATAAAAACTAAAATGTAATTCAAAAAGATTTCAAATAAAAACTTTAACCAACACTTATCCATAAGTACTAAAACACACCCTTAAACTGCAAACCCCCGTAACAAAACAGAATCATCAATTAATTAAACTGTCGTCACTTGAACGCGAGTTGATCGAGAAGTAACGCGAGGTTCTTACGAAGTATGTAAGTTACAAGACTTATTGGAGTATAAGTAGGCAAGGAGCGGAAAACTTTAATTCTTTACTGATTGAACTTGACGTGACGAAATAAGAACTGGAAGTGACACAAACAGGAAATATATATTTTTAATAATACCTAGGACACCTTCGATGGTCTCGTGTTCGCAAGCACCGTTGCTGAGCATGAGGTCCTGGGTTTCATTACCAGGTCGGGCAAAGTCTTATTGAGTTTTTCCATCAGTGTGCCCGGCTGATGGCAATAGGGTCGCCCCTAATTACATGAAACTTAAAAAGAAAAACATAACTGGCGAAATGTGGGTGTACTATTGGGTATACTCGGCCTAACCCTTCGGGGATTACAGGCGTGATGTTATGTTACGATGACGCTTAGGCGTCAAAGTACTCCTCCACTTGACTGTCATCCGGAAACGTGCCTAGAAGACCGGCAGCATTGCCACGTTGACTGGCAATGCTAATTCTTTAGCCAAGGAAAGAGCCAGCCCTCTGGTATCAATCAAATTCTTTTTTGACAAAAGTGTAGAAAAGTATAGAAAATCTAAAAATATAACACCTACTTTTGATGACAATCAGGGCGTAGACAATATCCTTTTAATTTCTTTGTAAGGAAAAAACACTGAACGGTACCTAATTTTGTGGCTAGGATTTAACGAATAAATCCAGTCTAAATCCCAGACTTTTCTCAAAGGATATAACGAGCGAGAAAAGGACAAGAGTACTTTTGAAAATCTACTAAGATTGAACCTTTTTTGTATGAAACTTTTTTTTGCATAAAGCTGTATTGTCACTGAGAGCGATTAGCGAAAAGCGATGGATACGAATCGCTTATATTATTAATTGAGTCAAGCATATAATTTCATCCTGCCTGTATTCTTGATTAAAGTATGTTGACAGTTTTAGGGAGAAGACAGCCATTATCGAGCTCAAATTCACACTCCGGCTTGACAATGAAAATATTTTAATAGGCCAACAAAATAACACTCCTCGATCTGGATATCGATCTCGAGGTAGTCAAATAACAATTATTATCTGTTACCGCTATTCCATCAACATAATCACACCCTAAATCGCCCCCGCTTACTGTAAGCCACATCCTTAATACATACACATACGCTCCGAGATTGGATTGCCTAAAATGTATATATTTAAGGCAATACGGATATCTGGAGCCGCGAGATATACCAGTAATGATGTACTCGAACAACATTACGTTTATCTATTGATGTACCCTTTTTATATAGGTATGTACACCTACTTAGTACATGAGTATGTGTATTATTTTGAGTGGTTTACATACGCAATATCTTTATTTTGTTTGAGAGTATTTTGCGAATGATATAAATATGGGTGGCAACGTGGCAAGTAAGCTGGCGACAAACACATGCGTAGACAGTAAATGGTCGCCGACCGATGGAAAGCTGCAATAAAAGAAGCATCTCAGGTGCACTGTCATTCCACAGACAATGCATAAATGTGTCATGAGCTTGATTTGCAACACAACATAACATCAATCGTGTAAGCCCCGAAGGGATAGAGGTGTACCTATGTTGCAGTGGCGGAACTTTCATAGAAGCCTACAAGCTTGTCTGGCCCTTATAACCTACTACTTTTCAGGATGTTCCAGTTTTTGAAGAGTCTGATTGCCTTATAGGCTTTCCGTATTGTTGGCCCCCAGGCACACCACTGCTATGACGCCATATAGCCGATTTTGGCATCAGAAACGGCATTCGATGGCTTTATAGGGTGATTGTCGAGAGATTTTGTGTGCTGCTCTTTCATGTGCTCTCAAATGACTAGCATATTCAACTTTGACCGAAAAACTCCGAGTTCAAAGCATACATGTCAGAATACCATTGGCGCAAATGAACGTTATAACTGTTGGATTTAAGGTCACCATCACGTTTTGTATCTAATTGCGACCTTCATCTCTCTTCAAAGTCGTTGATCTGCTGATGCACATGTCGTCTCCCCTAGGACCGATTTTAAATAATTAGAGTACAACACCTTGATACGGTCTAAGACAGGCATCGCCGATGTTGGTGATAAATCTGAGAGGTTCAAATGGGACTGGGCGGGTCACGTTTCTAGGATGAAACTGGGCAGATCATCATCATCATCATCATTTCAGCCGAAAGACGTCCACTGCTGGACATAGGCCTCCCCCAAGTGTCGCCACATTCCGGTCCCGTTCGACTCGCATCCAGCGGATCCCTGCAACCTTTACCAGGTCATCGGTCCACCTAGTGGGAGGCCTTCCAACACAACGTCCTTCGGTTCGCGGTCGCCACTCCAGAACTTTTCAGCCCCATCGGCCATCCGTTCTGCGAGCAATGTGCCCTGCCCACTGCCACTTAAATTTGGCTATTCTTCGGGCTACGTCGGTAACCTTGGTTCTCTTGGATGTCCAGCCCCCGTAGCATGACCACCGTAGACAAGGATTTCTTTGACGGAAGAATCGACAAAATGACAGATAGTGCAAAGAAATCTGTCATTGTGTCGACACAATCTGTTATGCTACGGTGGCAGATGGGTGAAGATAATTACACAGTGGATGCCTGGAGACGGCCGTCGTAACCGAGGTAGACCCAAGAAACGCTGGCGTGACAATCTGGACTGGCGTGAAAATTGGAAAGCTATGGGGGAGGCCTTTGTCCAGCAGTGGGACAGAGTACGCTGTAATAAAAATAATAATTGTAAACTCACATTTAGTCAGCTGACGTTAGTGGAGGCGAGCCTATTGCCACTTACCAGGCACAAATTTTCTCTCTGAGCTGATAATGAGAAATTCCCAATGGAAAAAGACAATAAATTACATTTTGCCCGACCATAATCGAAATCAAAACGCCATGGTCGGCAGTAGCATTAGCGACCACTAAGCGGGGCAGCCATTTGCTAAATCTGATTATAGAAGTTGGTAACTTAGCAGAAATCTTCAAGTAACACCTGATTCAAGAAGTTTCAAGATAAAATTTTCTTCGTAAGCAGACCTCAAAGTGACTGGCAATTAGACTTAAGATCCCTGAATCAAGTAGATTTCAAACGGCATAACAATATTTTCATGCTAATTAGGTACTTGGTACGAAAAGTGAAGTTTGCTCATTATAATTATACCGAGCTGGGTTGTGAGAGATGGGTAAGTTACCTATCTGAGAAACCAAGTTGTTGTAGTGTTCAGAAGCGCTAGGGTTGCAAGATTTCACAATACCTGTATTACTCGTATGAGCTACTGTTTAACTAGACGTGGCTTTGAAACCGATTATTGATTTTGATTAGTGATTTTTACGACATTATGTGCTAAAAAAAAATTGCTGTAAAAGGTTCCAAAACTAGTTTCTATCTAACTTTCGTTATGTTTTAGTTTCATATCAATGTATGCAATTCCGCGTTACTTTCTTATCAATTTTTGTCTTACTTTCTCGGGCTAACGGTGATTTTAAAGAAAGTTTTTTAGAACAAAATAATGCTATGAGTGACCGAACATAATTTAAAAACAAAAATTGAAAATAAATTCACTCTTTAGCGCCGTTTTTATTATTTTCAAAGTGTCGTTTAGGGATTAAGTGTAACTGTACAGTGTACACTACTGAACTAGGAGCCCATAGCTAAATAATAAGAGCCGCTGAGGTCGATCTTCAAATTAAGCCGCGTTTGCCTGGGTTGGTCCGTGAATCCTGGTTGGTCATGAATAATGTGTGGTCACCCAGACAACACATTACATATCGAGTTTCCTCCGTGTTCGGAAAGTACGTTAAGCCCAACGAAGATCTACAAATGACAGCTGGGACGTTGGTCCCGGCTGTCATTTGTAGATCTTTGACAGTCGTTAGAGGTAGTCAGTGGCCCGAAAGTCAGACAACTAGTCTTACCAAGGGGTTTCGTATCACTTAGTACTAACTGGGTGGTGGTCAGATAGGCAGTCGCTCCATGTAAAATTCTGGTATTCAGCTGCACCCGGATAGACTGGAAGCCGACCCCAACATAGTTGGCAAAAGGTCTAGGTAGATGATGACATATAATAAAGAAATACACACACAACACACATGCAATGAAGAAACAACACATAACACACGACATTATAACACACCGCACGGCGGCATGGTTTTTTGACATATAAAGAAGAAATCTACATGTTTCACGAAACGAAGTCGTCAAAACTGTGCAAAACAGGGGCGGGTCGCAAGTCAATAATATAGTTGCTAGACATTGTACAGCTTCCAATAGCGGATCGGTGGGTCAAGAACAATAGTTGGAAGTTTTGGTGGTTGAGATAGTTGCCCAATGTCTACAGTCTAGCAAGTTTCCGTATGTTAGTACGGCATCTTTGGCGGGTTGCTTTGATGCTTCCTATATGGATTTACCTAGCTATAATTATGTAGATACTGAGTCTATGTCCTAGATTTGGAATATGACTTTGATATAACAGATTTAGAAGATTAGTTTTATTGTTTAAAGAAAAATCTAGAAAGACCTATTTATTACTTGTTATAAAAGACCAAACGAATAAAGGTTATGTTGCCTGGGTTCTACATTCATAAACGAATAATTCCCGCTTTTTTACTTGAAAATCGAGGAATAAAACCTCTTCAAGAAGGTCAGCTTACTTACTGTATTCCTTATTCTCTATCTATATAAATTCTATGTGAATAGAGATGAGCTGGAAATCCAACCAAGAAATATTGTGGTTCTAGTAACTTGGTTATGGAGGTCAGATAGACAGTCACTCCATGTAAAATTCTGCTATGCAACTGCATCTGGTTAGACTGAAAGCCGACTTCGACAGAGTTGGGGCAAGGCTAGTCAAGTCAGATGATGATGAAAAAGTGATATACATATCTAAATAGTTTTTTAGTTTTTTTTAGTGCTAGTTTAATCCAAAATTTTAATAACCACGACCTGTCTCCTTACTTTCTCCTGACTTCCTCCATGGGTCCAATATCAAAAAGAGCTATGTTGCCCGTCCAATGAAATTTGTAAAGAAAAAAATTAACTTTACAATATCAGCTGTCCCATACATTTGGGTCGAGTAGGTATTGAAATTTAGTATGGGACAGCTGATAATTTTTTCGCATTTACGATATTGGAGCCATGGAGGAAGTTGTTCAGTTTGATGGTCTTCAAAATAATATTGTAAAGTTGATTTTTTTCTTGCAGCATATCCTTCCATACGACTAATCGCTTTCTGTTACACCCTGTATAATATAATTAGGCTTATACAAATAAAGTAATATTACGTCAAAAAAAAATTAATCATTAATTAATATTGACTGGCCTGTTGGTCTAGTGGTCAGTGACTCTGACTGCTATGCCGGAGGTCGTGGGTTCGATTCCCACCCAGGACAAATGTTTGTGTGATGAGCATGATCATTTGTTCTGTGTCTGGGTGTAATTTATCTATATATGTATGTATTTAGAAATATATAAGTATGTTTATCAGTTGTCTAGTACTCATAACACAAGCTCTGCTTAGCTTGAGACTAGACGGCGTTGTGTGATAGTTGTGGAATATTATATTATATTATATTATATTATAATATTGTTGTCACATCCAGTACCTAAACATCTTGGGTACCCAGGTACCCGATACAATTTCATACAAACTTCGCCGGAGGAAGTCTCGGAGCGATTACCGGCATCCGTCCCACGATGCGTTCCTCTTAATAAATCACCTCATGTTATTAAGCAACACTTCTTCTTTCATATTATAACTTGCTTAGAACGTAGTAGTTGGGCACGAGCTGGAGGGGAGGGGAATATGTTCGTGCCGTGTTTATGAAGGTGTGGAAAATAGTTTTACTTAGTTGCTAGCTACTTGTAAGTTATTTGAAGGCTGAAATTAAGTATTGCATGGTTTAAAAAAAGTTTAATTAATTAGTCAAGAGAATGTGTTTAAGGAACAGAAAATCTGCAAATAGTCAAAGGTTCTTAACCGACGAAAAAAAAGGGGGAGGTTCTCAATTCGAGACGTATATTTTTTATAAAAGGTCTGTTGCCTACATAAGAATAATAATAAATAAATTCATTTATTTCAGGTAAATAACACCCATTTCCACACATAAATTAATAAAAATCCGAAGACATGGACAAATAATATCCGATAAAATAACATAAAATCAAAATAAAATCAAATAAAACCAAATACAATACAATCAAACTAAGTCAAACTGAATAAATTAAAACCAAATAAAACAAATCAAATTAAATCAAATCAATTAAATAACTCTAACCTATATGTTCTAACCTTTTATTGTTAAATGTAAAATGTATGTACTATTGGTGTAGGTACCTATTTTATATAAATAAATAAATTTTGCTACCCTCCAACGACATTTGTAAAGAAACAAATCAACTCTACAATATTATTTGAACACAAATATAAACTTTAGAAACAATTCTATCGCTCTTTAAACTGAAAACCAGCAATAAAAATATATCACGATCAACGTACACATACTAAATATCGTACACAATAAATGCTCGAAACGTTATCACCAAAGTTTCAACGCCGATTGGACTTACGGATAAATAGAATTAAATGTATATCCATGGATTACCTAATGGATAAAGTTGTTGAAACCCCGGTTATAAATCCAATTTGACTAAATTGATACTTGTGTTTTAAAATCGATTGCACGCTTA
Organism: Noctua fimbriata; assembly: GCA_905163415.1. Taxonomy (NCBI): domain Eukaryota; kingdom Metazoa; phylum Arthropoda; class Insecta; order Lepidoptera; family Noctuidae; genus Noctua; species Noctua fimbriata. The sequence continues at coordinate 3,906,235 of LR990942.1, read as the reverse complement.
GGTTTGACGTACGCGACCGATTTAATTCGCTTTGATTTGTTTTTTGTTGGATTGTGGCAGTAAAGAACTTCAAAACCGCTTATAGGTTTAATAAATGACAAAATATTATTACCTACCTATCAATGTTACGTCTTTATCAAAATTTAATTGTTTAAGTGCATTCAAACTCTTAACTTAGACCACAATGATCTTTAAAAAAGAAAATGTTATCTTAACTAAAACGCAGGCCACACCGCCAGCTAGCGAGCTGGCGAGCGAAGCGAGGCGAGGGAAACTATATAAACTAAACGAAGCTACACCGAAAACTACGGATGGATGGGCGAGCGAGGGGGCAGTTGAGCGAGCGGGTGGGCGCACCGGGCGAGGCGTGCGAATTGAACGAATAGTATCGCTGGCATCGTCGGATATGTCATTCGCATCGTTTGTATCGCTGATGTAGCTTAGCTCTGGAGTTCGCAGTGTGAACCAAAGTATGAAAAGAAGTGAAACGATGCTCGCCCGGCTCGCTCGCTCGTTCGCTAGTTAGCGGTGTAGCCTGCGCTTTATGCTGTAATATCATCGAAATGAACGTTGTTGGCGCAGCGCAATAGTCTTTTCATACATTGCTGTCAAAAGCGTTGATTCAATTGCGTGATTGGTCTAGACGTAGAGGTCTTGCGTGCATCAGGAATTTCTCAGAATCAGCTCGGAGCCTGGATCCAGCTGATGGCAAGAGGCTCGCCTGTTTTACATGAGACTTCAAAGATAGCTAGTAAAATGTGATGGTTTAAAAGGGAACATCTGCCTATTTCTTTTGGAGTTACAGGCGTGTTGTTATATTATGTTATTAACAAACTACGTTTTAGGTAGGACCCAATTTTCATCAACCTAAATTGATAATATTAATACACACCACCCGAATAATAATATTACTGTGAAAGAGTACTTTACAAATTGTGTGCGGCTGATAATTTGAGCAAAATGTTGATATGATTAAATTTAATGGTTTGAAATTGCAGCGCATTATACTCTTGATTTGATCAGGCATTCTAGGTATAAACATATTTATGTGAAAGGTTTATTTTAATTATATTGGAGTTTCAAATGTTTTGGATCAATGTAAATTGGTATAAAGTCGCCTGTAGTTAGAGCAAACTGTTACTAAAATATGTAATTTAAAAAAAAAGAAGTAACTTTTGAAAACTTTTTCAAACAAAAAATTCCACTAATAAACTAGACAACAATTAATCGTGAGCTTATCTCCAAGGACATAGCGTGATACATTTTAATTCAGAAGTTACCACTCCCACTTCAAAACGAAAACAAAAAGCAGCCATGAAATATAACACGTTGCACGCTACACCTGCGTGTGACGTCATGAATTACCCCCTCCCCTCCTCACCTCCTCTGTACCCCTACGTGACCCGAATGTACGAAACAACTATGTTAAGCAAGTAAATAATTTCACACAAAAGGGTGAAGAAAATCTTCAGAGCCAAAAACATGTGTCGTAACAACTTAAATCTGAATGAAATAAGAATTCTGGGAGACGAGAGACACTTGAAAATCGGTGGTACGTGCTAAGAATGTATTGCGTACCAATTTTTTTGTAGAATTTGTTGGTACCTGCTGTGAACATCGGTGAAGAGGTGATTTGAAGGTTTCGAGAATTTGCTACGATTGTCGTAGCAATTTTCGTAGCGCCGTAGCCGTCTCAGTAGTGCTACGCCGTAGCAGGCAATAACGATCTTCTAAGAAATATACTACAAGAAAAATCTTACATATTCCACTTGATTTTCACGTCTGTTGGATACGAATATTTATTATTATAACTCAGCCGAAAAAGTCAAACGTTTCATCTTTATTACAATAATTTTGGAACCGCTTTGATTTATTTGTAGAATATTATAATTATGGCATTTTAGAATTAATTACATTCGAGTACAAAGCTGAGCACGTGAGATGAAAATTTTCCAATGAACATCTGTTGTATTCACTTCAAAGGCCCCTAATAACCCGCCAGGCTTTATGGCCGCATTTCTGTTAAATTAATGCATTTTCAGTGTTGAAAACCGTCGCCGTTATTTCGCGTTCCGTACATTAGCCGAATTATGAACACAACACCTTTTAATAAGAGCGAGTTGTAAGACTTGGTGTACACTTACCGAAATCGTCAGAAGGTGTTGCAAGATTATTTCGGCGCTGAATGACAATGTCTTGTAACTCAGTTCTGAGTCAAACGGTTCCCAAAGGTGGTAGCCGTTAGGCTAGTCCGGGGGTACCGCACGATCTCCGACGGGACATCCTATCCGAATAAAAAAAGGCGACACAATTTATATTGCCATCGACGAGTTAAGAAGAAGACATTATCAGAAGGACGCTGTTAGTTAACATTACATTGTCAAATTGTTTGAGATCTTCAAGGTAAAGCAACGCTTACCAAGGTCGGTCTGTGGATGGGTAACCCCCTATCACATATCAAGTTTCCTCTGTGCCTCAGAAATCACATTAAGCCGTTGGTCTCAGCTGTCTTTTCTAGATCTTTGACTATCGTTACTGGTAGTCAGTGGCCCGAAAGTCTGACAACCAGTTTTACCAAGAGGTATCGTATTACCTAGTACTACCTGGGTTGTGGAGGTAAGATAGATAGTCGCTTCATCCAGCTGCATCCAGTTAGACTGTAAGCTGACCCCAACAAACTTTGGAAAAGGCTAGGCAAGAAGAAGTTTGAGGACATTGTATTGAGGTGTCATTAGTTCCGACTATAGCCATGCGCCAAAAGAACCGTGTAGCACTGTAACGTGCACAAGACAAGCTATGCAAAACCAAATTCGGCTGATCTCTCATTGTACAAGAAGCTCATACACAGCGAGGTCAGGTTATACTGGATATTAAAGCTTGATGTTTCGCCGTGTGTACACGTTTTATTAACGTGACATATATGTAACAGCGTGACACATACCTGTCACAAATAGATATTTTCCCGTTGTTGAAATGCGTGTACATATTTCTCGTGTCATTTCACACGAATGCTGTTTGCATCACAATAGTTAGCGTAGTTTACAAATGTGGCCCGCCATGACACTTGTCACAACTTATTAATCTTGTTTCTGGTTAACGCATTTCGGTATTTACTCTGTTACTTGTGTATCTGTCAGAATATTAACAATATGTAGCAATATTGAATAAAGAATGTATGTTCTGATTAATGAATAATAAGGGATTATTTACGAGAAAAAAGGAACGTATTTGAAGGTCTTTAGGGAATATTATGAACCCTAATGCATGAGTCTTCCGAAGATGAAATATAAATGAAATTCGCAATATTCACCGCTGAAGTTGCTGTGTGAAAATAACGTTAAAGTTTTTTTTTTTAAATAAAAACCGGCCAAGTGCGAGTCGGACTCGCGCATGAGGGTTCCGTACCATCTTAGGGGCCAAATTAAAGGGGTTCCCTTTAATCTGTTTTTATTATTTGTTGCTATAGCGGAAACAGAAATACACGTTCTGTGAAAATTTCAACTGAGTGACAGACGGACGGACAGCGGAAGCTTAGTAATAGGGTCCCGTTGGTTACCCTTAGGGGACGGAGCCTTAAAAAAGCAGTTTAGTAGCAGATACAAGACAAGTCTCTGAAACGATGCGGTAATGCCTGACAGCGGCCCATTTGTGTCCTTATTTTAGTTCTACAACAGCTGTACTTCTACTTTGGAGTGGAAGCAGTCTACAGTAAAACTCTAACAATAGCCAAAATTGCTAACGAGTCGAAAACGTATAGATGTGCACCCTTCCTATGAAATTTTCGTATAAGCTCATGAAATTCTCAAGTTACGCTCTGAGGTCGGTTTGACGTGTTACGTTTGTGAAACATTATTGGTGACGCGTGTGATGGTGGCGCAATTAATATTAATGCAAGGTGAGGTTTTACGGTTTTATTGCGTACCGTCAAGATTTATTTCCTTGCGGTTTTTGAAATGGTACGGTAGTAATTTTGGTTTATTATAGAACCGTTATAGAAAAGTGTTTGTACTATTTAATTGGGGCCATATTTTAGGTGTGACGGTATTTAAGTAGGGCTTACGTCAACAGGGAGCAGCGGAGACCCAGTGTTGGTGGTTCCGACTTACGAGGAGTAAGTCGTGGGTTCGAATCCAGGCAGGCACATTAATAAGTGTAATTTTTTTTCATCACCACTGCTCTCAAAACGGCGAAGGAAACATCGTGAGGAAACCGGCATATCCTAGGACCAAATATTCAAAGATATGTGACATCTACCAACCCGCACTGGGTCCGGGTGGTGGATTATAGCCCATTCACTCTCATAGAGGCCTGAGTCTCAGCAGTGGGAACATTACAGGCTGATTAAGCTATGCTATGCTTACGTCAACTAGGACTAAGCTGCAGTTGAATACATGTAGCCTGACTATAATACCTTGGACCTGACTATTCTACCGTTGCTGTCAAGGGGCGACGATGTGAACTGTTGATTTAACTTTTTTCTTGTCCTTCGTGCTGTAATGATAGGAAGATGGTCCTTAATGTTTCCAAAGTAATAATTGCCTTGGTCGCTCATGCATGTCCAAAATAATAATAATTTTAAATTTGACTAACAGTTGTAAGTATCTATCTACTAACATAGTATGGACTTGTATCAACTAATGTGTGCTTGGTCTGAAATAAATATTTTCAATTTCAATTGAATTTCAATAACTGATATTTCATTACTATATCAAAATATGAAAAATAGATTACTTTTAGTATATTAATCGCTATACGATCTCTTTACATCGCAAACGTTCTGTCCTTACGTGCAGTGTGGACCGGCTTCAGCTCAGGGACTTCGATAGTTCAATTTCGAAAAGAAAAGATTTTTTCAGCTACATGACAGTCAATTTTCTTAGCCAGGAAGAGTAGGCCGGGAGGGGGCATCAGAGGGGAGGTGGGGGACGCATGATCATCCATCATATTCAGTTTGACAAGCACATGTGTTCTCTGAATTGAACAGTTTCTCTTCTCCGAAGGCGTGAAGTTGGAACAAGTTGCGAATGAGCAGCGGATGAGATTTCATTTTGGTAAATGTTTCTAGATTATGTAATCTTTGAAATAGCTGCTGGTTCTAATCCTAGGTATGTGAGTATTTATTCGAAAAATTTTAAATACTGTATAAACTTAAAATGCAGTTCGATGAACTCTGTAGCTAGGCAGGAAGTGAATAGCAGATTCCACGCGTCGTTCGTTAGAGTATTTCAACATCTATTTTTGGATTTTTTATTTTAACCGTATTATATACATAAATGGAGTGCTGCTTTCATGAAATGTAATTATACATAACTTCCGGTGGAATATGATTCAAAATAAAGAGCTGAATACACCGTCAGTTTGAAGGACTGTCCCTTACACCCTGTTTTTTTAATGAGCATTCAGAATTTCATTTTTGACACTTAAAGGCTCTCCATAGGATGAAACATTTTTTTCTAAATTGACTGAAAGGGGACAAAAATATCCGTGAAAAACTAGAACTTTTTCTGGCAATTCGCTTCCGCTTATGGCATAAGCCCTACACCTATATCTGCCTAGGTGTGTTTGCTTGCAATCTTTCATACTGCGTGACGGATTTGGTTTTTTTAATAGGAACCTTTTATCTTCATTGCTATCAAAACTGTTTACCTCAAAAATAATGCTATTCACTGTTTTTCAGGAGTGAGTTGCCGCCAACTGCTCTGAAGATGTTTATAAAATTGAAAGTCTTACTACTACCCATGCGGTAAATATTGGTATTCAGCTGTATCCCGTTAGACTGGAAGCAGACCCTAAGATAGTTGGGGAAAGGCTAGGCTAGATGATGGCTAGGGTTACCCATGATGACTCACCAAAGTCCTTAGATGCACTTCGAGAGAAGAACGAGAGACAGACATTGGGAATAAAGTCATACAAAAATTTTGATCCCGAACATTTTCGATTTTGACACACGAATGCTACCTGACAAGCAAGCGTGTGACACTAGACAGACCGATTTGTTACTAAGTAGTAACAAGTATTGGAGTACGATTTTCTTTGTCTTGTCCCATCTATCACTGCCCCCGTAGCATGACCACCGTAGACAAGGATTTCTTTGACGGAAGAATCGACAAATTGACAGATTGTGTCGACACAATGACAGATTTCTATGCACTATCTGTCAAAGAAATCCTTGTCTGCGGTGGTCATGCTACGGGGGCTGGTAAATATTTGAATGTCAAACTCAAACTCAAAGCATTTATTTCAATTAGACCATAACAGGCACTTTTGAATGTCAGAAAAACAAAGAAGGCGAAGCTACAGTCCCAGACACAAGACATAATAACTTGTGAAAGTACTGTAGTTGCCCATTCCAAAGCTTAGATCTCTATGGAGAAGAATGGGCAAGAAACTTCATGGAGTGTCCATGGAGTCCTTTTCAATCAAAATATTTTTACACTATCTTGCTATCATTCATGCTGAGATAATACATATATGTGAGAACGATGTAGAAAGAAATGCACATTGAGAGCGTCCAGAGTAAAAGTCTTTGTGTCGCTGTATTACCTCTGTCTCGTTCTCGTATCGGACGCGTTTTACATAGAGTAGAAATCAATCGGTTTGAGGTTACGGTGCGGTCTCCTTCAGGGTTTGAACTTTTACCTTCAAGAACAACACTGGTACAATATTTTTTATAACTTTAACGTACACTATTTTTATTGCATCTTACTATCGCGTAAGCCATAAGTATTCACCATCGCTATAACTATTTACTAGGCGACAATAATAACTTTTTAGGTTCTCCAAAAGTGGTAGAAAACTTTCTACTACTAACTACCTTGCTGGCTCTTAATCATCATCATCATCATTGGAGCCGAAAGACGTCCACTACTGGACATAGGCCACCCCCGGGTTTTTTTTGCCATAATCGCCACGGTTGGCAGGCGGGTTGGCGATCGCAGGCGGGTTGGCGATCGCAGTAAGGTTGTTACAAAAGCACAGAGAACGCTGCTGCCCATTCTCTAGTAAGTCCCTTAGTCGCCTCTTACGACACCCACGGGATGATATGGGATGGTGCTATTCTTTACGTCCGACAACCATACAGTACAAAAAAAGCAACAAAATATGAAAACCATTAATTTACGTCATAATTCCCGTTTTAATTTCTACCAAGTTTCTACCCGCTTACAAAAGCAAAGGTGTAGAAAGATAAGAACACAGTGGGTTAGATATTTCAAAACACTAGCGTATAAATCACGGGCTAGTTGAAAAGTACTCCGTACTCGGATACTGCAGATAAATGAGCGTTCCGTTGCATGGTTATAATAAATATAGTTTTGTGAGAATAGTATTATTGTGTTATTGCTGGTACATTTTATGTAGGTAGCCGTGGCGAAGGTTCCATCCAACTCAATTCCTACCGGATTCCCTTTAAAAAATGGAACAGTCAGTATTCTATAGACAGATAATATAATCAGATTAAAGATAGATGTACTACGGGTTACCTGTTACAAAAATTGACCCTTCGCTACTGGTAGGTAGGCGAAAAAAGAAGGTTCTAAGATTGAACTGTGTGTATGAATGTGCAAACATAACTGCTGTAATGTGGGTATGGTTACCAACTACATCTATGTCCAGTTTGTATTCAATTCTAAAAAGCACACCTATTTGACACTTTCTTATGATAACATCACGCTTGTTATCCCCCAAGGGTTAGGCAGAGGTGTACATAATAGTACGCCCACATTTCGGCAGTTTATGTTTAAGTCCCATGTAATAGGGGATGAGCCTATTGTAATTAATCGGGTACAAATCCAGACTCCGATACTGCTACTGAGTAATTCCTGATGGAAAAACCCAAAAACACTTTGCCCGACCTGGAATCGAACAAAGGACCGCATGCTCAGCAGTTTCTTAAAACTAATGTTCAAGTTTATGCCTTTTGCAACAAAGATACAATATGAAGGCAACTGCAACTACAAAGCCGCAGTAGCAATGAGAAACCGCAACAACACTAATAATTTCTAAAGGGTGTAAAAACACCCTTAACAACACCCAATACATCTTTAAATGAAAAAAAAAGTGCTTGGTTGACGGCTTCGTGAAGGGCCCGTTTACATCCTGTATGTAACAATATGAAAATGGTAACAGGCGGCCATGTTGTCATATGCGAAAGCCGTCATGAAAAACGAAAAAAAAAAAATGAAAAAATGAGTTTTTGTTTTTACCAAGGTTTTCTTACAAACTAGTGATTTAACTTTCCTTATAGGCGTCTTTATTTTTTTTTAGGATGGGAAATCATCAAATAACTCCCTCCACTCTGGGCGAAGTGGAAGGGAGTGTCAGACTTGTACTGACTAAAACCCATCCATGTTCCTTCTTTGACTTTGTGTTCCAGGGCCGCGGTATCTCTTTCGAACAGTCCCGCAGCCCTGGCAGGAATCCTTTTAGGCGTCTAAAGGCTGTGTTAGGAGACTCTACTCTTCCGTAACTTATTAAATTTAACAAACTTGTTTTTTTTATTACAGATAAAAAGAGATAAGAAAAAAAAATACAAAATTAAGACAAAAGAAATAAAAATATAAAAGTCATGGAGTGTCGTGTTTGCGGTTCAGGTCGTCTTTTGTAATTTCATAGAAAAATACTCACGATACTTTGTCATAGTCATTATTTACCTGCTGTAAGTATTCCGTTCCTTATAAATCACTATGTAAAAGCTTATTTTATAAAAAATCTTCCCGCATAAAATAAACTAATTTCTAAAAACTTTCTGAACAAATTGATAGCGAAGTGTATTTATAGCCAAGCTTACTCTAACAGGCTTTCATAGGATTCTAAACATCAACAAGCTTTCGTTATTAAAATATTAGTCCCATTTAGTTACGAACTTATCAAAACATCTGTAAGTCAGTAATTAGAATTTATTTATTTGTTTGGTTCTTTTTGATTTTGTTTTTTCAATAGTCGATTTTATTCATTTTTGTTGTAGGAATATAGTACCCCGAGTGGATAGAAAGCAAAAGGTAGTCAGTCAGATCACTGGTGGTTTAGCTTAGAATCTTCGTTGCCTAATAATTTGATTGTGGAGGGCAGAAAGCAAGATGACACTCATCAGATATCGACATTATAGTTAGCATAAAATATACACCGTGAATTTTTAGTTGTCTTAGAAACGTGGTGCGCTCAATGTATCAGACATAAAATTAAAAAAAAACACATAATAGTAAAAAAAAAATCATAAATCTTGATCTTGATTTGGATTAAAATCAAGATCTTTTCTGTATTTATTTAAACAATAAAGGTATACAAGTTAGGGTTTTTAAGTAGGTACCAATTACATATAATAGATAATAGGTGCAAAGGAAAATAAACACGCACCGCGCTCGAAACAAGGTGTATCTAACTACGTCATGCATCATACATAGTAGGTAATGAATAATATTTTTATTTTTAAAGTATTCAAATCTCATAAACGCCTCTCTTTTTTTAATCTTTAGTAGTCAATGGTTGCATGAAGTGGGCTGCCTCTGTAGGACGACTAAAAAGTCAATACACCGTGTATTGATATCCAACAGAATCTGGAACTCAACCGAACAAAGTCAGGATTAGACTAGACGATTTTACACATGCTAACAGATTCGAGATTTCGTTTTATAATCATTTTAATAAAAAACTTAGCCGCCTCTTGCTTAGTGCCTATTAAGCAAGCTAATGCACGCTAAAAGAATTAAAAAAAAAAAAAATTAAACTGGCTTTTGTTAAATCTTAAATAAGTTACAATCCACAGAAGTTCTAGTAAAATAAGTTAGGTGACTTACTAACTTAAGTAAAAGTGAAATAGTAAAAGAGTTATAAAAGTTTCGGTTCGCTCCCGATAAATCGGTTAGTTTGCTGTCTCGTGCTGTCGTAAATCGGCGGTTAAATTGGATTTCGGTTAAAGTGGTGAATGGAACTAAGTGGGACTTGTTTATCGCTTCTGGAATGATGAACTTTATCACCGTTATTGATATGAGGACCCCTATTACGTAACACACACTTTGAAAAGGATTTTGAAGAGAATCCCTTGATATATTTGAAAATTCGTCTGATCGACACCACAGCTGTTAATCTTGAATAGTCAAGGTACGCAATTATCGCACAGGTATATGATTAGGCTTTGACAGTCGTTACAGGTAGTCAGTGTCCCAAAGATTCTGATAACCAGTCTTACCAAGGGTTATCGTATTACCTAGTACTAACTGGGATGTGGAGGTCAGAAAGGCAGTCGCTCCATGTAAAATACTGGTATTCAGCTGCATCCGCTTAGACTGGAAGCTGACCCTAACATAGTTGGGAAAAGGCTTGGATGAATTAGGCGCCATGTTTCGCTACTTCCAGAGTTTCGGTTAACATAACATCAGGCCTGTCCTGGAAAGGTTAGGCAGAGATGTACCTATCCACATTTTACCAGTTATGTTAAGATCCCACGTAATAGGGGCGAGCCTATTGGCATTAACCGAGCACAGATTCAGACTCCGTAGCTGCTACTGAGAAATTCCTATTTGAAAAACCCAATATCACTTTGACCGAGCTGGGAATCGAACCCATAACTTGCGACCACTAGACCAACGAGTCATGTGTTGCATAAAAAGTCAAGTCCTTAATCAAACTGTTCCAATTTAGTCCCCTCTACAACCCTTAACGTTCACCCCTCTAGCTCCCTCATAATCCTCACACCACAATACAGAACTGCAGCATCTAAACGAAATAATACATCACAACAATCATGCAAGTCCCTGCTGAAACGCGTCGTGAATAACAAAAGAATGGGGGTGAATAGGTGGAGGGGTGAAAGGCGCGCGAATACAACCACTTATCAACTGTGTCCAGGGGCGACCACTTACCGCACACCAGAGGTTTAACTCCGTGGAAAGCTAGCGAAAGGGTTTCTGGAAATTATCCTGTTAGGGACGTCATAACTTTTAATAGTCGTATCGTGCAGGATATAGCTTTGTTTAAACAATGGATATTGTTAAATCAAAAAAGTAGCTGGTCCAGAGTGGACGAGAACAGCGAGAGACAGGCAGAAATGGAAAACTTTAGAGGAGGCCTTTGTCGAAGGACAAGCTGTTGATTAAAACCGATCGTCTAAGATAAATATTTCGGGTTGTCAGGATTTTCTCCGTTAGGTTCGTTCATCATGTGGGCAGAAGATGGAATGAAACTACTCTGTTTCTATTAAACTAACAAATTACTTGAAATTACAATTTAACACAGTAACACGGAGCACAATGAATCGTGGTACAGTTCCAGGACGTCTCAACTCCGCTGCGATCAGACACTGAATGTTGTCCTCTACTTGAGCTGTAAACATCACGGCTCTGTAGAAGCACGCTGTGGTGTGGGTAGATTTGTAAATAGGTCGCGTGATGTCACCACTAGCGTACTTGCGATTCATTCCAAGTCCGTACTAATGACCGGTTCCGACAAATAAATAATATATTATGTGTATTGTAAACATTGTAAAACAGTAATAAACGCGATTATTTTTTTATTGTTAAATCAGGTCATATGGAACTTAGGCTCAGGTCACCAGAGTGTTTGACCCTCGGCCCTTCCTATCGGCTGGGTGATTAATGTTTAAGTCGGTATGACTTCAGACATTCCAGCCCTTCAATTTCTCCAGGTGTAGAAAAGAATGAAAATATATTGCACATCAAGCTACCCGAAACTGTAATTTTTTTCCAATTAACCTTAAATCTAATACTTTAGCAATAAAGTTGAAAATCTATTAAATAAATTTGACAGATTGTAGTAGCTTGATGTGCTGGCGTCTGTTCAATACAGTGATAACAGAGCATTTAGTTACTAATACTAAAAAGACAGTTAAAAGGCCATCGCTTATTCTTTTCTCAAAGACAACTTAGTCAATTTAAATCTTAAGTCTTCTTAACACAGATGGAAGTCAGTCATCAAAAGTAGAAGAGGATGATGAACAAAAAACCTTTTAACCTTTCTTACTACCCCTAACTATTTCACGAAAAGAAAATTCAAGCTATTTCAAATAATTTCAAAACTAAACTTGGTACATCTGTAAATGGAAGATTCGCTCCCATTCGGCAGCATGTGGTGTCCCTGTGTGCGAAATAAATCTCTGGGCGGTACTCATCCCGCTCGAGGTGACAGAATCGGGAGCGAACACTCCTACCGACTTTATTATTTAAAAACTCAATTCAACAACTTATGGCATTTATTGCTGGACAGTTAAGTTATTGTTTTGAGTGTGGCGGGTTTATTGAAAAGGAATTGTTTGTGGAGAGATGCTGGTTTTCTTTGTTGTGCCCGGTAAAACTTTAGTGATGGAGTGTTGAACTATCAATACTTTTGCCATTTTGGTGGTGAAAGATTTGAGCACTGGTAGCTATGATATTATAAATAAAAAGAGGTAGATACCGCACTAGCGCGCGCAAATTGTTGCAGATAAATTCAGACAATTGTCGTAGTTTAAGTACTTCAAGCTCAAAAGCTATCTCTTTCTGTATCATATGTTCCGTATTATTTATCACAGTCGTAACAACGCAACGATATTTGAACGCCGCACAGTATGAACGTAGTGTATCTTTCTTTATAATATCATTGACTGATAGGCATATCGTTGCGTGGGAATTACTTTACACACATTGGTGCTCATGACATCAACAGTGATTGAAAATTGCTTTTGGATCCTGTATTCTTACTTGTAAACGCCTAGTTGACGCTTCCCGTGACCCAAGGGCTTTTACCTTGGCCAGAGGCAAAGTGTTGCCATATAACGTGGCGACGCCGCCAGTCTCTTGGGCACATTACCAGCTGACAGCGTTGAGGAGGAATTTTATAGTTTGTTGCGTAGTTTAGTTATTTTAGTTTATGTCATCGTTTTAATTGTTATAATGTATATAGGTAGATTAATTAGTAAAAAATAATAAATTAAATATTCCATCCTGTAAGGCATTTATTTGTTAGTGACTGTACTGGTCTACTTTTATGCTCTCAAATGAACATATTGAACATAGAACACCAAATATCATAAAACAAAAACATGCCTGTTACTTCAAAATACGGAACATCATTTGAGGTTCGTTATCAATTACAAAACAGATACCGAAGATACCATCATCACAGTTAATCAATGCCCGATAATTGGAAATTGGCAACAAAAACAAATGCCTAATTACAGGCTATTGGTTTCGCGACACGTTAGCGATTTAATTACTTGAAATGCTATCGTGACATTACAATTTATGGTCAAATCAGCGTATCAGCTTCTGTTATAATCACGCTTATTGCATAATCTGGAAGGGCTATGATTACATGGTGTTAAGTCGCTTAATTGACAGGCTGATAAATTACGAGCGCCTTGTAATTGGTATCTAAATCTAGGTTCCAATGTACGGATTGTCTATGGGGACGTGGCAGTGAGCAATGACTTTTGTGTCGTTCTGGGTTTAAATCTAGGCAGGTACATTAATTTGTGCATTTTTTAAATCACGAATGCTTCAATACGAAGGAAGGAAAACGGCATGGTTTAGAACCAAAAATATAAAAACATACCCGCCCTGTGCCCTCGTGGTGGATTATGGACTATTCTTTATCGCCGAGAGATATGTGTCCCAGAAGTGGGAACGCTATAGGCTGAGTATGCTATATCATAACGTCCATAACATAACATCACGCTTGTAATCCCCGAAGGGTTAGGCAGAGGTGTTTCTAATAGTAGGTACACGCACATTTCGCCAGTTATGTTTTTAAGTCCAATTAAGATGCAAGTCGATTGGAATTAACTGGGCACAAATCCAGACCCCGTGACTGCTACTAAGAAATCCCTGATGGGAAAGCTGAATAACACTTTGCCCGACCCGGGAATCGAACCCAGGACCTCATGCGCTTGCCAACACTCGACCAACGAGGCAGTTTTGTGCTATCAATCTAATGGGCATGATGTAGTCTTGTTTTTACGAACTAGTTTTCGAAATACCGACAAATGTTGAGGATTTTCTCCTTACTTGTTTTGTAATGTTATTGCCCGAAACGCTCTAAACATCATGTTTGGCTTTACCAGTGGCTTTGTTAAGACACTATTCACCTGACTGTTTGTGCCTCTAATATTTTCCGAGAAATCAAAATTCTGGTACCCAATTAGTACGAATAATGGGTCTCCCGGACATTTACGCTTAATTCCAACCCCATTACAATTAATTAGAACCCTTTTAGTTTAAATAAATAACAATTATTGAGTTATTAACTGCTTTTAAATACGTAATTGGAAGTTCTAGGAAAATTCTCACTCTAAGAATTATTGAACAGAGAAAATAAAATGATGTTACGAAAGTAATATTTAAATCTTTCATAGTTTTATTATAATTCTGCAGTTTATTGAAAAGTAAATGATTATAAAGATTGAACGAGAGGAGGTTCAAGTCGAAGCCTATCTAGCTCGTTCACAAATATCAGAACAGCGGAAAGTTGCTGCATACATAAAAAAAGGATATCATCCCATTTCCACACACTTTTAATTTTCCATATCCTTATAACTCACAACGCTGTCCACATACAGAAGCAGCGAAAAGAAACAAATGACAAAAAAATAAAGCATAAAGCAAAATGAAAAAAAGAATATGGCTGCCCGAATGCCATGTAATTCGGCGATAAAGTATGCTGCGGGCATCAAGCCACGATTAAAACCCTCCACTGTTCTTTTTTTAAATTTTCGTAGGAAAGGATTAACTCGTTTTAGTGCCTAACCGTACCAAATGGCAGGCCTAAAACGGGAATCATTCCTTCCGTCGCACAACGGAGATTTTTAAAAGAACATTTGGCAGCAATTATCGTTAGCGCGCCAAGTCCGAAATCCGTTTTTAATTCTTTCAATTCTTAATCATTTTGCATATTTTAAACATTTTACTTTGGATTTTTCTGCAGTTGCCTGCGCTGAGATTCTGGTTATTAGAAAGCTTTCAGTCAATTAATTTTGCATACATTTTAAAGTAAGACTTTTCATTTAATAAAAGTTATGATTTGTACACACCATTCATTTTTAAGCCAATTTTAAACAGCGACATTATATTAAAACCGAAGACATTTTTATTACAAACCAGCAAAATATATATTGCCAAAACAAACGTACCTACGGGCAATAAAAAAGAAATTAGGAGCAACTTTTTTAATAACACGTCAGTTGCGCCTAATAAATATGAAACAAACAAGCATAAACCGTGGTTAACGACAGTTTGCAACCAATCTCACTAACGTTAGTACTTTGTACTACAGGAATTGTATAGCTCATGATTTTTTTCAACATCCGTAAAAAAATGTTTAAAATGGGACGTGTTATTATTTTACTCTCGTTTATGCTGGCTGGATGAATATGGCTTTTCAGTGATATGTGTATGTATCCAAATTAGATGCCTATTAAACTCGTGTAGTTTAGTAGGCATCTAATTAAAACTAATTTATTTATTTGTTTAGGATCTCCAACAAACACACGAAATAAATAATCGACGACAAAAGTATCGCGTAGGTGTACTCCTTCACTTACAGGAGACCACAGTATGCTTAATAAAATGTATAACTAAGCTAACAAAGTTATAGTAGCATTTAAAAATTCAAATCAAAACACATTAAACTAATAATAGATACCTAAAATGTATTTAGGTATATGGCCTTTCCTTGGTCTTACCTAGCCCTAACACCCTTACAACTTCTTTTTCCTTAGTATTTTGGATAAAAGCTTTTTAAGATGTCCTCCTTATTAAAATACGGTGCCTCAGACGAGATATGCGCACTGTGGAGAAGCAAACATCCCATGCCTCCACATTTCATCAACCCGGAAGATCACTTGCCTCCCGGATACAAACTGCAGTGGCCAATCTGGAAATCTCTTGACCAATTACGGGCCTAGGTTGGCCGCTGTAGATATAATCTGGCCAAATGGGGCATCCTCGATTCATCCCAAACAGAATACCCAGTGTGGAGCCCCTCTGCAGGATATGCTCCACCACCTGTCCTGCCCATCCTGCACAACCACTTGCACCTTTCAGGATTTAATCGAAGCAAATATTAGAGCTGTGCAGGTGGTTACATACTGGTCTGACACAATTTGAGCTTTATGGACACGTAAAGAAGAAGTATTTTGGAGAAACATTCACTGAAATGCTTTCTATTTTCATAGGTTAAATAAAAACCGTTACGAGATATAGGTTATAAAATGTCCCAATCCCAAAAAGATTTCCTAAAGAAATTCATTACGCTCCTTTCGCAATTCAATATATTCATTTTCCATCAACAAGCAAATATGGAACAAAGATAAACCCCTAAAACGCCCCAGTAAAACCAAACCCCCTCTCATGTTAAAGCGTCCGTAATAAAAACCGTTTTAAAAACGTCCCCTTTTAATAAATAAATGGTACATATGTCGCAAAACAATGTACGTACATTACCATTGTTTTCGATTGTGGCCCGAATTAAAACCGGTCCGGTCGGAATATCTGACGCGTTTCCGCGTCCGGCCGGTTATTATCGCGGACATTACAATCACGAATCCTTTGTTTTCTGATCGGGAACTTCGTAAATTGCATTTATTTTTGGAGTGGTCATTTAGCTATTCACTTACTTATTTATTTGTGACTACCTTATGCCCGCGGCTTCGCCCACGTGGAGTTAGGATCATACTACCGAGGTAAAAAGTATCCTGTGAGTTATTCCAGGTTATAAAATATGTGTGTGCTAAATTTCATCCAAATCCGTTCTGTAGTTTTTGCGTGCAAGACACATACAGATACATCCATTCATCCTCACATGCTTTCGCATTTATATTATACTAGCGACCCGCCCCGGCTTCGCACGGGTGCAATATAAACCTTCCTCTTGAATCACTCTATCTATTTAAAAAAACCGTATCAAAATCCGTTGCGTAGTTTTAAAGATCTAAGCATACATAGGGACAGACAGACAGCGGGAAGCGACTTTGTTTTATACTATGTAGTGAAGTATGAAGTAAGATTCATAGCTACATTTGTGTGCAATACGAATCAAAAGATAATCACGCATTTGCGATGAGCATGAAACGTCTTTGTGTTGCTTTTCAATCCTTGCTTAGTTTCTACAACACCCACACGTTCTAAAGAACTTGTATCCGATGTGTCTCTCTGTGCTATGTCTGATTCAGATATTCAGTTTATACAATTTTAATAAAAGCGAAAATATATATTCCCCCTGAAAATCGACTGACTCGATTGCATTTATAATATCTCCAAACTAAAAAAATACTGATGGGATCAATGATTTTACACCACTTTACATTTGGCTGGTCGCTAAGAGAGCTTAGTCGAATCTCATGTCGATTTAAATTTAAACGGACGACTATTTTATTTAGGTCACCCAAATAAAGAAAGGAAGAAAAAGTATAAAAAAAGTAAAAAATAAAATTGTTCTCATGATTTTCACACACATTTATACTAACTTAAACCGCACGCAAAATACGCGCTTTGACGTGGAGTTGCGGACACTAGCTCGTTATACAATACAATACTTACTTAAAAACATAACTGACGAAATGTTGGTGTGCTATAAGTTACACGACTGCTTAACACTTCGGCGATCACAGGTTATGTTATATTCTTATGACATAATTCTTGATTGCTTCTGATAACTCAATAAAACCTCACTGGTATAATAATTCATATTATATCTGGACTGCTACAGTAAGTAGTGCTACAGTAGTCTTTTGATAAAATTTTGGTTTAAATCAAGCCAAGTCATTAAAATTAATTTAAAAAAAATGGTATATTAAAACCAAAACATTGCACACAATCTCTTCGCGACACATCGTTACTGCAAAAGAAACGCGTTACTCCGTTCTACTTTTCTTTTATTATCTTTTTCCGAACTCCGATTACAGTAAGTTTCCCGAACACCAGTAATGGCAATACAGTACGTTATTACAAGGCATTTGTGTTATTATCTTTCAGCAGTGAGCTGGGTGGGCGTGTATCTAAGAATGGAAGCAGTACGATTGCAGTATACAAGCTATTTCACGGCCAGTGGCTTGTGTTGTCTTCTATAGTAACACATCCATTGGGAGAATCGGCTCATGTGAAAACTGGCCTGATGAAATTCGAGGTTAGTAACTAGATGAAGCTGATAATGCCTTAGCATAAAGCATAATCACCCTATAATGTTTCCACTGCTGGGACACACAGCCTGCTCTCTATGAGAGGGAATGGGCTATAATTACCAATATAATAATAACTACAATCGGCAATATAAGCCACCACGCGGGCCCAGTGCGGGTTGGTAGATGTCACTTGTCTTCGAATTTTTTGTTTTAGGACATGCCGGTTTCCTCACGATGTTTTCCTTCACCGTTTTGAGAACTAATGCCTTAGTTGTATATTTAAGTCATGTTGTGAGTAAATACTAAGATAAGTCAAAACTAAGGTAATGTATATAAATTAAAGTATTGTCACGCTCAAAATGTGACATTTTTAATTATTAATTGTTAGGTGACGCATTTTATCAGCCACCCTTTTGTTTTTCACACATAAACATTTGTTAATGATAGCTAAGCATATCGAGAAGCCTGCGCTCAAGGACAACATCAGTTGAATCCTATTAACAGTGCTGTTCCTGCCTCAAACTTGAGCCGGCCTACCAACTCTACTAAATACTAAACCCTGATACTTCCTAAGACTGCACCTAAACCTCCCAATGGATGCGTACTTAACCACAGAAGATAGCAGCTCAATTCGTACATTAGCAGTCCGGTCACGTGGCCCAATCGCTGCACTCAGACAGACCAGAATAAATACTGTAAGATAACTCGGCCGAATCCGGGGCACGGAGCATGTATACTACACTCTAGTCTATAGAGCATCTAATTCGTATAAATTTTAAAACCTAGTATTGTTGTCGATGGAGAAAATAGAGATTTTGTTACGATGAGATTGAAAATGTTGATATTTCTGTTTAGGTAGCAGGAACTATTGTGCTATTGAGAAAGAAATGTATTAAGTCTAAGTACCTTTTTCATACAATTGGGGGTGGTTACGAATACATATAGAAAGACGAAGTGTTGTTAGAGACATGAAGCGTTAGGGATCTCTGCCTAGCTCCCTAAACACTGGCTTACTGCGTAGATAGGGACCACAAAAAATAAAAAATATAATGAAATAATGAATGAATGTATTTTTAATATAATGTCTATGAATAAAAATGAATGTTTTTCCTCTATGTGTTCCTGAACCATTGATCCGATTGTGATTGAAGACCTTCTGTGTGCTCCTGCGGAGGTTCCTGGCCCAAAAAAATCTATACAGGGTGGAAGGAACACCGACGCGAAAACGGTTACCACGTATTCAGTACATCATTCTGAGCCCCCCCACATAAAAATTTTTGTAGCGGGTCACATAGAAATTTTTGTTCGTGTTTCATACATTTTGACTGTGTACTACTCCACTGCACTTTTGTAGGAAACAGCAGATTTTTTTTTTCAGAATAATGTACTGTAAACTACCGCTACCGTTATTTACTAATTCATCGAGACGTACCACCCATAGCATAATTATACGAGAGAGAAGGTACGTGATGACAGCTCAATGTTTCTCAAAACACCTGACACTCACGAACGCTCATAAAACTCCGGACAGGTGGCTTCCAGAGTGACGTAATTTGCAACGCCCACACCAAACATAAAAAAAAAACAAAAGCCAACAATATAAAATTCATAACTCACCTTTCTCAGACGCAGTCGGTCAAAATACTACTGAGTTTCGCTATGAGTACATCACACTGGGTACTTAAAATGAGATTGCATTAAATATTTATAAGATACCAACATTTTAATATCAAAAGGCTCGGAATAAAACCATATGTATTCTTTGCAGCAAAAGAAAGCGCGAAAGAAATTGCTACCTGTGTTTAAAAGAATATTAATTTATTTACTGGTATCTTGTTAAATTGGGGAATATTTTCGTGCATTACCTTTCACTTACAGACAAACAATTTAAACACATCATACAAACTCCCTAACACTAAAGAGCCACGTGAATGAATATTCGACCTACCACTTGGAGATGTTGCTAATAACTTAATGAGCATTCGAACCTGCCCTGGAGCCCTAGTGCTTCAACTTCAAATGGCTCAAACTATTTTTAACTTGCAGAGAAGGTCGGGGCCTTATATTGGGAATTTTCTGGACAAATGAGTAAGTTTGAGATCTATATTAATATTATAAAGAGGTATGTTTGTAAGCTTGTATGTAGGGGGTGATGTCCGGAACTAATGATCCAATTATAAAAAATTGGCTACATTTGTGGCTACATTATTCGTGGGTGCTATAGGCTATAAATTATATTTATATCATGCATATTAGCCGAGCTATCCAATTTTTGCGAAGTCGTGGGTGAAGTACTAGCCCTCCAATATATGTATGTTTTAAAAAAATGGCTGTACTGTCAGTTAAGAGCGTTCATCCAAAAAGTTGGCAACGTCGTAAGTAGCTGTCAAATATTTACCTGTTTTAATTAATTTGGCAATATTACTGTATAGAAATATGGCTAACTAATGAACTAGAATATTAATAATGAATTGCAATTAAAACACAGAATTTGATGTTGTAACCGTTTTAGGTGTAAAAGAGGCGTTTTGAAAGTTTCCAAATACTTTTTTTACATCTAAAACTAAATATTCCGTGTTACGTTATTAATTACTGCATTTCATTATCAATATTTTAGTTCACTAGTTAGCCATTTTTCTTATTTCCATACAGTAATGTCAAGTTAATCAAAACAGCGAAATATTTGGCAGCTATTTGCGACGTTACCCACTTTCTATATAAACGCTCTTAATGTTACGACATTCAAAGAAAGTGTAACCAAAGTAGGCATGTAAGTTGAAACCCCAAAATACAAGAAAACAGAACCTTTAATTTCGTAATTCTTAGTCTGAAAAGGTCATCTCCCGTTTCCTTTTGACCTCGAAACATAAGATACTATTATTAAGATACTTGAACAACGCTTCGTTCACCGGCAATTTGTCAAAGAGATAAGTTCTTACGTGACCCGAATTATCTTAAACAGCATTCATCTTTTTGAATAATTACAGACATTTAGCTTAAAAAAGAGAACAAAATGACTATTACCTTTATTCATGATTCAGTTTTCCTGGTTGTAAAAGTTATGGCGTTTTTTCACGGGACGATTTTCGCCGCATTGCCATACTGTGTCGTATTTAACCAGTGGATATAAATTACTACTGTGATTTGTTTTGAAAATGTTTGTTTGTTACAGAAAATACAGGGTGTAAGGGACAGCCCTAATCAAACCGACAGGGTGCATTCAGCAACTCACAATTTTATTATTTTAATTGTTTTTTTTTAAGTTACTATTCCTTTATTTCCATGTAAAATTAAATTCCCTAAAATTATGTAAATAATACGGCTAAAATCAAAAATCCAAATGGATGTTAAAATACTCTAACGAACGACGCGTGAAATCTGTTGTTCATTTTCTGCCTAGCTACAGAGTTCATCGAACTCGTCGTCGCGCTTGCTGTTTGCTACGTGCGTTTTGCTACGGTAACGATACATTGCGTATGAGGAAATAGAACAAATCAAATTAATTGGATTCCCATAACATTCCTGAAATAATGTCTTGTACCGGTCATCTTAGTATGATACACTGAATTCACCCCATCAGTTTGTGGAGGGCTGTCCCTTATACCCTGTATTAGTTACTAGCCGTTGCCCGGGACCTTCGTCCGTGTGAAATTATTACAAAAATATTACTTCCCTATTCGAATAGGATTTTGTTAACAATTTCAAAGGTTTTAGTTTTATTGCCCGGAACCCTAATCCTTTTTCTAAAATAAAAGTAATCTGAGTTACTCCTTATGACAGCAGCTATCTGCCCGTAAAAGTCCCGTCAAAATCGGTCAGGCCGTTTCGGAGATTAGCCGGAACAAACAGACAGACAGACAGACAAACAGACAAAAATTAAAAAAAAAATGTTTGTTTGTTTATAAGTAACGTACATAAATTCATAGGCATTCAGTGGAAAGATGTAATTTTGAAATTACAAACAGACACTTCATTTTTATTTTTTTGTGTGTATTGTATAGATAGCTCCTTCTACGACTGGCTTCTACACGGTCAATTTTAGTCACATGCCGCATGTGACCCGACCATCGTATATAATATACGCCGAAAAGTGCAACCTGTGATTCTAATTTAGTATTTCAATAATGGCAGGAGTAATTTTTACTAGGCATTCTAATATCAATTAAATTTAAATTGTATTTGGTGATTATATACAATATGTATTTTTAACGTGCGAATAGAAATCAATTAGGAAATTTAGCTGAGCGAAGCTTTTTAAAAGGAAACGTATATAATATACAACATTATTTTTAGTATATGCTGAATATAGTTTGTTCAGAATAAGTAACTGAATCGATTCCAATAATTTTAAAACCATGTTATATTTTTTCCCAAAAATATTTAAAAAAATTATAAGTTGGACACCGAGCGACTTTAAGTACCTATCGCAATAATTTAGGTACCTACTGCCAAATTATTATTATCAATGAGCTCAAGACGACGCTGGAGGCGCGCGCTGCGTGGTGACCACGATTTTGTGCGGACAACTAAGTAACAAAGCAAGCTTATAACTTTGTGATTTTTCATGATACAGTTTTGAAATTTTGTACATAGATTCTTTACATAAAAATACTAGACACGTGTTTCAGGTTTCGCATATTCTAAAACTAATATTGCATAGTCGTCGTACCATAAGCCCTTAGTGCCAGGAAATGAATTATTTTGTCTTTTCTACGTCTATGGCGATGTTAAAGGAAGTAATTTAATGCTTCCATCTGAAGTTATTGTTTTATACTTTTACTGAAGAAATGTCGGACATTGAATTAATGAGCCAGTGTTTTGAATCAGTGTTGATGAGTCCTTCTATGTTTTGTCTTAGGTTTACTGACGATTATGAACTGCCTCGTTGGTCTAGTGGTCGCAAGCACGACTGCTGATCATGAAGTCCTGGGTTCGATTCCCAGGTTGGGCAATTGGTTATTGTGTTTTTCCATGAGGAATTTTTCAGTAGCAGCCATGGAGTCTGGAATTGTGCCCGTTTGATGGCAATTGGCTCGCCCCCTATATATTACATAGGACTTAAACATAACTGGCGAAATGTGGTCGTACTATTAGGTACACCTTTGTCTAACCCTTCGTGGATTACAGGCGTGATGTTATGTTATGATATGAAGCATTTAACACGTATATCCCTAAAATTATTTCCACCACAAAGCTAAATAGATCTCAAACCCAATTTCCATTTGAAAACGCCGTCACAGATCTAGGTAGGTAATCGAAAACTCATTCCGCCATGACACGTCGTACCCGTAGATTAGTTATAAAATCAAAACGAAATCCCGATTGTGTTCCCGCGTCGTATTTACAAGAACCCACGAAGCTATGAATAAATTTCAGAGTTCGTTACTGAAGGATCGGCTGCAGTGTCTCCCTGGAAGAAGGCGGCAAGTCCCCACGCAAATTATTTTATAGACTACCCGGTACCCGTCCATAGATAAATACGCGGTTATTGCGTTGGAGGAAAAATGATGGCATTTCAATTGGAAGCTGGTTTATTGTGCTATTAACTTTATGCATCTCATCGATGTTAGGTAATGGAGCTGATAAGAGTTCTCAAGTGGCGACCGCGTACTGGAATATGTCTCTTGGGAACGGCCCCCACTAGGGCCAATTCCACCATTGAAATTGAACGCGATCTGCACATCTAAACTGCGTACAGAGTTATCAGTGTTATATTGACAGCTTTTGAACAGCTTCATGGGTGAAATTCAACCATTGTACCTACACCTGCACGCGTATCATGATCAAGTAGAAACGGGTTTTATCGACGGAAGAATCGACAAAGGGAAATAGAAATAGGAATCCACTGAATGCAGCAAACCAGTACTTCTGTCGATGATTGAGAGTCCGTCCAGTCAAGTCAGCTCAGGTCAGGATCTTTATCAGCTGAAATGATGATGTACGGATTAGACATCCCTTGGCAGAACAAGCTATTCGGCCATATTAACGTAAACATGAAAGGGCCACTGACTTTTAAAGGTATTTTGCATTTGGTGCTCCGATCGATTTTTAGGTTAAGCCGTGCTTGCTTAGGTTGGTCTGTGGATGGGTGACCAGCCATTGCATACCGAGTTTCCTCCGTGCCTCGGAAAGCATGTTAAGCCGTTGGTCCCGGCTGTCATTTGTAGATCTTTGACAGTCGTTACAGGTGTATCGTATTACCTAGTACTAACTGGGTTGTGGAGGTCAGATAGGCAGTCGCTCCATGTAAACTACTGGTAATCAGGTGCATCCGGTCAGACTGGAAACCGACCCTAACATAGTTGGGAAAAGGCTAGGCAGATGATGATGATGATTGCCATCTGGAAGAACCAGAAGAAAAATAGTAATCGAAAAAAGTCACTAAAGCAAAACACTACACACACACGTACACCCCCACCCACACACACACCCATATCCACAGTATTTAATATTTTTGCTGCGAAAACTTTAAATAAAATGAGCCAGCCTACAGATTCCATTAGCCTTTCAGTAATTAAATTATTGCGTTCTGAATTAAAAGTATGCATTTTTATGTTTTAACTTTTTTGCTTCGAGGTATTTATTAATATCCGTTATACGTTGGAAGCTTTACTTTCTCGTCAGTAAAAAGTAAAATTCATAGACAACATATTCATTATTAAAATTGCAAATTACAAGCCTCCACAGATAAACACAAAAAAGTCGACTAAAAAAACTTACTGTCACAAACTTTTTTTTAGGTTAATTTAAGACAGCAGAATTCACGATGCAGCATCATTTATGAAAAGATGAGCTTGTAAGCCTAGTTGATACCGAAGCTTACCATATTCTATTGTTGAGCTACTGCTCAACAATAGAATATAATAAAATATTCTTTATCAAGGTTTTTCAAGGTTGCTTGTACAGTCATGAGCAGTGATAGGAATAGGTAGTGCCTATTAGCCTAAACTTCGAAGAACAGAGACAAGAAACGGAGACCCCCTTAGGACTAAATTATTTCCGGCACATCTGTCTCGAAATGTCGAGACAACATTTAAATACATTTAAAAAAATGTGTTATTTCAAATAAGTAATTCGTCTATATTTATCTAAAGTTTGTCTATAAATGTGATAGTTTGTATGGATGTCCATTACTCAATTCCACTGAAAATGCTGATTTTGGTAGTGATATAGATTAAGGTGTGGAATAGCACATATGCTACTTCCTATTAAAAAAAAAGTATAGTTCCCATGGGATACAAAAACAATAGTACACGCGGGAAAAGCCGCGGGCATTAACTAGTTAAAAAAAAACGTAAGGGTCCTTTCACACCACCGATATTGTCTGGCGATTTTTAGAAGATTTCTATGCAAAAAAAAACGAAAGAAAAAATGCTCAAAAATCGCCGGTCGATATCGTTCTAGGTTAATTAAATAATTAATGGGCTCTAAAGGAAAAATAAAACACATAGAATATTGTTGTAACAAATATATGTATATTTATATTATTTTAAAATATGACGTAATTGGAAACCATGAAACAAAATGTACAGAAGGAAAAATTTAAGAAACAAATTTATGTTTATCTATCTTTAAATGTCTATGTCATATTTATTTTACTGACGTTTATTATTTTAAAGACAAAATGCCTTTTTTACACTTGAACATTAGAAATCTCATTAAACGTAGCCGAGAGGGAGCTAGAAAGAAGATATTTACTTCGAAACGTGTTCGGCTTCTTATTCAAACATTGTGATTCATTGTGTATTACGATCAACAAGTCATTTACAAAATGTTCTCCAAAAAAAAATTCAGAAAATTTTATGGTTGTAACGACTATGTATGTTATTTATTATGATATATATAGTCGCAAACTTTAGGTAAATATAGACGAATTACTTATTCCAAATAACATTTTTTTTAAATGTATTTATGTGTTGTCTCAAAATTTCGGGACAGATGTCTCGGAAAAAATTTAGTCCTAAGGAAGTCTCCGTTTCTTGTCTCTGTTCTTCGAAGTTTAGGCAAATAGGCACTACCTATTCCTATCACTGACTCATGAGCATCAATATGTATACACTTTCCTAAATTTAAAAGCAAGCGAGAAATAACGATTGTAACTTGGAGATAGGATCTTTTTCATAAAAATATGAGTTCCAGAATGCTATGTTGTAACAACATGAAATTTTAATCAGAACAGAGAAATCACTTTTAAAAGTTGTTAATTGTTTACAGATGTGCTCGTGACTGTACATATGGCAGCTTAGCAGCTAACTTTGAAAACGACGCAATTTTCGTAAAAATAACAACTATTCATGGCTTCAGTCCCTAAATACCCATCACACAAAAAACAAACTCCTAACAAAATACTTTACCACAATCTTAAACCAATCTTCGTCAAAAACTGGTCAAGAACACTCCATATCAGTTCAAACCATTACATCAAGTCTGGGGTCTATTTCGGTCGCAAAATGGACCTCACCAACAGTTCGCAACTTGGGATGCGGCCAATACAATCTCATTCAAAGTTTCTCGTTCCGGAAAAGCTCGAAATCGTTTGATTCTTCGCGGGAACATCTCTATACATAAACTGTGTTATTTTGTGCGGATGTGTATCTCATTTTCGTGTAGTTGGTTGGCGAATAGGCTGACGAAAGGCGTGATGGAAACTAGTCTCTTATAAGAGAAATAATTTATTGCGTTAGATTAAATTATAAACGAGCACTTTGACAGTTAAAAATTCACTGTATTGTCTATTCCTGAATGTATTTTTCTATGGACACCAGCCCCCGTAGCATGACCACCGAAGACAAGGATTTCTTTGACGGAAGAATCGACTAAATGACAGATAGTGTCGAGACAATGACAGATTTCTTTGAACTATCTGTCATTTTGTCGATTCTTCCGTCAAAGAAATCCTTGTCTACGGTGGTCATGCTACGGGGGATGATCGTCTAATCTAAAGTCTAAAGAGTTTGTCCGTATGACTGTAACTTTAAAAAAAATGTTGACCATGTCCGTGATTTGGTCGGAGTTTTAATAGAAAAAACTATTAAAATGAACAACAACATTACCTGATTGGTTATATAATAGTGATGAGCAGATGGCTTCCCTAAAAGACTAAAAACTTAAAAGATTGTAAACAATTTTAACAAGTCAACTATTATAGTAATTATACTTGGGCTCATATTAAACTTCACTCAAAGATTACTTAAAACTAGAATCAAATGAATAGGTTTAAGTTAGTTTTGAGTAACGCTTGAGTCTTGAGTGAGGATCGTATATGGACCATAAATGTGCATACGTTATAGCCTGAACGTGGCGCCGGTGACTGAAAAGTTGTGTGCTAATCTGGATATCTGTGCATATGTAATGCGGAGGAATGAGGACAATATGGTGAGGAAAGTTTTGAGTATGAATGTACGAAGGATAGCTATAAGAGTAGAGGAAGACCAAAGAAACGATGGGTGGACTGTGTGAAGGATAATATGCCTAGAAAGGAGGTGACTGTTGAGATGACGAATAATAGAGAAGTGTGGAAAGATAAGACATGCTGCGTTCCTAAAATCATCTACCACCTCTCTGAGTGGTTTATACTAATATTTATATAACTATTCTTGTATCTTTAGTACCGATATGAAAAAGAATCTCACGCTGCACAATACCAATAAGGTTCTATTCATTTTTATATCAGTTTTATTTCTCTGTAAATAACGTCAAATCTTCGTTTATCTCTTGTTAGTCCCATCTCTGTCTGTTTTTTGATATCAGCAATAAGAAAAGTTGAAGAGTAAAAGTTTGCGAGATAAACATTTTATGTTTTTGTCGATTTCAGAGACTTAACAATGTTTGGTGACGAAGAATTGTAAGACTTTAATAAACTTGAAGACCTACAGTTTGTTTTATTTGAATGTATATTGCTTAGGATATCTACGAGAAAAATGTTGTGTATTTGGTCTTATTGTGTGGATTTTAAGAGGAGCTCGTGGCTAAATACTAACAGCCGCTCGGGTCGATCTTTAGGTTAAGCCGTGTTTGCCTAGATTGGTCTGTGGATGGGTGACCAGCCATTACATACCGAGTTTCCTCCGTGCTTGTGAAAGCGCGTTAAGCCGTTGGTCCCGGCTGTCATTTGTGGATCTTTGACAGTCGTTAGGTAGTCAGTGGCTCGGGTAATACGTTACCCCTTGGTAAGACTGGTTGTCAGACTTTCGGACCACTGGTTACTTAACGGCTGTCAAAGGTCTACAGTTGACAGCCAGGGCCAACGGCTTAACGTACTTTCCGAGGCACAGAGGAAACTCGGTATGTAATGGGTAGTCACCCATCTACGGACCAACCTAGGCAATAGCGGCTTAACCTTAAAATTGACCCGGCTGGTATTATCTAGCCACGAGCTAAAATCGAACAATTTACTAATCCAAAGAACCTCCTAACCTGACCATTAGAGACCAATAAAAAACGAAAAAGCAAGCAAAACCACATCTTTCTCTAGTATCGAGTAAAACAATTTGAAACACCAAGTGATTGATCATCGTATAAAACTTTTTAATGCCCCTGTGACGTCATACCTTATCAATACGAAGAAAATTTAACTTCTCACTATATTCTCGTACGTTTGTATGCGATCACTTGCGATAATTTTGAACGAACGAATTGTTATCTGATGTAAAGGAACGTGATGTTATTAAGGTTTAATTTCATTCGTACTTTTTGAGATTGATGTGCGTTTCTTTGTGATGTTTGAGAGCGTTTTGTTTTTGTGTAAATCTTTTGTAATAAAATAGATGCGTTACTTTTACGATACCTTGGGGAACGTCTTCTGAATCTTGTTTTTTTTCTTTATTTAAGGGGATCTTTGACAGGCGTCCAGTAGACGATCGTTGCCTATCTCTGAGGAAATCGCCGTCGAGGTAGACCGCGGCGAAGGTGGTGTGACGATCTGATCTCGTTTGCGGGGCGAACATGGCCAGATATCGCAAAGGACAGAGAGGTTTGGAAGGAGAAAGGGGAGGCCTTTGCCCAGCAGTGGGACACTCAAACAGGCTAGCAAAAAAAAGGGGCATCTTTTGAAACTTAAAAACGTCTGTTTTGAAACACGTGTGCTACAGAAATGGTTCATAGTCCCTGCATGGGTAGTAGTATTCAGGGATAAAATGTATATTATGGACAGTATTAGAATCTATGACAAAACTAAAAAGTGTTTTCCTGCAATTTTCTTCACATTTGCGCTGTTGTTGCGTTATTGCCGTGTGCTTAAGCATGCAATTCCACAGAATAAAACATTATACTTCATTGTCTTAAGATAAGAGCAGGAAAACTAACTATTAAGACTTTCAAAAATGAATTTAACTAGAAAATACAGCTAAAATAGAAATAGGAACGTACAAAACATTTAACACTCCACAACAAAATGGCAACGCAGCCATAAAAATGTGGCAAATTTACCGAAATTGAGAAACAGCTTGCAGTCATGGCGGCGTTTAAAACTTTAACTCGTTTTCAGTTTCATTAACGGTTATACCTCAGCTTAACTGCTGTAATTATGTACGCAATTTGGCCGGGCTTTAACTACAAGAACTGACATGGCTTGCTGGAGTACCACATAATCGCGAAGCCGGTACACTCTGGAGGCATTTTTATGCCCCATTTTGCGGATAAGTAATACTTATTGTTAGAATTGTGCGCTTATTTGGAAATGAAGATTGTGTTAGGAAGTAGGTACATACGTATGTAATTTTGTGGTGCATAACACGTGAGCAAGAGCCTTTCATCTTCGTTTCCTTTGCAAGATTTTCCAGCACATCGAGGGTGGAAAGGACACCGACCACCACTATGCTCATTATAAAATACGGGTGGCAGAGGCACCGACGCGAAAACGGTTACCACGTATTCAGTAATACATTCTGAAGTTTTTCATCGGCTTTTAAAAAAAAAAAATCAGCAAAAGTGCAACACCTACTCGGTCAAAATGTATGGAACAGCTGATTTTTTTTAAATAACCGATGAAAAATTACTATGCATCGGTGTCCTTTCCACCCCGTATTTTATAATGAGCATAGTGGTGGCAATGACATTGTGTAATTGTTTACTTACTGCCCACTTAAATAAAAAAGGTGAAGGAAATCACAGTGCGAAATACGGCAAGTCCTAAAACCAAAATAATCGAAGATTTGGAAAATGTACCAATACGTACCGGCCTTGTTGGAGGATTACAGCCCACTGCCTCTCGCAAAATCCTCTCTGTCGCCTGCATTCCAACAGTGAGAACTATGTATGACCTGAATGTCTTTGTGGCAATCGCTTCATTGGCAAATCAATATATTTATATTAGATTTAACTAGCCGTAGCCCGAGACCTCTGTCCGCGTGAATTTAATATAAAAATAAAAAAAGACTTCAATATTTGAATCTGATTTTGTTAACAATTTCATGGGATTTTTTTTTTGCACGGAAACTTTATTTTTTTTTCTAAAATAAGTAGCCAAAGTTACTCCTTATAATATCAGCTACCTGCCAGTAAAAGCATCTCCCGTCAAAATTGGTCCAACTGTTTCGGAGATTAACCGGAACAGACAGACAATATACGTTAATATGCATTCAGTGAAAAGCTGTTATTTTAAAATAATAAACAGACACTTCAATTTTCTTTATTTGTATGCCTAAATTTAATGACATTTTACAGTCACAGTCTGGTTCCACTGATTGCTCATTACAGCCCAATTTTAATCTAGCCCCAAATTAATGACATTATCGCAATTAATACGCACGACACTTATTGATAATGGCAATATATAATACAATAACACAAATGTTATTACTAGCCTCCATTAAGTATAATCCGTTCTATTAATCACCTTAGTACTTCCTATTAAGGTCAAGTTTCATTGTATCTCTGGGTAGTCGGATAATATACAACATTATTTTAGTATATGCGAAACCTGAATATAGTTTGTTCAGAATAAGTAACTGAATCGATTCCAATAATTTTAAAGCTTGTTATATTTTTTCCCAAAAATATTTAAAAAAGATAAAAGTTGGACACCGAGCGACTTTATCTATCTATATATATCCTATCGCAATAATTTAGGTACCTACTGCCAAATTATTATTGTAAATGAGCTCAAGATGACCCTGGAGGCGCGCGCTGCGTGGTGACCACGATTTTGTGCGGACAACTAGATAACAGAACAAGCTTATAACTTTGTGATTTTTCATGATACAGTTTTGAAATTTTGTACATAGATTCTTTACATAAAAATACTAGACACGTGTATCAGGTTTCACATATACTAAAACTAATGTTGTATATTAGATGACTAAATAAATAAACTGAGGTCTTCAGTTCGATACAGGTCGGGCAGTGTTATTGGATTTTCCATCAGGATTTTCCTAGAAGCGGTCTGTAGCCTGGATTTGTGCCCGGTTGATGAAATTAGGCACGCCCCCTTTCTCAAGTGACTTAAAAATAACTGTGGAAATGTCGGTGTACTAGGGATACTTCTCTGTTTAATCATTCAGGACTAACAGGCGTAATGTTATGTTGATTGAAATAATCTGAAAAATAATTTACACAACATAACATCACGCCTGTAATCCCCGAAGAGTTAGGCAGAAGTGTACCTTATAGTACACTCACATTTCGACTGTTATGTTTAAGTCCCATGTAACAGGGGGCAACCCTATTGCCATCAACCGGACACAATTAAATCCAGACTCCGTGGCTGCTACTGAGAAATTCCTGATGGAAAAACCCAATCACAATTTGCCCGACCCGGAAATCGAACCCAGGACCTCATGATCAGCAGACACGCTGCGACCTCTAGACCCACAACAGTAAAAATAATTTCAATTTTTTATAATTTCAAATGCAGAACTTATCCAGTGGTGCAACAGGCCTGAAGTATATTAAAGCCATAATCTTAATATTTTAAAGGACCGTACTCCATAAAGTCAATTAGTTGGCAGTTGGGAGTCAAATAAACAAAACAATTGAAAGTATAAAACAATTTGCTGCTCTAATTAGAACGAGATGTAACAAAGGGAAGCTTTTAAAACGAAGTAAATAACTATTCGTACATTTCGTACGCTATCCCAATTTTGTTTTATTTGAATTTCGGGCGCTTGAGTTTCAGATTTATTTGTGAACTATTCAGACAGTACGCGTGTATGTTAAAAACTGATCATCATTCTCCTGCCCTTATTCCAATTTATTTGGTGTCGCCGCTTCATGTCTTCTTCTTCCATACTTTTCTATTATAACACGTCATCTCATCAGACACCAGTAGCGAAGGGTCAGTTTTTGGTAAGCCAGAGTACATATGTTTACTGTATGGAATATTATTGGCTATAGAATACTGACTGTGCCATTTTTCAAAGGGAAGCCGTTAGGAATCGGTTTGTATGGAACCTTCACCACTGTCAGACACCTCCTTGCTTGCCATATCATCCTTCATACAGTAAAACCATCATTTGAAATTTTTTAAAACCGATGATAAAAATTTCTATACGGGTGGAAGGTTTTAGAAAAAACCTTCTGGTCAGAATATTCTCCCTTTTCTATGGGGGATGATGAACTTTACAAACGTTCTTCAAACTCATACTAGTGAGTGGTGACCATCCTGGTAGAACTCCTATATGACTACTGAAACGGACATAGTGATCACAGTCTCTTTAAACTCCAGACATAGTCTTGGTCAAATCATGGGAGGTCCACTAACATTAGTATCTACGATGATCTTTAGAGAATTTAAACGTAAATGATACTAATATTAGCCGAATAATTAGTTTGGTGGAACACGCTAAAAAAAAAAATGGTTTTTAAATAATCATTTTTTTACGAAGGTGTTTTTTATTAACATGGTAGATAAATACGTTAAATCCGTGTCCAAATAAATACGTTGAACACCACAAGTCTTGTATATAATTTTGAACAAAGTTGTCCTTACATCACTTAATTTCATTGAATATATTAGGAGATGTCACAGTTTTAAAATAACTGCGCAGCAAATAATAAATAATGATCGAGTACCGCTCGCATTTTTATTATGCTTTCTCTCTCTTATGTGACGCAGACGAAGTTACGTGGGTCAGCTAGTAAACTTATATTCGTTAACAAAAACAGGTAGGTATACAGGGTGACCTCACTAACAGTAAAACTAAGTAAATAAATAAGTCGTGACCACAAACAAAGAGCATGTATATCAAGCCAGGGGTCCTAACGTAGCGGCGAAGTACGGGCACCCTACTGAGATATACGATTCAGCTGTTATTATTTATACCAGTTCAGGGGAACGGGATCTGTTTAGTATAGTACTGTGTATTGTGCCCGCTTGTGAAATATTAGCACTTTGGTGTACTTATTGTGTACTTGGGTGTCTATGGGTGGTGTACTACAATGGTTGGACCTGTGGTTGTATTTCATTGGCCATCGTTTTACGAGTATCTTGTAATGGTGTTGCACAAAGGCAAGTTGGATAAATTACACAATAATATAAAAACATAATCGCCGAATGGTTAGACAGAGATAGAAGACACATCTTCATTTTGCTAGTTATGATCAAGTTACGACAGACGACGAGTCATAGGGACGAGCTTATCCTTATCAACCGGGCACAAATCTGATCTTCGGACTACTACTGAAAAATTCCTGATGGAATAACCCAATGTCATTTTACCTTAAATGATCAACAGTAGCGCGTTTTTTTTTGTAATGTTTAATTTTGCCATTTAGAATTTTTTGTTACATTCACTTCAAATTAATGAAATTGGATTGAAATGATATATTAAAAATCACCATTTTAGTATACAAAACATTTGGACACCATAGTATGTGGCAAACATGTCTGAACGATTTTTTGTTTATTTTATACTACATGCACTTTTTATTATTGTATGTGTACGCATGTTTGAGCAAACAAATATATCTTATCTTATCTATAATACTAAATTTGTTTGTTTTCCTGTTTCTATTCCAAGACCAGTTAGAAGCCACTCGGCAGGGTTTCCAAATTTGAAATGAGAAATGCGTTACAGCATCAGACCTTCCCTGCTGGCTAATGGGAACCGTTCCGGACTATGATCGCAGAGTTTAGCTGGCAAATCGTTATTACTTGATAACTTTTTACACATGATACTTGCTTACACACAAAATTAATGGGTTGTGTGAAACTGTAGTTTTTGGTACGAACTAAAAATATAAAGCTTTAAGTTTTTATTTTATTTTAATGTATCTCGTATATTTATATAGGCATAGTTTTGCCACAATGTGCCTTCAAATACACTATTTAAAAAGATGTGCAAGTTGATTGCTAAAATCACTTGGCGTCAGATTGATGTTACCATTTCGATGCATATTAAACGACACTACTTTAAAAGAAATCTGCGAAAGTGGTTTATTTATCAAAAGAAAAACAAATAATAACAAAGCAAGATGAATAAAAATGTACCTTAAAACCAAATTTCATTCTTTATTTTACAAAAAAACTCGATCGATACAACTTAAGGACGTGTTCTTTGTGACTTTGTCACTGAAAAAAAATAAAACCTTTTTCTTATAGTTAATTATTACGAGTAGCACTTTCTAGAATTAAATCGAGAACCTTGCAAGGACATGAGAAGTCCATTACAATGCGACCTTCCACTGCACTTGTTTCACTAATGGATACTCTGTGAACCGCGTTGGAACAAGTGGACCTTTACGCCATGTCCGAACTATGATTTATTAAGTACCTTCGAAATTGCGATTAGAAAAAAACAACGTGGCCGTGGATAAAACAAGGGAGTGTTTTAGGTTCTGTAGTGACTGTCTACCCCTATGGGACTAAGGTGTGAGTTTATGTATCGCTTTTTTGAGAGAATTAGAACAAGCAACGAACTTTCGAATGAGAAAAGAGAACAACATAATATCATAACATACCATGACGCCTGTAATCTTTGAAGGGTTAGCCCACATTTCGCCAGTTCTGTTTAAGTCCAATGCAATAGGGGGTGAGCCTATTGCCATCAACCGAGCACAAATCCAGACTCTGTGGCTACTACTGAGAAATTCCTGTTGAAAAAACTCAATAACATTTTGCCCGACCTGGGAATCGAACCCAGGACCTCATGCTCAACAGTCAGGCTTGCGACTACTAGGCCAACGAAGCAGTCAAAAGAGAACAATTATGTTTAAAAAAATAAGATTGTCAGCTATTAATTTAGAAGTAACAAAAATTGCAAGATCATCAGCTTGTTCTTCAGCACTCATTCAGTTGTTCTGCTGGAAAATACACAAATAAAAATTGTTAGTAAAAATATTTGTAGGAAACTGCTATTTTTTTAAAATTAATAACCGATGGTTAATGTCTATATAGCTGCCTACAGGTTGATGTATTGAATAGGTGGTAACCGTTTTCTTAAAATGAACACCTTTTCTACCAAACCTACCTATTATTACTTTACCACACTAACCTGAATAGACCGAATGAAAACAAAAGGTCTTTTTGCTGACTAGCAATTAAGTCAAATATAATCTATACAGGTGTATAATGGGTCCGTGGCTCAGCAGACTAATGAATCTAGTCCCCCAGGAAAGGCTTTACTCCAAAATACAGAAAGATTTGTTATTAAGGTCCAATTTGGCACAAACCGTGTTATTATTGGGCTAGAGATATGAGGAATGATTTGAAAAAATATATGCTCAATCTCATCATCATCTGCCTAGCCTTTTTCCAACTATGTTAAGGTCGGCTTCCAGTCTAACCGAAAGCAGCTGAATACCAGTATTTCACATGGAGCGACTGCCTATCTGACCTCCACAACCCAGTTAGTACTAGATAATACGATACCCCTTGGTAAGACTGGTTGTCAGAATTTTTAGGCCACTGACTACCTAACGACTGTCAAAGATCTACAAATGAGACTCGGGACCAACGGCTTAACGTGTTTTTCGAGGTACGGAGGGAAGTCGGTATGTAATGGGTGGTCACCCATCCGAAGACCAACCTAGGCAAGCACGACTTAACCTAAAGATCGATCCAAGCGGCTGTTATTATTTAGCCAATCCATTATAATAAATTTATCTCTATTAACAGATAAAACCTAAAACAAAACAGTATCGAAATGAGTTCAATTAGCCAAACTTTACTTTTCAGTTGCCAAAACCCTAGTTTATTTGTCAAAGTTACATTTCCAAAAGTTTAACTAAAATGTATTCTAACGTAACTAGCGTAGTCTGGACGTAAAGTACAGTTTTTATGTCAGTTTGTCCTTATATTCCATTATGGACGGGTCCCAACGCATTTTATACTGAGTTTATGGACTTAGTACTTTAGTGCAGTTTTGAATTTAATGTATAATAGGACTCGGATTGTGTCTGGAGTTGTAAAATGTAGAAGTGCATTCTTGGTGAAGAGTTTTCATTGCCATCTGTACGGATTTTTATGAAAATAATAATGATTGTAGGAATTTTGGACCAAGGGTGTCGTATATCGACGTTTCCGAGGACGGTTACGCGACACCACGCAGCGAAACATGACGCCAACAACGTTACGTGTATAGTCATAGTTTTAAGGTTTTTTTAATATGTATA
The DNA here is from genome assembly GCA_905163415.1 of Noctua fimbriata. Lineage (NCBI taxonomy): Eukaryota > Metazoa > Arthropoda > Insecta > Lepidoptera > Noctuidae > Noctua > Noctua fimbriata. The sequence goes on along the minus strand of LR990942.1, from coordinate 3,869,580 downwards.
AGTTTATTATTGTATAAGATTATTTTGTGTATTTAATCTATGGGCCTCAGTTGCCTAATAATAAAATTATTATCAAGGTTATCTTTCTGATCAAGGGCTTGATTTAGGAAGCGGTACTCCTAGACGCGGCTCTTATTGTTAGAAGGTTCTTCTCTCTGGAGCCCTGACCGCCGGTAGCTTGGACCCTGTTCCCGATACCGGTGGGCTAAATTTTTTTTTATATTTTTAAATGTTTTTTTATATTGTTTTTTAAGGAATATTTAAAAATGTAAATAATTTGTATAAATATAAATAAAGAAAATAATAAATTATTATTATTTTTAAAACAATTTAATAATGCTTTTTCTTCTCAGCGTGTCGATGGCAATCTAAACTGTGTCGGCTCAGAATTGAGCCACGAGTTTGGGGCTTTCTGTAGTGTTCATCAGTTCCTGCAATGAACAAACAACAGGACACTTTCCAAAGTAACAGCTTGGCTGGAAGATAGTCTGCTATCACTAAACACCTCTAAGACAAAATATTTATGTTTTAGTAAGACTAGAGCAGGAAGCCCCAAAAACTTCAATATTAGCAGCCACACATTTCCTTGCAATAGGCATAGCAACAACTTTTCCTCCTGCACGTGCCCTAAGCTAGTTAGAGTGAACTCCATTAAATATCTGGGAGTAATCGTTGACGACAACCTAAAATGGACACAACATATCTCGGTTACCGCCAAAAGAGTACGCAAGTTGATCCATATCTTTAAAACCCTGAGACATGTAGCTAGTCTAAAACTTCTGTTGCAAACATATAAAGCCTTATGCCATTGTGTCTTGGGATACGCTATTTGCGCTTGGGGAGGGGCAGGCAAAACCCACATGATCGAGCTGGAGCGGGCTCAGCGTGCTGTCCTAAAAGTACTTTTGTCACTGAAATACCGGACGCCCACGATCGAGGTATACGGAAAAGCCAAAGTACATAGCGTCCGCAAGCATTTTCTTTACGAATGCCTGCGAAGATACCACCGATACGCCATCCCGAGTTTGCCTATCTCATCCAAGAGAAATGTCAGGTGCCCAGTTCAAGGTACCAAGAGCGTTTTCGCCAGCAGACACTACCACTATATTGCCCCACGTCTTTACAACAAAATCGGCCATGAAAAGGGGATACAAAAAATTATGAAACTTAATAACTTCCAATTCAAAAAAACTATTAATGACTGGCTAGAAAAATACGATTATGACGAATCAGAAAAGCTATTCGGCAGCGTTACATGACACCCTGTCACTTTCACACACTCACCACACACATCACACACTCTCACAACACGCACACACGCACACTCACCCACAGTTTTCTCAGGACGCAGTGAGTGGTACGTAACCTAAACTAATTTATAAAATGTATACTGCCATATTATGTTCAAATTTTTATTTTATTTTCTCTCTTTTATATTTCATGTTTGTAAACACTTTTATATCCTACAGTGTATCCCATATTTTTTTTTTTTTTTTTGTGTCTATCGTTTTTTATATGTTCCCTGTGAATTGAGAGGTCTGGCTCTTGTGATACAGGGAATCCTAGTACAAGAGCCAGGGCTACACTGATGTTTGAACAACCACTTGCTAATAAAGATTTTATTATTATTTTATTATTATTTCCTTTATTTATCTTCTTACTTACTAATTACATTTTTAAATATTTCTTATAAAAACCATATAAAAACATTTAAAAATATAAAAAATAGTGGTCCGCCGGTAGCGGGAGCAGGGTCCAAGCTACCGGTGGTTAGGGCTCCAGAGACAAGAACCTCCTCACAATACGAGCCGTATCGAGGAGTACTGCCTTCTGAATCAGGCCCTTGATCCAACCGCCTAAGGAGAGCTTCGAAAGATGGTCATCGAGGCTCTTGGCTATAAGGCCATTGGCCGTCACGACGATCGGCACAATGATAGCCGAGTTCACATGCCACATGTCGACAACCTCGTGTGCCAAGTCGAGATATTTTATTTGTTTCTCTTTCTCAGCTTTCACGAGGTTCTCGTCATGCGGGATGGTAACATCGACTATCATTACGCGGCGCGCTGATCGGTCTATCACTACTATGTCAGGCTTATTGGCGACAATAGTCCTGTCAGTAATGATAGACTGATCCCAGTACAGCGTGACATGGTTTTTCTCGAGAACTGGGTCGGGCACATACTTGTAGTACGGTACCTCAGATTCCACAAGTTTATATTTCAAGGCAAGTTGCTGGTGAATAATCCTGGCTACTTGGTTGTGCCTGTGCAAGTACTCGCCGTTAGCCAGACGAGAACAACCAGAAATAATATGTCTGATGGACTCACCCGGACGGTGGCATGCCCGACACACGTCAACCGTCCCGTCCTTCATAATATATTTTCGATAGTTGTTCGTCAACATAACTTCGTCCATAATCGCACAGACAAAACCTTCAGTTTCTCCAAAGAGGTCGCCGAAGCGTAACCAGGATACGGACGCTAGAAAATCTACATCGGGCCCATGAAGAGCCCGGTAGAAGCGCCCGTGAAGCTCCTTGCCTTGCCATACTTCCTTGCGGTCATCGGTAGTAAGTACTTCAGGTTTGCGCCAGTTCTCTTTAGCCATGGACAGCGGGGTGAGTCCCTTGTCCACTGCGACCACATCTCGGTGCATACCCACCTCGACTTTTAAAAAATATTCTCTGAGACTGCACATCTCGCGGTTGTGAAGGGACTTCGCGTTTAAAAACCCTCGACCCCCGCACTTCCGCGGTATGTACAGCCTCATCACTGATGATCGTGGGTGATGCATCCGGTTTGCGGTAAGCAGTGTACGAACTCTCCTATCCAGGGCATCGAGTTCGGTCTGAGTCCATTTGAGTACGCCGAAAGAGTACATTAAAACCGGCATGACCCAACCGTTGAAAGCGCGCACCTTGTTTCCGCCTGAAAGAAGGCTATGTAATACCTTGTTCAGGCGTCCAAAGAAGCGCTCCTTCAACGATTGCTTCATGTCAGTTACGTTAATGCCTAACGCTTCCGACATACCCAAATACTTATAGCTTTCGGATGAGGAGAGGGATCTCAGGTGTATGAAATCCGAGAGCTGAATTCCCTCGGATTCCATAATCTCCCCTCGCTTTACATACATGACTGCACATTTGTCCACACCAAATTCCATCCTGATGGCGCTACTGAAAGTTTCAGTTACTTTCAGTAGCTCCATCAGTTGCAATTTGTTGGGGCAAAGAGTTTCAGATCATCCATGTAAAGAAGGTGAGATATGACCTGACCACCTCTCCTCAACCGGTAGCCTAGACCTGAATCCTCCAGCAATGTGCTCAGAGGATTCAGGGCTAGACAGAACCATAGTGGGCTCAGACTGTCGCCCTGGAATATTCCCCGTTTAATCCATACAGGTTCATCGTTCCCCTGGATCTGTCGACATCCTGGATATCGAAGGACCGTCCTCCATTGCCCCATACACGACTCAAGGAAGGCGCGTAGAGTTGCATCTATCTTGTACAACTCCAGCACCCTCATGAGCCATGTATGTGGCACCGAGTCGTAGGCCTTCTTATAATCTATCCAGCATGTAGACAGATCCTTGCGGGATCGACGAACCTGTTGGCTAATGGCCATGTCGATGAGGAGTAGCTCCTTAGTACCGCGGGACCCATTCCTACATCCATTTTGAGAGGCAGACATAATGGAGTTTTTGTCAATGTGTGTATTAATTTTAGCTCTCAAAATGGATGTAAGAAGTTTATAGACCGTAGACAAACACGTGATCGGTCTATAATTTTTGGGTTCCGCGGGACTACCTGACTTATGGAGCAGGTGGGTAACGCCTGTTGTTAAAAACTGCGGTAAGGACCCAGACTCTAAGGATGACTGGAATTGGGATGCCAGGCAAGTGTGTGAACTACTAAGCCATTTGAGCCAGAAGTTGTGCAGTCCGTCCGGTCCCGGTGACTTCCAGTTCGGTAACGGACGAACTGCTCTGGCTATATCTAAAGGTGTTATCAAAATTGGCTCCATTTCTGGGATAGGTTCACACACTCGTTCGACATCACGCATCCAGTCAGCCTCAGTATGACAGACGGGCACCGACCAGATGCTGCGCCAGAAAGAACTCGTAGCAGCATCATCCGGGCGGCACACGTCTGTCATATTTAGCTCGGGTCGCTCCCAAGCTCTGCATACCCACCTCTCATCGCTCTGGAACATGCGATTCTGTGAGTATCGATCAACCCGCCGCTTATACCTCCGAATACGGTTCGCCCATGCATAAACTTTCTGCTTCAGGAAGTCAATGCACTCTGTGACACGGGACATGTATTCTTGAGGACTGATTCCAGTCCCCGAGAATGCCCGCCTCACAAAGCGCATCACACGTGGTCGTGTATTGCCCTCCCTGAAGCAGTGTAGTTTGCCGATGAGTACCCTGGCCCCGTCGATGCGGCGCTCGATCCTGCGCTGCCAGGCTGGTACGGCTGGTTTTGGTCGAGTAGCTACGTCACAATTTGGGAACTTGACGTTAGCTAAACGACATGCCGCAACAGCCCCACAGTACAGGATCGAGTGTGTATCAACGAGGTTCTCGCTACTCTCGAATATATTCTCGAGTTGCGAGTCCAAGGCACACACCAGCGCCCTATTTTTATTATGCATGGGTAACCGTGGTAATCGGGGCCTAAGTTCGGTAGGAGTGGATCGATATTCACGAAGCGCATCTTCCAGAGCGCTCCTCAATCGGTCGTTGCACTGGCTACTTACCACAGCAACCCTATCATCTTCCTCTACAACAGCTGGGTTGAACCGCGGCGGGGTTGCGTCAATAACTGACGCTTGCACCGCGGTTTGTGCCGGAGTTAAAACGATACGGTTGCTCAGTACCTCTGAGCGCAGCCTATCAAGTACGGCGTCGTCCAACATGTGATTGCGTTGGATGACCCGCACCTGATCCGACAGTCGTTGGGCCGAAACGTTGACGGTTGGTTCAAGTACCTGGAACAGAGACAGCATCCCAACACGGTATGCAGTGAGGTTAGTTCCCCCCTCTGTAGCCCCATAATATGCGCGCATGACTTGTTCATTAATGGACTGAGTCCATCGCATGCGCGACACATTTCCACCGGCAGCGGGGACCCTGTTCGGGGCCGGTTGGCCTCGAGGTCCCAAGCCCGCTGGTGGCCGTCCTCTTCCTCGTCGTCGTGGTGATGGTGGTGGAGTCGACGGCGGGGAGAAAAACTCGTCGCTCGAGCTCGACGCAACTGCAGCGACCGGCGACACGGTGCTCACGGATGTGGCGCGTCGCGGCGGCTGCGAGGCGGAGCTGAGCGACGAGCCCGGAGATGGTGTGTGTGCCTCTTGTAACTGTTTGGCTCGGCTTCTTGTAATCATTGGTGACTTATGACAATTGTTTTTCGGTGTGTTTTCCCCTATTTTCCATTTTTGGTGTGTTCCATATAATTTGTTTTGTTGTTATAAGTTTTTTTTTTTCTTTTCTTCATTATTTCTTTCAATTAATTCGTTTCGTTGGGGTAATTTGGTAAAAATATTAAATTAAATCGGTTTGATGAAAAAATTTTCGTCACGTCAATTTGACATCCGAGCCACAGATTATTATTATTATTATCTCCTTTATTTATTTTCTTACTTACGAATTACATTTTTAAATATTTCTTAATATTATTATGTCCTTTATTTATTTTTTTACACATTAGTTACATTTTTAAACATTTCTTAAAAAAACCATATAAAAAAAACATTTAAAAATATAAAAAATAGTGGTCCGCCGGTAGCGGGAGCAGGGTCCAAGCTACCGGTGGTTAGGGCTCCAGAGACAGGAACCTCCTCACAATACGAGCCGTATCGAGGAGTACTGCCTTCTGAATCAGGCCCTTGATCCAACCGCCTAAGGAGAGCTTCGAAAGATGGTCGTCGAGGCTCTTGGCTATAAGGCCATTGGCCGTCACGACGATCGGCACAATGATAGCCGAGTTCACATTCCACATGTCGACAACCTCGTGGGCCAAGTCGAGATATTTTATTTGTTTCTCTTTCTCAGCTTTCACGAGGTTCTCGTCATGCGGGATGGTAACATCGACTATCATTACGCGGCGCGCTGATCGGTCTATCACTACTATGTCAGGCTTATTGGCGACAATAGTCCTGTCAGTAATGATAGACTGATCCCAGTACAGCGTGACATGGTCTTTCTCGAGAACTGGGTCGGGCACATACTTGTAGTACGGTACCTCAGATTCCACAAGTTTATATTTCATGGCAAGTTGCTGGTGAATAATCCTGGCTACTTGGTTGTGCCTGTGCAAGTACTCGCCGTTAGCCAGACGAGAACAACCAGAAATAATATGTCTGATGGACTCACCCGGACGGTGGCATGCCCGACACACGTCAACCGTCCCGTCCTTCATAATATATTTCCGGTAGTTGTTCGTCAACATAACTTCGTCCATAATCGCACAGACAAAACCTTCAGTTTCTCCAAAGAGATCGCCGAAACGTAACCAGGACACGGACGCTAGAAAATCTACATCGGGCCCATGAAGAGCTCGGTAGAAGCGCCCGTGAAGCTCCTTGCCTTGCCATACTTCCTTGCGGTCATCGGTAGTAAGTACTTCAGGTTTGCGCCAGTTCTCTTTAGCCATGGACAGCGGGGTGAGTCCCTTGTCCGGCCTGTCCGGAGTCTATTTAAAGACTTCCAAGTCAGCTATGGCAACTCACGTCCATGTGGGAGATTTTGAGCAGGTGGAACGAATGGATTAGGTAGGGATGCACTGCTGTCCTCCACACACACTGCCTCAGTCGTTTCTTAGACCGCTCGCCAGTGAGTAGGGTGACACACTTAAAAAAGCTGTTTCGGCTTTTCAGCTTTTGTGGCAGTTAGATATTTCCATTTTCACACTGCGAACTTCTGGTGGCGTTATGCCTGCCAGTGGATACAGTACCAGGGATAATCCCGCCGTTTCATTTAGAGCTATATCCACTAACTTTGCATGTGCTGAATGACTCCACGGCGCAAGCAAAGTCGTCAACAGAAAAAGATAGCGCCAGAGCAGTAGTCCGCAAGACATTACTTAACTGTAAAAAATGCCATGGCCTTAGAGGGTTCATGTCAAGTGCTAGCTTTAATATTATTCCAATATCTATTCGTACGACATGGGTGCAATAAAAAACTGAGTTCCTATTGCTTTTCAAAGGTTCATTATGATTTTAATTCATAATGAATTAACAATATTGTTCCTCCACAAGGCGTCAAACATAGTAAAATGCACCTCCTGATAAAGTTATACTATTACCTGCGGGAAAGCTGATCTTTATGTCCCTCTAAAATTGGAACGCAAACCTGTTTTGAGAGTAGTGTTGATAATGGCAACACCGTGGGTCCCGGAAAAATCCCGGGAATTCAACACGAACGGATTCCGCTCCGTTTGATCCTTGCTTGCGCAAGCCAAATCCCGGATACAGCGGGAAAGTTGTCGTTCGAAAACAAATTTTAAAATGCATCGACAAAAAGAGATAAAAGGTGGACTAAAGGATGTATATTGTATAAGCTCCATGCAATAGGAATAAATGCAATAGGAATTATAGCAGTGATAACTTAGTGGTGTGACCGTCGTCGGCTGCCAAGCCATAGGTCTCGAGTTCGAAGCCAAGACACCTCTGATTTTTCGGTTTCATGTGCGTAATGTATAATTATCACTTGCTTCGGTGAAGGAAAACATCATCATCATCATTCTCTTGCTTCCCAATTCATTTGGGGTCCGCGCAGCATGTCTTCATCTTCCATACTTCTCTATTACTCGTTACCTCATCAGACACCTCCTTTCGTGCCATATATTCTTCACACAGTCCATCCATCTTTTCTTTGGTCTTCCTCCACTCTTATACCCATCCACAGTCATGAGAAAACCAGCATGCCTGAGAGATATTTCATGACGGCATGTAAAGCCAAGTCAGAGGCCCATGGGTGGCATAAAAACTCTGACACCAGATTAGGCACTAACCACAAGATAAAGAAAGATAGGAATTATTATTGTGTATATTATTAATTAAAAACTATTAAATAACCTAAAATAAATAAGCTAACAAAAAACTATAAAAGGGCATCAAAAAACTCCTCCTCAACGCTGTCAGCTGGTAATGTGCCCAAGAGACTGGCGGCGTATGTATTTATTTATTTATTTTTAATATATTTAGTTAGTTTACTCTACTTAATTAAATAAAGACGGATTTTTATTGTATAATCTGAATGTCTTTAATAGTTTGTGGATAATGTTTCAGTCACTTACCGTAATTGGAAACATTGACAACAACACCTTATTTGATATGAATTTTAGTCTCTTATTTAAACATGTTAATTAAATAAGCGTCAAACATTGAAATGATCAGTGACGAAGAAGGTCGAAAACAACAACACAACATTCGTATCTTCAAATTCAATCCCCAACTTTCATATTAAATCACAATAACCTTACCCTTCACTATTCATTTGAATACGGACCCTGAAAAGGGACTATTCACAAGAGAATAGATTCATTACTAACAAAATCACGGACAACAAGGAAATAACATCCAAATTCAAAATATCTTACACACAATAACTTCCTAAATAAAATATAATCTGCATTTCTAATCCTGAAGTTACAACAGTGACAGTTTTACTGACGAGGGGTCCCCTATATTGCCGACTGACATTTCTATTAGCAGGCAATTTTCATCCCTGGGAGTAATTCGTAAAGTTCTGCAACGATTGTCAATTTTGACTGAAGTTTTTACTTTTGATGACGAGGCTGGTACATGTTTGAGTGTTGTGGGAGAAAAATTACGTTATTGTTTTAGCGATTCTGTTTTGTTTTGATGGTCCTTCAACAAATCTTTTCAGGACCGATTTCGTTGCGGTTATAAAGAGCACCATTTGTGTATATAGATTGGTAAAATCTGTCTCTCTTTCTGTCATTTCTGTCGCTGGATTTTGTACAATACATACAGGGTGTAACTAGACCCTTAACGAACCAAACATTATGTACATAAAACTAAGTAACTTTACTTACGCAAAAAATATTGTTGGGAGGGAAAATACTTTTTTTTTAGGGTGAAAAATCACGTTTTACGGTATGACGCACTGTAACGCACTCAAAACATTGTGCTGATGGACGGATTGAACAGTACGGGGGTCGTGGAGATGTTTAAAGTAAAAATCTTACATTAAAAACATGAATTTAAAAAAAACTTGGAACTTTGACTCCCAATATCTCCGTAACTCGCAATGACGGGGAGAACAAGTGCCTTTCAGCTTCGTTAAGGGTCTTGTTACACCCTTTATACTTACTTATCAATTGGTCTACTGATAACGAAGTTAGTTGGCAGGCTAAAGGAACTTGATAGGTACCTAGGTGATCCAGGTCCTTACAAAATATCGAGAAGAAAATGCATTCATTTAAATCTTAAACTTGGAACTGTGCCCGGTTAAAGGGCACTTTACTTACGCAAAAAATATTGTTGGGAGGGAAAATACTTTTTTTTTAGGGTGAAAAATCACGTTTTACGGTATGACGCACTGTAACGCACTCAAAACATTGTGCTGATGGACGGATTGAACAGTACGGGGGTCGTGGAGATGTTTAAAGTAAAAATCTTACATTAAAAACATGAATTTAAAAAAAACTTGGAACTTTGACTCCCAATATCTCCGTAACTCGCAATGACGGGGAGAACAAGTGCCTTTCAGCTTCGTTAAGGGTCTTGTTACACCCTTTATACTTACTTATCAATTGGTCTACTGATAACGAAGTTAGTTGGCAGGCTAAAGGAACTTGATAGGTACCTAGGTGATCCAGGTCCTTACAAAATATCGAGAAGAAAATGCATTCATTTAAATCTTAAACTTGGAACTGTGCCCGGTTAAAGGGTACTTTATGAGACCTGATAACATCTGTATGCTTGCTCCTTCGGGATGCCCCTAGGTTTACATTACCTATTTTATATTACTGAGGATTGAAGTAGGTGTGGTGGAAGGAGGACGAGAGTCCAGGGACAAGAGAGGGTTAATCCTTATTACCATGCTAGAAGTAAAATTAAAATGTAACAATTTAAAACGTAGCAGGGGACATATTATTCCGTTCTTTAAAAGGTTCTTTACGATTCTGCCGGCTTTTATTCTCGAGAATTAACTTGGAGACGAGGGAAGACCGTCTCAAAGATTTTATGATAGGATATGAAATTTTCAGTGTGAGTGGCAAGAGCTTTGGAGTACGTCGTCTTGTCGTCAGATATTATGTTGCCGTTCGATATATCGAGGAGTCAAAATAAATATTTTTATTCGTTGATATAAAAATGAGCTTAATACGTAATGGTTGTCTACGATATATTAATGCGGGGGCCACGACTCATTCACAACCTCAGGCGATACAATTGTGAGGCGCACGCTTCTACTGCTTCCGTTCGTTGCTCTGTAAGTCGCGTCGTGGTGACTTGTGGCTACAATAGAGCTGTCATAAATGCTGAAACGCCGACTGGGACTTTTGTAATAGACGTAGGGTTAGCCATTGATGATGATGGTGGGCAAGATACAATTTTCGAAGGCTTTCGGGGATTATGAAGAGATTTTCTCGTAGAGATCGTCAGGATTAGAAAATCGAGTTTTATTCGCCAGGTTTTGGCGCAGATACAAGTCAACTTTAATATCTGCTTTGCCGACGCGTAGCCAGGATTTATATTTGGGGGACATGGACAGTGCCAGCCTGGGGCTAGTTAGCTAGCAGAACAGCCACGTCAATTGCGGTAAAAGCGGTAAAGACATTTTTCGAGACATACGCGTCTTTAACACTAACGCGAGGGGCCTGCGTGAAAATTCATGATTCTGTTCGGATAGGGCAAACAACAGAACCGGGACAACTGAATTATTGACAGAGACACAACGCTCCTAACTGGTGTCGCTTGATCGTGTAGTTCGTGGCCAAGCGGTAATGTTTGCTCTACGATATATTAATGTGACGATGTATGTCGGGGGTAAAGCTCATAAGGTGTAATTTTCGTAGGTAATCATTTCGAAACATGTTCCGACGTGACTGTAACGTATGAGAAAGTTCTGTCGGTTTTAATATTAAAAGTGTTTCATATTGTTATGTGATGTCGATTACATTTTTGAACAGGTACTCTAGGGATCTCGTTTCATTGTTGATTTCTGTTATTTACATGGCTCCATCAAGTTATAATTAAAGTTAAACCGGATGAATTTTTGAGACGGGACAGTGCGCAACTTTCAGCGGAGAATATTTATACTTATTTTTTCGAGTAATAGCTAAAGTTAATGACGACTCCCACGCACTAAGCTGTATTATATATAACCCAGTTCTAATATAATATGTGCATGTTATCCTGTTACATAGCCACAAGACACAAATAACATTACAATAAGAAAACATCTTGTTTCTAATATATGAATCGGCACGTATTTGCACGCAGAGCTTTCGTATTTGTGTCGTATTACTGACCGATAATATCACAGCGTAATAAGTGACTGTTTCTTGCTTGATTTATATATATAGAAGTATAGGTAGTAGCTTGGAAACTCCACATAATATTATTAGAATCTGCAGCTAGATTAGGTCGATGTTTAGTCGTTTCTATTGCTGGGCTATTCATTTCTGAGTAATTTCGTTGCGGGATATAAGACAGTTAAATTGTTTCTCTGGGATTTCGTCGAGCTTCAGTCTCGGCGCTTTACTGTCGCCAGTGTTGATTCTGGTTTTCAGGAGCTGCAGCGGCTTGGGAATAGGGTAGTGGGTTTGCTAGGCCACAAGCCTCCTCTATGTGATAAATACTGGGACCTAGATAATCCAGCACGCGGGCCAGTGCGAGTTTTCGAATAATTTGTTCTAGGATATGCCGATTTCCTCAAGATGTTTTCTTTCAGCGTTTCGAGAGCAGTGTATGAAATACTGACACAGATACTGTTAGCTCGCGTCATCCCACTGCGGGGCAAAGGCCTGCCCCCACGACTTCCAGTTGTTTGTCCCAACCCGTCGTTGTTAACACCACTGGACTTACCTGCTTCGCTAACACTTGACAAACTGTCTGTTGGTGTTTATTAATTTTGTCCCAACTTAGTATGATTCAATTTTAAGATCATAATGACAAATTCGGATGTAAATTTAGACACTAAAAAGCAGGTGCTCCACCTGATGGTACGTGGTAGAAGACCAGTGATTGAATATATTTGGTGAAACAAAAGCTGTGGTGGAAGTGTATGCCCCGCATCGTGCATCATTCATCATATCGCACCGGTGCGGTGGCAATCGCTTCATAACGCCTCCGATTATTGTGACCGCCCCGGCCATTAAAACAATGTACTGCCGATTGTACTTTTCTACATGTGTGATGTATCGGGTTGAATAAGTATTATTTTTGATACTTCAATATGTTGTTTACTTTTGTTAGTTAGGTATATGAAATAAACTAACAGAATATGCAGACGTTAGAGATTTTTTGAGATACTTGTGGTACCTTTATCTAGACACAATTCTCACGTACATAAGACCCAGAATAAATACAAAAGCCTAAAAATATTCCTTGCCGAAATTGAACCCACGACACGCAAAACCATTAGACACTAAACTACCCACAGTGTCATCCAATTTCCAACATTTCTTTCCAATCACCAAACTGATTGTGGTTTTAGAACAATAAAAGAAAATAGCTACATTTCCTCTCCTTTTCATCCTTTTTTTTCCAGCAGATCATTTTCATTCCTACTCAATATATTGTGCCGCACGTAACTGCAGCGAGGCGAATCGCACGTTATCGGCGCCCGTTAATATCGCGCCGCTTGCGATCGCAACACATCGGCCGGCATCGCACAGATTATTGCGACCACTCGCTGTCTATAAATATGCCGCGACTGTACTTGCTGTCTGATATACGGCGTTCGGTTCGACAGATTTGTACGAAACCGGAATACAATACGTTATATCTGGTTTCTGGTGGTTATTTTATCAGGTTATTTATTTTAGTTTGGGAGAATGTTTTTTTGCTGGATTGGTATTTTTTTGTTTGGCCTTGGAATAGTGATGTCCCAGGCAAGCTTGACTTTCAAAGCCAAAACAGCCTATCTACCAGACATCTTCATCAGAGGATGGAGGCATCGGCATGGAAGATACGGTTGTTCACAAACATGTTTTTAATAAGAAAGTACCTACTTCTACCACATTTTTGTTTCTCTACCATCAAACAAGAATGCTGAGTTTTGGTGTCAGCGAAATCACAAGCGCATGACATATTTTTATTTTGCCTTTTAGATTTTGGGGGTATGGAGAACAGGATGTAAAGTTGATCATCCCCCTTTTGGTTTTTTCCGGTTTTTTGGTTTGGTCGGAGGATCCTCCCTTTGGGAGGATCGTCCGACCAAACGGGTGTTATGTCTGGTGGGCTACTGCCCGACAGTTGCTGTCGGGTTCTTCTAAATAGTCTTAAGTCGCGGATAAGTTTACTTGCGAGATGTAGGAATTAGGTGTATTTCAATGTTTAGTTCATCCTCTGCGTGTGTCGTAGATGGCGCTGTAGTACTTTTTGTTCTATGTTACTGTAGTACTTTTTGTAGTGCCGCTTCAAGATCAAGTATGTAACGGGAAACTCCTAAAGGTAGCCATACAAGCTCGGTTATACACGACAGTTTTAAATGTGTACTGAAATCCTTCATCCATAACCGAATTCCATTCCAAGGATAACTGTACAGTTTTCTCCTACAGACGTTCATGCATGCCTGTACACGCAATACTGCACATGCAAATACTTATCGTCTATGGCGGGCTTCAGATTTGCAGGTGATAGGCGGCGATAGCAGATATTTTTCATCCATCGTCCGAGTTTGTACCTTAGCAACAGCCCATTTAAAAACATAATTAATTACTAGCACCTCTGTCAATAAAATATAACAATATTTTATACATTTATAAATTAAAATAACCTAAACTGACTTAACAATAAACTTAAAAAATGGGATAAAAATAGTCCTCCTCAACGCTGTCAACTGGTAATCACCCCAAGAGACTGGTGGCGTTGCCAAGTTGTATGGCAACGCTAAGCCTTTGGCCAGCCCTTGGGTCACGGGAAGTGTCAACTAAGCGTTTTGAAATTTCCTTGAAAATGCTGTGAGCACTCGGACCCCACGTCCTAGAGATTCAAACCCAAACGGCTCGAAAAAATAGTTACCAATAAGGTTACTATATTTATGCCGCTTGAGGTTCCCCGCAGCCGCAGCGGTAGCCTCAGCACAGTACGATGAGCTAGGAAGATGGGTTAGCCTAAGAGCATCGACACATGTTGCGTCCCACACTAAAGGCCTACCTCTAATAATTAGGTACCAATTCCACAAAAGCATCAAAAAGCGTAGTTGCTATAGTAAAAGCGGGCAGCGAGAAATTGAAAACAGTTATTCCACTTTGTTCTTATTTACCCTTTGCTGGAAAGTGTCCCCTAGTTTAAAAAAAAAAAACCATTTTTTTAAACTTTCCTCAGTTAATAGAGTGCACCTTTCGCACCTTTCATGTCTAGTTAATATCGTTGGACACGACATCCTTTCTGAGAACTGCACCGACGATATTGATTCAATTTGCTTTGTATACCGGGTCTGCATACGTATTTATTGGTATATATGTATATATGTATACCTGCCAGTAATAAAAAAACTAGGCCATTTTTGACAGCTGTGTGAGTTCACTTTTAGCCATTTTGGGAGTGAAAATGCAAACTGATGCTCCGTTGGTCTGGTGATAGCAAGGGTCCTAAGAAATGTGGACCTGACCTGAAACTCGGACCCAGACAGAAAACAGGAATCTAGGTCCGATCTTGAGATCAGCAGACGTTTCATTGGGTTTTTTATTTAGATTTTGGTGGCTGTCCCCCGCAAATATGTGCAATAGGTAGGCGAAATATGTAGGACTCAGCATCTCTGTCTACCCTACCAGGATTGCAGGCGTGTTATTTTGTTACATAAATCAAACACACAATTTCTCAGTATCAGCCATGGATTTGTGACCGATTGATGGCAATAGGCTCGCCCCTATTACATGGGACTTGAACATAACTGGCGAAATGTTGGTGTACTATTACCTACATCTCTGCCTAACTCTTCGGGGATTACAGGCGTGATGTTATGTAAATCAAACACACGGAATTAAATACAGATAAATATCAATTCCATTCTAAATGTTAGTTTCGATTGTCGTTGTATGAAAACAGTGATGTTATCGCGTCGGTCGCAATTGCAACAACGCGACACAAATTAATGTGTGCGCGTGTAGTTCATAAATATCTGATGTCGACTGTACATACAGTGGCATATTGATTAGGTGTACTGTAAATAAACTCTATGGGAATCGTGTTTGTATCAATTTAGGGTCACTTTTATTTCTATTGTTTTATTTTTGTCCTTTTATAGTTTGTTGTTAGTTTATTTAATACCATAACCATAATCAGCCTATAATGTTCCCACTGCTGGGACACAGGCCTCCTCTGTATGAGAGGGAATAGGCTATAATCCACCACGCGGGCCCAGTGCGGGTTGGTAGATGTCACATGTTTTCGAATTTTTGGTTCTAGGACATGCCGGTTTCCTCACGATGTTTTCCTTCACCGTTTTGAGAGCAGTGGTGATGAAATAAATTACACAAAGTAATGCGCCTGCCTGGGTTCGAACCCACGACTTACTGTTCGTAAGTCGGGGCCGCCACCACTGGGCCACCGCTGCTCATTTATAATTTTTAATTAATAATGTATAATTATAGTTAGTTCACTCTACTTAATAAATATGTCGAATCCGGTCGTTAGTACGGACATAAAATGAAATGGAAAGCGCAGCTATGTGCAGTGGTGACTTCACGCGACCTAATTACAAGTCACAACACAGCGTGCTTCTACAGAGCCCTGATGTCCAGCTCTAGGCGAGGGCGACAGTCAATGTCTGATCATGGCTGAGTTGAGACATCTTGGAACTGTACCCAATTCATTGTACCCCGTGTTATTGTGTTTAGTCTCAAGTAATTCGTAGTGTTTCAATTCTCAAGTAATTGTAGTGTGTTTTCATAGCACGAAACCCATCGTCTGCCCACATGATGTACAAGCCTTAACGGAGTAAATCCTGACATATCCGACAAATATATTTTTTAAGTTCAAATAGATATTTAAAATAAATGGTGCTGGCCGTTTTTAAAAAAAGTCTACTGTCAGACTCACTCGTAACACAAATCTCTAAATGTGCTTAGCGTTAAAATATTCGAAACATCATTCTATCTTTGCGATCTCCAAACGATTGACTGAAACAGAATGTGTGGCGCTGGCGGGCCTTACGCGCACACCTAGTCTGTACCAAGAACACCAAGTGACAATGTATCCACCGCTGAACTAGAAACATATTTTTTTTGGATTTACTCATCATTACCTGCTTTGTCTATTCCTGACGTGTAGATCATAAGTTCAAACGAAGGCAGGCATTTAGTTTGTGTAATAATTGATTTCATCACCACAGAGGCTCTAGCACTAATGCGTGACGTCGATTTTTAAATCAAAAATACAATTGTCCTGTATAGCATTTTAGTTAAATTGTTTGCAACAAGCACAATTAGTATCATAGAAAGCAATGAATCAATTCTTAAAATTATGAAAATGTTATCTGTGAAACGAGTATTTTTCATTTTTAAATCGATGTATTTACGTAAGACCTCTGGTCTAAAACGGTAACGGAAAACATCGACGAAACCAGCATGTTCAAAAACCAAAAATTCGTAGACATGTGACATCTACTAACCCACGCTGGGCCACTCCCTCTCACAGGCCCGAGTCTGGCTAATTATTCTTCGCAACGTCACGTTTGGGTGATTTTGACACAAATGGCTGCGTGTGTAAATTATAACATGCTTCTTAAACACAACAAACGACTGCCTCATTAGTCGAATGGATGCAAGCGCGACTGCTGAGCATGACATTCTGGGTTCGATTCTTCAAAGTATTATACAAAATTATTTTTAGTATATGAGAAACCTGAATATAGTTTGTTCAGAATAAGTAACTGAATCGATTCCAATAATTTTTAAACCATGTTAAATTTTTTCCCAAAAATATTTAAAAAAGTTAAAAGTTGGATACCGAGCGACTTTGAGTACCTATCGCAATAATTTAGGTACCTACTGCCAAATTATTATTATCAATGAGCTCAAGAGGCGCGCGCTGCGTGGTGACTGCGTTTTTGTGCGGACAACTAGGTAACAGAACAAGCTTATAACTTTGTGATTTTTCATGATACAGTTTTGAAATTTTTTAACATAGATACATAAAAATACTAGACACGTGTATCAGGTTTCGCATATACTAAAACTAATGTTGTATATTGTGTTATTTTTTCGTCAGTAGCGTCAGTAGCAGTCTGGATTTGTGCCCGGTTGTTGTACTATTAGAAACACCTCTGCCTGTACCGCTGCCTAACTCTTCGGGGAATTTAGGCGTGAAGTTATGTTCTTAAACTTAACTTCGATAACATCCAGTGACAAAATGTTAAAAGAATATTTACAGGCTTCATTCCGCACACAATTTCCATCCACACGTAAAGTGCAATGAAAATATCGGTGCGCGTTGGAACGCACCCGTGCACCGCGGTGTAGTCGGAGTCGCACGCCACACGGCAATGTGGCGTGGTGTAACATTTACAATGTGCTGCTCCGTGGCTTATTGCGTTCGTAATGCTTGTTAGCTATCGGCTCTACTGTACAAAGTTGTTGGGGGTGCAAGTAGTGGGGTAGACGCGATTTAGCATTTCGAAAATTGCAAGCGCTCTGACGGCGTGTCATCAACATCATGGTGGTTTTTGAAGATTCTGCCAATAACAATAAGCTACCTTTAAAAATAAAAAAAAACAAAGCATTTATTTCAAGTAGGCCAGTTACAGGCACGAACTGAACTGTCGAAACAAAGACAACAATGAAATGTAGCTACAATCCCAGTCATAAGGCATAAAAACTTGAAAGTACTGTAGTTCCCCGTTCCAAAGCGTAGATCTATCTCTATGGAGACAAAACGGGCAAGAAACTCCATGATCCATAATGTAATGACAATGGTCTTCAGACCTTCCTATTTTGGGAGGTTTTGTGATATATCGTTTTCTTCTCTAGTGAAAGTGATGTCCGTGACTACAAACGTTTCGATGCTTTATACATCTTCAAATCAAAGCAAGGATCATCAATTCGGTCCCAACTTCAACTCTTAGAAAGGATGGACATTGAAAGAGAATGCTGCCTCACCTGACGATTACATAAATCGTGTAGATAACCGTGGTGGCTACAGTAAGAATTGTCCTGCAGTTTTGGAGTTTGAGAAAACTCAAAAAAACTCAAAGCACTTATTTCAATTAGACCATCACAGGCACTTTTGAATGTCAAATTAAACAAAAAAAAAGCGAAGCTACAGCCACAGTCACAAGGCATAATAACTTGAGAAAGTACTGTAGTTGCACATTCCAAAGCGTAGATCTCTATGGAGAAGAATGGGCAAGAAACTCCATGGACACTCTTTTAAATCAAAATATTGTTACAAAATCTTGATTACATCGTTCATGTTGAGATTATACATATATGTGATAACTATGTAGAAACACGTGCACATTAAGAGCGTCGAGAGGAAAGCAAAATCAAAAAGAGTGATAATTCCCGCAGCCTCTTACGCCTTACAACCGTCTCATAGCACATCCCGAGGCAGCAATACTACACAATACCGGTCCACATCGCAGTTCCTGCATTCGTTGGCTTCTGCAATTGTCGCCGCGCGAACTACGCGATCGATCGTCTCTTTAATATATGGATAAATTGCGTTCCTTAAGCTTAGTCGAGCGAAGAAGTATTAGACGTGGGTTCGCGATACAAATGAGGCTTTGATGTAATACGGAGTGTTTGTGTGGAAGGAATGTGAGCCAGGAGGGTTTTGTAAAGTTCTGTAGTGAAAAAGTTGTGGCGGTGTGGCTAAGGAATTTTGTATTGCATTCGTAGTTTCGTCATAAAAAAAAAATAAAAATAATCAAAAAAAAATAATAATAATAATAATAATCGTCGTGACGGCCAATGGCCTTATAGCCAAGAGCCTCGATGACCATCTTTCGAAGCTCTCCTTAGGCGGTTGGATCAAGGGCCTGATTCAGAAGGCAGTACTCCTCGATACGGCTCGTATTGTGAGGAGGTTCTTGTCTCTGGAGCCCTAACCACCGGTAGCTTGGACCCTGCTCCCGCTACCGGCGGACCACTATTTTTTATATTTTTAAATGTTTTTTATATAGTTTTTGTTAAGAAATATTTAAAAATGTAATAAGTATGTTAGAGAATAAATAAAGGAAATAATAATAATAATCTTTTCATTGAGTAGATAAGAACCAGAGCGTTTATCCGACTCTTTCAAAACAAACTATACAATCAGATTTTGATAAAGAGGTCATTTGTTATATGACAAAAAGTCCGATGATTTGAGTGAGACTCAAACTGCGCTGCTACTGAGAAATTCCTGGTGGAAAAGCTCAATGACATGTTTTCCGACCTGTTAATCGAACCCAAGGTTTCATGTTTAGCAGTCACACTTGCGACCACAAGACGAACGAGGCAATCCGCGGGATTTGAATGGGACAGCTAATAATCATAACAATATCACGCCTGTATACAATACATTTCGTCGGTTATGTTTTATAATAGGGGCGAGCCTATTGCCATCAACCGGGTACCAAACCAAACTCCGGACTACCATAACTGAGAAGTTCTTAATGGAAAAACTCAATAACACTTTGCCAGGCCTGGGAATAGATCCTAGGACCTATGAGCTCAGTTATCGCGCTGTCTACCACAAAACAAACGAAACAGTTAATTGAATATCTACTGTGATCAGCAGTGTCAATTTGTGTCCTAGTTTCTTTCCTTTTACTTCAAGACTTTCATACATCTACGGTCACTAAGCGAAAAATAGATTCAGTAGATTCTAACAGTGCGCAGTGTCCGGGCGGACGGAAATCATAATCCTAAGCATTTTGCAAACGCGACGATTTGCCAGCCAACGTCCCACGCTGTACGTCCCCTAAGTAAGCGATCTGACTAAGAGAAAGTTTCATTTTTTTACTTCTTTGACTCGTTAGAGCGGGAATTCTCGGAATACTTTCTTGTTAGTTCGAGCATCTACTAATTAAGCAGTAGATAGTGAATGCAAATCTTTATTAAGGGAATTAACGCTTTCGTTAGTTATGCCGAGTGTGCTTTTAGATTTTATTAAAAAGGAGGTCATTAAAGGTCGTTGTTATGAGTGAAATCGAACGATACATATGAATTTGGAACAAGATAATTGGGTTATACTTTGAAAAGGTCACACGCACACGCACGCATCACACAACCGCTCCACATGCACGTGTCTTTTAACGCAAGACGCATCACCTGAGGCCGTCAACATAGAAGTTTCACTATATTATTCCGCCCAAATATTTAGGGGTATTTTGAATCTCCATAGCCGCAGGTAAATCATCTGTATAGCAGTTTAATCGCCCATTTTAGAGCCATAACATAAATCTCTGCATTTTACTGACGCCGTTTGGGTCCGGCAGACGTTTGAATTTTAACACTTCCTTAAAATATAGATGCTCGTACCGGATTGATCATTGAATGTCACCTCTTCTGCGTTTAATATTAATAAAAAAGTATGGTAGGTCAGGTCCAGTCGAGGGTCTGACAAAGAAGAAGTGGTACTGGTAAAGTTGTGTGGGAAGAGCTGTCAGCTGTACGTTTATCTTTCGAGCCCTCGTCATCTAATAGCAAAAAGTTAACTTAACAGCATTCTCCTGAGATGGAGGCTATCCACTGAGGCTTTAATGAACAGTTAAAGTAGATGCAGATGCGCTTCCTTAGGAAATCAGGATGGTAACCAATCGCTTATCTTTTAAAATTAAAGTTCGCGAGTACATTCGGAAGAAGCTGGCAGTTTCGTCACAACGGTAATGTTTTCCCCATTGTTTGTGTTTTTATTTAAGTATATTCGTAAAAATGTATGTTTATATTAATCTAAATTTAGATATATATTTATAGTATTTGATATATATTTATTTTATATATCCTTGTAGCTAATCTTAGTATTAATTTAAATTATTTTCAGATATAAACCTACCACTGCTTGTCTCTGCATCACCCAAAGGTTGACTGGTAGAGAATGCCTATGGCGTTAAGTCCGCCTATGTACTTATGTGCTTGAAGTGTTAAATAAATAAAGAAACAGTCAGTGTGTTTTTATAGGTATAATGTGACATTATTATATGTAGTTCTTCCAAGTTATAAGTATAACTCCATGATACAAGAAATACCCCGGTATCGTAGGTGCGTTTATAGATACACATCTCACGTGCATTGTGCGGTATTTGCATTTATTGTTATTACTTATGTACCTATGTATGTATCAAAGGCATTATATTTTTATAAAGTACATGCTCCCAGTATCTTGTATAACTTTATGTGTGTAACTTGTTCGTGCGACCTGAGTACAGTCTGATCATTTTAATCTTGGGTTCGATTCCCAGGTCGGGCGAAGTGATATTGGGTTTTTCTATCAGGAATTTCTCAGTAGCAGAAACGGAGTCGCCCACCTTTTACATGGTACTAAAAAATAACTGGTAAAATAACATAAGATATCATCACGTCTGTAATCCCAGAAGGGTTAGGCAGAGGTGTACCTATAGTACTACACCCACATTTCGCTAGTTATGTTTAAGTCCATGTAAACGGGGGCGAGCCTATTGCCATCAACGGGGCGCAAATCTAGACTCCGTGGATGCTACTAGGAAATTAATGATGGAAAAACCCAATGACACTTTGCCCGACCCGGGAATCGAACCCAGAACCTCATGCTCAGCCGTCGTGCTTGCGACCACTAGACCAATGGGGACCAGTCTGGTACTGGTAAAATGGGAGTGTAATATTAGGTACACCTTTGTCTAACCCTTCGGAGGGGGATTTCAGACGTCATGTTATATGTAAATCTTAGACTAACTGTCACACAGCTTATCACACTTTTGTACGCCGAAGAAATGATTTAAGACTCTTATATTTGACAACTCGGAATCTTGAACATCTTGGAACTCGTGGCGAAATAATACTAAATAATAATAATATTGATTATTCAATTCAATTCAATTTATTTATCTCAATTTTATTAAATTATTGATTGAATTGTAACGTATTTTATTTTATAATGATGGTTTGATTAATAACATTAACTTATTTTATTTTTAAATTTGATTACGGACTTTTTACATTGTATATTTTTATTTGACGAAAAATTATTGTGTTAATTTAATTTAAATTTTATTTTGTGTACAACTTAGTTATAATATTATTGTGTGGTGTGTATTATTATCTCTGATTATTTTTAAACTTCTAAAACTAACATTATTTTTAAGTGTACTTACTAACTCAAGTATGGATCGTTGTGTCTGATGCAAATAAATAATAATAATAACTGCCGCTCGAGTCGATCTTAAGATTAGGCCGTGCTTGCCTAGGTCGATACGTGGATGGGTGGCCAACCATTACATACCGAGTTTCCTCCGTGCCTCGGAAAACGTTAAGCCGGTGATCTTTGACGGTCGTTACAGGTAGTCAGTATCCCGAAAGTCTGACAACCAGTCTTATCAAGGAGTATCGTATTAGCCAGTACTAACTAGGTTATGGAGATTAGATAGGCAGCCACTCCGTGTAAAATACTGGTATTCTAATGAATCAGTTAGACTGGAAGCCGACCCCAACATAGTTAGGAAAAAGCTAGGCAGATTTCTGAAATCTTTCAAACCAACCTTATCTTACATCAAGAAGCTTTCACAATCCCCACGTTTTATACCTGTAAATTCAGTGCTTAAGTGGTTTAAGTTGTAATAATTTCAGTGAAGAATTTTATGAGTTATACTTGGCATTCGCTCTGCGAAATTTCTTGGATTTAGGTTAAAAGTTGGGTTTTGAATAGCCGAGTTTTGGATTATTCGTATTCATACGTTATAATAAAGATGACTAAGCGTTAAGTTTTATTTCTGGAAATATTTTGTATATTTAAGGGGTCGTATCAGCAGAACTATAAAGGGTGTAACAAGACCCTTAACTAAGCCTTCCTTAACTAAGGCTTCCGATCATTTTAGTTTTTTCTAGACCGTACCTGGGAACATTCTAGTTACGGAGATATTGGAGATCAAAATTCGAACTTTTTCATAGGTTTTATTTTAAATACATGTTTTTAATGTGAGATTTTTACTTTAAACACCTCCACGACCCCCGTACTATTCAATGCATCCATCAGCACAATGTTTTGAGTGCGTTACATTGAGTCCTACCGTAAAAAGTGATTTTATACCCCAAAAAAAAAATTAAGGGTCTTGTTACAGCCTGTATTTTAAGTAAGTCAAAGAATAACTCATACTGTAGTCTTTTTTTTCGTGTGGTTAGTGCCTAATCTGGTGTCAGAGTTTTTATGCCGCCCATGGGCCTCTGACTTGGCTTTACATACCGACTAGAAACATCACTCATACTGCAAGTGATACCTAAAATTATACAATACGCGCATGAGTCCGAAAAATCAGAGGTGCATGTCTAGTGTTCGAACTTGAGACCTTGAGACTTGGCAGTCCGACGGTCACACCACTAGGCTATCACTGCTGTTACTGCAGTAAAAATGATGGTGATGTTGAAGTTAAAACACTGTGTATGTAAGCAAGCAAGGTGGTGCAAGGTTGTCATGTATCTAACGAGGCGGACAGACAAGATTAACTTAGGTGTATACGGGAAGCATTGTCAGGCTCCACCTATAACTTCTTTCTTTGGTGTGAGGAAATCCTCATGGATACAGAGTGACTAATACCTACTCTTTTTTTCCTACTCCTACTAAGAGTCCAGGACCCGGGAGATACAATCCTGCGTACCTGCCGCAACTGGTCGATCCCAGAACCGCACGTTCTCCCGAAACGTTTAAGGCAATCTCATTGTACTTACCAATTGGATTTGTACCCGATTGATGTCAATAGGCTGGCCCCCTATTACATGGACCTTAAACAAAACTTGCGAAATGTGGGTGTAGGTACTGCCTACACCTTCGGGGGTTCCAAGGCGTGATACTTTACTTATAGAACATATTTAAGTATCTACTCAAGTTTACTTTACATGACCCTCAGTAGGGTTTTCCGCGTTCTTACTCACTAATAAGTTTATTGTCGCTAGTGGAGTGCACATAATGCGTGAAAGGGGTGCATATCAAATGAGTAGATATATCTACGTCTTTGTTGAACATTCAACGGGTTAGAAACTTGTTGTACCCACCTACTAGACAAGGAGGTTCTACAACATTACTTTTAGTATATACGAAACCTGAAACACGTGTCTAGTATTTTTATGTAAAGAATCTATATACAAAATTTCAAAACTGTATCATGAAAAATGACAAAGTTATAAGCTTGTTCTGTTACCTAGTTGTCCGCTCAAAAACGTGGTCACCACGCAGCGCGCCCGCACACGCGCCTCCAGCGTCGTCTTGAGCTCATTGATAATAATAATTTGGCAGTAGGTACCTAAATGATTGCGATAGGTACTTAATGTCGCTCGGTGTCCAACTTGTAACTTTATATAAATATTTTTGGGACAAAATATAACATGGGTTAAAAATTATTGGAATCGATTCAGTTACTTATTCTGAATAAACTATATTCAGGTTTCGCATATACAAAAAAAAAGTTGTATACCTATAGAACCTCATGAGAAATACCTAGAAGGAAAGTCCTAGGAACCTATAGGCCTCCCACTAGCTGCATCGATGTTCTGGTGAAGGTTGCGTGGTTCTGTGGAGCGGGACCAGTCAATTTGGTGACACTTGGAGGAAACCTATGTCCAACCGTGGACGTCTTTCGGCTGTAATGATGATGATGACATAGGTACCTATATTTTGCTGATTTGTATGGTAGGAGAGCTCAGGAGGGTTTTTCAGCGAGCATGTTCAGCATGAAAACTTGATGGACGAGGAGGTAGGGCGTCATGAGAGAACGTTAAAACTGTAATAATTATGTAAAGTTTCAGACAGGAGCCCATAGGGCAAGAGCCTACTAACTTTTAGTTTTCAAAAAGGGCCAAACACTAACAACTGTGCTGTTAGCTCAGCTACAGCCCGGAGCCAAAACGACTTAAACAGGCAAAACTTCCCAAAGATATTGTAGCCTTTAACTAAATCAAAAAACGAGCTATGAGAAAATTAGTTGTTAAAAAAAGTATTATCAAACCGTAAGAATTGTAATCTTTACCTGATCGATGGAACAGACTAGAAATGACTGCCTCTTTGGTCGAGAGGTCACAAGCGCGACTACCGAGCATGAGGTCCTGGGTTCGATTACCCGGTCGGCAAAGTTAGTCGGGGTACCCGACCGAATATTTGTTACAATCCGAAAATTCTGAACAAAAATTATTTCCAAAACGAGCCTAATTATCTTCTAAAGTACATTATCTCATCAGCTTATACTTAAAACTCTTACAGACAAAAGAAACATTAAATTCTTAAACACAAAAGTAGGTGGGTACCCAAATGTACTCGTAGTAAAGCGGCTTCTACACGTGACACGAGTAATTAGACAACACACACCCTTTCCTCATTCACTGACGAATCCGACAATAAGATTACGTAGATTGCCAAGCGTACTAATTGAGTATCCTTACATTAAGTTCATTAAGACCGACAGAGGGGACATATTGAGGAGTTATTCACTCTTCGTTTGCAACCAGCCCTTGTAATTGGTTGACGCTATGTAATGAAGAGTTTGAGAGTGTGATTACTGATTAGGGTAATTTCATTAGATGTATACCTACTTACTTATCGCGAGGTATCCTAAAGCCCTGTAACTTGTGATACAGGGTGGAAGGGACACCGACGCTGAAACGGTTATCACTTATTCAGTAATGAAAGAAAGAAAGAAAAAGTATTTATTAGACTGGGCAAAACAAAAAAAAGGTTGAATTAACAATTAAACAAAAGTTATATAAAAAGTAAACATAAGAAAAAGATAAAACAAATGAAATCAGTACGTCATTGTGAACAACACAGAAATTTTTCGTCGGTTAAAAAAAAAAACAGCTGTTTTCTACAAAAATGCAATACCTACACAGTCAAAATGATATCACTATGAAATGGCATGTGCATATGTTCTGTATGGTGTCCGGACGTAAAGAATAGCACCATCCCATGTCTTCCCGTGGGTGTCGTAAGAGGCGACTAAGGGACTTACCAGAGAATGGGCAGCAGCGTTCTCTGTGATCTTTATACCAAACATACTGCGATCGCCAACCCGCCTGCCAAGCGTGGCGATTATGGCAAAACCCCCCTTGGGGAGGCCTATGTCCAGCAGTGGACGTCTTTCGGCTGAAATGATGATGATGATGAAATGGCATACTCAAGTCGCTCGTGTCAGCCAGAAGGTTATGGGTTCGTTGCGGGCTCTCTGCCGTTTGAGAAACTTTTACCCTCAAATACGACAACAATGCTTGTACAGTCCATAATTTATCCTATCATCGATTAAGGTGATGTGTGCTACTTTGACATGAATGCGGATCTCGTCGAGAAACTTGACCGTCTTCTAAATAACTGCATTCGATTCGTTTCCAATTTGCGTAAATATGACCATGTCTCCGAGCACCGGTCTCTCCTTAAGTGGTTGCCCATACGTCAGCGTAGGGAGCAAAGGGCGCTACCACCTTGTTTTCTTTTTTCATCGGTACTTTGACCCCCGGTCAGAATTATGTACTGAATAAGTGGTACCTAGTCGTTTTAGCGTCAATATCCCTTTCACCCTGTATACTTAATTAGTGACTTATTTCTGCACTATTATTATATTCACGGGGACTAAAATTTGACTATCCATTTGCAATTGTTTTGTTGAAAATCTTTACGAAACAATTACCTGCCTTCATAATAATAACCGTAAGATATTTGATTAACCATTTCACTCGTACGTTACACAATAAACTGGTGTCTAGACTAATCAACGTTGTATAGGTACTTTCGATATTAAAACTAAGTACCTATCCCAGTCTGCGATAGAAATCAATGCTAATATTATTCTAGTCACCACGTTTGTACACGTAGCAAAACTAATCTGTTTAGTAGACAGACAATCAAAGAACTTTTATGAACTCATCGTGATGTGTCTAGCTATATAGCGTCACAGCCAAAAAAAATTCTGCCTCAAGATTTTTACAGACATATCATATAGCCCGCATTCGGGCGCTCGAAAGACTACTGGAATTCGGGCACCCGATGCATTTATAATACTACGAGTAGTTTGAATGAAACTGAACAAGATTGGCGGAAGACACTTGGTCATCATCATCATAGTCATCTTCCTGCCTTTGTCCCATTCTACTTGGGGTCGGCGCAATACGTTTTATTCATCCATTCTCCCCTGTCAGACGTCACGACATCATTTACTCCCTTTCTCTTTCATATCAAGCCTCACACAATTCATCCATCTTTTCTTTGCTTTCCCCTCTTTACCATTCATCCACATTAATAGCCATCACAGCATCACTTTCTTAGTACATGTCCATACCAATATAGACGACTTCCTTTAAATTTTCAACAGGCGCCACTTTCAAACCTCCTCTAATATACTCATTCCTTACTTTATCCATTCTTGTGACTCCACACATCCAGCTCAACATTCTCATCTCCGCTACATGCAATCGGTTTTCATCTTTTTCACTTGGTCATTTCTGTCCTAATTCCATAGGCAATCGAATTCGGGCTAACGACCAAGTGTGACCGCTTTAAAGACACTTCTGTTTTGCCGTCTGTACCAGCGACTAACGAAATGGGCTTCTAAATGACCTAAGTGTAGCCCTAAAGGTCTAACCTTACACGTAATAATTATATTACCTAAGTAAAATGGCTACACAGTACACCCTGACCCTTTATTGAAAGGGATCTGGCTAAGTAAGAGCCTTTTGAAAACAAATGTCTATTTAGACACGTAACTGCGTAGGTGGGGTCCCTATGTTTGAAGATTCTATTTTTAATAATAGGCAATGACATGAATGGAAAATTTTATGAAATTAATATAACTGGATCTTTCGGCGCGTGGGCATAATCGAACGTAACTCGCCATTTTACATAACATAACATCACGCCTGTAATCCCCAAAGGGTTAGGCAGAGGTGTACCTAATAGTACACCTACATTTCGCCAGTTATGTGTAGTAAGAGTATCCTATTGCCATTGGCACAATAGTGACTGCTGCTGAGAAATTCCTAATGAAAAAACCCAAAAACAATTTGCCCCATCCGGAAATCGAAACCAGCCAACGCCGCCATTTTGTTTTTTCAATTTTCTCAAAATTTTTACCAACAACGCTCTTCCGTCAAAGTCGTCCTAAAATAACCATGTTTGTGTAAGTAAGTGTTTGGCTTGTGATCTTATGGACCAAGATTCCATGACCTTCATCATTGTTTATAAGCTGAAACATTTTCTGTGGAAGTATGGTTATAGGTAAGAACAATTGGATATTATGAATAGTCGGTCGTTGTGGCTATGGCAGATATCCGGTAACAAAGATGTGCTAAATAGCTTCTAAATTACGTTATACTATAAAGCGTGATTTTTTATAGTAACAGTGTGTGCTGCGTGGTGACCACGATTTTGTGCGGACAACTAGGTAACAGAACAAGCTTATAACTTTGCGATTTTTCATGATACAGTTTTGAAATTTTGTATATAGATTCTTTACATTAAAATACTAGACACGTGTTTGAGGTTTCGTATATACTAAAACTAATGTTGTACATCCAAATCATCTTAAAATTAACCAATCCTCTTCTGCTGACTCATAATCATTTCTTCATCTTTATCGCCCGAACTAAGATTGCCAAAACAATACGATTGTTTTCAAGAAAAAATGTTGACGCACGTAGTCTAACGCAATACGGACACAAAAATATCAAGTTATTCTTATCGTAAACGAGTATATAACGCAATTGTTTTTAGATTAAAATAATAATAAAAAAACATGATCTGAGAAGATAGGTACAACGTTGAATCATATTGAGCCTAACTCTTCAAATCAAATCAAACTATTTATTTCTTTAAAAAAAAAATGATAATGGGTAATAGGAACATAGATGTTATTTTATTATAAGGTTCTCCATATTTTGCCGTCACATGAGCATACAAATAGTTGGTTTACAATTATTATAAATTTAAAATAAGTGGCATGTCATTGGAATTACATATAATAAAAAAATAACAAATAAATTCTTGCTAAGTACTTAATTAATTCTGTTTGCGTCTGTCAACGTGGTATATAATCTGGTAACTTTTTCTGGAATTAAGTAGGTAGATATTAAAATTTATAATTAAACTAGGTACTACGTATGTGAAGGGCGGGTATTTAAATAAATAACACGAAGAAATACACTTCATGTCATGTCAAGGATTCATGTTATTGTTACCATGAAGTCCCTGTCCCGACCACGAATTTGACCGCAGAACCATCGAACAGGTAGAAAATTTGATCGCGCAACCCGTACGACCAGTTTGGCAGCCGGCCGGTCATGCGACGTGATGCCCCACAAATTCAACGAGAGCACCAACACACAGCCCAAGCCTCTAGGTTTAAGAACTTGAAATTTCTCAAAAGAGTTCCCCATAAAACGACGGTGAGCACAAAGGGTTATTGAAAATTCGTCCTCCAAAACTAACATAGGGCCATAACCGTTTGTATGGCAGTTCGATATTCTTGCAGACGGTAAATTCCGTCGGACACGCGGTTTGTTAAATAAGAAGTGGTCAGTAACTTAGAAGCTTGATGGATGGAAGATGGGCGAGGAAAGTGCTGAGTGGAGATCACGGACAGGACGGAGGAATATTACGAAAACAATAGACAGACGATCTTAATAAGTGGCCAGAAGACACTGAACTCAGCATTTAAAATCAAAATATTTTATTTCACATGGGCCTAGATGGGCACTTATAATACGTCGACAAACGGGTACACGGTTCGGGTTGGTCGTCACCTATGGAGAAGAACCAGCAAGAAACTCCATGGTTACGACGCATTGGGTGGCCATAGGTCGAACAAGAGAAAAGAGAGAAAGTCACATGCATAAGTACATCATGTAACTTTGTTGCAAGTCATTGAGCAAGCTGCTGGCGCGTCACGCCTTCCAATTCCGCGTAAGTTCAAGAAGATGACTCAACAACCTAAATACCCAATCTGCCCAATCAGATTGCTGATGACGCCACAGTTACACATTTACTAGATTTTTTATTGTTTGTAACGTTTTTAAGAATTACTTATTTATTATTGGCAATAATGACGAAATAATAAAAAAGTACGTTCGTAAAACGTAGCAATCGCAAGATTGAGGTCATAACTATCTGTGTGACCCCTTGCGGGGGACTGCGTAAGTGTCAATAGTACGAGATAAGAGTGAACATTGTTCTGAGGTTATCATTGAAAGCGTAAGGCAAATTGTTATTGGACTATAACTTTTCATCATCATGTCTGCCCCCAGTCGTTCCGGATATGGATATCGTAGAGGAAAATTGTGACAGTACGTACCTAGGTACCCACATGATTTGAGATACCGAAATACCATCTTTGCAGTGGCTTAATTAATAACATATGGATAATATCTAATCCCACATTCGTAGGGGAGCCATTTTCAGAGCGTTTATGACTAACGGCATTTCATACAAACTTTCAAGTCCTTTATTTTCTGGGTAAGGTTTCTGTTTATATGGAAAATCTAAAATCGGTCTAATTGTGTAGTTGACAACATTAAACAATAATTCCAAGACACAACTTCTCTAAAAATTTACTTCATTTTAGACCTGGAAACCCGATTAATTTTCAATTAATTGCAAAATTAGATTTTTAGTTGCTTGGAAATCAATAAATAGTTGAGTCTTTGAGTTGATTAAATAGTGATGTCATGGCGTGCTAATTTCCATTCAAAATATAAGGGGGAATCACGTTTTGACAGCTCTTAAAAAGTATGTCAATTGATTGGTTTGTCAACTACCCTATTTTGCTGTAACACTATGTTTCCTCCAACACCATATTTACACTCCAGGGCAGAGGCATCTATGAATCTCCACCTGGACAGGTTTTTCTTGCTTCGGCCAATCTGTGTCCGGGAGGCTATGTTAAAAAAATACCAGTCCATTAAAATAATGATTTCCGTGATCTTACAACTGAGGAAACATTTAGCTAATTAATTACTTACTTATAATTGAAATACGAGGCGACAACTTTTTCAATTAGCTGTGCAATTAATTTGAGCGAAGACTTATCCTGTTTTTCTTTTCCCAGGAAAGGCGGTCAAGTAGGTAAGCACGTGACGGATGCTGCGGTCCAGGGGTAGTTACAAAGAAGAAGGAATAACTAAGAGCAGATTTCACGAACGCGGTCAGCATATCTAAACCGCTTTCAAGGGTGTGTCATAGTTACATAACAAATTCCGGAATGATTAGATATTGGCCGAAGTCACCTTATTCAAACCGCGTTCAAGAGATGTTAGTGACAAATGTGTCAATATTCTATAGCAACCATGACACAAAACACTGGGAAAGTTGGAAAGGAATGGGAGGTGTTTACTGGGACAGAATAGGTAATTAAAAAAAAAAACATGACATTTTATCTGTCTCGTTGGTCGATTAGAAGGAAGCGCGACTGCTGAGCATGACTGCTGGGCATGGGGGTTCGATCCCGGGTCGGGCAAAGTATTATTGTGGTCAGGGACCGAATTACCGTTACTTTTTTCTTAACGTTACCGATTACCGTTATATTACCGATAAAAAAGTAACGATATTTATAACGTTACCCGTAAGTCCGTTAACGTTACCTAGTAACTAATATTAGTATCGGTAAAAGTAACAATACTTATACCGGTAATTTATTCGCCTGTCTCTTTCTAACGATGTCGGTGGGGAGTCTAGCATCTTACGATGTTAGTACAACTAGCTTCGGCGTGTAATAGGTATTGTTTCTGCGATGCATCTGCAATGATTACTTGAACACACTTACTTCGCGACGGACCTCGACGTCGCAATGATGCCGGCTTGTGTTTGCGTAAATTATAGGTTTCCCTACTGCTTTCCTGATGGAGGGTGATGGGATCGTCGGCGGTGATTAGAGTATACCGTGGTTGGCGAGTCATACTGATACGTGATGGTTTGTATCGGGCGGCTGACTCCTCCCGCAAACACGACAGCTATTTATATACTGAACCATCCTTCGAGAAAGTTCTACAACTTTCTGGTACCTTCTTCACAGTTCCATAGTGCAACATTCGGTTGGAGTGTATGTAACGGGGCACTGAGAAAAAAAGACTCAGAAAAATTTAGCCAAAAAAATGTTATTTTAGCAAATCGTTCATTTTCTCGATTCTATCGCATATACCACCTAAATATAAGGATAAAAGCGTCTTGGTGTTTTTTGGCTGACCAACCTTTTGTCGTAAAAACGATGTCGAAGGAATCCTTTAATAAAGGCCTAAAATTGATAAGCCAGATTATATTTTTTTTTTGTATGGATAATAAAATTTAAATTTTTCGTAATTAATTATTACATACATGTCGAGAATTACGCGCCAGGGGGCTATTAAGGGGGGCAAATTTTTCATTATTTTTGCGATAGGACACACCGTTTTCGAGATATAAGCAAATTTAGAAGAAAAAGAAACACTGTTTTTGCGCTCGAAATCATGGGGTCGGGAGTGTCAAGGCACTGGAATTTCAAAGACAGGTCACTCGACCTTGAACTCTAAGGTTTCAATACCTCCAGGATCACTTGATCTTGACCTCAAAGTCACTTGTCCTTGACCCTACGGTCACTTGATTTTGACCACAAGGTCACTAACCATGAATATAAATGACCTGTTATTGTTCCTGAGAACCGCGGGTCTTGACTTTTGGAATTTTGACCTTGATCTCAAGGTCAATGCCATTGAGGTGTCCCATGGTGTTCCCTACACTACTACTCCCTCATCCCACCGGATCCCGAAGGCTTGATTAGGCGAAGGATTGTGGTCAATTTTTTCTAGGTCTTTTTTTCATAGACTATACTACTTTTCGTATGATTCACTACCATGGCTAAAGTAGGAAGGTAAGTAGATTTAATATTCTTTAAAAAGTTATAGTTATACTGATATACTTTGTTGCACTTCTTTCGGTCTATAATGATATTTTTTACACAAACAACTAATAATTAGAACAACAAAACAAATAGATGTATTTGGTGTTCGCCATGTTTGTGTGACCAGACGTCTTATAAAATGAAAAAGGCGCGAGCCGTCGCGTTTTCGTAGGTATCTGTCCGATCGTCGTAAAATGCTAGCTGTTGCCGCTCCGATTAGAAGATCCGAACGAAAGAACTCGCGGCGCACGTTCGGTTTGGCAACGTCGCACCAGAAATGATTAGTTTTTAGCGAAGTAACGCTACTGGTAACGCTATTTAAATACCGGTAAATCCTATGATTTAACGATATTTTTAACGTTACTAGTTAACGTAGCATAACGTTAAGGTTTTGGTAATTTTACCGGTATTTTTGTGGTAACGGTAACCGTCCCTGATTGTGGTTTTCCATCAGGGAATTCTCAGTAGCAGCCACGTAGTCTGAATTTGTGCCCGGTTGATGGCAATAGGCTCGCCCTCTATTACATAGGACTTAAACAATACTGGCGAAATGTGGGTGTATGAGGTACATACACCTCTGCCTAACCCTTCGGGGATTACAGGCGTCATGTTATGTTATGTTAAAAGAGTAGACCGTACCTACTCACCGCACTTCCTTAGGGGTGATTTCAAAATTACATCATCATCATCATCATCATTTCAACCGAAAGACGTCCACTGCTGGACATAGGCCTCCCCCAAGAAGGGGGGTTTTGCCATAATCGCCACGCTTGGCAGGCGGGTTGGCGATCGCAGTATGGTTGTTATAAAACACAGAGAACGCTGCTGCCCATTCTCTGGTAAGTCCCTTAGTCGCCTCTTACGACACCCACGGGGAGATATGGGATGGTGCTATTCTTTACGTCCGGACACCATACAGAACTCAAAATTACATACCTATCAAATTGCCTCTTGATGAATAGTACACCTGGTCTACAGAAATTGCCTAGCACCTACGTGTTAGGTGTTGCCCTACCTACACGCGAGTTGCATGTGCGTGTTTAGGTACCTATACCTACGTACTAAGGGCTAACAATAGGAAATCGATTACCTCTAACCACGGTCATTAATAATAATCTCGCTCGGCGTCGGGCTTGCGACGTAACCACTACTTTACTATAAGACACGCAATCTACAATCTTGAACCGGTGAACCCTGTATAATATTTCCCACATGTGACTCGTTGATAAGGGGTGATAACGGTGTTAATTAAGTGCCTGTTATAAGAAATTCCGTTAATTAAGATGTTTGTTTTGTGATCTTTGGGTGTTTTGATTGACATGGAAACAGTAGGAAACCCCTGACGCAAGAATCTACTTAGTCTGCTGAATATAAAGCAATTACTTAAACAATTGGTAGGTGGTACCCAACTTTGCAAAATACATATGAAATATCAAGAAAATATATTTAAAAGTTTAACTCTTGATCCCCGCACTTTTCCGAGAAATGCGTAACCACAGATGACATAATATGTCATCGATACCATAGACTCATATTTAGTCGATTATATCGATAGACTACACCATCACAGATGGAAAGATTTAAATAGTTAGATAGGTATCACCGTACTTCGTCGCGAGAAAATATGTTCACATTGAGAAGTGTGGGCCCGCACATTCCGCATACCGCATAGAACGATAGATAAGTTCGTATATTTTCAGTATGAGTGAACAAGAAAAGACAATATTATTCAACGAAACAGAAACGTCACCATTTTTTGAATCCATAGATTTCTACGATTTTTTTTTAAATGAGTTTCTGTCTGGAATCCCTTAGACGGTAACCTACCTCAAAAGATATTCTTTATCATCACCTATCTCTAAGACCGAAATCTATAAACGTCGTTACATAACACGCCCTTTGGCTAAAGGTTATTCCTGGCACTGCCATGCTCTCAAACTACAAGTGCTCGTGCACTTGAACGTGCTAAGTATATAAATTCCGGCCATTACCTAGACCTATCTTTACATTAAAAACAATTTAACATCTAATCAAAATTTAATCAGACCATCCTTACCTTCCATCTTAGTCTGATATTACCAGCAGTAACCAACGTGAAGGTGTGGTTTCATACAAGGCGCCACAAAACCGTGTGATATACAAGTACCTCTCACAATATGCTGCGGAGTCGGTTAATTCTGCTAATTAATTATTCACACACGCCTTGTGTTCTAAGGGTGGTTTCTTTAGTGACAGGTCGGAAATTGAGTGTTATTAGGTAATTTTGTATGGCTGTTAAATGAGGCCAATTATTTAGTTTTGTTATTTTGCTATACATTGAGACAAATTGGAATGTTTAAAATTGTAACGTCCAATTTGCCCGACTAATCGATTCGTTACACTGGCGCTGTTAGTCTTAGAATTGAAACGTTTCGTATTAGGTACTGTGACGAACAAAACAGTTAATCACTTTTCTTAAATTCCGATTATTTTTCATAACTGACAGATTATTTTTTTCTAAATTCTCTTAAATCTAACGCTGCCAACATTATCACACTTTTTTCTACAAAATTTGTTAGTGGAGCAAACTGGTAACATAATAATTTTAAACATTGCACTTTGCCCGACTTGCACTAGTGCGATGACTTGATGGGGTGTAGTGGAATAATCCGGACAGAGGAGATAATTAAGTAACTGTTACTTAGTTGGTCAAGTGGCCAAGTAAGTAAATATTACTTAGTTGGCCAAGTGGCCAAGTCATTATCATCGATTGATTGTGTGTTTTCTAGTTGAAACGTTATTACGCAGACTATAACATGGAAAACTGTCTGAGTAATTGTTTACTTTTTTAAGGAAAATGTAAAGTACAATAAATGAAACCAAAGTTTTAAATATGAATAAGTATCTATATTAAATAGTTGCATTCAACAACAAAAAATAATTAAACCAGTTAATACGCAATTAACAAAATGTAAGTTTTTTATCTTTAATTTTCTAAACATGGAATAAATTAAACTACATTATGGGAATCAGATTTAACAATGATTTTGTGCCTCAATATGGCTTAGATGTTTACCTACTTGATCCGGTTATATAAAATTGAACCTAATTAACATTGTATTAATTATAACAATACACATTTGGAAGACTATCAATGTTAGACTTGAGCGTCTTGTCAATTTTGCACATCAATTATTTCGACGGATTCTTGTAGTGTCGAGAAAATCTTAAAACAGTGTAATCATTCACAGCCATTCCTTTTATAAGGAATGTATTGAAATAAATACCTATACAATTAATGTATAGAAGACAAGTATATTCTATAACAATCTTAAAAGTACTTAACTATCATACCCACTTAAAAGAAATATCTTTATAATACTCAATGATTCTTAAAAACTAATAATTATTTATCTTATAGATAATTATAAACACATAGCTACCTGAAGGCATCTTCTGCGTTTTTATAAAGGCACACTGGATATAATTTTCAATTTTGAGGTTACATTATAATTCAAAATATTTCGATTTAGAGATTCGTTTTTTTTAAATAAAAAAATCCATTTTTAATGGTCCGTTTTAAAGTTAGTAATACAGGCAAGAAACGACCTAAGACTAAGAACTATTGTAGGCCTTATAGGCAAAAAAGTAGAAATACTATGAAAATGCTTTCAAAGATGAAGTAAGTAGAAATTCTATTGTAGTATAGCCCACCTTGTAATTGCTTTACCACCTTAAGGACAAAATGCCCAAATTACACACCTAAATGTCATTTGCACGTCGTAAAACGACTAGTGCCTATTTGACAGATATTTGCAATCTCATTAAAGTTTCAAGTTACTTGTAAATGTTGTTAAAATTGGTTAGCACTTACGAGTTCGACTATACTTTAGGTACACAAATCAATAAATATTATATGTATTTGTCAATAGTCTTAAGTATTTCCTGTTTTAGTAGAGCGATAACACACATAATTATTGAAATATTTGTGAGATAGGAGCTTGAAAATAAAATAATTTACTGTTGCAGAGCCTTCTCCCGCAGATGCTTGGCCGCTTGGAATGTGTTGTGCATCAACATAGCAACGGTCATCGGGCCCACGCCACCGGGAACTGGGGTCACAGCACCAGCTACTTGAACGACCTCTGTTAGGAAAATAAAACCAATAGTAAGAAAAATAAAAAGACAAGAAAAAAAGTAAACAGGTTTGGAATGAAAACCCTGCATGCTACTTTTGGCGCTTGAGTGACATTGACGGGTGGGCGTGGTTGGTAAACATTTATGAAATTGATTGTGGGAATTGTATTAAAAAAAACAAGATGGCGGCGACAGTTCTGACGATGGCCAGCCTCGCGCCTACAGAACCAACCATGCAGCAATACACATGTATTCATTATAAATTCGAAAAACAACAACAGCGCTGAAATATCGGGAAATCGACAAAAACAGTAAACATGGTAAATATCCC
The DNA here is from genome assembly GCA_905163415.1 of Noctua fimbriata. NCBI lineage: Eukaryota > Metazoa > Arthropoda > Insecta > Lepidoptera > Noctuidae > Noctua > Noctua fimbriata. The sequence goes on along the minus strand of LR990942.1, from coordinate 3,831,917 downwards.
GTTTCCTGTCTAAGTAATAAATTCGAAAAGTTTAAGAAACAAAGACAACAACACGAGCGCTTCATGGGAAGTTTTAAAATTAGAATCACGCAATACAAAACTGAAGATTAAAAAGAAAACACTCACCATCATAATCAACATCACCAACTAATCTAGATTTTCCATTTGCATCAGTAATTTTGGTAATGCCAACATCAATGACGGTAGCTCCAGGCTTGATCATGTTTGCTTTAATTAATTTTGGCACTCCTAAGACAAAAGAAATAAAAATTACGTAAAAGAACATGAAAAAGTCATGTTATTAACAAAAATATCTAAATTAATTTAAAACGATTTTAGGTCAAAATAAATAAAATTCAAATTACCTGTAGCAGTAATAATGATATCAGCATTCTGACAGAAGATTTCTAAGTGCTCTTTAGGCGTGTAGCGATGGCAGAGACTAACCGTAGCATCCATTCCAAGTCCGTTGTCATGTTTCTTGTCACTATGTAACATCATAGCAATCGGTAGTCCTACGTTCTTCGATCGGCCGATTACAACCGCGTTGCGTCCATGAGTTTCGATGTTGAACCTAAAATTTAAGGATACTGTCACTTCTGGTGTTGTGTCACATGATCATTGGCCGGATTTTGACGAAAAAAATATGTAGCAAGTTCATAATTTCCATAAATTATTCAAAAATGGATATAATATTGACTTAATAATTATGTAGCCAATGCTATTTTTTGTTTTTGCCATGTTACTTCTAATAAGAATAAAAACTGTTATTTATTTAACACATTAAGAAACTTAAAAAACTCACCTTTTCAGCATTTCAATAACAGCTAAAGCAGTGGCAGGCACTAATGTAGGCATGTCAACACACAGCTGTCCGACATTGACAATGTGGAAACCGTCAACATCTTTCTCTGGAGCGACCGCATTGCACACTTTCCTCTCACTCATTGTATCAGGAATTGGCAGCTGGACTAGAATACCATCAACACTGCTATCAGCATTGAGGCTTTCTATTTCCTGGATAAGCTGCTCCTCCGTGATTGTACTTTCATGTTTAATCACTTCTGCGTTGATGCCTACATATCTTGCTGCCAGAATTTTGTTATTTACGTAAGTGTGGCTGGCTGGATCTAGTCCTACCAATATGCACCGGATAGAAGGTGCTCGGTGACCAAGGTTTATCCAGTTTGCAATTTGTTCTTTCAATTCTTCCTTCACTGTCCCTGCCAGTGCTTTGCCGTCGAGGATTCGGGCCATTATGCTGTTAGAACAAAATAAAATTATAAGTACTAAAGAATTAGCTGTTTATTCTTCTATCAATTTAACACACTACAAAACATGGTGCACTCTCAAAATAATGAAGTTGGTTAATAACAATTGTGTCTTTTGGGACGAACTTGTTCTTTAGAAATACTGATAAATGTAAACCATTAGAAACATAATGAGAATAACAAAAGCTAATTTAGACTGTATCAAATCAAAGTTGTTTCCAATGAAATTTTTAAAATAAATGCTGTTTTTGTCCAGATTCTTTAGAGACCTTCCCATCAATCAAACAAATTGATGAAACGTCATTAACAACTTGCAAGCAATAAATCAATGTGTACAAAGTTCTTTTGTATGATAAATTGGCCGGCCAATAAGATGTCTGTTAAATTATGATATCACGGCACATTGTTGGACCAATTTCAAATAATTAAAATTAGTTTGAGTATGTTTTTATAAATTAATCTAGAACTATGATTATGTACATAATTAACTTAACATGAAATATAAAGTTAAAAAACTAAAAAACAACCCAAAAGATCAAATAAAAAAGTGCAAGATAAAAAATAATGCAACAAAAAGAAATATAGTCAAAACACAAATTAGTTAATAGTTTTTAAGCCACAACACAACTCTATTTATTATATTTTACCTGGCCGAGCCCAGAGAATCAATGTATGTGTGACTTCTCATTGTGGATGTCAGTAGCGAACTGAATACTCGCAGGCGGAGGATTTGCCTCATCGCCTACTGCCAACGTACACAGGTCATTAGGTCAGCATGACCGAACAATTACAACAAAGATAACGAACATATTCCAAGTATAGACATCAAGCCAAATTAAACCGGATAATTATAGTTTTAAAATGAGAACATCAATGAATTGCAAAGTTCAACCAATATCTTAACGCCAGGTCAGGTGGAAACTGCTTTAAACCACTCATTATTACATTCAAATCAACAAGACTGGTTTTAAGCAACTGTAGCCAACATTTTAGAGATAATTTAGCTGCACATTAGCTGAATTTGTCACATAAATTTTGAGAAAGATTAAGAATTAGGTTACCTTAAACTTTTATTGGACAGACTTCAGTGATAGTCACAGCGATAATGGCATAAAACAAGTAAGGCGTATCCTAAGTCAGACATGTGTTGAATAAACTATATTCCCGAAGAATGGTTACAAACTTCCTCATGTTTCGTTACTGTAGATCAAACATTGCCTTGTGTTTTGCAGTGATTATTTAATATTTGGTCAAAGATACTTAGGTATAAAATCCACATCACTTTAATACAAAAGCAAATTAATTATAATTTATGGAGCCTTCATTAAATCTGCATACCGACTTTTTGCAGCCTACTTACCAAATGATTAGTTTCCTTTTTAAAAATACTTCAAGTACCTTTCACTTGAATAGTACACAAAGCCTTGCTGTTTCTTTGGATAGCTTCTATTCAATGAATTTAGTCATATAATCTTGGTCTTTTTATTGGTTTCGTTTTAAGAACGGAAACCGAACCAATCAAAGTAAAACTTTATGTTGTCAAAAGTATCATGTGCGCTAAACGTGTGTGGCAGTCGTGTCAAACATAGGATAATAGAGTTTCTAAACGAACTCCATCTACAATTTAGAATAAACACAAATAAAACACATTAAAGGATTTGTGAAAGACTTAAAACATTTATATTGCAATTTCTATTCCAATATTCTTTTATTGTTAATTCTTAACCGTGTTAAAATTATTTTGGATGTTTGAGTTTATTGGATAAAATAAAATTCCGAATAGAGATTTAGAACGTACAATATCAAAACGATTTGACATTGACACTGACGTCATTTAGGTTTCGTTTTGTTATTGCTATGACGTAGAATAGGGATAGAGTTATTAATGCTACGAAGAAGATATCAGTTTAAAAATTATACCAATGTACAAAAACATTAATTTGATTCCGTACATACATATTTTCATTGAATGTGAGACATTATTGTGACTAATTGGCTCGTCACACTGTTTTTCTATTCCGGGCTGCTACTAAGAGTTTCTCAATTAAATCTTATATTTACAATCGTACTTACCTACCCTGACGTGAAAATCGTACCTAATTATCCAGGGTCCATTGACGCTTGTGGCAACTCGACCAATGACGTAAATAATCACAAAAGTCAAGTCAAATAGGTACCTACATATTATCAAAATTTTATTGTAAGTGTCATGACAAGTGTTTCGACAAATTATTGTTTTATTAAATCATCTCAGTTTATTCGCCATTTGAATCTTTGTGATAACGACAACCAACGTAATTCGATAAAACGAAATGAGATAAAACATACCTACCTACGTCTTTAGTATAAAAGCATTTAGTAAACGTCAACATAAAAAAGAACAAATGCTTAAGTAAGCATAAACCTAAAGATACTAAACATCGCATCTATTGTTATGCGTCATCAAAAAAATTAATGCCGAAATATAATTGCACTATTGGAATTTCGACTAACGGCCCTGAGCCAAGCTTTGTAATTCAACAGACTCCGCAGAACATGCTCTATGCCTAACTCAGCTCATCAGGTACATTTAGGAGGTACCCAACTAACCAGTCAATCACTTTCAGGGTTAGGACCTGTATACATCACGAAGGTGCTACAAGGCGAATCTGTGATAGTGTCAGAACACAGATTTGTTGTCATTGGGAAGCTGATTCAATACACAGCCACACCCCTTTCTATACCAGTTCAGACATGTCTATGAAGACTTCGACACTTGAGATAAATGGTAGATAAGGAGATGAAACAGCCATGGGTGTGACTACTGACTTCATAAGTTTACCAACAGCTGTGATATCAGTTATAGTTTTAAAATAAACAGTAGGTACTTAAACACATCAATTTAAATTATTCCATTTACAAAAAAAAGTAGATAACAGTTAGATCGTCTTCATTGTAATAAAATGTTTGTGATCATAGTTTTATTATTAGGGTATCGTAGTGAGTAGGTACCTAAGTATGTATTAATTAAAACATCCTACTAATATTGTGTTACACTACCGAATAAAGATGATTCGAAGGTTATCTCCAGTTAGAACGCAGAAGCAATTAATTTAGTTGACGCAAAGTAGGAAAATAAGGTTTAAAAACGTATTTCATTAAAATGATTTGATAAGTTCCAGAAAAGTCATGCTAAGGCAAAATAATCCGAGCCGAGAGAGATTACTTTTAAGTCTGTATTTAATCAGAGGTAACCAAACCTAACATGGTGTAGGTACCCAGCTATGGCTAGACCACGGGTAAATATAGTAGAGAGAGATTTGTATGAAGAAAACCCCACGTAAATTGAGATAAAAGCAGGAATCCTCCTGCTGTAAACTCGTTCGTCTGAAGTTTTTGGAGACCGCCGACGACTCCTGCCATATCCCAAGTCTGAAAAGGATCGCATTCAGGAAAGATTATTTTCTTAATAAGGTAAGCATGCATGGGACTTTTTGTTTGCATCACGGTGCAATATAAGCAAGAATTAACGTTGTTTCATCACATTAACTTAAATAGAACATTATCTTAGACGCAGATTAATTATAATTCTAATTTTATTCTCGCGGTTCATTGGTCGTTGGAAAGACTGATACAATTTCAATTACAGTGATAAAATTTCATCATCATTCAAACATCATTCTCAAACTGTTTTTTTATTGAGATAGACAGTTTTATCATTTGAAAGATTTGATCATCAAATCGTATAGGTATTAAGTTTTACGACTAGGAACATAATATTCGATTCATTTTTCGCTTTTGACAAGAATAATATCGAAATTATTCTATTTCATTTCACTAAAACTATTTTATCAAAACATACATATGTTTGAAGACGTAACCAAAAAGTCAGAGAATAAAGTAAGTGTACGTCAACGGAGTAGCTTTTCGGATCAGCCGGTGTGCGCGTGCTAGTCACGACAGCGTGCGACAGGGGTCAATCCTAGGGCTCTCTTTATCCGTAATCTTTATTAATGGTCAAGTGTACTTTTCTATGAAATGGTCAGATATTTTTGTAGAAGCTATTCAGATGAAATAATTCTTATACCACAACAACAAACATGTTTTTGTTAGCTACGAAATACCTAAATGAAACAAATACTATTTAAATACGTCACTTTCGGGAATAATTTTGTGTATTGTGGCGTATAGTAAGATAAGAACCACATAGTAAGATAAGAACCAAGGCACTAATATTACGGTGAAATATGGAGGCATCTAATTTTGGTAGTGACTTGTTAAAACAATATAATTTAATGACCTCACTTTTGCAGGTACTACCACCCTCAGAATATTATAAGTCTAGAAATAATATAACTTACTCCATGTTGTTCTTAGGTACGTAACACGGATTTCCCCATAAAACCCAATTAAGTTTTGAAGGTATTGAACCCTTGAAGCCCTTATCACAAATTATTTCGAATCGAAATATGAATTACGTTTACGTGCGAGCGACACGAATAATAAAAAGAAGGCATGTAGCTAGAACCGAAAATTGGAGGGACGTCTTACAATCTGCACTGGGCCCGCGTGGTGGATTACAACCCACTCCCTCTCACCGAGAGAAGACCTGTGTTCCAGCAGTGGGAACGTCATGGGCTGATGATATACTTACTTTTCTACTCCACAACCATGACGTCTCATTCCATAAAACTTTGCATACGTTAACCCTAAAAAGATTAAATTTTAAAATGACGTGTGTGGGTGTGTTCCGTGACGCGAGGGTCATAAGATAGCGCGCCATGTCAATGTCTCGACATTGCTGATAATTCAATTACAGTAATTAGTTATACGCAATAAAAACATCTTATGTCGAGTTCGTTTAGGCTGTAAATGGATTGGGACGACACGAGAATTGAATATGGTCAAGTGTTTGAAGAATTTCCAGTTAAGTTTCTAACTGTTTTAAAGAGTCTTCTGAAAAGCCAAGACTAGTCTTGGCTTTTTTATCTTGGTTTTTTTTGCCACTAGTGACAGTGTCGTCCGAATGTGTGAGGAATGTCCCAATACAACTAAACAGTAACATATGTTTAGTTAAAAGTCGTTTTTGGGTTTTCGACTCCCGGGCAGGGCCGAGTGTTTATGGTATCGTATGGTTAGTGAAAATAGCGTCTGAATTAATTTTAATTTACGGGAATTCTAAAAGTTCTTTAAAACTCTTATTAAATCTTGCTTTCGCGTTTTGTGACCGCGGCTACTTGTATCGCAGTGCCTTCCCTCTTGGTCTTATACATAGAGATGATTTCATTATGTGTATGTTTTTTATGTTTATTTTTATGTGTTGAAAAAAAGGGAAATGAGATTAATGTCAACATAGAAATATTTAAAAATACGTTCTATGTGGCTGAAGCCTTATGTTATCATGTCTGTTACCCGAGTTCTGTTACTATACGCCGTATATTATTATCGATACCTCTATTAAATACGCGTATTAAACATCGCGACATTTTACCTAACTGTGTTTAAAAATAACTGAGCAAAATGTTCTGTAGATATTTCATAATATTACGTAAGTCACTTGTAATCACGCCATTCATCTTATTATTAATTTGTTCTTTAAATATTTTAGGCGCAATTTTTCCGCGTGTTTTCTGAGACGTAAGAACATCCAAAGGTAAGGTTGGAGAGTGGATTTAATTATAAATAATTGATGGCAGCCAGTACCGAGCGGTTTCCATTGCAGGAGACCGCTTGTCTTAGAGACGTCATATGTGATGTGGTCGCTATCCTCAGCAGTGAGGTAACGACGAGGAAGAAGAATTGATGGTTTGAAATTAGGTGTGAAAGAGCTGAATCTGTTTAGGGAAGACTTAAACTACACCTGAGAAACATTCAGAAAGGGACCAGCGTCACGAGTGCTGTGGACCTGTTCCACCTCTTAAAGTACAGGGAGAAACATTCGATGTTTTCGAGCCAGTTCTGTAATCGGAGAGGCACAAAAAATAGAAGAAGAAAACAAGAAACAATGCAAGGCTCAGTGATTGCTTATCAGCCGGTGTACGCAAAAGAAATCGAGGTAAAATTCTGAACGACACACATCAGTTGCAGTACTTAATAATAATATGCAGAAATTTAGAGGTAAAGTAAATAGTAAACACAACATCACGCTTGTAATTCCCGAACTGTTAGACAGAGGTGTACCTTATAATACCCACATCCGAATTTTACCAGTTTAAGTCCTTTGTAATAGAAGACGAGCCTATTGCTATCGACCGGGCACAAGTCCACCAGACTTCGTGGTTGCTACTAAGGCATTTCTGATGGAAAAACTCAATAACACTGCCTGACCTGGGAATCGAACCCAGGACCTCATGCTCAGCAGTAGTGTTTGCGACATTTGGAGCAACGAGACAGCAAATAGTCCTATCTATCGAAAAATACCGTTGTAAATTTTGAAATAGATTTAGATGTAGTACAAAAAATATGCCCAACATAAAACAAACAGAACTTACTAAACCCCAGAGTACAATCAACCATGCAACAAAATGCATTCAAAGCCACCTATAATATCTAACTTGATAAAATACACTTGTGTGTTATATCAACTGACATCACTGATGAACATATCCCGATTAACGTATCTATATTTAGAATTATCTTATCAACATAATCTGACATTGTGACACACATTGATGACCTTGCGTTATCAAAATGTCATGGAATGCTTAGTCTTTGACCTTTAAGTCTTTCTAGTTGTAATTTGGCTATCGTCAGCAGCAGAACCTAAGCCACGCTTTTCATACACCATTAAAGTGTTGGAATATTTTTGTAGCCTGACCTAGCTAAGTTCTGCCTTTTTATTTTATTTTCAAAATAAAGCAACGCATAAAACCTTATATTCGCAATTTAAAAAAAAAATAATGGCGGAAAGTACACAGGCGACAATTCTATGGACAAGTTTAACCCGATACTAGAATAGAATAGGTAGATTTCAGAAAAAGATAAAGACATTCCCAAAAAAAAAAATGCAATTTAATTTTTGTTTTCTTTGCTGTTCATAGTGCTTCTTAGCGACAAGTACCTTATACTCTAACTCCTATAAATCCGCCCCTAAGATGACAAGCACTTAATGGCTAGAAATATGGCCAATGCTGAAGACTCCTCGGACCCTAAACAAGAAGGAAAGGCAGGAGGATGATGAATAAAAAATAAAACTTACTTCGGTAGTTTGATTGCCTCGTGGTTGTCCTTTGATATAAATACACGCACAAACTTTTGAGTGTTTCTATAAACTTCTTTCTCTAGTAATGATATTAAACTGCACCTACTACGGTAGGTACTTACATAGCAAGTAGTTAGGTACTCTACAATTGCATTACGCCCTATCACAATATGATAAATTACTGATAACGTGTTGTTTTATGTTAACCACAGACAATGATGTCAGAAATCATAGTAGTTATGCACCACGAGTGTTTATCGATGCCGAGAAACGGATTGATAGTTTACCATTCGTAGGTTTTGTAAAGATAAGCACTCTTAAAGAAATTAACACTTTAAGAGGAGGACCAGTGAAGAGACTATTATAAGGCGGAAATATCGCCACTAGCAAATAAAGCGCAGGGCTCAATTACCAGTTGATAACTGAAAACTACTCGTATTCTCCAGCCTACGTTGAAGGTGACGTAAATCGGATGCACGATGGCCAAACTTACGTTCTCTTCTGTGATTGGCTGATATAAATAATAACTGCCAATCAACAATTCTTATCAGTTGACTAATTTTTGGGCCAATATTTTATGATCGGAATTATTTAATTGAATGCATGACAAGATTCGTTCAGAAAAGGTTAAGGAAAAAAAATTGATAAAAGTAATATTATTAGTACGTATAATTTAAAAGTCACATTTCTATGTACGTAATTATAATTAGATACTTAGTAAATTAAACAATAAATAGGTGGTAGTTACGACCATTTTGAGACACAGAGAACAGAAGACACACACAATACAAAAAATATTCCAATTTGGAGATTCTGTTACCGTTTCAAATACCAAAATCTGCCTTAGTAAGACATGCCAATAAAATGTATCCACATCAAAATGAATGTGTTAATTCGAATAAGGAACAACCAAAGACTACGAATTGTAGATACTGCATAGGCAAAAAAGTAGCACTCTCTGTGAACTGAAATTAAAAGAAGTCTTCAAACTCCTTGGGTTGTGCCTTCTCGCGAAGCTGCTTTGCGGCTTGGAAAGTGTTGTGCATCAACATAGCAACGGTCATCGGGCCCACGCCACCGGGAACTGGGGTCACAGCACCAGCTACTTGGACAACTTCTGTTGGACAAATAATATAATTATCATAAAATATGTTCTTTGCGAAATGGACCATAGCTTAGTGATTACAAAAGAATTTATGGAAAAAAAAATGTCTGAAAGGAAGTAGGTACCGCAAGCTACAAATGATTAATTGAAAAAAAATATTATAAAAACTCTCACACATACACAAAATAATATGCTTACATGAAGTCTGAAAACGTTAGAATCCTATTTTTGGGTAGTCGTGTACCTGCAATTGAGACTGTAAAATATGCCAAATGAAAATGACCACTTACCATCATAATCAACATCGCCAACAAATCTAGATATTCCACTTTCATCAATAACTCTGGTCATGCCAACATCAATGACGGTGGCGCCAGGCTTGATCATGTCTGCTTTGATTAGTTTTGGAATACCTGAGACAAAAAAAGTAAGAGAGAAACATTAAGTAGCTCTTCTAAACGTAAAACTCCCACTTCCCAGCAAATCAGTTTGAAGAAACCAGCGCCGTCCTAAAGTTCGTTGGGTTGACGATATTGTCAAATTCGCGGAAAACACCTGGATAAGGGACCCACTGAACCGGGAAGTGTGGCAGAAGAAATGGTGAGGCCTATACCCAGCAGTGCGTGGTTCCGGGCTATCAGTCCGATGATGACAACAGGTTGAGAGAAGCCGTTGATTAATCTCAGTTCCTCGGGCTCACTCATTCATCCAATTCAAACGCACTTCGCACGTCTGAGATTATTCTACAGCTACCTGGCAGAAATTACCTGTAGCAGTGATAACAATATCAGCGTTCTGACAGAAGGTTTTTAATTGTTCTGGTGGCGTGTAACGATGACAGATGGTAACTGTGGCATCCATTCCAAGTCCGTTCTCATGCCTGTTGTCACTATGCAAGATCATAGCAATGGGCAGACCTATATTCTTGGATCGGCTGACTACTACTGCGTTGCGTCCGAAAGTTTCGATCCCAAACCTGAAAATATAGGAAAATTGATTTTCATCAATGATTCCGACATTACTATGTCAATATGCATTATTAATTGATACAATGATTTTGTAACAGAGGCTATAAACGTCTTGTACGTCTTACCCTTGATATGCATCAAGGTTGCGTTCGTAGCTGGAAAGCATAATGGTATGCTTTCTAACTACTAAAGCAACACGTTTTAGCTTCCTTGGTTTTCTATGAGTCATTATGCCATTTTTCACTCGTATTAACACAATCCATTTCTGTTTTCGTCGGTCTTACACTCCATCCAAAACAATACTCACCTCTTCAGAATCTGTATGACACCTAGAGCAGTAGCAGGAACGAACGATGGCATATCAACACAAAGCTGTCCAATGTTCACAATATGGAATCCGTCAACGTCTTTCTCCGGAGCGATAGCATTGCACACTTTCCTCTCACTCATTGTCTCAGGTACGGGTAATTGCACAAGGATACCATCAACACTATCTTCAGCATTGAAGGCTTGTATCTCTCGGATGAGTTGTTCTTCAGTTATTGTACTTTCATATCTGATCACTTCTGCATTGATACCTATATTTGTAGCTGCTCTTATATTGTTGTTAACATAAGTCTGGCTTGCTGGATCGTCTCCAACTACGATGCATCGAAGACAGGGAGCTCTGTTGCCAAGGTTTACCCAGTTCTCAATTTTATCTTTTAATTCAGACTTTATTGTCGCAGCCAAAGCCTTACCGTCTAGGATTCGGGCCATTTTTCTGTTTGAACAATTACAAAGTTTATTTTAATAGACGATTTTCTATAGGAACTTATGAATGTAGCAAATTATGACAAAGTGAGGAGACTTTCACACTGCAGTGAGTGAAAGAAGATTACCAATGAGGATGATGTTGATTCATCGATAGTTACGATGTGATGATAGTAATCATACGCTGATTTCATCTGAATTCATGCTTTGATTACCAACATTAAATTGTTACATCAGGTGACATAATTCTGAAACCGAGTTCATTATATCCAATCGATAATGTTAGATATCCTATCATATCATAATCTGTCATTGTGGCACACTTTGACGACCTTGTGTTATCGCAAGATCATGGTATGGTTTATCACTTGCATATAATTTCCATACAAGTTGAACCCGCGGGTGAGTTCATGTTTCTTTTTTTATTATCCCTTTTAGAATACAGGTACTGTATACAGTGTGTAGACAAAAGGAATTTTCGGAATTACTACCACCACAGTTTGTCTCTGCATCATCAAGATTGTCTAGTAAAAAAATCTTATTCCATGAAGTGTGTTGTACATTCGTGTGCATAAAGTATTAAATAAACAAATAAAGGGTGTTGCCTTTAATCGGTTATAACGTAAGCGAATATAAACTGAAGCGTCCCTTGTCATCTGCCTAGCCTTTTCCCTACTAAGTTGGGGTTTGATTCCAGTCTAACCGAATACAGCTGAATACTATTACTAAAACACTACACACCTAGATACTAATTATACTATAGCGCAAAAGTACCTAAGTATGTTTTAAGAATCTAAATATGGATGGTCCACCTTGGACTAGCGTGATAAACAAGTTTTTTTCCTTATAAATTGTTTCAGGGTGCTATTTTTAGTTTAGCCGACGATGAATAGGTACTGTACGGCCAGATAGACAAATTAATTCCTGCATATTTTATTCTATTTATTTGGGTTCGTACGTCACATCCTTTCTAGGTAACTTTAACACAATTTTATTTTTAAAGCTATCTATAAAGGATATGACGTTACGAGCGAGATTGTCCATGCCGTTCAGAGTTAAAATTATCGTGTACTTGGACGACATTCATAATTTATTGTAGGCGCTTGGTTTCATGAATGTGGTTCCTATAAAATACTAAAAACACAGCGGTCTCACACGTTGTTATTAATTTCAATACTCGTGAGATCTGCATGTACCCATAGACCCCCCCGTCTGCATTTTTAGTAGTAGTAGTATTGCTATTGTTGTTGCTATTCTAACTACTGGGACCTCAGTGAAAAGGAGTGGGCCAAAATCCACCACACAGATCCAGTGCAGGTTGATGGTTCTTTAGGCACAACAACAGCATACACCTACTGCGATCACCAACCCCCCTTAAAGCATTGCGATTATGGAATACTTCTCCAAAAATGTCTAAATTAAAAAAAAAACCTTACCGCACCGGTGGATGCTGTGATGCTTGGGGAAGGACTATGTTCGGAACAGGGTTATACCATGATGATGAGGATGAGATCAACATTTAAAATAACAACTATTTTCACTTAATTTTCTAGTTATTATATTATATATATATATATGTAGATTGAGACCGCCTTTCGTCAGAAACCTTCATATTTTCTTCAAATATAGGTACGAATAGAAAGTGGGACATTTCAAAACACTTGCTTAACTTTTACATTTACTTACCGATGGGATTGGGTAAGTATATACATTACTGACGGAAACACAACACGTCTTGCAATCCAAGACATGGCATTCATGGCACCCACTTTTTGAAACTCCTACTTTTTACTAACTTAACTTTTAATTTATTTATTTACGCGTGGAGAAGCGGATAATTTATTTTTTAATACACTTTCTCGAAAACTAGCTCTTATCGCAGTACTAGGTTCAGAATGCAATGTATTTCACATTAGTGTTTTTTTTTAAATTTATTTCTACCAGTGTTTTATTTCCACAGATAATCATAAACTGAGTCCAACAGGGAATATTACGCAAAACTCGGCGCAGAGGGCGCTACTTGCACATACAGTAAACAACCCGCTATTCTGCACAATGTTGCATGCAAACAAAATTTTAGCAAATGTTCTGTGACAAAATTGTGAAAACGTCTCAAATTAGTTTGTTTACCCGACTGCGGCGAAGCCCAAAAGTGTTTGACCTGTATGTATGTACCTATGTGTGTATGTATGTATGTCCGTTTCTTTGTTCCCTCGTAACTCAGGAAATGGATAAACTAAGAAATTAGTGTTTTAGAGGAAGTTTGAAAGTTGCGCCAGTTACGGAAAAGCTGAAAGAGAATTAACGGTTAGTGGGTCGTCTTATTGCGCCGACCCCAAGTAACATGGTACAAGAGATGTTGATGATAATTACAAAAATACTTTAATTTGTATTATTTTATTTCTTCGAAAGTGTATTGAAAAATTTCGTTTGACTACTAGGACTAAATTTCGTTCAAACAAAGTCCTTCGGGTCTTGTGAAAAATTATACTTACTATAAAACATACCCAGAAACAGTATGGAAAACTATGTAACAACGGTGAAAAAAATATAAATAATGAAATAACTAACCTGCCGTAATATTTCGGTGTTCCCTTGAAATGATAAGCGCACCACGTTTTTTGCAGAGTGTTTGCATAATCTTGGCGCTCCGTTTATATACGAAATGCATTTAGCTGATAAGGGCACTCGAAAACTGCATTGTGGTTGACCACTTTTGTGATAAAAATTACTGATAAGGTCCTTTTATTGGACATTGAAAATGACGTCAGAAATGATAATGAATATTCACTTGTGGCTGTGCCAGATTTAAAAAAAATGTCTGTAGGTCGTTGTACTTATGAATCAAAATTTTTAAGCGGTCATTTTGGTACAGATTTAGAGTGTATATGTCACGGAGGCTTGGTTTGGTGCCGGTTGATATCAGTGGGCTCGCCCCCTATTACATTGGACTTACAAAATGTGGGGTGTTTTCACGTGTCGATGCTTCATATTCTGTCCGATCAGTACGTAGCTCAATGGTTGTCTCATTTATATCTTGAAGGATGCAGTTGTGTACGATGGACAGGACAAAAGATGGAGCATGTCCTGTGTAGTTTTACTCTCACACACTCACATCGTGTATGGCATGGGTCAATGGTACCCCATCCCAGATCATACCAGAGCCCGCACGAGCATTTTGTTTTTTATTTTCAAGAATAACATGAATCTTATGCCTGTTAAAACTACACAACAACATCATTTCCATCCTGCAGACTACTTCCCTTTGCAACAACTTTGATCCTTCAGATTTAATTACTTTTTTACGAACTCGTATATTTTCGGTATAACTTCAATCTGGGCAAGTTTCAGTACAGTGAGCGAACAGCTCCAATGAAGAAAGTAACTTTCCATAACCGCTCAGCTGGCTAATATTCAATTAAAACTTTTTAATTTCTCTCAGACCTTTGGTAATATTTTCTGTTTACGCGCTTGCCCTCGGTGAAAAATAAACAATTTATAATAAAATATTGTAGGAAGTTTCGCAAAGGAATTATTTGTGTCGGATTGTTTTTTGACTTTCATTTTGTCGAATGTTGTTCGGATTTCAGATATTGGTTGCGAACGCCTTTTGTTAAACTTCTTTGATGTTACAATTGTTGTTGTTATTGAAGTTTTTTCAATTAATTATTTGTACTGATTACGTGTTTTCGTTGTAATAGATTTTCTTTTTTGGTCAACATTAAAGGTCTCACTGCTGGGCAAATGCTTCCCCTAATACCTTTCAGGCTCTTTTCCGGCGGCGCCTCGAACCAATCCTACACGTCCAGGTCCACATCTATACTAATATTATAAAGCTGAAGAGTTTGTTTGTTTGTTTGTTTGCTTGAACGCGCTAATCTCAGGAACTACTGGTTCGATTTGAAAAATTCTTTTATTGTTAGATAGCCCATTTATCGAGGAAGGTTATAAGCTATAAAATTTCACGCGGACGAAGGTCGCGGGCAAAAGCTAGTCTGGTATAATTGGAAAAAATATTGAGAATTCTATGCATAAGGTACCTAGGTAACAGACATTCTATTTTATTTTATTTATTTAAACGGAATGTTATACTAGGTACTTAGATATAAAAATCACAGAATTTCCCTACATAAAAGTATCCTGACCGTGTCAAGATTCCACAATGATACGTTTATATTTTAGTTAAATAGTTACTAGCAGCTCGAGGAGCTCAAGTCTAAATAACAACATCCGGTCGGGTTGATCTTCAGGTTAAGCCGCGCTTGCCTAGGTTTGTCCATGGATGGGTGACCACCCATTATTACATTATCGAGTTTCCTCCGTGCTTCGAAAACTCCGCTAAGTTGTTGGTCCCGGCTATCCTTTGTAGATCTTTGGCAGTAGTTATAGTTGGTCAGTGGCCTGAAAGTCTGACAACCATTCCTACTAAGAGGTATCGTATTACCCAGTACTAACCGGGTTGTTGAGGTCAGACAGACAGTTGCTCCATGTAAAATACTGGTATTCAGCTGCTTCCGGTTAGACTGGAAGCCGAACCTAACAATGTTGGGAAACGCCAAGGCAGATGAGTTAGGTACTATCATCATCATATAAGTTTAACTGTCATGGTCACTAACATTATCATTAACACTAGAAACAGGATATTTACCATGTTATCAATATCGGGAACTCAAAACAAACAGTAAACATGGAAATATCCCGTTTCTAGTGTTAATGATAATATGATCATCATTCTCCTGCCCTTATTCCAATTTATTTGGACGAGATGAGTTACTAGCAGTTACATAAACTAATTTTCTCCTCCAAAATTCAAACAAACAACTAAATTTTGCATTCACAATAACAGAGGTTTCAATAACCCTGAATAATATTAGGAGTCTTGCAATAAACCATCTTTATTTATCAACTTGGCATGGTTCCATAACCGGACTGAAGGCAGCCCCTAAGTTAGGCCCTAAACTCAATTTAGTGTAAGTTACGCTAAGTGCGTAGTAATTTTGGGATCTCTCTCTGTCGTGGCAGCGTTCGACTGCGTTGGGTGAATACCACAATGTTTGGGCCATGAAGTTAGCGAGGACTTGGAGCGAGCGGGAGAGCGTGGATTGTCATCTGTTTTGCGATTGTATAATGTATTGCAATTCATATTACTTTTCCTTCTTTGGGTCTTTTAGATGTTCTGATAACTCCCGAGATGATTGCTGTTACAAGACAATGGAGAAAAGAGGATCGTATTGTTTGTCTGTCCCCAAGATAATGTTTTGCAAGCTGTCAACTTTTTTTGTTGCGTCTTGTGATTTGTTTTGCGGTGTATCTTTATTGTTAATTTTTTTTTCGTCGTATGCACGTCATGTCCGTGCGACAAATAAATATATTTTCTTTCTTTTGATAGGTTTTTTGTTTGAAAAAAAAAACCGGTGGATGATTTCCAGAAAATAAAATACATAATTTCTGTTAAATAAAACAGCAATGCTTCCTCATTTGGAATGCCAAATTCTGTTTCGTCCTAGCATACCGAGAAGCGTTTATCTAGTATGGTGTACTAGATGTGTCATTGTTTCCCCTTATCCTCGCTTTATTTTTCGTTATCGTAGTTTTCAAAGCCCCGCTCGATATCAAGAAGTCATAGCTCGTGTCATCATTAACCACTGGTTAAAGGTCAGACTGGCTACCTTCTAAAGTACGTAAGATAGCACCAACTGCGCCTGAATTATTAATAACCTTAGCTCTTCTACAGTTTACTAATTTATATCTACAATACTCTAAGCTACTTTTTAACAGCTTGAAGCAATTTATTCAATTTATTTTTAAAGATATTCAAAAGTATCGTTTAGTGGCCTAATTGAAATAAATGATTTAAAAGGGCTTGGAAGATTTTTGTATGAAAACTGGCCGGCCTACCTTCCGATATTTTTTTTTTTTTCAAACTTGCAGCCACGCCTAATACCTATATAAGTTCAAACATTTTCAGCTCATATGTCGGACACTTTAGAACATTTTGTCTCGTACAAAACTTGTTTGTATTGATACCAGCTATTGATTAATATAGGTTGAATGACTGGCCGTTAAATAAATAAAAAAACCCTTTGACAAAAGATTATTATCATAATCTCATTTCACGCCTAGAAGTAACATGAGCGTAGTAAGGGTTTGTTTAAATGCATCACTATGAACGAGTTCGAGATCTAGTTACATTACGATGCGATGTACCGGGACTTTGTGTCAGATTTTTGTTTTGCTGTATATCTTATTCCGCTGTAATAATTAGAATAATATGATGAGAACCTCGTGAAAGCCGAGAAAGATAAGAAAATCAAGTATCTTGACTTGGCTCGCAAGGTTGTCGACATGTGGGATGTGGACTTAGCGATCATTGTGCCGACAGTCGTATCAGCCCATGACTTAATTGCCAAGAGCCTCCAATACCTGAGGAGTCTCTCGTTAGGCAGATGGATCAAGGGCTTGATTCAGAAAGCGGTACTCCTAGACACGGCTCGTATTGTTAGGAGGTTCCTCTCTCTGGAGCCCTGCCCGCCGGTAGCTTGGACCCTGTTCCCGATACCAGTGGGCTAGAATTTTTTATATTTTTAAATGTTTTATTTTGTTTTTTTTTAAGGAATATTTAAAAATGTAATAATTTGTAAAAATATAAATAAAGGAAAGAATAATATGACTGACATATCTAGAGCGTCATTTAGATAACCTATATATTCAAGACTGGCTCTTGCCCAGGACCTACGTCCGCGTGAAATTGTTATAAAAATATGACTTTCGTATTTGAATTGAATTTTGTTAATAATTTCATGGGTTTTTTTTACAAGGAACCCTATTCCTTTTTCCTTATAACATCAGCTATCTGCCAATAAAAGTCCCATACAAGATCGGTCCAGCCGTGTCGGAGATTAACGAAACAAACAGTCACAGACAGATAGATAGACAGACCGACATACAGTGAAAGGTGGTATTTGAAATTACAAACAGACGTTCAAATTGTATTTATTTTTATAGAAGAAATGTTTTGCCCCATTGAATGTGCTTATCCAACATAGGCAATGCATCACCGGAAAACATTAAAAGTTTCCCCGCAAATAGATCCCAGTTGCGAAAGCTGTAAAATTTTAATTTCATAAATCCATTTGCGAACTCGATTTTAATATCGATATGGCTTTGGTGTCGAGTCTCGAAATATATTGCCCGCTTTAAGATTTATGGTGTTCGAGAGCCAGGACATGGTGCCAGAATCACAACTAGTGAAGTATGTAGATAGGTGCTTACTTCCTGTTAGACACAATATTTTAGGATGCCCGATTTACTGTTATGGCTTGGCAAAAAATAGAAGCAATAATATTTAGAGTCTTTGTATACAAAGAGTTCTAAATAGTACGACGAGATTTATAATCTGTGTCAGCACCTCTATGGCTTATATTTATCTGGCAGAGTCAATTATATTTTTTTTTATTATTAGCCATTTGTGTCCCACTGCAAGGAGAAGGCCTCCCTTCCCTCCTTCCACTTATCCCTATCCAGTGCTGTTATACGCCAATCCTTGTGCAAGGAGTCGAGTTTGTCCCGCCATCTCCTTCTGGGCCTTCCGCGTTGCCGTTTTCTGCTATTTTCCATAGCTCCTCCGGCATGCGACATATTATGCGGCCAGCCCAGTTCCATTTGAGCTTGGCAGCCATGTGACTTATATCGGCAATAATCATAATAATCATAAGAACTAATGTTTAACCTGTGACATACAATAAATGAATTTGAATAAACATGTGCATCTCAATGCTCTTTATAGAGCAAGAGCATTTACATATGTCAGATATGTCAGGATTTACTCCGTTAGGCTCGTATATTATGTGGGCAGACGATGGATTTCGTGCTATGAAAACACACTGGGTGCGATACAATGTTTCTAGCAAAACTAACGAATTACTTCAGATTAAAACTTAACACGGGGCACAATGAAACGGGTACAGTTCCAAGACGTTTCAACTCCGCCGCGATCAGACATTGACTACCGCCCTCGCCTCGAGCTGGACATCAGGGCTCTGCAGAAGCACACTGTGTTGTGACTGGTAAGTAGGTTGCGTGATGTCACCACTGCACACTGGCGCGCTTTCCAATTCATTTTATGTCCGTACTAATGACTCTAAACTATAAACTCACGCCTTGTTTCCACAGACAATAAAGAACTAACAGAATGTAGAGTACCTAACTTTAACAATTGTCTTATTTGAGAAGACTTGGAGATACACTGTAGTACTTCCGCTCAATAGTACACAATGTCCAAAACACTGACTCTAACAGCTTTGACACTTGACAAAAAACTTTCTTGACTTTTTTACCAACCTGTACTTTATTTTCAGAAGATAGAAAGAGACAGCGGCTTCAACAAAGTTACGTAAGATCTCGCCGTTTTAAAGTAATGTCCTTATTTGTACACGGGAGGCTGAGTGGCAATTTGCCTTAGAAATGCCTTGTTTGTGCTTCAGGCATCCTTATAGTTGTATAAGAAATATTAACGTGTCTTGCATTTTGAAAGCTATGAATGCCCCTAATTTCTGTGTATACTTACAGTGCCTACTTTCTAGAAGTGTTCAAGGATTGTTATTTTTTCCCTGTTATTGTGTGTGTCTTTCAAGTACACAAGAGCATAGTACGCGAGTGCGTTTACAAACATTTAAACTCACCTAGACAAACAGCCAGACCCGGAATTTCCGTGCGAGGATCGAACCCTTGACACGCAACAGAGTAGTCAATCGCACAAACACTGCGCCGACCGTGGCCTGTCGTAGTTGGAAATAACTAGGGCGATTAGAACCGAAATACGGCTTAACAACAGTGTACTGATTGTCTATTGTAAGAACTGTCTACCCACCAGCTTAATAGCAGGGTAGTTATCATTCAATGGTCTAAAAATTGATAAGCCATCCTCAAACTGACTGTAGACCATTGCTGTTGCATGAACTTATTGCTACACACGAAAAAATGGCACTCACAGATGTTAGCAGTCTCCTTTATTTTTACATAAAGCTGTGTTCAGACTGTGTTAGCTCTTTTATGAAAATGAAAAAAAAAAGAATACAATGTCGAGGCATATTACATTGGCAAGTTACGCGTGAAAAGCGCTGTCATTTTGTTGGACTGACACCTTTGAAAAAACCTCTCGCAGTTTTGATTGTACATGAATATTTGGACGTTTCACAGCTGTTTCGTACAGGTTATTTTATTGTTCTTTAGAAACCAATATATAAAATCAAAACTTGTTATATTTCATATTCAGACACAAAATAGTGTTTTTAGGGTTCCGTATCTCAGTCAAAAAAGGAACCCTTATAGGATCACATTGTCGTCCGTTTGTCAAAACCCTTTTTCTCAGGAACATGGAGGTATAAAGAGAAATTAAACTTGTAAGTCAACGCGATAAAAAAATATGACCGTTTATGTCGCATATTTTGCGATTTCACAAGGGAATCAAATCCTACAGTGTACTTCCCGTTGACCTAGAATCATGAAATTTGGCAAGAAGCAATGGCACATGTAAAGGAAAAAAATCTGAAATTACAGATTTCAGATTTTTTATATGTAGTTTTTTATCAAAATACCTACAAGTTTCTACGGAACCCTCAGTGCGTGAGTCCAACTCGCACTTGGCCCGTTTTTTCGTTTATGGTTGAGATGACAGAAATGAGGTGCTATCCATAAAAAACGTGTACAAATGAAATTTTTTAAATGTCTATTCTGTTAAAACTTTCCGAGTGCGTGCCAAATATGTTTCTATCAGAATTCTACAAAGCATGACCTCATTTGTAAATTATTACCTTCTCACCATCAATCTAGCCGACTCTCACAATGTAAACTACTCTTTAGCAACAATAAACAAGTAAAATCGCGTGCATTTTCTTCGAGCGTGTAAAAAAGGGGAGAAAATGATGTACGGTTATTGCTCTGTTTTATTATACGTAAAATATATTAAACGGGTGTGAAATTAAAAAGTGAAAGAGCAGTGAAAAGCGGACATGCATGTTTAGGTTTGGAATTGTTTATTTAAATGAAATAGTTAGACCAGACTGGATAAGGGCAGATTTTAAATTTATTGGTTATCTGGTAGGTCAGATGGACAGTAAAAAAATTACTGGTATACAGCTGCACCTAGCTAGTCCCAACAAAATCCCAATATAATTGGGATATAATAGGTGTAACAATACCCTTAATGAAGCCGAAAGGCACTTGTTCTCCCCGTCATTTCGTCATTTTTTTGTTCTGGACCATACCTGGGAACCTTCTAGTTAAGGAAATATTGGAAGTCAAAGTTTTCACAAATATTTTTTTAAATAATAGTTGTTAAGGTAACAACTTTACTTTAAATACCTCTATGACCTGTTTACTATTCAATGCTTATATCAGCACAATGTTTTGAGTGCGGAACTTTGAATGTTACCGTAAAACGTGACTTTACACTCCTAAAAAAAATTCGTTTCCCAGCACTAATTTTTGCGTAGAGTTACTTAGTTTGATTAACAGAATACTTGGTTGACGGCTTTGTGACGGGTCCGTTTACACCTTGTAGGTTAGTCAGATGATCATAAATCAGCCCGACCGTTTGCGGGTACCGAATCCATTCCTTCAAGCTCAACAGTAGTGCTTGCAACCACTACATCAACGAGGCGTTCAATAAAATTATCCTTAAAATGAAAAACAAAGGAAAAGCTACCCTAAAAAGTACATTCCACAAACGATTCGTTACTAAATAGCTACAACAAGCAACGTACGGATGCGTTCTATATTTTTAAGTGGCCACCAAAATTGCCGGTATTTCGTTGTGGGCAACACTAAGCGGTTTTTAATGTCATCCGCCCACGTTGCAAGAAACGGTTCATATATATCAGTGTACGGAACTGCTAGCAGAATGGGAAAACATAGGGTATTTATTCTTTGAAATGGTGAAATTGGTAGTGTGGTATTGGTCGATATTTTTCGGAAAATGCTGCAGTATTTGGGATGCAGCTGGCCTTAATGGTCCTAGTTGTTGCATTTTTTTTTGTAAGTTTTACAAAACTCCAGTGTTGCCAATCAAACATTGATTAAACATACTGATTGTTATCAAGGGGGACAGCCTTTGCTCAGTAGTGGGACAACACAGGCACACATAAATAAAATGTTATCCATCTGATATCAGACGGTTCACTCGAGTGACTATTATTTTTTGTTTCATTTCACGTTCATACGTCAAAATTAAATAATTAGGAATTACGTTCATCTGCTCCTCTCATTTAATTTTTCAATCATTGAGTTGGCGAGTGGATGATACCGAGTACCAAAATCTCACATCGTTAGATCGGTTGACTAATGAATTCATTTTTCACTTTTGATTCATTTTGTGTTCAGATGTTTTATTTCTTGTGAAAAATGCTGAGTGAAATGTGAAAATCAATAACAAGTGAAGCACCTGACACTGATTTTTGTCTCATTAAAAACAGTCTGGCATTAGACTCGTGGATAGTTAAAACTCTTATAATGTAAAGAGTACGCAGGAATTTCAGAACTCGTTTATATTATAATTGGTAGTTTCTGCAGCCTACAGCGGCGCTTCGAAAAAATATAACATTATGAGCTTCTCCCATATTATATTTTAATCTGATGTAAGATTAGGTATCGTAGTTCCTTTGACAATTTTTTCTCAAAGAAACAAAAAGATCAAAAGAAAATAAGTAGCAGATAATCTAGCGACGTATATTTTTAATTAATTAGGTACCAATGTCGTCGTATTAATATGAAAACCAAGTAATAAGGTTCTCTTTTAGTTAATATCTTTTTCTCAAGTTATTTTCAATTTTATGATCGGGATCTATTTATAGAAGGAATCTGTTAGTACTCTGTTGATAATTAAAGTCCTGCTGAGTTTAACAAGACTGGTAAAGCAAAAGCCAATTAACTAAGAGGACTTTCAGTTGAATACCTACTACTCTAACGATTTCTCAGTCGGTTCAATTTTGTAGTGGTCTTAATAATGCTGCCATGACTTTAATGATGTTGGAGAATAAATAGCCAGGCTGGAGTGGAAGTGAGCTGGCCACTTCGCACGAATGCATCCAGAGAGATGGCAAAGGTCGTCAAACATATTTATTGTCCAAAAATATTTGCCTTAACGGTCATGCAGACACTCTCTTGCATAATGTGTGTAAAAATGCCCTAAACGAAGCCAAAAGGCACTTGTCATACCTGTAATCGCGATCAGTTTTTTTTTATTTTGGAACATGCCTGGTTGGAACTTTGATCCAGAATATCTCCGCAACTAGTAGGTAGTTGCGGAGTTTTTCTGGGTCAAAGTTCCAACGTTTTTTTTTTAAAATAATACAAGTTTTTAATATCATAACTTTACTTTCAATACCTCCTTGACCCCCGAACTGTTCAATGCATCCACCAGCACAATATTTTGAGTGCGTACATTGAAGTCTATTGTGAAACGTCATATTTCACCCCTAAAAAACCCCATAGTTTTCCCAGCAATAATTTTTGCTAGAGTTACTCGGTTTGATGTATCTACGGAATGCTTGGTTGATGGCTTCGTGAAGGGTCCGTTTAGACCTGGTATTTCCACACTATAAATGGCATGTAGGTAAGTAATATCAATCATAGGAAACTCGCATGTTGCGTAGCTTTAGTTTGCTCAAGTTCTATCAAAACCTTAATATAACGGTTCGAAATAACAAACACAGAAAACTTTAACATTAACACTTAAATGTATATCGTGCGCTTTCAGAATACCCACAATTCTTTCCAAACACTTATCATGGACGTGTTATTAACTGCGGAAAACAAAAATAATACACAACAACCTTACTGCCCCTTTATGAGCTAGCAATCGCCCCTGGCGCTGCCTGCGTGGCTTGATAACTAGTCCAAATAACACTTAATAATAGTGTTAAATGTGTTCACGAACACTTTAACGTGATCATTAGGATCGTGCGTCGCCATAATTATTGGTTGCCGTTACGAAATGGGTTCAAAGTAGGTTAGATTGTGGTTCTTTTTTCAGTACATTAGGTATGAATGTTACCTTATTTGTATGTTGAGGTTTTGTTGGCGTGGTTCCAAATTCGAAACGGAGAATGTCTTATAGTAGATTTAAAAATTTGAAGAGATGTGAAGACCACCGATGTAAACTCCGCCTGATGGGTGGAAGTTCAGAAAGGAGTTTCTGGCAGAGAAGTCGCTGATAGAAGAAAGATGTGACCAAGATCCCATCAGTACAACGATTACTAGATACAATTTTGGGTACAATTTCGATAATCATAGACTAAGTTGCTGATAAATAAACACACTGTCAAAATGTCATTGTTTTTTTTTCACAAAAAAATTTGCTGTTTTGTGTTGTCACTGACATATTTGTATAGATCACAGTCATCTTTATACACATGATAAGCTTACTCCCAGACGCTGGCAGAATAGTCGACATCGGCTCAGCTGCGAAAGAAGAAAAAAATCTGACAAGTGCGAGTTCAACTCGCGTGGAGAGGGTTCTGTAATCTATGGGCAAAGAACTTTTTTTTGTATTTTTCCCAATTGGTTTCGGAGTAATGGTAAATTTTCGCCTATTTTCTTAAATAACATCAAAACTATTTATCTTAAAATTATTAAAAAAAAAATATATTTGAGATGTTAACAATGAGCCCTTTCATTTGATATGTAACACGATATAGTTTGCAAACCTTTTATTTTTAATTTTCTAATTTACCCCCCAAAAGCGTCCCCCATATTTAAAATTTAGTAATTTTCGTTACTCGTCCTTCTTTTGGTCACTGATTTACATAATTGTACTAAATTTCAACTAAATCGGTCTAGTAGTTTCGTAGTAAATTAGCTGTGACAGACGGACAGACAGACAGACACGCGAGTGGTCCTATAAGGGTTCTGTTTTTTCGGAAGGTACGGGTTTCTAATAAAAAAGGTTACCCCTGTCAGAGGTAGAAAGGAAAGCATTTCTTACGCTTGAAAGAAGAAAACCTACAACAATAAAAGCAGCCCTGAATAAACACAATACTTACAATAAATAATTCATTAATTTCAGTTTCGAGTGCAAACTTTAGTTCTTCGTAAAACTCTTGAAGTGAAGCAGAGAAAGCTTGGATAAAAATGCAATAAGTTAGTCTAATGCTTTGAACCGCTAATTTATTGCTCAAGTAAGAAAAATACTAGTGCTTAGTCCTGCTGCTTGAGTCCTCCAGATTGGATTATACTGTCCGTAGTCTGTGGCATTTTAGTAATTATATTTTAGATTTCTATGGCTGTGTCAGCTGAGAATGTCATTTTATGAAGGATAGAGCAGTATTTTTGTGAAGTAGGGACCAGAATGAATTAGAAAACCGGCCAAGTGCGAGTCGGACTCGCGCGCGGGTTCCGTGCCATCGGAGTAGGCGAGCCCCCTTTAATTTTTAATTAATTTTATTATTTGTTTTCTAGCTTTCTTATGGTCAATTTTCGCCTATTTTCTTCAAAACTATTTATCTTGAAATTATAAAAAAAAATATTTTTGAGATGCTCACAATGAACCCTTTCATTAAGTATGTAACACGATATAGTTTGCAAACCTTTTTTTTCTAGTTTACCCCCATAAATGAAAAACAAAAACATGGGGCCCCCATGTTTAAAATTCATTAATTTACGTTTCACGTCCGTCTTTGGGTCACCGACTTACATATGTGTACCAAATTTCAATTGGCCCATTATTTTCGGAGTACGTTTATGAGTATGTCCGTCTGTCACAGCCAATTGGCTGTGACAGACGGACATACAGACAGACACACGAGTGATCCTTGAAGGGTTTCGTTTTTTCCTTTTGAAGTACGAAACCCTGTGTGGTTGGAGGCAATTATTTAAAAGTTATGATTGTCTTCTTCATAGAACAGAATTTGATAAAATTATATAAATATCTGCATCGTTTGTCTAGTGGTCGCAAGCACGACTGCTGAGAATGAGGTCTTGGGTTCGATTTCCGGGTCGGGTATTGTGTTAATGTCCGGTTAATGGCAATAGGCTCACCCCGTATTACACACGACTTAAACATAACTGGCGAAATGTGGGTGTTCTATTAGGTACCTCTGTCTAACCCTTTTGGGATTACAGGCGTCATGTTATATTATATCAAGATCTCCGGGTAAAATAGGAAACCTTTTATAGAAGGTATCGACACCAATTTGAAGAAAATCTCTGCACTATATCAATTTCATTACAAATGAATTATTAAAAGTCAAGAATCATCATTTGCCTAGCCTTTTCCCAACAATGTTGGCTGCTGAATACCAATATTCTATATGGAGCGACTGCTTATCTGACCTCCACAACCCAGTTAGTGCTGGGTAATACGATAAGACCCTTGGTAAGACTGGTTGCCAGACTTTTTGGGCCACTGACTACCTAACGACTGTCAAAGATCTACAAATGACAGCCGGGACCAACGGCTTAACGTGCTTTCCGAGACACGGAGGAAACTCGGTATCTAATGGGTGGTCACCCATCCACAGACCAACCTAGGCAAGCACGGCTTAAACTAAAGATCGACCCAAGCGGCTGTTATTATTTAGCCACGAGCTCCTCTATTAATAGCTAAGAATATGGCTGGTCATATAAAAAAAAAAAAAAGCTAACTTATTTGAAAGTCGAATAAAGACCAAATTAAAGGTCAACAACACTTTGAAAGGCGTTTAATGAATACAAGAACAATTTAAAACGAACTCCTCGTCCTACTACGCAAAGGGAACTCTTTGAGAGCCAACTAATTAAAAAAAAAGTTATTAAAAAGCTGAAAACAGCGAGTTGTCGAACTCCATGAATTAATTTAGTTAAAAAATTGAACCTTTTTCTTGTCACTGCGTGTTTTTCTTCGACACTTTTTAGTAAAGAGTTTTATAACTTTTAATTAATGTATTTAATTGTAGAAGATCTTGTTAATAAATATTACTTGTTAGCACTTTTTTATCGGTTTGAAGAAAGACGGAAAATTTTGAAAACAAAAAACTCGCTTAGTGTATTCTTAAGGGTAGGCAGAATGCCGTATCGACGGCGCGTTCATGCTCCAAAGAGATGTCAGCAACCATGAAGGGGTCTGCAAAGGGCCAATGCCTGCAAAGAGATCCCGCGGCCCTGGAAAACAAAGGGCAAAGGAGGAACATGGATGGGTTTTAGTTAGTACAAGTCTGACACTCCCTTCCACTCCGCCCAGAGCGGGAGAGGTCATTCGATGATTTCCCATCCGAAAAAAAAGGGTAGACAGAATGAAGAAGGAAAGCGAGTTGTCTTCTTAAAAAATAAGTAATGTCTACCTTTACTTTTATCTCAATCGAAATAAGTCTTCTAGCATCATCATCAGCCTACAACAGTCCACTGCTAGACAAAGGCCTCTTTCATCGCACGCCATTTAACTCCTACCGTACCTGTACTTTGGTTTCAAAACCGCGTGACCGAAAATATATTATTATTAACATAAACAATCAGGCGACAAATATTTATTAATTTTATAGAACCGTTTCCTTTTACTTTAATTGGTGTTTAAGGGTTTCCCAACCGCGTCATTGTTGGTTTAATAAATTGCTTTCTTTGTAAGTTGTACTGTTTCAGTGATTCGTGTAATTTTCTTGTGATTATATTGCTTTCTCTTGCTTACAATGGTCGATTGTGATTGGTATTCGACTTTCAGTTTAGTTATAGCCAAATATTAAAATAGGTATACATCAACCAACCTATGTGCAGGCGGTAAAACAAAAATCTAAAATAAATGTAAGAAGCTTGACATATTGTTGCATTTTTTCTAGACAAGTAGCGCCACCTTGAACTTCAAACTTAAACTGGCGAAACTGAAGAAGTAGATTTAAGATGGTTTTTATTTATTTTATTTGGTTGTATTTTATTTTATTGTGTTTTATTTTATTTTATGTAAATTATAATGTTTTATTTGTGTGAATCATCATCATCATTTCAGTCGAAAGACGTCCACTGCTGGACATTGGCCTCGACCAAGTGTCGCCGCATTGACCGGTCCCGTGCGACTCACATCATATGTGACTATATTGTGATAAATGAGAATGGCAAAACGCAAATCGTTGACGTGGCTCAAAAGGCTGCCCAACTTAAATGGGACTGGGCAGGACATGTCTGTCGCATGCCGAACGAACTGTGGGCCCGTAAAGCTCAGGATTGGTGCCCTGAAACAGTGACACGGGGTCGCGGTAGACCACGAAGGAGGTGGCGGGACGACCAGGATGTCTTGCTTGAGAATTGGAAAGAAGTAGCACAGAAGCGCGAGCTTTGGAAGGAGTGGAGGGAGGCCTTTGCCCAGTAGTGGGATAATATGGGCTAGCTATAATAATAAAAAAATGAGAATGAGTGTAAATTATCTGAATAAATAAATTTATGATGATGTTTAAGGTTCCGAACAAATGAAAGTCACTTACTTATTCTTTTTATTTGAATTTTGGTTCCATTTTTAAAAGTTATCTATGTAATTTGTGAAAAAAATACCATCTATTTCCACATTCCTCATTAACCCTATGTAACCTAACCCTAAAACGATATACTAAAATTGAATACTGAACAAATACCAAATAATATATTTGCAAAGAAATATCCTCCTTCGTTCAAAACAAAACTTGAAATCCATCTTCTTTTAAGCAAACACGCTCATCGTAACAAGATTTCCTTCAGCATCATATAAACAAACGGGGGATGAGAATGAAAAATACGTAAAACAAGACAAATGTGGCATAAGCGTATCGTATGAGCGTGATTACTGAAAGATTAGCTTCAGCCGTCTATGTAAAGTTCAATGAACCGGAGGCTGTGTAACTGATATATATCTTTGTGAAGAGCGAGATAGTGGCGTAGTGGGAGCAGAAGTATAGTTTGGTTCAAGTAATATGAACTAGTTTTAGAAGGCTAAAGTACAATTCCATAAAAAAGTCAAGAAGTTTAGACCTACATTTTATATCTTTATTTATTATCCTTACATATAAATTTGGATTTTTAAAAGAAAATATTAAAAAAATTAAAAATAGGGGGGGGGGGGCTCCCCCCCGGTATCGGGAACAGGGTCCAAGCTACCCGTGGTCAGGGCTCCAGAGTGTACCTCCTAACAATCCGCACCGTGTCCAGTTGAACTGCTTTCTGAATCAAGCTTGATCCAGCTGACAAGCGAGAGCCTCCTAAGGTGTTGGTCGATTAGGACAGGATTCCTACATTGTTATTATGTTTTTTTTATGCATAACAGATTTCATCAGTTCACATGGTCTGGTATGAACAAGGAACAAGACTGTGAAAAAACTAATATTACTGAGGTCCAGAGTGTACTCTAGAATTACGCAAGGTCATGGTCCGGCTGGTATTTAGAAGTATTAGCACCTATTGACAAAAGTACATATCAAAATAGTTATACAAGGTGGCCCCGACAATACGACAAAAAATTAAATTGCGTATACCTAAATACCTCTTGACGTTCCCAGTCTGCATTCAAAAACTCATGTGTTTTATTTCGTTACCAGTTTTATACAATTTATTTGTTAATTTAAAAATATTCCAATGAACTATACCGGCCGCTTTAATGAGTCCTCCACCTTGCCCCATCAAAGGCACATTAAGCATTCACAAAATCCTAACAATATCCCACAGGTTATTTGCTTTAAAGTATTGGGATTGGCACTAGAAAAGAGAGGCCTATACCCAGTGGGTGAGTTCGGGCTGTGGATGATGATGATGATGATGAACCATAATCCACGTAGGTATTATGATACTAAATTGAACCAATACGTAGTCAACCTTCAGAGTATTCCATTTAAATTGATGCCTTCGCGAGGACTCAATAGAGCGGTCGGTCTGTTGTATTACCAGTGTTTTAATTTCTTGTCGTATTATCGGTGAATAAATGGCCAGCTATCCCAGTTATATAAATATGGAGAATTCCTCGTAACTTACCTGGGAGATAAAACTTTGTGTCATTTTATTTATTAACATAACTGGTGGAGCAGTGGCGAAGGTTCCTTACAACTCGATTCCTACCGGATTCCCTTTGAAAATTGGCACAGTCTGTTTTCAATAGACAAATAATATAATCTCATTAAAGACCTACTGCTGGATATAGTTTATCTGTAGGCACTGTGTCAAATACTTTTAAACTTACATTGATGACAACAGAATAGGTTTCTTAGTAAAACATTCCAATTTTGAAGCTCGAAGATGTATAAAAATTTGCAGTATCTTTTTTGTCGCATAAATTGTAAAACTTTACTCTGCGAAGTGAATAACTTCGGTGCATGAACGATGAGTTACTTGTTTGTGCACTATTGCAGTAAGATTTTATGCTTTGGAACGGCTGATTTTAATATCGACATTATTTCTTTTTAGTTTTTTTCCAGCCTTACCTTACTCGAAAATTTCTCCGTAAACTATTATTATACAACATTATTTTTAGTATATGCGAAACCTGAATAGAATAAGTTAGAATAAGTTACTCAATCGATCCCAATAATTTAAAAAACCATGTTATATTTTGTCCCAAAAATATTTAAAAATGGTTACAAGTTGGACACCGAGCGACACTAAGTACTTATCGCAATCATTTAGGTACCTACTGCCAAATTATTATTATCACTGAGCTCAAGACGACGCTGAAGGTCCGGCGGCACCGCGTGGTGACCACATTTTATTCTTTACATAAAAATACTAGACATGTGTTTCAGTTTCGCATATACTAAAACTGATGTTGTATATGTACACTTTTTGTAAACATAACATAACATCACGCCTGTAATCCCCGAAGGATTAGGCAGCGGTGCACGTAATAGTACACCTGCATTTCGCCAGTGATGTTTCACTCCCCTGTAATAGGGGGCGAGCCTTTTGCCCGCAACTGGACACAAATCCAGACTCCATGGTTACTACTAAGAAATTCGTGACAGAAAAACCGAATGACACTTCGACCTGGGAATGGAACCCAGGACCTCATGCTCAGCAGTCGCGCTTGCGATTACTAGACCAAGGAGGCAGTCAGTTTTGTAAACATGCTTTTCAAATAAATGCTGAAAACCTCAAACGGCGCAAATACAATAATTTAATTGGTAGTTATGTGTTTGAGCCGTTTGGGGTTGAAACACTAGGGTCATTGGGTCCGAGTACCCACCTAGTATTTCAGTTCTGTTGGTCGACTCTTCACGTGACCAGAGGGCGGGCTTATATTTTGGCTAAAAGTCAGCATTGCCATCCAACGTCGACAACAACGACTAATTTTTTGACGCCCTGTAACCCTTTTGATATACATATTATGACATACATATTTTGCTCACTTACAGTTTTGTAGTTTGTAAATAATGTAAATATTCTTTGAAATTAAATATACTTTTATGACTCCAAAAAAAAAAGAGTTTTGTAAACACGCTTTTCAAATAAATTATTATGAATACTGCACTTATCCTACTGCATTACCCTGTATTCTATAAACCAGCGTATGACTACGACTGATCACTGATGTATCTCCCGATCCAATAGCTCGATCCGATACGCCGCGCTCGACTCACTACACTAAATTCGCTTTGATATCAGCCCTTGTATTTTTTTGGTATCCGAATTTATCTTCCATCAATCAGTGTTAGGAAGACATACTTATCTTGTCTGATGGTTTTTTTTACTTGAATTTTGTTTATTAGTGGCTCGTTTGATGAGAACGAATGACATGGATAGTTGTATGGAAACTACTAAAGTACTGGTAATGATGTGTTTCCTTTTTTTACGGCGAAAGATTTTTTGTAATGGATTGCGTCCTTCGTCTGGTCGTAAACGCGACTACAGAGCATGAGGTCCTGGCTTCGATTCCCGGGTCGGGCAAATTGTTATTGGGTTTTTCCATCAGGAATTTATCAGTATGTTCCACGGACTCTGGATTTGTGACCCGTTGGTGGCAATAGGCTTGCCCCATATTACATTGGACTTAATCATAACCGGCGAAATGTGGTTGTACTTGTTAAATACACCTCTGCGAAGGGTTATCCCTTCGCGGATTACAAGTCGTGATATATGTTTTCTTGTAATGGTTAAAAAATCAATTAGGCACTTCATTTGAAAATTGAAACGAAATTAATTACTTGCCCTTTATTAGTTTGTTCGAAAAATTGATCAAAGGTTTCTAAGTTTTCCGAACTTTTCTTTTCATCCTGCGGGAGATAAAAATATACTAACAACAGTGTAAACTCTAAAGAATAGATGAAAAAACATTAAAAAAACCTTGTCTTCGATTTCTCGGTTTCATAGCCGTTTCCTCAAGATGTTTTCTTTTTCATATTTTAAGAGCAGTGGTGATGAAGATATACTCTAGAGGAGCTCGTGGCTAAATAATAACAGCCGCTCGGGTCGATCTTTAGGTTAAGCCGTGCTTGCTTAGGTTGGTCTGTGGATCGGTGACCACCCATTACATACCGAGTTTCCTCCGTGCCTCGGAAAGCACGTTAAGTCGTTGGTCCTGGGTGTCAGTTGTAGATCTTTGACAGTCGTAAGGTAGCCAGTGGCCCAAAAAATCTGACAACCAGTCTTACCATTATGGGTATCGTATTACCTAGTACTAACTGGGTTGTGGAGGTCAGATAGGCAGTCGTTCCATGTAAACTACTGGTATTCAGCTGTATCCGGTTAGACT
Organism: Noctua fimbriata; assembly: GCA_905163415.1. Lineage (NCBI taxonomy): Eukaryota > Metazoa > Arthropoda > Insecta > Lepidoptera > Noctuidae > Noctua > Noctua fimbriata. The sequence continues at coordinate 3,798,976 of LR990942.1, read as the reverse complement.
GGAAGCCGACCCCAACATAGTTGAGAAAAGGCTAGGCAGGTGATGATGCTGATGAAGATATACTACACTATACGATATAGTAATGTGCCTGCTTAGTTAGGATCGGTTCGATTTGTAATCGTAAGTCTGAACGATACCACTGGGTCGTCACTACTCACTCAATATTTCGAACATTTATTCACGTCCGCGGTGATCAAATTAGTACAGTCTAACCGAGGCCAGCTAGGCAATACAAAATTCTATTATTCGATGTAGCAACACGGACTATTTTCAGCCAATCAGGGCGCTTCGACAATTTTGTTACGCAAACTTTTTTATTTATTCCGCTGTGCGCGTGACTGTACGTTTACGTTGAAAACTTTGTAGTTTTAACGACATTTTTCGCGTTGTCTGTACTGTTTGGACAATTAGTTTAGTTATTTGTCTAAGCGAGGACGTCGACTGTGCAATTTGTATTGGCAGATGTTGTTTGTTGATTATGTTTATGTATGTATCTGAATCCAAATAAAATAAACAATTGATGAACGTCGTCAAAATAACTGAAGCGGATTGAGTGAACAACTCTTGAACTTGATGGCCTTTTTATATTTTTTTTTTCGGATGGGTAATCATCAAACGACGCTCTGGGCGGAGCGGAACGGAGAGTTAGACTTGTACTGCTTAAAACCCATCCTTGTTCCTTCTCAGCCGCGGTATCTCTTTCAAATAGTCGCGAAGACCTGGCAGGCATCGGCCCTTGCGATTTGCTGACATCTCTTTGAGGCGCACGTGGAACACGAACGCGCCTAGGCCTTAAATTGGACAAGGACGTCTTTCGGCTGGAATCAGATGATGCAGAACCTGCATTTATTAAAGAAAATGTAATAAAACAAAAATTAAAGTATATCATAACTTGCCTACCCATAATTTACCTACCAATACGCAGCAAAATCTTCTATAGAAAAAAAAATCCCATAAAACCTGACACCGATTTCAAACAAAGCTCACTGTTCTTAAAACCTTTAAATGCAGTTAAATTAAAACTAAAATACTACGAAAACTTTATCGTAATCGATTCTGTCAGCAATCGGAAAAGCGAATCGTCGTAAAGGTCGCGCTGTTCTATGGAACAATGAATTATTTAATGATTGATACTCATTCGACAGAACACGCAAAGGTCTTACTAGTACACACTTGAAGGCTCGTTTACTAGATGGTATAAAAAACAGAATAAAAGTTCTGTACGTGTACACGTCAGAACTTTTATTCTGCCTTTTAGCTCCACGCTTGTTTAGTACCTATATCTGCCTCGCCTTTTCCCTACTTTGGGTCGGCTTCCAGTCTAACGATGCAGCTGAATACTAGTATTTTACACGGAGGGACTGCCTATTTGACCTCCACAACTCAATTGTTAGGTAATACGACACCTTTTGGTAGGACGAGTTGTCAGACTTTCAGTCCACTAACTACCTGTAACGACTGTCAAAGATCTACAAATGACAGCCGGCACCAACGGAAAGTCTCGGAAAGCACGTTAAAAACGTGCTTTCCGAGACACGGGGTAAACTCGGTATACAATGGGTGGTCACCCATCTACAGGGCAACCTAGACAAGCACGGCTTAACCTTAAAATCGACCCGAGCGACTGTTATTATTTAGCCACGAGCTTCTCCATGTTTTACAGTTTGTTACTGGTAAATCTTGAAGCAAATAAAAATGGTCTGGCCGCGTTCTGAAAACAAACTATACAACATTATTTTTAGTATATGCGAAACCTGAATATAGTTTGTTCAGAATAAGTAACTGAATCGATTCCAATAATTTTTAAACCATGTTATATTTTTTCCCAAAAAGTTAAAAGTTGAATACCGAGCGACTTTGAGTACCTATCGCAATAATTTAGGTACCTACTGCCAAATTATTATTATCATTGAGCTCAAGACAAAGCTGGAGGCGCGCGCTGCGTGGTGACCGCGTTTCTGTGCGGACAACTAGGTAACAGAACAAGCTTATAGCTTTGTGATTTTTCATGATACAGTTTTGAAGTTTTGTACATAGATTCTTTACATAAAAATACAAGACACCTGTTTCAGGTTTCTCATATACTAAAACTAATGCTGTATACGCCAACTGTACTACGAGTACTATCAGCTTATACGGTAATTGAAAGTATTTGAAAGCCCTCAGAGACATAACTAAGTAAAACGTACAACGTTGAAACAGGATTGGTTTTATAGATCGTTATTATTCTGCTAACGTAACGCATTTCGAGTACCTAAACCTAAATAAAATAAAGGAACAGCGAGCGCTTTAATTCTAAAAGGTACATTTAGTGGGGGTCTGTACTTATTTTTATTGCTGCCATTGAAATATTTTGTTTTACCTACCTGTTTGTGGTGCGAATTGAAATTTATTTTGTGAGTTGTGTTTGGACTGGTCAAGTGATAGTGGGACAGTGATTTGAAGAAGAAGTTTCATATTTACACTTCAACCGACTTATCTGGGCAGATGGGAAAACACAGAACTAAAATAAATGTACTAAATTTGACATAACGATTAATTTTTTTTCTTGACAAGCAGCGCCACCTTGAACTGTAAACTTAAAGTGGTCATACTGTACAACTACTGTGTACAGGATTTACATTTATATAGGCTTTTTTTATAAGCTTCTTGATTTGTTAGTAGGTACGTATTGGTCAAATCTTGCAACTGAATTTAAAACCAGTTCCCCCTAACCTATTTACCTAAAATTTTGCACAGATTTTTGGTTCTGCTGACAATACAATTTGATGACAGACATGACTTGACCCTGCAGCCAGGATCGCGAAAAAACTCCTCATCGATTAATAGCATGAACACGAAACTTTGGATTCGCGTTCAATGGATAAACCTAATATCCTTCTTTTTCATTTTAATTAAATCTAGTTTAATAAACATAAAAGTTTAATTATTTATCATAACTATCGCTGATAGAATTTAAGTTTATCTGGGCACTAGGCTATCAGTAAGAGTAGTCAAGTATTTGAGCAGAGCTCGAGATTAGATAAAGATACCTTGAGGATCTTCAGACCACAGGAAGAAACTTTATGGTAAAATTAGAAATGGAAGAATGCATCTTGAAGATAACTATTGATTCTTCGATTGATGACAAGTTTTGCTATGACTTGTATTTTAGTTTGAAAGTTGAGGTGTATTTTTTTTTTCTTTGTACGAATGATCGCTCGGCTACCAAACGAATATTGGCAATAGCCCTACAAAACATTAGTAAGAAAAGATTAAGATCCATTGGCACGACAGTAATCTAGACACAATTATCACTAAGTCGAAATTATTTAAAATGGCCGAAGTTAAATTAAGTATGTTAGTACTTTGGTTACTAACTGACGGTTTTACTGGTCACTTAGGATTTACCGATTGGATACAAACAGTACGATAAGTGAACCACGTGATGAGAACATAAGTAGTAATGACTACATTTTCCACTGGAATAGTACAGTAACTATACTTACAGCATAAACTCAAACGAGGCTTCAAGTGGTCAATAGTTCCACGAAACTCATAAAATTTATATGAGAAATGGGAAAACTATTCTGATTCATTTTAACACGTTCGTAACTTCCATTGCTTTGTAATAGTAAAAAAATAACTTGTAACTGGCCATAGATAGAATTAATTACGAAAGGTAATAAAATCATTCGCCATTCAATAAATAATTGGACAAGCAAATAAATAAACTTTACATCGTAATTGTTCGCAATAGGTAGAATGAGCTGGCCAGAATGACATTGTTTACTGAACATTTTTGTTTCTCTTACTAGTCTCTAGTAGCTTCTCCATAATATTTACCACTAGCTTATGCCCGCGCCGGAATCGGTAATTATTCCACGGGATCGTACATCCAGATCTAGAGAGATACAGGTTATAAAGTATCTGTGTGCCAAATTTGATCCAAATCTGTTCAACCGTTTTTGCGTGAACAAGGAACAAACATCCAGACATCCTCACAAACTTTCGCATTTATAATAGTAGTAAGATTGACTATTAATTGACCATTTAAATTATAGCTACTATAATTAGAGTCGAAAACAGGTATGTTATTTACGAAAATTCATAATAGGGACGTTGGAATTTAGAAATAAACTCTTAAGAGCGTTCATCCAAAAAGTTGGCAACGTCGCCAATAGCTGTCAAATATTTACCTGTTTTAATTAATTTGAAAATATTATTGTATGGAAATAAGAAATACGGGTAACTAGTGAACTCGAATGTCAGTAAAAAAAGTCTGACAACCAGTCTTACCAGAGGGTATCGTATTACCCAGTACTAACTGGGTTGTGGAGGTCAGATAGGCAGTCGCTCCATGTAAAATACTGGTATCCAGCTGCATGCGGTTAGACTGGAAGCCGACCCCAATATAGTTGGGAAAAGGCTCGGCAGATGATGATGATGAGTAATGAATTGCAATTAAAACACTGAATTTGATGTTGTAACCGTTTTAGGTGTAAAAAAGGCATTTGGAAAGTTTCCAAATACCTTTTTTACATCTAAAACTAAATATTCGGAGTTACGATATTAATTATTACATTTCATAATCAATATTTTATTTAGTTCACTAGTTAGCCATAGTTTTTTATTTCCCTTCAGTAATATTGCCAAATTAATTAAAACAGATCTGTATGGTGTCCGGACGTAAAGAATAGCACCATCCCATATCTTCCCGTGGGTGTCGTAAGAGGCGACTAAGGGACTTACCAGAGAATGGGCAGCAGCGTTCTCTGATTCTACAACAACCATACTGCGATTGCCAACCCGCCTGCCAAGCGTGGCGATTATGGCAAAACCTCCCTTCTTGGGGGAGGCCTATGTCCAGCAGTGGACTTTTCGGCTGAAATGATGAATTAAAACAGCGAAATATTTGACAGCTATTTGCGACGTTGCCCACTCTCTGTATGAACGCTCTTGATACGAGATACGAAAAAGCTTTCATGGCATGGGAGAAAATCTTTCCAACGAAAATGTTAATGTCTGAAAATAACTTACAACAACAAAAGGCTTTATGGTAAGAAAAGAAAATCAGAACGTTGTTACTGATTCTCAGTAAAACCACAGATTAAATAAGTTACTACGTAAGTAAAACCAACTAAAGTGCTTAAATCAATCTGTCTTATCGAATTTACGAAGAAACGTCTGATATTTCAAAAGGCTAGCAAGAATACAAAATCCCCTTTCCGACACAATCGTATTTTTTCCTAATTTAGATGGTTAGCTTGTCTAGATCCTGGCTCAGTTTATCAGTTAATTTGAAATTTATTAAAAAGGAATTTCAATACAATTGCGGCTTGGCTCTTTCTGATTGACGTTGAGAACTGAGATAACATCCAACGAGAGCTGGTTCCTTTTCGGATGAAGTAATTCCAATTTGATTAAGTTGGTTGTTTGATAAAATGTTAGGGGTTAAGAAGTTTTTGGGTTTTTGTAGCAATTTATAATAGGTTTACTACGTTATAAAGAGTGTAACAAGACCCTTAACGAAGCCGAAAGGCACTTGTTCTACCCATCATTGCGATTTTTTTTTTGTTCTAGACCATACCTGGGAACCTTCTAGTTATGGAGATATTGGGGTTCACAAGTTTTTTTTAAATACATTTTTTTTAATGTAATTTTATTCATAGTAAATATTATATACATTAATAAATTAAAATAACCTATATTAACTAACTAACTTAAAAATAAACTTAAAAAATGGCGTCAAAAAACTCCTCCTCAACGTAGTCAACGTTTTTTAATGTTAGATTTTCACTTTAAACACCTCCACGGCCCTCGTACTATTCAATTCATCCATCAGCACAATGTTTTGAGTGCGTTACATTGAGTCCTACCGTAAAAAGTGATATATCACCCCAAAAAAAAATCTTTTCCAGGCAATATTTTTTGCGTAAAGTTACTTAGTTTGATGTCCAGAATGCTTGGTTAACGGCTTCGTGAAGGGTTCGTTTACACCCTGTGTAACCAAACAAAAAAAATGTTGTGTTAGCAAATCGTCATTGATAAACGGTATTGAAAAGATGTGGCTCTCAAATAAATTTCAAGCATAAATATTCCAAATAATGTTTAATTTAAAATGCCTAGATGAAGTTAGTTGTCTTCCAACAGCTTTGAAGTCACATACAGTCAAGAACATGACTTTGTGTAGTATACAAGGTGTAAATGGGCCCTTTACGAATCCGTCAACGAAGCATTCTGTACATCAAACTAAGTAAGTAACTCTACGCAAAAATTATTGCTGGGAATCGACTTGTTTTTGGAGGTAAAAAATCGCTTTTTACGGAAAAGTCAATGCAACGCACTCCAAACATTGTGCTGTATTGAATAGTAAAGGGGTCATGGAGATATTTAAAGTAAAGTTATAAACTTAAAAAATAGTATTAAAAAAAAATTAATGAGAAAGTTAGAGCTTAGACCTCCAATATCTCCGCAACTAGAAGGCTCCCAGGTGTGGTCCAGAACAAAAAAAAAATATCCCAATGTCGGGGAGAACAGGTTCCTTTCGGCTTTGTTAAAGTTAAATTCTATCCTACGATTTCCAACACCTTCGCAACCACCTCAAGTCTTCCAGTCCGTCAAATGCTACGTGTCATTCAGGGTAGATCAATCAAGAAATGCCTCGACATCTATAATTGCATCATACGTCCCTGCACTGACTTTCTACAGGCAGCTGTCGGTCTTCAATTGTTTTTTTACGAATCTAAATTGGTACGTATCTCACGTCGACACCACACCGTATGCCTGTTGTCTCAGAATCAAGCGATGTATTTTTTAGGCTAGCAGACAAGTTACGCCTGTAATCAACGTAGGGTTAGGCAGAGGTGTACCTATTAGTCCTCTAACATTTAGCCAGTTATGTTTAAGTTCCATGTAATATCTCTTATTTTTTTAAACGTTGCCCCACATTTGGATTTTCTCCTTTATTGTGGGTGCGTTAACAAACATTTAAACTTACATACACAAACAAGGAGACCCGCAACAACTACCTGTGGACCATCCAAATATTTGTTCCGTGCGAGAATCAAAACCACGACACGCAACGCAACTGCCAATCGCTCAGCCACTGCGCCTACCGTGCCGTTTCGTATTCAAGCAGATTCCACCATAAGTTCCATTCCGTTTTTATCCTCTAAAATCAGCGTACTATTGTCAAATAGTACAACAACAACTTGACTTTCAAAAGACAACAAAATTTCAATTTTTTACTGTGTGCACTAGTGGCATGTGCCAAATAAATATATTTTCTTTCTTTCAACAAAATAAAAAAAACAATTTTACAACATTAACCTTTTGAAAATAGAACTTAATTTAGTTCAACTAGCGCACTCACCAAAATGATGCACGAGTCTCATTACAGAATCGTTAGGTTCCATATTAAGTATAACACTATTCGCGCCACCAACAGAATTCATGCAGACTACGGTATATATTACCATAGTAATGAGATGGAGAGATGCAGTCTTGGTACAGATATCTTGGGATCCTTTCATATGAGATAGGGATGCACGTTATTTGCATTTGTATCGATACTTTTGAACGATTCGGATCGCAACTTTACGGTTTTAATTCGATTCGACGTTTCGAGTATCGATTGGCTTCGATCCGATTCATCAAATATCGAATTGTATCGTATTCTTTTCTGGGGTTGGGCATAATCTCAGAGCATAGGCCACATTTCAGGAATTCTTTTGTAAGTCTACTGTGTCCTTTTTGTGTATAAATTGTCTGTATGCAATTTATGACAATTTGGTACGATACAATCTATTCATTCCGACGCCGGTAGTTTTGCAATGTACCATATTCGTTTGTCATGCTCATCATCTGCCTAGCATATTCCTCACTAAGTTGGGGTCGGCTTCCAGTCTAACCGGGTGCAGCTGTGCTGTGTGTGTGTGTGTGTGGGTGTATTTTACATAGAGCGACTGCCTATCTGACCTCTACAACCCGGTTAGTACTAGATAATACGAAACCCCTTAGTAAGACTTTTTTTGGTTTTGGGTTTTTTGGTTGTCTACCACTACCTGTATCGTATAGGTTTGTAGCGATCCAAACTATCGAAGTACCGCATCATGTTGGAGTATCGAATCGGCATCGAATTCGTACATCACTAAAATGAGAGCATCGAGTCCTTTTGATGAAATACGAGTATTATGCTGGGATATTCATAGAGTTTATTAGTTGGAAGTAAATAATGTTTGCAGGGAAAGCGAAGGAATGATTAGTTGCGGTCGGGACGGCTTTCAATTTTGTTTTGCGGTTTGAACCTGGATTTAGGACGGATTTTCTGGGGGAACGTGGTTATTCGAATGTTTTCGTTTAGTAGCTAGCTATGTTGGACATGTTTGGCAGGAAAATGTGAATGAAATGATAATGTTTTAACGTTTGTAAGTTATTCGATTTGGCCACGTTATTTTCGTAAACGTTTTTCACTTTCAATTTCAGGAAAAAAACACTACGCAAAAGGCTGTAAAGCTGTAAATAAGTACGAATAGTAATTCATTGTTTTATGTAATGGAAACTGAACGGTTATACTTTCCTCACTGCATATAAGTAAGTAAGTATTTACGCACATGAAAAACAAATAAGTCAAAGATTTGTATTTGTCGCACATAGTGTAAAAAAAGTATTGTAGGCATATAAATAGGTAAATAGTTCGCTATTTTTTGCCGTCAACGGCGTGCAAATTAGTGTCAAATGTATAAAATTACTGTTACCTACTGTTAGCATGTGTCATCCCACTGCTGGGCAAAAGCCTCCCTCCATGACCTCCAAATCAAGTTTGTACTTGTATTTCATTTTGTTCTTCCAAATCTTGGAGGTATAAAACAAAATTAAATTATGTAAAAATTAGACGAAAAGAGCTATCAAACACTAGTTATTCTTAAGATAAAGTTAACACATAGGTTCTAAATCAAGCTTTGGAATCTTACTAACGTATGTAGTGACTAAAATAACAACTCGATTTATTACACTAAAGTGAAATTCGTAGTAAATGTTGTCATAACAAAGAAATAATATCTCGACTTGGCACACGAAGTTGTCGACATGTGGAATGTGAACTCGGCTGTCATTGTGCCGATTGTCGTGACGGCCAATGGCCTTATGGCCAAGAGCCTCGAAGACCATCTTTCGAGGCTCTCCTTAGGCGGTTGGATCATGGGCCTGATTCAGAAGGTAGTACTCTTCGATATGGCTCGCATTGTGAGGAGGTTCCTGTCTCTGGAGCCCTAACCACCGGTAGCTTGGCCTGCTCCCGACACCGGCGGACCACTATTTTTAATATTTTTGTATGGTTTTTTTAAAGAAATATTTATAAATGTCAAAAATGTGTATATGTTACATTCAAAACTGTTAATCGGTCAAAACCACTATTGACTGGTGGCAGTCAAAATCCTTAGTATGTTAAATGCGTTTTTTCCATTTAAAATATGTTGTTTCAGAACGTTGTAATTACTTAGTCCTAAAATTACAGCAACATAATGTTTTGCAAAGGGTCACAAGAAAAAAACCTAACAAACCTAATAAGTTTCTGAGTAAATTATTGTTAAAATTGTTTTCACCGATCAAAAGTAGTTTATTTATGTAAATGTCACAGTCAAAGTTGTTAATCAGTCAAAATTACTTTTGACCGTTGTTAATCAGTCAAAACTACTTTTGAACTACTTTATCTTAAGAATAATCAGTCAAAACTACTTTTGACTGATTAACAACGGTCAAAAGTAATTTTGACTGATTAACAACTTTGACTGTGACATTTACATAAATAAATAAAGAAAATAATAAAATACTATATTTATTTAGTTAACACAGCTGTCTCACTTTTCCTTTTTAACAAATTCTTAAACGAAACATTTGGAGAGCTGAATCTCCAAAGCTTGAAAACTGTAACAAAACTATTAATTAAAGACTGGCAGTCTGTTTCTCGATACTAGAACTTTTTCATAGTTTTTTATCGCGTAAAATATTGAAATTCTTAGCTCATGACGCGCAAGTCTTACTGATTTAATTTCCTCTTTGTTTCATAGATATGACAAGTTTCAGGAGTATTGGAAATGTCAGTTGGAGATTTTGAAGGGACGTAAGTAGATTTTGTGTGTTCAGTGCTTCTGCGATGTATATTGTTTTTTATTACGGAACAAAGCGTGTATTGGCTTGCAAACATTTATAATTTACTAACTGTTGCCTGTGACCTTAGTTCACGCGAAATTATAAAAAAAAAATTGTATTACCCTTTTAAATCAGATTTTGTTACCAATTTCAAAAGTTTTAATTTTTTTGCACGGAACCCTTATTCTTATCCTAAAATAAAAGTAGCCTAAGTTACTCCTTATAAAATCAGCTATCTGCTAGTAAAAGTCTCGCCAACATCGGTTCAGCCGTTTCGGAGATTAGCTAGAACAAACAGACAGACAAATAGACAAAAATGTTAAAAAATGTTTTTTTTTTGTTAGAATCACCGTATATTTTCATATGCATTTAGTAAAAAGCCAAGCAAAAGTCATAATATTTCTCACTTCATTTTTAAACCACTTCATCGTAACTACTTTAGCCACAGTTAAAACCAGCCATATTACGCCTTTTCGCCTTGAATCCGACGGTTTTCGCTACTGATAAAGCAGAACGGGTTGATATGAAACTGATTTAATGAACGAATGAATGGATATTCATTCGTTCGTGAATGTAACGCTGGCATTACGTTCACTTCACTGAACCTATTAGTGCTCACTGTAGTACCCAGTTTTTTTTTTATTTAAAAGATTTTTTTTTTGCTTGTTTTTTTTTCTGATTTATAAATAAATGTACTCAATGCATATTTCTACCACCAGGCTGATTTGTTTGGTTGAAAAAATACAGAAATATGAACATAAGTTTAGTTTCGTCTTTAAAGTTGATAGTAGAAATTATTTTATAAATCAAAGTAGATATAATAAATTCTGTTCAAATAAGTGACGGCGTTGGAAGGCCTCCCACTAGGTGGACCGATGACCTGGTGAAGGTTGCAGGGATCCGCTGGATGCGAGTCGCACGGGACCGGTCAATGTGGCGACACTTGGGGGAGGCCTATGTCCAGCAGTGGACGTCTTTCGGCTGAAATGATGATGATGATGATGATGATGAAGTGATGGCAAGTTACAAGGGTATTGAAACAACAGTAAATACCTATATATTAATCAGCCTGATAACTACTAGTTAGTGCTCAGGCTTTTTCCTTGTGAGAGAGACTTGACCGCATGCAATCCACCACATTGGTACTTGCAAACATAGCTCTAAAGTGCAGTCTGTACAAATTTTCAATAAATTGCCATTAGAACTAAAAATGATTAATAGTCCAAGAATATTTAAATTCAAATTAAACTCATTCCTATTGACGAAGTGCTACTATAGTATAAAAGAGTTTTTTAGGGACAAAAACAGTGTAACTTGTTTAAGTTTAAGTCTAATTCTTGAGATGTTAGTTTTTGATTAAATTGAATGTTTGTTTTAAATGACTATTATGACTATTATGTTGACTCAAACCTGCACCTCATCCTCAAGAAACTATCTCCCTTGTATTGTATTGTATAATGGGCTGGTGTCCGCAACTCCACGTATAAAGCGCGTATTTTGTGTGCGGAAAAGTATCTAACTATCGCCCTCAACTCTGGTTCATCACGACATCATCACAAAGAAACCGAAAAAGTAAACCAACAACAATGTAAGTCCCAACAAACACGATGTAATCAAGTCAGACAAAAAGGTGGCTATTAAGTGAATGTTTAATGTTCCTAATGCCGTGACCTAAATACGGCTAATGCCCAAATAAGTGCGCAACTCCGGATTAGTTCCGAACTTTGTTACTAAGCATGCGTTTTATTAGCCAACTTACTTATATTTGTCATGGTTAAAAGATGAGGTTGTAGTGTAAGCGGGCTGTCTGTTGTGTTTTGTTTTAACAAGTTGTGCATTAATTAGTTGGTCGAGTGGTCGAAGTGCACAAATGTATTGCTTTAACAAAAGCGCAGTATTAACTTTCAAGGGACGGTTCGGTGCAAAAAGTCTAAAATACATAAATAAATAAGTAAGTAAGTAGTACTGCTTCGTAGGTCTAGTGGTCGCAAGCGCGACTACTGAGCATGAGGTCCTGAGTACGATTCCCGGGTCGGGCAAAGTGTTATTGGGTTTTTCTATCAGGAATATCTCAGTAGCAGCCACAGAGTCTGGATTTGTGTCCGGTTGATGGCAATAGGCTCGCCCCCTGTTATATGGCGCTTAAAATATTACTGGGCGAAATGTGGGCGTACTATTAGATACACCTCTGCCTAACCCTTCGGGGATTACAGGCGTGATGTTATGTTATGTGTTAAATTAAATATATGATTTTCTTTTCAGGTTGTTTCTATGTAGGCAGGTGGTTGGTTTGGTACTCCTCTAGCGGATAAATACCACAGCTCTTATGTTTTACACCAACATATCTCCGTCTGACCGTCAGTCATAACCGGCGAAATCGTTCTACTTCATCTGTGTAGTTGGTAATGGGTACAGACTAAACCTAAATAGGTGTTATTTATTTTAAACAGGCTATTCATACGTTTTTCAGGACAAGCCAGACTTAGATTCCGAAGTTGCTTTTTATGTGGTGAGACGGCTACCGTTTTCGTTTCGTTGGTAGGAGACCATAGACTGAAAATTAAATGAAATGACTTTTCACCTAGGTGAGAAGCTGCTGGTATCCGTGAGAATTTCTCTATGACCCTAAACTTTATTTATTGGATCTGCAACAGCCCCCGAAGCATGACCACCGTAGACAAGGACTTCTTTGACTGAAGAATCGACAAAATGACAGACTGTGTCGACACAATGACAGATTTCTTTGCACTCTCTGTCATTTTGTCGATTCTTCCGTCAAAGAAATTCTTGTCTACGGTGGTCACGTTACGGGGGCAACAGAAACTACACAATTACATGCAAGTATACATTATAAATGATACCAGACTTTTCAGCTAAAACACTAGGAAGTGGCGAAGAGCAGACGTTTTGAGTGACTTTCTTATGTAACAGACGCTTAAAAGATGCTGATTTTTCCAAATTTGAATAAATGACTGATTTCAAGAATAAGCCCATATAGTACAAAAAAAAAAATATAACTTTTGATTTTGATCTTTTAAATTAATTTGGTGGAGTAGCTCGTGGCTAAATAGTGACAGCCGCTCGGTTGGATCATTAGGTTAAGCTGCGCTAGCCTAGGTTGGTTCGTGGATGGCACCACCCATAACATACCGAGTTTCCTCCGTGCCTCGGAAAGCACGTTGAGCCGTTGGTTTCTGCTGTTATTTGTAGATCCTTGGCAGTCGTTACAGGTAGTCAGTGGCCCGAAATTCTGATAACCAGTCTTACCAAGAGGTATGGTATTAACCAGTACTAATCGTGTGGTGGAGTTCAGATAGGTAGTCGATCCATTTAAAATACTGGTATTTAGCTGTATCCGGTTAGACGGGAAGCCGATCCAACATTGCTGCGAGAAGGCTTAGGCAGATGAGCTACTAGCAGTGACATAAATAAATTTTTCCCTTCTATATACGATACCCGGCATAACATGTATAGTTAACCCGCTTCCCGCCTACAGTCTTACCACCCTTCTATTACTCTCTTTGCCACCTCAGTATTAAAGTGTAAAATATAATCCTTGGTATACGACCGTGGCCTTTGGGGGTGTAACGCGAAACTTTTGATAAAAGCGTGCCACACTAGATGACACCCGACGCGGTCGCTCGGAGCGATCACGTGGCATCTACAGTGTACGCTATTTTGTATACGAAATACGAGAATTATAGCTGTACAAAGAACGTTTTTCGCGTGGCCAAAATTTGAAGTAACGTCGCCATTTTGTTTTTCAGAATTTTCGCAAAACAATTATTACTAAGTTTACCTACAGCGTCGAGCGCTTTTTTAGCACTAAACTTAAGTATTTTTAATTGGGAATGTTATAATTAGTTTTAACTTTGGCTAAAAATATTTTTTAACATTATAGTTAGACAGGTCCCGTCAGAACTGGAAGGAGGCCCGCGGGTTCGCGAGAAATGCAAGGAATGGAGGGCGGCCTTTGGTCAGGAGTGGGACAGAGCAGGCTTGGAAAAAAAAAAAAATTGCTCTGTTCCCGATGCCAGTGGGCTACTATTTTCTATATTTTTAAATGTTTTTTTTTGTTTAAAGAAAATATTTAAAAATCTAAATAATATGTAAAGAAAATGCATACAGAAAATAATAATTAGTTTAAAAGCTGGTATTGATTTATGGCTTACCTAGGGAAAGGCCTATGATTGTAGTTGTATATACCTATTGTATGTGTCTCTTCATTCAATGAGCACCGTCAATTCATTAATCCATAATTATTATAATTGTATCGATTCGGATTTACGGTTATTGCGGGGAAATTAAATCCAATATGGTTGGGATACCGCAAAATAAATAATTATTTGGTCTGAATCTGATCATATGATTTTATAAGCATATTCAATTCTATTTGTGGTCCAATCGCATTTCAACTTAATATGATTAGTGTCCAGTTTCTGACGGTCTGATCAAGTTTGAGTTTATTATTATTTAAAAAAAAGAATAATTTAAAATTAAATTACATTAGAATTGCCACGAAAAAATATTACACCGATCGCGTCAATTGTTTTTTAAAATTTGCATTTTTGACGCGTACAACTATTTGTAAAACTAAATCTGTATACATATAATAAAATTGTAACAGGCCGATGTCTGTACATTGAAGATATTGGAAAAAAAATACATGGGGGGTTTTTATTAGAGCAATAGAAGCCAAAACAACAGTTTTTTGAATTTTTGTCTGTCTGTCTTTCTGTCTGTATGTTTGTACGCGCATCACGCAAAAACTACTGCATGGATTTGAACGCAGTTTTCACCGCTCTACTGCTAGATGCTTAACTTAAAATATAGGCTACATTAGATATAATTTTCGACCCCATAGGTGGCGCTGTGTGAAGCAAGGGCGGGTCGCTAGTTACAAAATAAACATCATTTATTATTGTTATTTGATTAGCGGATATTGGATTAAAATGAAGTCAACGTGAGAGGTTGGTTAATCTGGTTGGTAAGTTGAGCTCTTTGTAAATCATTTTATAAAAATATAAACAGATTTTTAAAAGGTATCTATGTAGTAGTGTGATTTTTCAAAAATTGAGAGCACGTAGTCTAGACTGAAATGTAAACATTTTGCATTTTAAAATAACTAGTTTTGAGAATGAAGTTGGAATTTAAATTCCTTGTGTTTGGGGATTCATCTAACCTTAACTTTACCTTTATTTATTTATTTTTCGGATGGTAAATCATCAAATGATCCCCCCCCCCTCTGGGCGGAGCGGAAGGGAGTGTCAGACTTCTACTGACTAAAACCCAACCATGTTCCTTCTTTGCCCTTTGTGTTCCAGAGCCGCGGTATCTCTTTCGAACAGTCCCGTAGCCCTGGCAGGCATCGGCCCTTGCGGACCCCATTGTTGCTGACATCTCTTTGAGGACCACGTGGAAAACGAACGCGCCGTCGACACGGCGAACTTTACCCTTTAAGTTATGATTATTGATTGGCAAAGCAACCTAGTATGGGGTCAAATGACCACGAAACAAAAAGCTTGTGAGAATAAATTGTGGCACTGAAAATGGCTCTCCATTCAGTTTTTTATGGTATTGCATTCATAAACGACCTAAGATATAATAATCAAAGGCTCAATCACCAGGTCAATGGTGTGTTCAAAAACTAATATATAAATGTATAACGATACCGCGTTTGTGTGAACTCAGTTATGCACGAAATTAAATCGCCTTTGTAAATATGGACCGACCCAGTTATTTTTTTGACTTGCAACTTGCGGAAAATAAACGGTTTTACATACGCTGCCGCGTTTTGTGTTTTCTATTTATTTAGCAGGATAAGTAAAAATGGAGAGACAAACTGGCATTGGTGTGTTTTTAAACTTATTATTATGGAAACAAAAGAAGTGCAGGTTTATTACCAACATTCGCAGTAAAGCATAATATTGTTGAGGCATCAAGTTGATGTTGTTGCAAACTGTTTTGTTTTGTGTATGTAATGTTGCTGGAAACATGTTGTGCAACATTTAGTAGTAGAGCGGTGAAAACTGCGTTCAAATCCGTGCAGTAGTTTTTGCGTGATGCGCGTACAAACTTACAGACAGACAGACAAAAATTGTATAACAGGTTGTTTTGGCTTCTGTTGCTGGAAACATGTTGTGCAACATTTGTTTATGTTTTTGTGTCAGGGGTGACTTTGATAAGGATGCTACGAAGAACTTATTTGAATTTAAAACATCGTTGCATATACGGTAGAGAAAGAACGTCACATATCCTCACTCTCTGCCTATCCTCGTAGGAAAAGGGTGTGTAATGTTATACAATATTCTGTTACTCTAGAGTATAACTGAAAATATCTGCTGCCACTGTGGCAAGCTCCTGTCGCAGCCGTTTCCTGACAATGTGTTATGACGAACCGTTATCTCGTTGGCAGCCAGTATGCGGCACATCATGACGCTGGCACTGCATCGGTATGTACAGTTACGAGAAGGTACTAATATAATATGCACTGAGCAACTTTTTAAAGTGATTTTCTCTCACGTATTGATTGTTAATTTTTGTTTTTACAAAATAGGGTTTAATAGGTCATATCTCTATATTACAACTTTTAATTTTAATATAACATTTTTAATATAAACAATATTACAATTAGCTCGTGGCTAAATAATAAACGCCGCTCGGGTCGCTCTTTAGGTTAAGCCGTGCTTGCTTAGGTTGGTCTGTGGATGGGTGACCACCCATTACATACCGAGTTTCCTCCGTGCCTCGGAAAGTACGTTCAGCCGTTCAGTCTACCGAGGGGTATCGTATTACCCAATACTAACTGGGTTGTGGAGGTCAGATAGGCAGTCGCTCCATGTAAAATACTGGTATTCAGTTGCATCCGGTTAGATTGGAAGCCGACCCCAACATAGTTGGGAAAAGTCTAGGCAGATGATGATCTTGATATTACAATCGTTATGTTATGCGAAAATTGCTTTTGTATTTTACTAAATGTATGACGTATACACAATATTCTTTGCTCGTGGCAGTAGGTAGCTACTATCGAACGTGACTAACTTTCTGGTACATTTGATTTGAAGATGTCGCCAGCACATCAAACTACTACAATCTGTGAAATTTCTTTAATAGATTTTCAACTTTATCGTTAAAGCATTGGGTTCAAGGTTGATTGGGAAAATTTGACAAATTTGAAACTGTCATTTTCTGTACCTACGTAAAAGGTATAGAGATCTATTATGACTAAACTGTAGATAGAACGAAGCACCCTCACAACTAGAAGCAAAAAAAAAATATTGAAAAAGGCGTCACAAGTTGAATAAATAATTTAAATACCAGAAATTAGTGGCATGAAAAACCCAGGGTCTTTGGTTTGATGTGTTGCCAACACATCAAACCAAAGACACCGATTTTTTCGAAAAACTGTGACCCAAAAAACCAGTTCTTGTTTTCATTCCTCGACACAGATCCACATAACAATCTCATCCCGACCATTCTATGGGTCAGCCGTGACGTCACTCCGTGGGGAAATACCGGCCGAATAGACAAGAACGGCCAGAGACAATCAGATTCCATTTTTGAATGCAATTTGTATACGTACCTGCACAATGAACCAGCACAAACAGCACGAAGCTCCAGTTTTCGTTCAGACACAATTTATAAGCTGAAGCGATGATTGGAGTGGACATTTTTCTTTGTAAAAATTAACTTCAGAAGTGGGTTGAATATGTAGGTAGGCAGTATTTATTTAATTCGCACAGGACAAAGCTAGTTAAAAGAAAACAAGAAAATATAATAAGACATAGACTGGTACTGTACGAGGCCAAAAGGCGTATGTCAGCATGGTGCTGTAACATTTTTAAAAAAACATCAAGTCTTCAGTTTTTGTAGCTATAGGAAGATTTTTCCGCTGGCAAGGACAGTTCCATGGTAAAAAACAAATGACATGCATCTGACCTCACCTCACTTTACTTGTCAAAGTAAAGTCTGCTGATATTTCCATAAAATATTTCATGATTTAATATAGTTTATTCTTCTTAGCGTATCGTAGACTAACTAAAGTGTCTCAGCTCAGAACTTAGCTGTGAATTAAGGATTGTAGGCAGTCCCTGTAACGTGCATTCCAGGCGTGGGACGCGAACACTAAAGGACAAACTCACGAGCACACAAGTACATGAAGGATATCAAAGCATTAAATCGAACATCGCGTTTTTATTTAGTCATTTGTCTAGGAGTCAGCTATTTTTAATGAAAACAGACGTAATTTACAGTCACCATTCAAAGACTGTTCCTTGGACTTATATTGATTAACCTTACAACCAGAACTTAATTTGGTCATCATTAAACCATCTCAAGACGTTCCAACTAAATACCGTAATTCCAATTGATTGACATAATTCAAACCACACTGCATCTCATTATTTAAGCCAAACTCCTAGTAATTGGATCGTGCCACCGGCCACAGTTAAAGCCAGCATTAATTGCAGGGAGCCAGCCAAGACTTCCACCGAATCACCGGCCGTGCGCTGCCCGTAATTAAACTATGTACTAATTACACTTTACTCAGATAAACTGTTTTTATTGTCCACTACAGTATTGACAATTTTGTAATGGGGGCCAGGGGTTTTGTTTCGGTTTTATTCATTCTTAATTGTGAAGTTAAATGAATCGGATTCGTTTTATATTTTTACTTGCGGATTTATTGGGTACTTTCAAACAAGAAACAGTACATACGTTACGTAAGTGCTACGTCGTAGCTCGTTCTGTGCTACGGCGTAGCGTACTGCTACGAATAATAGTGTGGTCGGGAT
This sequence comes from Noctua fimbriata, assembly GCA_905163415.1. NCBI lineage: Eukaryota > Metazoa > Arthropoda > Insecta > Lepidoptera > Noctuidae > Noctua > Noctua fimbriata. The sequence continues at coordinate 3,780,053 of LR990942.1, read as the reverse complement.
TTTTAAGTTTTTATCATCTCAAAAATAATGTCAACTATTCAATTAGTTAGAGAACAATTTACACGATAGATTGGGTATGATAGTTTTAAGTATGTATGCAAAACCTTCATACAAAACCGAGTACAGTTTTATAGAATAATAGTACAGTTTTCTCCTACATACATCATTTTCCTGCTCTTGTCCCATTCTAATTGCGATCAGCGCAACACGTTTTCCTCTTGCATTCTCCCCCTGTCAGACGTCACGCTGTCATTTACTCCTTTCACTTTCATATCATTCCTCACACAATCCATCCAGCTTTTCTTTGGCCTACCTCTCTCTCTCCATCCATAAACATTCATATCCATCACTATTTTATTCACATGCGTTTCATTCGTGCAATAATTACACATGCATATCCTATTGTCTAAGGCGAGCTTAAGAACGCATGTCATCATAAGAACAGCTGATCTTCCAACTACAGACAACCTACTTTTTTACCAAAAATCATCTCGGCAAGAAGCCAGAAAACGTAACATGAATCTTACATAACATATCTCATAGAGTTTAGCTCCATCACTTCAGTGCAGAGGCCGTATCTACATAATTCACATAACATCAAAGTGGGGTGGTATTCATCCAGGCATAATGTTTCCCACTGCAGTTCATTGCCTTCACGAGCGTGGATTAGCATTTCTTCGATCTTATGCAGATACATGTTGCAGGGAATGTGGGAAGCGCGGGTGGACAATATTTTGCCTAGATTTATTAGGAATTAGCTGTTGTCTACGACCTTCGTCCGCTTGAAATTATTATAAAAATATTAGTTCCCTATTTGAATCGAATTTTGGTAACAATTTTTATTATTTTTTCTAAAATAATAGTAGCCTCAGTAAACTCCTTATAACATCAGCTATCAGCCAAAAAAAATATAAAAAATTAAGTACTGTATATACTTACATATGCATTCAGTAAAAAGCTGTTATTTTGAAATTACAAACAGACGCTTCAATATTGTTTATCTGTATAGATGAACTTTCTACTACTTCAGTACAGATTTTTTTTAGACATCTGATCGGATACATAATCTTATGGTTTCTATTTCCCTATACTGTCCCTGTTTACAAATCTCTGTGTCTATTATCCAGCTCTGGGTGGCGGGCAAGTCTTTGGATTATAAACATTTTGTTGATAACCAAATAATTGAAATTTGGCACATAAATACTTTATCGAATAGAGGTGCTGTTATGAGAAAAATGTATTTGACTTTAGTTTAAAAGTTAGATTTGTATTTAGGTTAGGTTAGCCAATTATGAAGACTTCAGCTACCAGTCTAACCGTCCATAGTGTCGTTATGGTAGGTTGTAGACAAAATTCAATTAAATCTTCTCACATGACCTGCAACACATACACAGCTTCATATTTATAGTAAACTCGATCAAATGCACTGTGTTTATCTGAATAAATACTCTACGTGACTGAGACAAGGGTTCAGCCCCAGGCATCCGATGCGACGTTCCTGCTTACACTCCGATTTTATTTGAACACTTATCGACGATATCCGATCGAGAGATCGTCGAACTTTGATTTTATAGTTTTATTTATATCATTTTGTATTTTACAAACAAGAGAAGATCGGATGTTTGTACTGTGAGATGTGTACGTGTTTGTAGTGTGCTTTTAAAAGATTGTAGGAAAATGGACTATTTGAAGACAAGTGTTGTGTGGGCGTTGTATGGGTGATCTTTTAGTAAGGGAATACAGTACACACCAATGACTCTCTCCTGATTGTTTCGCTTATGCCATTCTGTGTGAGACAAATAAATACTATTTTTTCTTCTTCAAAAATGATTGCTGCGAAATGAGGTTTTTTTTTGGGGTAAAAATTTCGTTTTACTGTTGAACTCAATGTAACGCACTTTAAAGCATTTTGAATTAGTACAGAGGTTACAGAGGTATTTAAAGGAAAGTTTTAATACTAAAAAATATATACAACATTAGTTTTAGTATTTGCGAAACCTGAAACACGTGTCTAGTATTTTTATGTAAAGAATCTGTTTACAAAGTTTCAAAACTGTATCATGAAAAAAAGTTAAAAAAGTTATAAGCTTGTTCTGTTACCTGGTTGTCCGCACAAAAACGTGGTCACCACGCAGCGCGCCCGCGCATGTGCCTCCAGCGTCGTCTTGAGCTCATGTCTTGAGCTTGATAATAATAATTTGGCAGTAGGTGCTTAAATGATTGGGATAGGTACTTAATTTCGCTCGGTGTCCATCTTGTAATTCTTTTTTAAATATTTTTGGGCCAAAATATAACATGATTAAAAATTATTGGAATCTATTCAGTTACTTATTCTAAACAAACTATATTCAGGTTTCGCATATACTAAAAATAATGTTGTAAAGATAATAAAAAAAAAGTGAAAAAGTTGAAACTTTGATCTCCAATATCTCCGTAACTAGAAGGTTCCTAGGTATGGCCATGGGAAGTGCCTTTCGGCTTTGTTAAGGATATTTTACACGCATTATTGAGGTTGGAAGGTGAGTACAACATAAGCGTCCAAAACGACACGCGTAATTTCACTGCAAAAACTGATCATTTATTCCTAACACATAATCAAGTGCATTTAAACCATTTTTCTTTGAAACTCTAGCCTTTCTAAATATTTTTATTTCTCCTAACTTCATCTCGTTATTTTGTTCATGGTTATTCAAATGCCTTTTCAAAGGAGGTCAAAGGAGGTTTAGTTCAAAAGTCACCATTATCTACGGCTTAGTGGTCTGTGCATGCACTATTATTTTGAAAAGCTTCAATATATTTAAAAAAAAGGTTTTTCACAGAATATTTGGAAATATTTGCATATTTTTTCGAGCGTATTTAAATTCACTATCAGTTGAAGGGGATCGTTTGCAGTCTAGACAGCTTGTGGTGACATTTTAAAAATTTCAAGAATTTGCTTAGTCGTTTAAAAAATCGAGTACCCACTTAAATAATTTTAAATTCTGAGAGGAATGAAATGAATTTAGCGTTGTGCAGGAATGTTGGGAACGTGAAGCTTCAAATAAAACTCCGTGTCAATGTTTTATGTCTGAACAAACTTATGGACTGCACCATTGGTCTAATGGTCGCCAACGCTACTGCAAAGCATTAGGTCTTAGGTATCATTCCCAGGTCGAACCAAATATTGTTGAGTTTTTTGTGTGTTATCCTTATCAGGAATTTCTAAGCAACAGCCCAGAATTTGTTGTTATGGCCGATTGATGTTAATAAGCTTGCCCTTTATAATATTGGACTTAAACATAACGTAAAGTTGTAGTGGCAATGGGCCGGCCAAATTATCCGTAAAACTGACCGTTGGTTGGGGTACATGTGTTCTTCAGTGGAAGACTGCGAATCGGTAAGCGCAAGGTGGGACGCTCTCATGCTCCGTGGAGTGACGATCTCCGCCCGCGAGCTGGTAGCAGCTGGAGATGAGAGTTGCGGAGAATCAAGTTAGTAGAGTGCAATTGAGGTTTAAGAACAGCTTTATTTCTCATAAGAATTACATAGATAATTCACTTACTGAGAAACACACTAAAATTAAAATTTGTAATTAGAGCGCACAGATTATGTGGGTACATAGATAAATAAAAATATAGACTCTATCATAATTTTAACAAAACACAACATGGATGTAGTTTAATTTTACTGGATGTGGCATCGATGGCATAGTCTGTTATGAGCAGGTTTGTTACCAATTTGTTTTTAGTTTGTTGTCTTAGTTTTGGTACATACATGATTTATAATTGTATACAGATATATATTCTGAGTAGGTTTTTTTTATTTTTTGTTAAATTTAGGTAATTACAAATGCTTTTTATATTTTGTAACATGTAGTTCATCAACTAACTATGTTTTATATGTATGTATTAATTGTGTGGGCTTTTAGTAACTTTTTGAACCGGGCATAACTTTAACAATTGGAGAGGTTTATGTCCAGCATGGGACTGCTGAAGGCTGATGATGATGATTAAGAAACATAACTGGCACCAATAACACCTTTGCTTAAGAGCGTTAACGACTTACGACATTTCATACAAACTTTCAAGCCCTTTTTTTTCGAAATGACTGAACCGATTTTAATGAAACTTCATACGCATAAGCAGGATACATAAGTCTAAAAAGTTAACAGAGAACTTTTCGAAATATCTTTAAAAAAAAAAGATAATTGGAAATTTCTGTTTCCATGGAAAATCGGTCTAATTTAACTGTAACACTATTTTTCGAAAACGTTCGACTGACTTATGTATACTGTTACGTAGTGTGAAGTTTTATTAAAATCAGTTCTGTCATTTTCAAAAAAAGGACTTGAAAGTTTGTATGAAATGCTGTAACTCGTTAATGCTCTTAATCCTACGCGGGAAACAGGCAGGATATTAGTAAAACTTCAATGTATTGTGTTAATTCGATGTATTACTAAGACTAAAAATAAACTAACATGCAAGCAAGCTACATGACATTCAAAAAGAATGAAATACGCCAGCATTAGTACAGTAAACTCAACAATTTGTATGTCCACATAGCTGTAAAGGATACTTTACAGCTATGTGGACATTTTATTTTTTATTTTTTTTTCGCATAAATTCGCCGACGGTCACCGATGCCGGACTAAAGAATTGTGCTAGGAAGCACTGTAATTTATACAATAAGTTTTGTAATATATTTAAATTAAAATATAATGTTTGAAGAACTTTTATCGAGTAGTTAGCAGAGTGACTTTCTTTGGTCGTGACTGTACTAAATAATAACAGCCACTCGGGTCGATCTTCAGGTTAAGCTGCGCTTGCCTAGGTTGATCCGCGGACGGGTGACCACCCATTACATACCTAGTTTCCTCCGTGCCTCGGAAAACACGATAAGCCGTTGGTCCCGGTTGTCATTTGAAGATCTCCGACAGTCGTTACAAGTAGTCAGTGGCCCGTAAGTCTGATAACAAGTCTTACCAAGGGGTATCGTATTAGCCAGTACTAACTGGGTTGGGGAGGTCAGATGGGCAGTCGCTCCATGTAAAATATTGGTATTCACCTAAAGGCTAGGCAGAAGATGATGACCATGTTGGTAATGGATTGTTATGAAAATGACTCCAGATTATCCCTTGGTACTTATCTAATGCTTATACACAATTTTCAATACCTTAATTGTTTCTCAAATGTAGTATTCGTAAAAAAAATACTCACATTGCATTTTCAAAAAAACTTGTCTTTTTGACTGCTTCGATGGTCTAGTGGTTCCAATCTTGACTGCTGAGAATGAGGCCCTGGGTTCAATTTCCGGGTCGGGCAAAGTGTTATTGGGTATTTCATAAGGTATTTCTCAGTCGCACGGGACCGGTCAATGTGGCGACACTTGGAGGAGTCCTATGTCCAGCAGTGGACGTCTTTCGGCTGAAATGCATGATGATGATGATTTCTCAGTAGCAGCCACGGAGTCTGGATTTGTGCCCCGTTGGAGACATGAGCTCGTCGCCTATCACATGGGAAATAAAAATTAAAGGGCGAAAATGTGGGCATAAGAAAACCTCTGCCTAACTCTTTCGGGGATTACACACGTGATGATACGTTAACCCTTTAACAGCTATAACGATCTGAGAATCGGAAACTAATGCCAAAAAGGCATAGGTATTATTGGTAGAAAATATATATATATTTTTTTATATTCTTTGAATATTTAATGAATGATTGAGTTAAGTCTTTAAATAACCTTATATTTGTACAACAATAGAATACCTGCCAGGAACACGTTTTTTAATTAATGAGCTGAAAAGTATGATCGGAAAAATATTCCCTTTGCCTTATATAATGATAAAGGTGATTTTATTGCTAAAGCACACAAAACTTATACTGTCGCTTACGCGATATCTTCCGTGATTCTTCATTATTTTGAGCCAACCCGCGATCATGGCGCTTGCAACAGCGTCGAAATATCGGTAGCCCAAAATAATGAACAATCACGGAAGATATCCCGTAAGTGACAGTATAAGTTTAGTTGTGAACCGTGAAAGCTTAAAATATTGTTTCAAGCACACAAATCCGTGTTTCTTAATTGCAGCAAAAGAATCGTGCCGACGTATGTTCACTATAGCAGCCCCGTAGCATGACCACCGTAGACAAGTTTGACGGAAGAATCGACAAAATGACAGATAGTGCAAATAAATCTGTCATTGTGTCGACACAATCTGTCATTTTATCGATTCTTCCGTCAAAGAAATCCTTGTCTACGGTGGTCATGCTACGGGGGCAGGACACATAAATAAAGTTTGAAAGTATAAAAATCTTACATGTTCCAAAGTAATAATCACAAGAACTTTTCTTGAAAGTATATTAACATAATAACAGTTTATGCTAATAATGAAACCGTTCTTAGAAAATAATGTTTATAATTAGTTTAGTGCCGCGTGACCTTTTTATTGTTTCCGTTTAATAATAACTGGCCAATATTATTTATTTGTTCAGTTTTTATTTTCGTTTATATTACCGTAACAAATGGTGTTTACTGATTTAGACTAATGGCGCCTTTTTTACTAGCTAATCCCGATCCGATCGGATGCCTTTTTTTTTAGTATTTTACACACAAATTAAGCATGCAACATCTTAGTGAGTAGGGTAGGGTTAGGTCCATACATGTTTTACCAGGTGAGGTGTACAAATTTGGTTTTTCTTTTACAATTATACAGATTAAAACATTTCTATTTTAGCCATTGTTTTGCTAGGTAACTATATTCATAATAACTAATGTATACAACATTATTTATGCATATTATTCTCTTCGAGGTATCCCTGATCCCGTTCAGTGCTGATATTTAACTGTGCGATAGCCTTTATGTGGTCTCAGAAAGGCAGATTGCATAGATAAACATATTGTTCGAATGTTCAAACAGCAAATAAAATAGAGGTGGGACAAAATCACGTAGTCCACTGTTCCTCTAATTATCAATTTATCTATAGAACATAAACTAAGTCTATGAATATTTGGCTACAATAAATGAAGCTTGTACGTGGTACTTATCTACTTTAAAATGAATCCTATTCCGCTGTCTAAATCCGCATCTTTATAAAATGATAAATGGCGCAAGAAATACCACCAAGCAAATCCAACAAGAGCCTGGAACCACGTACAAAACCAGTCATCGACAACTTACACCTTAACTTATCTGCTAAGACTGCTCCAAGTCCCAACTTCAGAAAGAGCATCTTAGTAAGTTAGCAACTTGCGACTTAGAAATCTTTTCCCAACTATTTATAAGTTACAACTTAGGTTTGCACTCTTCTACACGAGTTGAGGAGCCTCCCATCCATTAATTGTTATATTATTGAGTAGGTAAGCAAGGACAGTGTGAAAGGATTCCCATGTATCAAAAGTTTGGTTGGCGTGGAAACTTTGTCGCAGGTAGTCGTTGAACGAGAATCCAGACACTTTTGAAGGTACTTCGAATTTAAAATCAAATGTTCTGATGGAGTTTTCTTTCGAACATTTAGAACAGACATTACTTAAAAACTGACTGGAAAAGTCAATTGAAGCTTACAAAGCGCAGGTATTCGTCAACTGCATAATATTAGAAGTTAAAGTATGAAATTTGATTTGTATGAACGATATCGTAAGAAGTGATATTTCCATACTATTTTTTTTATTTTTCTTGGAAACGTCTGTACCGATTACGTATGATGCAATTGCAATAGTTAGAGTGAAAAAGCTGCGCTGCACTGCGTAACTTAAATACTCAAAATACAGTCTTGAAAAAAATATACCCACTTTAGTGAAGTAATCGACGGCACATTGAAACAGTTGTTTTGACACACTATGAGGTAATATGCAACTACTAGTACGGTTTTTAAACTCTAAAATGTACGAAATTTAACAATAATTAATCCAATTAAAATGGAATTAGGAAAAAATATACCCACTATACGTCAAAGTTATAAACAGAACAAAATGTGAGAAAAAACGACAATTTCATAGTTTCAGCCTATCTATTATGATGTACGTAAAAAGTTTACAAACTAAAATGGGGATTTTTGACGGCATTTTTTTGTTGATTGTTAAGTTAGTTACTAGGTTATTTTAACATACTTAGACGATAAGGATTTTGAGAATTTCTGTTTGCTTGTGACCAATTCATGACGTCATTCATTTATATATGTAGTTTTGTTGACAGACGTGATCTTCGATCAAGAAATTAATCGACTCACCGAATCATAACCAACGGGACATGGACCTTCCCCAAGCTGTGTCACAACACCCTGTCCCAGCTACGTTTTTTAAAATAACATAACATCACGCCTACAATCCCCGAAGAATTAAGCAAAACCGTACCTAACAGTACACCCACATTTCGCCAGTTATGTTTTAAGTCCCATGTATTAAGGGCGAGTCTATTGCCATTAATCGGGCACAAATCCAGACTTCGTGGTTGCTACTGAAAAATTCAATAAGACTGATAGAAAAATCTAATAATATTTTGACCGACCCGGGAATCGAACCCAGGACTGAGGACGCGATTGCTGAGCATGAGGCTCAGCAGTCGCGCTCAGCACTCGGCCAATGAGGCAGTGACTTTTTTTAAGTTCACCAAAATCTGGATAATCGATATTAATAGCCAATAAAATTGAGCGAAAACCCGCTCGGCAAGATTTATCCTTTGTCAAAAACCACGAGACCCAGTCAGTGTCGGTAAGGGGAACTTAATTCTCGCCCGTTCGTTCCGAGTGTGTTGCATAATATGATTTGTGTGTGCTGCGGAACCCTTGATACGGCACCCCAGTGGTTTGCAGTGTATTTATTATTCAAACGATTACCCTAAATTGTGTGGCTTCGCGGCGGTTCTATTTATAGAGCAGAGTCACTTTTGTTCATGCAAGTTAAACTGACATTGTGAAACGGAATGGTTCAAGTTATGAAATAGTTCGGTAAACTTTTTTACAGCAGTTGGTTTAATAAAATTGTTAAGAGATGGTGTTGTCAAAATACTTATTACCAGTCTCGATATTTTTTTACCCGACTGCGGCGAAGCCCAAAAGGAGGGTTATGTTTTTGACCTGTATGTAATTATGTATGTTTCGTTCCGTTTCTGTGTTCCCTCGTAACTCCTAAATGGATGAACGGATTTGGATAAATTATACGTCGTTGGATACGTCTTGGTAGCGCGAGTGTCACTTGTTGTCGTTTCATTTTCATAATTTTATATTCAAATGGCTGCGTCTGCTTCCAACTTTTGTGTAATTTAAAATATGCTTGTTTTATGCTTTTCAGTTTTTGGGGATTTTTATTTTTTTCAACTACTTTTTTTTAAATACTTTTTTATTTTGGTTTACACACGTTGGAAACCCTCCCAGTTGAGTTTACACGTCTCATAACATTAATCATCGTTTATGAATTATTTAATTTTATCTATATACAGGTTGTAACAGAAAGGGTATAGTCATATGAAAGGATATGCTGCAGACCATCAAACTGAACAACTTCCTAAATGGGTCCAATATCGTAAATGCAAAAAAGTTGTTCAGTTTGATAGTCTGCAGCATATCCTTTCATATGACTATATCTTTTCTGTTACACACTGTATGTGTGTATTAGTATGTTCCTATTTATGTATATCAATTTATGTTAACAAAATGGTATTTTTCTTATTTATTATTTGACCCAAAAGTTGACTGGTAGAAAATGCCTTGTGGCGTTAAGTCCGCCTATGTACCACTCTTGTAAATGAAGTTTAAATAAATAAAAATATACCCCTTTGTGTCAACACACTTTCGTGTCTGACTGTACGGCTCTAAGCTGGCCTCGTAGTCTATTGAAAACCCGTATTACACTAGACCAGCTCAAGGTCAAAGTTTTACCAACCGACATGCGGTTGCCTTTACCAACAATGAGTCCTATCTCTGTGTAATAGCTACTAATATTGTAAATGCGGTAATAGTTTTTCCAGTAAACCCTCTTTAGGTCGACAATATTAAAAAATAGACCATCTAATTTCTTTCTCAGTTACACGTGTTTCATAAAATGTAGTTAGCAAACTTTTTCGGTTGTCAATAGAAAAAAACTAACTTACTAAATCCTTTTATTCGGTTACACGTGTCTGATAAAATGTTTTTAAAAAACTAAAACTACAACGATGTGGGTTGGGTCATTGCGGCAGACCGAGCCGAAATGAAGATGATGGGACGAGCTTGACACCTACAGGCAGGATTTGTCCCCACTTACTCATTATTATGAAGAAAAGATTTGAAAGAAAAAAGGATCTTTGCCCTGCAGTGCGACAAAACAGGCTGAAAATAAATAAATAAACTGAGAAAAGGATCACAAGTATTAAGGATGATTCCCACCAAACGGCTAGTATCGCATCGAATCGTAAAGTATACGAACGGTTGCGGCGACAGCCGATCACGTCCGTCAGGATATCGACACATACGGTCGGCTCCGTACCGTCGCTTGTGAAAGTATCCGTTTCTGCGCCAAATGAAATAGTTTCATACCGACAGTATTGACGTGTTCTAATTCCGATCGGATACGACGATAGGCGGACGGAGCCGATCGTACGCCGCAGCATACTTTCGGTTACGATCACGCCTCTCGGGAGACACCCGTGGCCAAGCTGCTGTGCGTGGGTTGGTAATATAGCTTTTAAACACTTTGTAAACGATTTTATATCGTTTAAAGATTGTAAAATCCGTTCCGATCCGATGCGATGCAAGCCGTTCTGTGGAAATCATCCTTTATTCATACAATAGGAAAACAAAATGAGCAGATATTGATTTTTTTGGATTTGTGGGATTCAATAAAATCAAAGTCTGAAAAACTAAAGAAGATTATTCAATGAATGAGGTTACGTCAATTTAAATACAAGAGCTAAAAAATGTTACGCTTGGTTTGTACCTACGAACCGAAATATTTTTTCTGTTACGGTTCATTACCTTATGTTTACAGCCAGCAATTAAAATAAAAAAGAATAGTCACATTTAAATGAGAACTTTCGTGGAATGTTTTCGAAAGAGGCCATTTGCTATTTTGAATTGAAAATCGAATTGGAATAAAAGCCTTTTTTAAATATAAAAGAGTATGTAAGAGAATTTTTAACTATTGCATAATATTACAGGGAATTGTATTTTTTTTATAATTAGATTTATATTTTGGATGTATTCGGCCGTTACATTTAATAATGCAATTAACTGAACAGCGTAAATGAGAATTACTGATATTAAATGGATGTGAATTAACTTTGGTCTCAATTTCTTGTTAGTATAAGATCGACATACTCATTCACATGGCTGTACCCAGATGGGGCACTTGCCCCATCCTGCTCTCTGACCCGCAGCTAAGAATTTTTAGGCGAAATAAATATAATGACAAAATTAAATATTAATTTGGTTACTTTAACATTTTGCACAATAAAATAAAAACTTGGTTAAGGTCAAAAATGACAGAAAACCGTCTTGTCGGCCTCTGTATGATGAGTGTGCATAGAAAGAGGGTTCTGGAAGCACAAACATACATTTGAAAACGAAATTTTAGCTAAGAACCCTCGCAGGTTATTTTTGAAATAAGGTGTAGTGCAGTCAATAAAACGTATCAGTCACTAAATAATAAGCATTTTTAATTTTCTACTACTTAGTTTATTTACTTCTGCCCCACCCCTTAAAAAATGCTGGGTACGCCCATCCTCGTACATAGCGTGTTTTAAAAATAAAAGAGATTCCCATGAAAGAGCTTACATGCACGCATGCAATACATACATACTTTGTGCTCTTCTATCTTAATGTAATGTCTTGTTAAGTATTTTGTGTGTAGATAAAAAAATAAATAATAAATAAATAAAAGATTGAAAACTTAAACGATTCAACATTAATGACCATGAAAATGATAACCACAAAAAATTAAAGCTCAATTTATATCTTTAACTGGATCAAATTTAGCCTTTGGTTCATCAATTCGCTAGCCGAGAGACAGATTGGACGTAGTTTTCATAAAAAGATTTTTTGCCATATAAAATACGAAAAATATTTTATATCGGCAATTTTTGATTAGAGCATGCAGGGTTGTAAATATGTACTTACAGTTTATAAAGGTAGGTACTATTTGGATCTGGGGTTTACCAATTAATAGGTATTTTTATAATAACTGTGTGCAATAATCAACTTCGAATAAATAAAGATCCATGTAGGTGGCCTTTCGTTTCAGTCCCGCGATTATTAAAGCTAGGTATATCTAAAATTGAAAAGTCGCATTGGTACTGGACTAGTACCAATGCCACTGCTTCCATTATCTCCTCTGTCAGACGTCACCGCATCCTTTACTCCTTTCTCTTTCATATCATTTCCTCACACAATCCATCCATCTTTTCTTTGGCCTTTTTTTTCCACATTTCTTTCAATGGAGTGGCAGTGGTTGACCATTGGAAAGTCAAAATGACGCCATTGTATTAGTAGATTACCAAACTTGTCAAAATCAACAATTATGAAATCAATGATAGACCATTCTGACACAATTGTAATAGCAGACTTGAGGCCCTGGTTCACTGCACTGTAACCACACAGTTGACTCCGTAATTGGTCCACAACTGCATGGGTCATTAAGTGGCCATCCAGTGTAATGCAATCGCGCGAAAAGCTCACTAATGCCTGTATTAATGAAAACTAGTTCGGTACACTGGTGGCCAAGTTTGTTGCACCAAATATTCGGAATGATACGACCGTAAAGGAATATTTTGATTAATATTGTAAAGGAGCTTGGATAAGTTCCGAATTTGTGCTTCTCAGAAGAGACTTCCGACTTCGTAGTTTAATTTTGAGTTGTATTATTCCACTTTGGCATTTTAATTTGGAAATTGCACAAGTGCCTGATTATGCATCTTACATCTCTTACGTGTCATTGGTTGAGTGGTCGCAAGCGCGACTGCGTCCTTTGTTCGATTTCCGGGTCGGACAAAGTGATATTGGGTTTTTTCATTAGGAATTTTCTCAGTAGCAGCCACGGAGTTTGGACTTGTGCCCGGTTGATGGCAATTGGCTCGCCGTCTATTACATGAGACTTAAACATAACTGACGAAATGTACACCCGTACTATACATGGATACACCTCTGCCTTAACCTTCGGGGATTACAGGCGTGAATATATGTATCTAATTCGTAAAGTTTCATTACAGACCTAAATTACGAACAATAGAACAATTTTGAATTTCACAGATTTATGAAGTATTCTCTGTATTTTGTTACTTATAAATTATTGTAAATTATAGAATCTACATCGCGAAATATTTAAGTTAACTGAGAGTTTATTCTATTACAGAATGAAAGTATTATTTCATAATTTGTTAAAATACAAGACAACGCAGAAAGCAGAGAAAAAGAGCAGGCCCATTCTGTAATAAAAAAAAGTAAAAAAAAGATATCGGAATCCAGTTCAACATTATGTTTTTTTTAAGCTTTCATACAAGTCTATTATGTATCAAAATGCACGGTAGAATTCGAACTGGCTTTTTGAGGAAAGTACCAAACACAGTATGAGTCTATTTCTCGCAATAGAAGGCACGCATGCATTAACCATCACCAGTTTAACCCAAACATAGCTCAGCGACCTTACACAAGCAATGCGTCCCAGAACCGCAGATGTTTTTGCCCCATCCACACCCTACTTAAGTATTTCTAAAAGGAAATCCCAAAGTCTAATTAGAGATGCTTTTCACGATCTTAAACCGCACTACTTAGCCCGCAGCATAATTACAAACATGCTCCGTTTCATCCGTGACCTATTTCCTTGATTAAATCAGTGTATGTAAGACGGATGCTGGTCCGACATTATTGCTAATTCGCATGATTTCCCTCGGTCTAATCAAGCAAGTGCTCTGAAGTGGTATGTTTATTAGCCAAGCTGCTATTTGTTGGTAGTTGTAGACCGGCGGTTGTGTTTTGTTTTGTGATTCCACGTTCGAAAAATCTTTTGTTTTAAGTTGGTATTGGTTTTCGAACTTTCAGGAGGTGATACCAAGTCGAAGTGCTACGTATAGACGAGACGCAGAAGAATTCAAGCAGTGCTGAACTATCTGTGTTTGTTTACGTTGTATACGTCTTTGTGTGTCTAAATCGTGGGAAGACCTGAGAAGAGTTAAGAGGAATCTGCTAATTCTTGACAACGGTTATATAAAACCAACGGAATAGAGATAATGAGTTATCAATTGAAAGACAGAGTAATTGAAATGTCTTTCGAAGGCTCATTTGTATGTAGGTAATTTCACACAAACTCAATCCATCGCACTGTTAGCCATATTCTCCCCCGAGTTGCACCACAACACGCTGTCTCTACCTTCCAGATCCAGTTTATCCCAGCCAGCTTTTAAAGTCACTGGTCCATCCAGCTAGCCATTAGCCATCGGTCTCAGGGCAAAGTCAGCCAGCTGCTGATTCCACCTGACCGACCATACTTCTACAATACTCTGTAGTGGATCAATTAGTATCTCATCTAACGTAATGATCTCATGATCATCGACAAATTACTGACTCCCTGTAACGATGTAATTATCTATCGTTGCTAATCTCGTACCCACAATATAGGATATTTCCATACAAATAGTGTACAGTATAAACATTAATAGTACAGAACCATCAGCGTAAGTGAAGCTCGCACACCCACCCTTCGTTTTTTTATGTAAATTTTATTAGACTTGAGGTTTAGTATCAGAATTGGATTGGAAAGGGGTTGCCTCAGTAACATTGAGCATTCCTAAATCTGAGTAGATTACAATTACCCAATATAGTCTAAAAGGTTTTACTTAGAGACCTTTTTTAGATTTCTCTAAATTAGATTCGTTAACCTTAATTGCACACGTGGAACGAGTGGGTAACTAATTTGATAAAACAATGTTTTTTATTAAAAGGGAAGACAGAAGTCCGACTGCCTGACAACTAGTCTTACCAAGGGGTATCGTTTTACACAGTAACTGGTATGTGAAGGTGGTGGGATAAGCAGTCGCTTTATGTAAAACACTAGTATTCAACTGCGTCCGGTTTGTCTTGAAGCCGACCACACCTTAGTCGAAAATAGCTAAGCAGATGATGATATTCCCTTAACGAAGCCGAAAGGCACCTATTCTCCCCGACAATGCGATTTTTTTTTGTTCTAGACTATACCTAGATAGAAGGGAGACAAGTCGGACATAAATAATTATAGACCCATCAGTTTGATCTCCCATGTCTACAAAATCTTTATAAAAGTCATAGAAAATCGCATAGCTGGTGATCTAGATAAACACCAACCTCCTGAACAAGCAGGCTTCCGTCCCGGACTTTCTACCACCGACCACTTGCATACCATCAATCAGATAATAGAAAAATCTGTAGAATTTAATATCCCACTTTACCTTGCATTTGTGGACTACTCGAAAGCATTCGATAGTATAACGCACTCTGCCATCTTTAATGCTCTTAGCAATCAAAATGTAGAATCTACCTATATACGTCTTCTACAAAATATCTATTCCAGCAGTACAGCCGCTATAAAATTAGAACGGACAGGTCCGCAATTCAGAATCTTAAAGGGAGCCAAACAGGGCGACCCGCTATCTCCAAAGCTATTTACCAGTACCCTAGAAGAAGTCTTTAGAACGTTGGCGCCCGCCTGGGAAGAGAGAGGTATCTGTCTCGGTGAGGCGAGGTTGACAAATCTACGCTTTGCTGATGACATTGTACTTTTCTCTTCGTCAGCTGCGGAACTGGAAAATATGCTTCAAGAACTCGGCAAAGCAAGCCTTGAGGTTGGACTGAAGATGAACATGTCAAAGACTAAGCTCATGACCAACAGTTCACCTATCAACGTGCACTTAAACGGGGAGAAAATACACTATGTCCAAGATTACATCTACCTGGGCCAAGTAGTCTCCTTCCAGGCGAGACAAGATAAAGAAGTGGCAAGACGCACGGAAAACGCCTGGAAGAGCTACTGGTCCATGAAAGAGCTATTCAAGGGCGATTTACCCATCCCCTTAAAACGCAAGCTAATGGACATGTGTATTCTCCCCATTCTGACATATGGTGCACAGACTTGGTCTTTGACTAACGTCCAGAAGTCCAAACTCAAGGTTTGCCAACGAGCGATGGAGCGCAGCATACTGAATGTAAAAATAACTGACCGGATAAGAAACACCACACTGCGCTCCAGAACGCAAATTACCGACGTAGCTTATAAAGCTGCGACACTAAAATGGGACTGGGCAGGCCATGTCTGCCGGATGCCGGCACAGCTGTGGGCCCGAATATCGCAAGACTGGAGTCCTGAAACAGCTAGACGGGGTCGCGGCAGACCGAAGAGAAGATGGCGGGACGTCCTGGATGGCTTCCTCGCGAATTGGCGAGAGGAAGCACACCATCGTGAGAAGTGGAAGGAATGGGGGGAGGCCTTTGCTCAGGAGTGGGACAATACGGGCTAACTAAAAAAAAAAAAAAAGACTATACCTGGGAACCTTCTAGTTACGGAGATATTGGGGGTCAAAGTTCCAACTTTTTCACAAGTTTTTTTATATAGATGTTTTTAATGTGAGATTTTTACTTTAAACACCTCCACGACCCTCGTACTATTCAATCCATCCATCAGCTGGGAACCTTCTAGTTACGGAGATATTGGGCGTCAAAGTTCCAACTTTTTCACAAGTTTTTTTAAATAGATGTTTTTAATGTGAGATTTTTACTTTAAACACCTCCACGACCCTCGTACTATTCAATCCATCCATCAGCACAATTTTCTGAGTGCGTGACATTGAGTTCTCCAGTGAAACGTGATTTTTCACCCCAAAAAGTTTTTCCCAGCAAAAATTTTTGCGTAAAGTTACTTAGTTTGATGTACAGAATGCTTGGTTGACGGCTTCGTGAAGGGTCCGTTTACACCCTGTATTAAAAATATTTTGTATGACTTACGAAGTATTAATGGTACCTACAAGGTCTATAGAATAAACAAGAAGAAAAGCGACCGCGGGTTTTAAACCATAGCTGACAGCACACAGCATCTACGGAATCAATATGGCTGGTCATTAGAAGATATTAAAAAAAAAAAATAGTCATGCACATAGAAAAACAAAAGAAAAATCTATAAATAGAACAGCACCCGGTATTTGAACATAAATCGCGAAGGCCAACCGCCGGTTTGTACTCCACAATAATTATTATGAGAAGTCTGTTGTCGACTACCCGTGGACTGTAATATTAATTTTAAGTAGAAAACCGACGTTATATTTGCAAGCTAAATATTACCTTGGCAATTGTTTTGTGTGAAATATTGCCTCGCAAATACACTTTAATTTACTGCTATATTTTGAGAGAAATTGTTCTGTTTCAGATGAAAATAGAATACCACAATTTTTGGGTGTTGTAAGATGTTTAAGTGATTTTATTGGAATTTCTGCAAATATTTAATTTCCTGCTTTTTAAAGGCGATGCTGAAGTGGCTCAAAGGTTAAGAGCATAGCCACGTGTTTTAAAATCCATTGGCAGGTTGTTTGTTTTTATTTACATCATCATATTCATCTTCTTCCCTCGTCCCATGTTACTTGGGGTCGGCGCGACTCGTTTTTTTCTATCATTCTCTACTGTCAATAGTCATGCTATCATTTATTCATATTTACTTCATATCATTCCTCACACAATCCGTCCATCGTTTCCTTGGACTTTTTCTCTCTCTCGATCTATCAACATTCATGTTCATCGCTCTGTTAGTCACATGCGATTCTTTCTTCCATATCACATGTTCATACCAAGACAGACGATTCCCTTTAAACTTTTGTGTAACCGGCCACACTTTCTCTAAACAATACTTCTTTATAATATTTGTTTTTAAGGAGGCCTGAAATTTGCAGTGATTATACGGGTATACTTATTTGGATACGCGAGACTATCAAATCCCACCTTACGTCGAACCGACGTATCATTGAATTGCACCATAATTTATCTATATTTTATTCATACCCAAGTAATAAACAAACGACAGCAATTCACTTAAAAAAGGTCGTGCACGTCGTTCTAACGTGCCAGCGTGCTATATGCACGCCATTTAAATTTATTACCAACCTTGAAGGAAAGGAAAACATCGTAAGAATCTATCAACATTCATGTGCATCGCTCTGTTAGTCACATGCGATTCATTGATCCATATCATATGATCATACCAAAAGAGACGATTCCCTTTAAACTTTTGTGTAACTGGCAGCACTTTCTCTAAACAATACTTCTTTATAATATTACTTTTCAAGGAGGCCTGAAATTTGCAGTGATTATACGAGTATACTTATTTGGAGACTCGAGACTGAACTATCAAATCCCACCGTACGTCGAACCGACCTATCATTGAATTGCACCATAATTTATCTATATTTTATTCATACCCAAGTAATAAACAAACGACAGCAATTCACTTAAAAAAGGTCGTGCACGTCGTTCTAACGTGCCAGCGTGCTATATGCACGCCATTTAAATTTATTACCAACCTTGAAGGAAAGGAAAACATCGTAAGAATCTATCAACATTCATGTGCATCGCTCTGTTAGTCACATGCGATTCATTGATCCATATCATATGATCATACCAAAAGAGACGATTCCCTTTAAACTTTTGTGTAACTGGCAGCACTTTCTCTAAACAATACTTCTTTATAATATTACTTTTCAAGGAGGCCTGAAATTTGCAGTGATTATACGAGTATACTTATTTGGAGACTCGAGACTGAACTATCAAATCCCACCGTACGTCGAACCGACCTATCATTGAATTGCACCATAATTTATCTATATTTTATTCATACCCAAGTAATAAACAAACGACACCAATTCACTTAAAAAAGGTCGTGCACGTCGTTCTAACGTGCCAGCGTGCTATATGCACGCCATTTAAATTTATTACCAACCTTGAAGGAAAGGAAAACATCGTAAGAAGACCCCAACATTAATAATAAATTGTAAACGTATGGGAGTATGTGTGAAAACGCCTTTAAGAAGTTGGGCTGCATTACTGGCATGAAACATAAATAGATTCAAGTTTCGAACTTCATGACTGACATGTAATTAAAAGTTTGAGAACTGTGCCAAGGTTTCTTGGAAAACGTT
This sequence comes from Noctua fimbriata, assembly GCA_905163415.1. Classification (NCBI taxonomy): domain Eukaryota; kingdom Metazoa; phylum Arthropoda; class Insecta; order Lepidoptera; family Noctuidae; genus Noctua; species Noctua fimbriata. The sequence continues at coordinate 3,760,963 of LR990942.1, read as the reverse complement.
AGCTACTTTTCTCTTCTTGTGGATGAATTTTAAAATACAGGGTGGAAAGGACAGCCGCGCACAACGTTTGCCATTTCTATGTTTTTATTGATGTTTTCTATTCAGTACCCCATTCTGAAGCACATAGAAATTTGCCTATGGGTAATTAAAAAAAAAAACAGCTGTTCTATACATTTTGACCATGTAGGTATTGCACTTTTGTAAAGAGCTGATTCCTTTTTTAGCTTGCGGCTTTGTCTCTGGGATAGTCTACCGGGATTAAAGGATCCTCTGGTCTAAACTAGATCATGATTTACCTATGTAAATGATAACAGAAAGAGCTACTTTTGCATTTATATTGATAATTCCTCACAGTTTTTTTGGGGTCATCATCTGCCTAGTCTTTTCCCAACTATCTTGGAGTCGTCCTGTCTAACCGGTTGGAGCTGAATACCAGTATTTTACATGGAGCGACTGCCTATCTATCTTCCTGATCAACGGCACGGACAAAACTCGGCATATAATGAGTGGTCACCCATCCACGGACCAACCTAGACAAGCGCGGCTTAACCTGAAGATCGACCGGAGCAGCTGTTATTATTTAACCAGGAGCTCTGGTTTTCTTGGAGTAAAGACCTCAATTACGTGACGCCACAGTAAGTTGGTAGACGGATGTTTTTTAAAATTTATCTAAATGACATAAAAATTTGTTGCTCACGATTGACATAAAAGCAGTTTGAACTGAATCTGCAATAACTTATCACCAACATTGTTTAAAAAAACACAATTTTATGCCGAGAAAGGTCAAGCTACTCGTATCGAAATTATATTAAAGACACTTTTACTGCGACAAGTACCATCATCATCATCAACTAAAAGCATTCCACTAAGCTGATTTGTAAACTAATATGATTTGCTTCTACGAATATGGTGTACCATTTTACAATATAGGCAACAAGCTTTTAAATTAGATCTAAGAGAATGTGTGATATCATCTTCATCATCATCATTTCAGCCGAAAGACATCCACTGCTGGACATAGGCCTCCCCTAAGTGTCGCCACATTGACCGGTCCCGTGCGACTCGCATCCAGGCGGGTTGTCGTTCGCAGTACGGTTGTTAAAAAAAAGCACAGAGAACGCTGCTGCCCATTCTCTGGTAAGTCCCTTAGTCGCCTCTTACGACACCCACGGGAAGATATGGGATGGTGCTATTCTATTATATTCAAGTATCTATATAGGTACAATTCTAAAGGCGACTAACCAGCAATCGTAGCAGCAATACCGCCAAATTACTATGAAATACAGCAGTATAACTACTGGTGTCTATGTAAATTGCAACAGGTGCAATTTCACCATCTAGAAACATGGGTTTAAACCCCCTGACAACTTCAACGATCCATCAGAAAACCTTCCACCTGGGCACGCGTTGCCGCGGGGGACTTGGAAATACTTAAACAGACTTCGAACCTAAGTCGGCCGGACCAAAGACAATCTCTGCAGATGGGGGTTCATGGATGGCTCAGACCTCAAGTGTGTATGCGGCGTTTCTCCACAGACAATGGCCCACCTTCCATCTTCCACCGCATGCCCTATCTCCTGCGTACTTGGTGATCTGTTTCCTGCATCAGTGAGTGGGGTTCGCGTGGCTGAGTTTTGGGTTTTTTCCCTTCGACACGCTAAGAAGAAGACCATCTAGAAGAAGAATTTTCATAGGTTTACATACAAGGTGTAAACGAAGCCATCAATCAAGCATTCTGTACATCAAACTAAGTAAGTCTCCGCAAAAATTATTGTTGGGAAACGATTTTTTTTTTCTGTAAATAATCATGATTTACGGTAGGACTCAATATTATGTACTCAAAACATTGTACTAATGGATGCATTGAATTGTTCAGGGGTCATGTAGGTATTTAAAGTAATATTAACATTAAAAACAAAAACTTGTAAGAAAGTTGGAAGTTTGACCTTTAATACCACCGAACCTTCGTAGGAAACGAAGGTACTGAACAAAAAAAAAAATTGCAATGACGGGGAGAACAAGTGCCTTTCGACTTCGTCAAGGGTATTTTACACCCATTCGATACCTACCAGTCGTATCACTGCAGCCTGTCATTTGTGTCTACGGAATATTAAGGTTGAATCACCAGGAGCGCGCAAAATTCAAATTTTCTCACGTTTTTTGCAATTTTCCTGGTCTCAGTCAGTGTCAGGCTGTATGTTGAATAAAATATGTTTCGCGACCGCAGCACGTATGTATTTCAAAAGAAAAAAATCATTAAAATCAGCATACAACCCACTAAGTTCATTTAATCCCATTGAATGGCTTTTTCATGAAATAAAAATAGTCAATGTAAAAATCTTTTTTTTTTAATTTCGCGAATTAATAGAGCGCATCCTACTTATGTCAAAAAATATGAAGAGATGTTACAGAATATTCTTGAGTGACTGACCACTGATCGGCCCTAACGATAAATGTATATTCGGTACTGGCCAATGACACAGCATACTTTGAATTCTAAATTCAAATGCGGCGACAAATGGCGTATGTCCATTTAGCGAGTGCTTATGTCAAATGAGTTTTGTTGAAATGTGTCGTTTGAGTCTAGACCGGTGCAGTAGCATTTAAATGGAAATATAGGATTATATAATACAATTTAATGAAAATGCGTTACGTAAAATGAGTGTCCATGCAAACATATCGAGTTTGTAACTTCATTAACAGTTTCTCATATGCAAGTTTCACTTATTTTTGGCTGAAGGTATTTGGAAACCAGAAACTACAATACTTTTTTTTTATTCGCCTGAACTGTCTCACTCCTGAGCAAAGGCCTTCTCCCACTCCCTACACTTTTCTCGATGTTGCGCCTCTTCTCGCCAATTAACGAGAAAGCCATCCAAGGCGTTCCGCCATCTTCTCCTCGGTCTGCCGCGACCCCGTCTAGCTGTCTCAGGGTTTAAGTTTTGCGATATTCGGGTCCACAGCTTTGCAGGGATCCGGCAGATAATACTATACACACATACAATCACGTCGTTTTGACATGGTGTTGGCAGAAACCGTAAAAAGCCATAAGCTAAGATCTTTACGCTCTTCACGCCGGTTGAGAGTACTAAGCACCTCACCTTTCAGAATAACAAGAACAATCTGATTTCTGACTTCCACGTTGGTCTAGTGGTCGCAAGCGCGACTGCTGAGCATGAGGTACTGGGTTTGATTCCCGGGTCGGGCAAAGTGATATTGAGTTTTTCCATCAGAAATTTATCAGTAGCAGAGGTGTAAATAGCAGTGGGTGTACTGTTATGTACACCTCTGCCTTACCCTTCGGCGATTACAGGCGTGATGTTATGTTATCTGATTTCTACGTATAAAGATACAAAAGAATATGTTGTAGTAAACAGTTGTGCAATTACTGTTTCCCTGTCTATAAAACGTGTTTGTGGCAAAAAGTTTCATAATATTTTGATTTTTTACAATTTATCTGCTAAATTTCGTGTAAACAGTTCCAGTATTCACCGGTTTCAGACAGTCATGTTTGTTTGTCACGAATGACTTATAAGCAGTTCAATCTAGATTCTGTCATATCTTCGTCAGTCGTGTTTAAAAAAACATGATCGAGTCGAGTAAGGTCGGCTTGCTTGTGACTATATCAAAAACATTTTAGAGAAAGAACCGGTTACATTCAGTTGGTTTTAGTGATAGTGTACCAGTTTATTTGAGTAGCTATGATAAATAATAAGGAAAAATATATTCTTAAATAATCCAATTTTTGTCTGTAAATAAACGTTCTATTTTAGTATCAATGTCAAGTAAGTAGAAAAACACTCCTACACAAAACTCCTTACTTAAGTAGTCTATAAATATAAGATTCGTTTTATGAATATTTGTCATATCTACACAGAATATTGGACTTTCCTAAATCACTACTAATATTAAAAAAAAGCAAAAAGAACGTTTGTACTCCAAATTTACATTATTATTGCCTTATATTTTACCTGTTTTTTAATGAATAATAAAATAAACAACATGACATCACGCCTGTAGTTCCCAAAGGGTAAGGCAAAGGTGCTCACATTAGTACCCCCACATTTCACCAGTTATTTTTAAGTACCATGTAATAAGAGGCGGGCCTATTGCCATCAAATGGGCACAAATCCAGACTCCGGGGCTGCTACTTGGAAATTCCTGGTAGATAAACCCAATAACACTTTGTCCGACCGGTGAATCGAGTCCAGGACCTTATGCTCAGCATTCACCCTTGCGATCACTAAACCAACGAGGAAGCAAATAAACAAATTGAGAAAATTATTTAAATTACACTTATACTGAAACGATGCTTGCTATATGTACAGTAATGCAAGAACATATAGCGAGCTTGTAATAAACCTTCATGTAGTCTTCAGAGACCATGGACAATTTGTACAGTACCTCTATTCATAAAGAGAACACCATAAACTTATTTTCTGTTTTGACGAAACGAGTTTTTTTTTACGAGTTTTCATGCTGTGTTAAAAGAAATAAAAACCCCGTCAGCATTTTATTTTTGGTGGAATAGTTATACGAACAAATATTTCTTTACACGATTGCTTTTCCAAATACATGTATTTTTTAAGATTTTTATAAATACCCTTAAAATAACTTAGATTCCAGTAGAATTAAAAACCGATATCTTTTTGCTTCCCAGTACTTGCAGTCTGGCAGTCAGTTTTGTAGTCTTGGCTTTCTTGCAGTCATCTGGCTTCAAACTGGAGAATGCAACAACTAAACAAACTATTATTCTTAACGTCCAACGTTTTATTATTGCTCTCACTACTTCTTAAACTGTTGGTCCAACATCCCAGGACTGCCAGACATTGCTTATTTTCTGATTGATGTGTGGTGTCGAGTAGTATTAGTATGTACTGTAGATCTGTGCATATCTGCTAGCTCGACGACGGCCAATTTTCATGTACCAGGTGCTAAAGCTACAATAGAATATTGTTAATGATGAATAATCAACACCTCCAGAAGCTTCCCGTCAGAGGTAATTTCTGCCAGACGCTTTAAAGCTCGTAAAAACATATATTTTTCATGTTCCACTAATTAGATATGAAATCACTACATAAAAGTGTTTAAAACGTGTACATTCGGTACACAATTTCCCTTTGTCCTAGTATCGCATTTCTGTCTGACACAACACCTCCTCCAATAAACTATAAGTGTACTTGTATCTTGAAAGTTACTAGGCCAGCAGAGATATCAAGTAGTCAGCTATCTGAGCAATGTTCGACACTTCAACACCGAACTGGGTTGCACTAGTTCGGTTATCGGGAACCGGACCCGAATGTTTATCTCGTTTGAGATATTAGTGGTGAATAAATAAGTTGTATTTGCGAGAATTCTGTTCTTAATCTCTGGTACGTATACAGCCTTGGTTCAACTGGAAATCTACAAAGAGACTTTTAAATTAGCTGTACCAAAGCAGGGAAAGCTTATTCGAGAATTATCTTAAACCTAGGCTGCATACTTAAAATGGGAAACGATAATTATAATTAAAGCAATTAGGTTTTAGGTTTTGAAGTAGCTGATGCAACTATTAATGTTTTTTCATAGCTAGGTTTTGAGCTGGGTAATTTATGTTCCTACTATTGGCTGAAGAAATAAGACATAACCTAACCTCCAGAGAAAATAGAAATAATCGTAAACAATTGGAGGTTCTCATCGTAAATTGAAACGATAAAACAAAAACCGAAACGTGTTCATAACACCAAAAACAAAAGAGCATCTCTCAAAAAAAATTGCAAGTAATAAACATTCAAAAAGTGTTCCAATACTAAATTGGGAGCAAACCATTACGTTCCAAACGGTATCACAACAAATCTGCTACCGCGGCAATATTTCACGGCTTAATTTCTATTGCTGGCCCCCATTGATTTTATAAATTCGCTTTCCCCACTGAGAATTTAATGAAAAACGTGCGTAGAAAGTTTTCGCTCCATTACTTCGCCCGGTTATTAATGACAGGGCGGCGGTATTCTGCTCACCTACTTTGATAGATGTGCCCATTCGTCTGGTCGAATGCAAACAAAGGAGGTGTGCTCCCAACAGTTACAATGTGTAGTTGGGACGTTTAACTAATCATTTTGTTTTATTATTGTACAGGAAGTTTTAGTACGGAAATGGAGGGTTTAGGAAATTAAAGTTTATTTGTGTTCGGGTTACAAGGCTTTATTTTGACGTACTACTATTAGTCAATCGGGAACAGCCTTCAGGCATTTTTCTAATGTTTTGATTTAAAGTTATCAATGATTTTGGTTTTTAAAATGTTAATAACTCCTTGGCTTTGAGAAGCATAAATGTGTAGCCAGCACGAGTAGACTGTTAAGAGCTTAGCCAGGGTGTAAATCAGTAGAAAGGGCATAGCAATCCGTAGCAAACAAAAACCGAATGTGTAGCTTCAACTAAAATACATTTATTTGTTTACTCGTAGTTTCAGCATGACCGACCATATTTAGTGAGTGTGTAAACATTTTTGGAAAATAATCATAAAAATAAAAATTTCTAGATCTACGACCATTATATTAACTTCGTAAAAGTATAAAAACTCAAGCCCAGCGAACAAAATGAATATCTATCTTATTATTACATCATCTTATGTACCTAGTAACTAAATAATGTTTACCGTTAGCTATCAGTAAATCACGAGATTCGTCGGTAAATCTTCGGATTTACCGGTATCCAGGATTTTTCGGAATAATATAAATAAAAATATCGTACAATATTTCGCTTATATCCCAGATGATTCCAGAAAGGTTTTATTACTTCTTGAATATTAATAGCACAATTTGATGTTACGGATAAAAATAAATATAATGTTAGCAAAATTCTGTTTTTGTTTTATCTTGTCTAGTTTTTTTTAATTTTTATTCCCAATGTATGTTGTTTTATTTCTAGAAATTTTTTCATCATCTGCCTAGCGTTTTCCTAACTATTTTGGGGTCGGCTTCCAGTCTATATCATACCTGATGAAGCTGAATACTAGTATTTTGCGTGGAGTGACTGCCTCTCTGACCTCCACAACCCAGTCAGTTCTGGGTAATACTGGCTGGTAAGACTGATTGTCAGACTTTCGGGCCACTGACTACCTGTTACGACTGTCACAGATCTATAAATGACAGCCGGAACCAACGGCTTAACGTGCTCTCCGAGGCACGGAGGAAACTCGGTATGTAATTTATGGTCATCCATCCACAGACCAACTTAGGCAAGCGAAGCTTAACTTAAAGATCGACCCGAGCGGCTGTTATTATTTAGGCATGAGATCCTCTAAAACTTTTTAAATGTAAAATAAAATTTGTCATCATCGCCAATCCTTTGGCCAAATAAGTTGGGTTTGATTTTAGTCAAGCTAGCATGGGGTGACTGTCAGACAATCTGACCTTCACAACACAGAAATGGCTATAATACGATACCCCTTGGTAAGTATAGACTTCACGTAACGGCCGACAAAGAAGAACAAATTACCATAAAAATCTTTTTTGCTAAAAATAAAACCGACTTCAAAAACGAGTGAAAAATAACTTTAGCTTCAGAAGTCGGTGAGTTTTGTTTGTTTGATTTAATTTTTTTGTTAGAATTATCAAAATCGGTTCACAATTAGCGAAGATATCGCTGAACATACAAAAAAAAAAAAAAACAGTCGACTTGAAAACCTCCCTCTTTTGGAAGTCGGTTAAAAGAAAAAGTTATTTCTCTAGATCTCTTTGCAAAAATAAACACCGCTTGAACGGCTTATCGTGCTTTCTGTGGCACACAAGGATCTCTATATTAATGGATATTCAGCCCTCTAAGATCCCTGTGTTGCTTAATAATGCTCAATTTGGACTTATCAATACCGCCAAGCTTTTGTGATTTTGCCAAGTATCAAACCAAAATTCCAACCCACTCATTTGACCCACAAAGGCTTATAGTTCATAAAACCTTTCAACCCAAAGCCGCCATATTTCAATCAGGCTCAAATATAAAACAATTTTAGTACTATCGAACTTATAGAACGACTGACGAATAACTTCGAAGATAGTCTTTGTTCGAAGGTAGGGTAACCGGATCGATATCCGAGTACTGATTGATGAAATACGAATTATCAACGAGTATCGAGCCGGCCTGTAAGTGGTTCTTGAAATTGCTTTCGAAATAACCACTATTATGTCTGAAAACTATTATTAAAATCATTGGAAGTAGGCCGGCTTGTTGTGGTTCAGATTGCGTAGGTGAAAAAGAAATATTTAGAATATTTTGGATCAAAAACTGTGCCTTTTCGTAATCGTGGACGTTGATTGCTGTTAGGTCTTTGAGTAGACTCCTACATATTATAATCTACAACACTATTTTTAGTATATGCGAAACCTGAATATAGTTTGTTCAGAATAAGTAACTGAATCGATTCCAATAATTTTTAAACCATGTTATATTTTTTCCCAAAAATATTAAAAAAGATATAGCGATAGGTTCTCAAAGTCAATTTGAGAACCTATCGCAATAATTTAAGTACCTACTGCCAAATTATTATTATCAATGAGCTCAAGACGACGCTGGAGGCGCGCGCTGCGTGGCGACCGCGTTTTTGTGCGGACAACTAGGTAACAGAACAAGCTTATAACTTTGTGATTTTTCATGATATAGTTTTGAAATTTTTTACATAGATTCTTTACATAAAAATACTAGACACGTGTATCAGGTTTCGCATATACTAAAACTAATGTTGTATACTACAATATAACAAAACCGAAGAGTATATTTGTTGTTTATTGAGTTTAGCCCAATTCTTGAATCTATTTTACGCTACGAACCCTAGTAGACGAGTCGGCGGGTGAAACCGTTGGTCACACTAGCTATATGTCTCCTGGGGTAGTCTTGAACGGCACATGATGAGATGGTTCCCTATTCTTGGACTCTTTATCTCTAACTGCAATACAAGTTTTTGATGACTGCCTCGTTAGTTGAGTAGTCGCAAGCGCGACTGCTGAACATGAGGTCCTGGATTCGATTCCCGGGTCGAGCAAAGTGTTATTGGGTTTTTCATCAAGAATTTCTCATTGGCAGCCACGGAGTCTGGATTTGTGCCTCGTTGATGGCAATAGGCTCGCCCCCTATTACTTAGGACTTAAACATAACTGGCGAAATATGGGTGTACTGTTAGGTACCTCTGCTTAACCCTTCGGGGATTACAGGTGTGATGTTATCTTAAGTTTTTGATGTGTGTAATACTATGGAATAATAAAAAAATCTGAAAAAGTCAAGTTCAATGATCTACTTTTCTACTGTTGAACATATTTAAACAGTCGTTCAGTCGGTTTACTTGCTGTAATTGCATAGTAAATGAGAGCATTTTTTTGTAAAATAAAGGGTGTACAAAGACCCTTAACACAGCCGAAAGGCACTTATTCTCCCTGTCTTTGCGATCATTTTTTTGTTCTAGACCATACCTGGGAACCTTCTAGTTCCTGAGATATTGGGGGTCAAAGTTCCAACTTTTTCACAAGTTTTTTTTTAAATACATGTTTTTAATGTAAGATTTTTACTTTTCACACCTTCACGACCCCCATACTATTGAATCCATCCATCAGCACAATGCTTTGAGTGCTTTCCATCGAGTCCTACCGTTAAACGTGATTTTTCATCCCAAAAAAAAAGTCGATTCCCAGCAATAATTTTTGCGTAAACTTACTTAGTTTGATGTACAGAATGCTTGGTTGACGGCTATGTGAAGGGTCTGTTTACACCCTGTATAGTTTTGTAGTAAATAATGATTTTTTACCGAATTAAAAAAAGCAAAAACTTAATTTTACTTTTTTTTCTTTGGAACTTATTCTCCGACGAAAATGATTTAGGACAGCCTTTTATTATATTGTGACTATTTGTGACGAAACTACACGGTAGTGATTTCGAGTTATAAACATTTCTGAACCCGTGTATTTATGAAACATTTCACAGAAAATCCTTTCACGGACCAACAACCCAAACGAAACTCCATTCAGTTTTTCCCAGAAAAGTTAATAAAGTTCAAAGCACGTGGTAAGATAAACATTGACAAAAACCACGTGGTGAGATAAACATTGACAAAACGTATATTCGCAATAGTAATTCCATCCACTGTTGCGGTCGTACGTTTTGTTTTCAAGGTTATATTGGAATTTTAATCGCCTTTATTAGTTTTTTTACTACGATATATAGGGTGATAATTCATCATCATCATCATTTCAGCCGAAAAGTCCACTGCTGGACATAGGCCTCCCCCAAGAAGGGGGGTTTTGCCATAATCGCCACGCTTGGCAGGCGGGTTGGCGATCGCAGTATGGTTGTTGTAGAATCAGAGAACGCTGCTGCCCATTCTCTGGTAAGTCCCTTAGTCGCCTCTTACGACACCCACGGGAAGATATGGGATGGTGCTATTCTTTACGTCCGGACACCATATAGAACAGGCACCATATAGGGTGATAATTAGCCGTATGAAATTCGCGCGCGCGCACCTGTGACCTATCAGCTGTTAACCGCGTGACGCCGCGCTGTTTCATTACTAACGTACCGTGCAACAGTGGGTAGGCAGACACGCGGCTCGCAAGCCCGCTGCTTAAGCGGCGCACGCGCCACAGAGCCGTTATCAGTGTATTATTGTGATAAAAGTGAATGTTTCTTTGGGAAAGTTGTTTGTTATCATGAGTAAAATCACGTGTATAAGTATCGGTCACTAGCCAGTCACCCTATATATGACAAACTTCTAACCAAACTTTCAACTCCTATCTAACTCCCATATGGATGAATTAAAAAAAAAGTCCTTCTTTAGTATTCATCTTCATTGTATAAGGCACTCTTTTCCATTTCAGGCTTCTAGACCCAGCGGCTTAACCAAGTTTAAAATTGTTATGAAATAAATCTGATTAGAAATGGGTCGCCGACTCTGCATCAGCTTCATTCGAATAATCATCTGCCTAGCCTTTTTCAACTATATTGGGATCGGCTTCCAGTCTCACCGGATACAGCTGAATACCAGTATTTTATCTGACTTCCACAACCCAGTTAGTACTGGGTAATACGATACCCCTTGATAAGACTGGTTGTTACACCTTCGAGGCACTGACTACCTGTAACGACTGTAAAAGATCTACAAATGAGACTAACGGCTTAATGTGCTTTCCGAAGCACGGGGAAACTCGGTAAATAATGGGTGTTCACCCATCCACAGACCAACCTAGGCAAGCGCAGCTTAACCTATAGATCGATCCGAGCGGCTGTTATTATTTAGCCACGAGCTCCTGGAATTCTTTATTTTCCATCTTCTTAACTAATACAGACGAAAAAAAACAAATGAATGTTACATGTAGTGAATGCGCTCTCGCCATCTTTACACAATACCTTCCATTTACTTTTAGAAAAGCAATCGACCAATCGGCGTTCTTTATTTACACTTGTGTATAAAAATGCGGGAAGAATCATGAAACAGATATAAAACACCACGCTGTACGATCGACGGCCTGGGGCGAACTAAGATCAATCTATCGCGATCAAATACGACGTATTCTTAGCAAGACGAATGTTATATTCACGGTTTTTCTGCAATTATGGGGGTGAGCAGACATGGCAGTACGTAGGTGTGGTTTTGATACCGAGTTTTGATACTGGATATTGCTTTAATTTTGCATGTTCTCTTACAGGGTGTAAGCGGACCCTTCACGAAGCCGTCAAACAAGCATAATGTGCATCAAAATAAGTAACATTACGCAAACATTTTTGCTGGGAAATGATTTTTTTTTGGGGCGAAAAATCACGATTTACGGTAGGACTCAATGCAACGCACTCAAAAAATTGTCCTTATGGATGGACTGAATAGTACGGGGGTCGTGAAGGTGTTTAAAGTAGAAACCTTACATTAAAAACATGTATTTAAACAAAACTTGTGAAAAAGTTGGAAATTTGACCCCCAATATCTTCGTAACTTCCTGGTATGGACTAGAACAAAAAAATATCGAAATGACGGGGGGAACAAGTACCTTTCGGCTTCATTATGGGTCTTGTTACACCCTTTATATGCAAAGAAAATCTTTCAAGTTATTTTAAGTTCCAACTAGGGGCATTTTGTTTTGCTAAAAGTTTTTTCTTGTATCCAAGATGGCTGACATGCTTCTTTCAGCTGAAAGCGTTTCGTCACACGTAAAGGTTTTTTATATAACACATAACATCACGCTGGTAATTCCCGAAGGTTCAAGTAGTAGTTGTTTTGTTTTTTTTTTGTATACCTTACGTTTTGGTCTTTACTGAACAAATTATAATGATCAAATAAACAGCAACTTTGTAAAAAAATTATCAGGAAAATGTAATGAGGAAAATGTTGAGTATGAATGTAGATGGAAGACCAAAGAAACGATGGATGGACTGTAGGATGATATGGCTAGAAAGGAGGTACTGAGATTACGAGTATTAGAGAAGTATGGAAGAAGAAGATATGCTGCGCCAACTTCAGATAAATTGAAATAAGGGCAGGAGAATAGTGGTCTGTAAACAAACAAACAAACAAACAGACAAACAGGTCTACCTGGTTTCCTATACACCACCTTCTTACTTCAAAACTTTATTAAATTGTAGATAATCATATCTTTCTCATAGTTATGAAAAGTTATATATCGACTTCTGACATGAACTCGATTCACCTCAAGTTAGTCTTCTCACTTTTGCACCCGACTGTTCGACTCTGAAGTTTATTTGTGACTTTGTTCGAACTTAAGAACTATTGAATCCACTCCAGTATTCTTTGACTGGTTCATTTTGTATTTAAAGGCTATTATTATGCTAGATCGCCGTCCGACCGTCTTATGACGATAGCCCGTGTCGATGGCGCGTTCGTGATCCACGCGCGCATCAAAGAGATGTCAGCAACAAGCAAGGGCCGATGAGATACCGAGGCTCTGGAACGCAAAGGGCAAAGAAGGAACATGGATGGGTTTTAGTCAGTAGAACTGACACTCCCTTCCGCTGCGCCCAGAGCGGGGTGGGGGGGGGGGGGGTCATTTGATGATTTCCCACCCGAAAAAAAAGAGGGCTATTTGGTATCAAAATTGGTTGAATAATAAAATCCGTATGGTGTCCGGACGTAAAGAATAGCACCATCCCATGTCTTCCCGTGGGTGTCGTAAGAGGCGACTAAGGGACTTACCAGAGAATGGGCAGCAGCGTTCTCTGATTTTACAACAACCATACTGCGATCGCCAACCCGCCTGCCAAGCGTGGCGATTATGGCAAAACCCCCCTAAATGACGAGCACAATAAAAAAATGGCCCCTAGTACCCGGCAGCCCGTCTACCCTCGACTATGGTAGCGGTCGAGGTTACAGCGTGGCAGGGGGTGCTAAGAATCTCCGGACGGGATCAGGCTGCCAATACCGACGACTTGACCTGGCAACATATAACACGCGTACACTCCGGACCGACGAGAAGATAACGGAACTCGAAGAGGAATTGAGCAGGCTGCGATGGAGTATTGTGGGATTATCTGAAGTCCGAAGAGAGGGTGAGGACACGATAATCCTGAAATCCGGCAATCTGCTCTATTTCCGAGAGGGTGACCGGCAGTCCCAGGGTGGTGTTGGGTTTATCGTCCACAAGTCCCTCGTGAATAACGTGGTGAAGATCGAGAGTGTGTCGACCAGGGTGGCGTACCTTATACTCAGAATATCCTCAAGATATTTGCTGAAGGTCATACAGGTCTACGCCCCGACCTCGGCACACCCCGACGACGAAGTGGAGACCATGTATGAGGATATCTCTAAAGCCCTGCATGGTTTCAAAACTCACTTCACCGTTGTCATGGGGGACTTCAACGCGAAACTGGGCAAACGAGACGGGGATGAGCTGCAGGTGGGGCAATTTGGGTGTGGACGTCGGAACCACCGGGGTCACCAACTGGCTAGCTTTATGGAGAAGGAGGGCCTCTATATGATGAACTCCTTCTTCAAAAAGCGCGAGCACAGGAAGTGGACCTGGCAGAGTCCCGATGGTGCAACTAAAAATGAGATTGACTTCATCATGTCAACCAAGAAGCAGATGTTCAATGATGTCTCTGTGATCAATTCGGTGAAAACCGGGAGCGATCACCGCATGGTAAGAGGCACATTGAACATCAATATAAAGCTTGAAAGGTCTCGACTGATGAAGTCTACGCTCCGTCCAGCACAGATCCAGATCCAAAACCCCGAGAGCTTTCAGCTTGAACTCCAGAATCGTTTCGAGTGCCTAGGAAGCTCAGTGGACGAATACAACGATGGGTTCGTGGAAACTGTCCACACGACTGGGTCTAAGTTTTTCAAGACACGTCGTGCACACAACAAAAAACTCTCTGATCATACTCTCGAGCTCATGAAGGAGCGGCGTGAGATGATCCTGCAGTCTTCAGATGAGGTGTGGAAATACCGGCAGCTCAATAGACGGATCTCTAAATCCTTGAAGAGCGACCTCCGCCGCTTTAATACCGAGCGTATTAAAGACGCTATTGAGCGGAATAAAGGCTCCAAGGTATTTTCAAGAGATCTGGCTATTGGGCAGAGCCAGCTAACGAAACTGAAGACCGACGATGGCAGGATCGTATCCGCCAAACCGGAGCTGCTGAGGGAGATCGAGAGTTTTTATGGGCAGTTGTACACTTCAACTAGAAATCCTGTTGCAACTCTAGCTAACGACCCAAGAGCTAGACTGACCCGACACTATACCGAAGACATTCCGGATGTCAGCCTGTACGAGATTAGGATGGCTCTTAAACAGCTTAAGAACAACAAGGCACCGGGTGATGACGGAATTACGGCCGAACTCCTGAAGGCGGGTGGAAAACCGGTACTTAAGGCCCTTCAGAAGCTGTTTGATTCCGTCATACTCGAGGGGAAAACGCCGCAGGCATGGTGCAGGGGTGTGGTGGTACTCTTCTTCAAAAAGGGCGACAATGCCCGGCTGAAGAACTATAGGCCCATCTCACTTCTAAGCCATGTCTACAAGTTGTTCTCAAGAGTCATCACGAATCGTCTCGCGCGCAGGTTTGACGATTTTCAGCCTCCCGAACAAGCCGGATTCCGAAAAGGCTTTAGCACCGTAGACCACATACATACGCTGCGGCAGGTTATACAGAAGACCGAAGAGTATAACCTGCCTCTCTGCTTGGCGTTTGTGGACTATGAGAAAGCCTTCGATTCGATCGAGACTTGGGCTGTACTGTAGTCTCTCCAACGGTGCCAAATCGACTATCGGTACATCGAGGTGTTGAAGTGTTTGTACAAAAACGCCACCATGTCAGTCCGACTTCAGGACCAGACCTCAGAACCTATCCTTCTGCAGCGAGGTGTAAGACAGGGAGACGTCATATCTCCGAAACTGTTCACCGCTGCACTGGAGGATATCTTCAAGGTTCTGGACTGGAGAGGGCTAGGCATCAACGTCAATGGCGAGTACATCTCTCACCTTCGGTTTGCCGACGATATAGTGGTCATGGCTGAGACCATGGAGGACCTCAGTACAATGCTCGATGACCTTAGTAGAGCTTCCGAAAAAGTGGGTCTTAAAATGAACATGGACAAAACCAAAATCATGTTGAATACCCATGTAACACCCACTCCTATCAAGATCGGAGACTCTACACTCGAAGTTGTAGACGATTATGTCTACCTTGGACAAACGATCCAGTTAGGTAGGTCTAACTTCGAGAAAGAGGTCAATCGTCGAATCCGACTCGGCTGGGCAGCGTTCGGGAAGTTGCGTGGTATCTTCTCGTCCAACTTACCGCAGTGTCTCAAGACGAAAGTCTATGACCAGTGTGTGTTGCCAGTGATTACTTACGGGACCGAAACATGGTCGCTCACAATGGGCCTTATCAGAAGGCTTAAAGTCACCCAAAGGGCAATGGAGAGGGCTATGCTCGGAGTTTCCTTGCGTGATCGAATCAGAAATGAGGACATCCGCAAGAGAACCAAGGTAACCGACGTAGCCCGAAGAATAGCCAAACTGAAGTGGCAGTGGGCAGGGCACATTGCTCGCAGAACGGATGGCCGATGGGGCCGAAAAGTTCTGGAGTGGCGACCGCGAACCGGAAGACGCTGCGTTGGAAGGCCTCCCACTAGGTGGACCGATGACCTGGTGAAGGTTGCAGGGATCCGCTGGATGCGAGTCGCACGGGACCGGTCAATGTGGCGACACTTGGGGGAGGCCTATGTCCAGCAGTGGACGTCTTTCGGCTGAAATGATGATGATGAATAAAATGACCAGAATTTACCACAGCTTAGTGATTCATCAGTATAACCACACCATCAAATATTTTGTAAGCGGTTACCCTGTATGTCCACTATGTTTTCATCAGGATTTCAACGTACCGCATATTAATAAAATTCTGTGTGAATATGTCACTGAATTGGAAACAAGCTGGTGGACTGCTCAATAGTACTGGTCAACCACCAACCAACTACCAACCCGCACTAGGTCCGCGTGTTGGATCATGGCCCACCTCTCACAGAGTTTTCGCCTGTGGCCCAGAAGTGGAAATGTTATCGGCTGTTTATATACTGGGACTCTGTCACCAGTCGGCATTGAAATCTGCAATAGTAGAGGCATCGCAAAGACGACGTTAAGAGTCAAATTTAAATGTTATCAAACCTGCAACCAGAACATAGCAACAGTGTATAGTTAGTTCATCATCATCATCTGCCTAGCATTTTCCCAGCTATGTTTGGGCCGGCTTCCAGTCTTACCGGACGCGGCTGAATATCAGAATTTTACATGAAGCGACTGCCCATCTGACTTTCGAAACCGGTAAAGTACTGGGTAATACGATACCCCTTGGTAAGACTGGTTATCAGACTATCGGGCCACTGACTACTTGTAACGACTGTCAAAGATCTACGAATGACAGCCGGAACTAACGGCTTAACGTGCTTTCCGAGGCACGGAGGAAACTCGGTATGTTATGGGTGGTCACCCATCGACGGACAAAATAAAATTTTACTCTTTTCCACCAAAAATATGGATGATAATCGCTACCTGCAAGCTTATAATTCAACTAGACGACAGAGAATCCTCTGCGAAAATCATAGTTTTTGCCGTTATTAATAAAATTCGACCTACGCAATCTATAAATAAGAGACACTATCCCAAAAACCCAGGCACGCTACCTAAAATACCTTCAAAATCGTAACTTTCTCCTGACCTTTGCGGCCAACATAATAAAGAAATATGAAAAATACACCACAGGGTTGTTAGCCCCCCATTGGGAACGTAAAACACATCCGATACACTTATGCACAACCAATAGTTGTTTACTGAAAGCTTTTCCATGTTAGTGAATTAGTCACGTTTCGTTGGTCCCAGTTTTTGCCTTATCCCGTGATTTATCCCAGCTGTGGGACCGATTTGTTACAACAAAATGAGAGATTGTCTTGTTAGGTATTCAAGGGGCGTGCTTTCAGTGTATGGTGCAGCAGTGATTTTTGTTTAATTGAGTCTCTTTGAGGCATGTGGGGGGGTTAATGAAAGGGTTTTCTTGGTTAAGTGGTGCGGCATTTCTTACTATAGTAAGATTTGGCGACATTTTTATCAAGGATTCTTCGTAGAAGACGGCCTCGCTAGTCTAGTGGTCGCAGGCGCGACTGCTGAGCATGAGATCCTGGGTTCGATTTCCATGTCGGGCAAATAGTTATGAGTTTTTCGTTACGTACACCTTAGAAACCCTTCGGGGTTGACAAGGCGTGATATTATGTTAGATTATAATTCTTCCAAATCCTAGGAAGTCAGTTTTTCTTATTCAGATACCTTTTTATTGTAGGGAATATTGTATGAAATACTATATCTTCATTGTTTTTAAATGGCATCATTTTAGTTTGTTTCCAAAACCAAAATGGCCATTATTTAAAATATTATCAATGTATTTCAAACATTGCTTTAGCAGAACACGTAGATATGTTATTACTTTCCAATTTATCGGCATTTTAAATTGTAACGTAGAAAAACCAACGTCCAAATAATAGACAACAGTGGCATTACGTAACATGCGCTCAAGAAAATAAACGCGCCGTGATGCGACCGAGCAAATACAGGATGAATGTTTTCGCAAAGAACTCTAGGGCCCTATGTGGCACAATCAGCCGTTTGCATTATGCATGAAACCATCCCGGGGCGACAGATGCTCGGGAAAGTTCCAGAAGGAGTGATATTAATATTTGTTTGTCAGGTGCTTGACTTGAGCTGTTGCTCTTTTGTTTAACTCATTCAGTAGTTAGTGTGATCACTGCAATTGAGTGTGATCTTCACTTAGTATCTACTTCTGCGATTTTGGGTATTGAACCAGTACCACGAATCGTAGGCATAAAATCAACATACACTTGTCCTTATCTCAATTGACAGCATGTCTTCTTTTTCCATACTTTTTATTAGTCGTCATCTTGGTAATTTGACAGCATGGTTTGCACAGTGGCTGAGCGATTGGCTGCTACGCTTCGTAACGCGGGTTCGATTCCTGAAAGGGACAAATATTTGTATGACCTACAGATAGTTGTTCCGAGTCTCGTTGTTTGTGTATGTGAAATTAAATGTTTATAAACGCACCCACAATACAGGAAAAATATCCTAGTGTGGGACTATTTAAAAAAAAAACAGTCACCTCTTTTCCAGCCATATCATTTTTCATACAGTTCATCCATCGTAGCCATAAAATATTGTAGAATACAGGGTGTTAACAGACCGTTCACTAAGCCGTCAACTAAGCATTCTATAAATCAAACTAAGTAACTCAACGCAAAAGTATTTCTGGGAAACGACTTTTTTTTGGGGTGCAAAATCACGTTTTACAGTAGGACTCAATACATTTTATATGGAGAATGGTACGGAGGTATTTAAAGTAAAGTTATATACATTCAAAACTAGTATTAAAAAAAAAACTTGTGAAAAAGTTGGAAAAATATAAAGAAAAGTTAAATAGAAAGATCCCAGGTATGGTCTAGAAGGGCTGCGAGACTGTTCGAAAGAGATACCGCGGCCCTGGAACACAAAGGGCAAAGAAGGAACATGGATGGGTTTTAGTCAGTAGAAGTCTGACACTCCCTTCGCTCCGCCCAGAGCGGCGGTGGTCATTTGATGATTTCCCATCCTAAAAAAAAAGGTATGGTCTAGAACAAAAAAAATATCGCAATGACGAGGAGAACAAGTAACTTTCGGCTTCTTCTCTTTCGGTATAAAGCTAAATGTTTACGTCAGCTGTTCAATAAATGATTTAACCCTACAAGCCATTGCTCCCCAGACCATTACGTTTTTATCGCTTAACTCAATAAAATCGAACGCCAAACTACAAAACCGTGTCTGATTCAAAATACATATTTCTTTTAAAAAGGAAAATGCCAGACATCAAGAGTTAAATCCAAGGAGATTTTATAGAAGTGTCAGCCGTTTGAAATCGAACCTATCCTGGATAGTGGTACGTCGTTCAACGCCAGCCAATCAATATTGAACAAGTGAACGCTTTTAGCCATAATACCTTTTATACACAATTTTCGTTCGTTCTTTATAAAACACGCTGTATTTCTCCGCGGTTTAAAATTCTAAATTGTGGTTTTATACCACAATTGTTATTAAAAAAATGTGTTTTGTTTTTATGTTGTGTAGAAATGAATGTTTTATTTCAATCATTTATCGTAATCATTTATTACTATGATGAATAAATAATTATTTTTTTGGGGTTTGATAAAACCCAAAATCTTATTATTAATTATAATGGGGAGATTTTGTCTTATATTTCTTTAATATGGACCATAAGAGAAAAAAAATATTCTTGTGAGACTTGTGTAAAGTTTTTTTTGCATGTCTTGAAAAATTTTATCTTATTTTCATTTTCATTCTTTAATATTATGCACTGCATAACACACCATTTTTAAAACTCGCTTGCAGTTGAAATCAAAATATTTTGATGCATATTTTTATGTTATACAGTATAAACTACCGATTCAAAGCGGATCCGCCATTGATTGGGTTCCATTTACGTCAAAGTTAATTCGATAGGAAAACCCCTTTTATATTTTTTACTGCCACATTTTTCACATTTAATTTGCCCGCCTTTTGAAAAAGGTAAACATTTTTCGAGCAACCTGTATATAGGCAGGTATCTATATTGTGACATCAGCATCAGCCTGTATAGCTTCATTAATTTCTAAAAAATTGGGAATACAGTGTATGCCTTTTTAGATTTGCAAAATGAAAATGGAATTCGAAATTCAACAATGGGTGTGCGGAAAGACAGTTGAAGATATGCGATTTCCTGAAACCAGAATTCTCTTATCTGAATAAATTCTTAAAAGGAACAGTGGACGTATGAAATGCGATTTCACCTAAATTCAGAATACTTAAAGGCATGTCGTATTCTGAATTTAGGTGAAATCGCATTTTAAATTACGTCTATTTTTAAACGGTACCTATACCTGTCTTAAAACTACAGATTTGAAAGTGTCAATTGAGATTAGACAAAACATAAGTATGGAGGAACTCATCACAACATAGGATAACCACTTAACCCCTTGGTAACCATAGACTTTTTGCTAAACGCAAGGAAATAAAATATAACAGTATTTTAATGTTTTGAAAGTATAGAGCTTCCATTTGGTTGATACTTCATATTAACTAATTCGAAAAGATTAACGAGTTGGAAAAAGGCTAAGCAGATGATGATTACACGATTATTATAAAAGTGGATGTCAATGTACTTCTGGGAACAAATGGCTTCTAAGACACAGGCTTCTCGCCTAGTTTAGAAGTGAAACGCTATAATAGTCTCTAAGCTGTATCTATTGTACAACTTAATCATAGTCACTACATTACACATACATGGTTTTAATGTACAAATTAACATATTTTTATTTAATTTTAAAGACCCTGGTGCACCACGTTCTTTCGCCTTTCGAAGAAACAACCCGGATAAAGATGATCCGGCAGAAAATCAAGGTATCAGGCCTCTTGCGCGATAATAGATATGCGTGCATGGACTTTTGCGCGCATGGACACTTGTGCGATTGGACTTTTGCGCGACTTAACGTCATGGGTGTCGTTTTCGTGGCTTTCGTGATACGAAAACTACGAAATAACGAAAATGATGTCAAAATGAAAATCCAAGATGGCGCCGAGGAAAATTTTTGGGTTTTCCTTCATGGGTGTCGTTTTTGTCGTTATCCATGATGAAATAACCGAAATTTTCCTCAGCGCCATCTGTGCTGGCACAAGTGTCCTTCACGCAAATGTCCCATATCCGAAAATCAAAAATAAGAAAGAACATTGCTCACAGAATAAACAAACTGGAGTAGAAATAGGCCGGCCATTTTAGACGTAGAACCTTTGAGGTAGACTTGTTTTTGAGTGGAGAACGGAAATCGGCAAGCGTTAGATGGGAAGCCCTCAGGCTAGGTGTTGCAACGATCTCACATTACTTTTGAAACTTGAGCATTACGGACTAGGTAAACTTGCACTTAGTTTGATAAAATCTTATTTGAATGATAGACAACAACAAGTTCAAATAAATGGTGTTAATTCAAAGGGTTTAAAAGTAAAAATGGGGGTTCCACAAGGCTCAATATTGGGTCCTTTCCTCTTTTTAGTATATATAAATGATCTACCCTATTTATTGAAACACCTACCTCAAAGTATGGTGTTAATCGCTGATGACACTTCCCTAATTTTTAAGATAAATAGACGGGCCCAAAATCTAGATGACGTGAATAATGCCCTACTTCAGGTCCATAACTGGTTCACAGCAAACAATTTAGTATTAAATGAAAAAAAAACTAAATGCATAATTGCTTTACCGAATGTTAAAAATAGCGATTGTGATATAGTATTGAATAAAGAGAAGCTTGAATTTGTAGATAAAACAGTTTTCCTGGGGATTACGCTTGATTCAAGGCTACAATGGGGTTCTCATTTAACATCTCTAGCGGGGCGGCTAAGTTCAGCAGCATATGCTATTAGAAAAATCCGTCAATATACTGATGTAGATACCGCTAGACTGGGCTATTTTAGTTACTTTCATAGTATAATGTCTCATGGCATTTTGATATGGGGACGGGCTGCAAACATTGAGTCTATATTTATTCTGCAAAAAAGAGCCATCAGAGCCATATATAATCTTCGAAGGCGTGATTTTCTAAGGGAACTGTTTAAGGAATTTAACATCATGACGGTACATTGTCAATACATCTATGAAAACATAATGTATGTAAGAAAAAATCTACATCTTTTTAATAAAAGAGGTGACAGACACAATTACGGTACTAGAAATAGAGACCAATTAGTTCAGCCAGGCTTCAGACTCGCTAAAGTAGACTCATCTTTCATGGAGTACTGTTAGAGATGCTATAATAAAATTCCACAAAGTATTCTTGAACTAAAACTAAATTTAAAACATGCATTAAACGCAACACTATGTAAGTAAGCATATTACAAGTTGGACGATTATATCGCTGATAAAAATGCTTGGCTCAATGCCGGTCCTGCTCCACAAGGACAGGGGCGCATAAATGGATAGCATTAAATATTATGTTGGAGCTGTTGAAGATTGTACAACTATCTTTGCATTGTATAAATTCAATCTCTTTAGTATTATATAACCGCATAGCCCATATTGTGTGAGTACTCTGTACTAGAAAGCTGTCATTCGCTGGAAACCTACGTATTTTCTTGACTTGAATGTACCCTGGCGGTTAAGAGTATGTCATGCTCATCAAATGTCTCGCTGATGGTGGCGCGTGTGTCGGATCATTTAGTTCCCTTCAAAATGGTTGAGTTGAATGGTGCCGATACATGAGTCATGTTCGTGAACGGGCGCTGTCAGTTGTGACTGGTCATCTCTTGGTTGCCACGGCTTATTTGAATTAATTATTTTTACTATGGACACTTTTAAAGTACACATCTTGCTACATCGTTCTCACATAAAGTACCATCTCAACATAAATGATGTAACCAAGTTATTGTAAAAGTATTCTGATTTAAAAGAGTGTCCATGGAGTTTCTTGCCCGTTCTTCTCCATAGAGATTTACGTTAGGAAATGGGCAACTACAGTACTTTCACAGTTTTTATGCCTTGTGACTGGGACTGTAGCTATTTTTCATTGTTGTCTTTGTTTCGACAATTCAAAAGTGCCTGTAACTGGCCTATTTGAAATAAATGCTTTGATTTTGATTTTTTTGATTTCTCTCTCCACATAATGGCGGCGACTCTTATCCAGTTGCTAAACTGGATAAGAGTCGCCGAGAAAATCGAGGTAAGTGGCGTGCAATTGGAGAAGCCTATGTTTGTAGTAGCAGTAATAGACTGTTGTAGGTTAACGATGTTTTAGTGTTTTTTTTTTAAATAGCTTTGTGTCTCACTGGTAATTTCTCCTGTATTGTAGGTGCGTTTACAAACATTAAACTCACATACACAAACAGCCAGACCCGGAACAACTACCTGTAGGCCATACAAATATTTGTTTCGTGCGGGAATCGAACCCACGACACGCAGCGCAGCTGTCGATCGCTCAGCCACTGCGCCAACCATGCTATCAAATGATGCACCAATTTTGAATAAACCGCATGAGCATCCTTCAAAGACGGACCTTTAGAGATGGACTATCAATTTGAGTGCTTGTGTTCTTCCACCAAAATGTTTAGAACAAATTTCGTCACAGAACTGGCCTTTTCTCTCCCACCAAGAGCGTCCCAAAACCCTCGGCACATCTATCAAAACAAAACCGATCCACATTAGATACGTAATTAATTGAGGACGTTGATTGATGATTGTCATCCAGTGACGTCACACTCATCAGGGAATCGCATTACGCTATTTCAATATCAGCATAGTAGCTTGATTGATCAAATTTCCCGTTCACTTAACTGTTGTTTGTTCTGTAATTCCTGTCAAATGTATCATGTTTATGTACCGCGTATACACTGCGTATACAGCGCGTATTTACTGCGTAGCTGGAGTATGACTTTTGTATTGCTGTTGATTATTTTACAGTTGCGATCTGTCAATGGTTTCCCCGAATACGAAGATTGCTGAATATGAACCCCTAAGTGACGTTTCGTAGAACTTCGTTTATGAACTCGGTGTCATAATATGGTTCTGAACTTCAATTCTTACTTTGTG
Source organism: Noctua fimbriata (assembly GCA_905163415.1). Taxonomy (NCBI): domain Eukaryota; kingdom Metazoa; phylum Arthropoda; class Insecta; order Lepidoptera; family Noctuidae; genus Noctua; species Noctua fimbriata. Next base: position 3,736,828 of record LR990942.1, on the reverse strand, counting down.
GTAAGTACCTCCTATTTGGCGTTTAATTCTTATTTGAACACAAAGAGGTTTAAAAGATTCATAGAGAGGACATTGGGAATATTTTCGTACAAGGATTTTGATCCCGAACATTTTCGATTTTGACACTGTAATGTTGCCTGACAAGCGGGCGTATGACACTAGACAGAGCAACTTGTTACAAGTGGTAACAAGTATTGTATTACGATTTTCTTCATCTTGACCCGTCTATCATTCGTTAATGTTTAAATCTCTTTGTTTGATTCTATGTCTTAATCTTTCGTGTTGTAAAAGAACACAGACACTAACATACAGTACAGCATGGCGTAAAACTTTGAGCTTTAGAAAAAGTTGCTATTTGAGGAGCGTGTATCGATCTTTTGTAAAACTCCATACGCCCACATCTACAGCACAGTACCTTGCTTTGCTTGTGTTTGTAGCATATGAAATTTTCAAAAATATTCGCTTTTTTTTTGTTTTTTTGACATTCAAAAGTGCCTGTGATGGTCTAATTGAAATAAATGCTTTGAGTTGAGTTGCGTCTAAACAAAAAATAACGGAAACCTACTGGGTCCCAACAGTATAATATAGTAGTACCGTCGATATTAAAAGAGAAAAAATAACATCTAAGATCTAGATCATCTATTCAAAATAGATTTTTTTTTAATTTTTGTATCTGCATAACATCACGCCTGTAATCCCTAAAGGGTTAGGCAGAGGTGTACCTAATAGTACACCCGCATTTCGCCAGTTATTTTAAAGTCACAGGTAATAAATAGGGGCGAGCCTATTGCCATCAACCGGGCACAGATCCAGACTCCGTGGCTGCTACTGAGAAATCCCTGATGGAAAACTTCAATATCATTTCGCCCACCCCGTCAACCGAACCCAGGACCTCTTGCCCAGAAGTCGCGCTTGCGACCACTAGCCCATTGAGGCAGATTGTGTCTACATATACGGACAAAGTGACCATAGCCACCATTCTCACACGTAACTCACTATTCTCTCACGTATCACTAGTACATTATTCGCAAAACTAGGACAAAGACAGGCACGTCCGACCAATAAACATCTCTTAACGACTTTACGAGCTCTCTTAATGTGCTAGACCCAGTCTAAGTGGCCACCAGACGTCTAAGTTTACGTTTAACAATGGACCACTATCAAAAACACGTGTATCTGTGAGTAGGGTTTGCGTTACCTGTTGTAGATTTCTAATAAATCTTTGAGTACAAAAACATAAAGTGTGACTGAATCAGCATCTTTAAATCATCATAATAAGGTAATACCTATTCATATGTTTATGCCGTTAAGGCAAAACAAGACTGTGACATCATATTTAATGTAAAATTTTGCGTGACATGATTGTGTATATCTCTCTCTGTACTCATGTTTTGAACAAATGAATGATCTTATACGGCTAAATCAAAGACTTGTAAGTAAAATCACGTTATTTATTTCTGGTTAAAGACATTTAATTCTCATAAACAAATAACATTTCACTTACATGAGAACAAATTTAAATATACATTAATCATTGTCCTTCGACACTCGGACTTACAATTTTTCTGACGTAATTAATATTATTTACTTACATTATTATATTATTATAATTTTGGTTTCCTTTATTTAAATTTTTTAAAATTATTTTATATTTTTAAATATTCCTTAAAAGAAATATTAAAAAAAAACATTTAAAAAATATAAAAAATTGTAGCCCATACAATAAGCTTATAATTTTATTATTATAAGCTTATTTTGCCCCATTGCAGGGCAAAGGCCTCCCTTTTTACATTTAACAAATTATTTTAGTGTTACAAATTATTAAGTTTGTGGGTACTCCTAAAAATCTAAGTTGTGACACTATGCGTAACTAACCCTCGCTTGCGATAAAGAGCGCAGTCCCGTTGTCACAATGCAGATAAATCAGTCAGTATTTCTAAAATTAAAGTGTCTGGCAGAAATTTCTGTCGACGGGAAGTGTCTGGCAGACATTTCTGTCGACGAGAAGTGTCTAGCAGTGTTGATTAATAATTTTTAACAATATTTTCTGCAACATATTAAAAAATCAGCACTCAGGTTTTAAGAAAAGTGGCACAAGTTAGCAGGTACGCTTACACTACATACTAACACTACTCGATGCCACACATTTTGTTAATCAGAAAATAAGTAAGGATTGGTGGCCCTGGCATCTTGGACCATTTATTTCGACGTTGAATATGTTTCTGACCAATAAATAAATAATAAATGTCAAAATCACGATCGTTCGAGAATAAATTATATATTTTTCAACTGCCAGTAACCGTACACTTCTAAAGTACTGTAGCTTTTTTATGAAAACAAACCACAACATCATGCCAACGTATTTCCAGGGGTATGAAATTTTAACCGTGATGAATCCTTGCAAATCGTTCTAGAAAAAGTATAAATCGACACAAAACTGTATTTTCAAAAGGTAGTGTACAAAGAAACCTGCACAGAAGTGCACAGGTCAGGCTTAGGCACGCCACACACTAAAAGTAAAAAGTAAACTCAACAGGTGCTCAAAGGTTCTAGTTTTTTAGGTGTGCTCCAAACGGAATCTTTCTTTTTGCGGCCAGTGTGTGGATGAAATAACTTTCTTTTTAATTTTCGACATGGTGAAAACTTTTGTAACTGGTTGGAACGAATGTTCAAAAACGTTTTTGGATCTGTTTTTTTTTTAATCTTCGTCAGCCTATTTTGTAAATTTTGACTGCAAATTTACCAAACTTATTTTATCTGGAAATAACGGCAAAGTCCTGTAATTCCGGTTACCGATACAATGGAAATATATAATCGATTTTTACAGAGAGTAACTGGCGCAAACAAATTCAACATTTTATGAATATTTTCGACATCGAGACCACCTTTTAGCGCTGTTTACCAGACTTCAATTTTACCACTATAGTTGAAAGACGTTTCCCATCAAAAATAAAAGAGCCATGAAATAATAAAAACGCTTAATAAAATGACAAGCAGGGTTGTTGAAACTTACGTTATGTGACTTCTTAGTTTTGATAACATTCACTAACTCATGGCTCACAGTTGTTGAATAACAACCGCTCTCATAATATTTGAAGCGGTTTGCTTCAGAATAGCAGATTTTCTGCCAGTTAGTCACCGGATACCTGTGCTGTGTACTGATTTAAAGAAAACGTTATTACATGAATATAACTGGTATTAAAAACACCCCCAACAAAGCTGAAATTTAGTTATTCGATCTTGTATACCTGAGAACCTTCTAGTTACGGAGATATTGAAGGTCAAAGTTTCAAATTTTTCACGCGTTTTTTTTAAATACAACATTATAAAGTCGTATCTATACTTTAAATATACCTCATCGATTGCTTTCTATCGGGAATGATCGAGGTCAAGAGCAGCCCAATTTTGTAATAAATAAATTTTAAAAAATACCTCCTTGATCCCAGCAGATCCATCAGCACAATGTTTTGAGTGCGTTATATCGATCCTACCGTAAAACGTGATTTTTGACACCAAAAAAAAATAGCGATAATTTTTGCGAAGAATTACTTAGTTTGATAAACAGAATGCTTGGTGGACGGCTTCGTGAAGGGTCCTTTTATACCTTCTATCATATAATCAGCTTTATCTCTAGGATGGCAATGTACGTGCAGATCTGGTATTGTCTATGGACATCAACATCATTGCCTACCTATTGCATAACATAACATCATGCCTGGAGTCCCCGAAGAGTTTAGCATCAGTAACTTTCCCATTTTGCTAATACTATTTAAGCCCCATGTAATGGAGCTTTTGCCGGTTGATGCACAGAAATCCGATTCTTGGTTGCTAAACGCAATTACACTGTCCGATATTGGTAGACCAAACCTCAGAACCTCACGCAAAGCAGCCCTCGAAACCTACACTGCAACCAAACAGCCCACTATCCATTAAACACAAATTACATACAAATATACATATACTCACGCATTTTACGTATATTGGTAGACAGAAGTAACAAAAAGCCAGCCTGCTACAATTCTAAACACAAATTAGTTATAGACAAGATTATTTTTTATTATTATTTCCGCACGCAAAATACGCACTTTACGGACGTGGAGTTGCAGACACCAGCCAGTTATACAATACAATATAGACAAGAAATACCTACCAAAAAAAAACAAATGGACGCTACACACCAAAGCCGCGAACAAGTTGGTGGCATCTCAAAATTCGACTACGCGGTCACCGGTTTTTATGTATGTTAAAAAACGTAACCTAACCTAACCTGCAACTCTAAACATAAATAAAATAATGAACTAAAACAACCATTATCAGCCACCACATCGATCACGTGACACGTTCAATTGACTTAATTTGCCGACCGATGGTAATTGCAATCATACTAATGACAAACTGAGCCGAGTTATCTCAACTGTGTAAATCAAATTATAATTGAAACGTGAATGCATGCGCTGGACGTGAATGTTAGAACTGATGTACTGATATTAAATAGTTAAGTCAAAATAGATTGATCATTCGATGTCTGGTCAGTGTATTTGCTCTCAAATAGTTTGAGCATAATAACATAACATAACATCACGCCTGTAATCCCCGAAGGGTTAGGCAGAGGTACCTATACTTAAAAGTACACCCACATTTCGCCAGTTATGTTTAAGTCCCATGTAATAGGGGGCGAGCCTACTGTTCTCAACCGGGTACAAATCCAGACTCCGTGGCTGCTACTGTTGCTGCTATTCCTGATGGAAAAACCCAATAACAATTTGTCCAATCCGGGAATCGAACCCAGGACCTCATGTTCAGCAGTCGCGATTGCAACCATTAGACCATCCAGGAAGTAAAAATAAAAGCAAAAAAAAGTTTAAGTATAAGCAGATTATAAAGGATGTAAATAGATCCTTAACGAAGCCGAAAGGCACTTGTTCTCCCCGTCATTGTGATCACTTTTTTGTTCTGGAACGCACCTGGGAACCTTCTAGCTACGGAGATATTGGAGGTCAAAGTTCCAACTTATTCACAAGATTTTTTTTTAAATACATGTTTTTAATGTAAGATTTTTACTCCACGACCCCCGTACTATTCAATCCATCCATCAGCACAATGTTTTGAATACGTTACATTGAGTCCTACCGTAAAACGTGATTATTCACTCTAAAATAAAAGTCGTTTACCAGCAATAATTTTTGCGTAAAGTTTGATGTACATAATGCTTGGTTGACGGCTTCATGAAGGGTCTGTTTGCACCTCGTATAATATATAATTATATTTATGCTTGATCATATGAGTTTATTTTATGTATTCTTTTTGTTGGTGTCTAGGTGTGTGCTAGCTGACATGTGACAATAATTTAGTTAAATGGATTCTTTGTAAATCACGTTCTGCTATCCTAACATACAGATGTGTTGCTAGGGAGTTTGTGTCGCCACTTTTTCTTCCCAGCTAAAACACCAACGCCCGTAAATCTATAGTCAAGTCAAAGTAATAACTTGAATTTAAGTAATTACTTATTACTAAGTATTCTAACTTTTGACAGTTCTAACTTCAAGCAATTACTATACTACAGAATAAAAATCTTAAAATATAACTACTTTCACTCAGGTAATCACTCTGACTTGTGTAGACATGGGTGTAAGCAGTGATGGAGGGCAGCCGTTTTGGGGACTTTCTCTTGTAAATTGGGACGTTCAAAATGGGCAAATATTCTGTCTAAATTAAATTTTAATATATGACTTTAAATTTTGATTTATATTATTGCCATTTCTGGGAAACGGACCTCATATCTTCGAGAGGGGAGAGCATGTCTTCGAGTTTTTGATCAAAAACTCGAACTCCTTACAATGTTTTCGTTAGACGTGTTCGAGTAGTGTGGTGGTGTGTGTGTGTGGTGTGAAATTACTCAAAATAGCGCGCCTGGTCTAGGTTTGAGCCAACGACCCACAGTTATTACGACGACAGAGCCGCTATCATTCCACTGGGCTACCACTGCTTTCTTTCGTCAACAAAATCGGTCCGAAAATCATCGAATCAATCAACAATCACAAGCTACACGTTAGATTTGTGAAATCTGTCTTTATCCTTGTAAAAAGTAGCTGGCATTGTTTTAAGGGAGAATTTCACCTATAAAAACTACGAAATAATAAAATCTACAACAGTGATGACACTGACGGCTCCTAAACTCAGTTTATCGGATTCAGTAGCGTCGGCATAATTAAAATTCCTTTTTTAATCGGCTCTTATACGTAGGCAATTCAGTTTAGTATAAAACTGATATTTAAATAGAAGTATTTGTCACTTAATTTGAGTAGTGTCAGCAGTTCTAAATGATGAAAAACATTAAATGTTCAATTATACAAATGAAGGTAATTTGCTTACCTACCGTCTGCGGATCGAGGCTAGGTGCACCATAATATTGGTGTTTTTAGGACTTTACTAATCGGTATGAAATCTGAAATAGTGCTGTCAATAGAACGACTGTACTAACAATAATCAATCAATCAATTCATTTATTTCAGACACAGTTGTGTACGATCCATAATTTTGTTAGTAGGTACACTTAAAAATAATATAAGTAATTAAATAATCAAACACCAATATAGACCACACAATAATTTTAGTTTTTTTTTTAAATAGAACCCAAAGTTATTAGTGTTTGATATCTTTACCTGGCTAGAGGAAGACCAAAGAAACGATGGATGGACTGTGTAAGGGATGATATGGCAAGAAAGTAGGTGTCTGATGGGATGACGAATAATAAATAAGTATGGAAGAAGAAGACATGCTGCGTCGACCCCAAATGAATTTGGATAAGGGCAAGAGAATGATGAATGATGATGATCTTTACTCTGGCTGCATACTCCTTTACATAGAAAAGATGTCAAAATTGTCACCCGTGGCAAAGTCTCACGAACGAGGCGGAAAAATTACAATTCACAAATTTTTTTTTTTTTTTAAATGCCCATAAACTACAGCACTATGAAATACTTCAATATGAAAAAGGTTCTGTATGGTGTCCGGACGTAAAGAATAGCACCATCCCATATCTTCCCGTGGGTGTCGTAAGAGGAGACTAAGGGACTTACCAGAGAATGGGCAGCAGCGTTCTCTGATTCTACAACAACCATACTGCGATCGCCAACCCGCCTGCCAAGCGTGGCGATTATGGCAAAACCCCCCTTCTTGGAGGAGGCCTATGTCCAGCAGTGGACTTTTCGGCTGAAATGATGATGATGATGATGATGAAAAAGGCATTTAAAACATTCAAACAATCGTAGGATAATCTACTTTTTCAGGTCTTTTTACTCGCAGAGCTTTACCAGTAAAAATGTACGAAAAACTCATGCAATCTGACCAGTATTGGTGTATGGTATATTTTAACTGAAGTCCGATTTTTTATTTAACTGAATGTAAAGTAATGCCAACCGTCAAAAAAACAGAGGCTTTATAAAAATCCATAGCAATATTTTCCATCGTAACATAAAACCACTGGTATTTTCATAAACGATACGATTTAGGATTATATATAATAAATAGTAAAAAAATACGTGGTTTTAATAAAAACTGTGTTTATTTTTCAAAGTAATTGAGAAAGTAAACAAAACCAGTTTAAGCTGGCCTCATATTTCATTAAAACCTAAGTCTTTCTGACGTTTGTCCAACTGTACGTAAAATATCAAACAGTCTCTACATTCATAATGGCACCCATATACCAGAGCCAAGGCATTTTCAACGTCCATTGATTCATCAAAGATTTAAAAGGCAAAGGCATTGAACATGTGCCAACATGGCACACCATTGTCAGCTCGAGCCATAAAATATGACCTTCTAACGACAAAATTCAGTGACACATACCTACTTTATTATTCTTTCATGTTATCATAGAGAACTTAACAAAGGCGTGCTTTTAAACAGCTTGTTGTTTTGGATGGATTATATTTTGAAGAATATAGGTAGTCTTCAAAAAATCTGCATGACTTCACATTTTATCTATTAATTTGTAGAAATAAATTATGATCACATGACACTTTCAAAGCCAAAGCTTTTTTATTTATTTTTGAATAGCAGTATTAGTACTAATAACTAATACCTACTATAATTGAATTTCAACAAGGTTGTCCCGGAAAACAAAAATATAAAATATCGCTATCCTCAGAACTGCAATCTGATGGTCACCCTTCATTGCACGATTTAATTACTCCTGCTTCTAGCTTCAGATTTAAAACGGTGATTTTGCGGACCTGGTTTTGTATATCTTTAGTCTATTTATTCTAAAAGGGTTTTCTTTTTACAAACCTAAATGGTTTCGTAAATAAGTAGGCAATTTAACTTTTTAATCTTTCAGTATACAATGTGGATCTGGAACTACGACATTAAATTAAAACGAGCACAGTACTAGTCCATCTAAACATTTTAAAACACGAAAATTAGTGGTTAACGGAAAATTTAAAAATTGCAATTTTCAAACAAAATAAATAGCAGAATCAACTGCATAAAAAACAAACACGCTTTATCTGCGAAAAGTCACTGACCGCTTGCGTGGAGCGGTTCGGGGCGCAGCGCTGCCGGTAGGTAGTCGAAGGTAGGTATTTTAGTCGAAGAACAACAAATCAGTGGCATAAACTCACGAAGTTGCACGTTGTTAATTAAAAGATCACTGATTGAAAAATTAATCACATAATATCATATTACAATCAGAATTTTTACCATCAAACATTCGTGTGTCACCATATCTCTCCCGATATGTATGCAATTGTAATGCCGCATTTTGGTTACATTCTCCTTACGTAAGTATCATGTCGGTGTACACGGCAACTGGGTACCTTATTTGACGCATAATTAAACTACAAAACTTACAAACCTAACATAAATCAGGAAACTAGCTACCTATTAAATGCCTTATTAGCTAACTAATATTACACTAACACTTAACAATAAGTCACACTAACCTATGCACTAAGCCAACTATCATAAAGCGTCTTTAATCACATTATCAACTAACACTTTTCATAAAATCACGACAATGCGCGCGCGGCTCGTCTCGTGATAAAAAAATTAGGCGAAGGGCGCTTTCCAAAGGGCGCCGCTATGCACTGACTGACATAGTTACAGAGTCCGAGACTTTTCGCCAAAAAAAATCCGCTCACACACATACGCAATGGTCTCTGCACCACTAATGAATAATTTGCGTAAGTAATATTTCTTTTCTTTCTAATTGTAGTATTTTGTGTACTGGGCGGGGCGCGTCAGAGTGGAATCGTATGACACATTTCTCTGTCTTTCAAGCATATTGAGAGGTAGAGAATAAAATCATACGTTTTGCACAGGTTCTTGACCTTACAATGTTTACCTACGGACTAAGATCTACATCATGTTGTAAAATAAGAAAATGAAAAATAATTTCCTGAGGCATTCATTGGATTTGATTGATTTTTTGTATACGGGTAAAGAACATGACACTCTTAACGTGGTTTGAAGGAATGTCAATCGTCCTGCTCCACTTTGTATAGAGTTTACAAAGAATCGTTGTTGGCAGGATTAGGGGAGTGCCGATAATCAAAGACTCAGTTTCATTCACATGCACACACACCTAAATAAGTGCCTGAGTACATTGCTGGATTATCGACATTCGACTCTGTGCCGAAAGTTGATATTCCATCAGTGAGTAATATTTAGGCGTTCGTGTAGGTGTCGCTTTGGGTAAATGGAAACAGGCATAGAAGTATTATACACACATGATTATTATTATATACATGAGCAGTGATAGTCTAGTGGTGTGACCGCCAGACTGCCAAGTGATAGGTCTCAAGTTCGAACCCAAGACACACACCTCTGATTTTTCGGATTCATGTGCGTATTGTATAATTATCACTTGCTTCGGTGAAGGAAAACATCGTGAGGAAACCAGCATGTCTGGAAATCGTACAAAAGAAATATTTAAGAACTATGACTTATAGGTGCTTTCACTCTTCTGCGTCTTATGTCGATTTACTGAGAAAATATAATCTTCTAAGTCTTACTGGCCGGCGGATGTTTCTGGAGACCGTGCTCCTGTACGACCTTTGCAGAAACACGTACGACTCTTCTGATATAGGCAACAGAATTTGTTATTTAGTTCCCAGAAGAATGCATTTGCGCAAACAACCGTTGTTTGCAGTGAGAGCATGTCGAACAAATGCTGGTGTTCGAGCACCGTTGCGACGTCTTGTTGACAACTATAATAAACACTTTCTTGACATCGATTTATTCTGTGCAGCACGTGGAAGATTCCGAAACTCGACTCACAAGGCAATCAAGGAATTAGACATCTTGTCCTCTTACTCATAGATTATTATGTTTCATAATCAATGCACTAACGTATTATTTAAAAGTTTAAAATCACTGTTTTTTGTTTTCATTCATATTTTTGTCACTTTTAACTTCTCTTCGAAGCGTGTTATTAATATTTTGTTTATATATTCTGTGAATAACGCCGCTGATTACATAATTGTTAATTTTAAGTTGTATGTCTCTCCTATGCTTTATTATGTAATTGTTTGTTGTTCCAAATAAATAAAAATAAAAAATAAAATATTTCTAGACGGCATGAAAAGCCAAGTCAGATGCCCAACTTGGTGTCGGTGGCCTGGTGTAGTGGTGTGGTGTGTCCTGGTGTCTGGTGTGTGGTGGTGTGTTTATCGTGTGGTTATTCACACGATAAAGAAATATTTTTATTATTTCCACTGCCAATGGTTCTCGTACCAGAATACAGCAAAGCTGCTTTGCGTTATGTGTATCGTAAAAGGTGACATGCAACGTCATCCTGACAAGCCGCGGCAGAATAACAATAACAACAAACTAATATGATCATCAATCATACAGTGCCACATGTGGTGATTACGACCCTTTGACGGTTAATTACACCTGTCCAGTATACCTCTGTTTACCCCAGTAACGTCCAATGAAAGCAAGTTGGAACCAATAACTTTAAATAATAAAACAACCAAGTACCACGTACACATAAAATCCACTGCCTTAATTACATTCAAATTGATGAAACCAAGACCCGACAACCGATAATTTCTGAAAAGAAATTGATTTCGAATCCTAGACGACTAAAACAAAACGCGCTCGTTCTTTTCTGTGAACAAAATTCAACTTTATAGCACTAGAATAACATCTAGTTTTTCTCGTCAAATAATTACATAACACCTCGCTTTACATATGCCCTGTTGATTTGATTTCAGCACTCACAGCAACTCATAGCAGTCGAATCCAATTAAGTCTGCTATTGTTAACGTTAGACATATCAACGATACGTGCCGTTGGTTTTGAATTGTAAGGTTTTTGACATGACAGCGAACGTGCTTCAATTACTGGAATTTCATAAATCGAATAATTAATATTCGAATTGATAGTGATATTTTAAATGTTTACTTATGTGGAACTAGATAATTATATTTGTACTTTTTAGAATGTCTATTATTGAGAAGTTTTTAAAACGGGAAGGTTTCTAAAAATCATACCGAAAGAATAACAAAAGGCGATAGAACATTCCAAGACAAATGCGTCTCTGTTAGTATACATTTGTGAAATGTTGATAAAACTAAGTATATTCCATAGCCACGTGCCAAAGTTCCTTGTATTTAACTATTGGTAACAACCATGCAAAATGTTTCCTAGCTTAATTTTTTTAACCTTTGTGGAATCTATATTTTCGATCCGTTTGGGGTTGAAACTCTGGGGCCGTGGGGTCTGAGTGATAGCATGTTTAAGGAAATTTCGAAACGCCTAGTTGACGCTTCCCGTGACCCAAGGTCCGTCTTTTACCATGGCCACAGGCTAAGTGTTGCTATACATACATACGTGGCAACGCCGCCAGTCTATTGGGCACATTAAAAGCTGACAGCGTTGAGGAGGAATTTTGAGATGCCCTTTTATAGTTTGTTATTAGTTTATTTAATAGTTTTTATGTAAATATTGTAATTTTTTGTGTATATCTTTTAATTTTGTGTGCAATAACGATTTTTTTAATATATTTAGCCTATGGTTTTCACAGAGTCAAAATTATAACCTAAGAGCAGGTAAGCCTAGCTTAGATATTCTTATATTTGCTACGAAATTGCTGCCCTAGCTTACTTAACTGTCAGCTATTTCCTTTTACGACTAACTTCTAGATTTTATGGTTCCAAATAATCTACCTCATTACAGAATGCCCATAACACACATTATGGGCATAATTTTCGTCTATAAAATTAATACAACATATAATTTTGGTAAGAATTTTGCAGTGCTATAATTTCGGTCAAAGGTTTGGCTAGAAAATTAGCATGGCCGGAAATCCTGCCAGTTGTAGGCCTACAGTTTGTACCTAAAATACTAGGTAATTTGAACTGTGCTGACTTGACTTTTGATATTTTACACTGTGAACAAGGTTAATAAACTATATGTATGGCTCTCAAAATAGTTTTGATTTAAGGTTCTAACACTTATAAATAAAATAAAAACTTTTATTTCAGACAAAGTTTACTTGCAGAATACATTGTTGAGAATCTGTGACGTTATGATTTTTCAACACTTTGCTACGAGCATTTAAAATCTTGTATGCCTTTTTTATTTTAGCCAGCTAGGTTGCTATTCCTATAGACACGATTGATTTTTGGTAGCGGACAATTTTTTTATTTTTTTTATAAACATTGCATCTCACTAGGAGTCTCTCCTGTGTGATGGGTGCGTTTACAAAAAAAGAAACTCACATACACAAACAGCCATACCTAATAAAAATATTTGTTCCGTGCAGGGATCCAACCCAGGACACGCGGTGTACCAGCCAATCACTTAGCTACTGCGCCAACCGCGGCGATCTTAAAAAAATCTGAAAAGTCCGAATAGGAGTACTTCTGTATGCATGTGAGTGTTCTCTTATTAAAACCCCTGATCAACCATTTACGTATATTTATATTGTAATACATAACATAACGCCTGTATTACTCAAAGGGTCAGCAACGATATACCTATAACACGACTACATTTCGCCTTTTAAGAATAAGTTCTATATAATACTAGCTGACCCGCGCAACTTCGTCTGCGTTCGGATTCTTAAATGCTCCGCTCGTTTTGGTCGTAGCGAGATGTTGTGTGTAGCCTATAACCTTCCTCGATAAATGGGCTATCAAACACTAAAAGAATTTTTCAATTCGGACCAGTAGTTCCTGAGATTAGCGCGTTCAAGCAAACAAACAAACTCTTCAGCTTTATAATATTAGTATAGATGGGGCGAGCGTATTGCTATCAACCGAAACAAAATCAGACTTTTGGCTGCTACTGAGAAAGTCCTAATGGAAAAACCCAATAATAATAAATAATAAATTAATAAATTCCATTTATTTCAGGTCCGAGACCCATATAAAAAACAAAAATACCAAATTAAAAACACAAATTATAGCTAAAACCTAAATATCAGAACACACATTACATTAAATTAGAAATATTATTGAATTAAATTAAAACGTCAAAAATAAAATACACAATAATGATTTCAATGACTTGAGAATGGAACCAAGGACCTAATGATTGATTCAGGTCTATAAATTTATCGCCATATTACAGGGTGTCCCGTAATTCAACATACAACATACGGGGTGATTAAGATTTTGGATTGAAATTTCCCGACTGGTATAACCTAGCCTATTTATACCAGTCGGGAAATTTGTGATCATGGTACCTAAATATGTGATTTATGGTGTTGATTTTCAACATTTTCTAAAGTATTATTTACCTTTTATCACTTAACCAAGTAACACAGTTTTTTTTTTGGCTGACCTCGTATAACCTAGCCTATCGCCCTGATCCGCATTGCATTATGTTGAGTTTCGGGTTACCCTGTATACGGATATATGTACGTGTATATTTGTAAGACCGCATAGTCCATGTTACGCCATTGGTTTGCTCTCAAAGTGATGACTGTATCCGCGTGACTGGGACTAGCTACAAAATAGCTATGTACAGCAACGTGACCTATCGTGGAGTTGTTGATATCTTGTTTTTTATGTATAATAAATACATCACAAGGACAATGTCAGGGACACTCGTGTAGACGTGATCATGATATAAACAGCTACATGTTGTGTATTTCTTGCTACAGTTAAGGTAGCAGTTTTTTTATTCAATTTATTTCAGAATATGTATATTTTATCACATAAACCTTACTTATGCAACGTCAAAAGATTGGTGCACGGTTTGGGTTGATTATAAATGTTCTGGCTTTTGAGAGTTACACTGTTACTACCTATGTGTGTGTTCTGTTACTGTGTGTGTGTCCCCAAATACTTTCGGGAATAGTTTAGTGGGCTTGTATCAATATTATAGCTCCCGGAATAATACTTCGCTAATGACATGTGCACCAGACTTATTTAACAAATTATTTCAAAACACGGCCTTTCTCATTCAATTTTGAACCGAAATTGTTTAAGCGACAAGCTCCTTAATCTTGAACTCTGATTCCAAACAAACAACAACGTACCAAGTACGACCAATAACATTTCTTACATTCATCATCTGCCTAGCCTTTTCCCATTTATGTTGGGGTCGGCTTCCAGTCTAACCGGATGAAGCTGAATACCACTATTTTACATAGAGCGATTGCCTATCTGACCTCCACAACCCAGTTAGTACTGGTTAATAAGATACCCCTTGGTAAGACTGGTTCTCAGACTTTTTGGAGCACTGACTATCTGTAACGACTGTCAAAGATCTTCAAATGGCAGCCGGGACCAACGGTTTAACGTGCTTTCTGAGACACGGAGGAAACTCAGTATGTAATGGGTGGTCACCCATCCACAGACCAACCTTGGCAAGCACGGCTTAACCGACCGACCCAAGCGATTGATCGACCCGAGTGGCTTTTAATATTTAGCTACGAGCTCACAACACAACATTTATTACAAAACCTAATTAAAATAACAACATCTGCTATTAAAAACAGAACTAAAATAAAAGCTAGCAGTAAACTGGTTGGAACAGCAACTTATTACAACTTACGTTAATATTATTAAGGCTGTGTATTCGGCATGGTTTTATACAGTGGGCGGGCAGTGGATAGAATTTAATTAACCGCTGTGCAGTTGGTAGCCTGCCTCACGGACCTGTCTGCTGGGACGCCGACGATCGACGGTGCCAGTTTTGGGAGGTAGCGGGGCGATTTGATAAAAGAAACCACGTCAATTAATGAATTAATCTTGATCCTGATCTGTCTCGTTGGTGTAATGGTTGCGTTGCTTAGCGTTACTACTGAATGTCAGATTCTATTTTTGGCCCACACTAGGAATTTTTTCCGTATTATGGGCGCGTTTACAAACATTTAAACTCACATACACAAACAGCCAGACCCTGTACAATTATCTGTAGGCCAAACAAATATTTTTTTCGTCCGGGGATCGATTCCGCGACACGCAGCGCAGCAGTCAATCGCTCAGCCACTGCGCCAACCGTGTCGTCATTCTAGGTTCAATTCCCAGGTCTGGTAAAGTGTTTTACAGTAGCACCCTTCCAAATAAAATAACTGACTGCTTTTAATTTAAAGTTTAACTGCAGTTCGAATTAATACATCATCTTCTGCCTAAGGATGTTGGGGTTGGGTTTCAGCCTAACTAGATGCAGTTGAATGCTCGTATGGAGCGGTTGCCTATTAGACCTCCACAATACTGGCAGCCGGGAAAACTGCTTAACCTACTTTCGGATACGGATATTTATATTTACGGATGGTCACCCATCCACGGAATTACTCACACCCGCACACTTTGACATTTTAACTTATTTCATTCTATACAACATTAGTTTTAGTATATGCGAAACCTGAAACACGTGTCTAGTATTTTTATGTAAAGAATCTATGTACAACATTTCAAAATTATATCATGAAAAATCACAAAGTTATAAGCTTGTTCTGTTACCTGGTTGTCCGCACAAAAACGTGGTCACCACGCGGCACCACCGTGGTGTGCACGGTGGTGCCGCGTGGTGACCACGTGACCACCAGCGTCGTCTTGAGCTCATTGATAATAATAATTTGGCAGTAGGTACCAAAATGATTGCGTTAGGTACTTAGTGTCGCTCGGAGTCCAACTTGTAGCCTGTTTTAAATATTTTTGGAACAAAATATAACATGGTTTAAAAATGATTGGAAGCGATTCAGTTACTCATTCTGAACGAACTATATTCAGGTTTCGCATATACTAAAAATAATGTTGTATAATCTATACGCGGGCGCGTCGCCACGTAAAATCTGCAATTCATTGTAGAATTTCCAAAATCCGAAGATTAAAGCTGTTTTGTGAAGAAACTGAGATTTTGATTATAAACTTCCAAAATGTCCACTATCAGACATTAATTGGCCGACCTTTACAAGCATTGGCTGTTATTATGTGGCCACTAGCCCCTCTTTCAATACAGAAAACAACACAAAAACCTTATAACTTAAACCAAAACTGCGGCCACACAATACCCTGCCGCTCACTCACCCTACATAAGTTATTACCCTCCTCATAGTTAAGTTACAACTTGGTTTGTGGGTCAGTCTTAACGTCTTGGGGATAAATGTTAAGGAAGAACCCTTTTTTCTCTCTTCCGTCTTATCAAAATATTTGGTGAAATTTTAATACATTTCGTGGGTACGGTGGGTCACGTAGAACGTCTCGGTGGACTTTAAAAATGTAGGATGATGTACTAGAGGATGCAGGATAGTTTATTTTTATTTTTAAAGAGGATGACGTGTGCATTTCTTTATTTTGTCAGAATGTGTAATATACTGTCTTTCTGGGTATAGTGGAGGATATGAAATATAAAATCTGAAATGGAAACTATATGAAATAAAAATAAAGTCATGCACACAGTGGGAGTGTCGTTATCATACAAACTTTTGTCATGAATTTGAATTTAGACACTAAAGATTTTTTTATAACAGTCGAAAAAAAACAACGTTGGCTTTTAGAATCTATTGTAGGTACTGAATGCACGGTAAAGTAAGTTTGTACCACGGTGTCCATGATGGCATCGTGTATAATTATTATTATTATCATTTTTTTTGTATCACCAGCTAAATTATCTAAATAGGCAAATCGGAATATAAACAATACCATGCTAAGTACTAGGTATATCCAAACGATTAATTTACATTTTGTTTACGGTTTAACGCAATTCGCAAATATTCAATTTGCGAATAGTGTAAGCCCGCATCCTCTTTATTTGCGCGTAATTTTTACCTGTCGATGCATGTTTTCAATCTATTGGGTTTAATTTATATTCAGTTTTCAATAGATAAGTTTTAATGAAAAAACTTTGTAATTTGTTTGTATTGCAGAGAAATTGTTTTGCTTTATCTGTAATAAATAAATTTCAATCAAGTGAAATTGGATAACATTTGAAAACTTTAAACATAGTTATAAATAATTTTATATATTAATCTCGTATTTTAATTTAAGTTTGGGAATTTAAGGTTTTACCTACATTTTAATTATACATAATTACATATTACACCGAATTAATTGTATATTATACCGATGGAGGTACGACCTCCTTTTCATTATACAATATGTTAAAAAAGCCTGTCCGATACGTGAGGGCATTATTAGATATGAAGATTAGATTCTTTTAACGTAATCCTTTTTGGACAGCAAGTAAGCAAAAAAATAGCCCGAAAAAAAATAAAATGTACTGAAATGAGGAAACTTATGTGACAACACAGTGTAGCAGGCGGCGACACTCCGGTCACTTAGTGATGGCTCGGGTAGTGACGTCATAAACAAACAATTGACGATCGACCGTACTAATCCCGAAGACCGTGTTGTCAAGTTTTAAAAGTTTGTTAGACTGAAGGGAAATCGCGATAAGGACCCAACAATCATGCATTTTAAAATGCATTAATATTTACTTTCATGAATATTTTATGTTTCTTATTTATTTGGTAATATTATTGGTATACCTATAATGCCCGTTTCGGATCGGACAGGGCTTTTTTTAACATATTGTATGTTACACCAAGCTTAGAAAAAAAAAGATATTTTTCAGTGGTTTAACAGGACATAATTGTAATAAAGTGTTTTTGGAGCCGTCTAAACCATGCAAAGTAAGGCGTCGTTAGTTAGTCAACAACTGCAAAACTTAGTACCTAAGTCAAGTATCAAATTCGCACTTAATTCTAGTCACAGCTAAAACAATTGAGTGCGGTAGCAGTCTTGCAGAATCTCATCAGTTGAGTGTTCCTACCGTGACCCGGTAAGTAAATTAATTAGGCAGGGACCCACTGGCCGGTGTCTTGCCTTAGCGTTTTCAATAAGGACGCCATTTTAAAGTGGTGTGATGCAATTTGATGACTGAAAAAACTGTACCTACAAAATTCGACCATCAGTGTTTTTCTTGTAAAGAGCTTATTATAATACCATTTGAAATCACAATTGCATTTATTAATTTCCATTTAAACTTCAATATGTGGACAATTATAAATATAATTATTATTTTATTGTAGTAAAGCAGCTGTTTTTTTTTCTAAATATTATATTTCTAAGATTTTAAACTATCATGGTCACTAACATTATTATTTAGACTGGAGACGGGATATTAACAAACAAAAAAAAACAGTTTGTTTTTTAAAAGAAACAGTAAACATGGTAAATATCCCGTCTCCAGTCTAAATAATAATTATATTTCTATTTATAATAAAATCGAGAATGCAAATGTTTGTGTGCATTAAAGAAATCCAATATTTAAAAAAATACCATCGTACGGGTTACTTGGCAAATAAAAAAATAAAAGAATTTCCAATGCAATACTCCTGCCATATTAAATTTCAAAGTACAGAATTCAGGCTAAATTTTTATTCTCAGTAATGAAGTGATGTGGTAACGCTGATGAGAGAAGCCACATCTCCTGGGCTGCCTGCAACTTGATGAGATTATCCTACTTTGAAATTGGAGCCATGGAATCAGCGGGATAGAGAAATATGATATGTTTGCGGTGTTGTTGATTGGTTTTGCTGTCTGGAATTTTTTTTCTGAGAATCGATGTGGTATGTATGTTTTTGTATTGATTAAATAATCAAAAAGTTTTCAGTAGGTAGTTTATGTATAGTTTTAAACTCGGCCTGTGTAGTAAATTATGCTTCTTTTCCGCATTATGGCACAGAATAATTTCTAACAAGATTATGGCATATAGCTAAAGTACAATGTAAGCCCCTAATTTGATTTATGGATTGGCATAACTTGTTTCCTGCCATCGTATTACCCAGTACTAACTGGGTTGTGGAGATCAGATGGGCAGTCGCTCCTTGTAAAATACTGGTATTCTGCTGCATCCAGTTAGACTGGAAGCCGACTCCAATATTGTTAGGAAAAGGCTAGGCCGATGATGATAATTTGTTTACTGGCTCTTATTTGTACTTATAGCGTTTTTTCAGTACAAATTTTGAAACAACGCCTTATTTAGTAAATCCCAATGTGACCACTATTATACAACATTAGTTTTAGTATATGCGAAACCTGATACACGTGTCTAGTATTTTTATGTAAAGAATCTAAGTACAAAATTTCAAAATTGTATCATGAAAAATCACAAAGTTATAAGGTTATTCTGGTTGTCCGCACAAAAGCGTGGTCACCACGCAACGCGCCCGCGCACGGGCCTCCAGCGTCGTCTTGAGTATTAATAAACATAATTTGGCAGTAGGTACCTAAATTATTGCGATAGGTGCTTAACGTCGGTCGGTGTCAAACTTGTAACTTTTTTTTTTAAATATTTTTGGGACAAAATATAACATGGTTTAAAATGATTGGAATCGATTCAGTTACTTATACTGAACAAATTATATTCGCATATACTAAAAATAATGTTGTATACTGGCAATTATATTGGCAGAAGAAAATGTTTTACTTCACCAGGTAATGTTAAAGACTATTTCCCGGATTCATCAACTTAAAGCGATACCTTATTGAATGTCAAATATGATTGCACCGTTGGAATTTCAGCTGTAGGTGGTTCAGACCAAGCATTTAAAATAGAACAGAATGTTTTTATTTATGAATTTATTTAGTTATCATATACAGTTAGTGGAACTGGTCTATTATTTGGGCATGGTTATTTTCGTAGACTATATTGAATAGATAACGCTGCTTATTTATTTATAGCAGAATCAAGAGCTATAATAGACGAACGGCGAATATTGTAAATAACATTTTCAATGTGAATTGGATCTTCCAAGAAATTCACGTTAATTGCTTAAAGGCGTGTTTCTCGCTCAAAATTTATGAAATATTGATAGCACCAAAAACATATTATTTAAGTTGAGCAAGACGGCTATTGTTTACAATGTATCCGAAGCAACGTCCGTGTAATTATTTATATTCCTATTTTTTTAATGTGACGCTAGCTTTCACTAAAACTAGGAAACGCACAAATGTATTGCCTAAACAAAAGCGAACTTTTGAACTTTTAAGGGACGGTTCGGTGCAAAAAGTCTAAAATACAAACGTCCAATAATATTAATGACTCTTGACGACCTGAATAGCGCTTCTGCCGCTGCAATAAAAATGGCCACCTACTGGGCCCAAACCGTCTAATATGGAAGGAACACCGATACGATAAGAAGAAGAAGAATGCCTGTTTATACTAAGTAAGTACGTAGGACTGCCTCGTTGGTCTAGTGGTCGCAATCGCGACTGCTGAGCATGGGTCCTGGGTTCGATTCCCGGGTCGGGCAAATTGTTATTGGGTATTTCCATCAGAAATTTCTCAGTAGCAGACTCGGAGTTTGGATTTGTGCCCGGTTGATGGCAATAGGCTCGCCCCCTATTACATATGACTTAAAAATAACTGGCGAAATGTGGGTGTATACTATTTAGGTACACTTGCCTAAACTTTCGGGGAATACAGGCGTGATGTTATGTTTGTGTAATACTTAGCGTACTAAATGAACCCCAAAGTATGAAAGCGCTCTATTGGAATTTTATCTCTAGGGCATTAAGTAGAGTGTTGAAAATTGAACAGAGCGGGTATTGCCGCTTACTGATAGTGAAAAAAAAAGTAGTATAAATAGAATATCATTTCTCACATTAAATCGACAGAATACACATGTTGGACCCAGTAAAACGTTAATGTCAACTTTTATGTTACCCGCGGGAGATGGGGTGACCTATTGTTTGACCGATGTCCTCAAGGTCGGCAGATACAGGTTAATGTCACCTGATATACCCCTAGGGACTTAGCAGACTCTTTTGTCACGAATCCATTATTTTTGTATCAGAGATTCTGATGATACACTGACCTTACTGGTGAGGTTCTTCAGAAAGGTTTGACGTGGAGTTGCGGACTCCAGCCCGTTATACAATACAAGGTCAGGTGCGTAGTACTCGCAACCGGCGTGCGTGTATGACCAGATTTATGAACGTGGACGAGGCAAAAGGAGTATGTAAGGATCGTAGCAGGTGGCGTTCTGCCTACCCTCATTGGAAAATGGCGTGACTTTATGTATGTATGTAGATTTTGATGTGCTACCTAAAGTTCATTCAACTGATCGCACACAATTTCAAAGGTTGGTGTTTTAAGAAAAAAAACAGATTTTGTCATGCATACTGATTGGATTTATAAAGAAAGAAAAGGTGTTTTTTGGACTCACACAGAATTTCTAAATTAATTATGTTCGTCGTCATCGGTTAGCATCAAAAAATCATTAACATTGTCGTTTTTATACAATTATCATCAAAATTAACACAAAATTATTCAATACGTAGCGTTTTAGCTTGTCAAAAATATACAGGATTGAGAACATCAACGCGCAAACAGTTATCTTATCACGTAATCATTCATCATTCCGAACGTCACATAGAAAATTTTCATCGTTAATTTAAAAAATATCAGTTGGTCCATACATTTTGGGGGGGTGCATTCGGAAAGGAGCACTGAACAAGTGGCTTATTCTCACACTTTTCAACAAAAATAATATTTTGTTGCCGGACACGTTCCTGGATGACCATGGTCGTACGGTTAATTACGGCGTAGTAGGCTTCTTTGCAGTGGTCCTTAAACCTTTTGACCGCCAGAGCCTAAACGCACGCGCGTGCCCTCCACGTCAAGCCACAATTTCATCTACCACTAGCTTCTGCCCGCGGCTTCGTCCGCGTGGAGTTCGGGAATTGCCCACGGAATCTTACTTCTGGGATAATAAGTAATCTATGTATGTATAGTACATACATAGATTTACATGTACTTGCTTATAACTTGCAAATATTAGTTCATAGTAATATCAATTAAATTACATTTGTGAAATATCTTGGTTTGAGATTGGACACCGGTGACACCAATCAAATGATTTATTAGGAATCTATTTATAGACATAATACTTTGACATAATATTTAATATCAATGTCGCGTATCACGAGCCAACGCGAAAATCGGTGGAATAAACCATATTTACAGATACGTCTACCTCAGAAAAATCCTAACTACTTAGTAATAGGTAAATACTCGCCCCGCACGCCCCGCGCAACACTGCGGCATGCCCCCTCTACGTGAGCTTCGAAGTCCTATTTGATTATATTAGGGGATGATTTTGGAAAAACTGATACACATAACTTATAATTTTAATTGAAGAGTGTGAACACCAATTTTCAATCGACCCAGTAAATATTAAGTTTCACAGAAAATTCAACACCCCATTTTAGGGGTGGAATTCCGAAAAACTCTTTTTTAGAGGATACCTACTCTTCAAAAAGAATACACCTTCCAAGTTTCATGGGCTGTGCGTTGATATATCAGTCAGCCAGACAGGACATTAAATTTTAAATTGGGGGATGATTTAGGAGAAACTGTGATACACATATCTCATAATTTTAACCGAAGAAGAAAACACACAAAAACACAATTACACAAATTTTAAAGTCAATCGACTCAGGGAATAAAAAAAAATCACAGAAAATTAAACACCCCATTTCGCCCTCTTAGGGGTGGAATTTCGGGGTGCGTTGTCAGAATTCCTCCTCGTGTGCCCGATGGCTGCCGGTCCCTTTCGATACGTCGGGAGGGAATAGCAGCTGCCGGGCCGGTGCACCCTGGGCGTGGGCAGTATCCTTCCCCGAGGAATGGGAAGAGATTCTTATTCCTCGGGGAATGTTACTGTCCATGGCTAATATTCTGACATGGGAGGGGTCATTTATGGACCAAGGGGGCGTTGCTCCGCGTGACCCTCTGAAAAGCAGAGGGCACAGCGGAGGAGCAAGGGCGGGCTCGGTGTGCACTTACCCTGCCGCCGAGCAGACAGTGAAGGACGTAGTCACTCACTGTCCCCGTCGATATCGTAATCCCACCGTCGAAGTGTCGTGGATCATGTCTCGCGGCTTCGAGTGGGACCGAGGGTCTTGGCTTAACCGCCCGGACCGTGAGGTAGAAAACCTCTATAAAAAGTTACCCCGAATCTCAAGCGGCGGCGCACCGCGAGGAGATGTATGGCTGACGGGTTCCTATGGAAAATCAGTCGCTAGTGCGAACCACTGCCGGGCCTGGCTATGGCTTATCTGGGTACAGGGGGCACTGCCCAGATGGACTTTTTATTTCCCCCATGCTCGTGGGAACAAAATGGAAAAACCAAGAACGCAAACGACGGCCGGGAACGGCGAAGAAAGGGAGTCGAGGGATGCGGGGTCGGAGTCCGGCGACGCATCCAGCGATGTGAGCGCGGGAGGCTCAGTGAGCTCCCGGCGCGAGAGAACCGGAGCCGCTGCGGAGAACAAGGAGTTCTACCGCAAGCGGTCCAGGCCGGCAGGCGACCGAGAGTCGTAGTCGGAGGGCGAGCTGGCCTCAGCCCGTAAGATCCCGACCAGCAAGCGTGGCGGGATCCGCGGCAAGGGTAGAGGCCTCTCTGCCACCGAGAGGTCGGCGCGGCTTGCCGAGGAGGGGCGCCACCCGGGGGTGGCCGGTCGCGGGGTGGCCCGTTCGGGCTCCTCTGGCGACGAGGCGGGCGCAGTCGGCGGCTCCGATGCGGAGCGTAAGGCCGAGTTTGAGAAGGAGGTGGAGGCGGCGCTGAGGGCTGTCTCATATAAACAGAAGCCCTCTACCAGGCATAAGGCCATGCCCGCGGCGATCGCCTCCATCATGGCGTCAGCGGAGGCCAGATATTCGGGGCCAACGTCAAATGAAGTGGCCAAACTGCGGGCGGAGGTCGCTCGTTTGACGGCGGCCATGGAGCTTCTCGAAGAGGCCAATAAGAAGCTCCGAGCAGACCTGGCCGGTCTGCGCGAGTCCGGATCTCGCAAGCCGCCCCAAAAGCCAGCAGGCCAGCAGCGACCAAGCCAGCCCGTGGCCGTGCCGGTTGAGAACCAGGTCCTGAACCTGGTTCGGCAGGAGCTGGCTGCCTTCCAGGCGCGGTTCTCCGTCCTGGAGGGCATAGTTCTGCGCCCCCCCCTGGCGGCAACCAGGGCGCCCCCGGGACCGAGAGCGGCCACATATGCGGCTGCTGCGGCCTCCGCACCGAGGCCGCCCGGCTGGCCCTCCGGCAGGGTTGCGTCGGCCCCCGAAGGGCCGGCTCTGGCGAAACCGGCTCCGGCCAAGAAGGCGGCGGTCCTGAGGCAGGGCAAGGTGGCGGCTCAAAAGAAGGCGGCAACTGTGCCAGCGCAAGCCGCGAGACAGCCGCCACCACCGCCCCCCCCGCCCCCTAAGCCTTCCGTGGCCGAGACCGGGTGGCAGGTGGCCGGTGAGAAGACCAGGGAACGAAAGGCGGCTAAAAAGGCCAAGAGGCGGCAGCGGAAGCGCCAGCAAAAAGAGCGGAGCGTCGCGGCTAGGCTCAGCGCCCCGAAGACCGCAGCTGTAGTGATTACACTACAGCCGGACGCGGAAAAAAGGGGCGTGAGCTACCGCGACGTGCTCGCTAAGGCGAGGGCGACGGTGGATCTGGGGGAGCTCGGGATCACCGGGGGCCTCCGCCTCAGAGTCAGCGCGACAGGGGCTCGAGTGCTGGAGATCCCCGGCGAAACCCGTGGCTCGTCCGCGGACGCTCTAGCTGAAAAGCTTAGAGCGTCCCTAAATGCGGACGAGGCCCGAGTGTCCAGGCCCGTCAAATGCGCAGACCTGCGCATCCTGGGTCTGGACGACTCGGTGACCGAGGAGGAGGTGGTGGCCGCCGTCACCAGGACCGGTGGGTGCCCTGCTGAGCAGGTCAAGGCAGGCACCTTACGTCCGGACCTGTCGGGCATGCGAACCGTAACGGTAAGCTGCCCTGTGACGGCGGCGAAAGCCATTGTGGAGGGCCGAAGGCTCTTGGTGGGCTGGGTTTCGGCGCAGGTTAAGCTGCTGGAACCCAGACCTCTGAGGTGCTTCCGCTGCCATGTGGGGAACCACGTGTCGGTTCGGTGCACCTCGGAGGTGGACCGCAGTGGCCTATGCTTCCGCTGCGGCCAGCCCGGTCACATGGCCGCGGCTTGCTCCGCCGCGCCGCACTGCGCCGCATGTGCGGCATCTGGCAAGCCGGCCGATCACCGGGCAGGGAGCAAGGCCTGCGGTACACCCACCAAGGCCAGGGGCAACGGAAGGCCCTCCGTAACCACCTCCAAAACCCCCACCGTCGTCGCCACCGCCGCAGCCGCCGCCACTGTCGCCGCCGCTGCCGCCACTGCTGCAACTTCTGCAGCGGGGCCCTCGCAGGAGGCCCGGGAGGGGGCTGAAATGGAGTGCCAGTAACGGCCCCATTACGCCTTCTCCAGGCGAACATCAACCACTGCGCCTGCGCTCAGTATCTGTTGATCCAGAGCATGGCGCAGTGGTCGATTAACATCGCCGTGGTCGCTGAGCCGTACTTTGTCCCGCCCAGGGATGACTGGGTGGAGGACCTAAGCGGCTCAGTGACCATAATTGCGTCGGCCGCCGCCGGTACCCCGACCCTTGAGAGTGTCAGGAAGGGTCAGGGGTGCGTAGCAGCACGGTTCGGGGAGATCGTTGTAGTGGGAGTCTACTTCTCCCCGAACCGAACTCTCGCCGAGTTCCTCAACTCCCTCAGGGAGTTGAGTGCCGTCACACAGTATCCGGCGTAGAACAAGCCAGGTGGACAAAAGTCATTATCAAATTCCCAGAAATTTGTACTTTCTACCTGTAAACAACACCCCTAAACCTCTGATTCCAAGAATTGTTTACGTCTAACATTCCATATGGGTGAGTCATCGTTTATCAAAGTAAGGTAATTAGGTAAGTGCAGTTAAACAAATAGATCAGTTGCATTTTAGCGACACTTACACTAACATCTCATGGTGGTAGTTCTAATTTTGTGAAAAGTTTTAGTGATGGATTTTACTTCTGAAGGTATGTTAAATATTATTTTCTTATTAGAATCTTTTAATGTGTTATAAACATTCATAAAGTAGACTATCTCTGAATACTTAAAAAATTACCATGTTTTTCTTTGTTTTCGAACTTATCAGGCTTAGAAAAGCCATGTATCCTCTTGTATCCACTCTGAATTTTTGATATGTTTTAACTACATGCCTATAGACTATTATGTGACCTATTTTATGTAGCACACTTGAGTACAACATTTTTTTTTCTTTTTTTGTAGAAATGACTTACTCTATTAGTAAAATAGAGTTTTTCGAAGAGTGGCTTAAGCACGAATAAGACGAAAGAAATGATCGTCTATTTCAATTTATTTTGTCTAAGTGTGATTTCTCTGATATCACTGAAGAATGTCAAAGGGAAATTAAGATGAAATTAGCCAGCATTTCTTCGAAAATTGCAACCAAGTGGGTGTCTTCAGCAAAATCAAAAGAGCGTTTCCTGAATAAGAATAAGTTGTGGCTGAAAGGCGAAAATATAGAATTCTGCTTACGATCGACTCAACCACAACCTTCTACTTCATCTGCTGATTTTTGTCGACCCGGAAGACCTAAAAAAGTTTTCGAAGATTCGTCTTTTAAAACTAAGAAACGTAAAGTTGCTGATCTAGTTGAATCGCGGAGTGTTGGAGAATTAATGACTGCTGCAGAGGTAGCTGCACGGTCCACTGGATATAAAAACGTTGCCAGAGTAATAAAGGACATTGGTGAAAATCCATCTTCTGCCAGTACATGCCTTCAACAACCAAGTGCTGTGCAAACTGATAGACCGCTAAGTAGTGACGAGGCATTAGCGTATTATATTGATTCAAAATCAACAACCCACTCATATAAACAAACTAGGAAGTGGACTATGAAAGTTGGGCATCACGTTTTTCCATCATATGATTGCATTGTAAAATCAAAAAAACTGTGTTATCCTTTAGAGGAGCACATTGATGTTACACAATCTCGAGCAGATATTGAGCTACAAGCCATTTTGAATAAAACAGCAGAGCGTTTGGTCGAAGCTCAGAGAGAAGTTATCACAAGTGTGCTTCCCAATACATCGTTTACTCTTATAAGTAAATGGGGATGTGACGGAAGTTCGGGTCATAGTGCTTACAAACAGAGATTTGAGAACAGCGAAGACACTGATGAGTTCCTTTTTGTTTATTCGTTCGTTCCTTTAAGATTAATTGACGAGGGTAACAACATTATCTGGCAAAATCCTCGTCCATCATCGACAATGTATTGTCGTCCAATTAAATTTATTTTTGCCAAAGAAACCCCGGAATTGACGAAAATCGAGACAAATAAGGTTTTGGAACAAATACACAACTTGGAGGCTACATCTTGTGATCTTGGTGGTTCTAAAATTTCTATTAAACACAAGCTTCTTCTTACTATGACTGATGGAAAAGTGTGCAACGCTTTGACTGAGACACATTCATCGCAGAAATGCTATATTTGTGGGGCTACTCCCAGAATGATGAATGATGAAGGACAGCATTTTGATAGCAATCAGGATAATTTTGGCTTTGGTTTGTCAACATTACATGCTTGGATTCGTTCGTTTGAGTGCTTATTACACATTAGTTATAAGTTAGACATTAAGAAATGGCAAGCTAGGTCTTCAGAGGAAAAAGCAAGTGTAAAACAAAGATCAGACGAAATCAAACAACGATTCAAGCATGAAATGGGACTAATTGTGGACAAACCAAAGCTAGGATTTGGTTCCACAAATGATGGAAACACAGCTCGACGTTTTTTCGGGAATCCCGAACTGAGTGCTCAGATCACAGGATTGGATGTTACAATCATCAAACACTTTGATGTATTGTTAAGGACATTATCTTGTGGCTTCGAGATAAATCTTGTTGAATTTAAAAAGCTTTGTGACGAGACCAAAAGACTTTATTTAAGCCTTTACTCGTGGTACTACATGCCTGCTACTGTGCATAAATTGCTTATTCACAGTACAGAAGTGATTAAGACGGCAATAGTTCCAATAGGGCAACTTTCAGAGGAAGCCCAAGAATCAAGAAACAAAGATTGCCGGAGGTTTAGAGAGCACAACACCAGAAAGTGCTCTCGTCTCGCCACGAATAGAGACTTGCTCAATATGTTGATTTTAACGTCTGATCCTCTGATCAATAGCCTTCGGAGAATACCGAAAAAAAAGAGTAATAAATTGTGCGCGGAAGTCTTAAAGCTCATCGTAGCTCCCACTACAGAGCCTGGACTCCAGTTGCAACCAAGACCTCCACAAACTCAGGAAGACTATTTTCAATTGGATTCATCGGATTCTGAATCTGATGATTCTGATATTGAGAATTAGTTTTATTGTAAATAGATTAGTCTAGTGTTAGATTTCGATTTTTTGTATTTTTTTAATGTTAGTCTAAGGTTGTATATTTATATTTGTATATTTAGATTTAGATTTTTTGTATTTAATATGTTAGTCTAAGGTTGTATATTTACATTTGTATACATATTTACATTTATTTTTTTGTATTTAATATGTTAGTCTAAGGTTGTATATTTATATAGAATTAGCGTTGATATTTGCAGCGATTGAGATAATTTTATTCTTATTTTTTTTCCGTATTGTAATCGTGTCATCATGAAATAATATATTTAGACACCATCTCTATGCATTTTCTTTAAATAAAATATTATGGTACTACTAGCTGTCCCCCGCATCTTTGGTTACTGCTCCACTCTCGTGGGTCGCAGCGTGATGATATATAGCCTATAGCCTTCCACCATAAATAGCCTATCTAACATTGAAATATTTTTTTAAATCGGCAAAGTACTTCCTGAGATTAGTGCGTTCAAACGAACAAACAAACAGAGTTTTTAGTTTTATAATATTAATATAGGTATATAAATACTTAATTTATAGATATAGTTCCAAAACCATGAAAAAATATTTTTGTCCACTTGGCTTGTTCTACGCCGGACACTGTGCGTCATCGGGAGCCATTCTCTCCCCGTACTTGTGCTCGGGGACTTCAATGCCAAGAACTTGGCTTGGGGTTCTCGTTACACGGATGTGCTGGGTAGAATGGTGGAGGACTGGGCTCTAGAGACAGGCCTGGTCGTCCTAAATCGGGGTTCTGTCCCCACGTGCGTGCGGATGCGGGGCGAGTCGGTGGTGGACATATCGTTCGCTAGCCCCGCTCTGTCGCCGCGTGTCGTTGACTGGCGCGTCATGGAGGGGGTGGAGATCTATTCCGACCACCGGTACATCCGGTTCGACGTCTCCACCCAGACCTCAAGCGCGCCGGTCCAACAGGCCCCGAGTGGTCCGCGATGGGCGCTGAAGCAGCTGGACCGGGAGCTCCTCCTGGAAGCCTCGATCGTGCAGGCCTGGGTGTCATCACCAGCCAGGCCTGCCGACATCAACAACGAGGCGGGTTGGTTCCGGGAGGCCATGTCCGAGATTTGCGACGTGGCAATGCCCCGAGTTCGGCCAGGAAGCGCCCGACGTCAGGTGTACTGGTGGTCGCGAGAGCTGACGTCTCTGCGTGAGGCGTGCGTTGCCGCGCGGCACCGGTACACCAGGCATCGCAGGCTCCGCATCCGCCCTACGGATGCGGCAGCCATTGAGGCGGAGCTTTACGAGGGGTACAGAGCGGCGAAGACCGCCCTCCAAGAGGCTGTCCGGCGGGCCAAGAACCTGGCCCGCGAGGAGATGCTGGAGTCTCTGAACGGAGATCCGTGGGGGCGCCCTTACAAGATGGTGCGGGACAAACTCCGCACCCGGGCCCCCCCGCTGACGCAGAGTCTCCGGCCTGAGCTCGTGGAGGACGTGGTGAGCGCTCTGTTCCCTTCGCGAGGGAGGCATCCTCCCCCGCCTATGGCTCCGCCACCGCTTGCGGTGCCGGAAGCGGACCACACCGATGACGACGTTCCGGAGGTGACTGGGGTAGACCTGAGAGTGGCGGTACGCAGGCTGAAGGCCAGAAATACCGCCCCGGGACCCGATGGCTTGCCTGGCAAAGCCTGGGTCCTGGCCTGTGAGGCTCTCGGGCCCCGACTGGAAGGGCTCCTAAGCGCATGCTTGGAGAGAGGCCAGTTCCCGCTTCGTTGGAAGACGGGGAAGCTGGTCCTCATCCGTAAGCCAGGGCGCCCTGCGGACTCTCCGTCCGCATACCGGCCCATCGTGTTGCTCGACGAGGTGGGCAAGCTCTTTGAAAGAGTTATTGCTAACCGCCTCGCCGGGCACCTCGTGGGAATGGGGCCGGATCTTGCGGAAAACCAGTTTGGTTTCCGCAAGGGGCGCTCGACGGTGGACGCCATCATGCGCGTGAGAGCCCTCACGACGGGGGACGCGGTTTCCCGGGGCGGGGTCGTCTTGGCGGTGTCTCTTGACATCGCCAACGCCTTCAACTCCATGCCCTGGAGCTGCATTGGGGAAGCACTCCGGTATCACCGGGTGCCGACCTACCTTCGTCGTGTGGTCGGGGACTATCTGACGGATAGGGCCGTCACGTACCCCGGTCGGAGCGGAGAATGGAACCGGCGAGAGATGTCGTGCGGTGTTCCACAGGGATCGGTTCTGGGGCCGGCCTTGTGGAACATCGGTTACGACTGGGTGCTGCGCGCCGACCTCCCTAGCGGCGTCAGCGTAGTCTGCTACGCTGACGACACGCTGGTACTGGCACAAGGGAGGTCGCACGAGGCGGCGGCCGAAAACATTACACGTGTTGCGATAGTCGTGGAGAGGATCCGGCAATTGGGTCTCGAGGTGGCATTGCACAAGTCCGAGGCCATGTGTTTTCATGGGCCTCGGAATGCGCCACCGTCGGGATCCCTACTGACGGCGGGAGGGGTTTCCATCGGCGTCGGGTCGACGCTGAAGTACCTGGGACTCGTCCTTGACAGCCGGTGGAACTTCGTGGAGCATTTCCGACGTTTGGCCCCCAAACTGGAACGGACCGGGGCTGCCTTCAAGCGGCTCCTGCCCAACCTGGGGGGTCCAAACGCCTCCTGCCGGAGGCTCTACGCGGGGGTCGTGCGGTCCATGGCCCTTTACGGGGCCCCGGTGTGGGCGCGTTCTCTGAGGCGGCAAGCCGCCCGCTACTTGAACGCGCCCCAAAAGGGGATAGCCCTAAGGCTAGTCCGGGGGTACCGCACGATCTCCGGTGAGGCGGCGAGCCTCCTTGCCGGATTGCCGCCATGGGATCTGGAGGCGATAGTCCTCGCGCGCCTTCACGAATGGCGCGCGGAGGCACTACATCGGGGGGAAACTCCGCTGCCGCGGCAAATCGCCGCTCAGCGGACAAACCTCCGGCGCGATCTCATGGTGACATGGAGAGAGCGACTGTCGCAACCCCGTGCAGGGCACGCCACCATAGTGGCGATAAGTCCCCTCTTTGAGGAGTGGCTAGAGAGACGCCACGGCGCCCTCACCTTCCGCCTGACGCAGGTCCTCACCGGACACGGTTGTTTCGGGAGGTTCCTGCACCGAATCGGGCGGGTGGAAACGCCCGGGTGTTTCCATTGTGAGGATCGTCCGGAGGACACGGTGCAGCACACTGTGGAGGCCTATCCCGCTTGGGCGGAGCAGCGCCGTGTCCTCGTAGAGGCGATCGGCGGCGGCGACCTCTCGCGCCCGGCCCTGGTTCAAGCCATGGTCCGGAGCGAGAGGGAATGGGAAGCCGTCACCTCCTTCTGCGAAGCAGTCATGCTAGTAAAGGAGGTGGCGGAACGTGAGAGGGAAAGAGCCTCACGTCCCAGCCGCCGCGGGAGACGCCCTGGGCGTCGGGGGTCACGTGGTGGCCCCCGGCCACCGTAGGCGCGGGCCTGTGGACGGCGAGTTATGGGCTAGCTCGCCGTCCAGCCGTCTTATGACGACAGGCCGTGTCGACGGCGCGTTCGTGTTCCACGCGCGCCTCAAAGAGATGTCAGCAACCACGTAGGGGTCCGCACGGGCCGATGCCTGCCAGGGCTGCGGGACTGTTCGAAAGAGATACCGCGGCCCTGGAACACAAAGGGCAAAGAAGGAACATGGATGGGTTTTAGTCAGTACAAGTCTGACACTCCCTTCCGCTCCGCCCAGAGCGGGGGGGGTCATTTGATGATTTCCCATCCTAAAAAAAAAAAAAAAAAAAAAGGGGTGGAATTTCGAGAAACCCTTTCTTAGTGGATACCTACTCGTCACAAAGAGTACACTGTCCAAATTTCATGTCTCTAGAACGAGCGGTTTGGGCTGTGCGTTGATATATAAGTCAGTCAGGACTTTGAATTTTATAAGTATATAATTTTATATTTTTATATTTTGTCAAATATTTGAGTCGTTTGGTGTACAAGGGACGCGCATGCTTGTCACGTATATGTGACAATGGCGGTCAAAAGGTTAAAAGTATTTATTTGATGATTTAAATTACATAGTTTATATTTTGCTCAATACCAAATCAAGAGTTTTAAAAGAAGTAATTGACTTTTTTTGATATCTGTGCCAATAGTGCCAATAAGGGTTCACAATTCATTACTCAGTTAGGGAGACAAAGGCACCCTCCCCTAGCCCCCGTACCATAGGGGAACGCTGAACAAAGATTCCCCTAGGCTAGGGGAACATATGCTCAAAAAAAATGACATTGTAATAAAAGAAACGGTGAAGACTAATACCAACAGAGAGAACTACAAGAAACTTCATAAGTAAGCAAGGAGTAATTAGCCGCCATTCGACCAACCTGTAATTACAGAGCTACATAACTTAACTATTCCTTGTTCAAACGTGTTGGTAGTACGGAACATACAATTATCGTACACATACGCGGAGAATCGATACGAACTACGTACGATAATCACGATACCATCGTTTGTTTGCTTACGAAACGTGCATTTTAGAAGTTAGCATGGAAATGTGATTAGGTAATGCTGTTGGGTTGACGCCTTTTAATAGTTCTTTTCTACCTAAAACATGTTTTGAAACTTGTTTTGACCTTGGTTTCATAACATCACGCCTGTAATCCCCGAAGGGTTGGGCAATGGTGAAAATATTTGAACACCCACATTTCGCCAGTGATGTTTAAGTACCATGTCATAAGGGGCGAGCTTATTGCCATCAACCAAGCACAAAATCAATCCGTGGCTACTAAGAAATTCCTGATGGAAAACCCAATAACCGTGTGCCCTAACCGGGAATCGAACCCAGGACCTCATGCTTAGAAGTCGCGCTTGCGAACACTAGACTAACGAGGCACTTACGAGGAAACTTATCTCCAGCCTTTCAAAAGTGTAAACACGGTAAACGCTTTGAAACTCTTCTTGTCTACGCCCGCAGATCATAAAACCAAAAAAATGTAGTTTCTGTCTCTTTCAGATAAGTCATGCGGATAAAACACCATAATATATTAAGGAATTGGTGCTAATGAGCGCCCGTTAAGCAGCTCAGACTGGCAGTAGGCCAGTAAAGCGCTTTAATGAAGAAGAAGGGTGCTTTCGTCAGCTGCTTTAAATGGCCTTGCAATCTGTCTTGAGACAAGAGATTATTTATAACACATTTCCTTTATAAATCTTCCAGTTAAAGGAACGAATTATCGATGACCAACTTTTTTGTGAAAGATAAGAGAATTTTCTACTAAATCTAAGAACGCAGTCTTTTAAAATATGGGGTGGAATACACTGACGCGAAAACGGTTACCACGTATTCAGTACACCATTCCGAGCCCACCTAAAAAAAAAAATGTGCTGTTTCCTACAAAAGCGCAATACCTACACGGTCAAAATGTATGGAACAACTGATTTTTTTTTAATAACCGATGAAAAATTTTTATGTGGGGAATGATGTACTGAATACGTGGTAACCGTTTTCGCGTTGGTGTCCTTTCCACCCCGTATAGGTAATATTTCAGCTGATAGAACGATTGTCAGCCAAAGGCAGTGTCATAAAAAAGACAAAAGATTCTACGTTCAAATGTTCCACAGTCAGTTCGAAAGAATTTTCACGATCAATAAAAATAAATGACTGTCGTCTATGATCACTTTCCTATTATAGGCGGAGAAATATTACCTTAAAAACAACCTTTTGAAGAAAGAAACATGTTCTTTATGGCTGTCATCATCAGCCCAGCCTTTTCCTTACTATTTGGTGTCGGCTTCCAGGCTTCGTTCCATCGTCGACCTCATCTCTGTCCTCAGGATAAGATTGAGGTCAAGAGTAGGGCCATTTAATATAAAAAAACTGGATGCAGCTGAATACTAGTATTTTTTTTATGGATCGACTGCCTATGTAACCTCCATAGCATAATCACTGAGTAATACAAAACTCATTGGTAAGACTGGTTGTCAGACTAGGGCTCTTATGCTACGTCCTTTATCACAGTATAAACGTTAAAACAAAAGCCACTTACTTATCGCAATCTATAGCAACGTTGCACAAATTACGGCCAACATTAGCGGCATAGATCTTCGAGGCATTATTCATTGTCGTTGCCAAAACCGAATTCTCTAGAATTACAATGTATGCGATGCGATCCAGAGAGACACTTATTTGTAATGCGGTTATTACGCTGCTGGAATGGAGCCAGAACCAAAACTACTTAACTTTAAAAACTGGGGCTACCTGTGTCTCATGAATACTGGCCAGCACATATGCCATTGAAGTAAGAAATAAGTGGACTTACCAAACCCATAAAAAAAAAAATTGAGTACTAATAGACGCAAACGGAGGCGCTCGGGGATATCATTATCATCGTTCTTCTATCCTTATCCCAATTTATTTAAGGTCGGCGCAGCATGTCTTCTTCTTCATTTCGCTGTTACTCGTCATCTCAGCATTCATCAACTTACTCAACGATAACTTACTGAACGAAAGAAAATATTTCTAAAATTGGATGCACGGGACGGGGTCAATGTGGCGACTCTTGGGGGAGGCCTATGTCCAGCAGTGGATGTCTTTCGGCTGAAATGATGATAATGAAGATGATATCACACATTCTCTTAGATCTAATTTAAAAGCTTGTTGCCTATATTGTAAAATGGTACACCATATTCGTAGAAGCAAATCATATTAGTTTACAAATCAGCTTAGTGGAATGCTTTTAGTTAGAAGCGAATTTTAGAAATTTCAAATTCTGAACTCGAAATTTTACACTTCGCTATACATTTTCTGCGCGAAGGCCTTTGATCCCTACAAATTGCAACAGAAAATAAATAGTAGTTTTAAAGAAAAATACTAGCATTCTAGCTGACAGCTAACATCTTTGAAAAACTTCATTTATTCTTAACACGATACAATCATAAAACAAGAAAAAATATGAACTAAAATATCTTTGAAACTGAATACCACGTTACAACGTCACTGGCACGCTTCGACTGCAACGTATAATTTTATACTAGTTTACGAAAAACATATTGCGAAGGAAAGTTCACTGATCTATGTGCTTGCCAAAAACGGACTAACGGCTAATATAATCCTTAGTCAGGAAGAATCAAATTCGCTTGCACTAGGTAGTTAATTTTGGAAAGAAAATAGGCCGTTGTTATTGCTGCTTATTATATAGGAAGGTAAGAACGTTTTGAAGGTTGATACGACAATAAGTCAAAAACTTTGTTAGTGGGGACAAAGAAAGTAGGTTACATTGTTGAGTAAGTTGCATGTCTGTCGCAGAACTAGATTGCTAAATTACTTGTTGTATAGAATGCAGCAACGAAAGATAAGGTTGGTACTATGATTTGGGAAGGCTGCATTTTCCATTGCTTTATCCAATTAAATGTAATTTCTACTTATCAGAAAACACGCGATACTAACTGAAGTTAGAACTTAGATAAGACATACATTATTAATTTAAAACTTTTAAATAACCTGAAATAAATAAACTAACAACAAACTATAAAAGGGCATTAATAACTCCTCCTTAACGCTGTCAGCTGGTAATGTGCCCAAGAGACTGGCGGCGTTGCCACGTGGTAACACATAGCTTATGACCAAAGAAAAAGCCAGCCAGATCACGGGAAGCGTCAACTATGCGTTTCGAAATTTAACTTAGATTAACGAATGAAATATTGTGAAATCACTATGTAGTAAGGTTATCAAGAGGCAACTATACCCTGCACTGGGTGTAGTCGAGCTGTGGATGCTGATGATGAAGATTCTCAAGTAAATATTCATGAATGAAAGTAGTTTTCTCTGCCACCAAGTTACGACAGTACCTTAAAAGACACATGGAGACAAATAGTCCTTAAAAGGATCAAGGCAGTCGCAATGTGAATGTCGTCATCTGCAGAAGCGTGATCATAAAGTTACTTTTGTATATGTGTGCGTGGCTGCGTCCATGTTTAAAGTATTCGCCTCATCAACTAATAAATCAGTGTGCATTCAGCAGGCGGTTGTTTCACTTGTCTCCGTTAGTCTTATACGTAACATTGGCGACGAGTACCCACAAAAAGAAAAAATCGCGATGGTGGCTCAATAAGCCGCGGCCGATAAGCCGCAGGCGCGGTGGTGGATTTCTTAAATGATAATTTTTTGTAATATCCTTTGCTATGTACTACATTTGCATGCTATATTAAGGCAGAATGTACATGGATCCTATTATATAATTTAACAACCTATTTTTATGTACCTACATTCTAAGCAAATAAAGACCTATTCTATTCTATTCTATTCTATTCTAATAGTTTGGAATCAGAAAAATCAGTGGTATGGCTGTTGGTCTGTAAAATCGATTGGGCGGCGCAGTTGTATGCCTACGGTATTCTATATATCAAAAATAAGTAAGTTAATTCATAAGCAAAAGCCAATCCCTGCTAATTCAAGCAAAATTACTATCATAAAGTGAGTCTTAACATATTTAACATTCACATTAATATTTAATTAAAGGTAAGTGTACAGAGGTTTTCAAATATACTAGTTCGAAATGTTGCCAGGGGTGAAAAGTAGTTGATTTTCCATTCCCCTCAAGTACGATTATATGGAAAACATCAAGTAGAAACCCGCGCTTTTAATAATATATTAGTTACGTGTTATGCCGTGAAAACCACTGAAGGTTACCTGTGTAAGTATATCTATAATGTTATGTGAGTACCAGGCACGTACTAAATATTACGCCGTATATCGAATGATTGACGACACGAGTCTATGGTACTGATTGGCCAAAACTGTTCCATTTATACAGGGTGTAACAGAAAGTGTATAGTCATATGAAAGGATATGCTGCAGACCATCAAACTGAACAGCTTCCTCCATGGCTCCAATATCCCCTTTTAAATTTCAATACCTACTCGACCCAAATGTATGGGACAGCTGATATTTTTTTCGCATTTACGATATTGGACCCATGGAGGACGTTGTTCAGTTTGATAATAATAATAATATAATATTCCACAACTATTACACAACGCCGTCTAGTCTCAAGCTAAGCAGAGCTTGTGTTATGAGTACTAGACAACTGATAAACATACTTATATATTTCTAAATACATACATATATAGATAAATTACACCCAGACACAGAACAAATGATCATGCTCATCACACAAACATTTGTCCTGGGTGGGAATCGAACCCACGACCTCCGGCATAGCAGTCAGAGTCACTGACCACTAGACCAACAGGTCAGTCAAAAAAAAAGTTTGATGGTCTGCAGCATATCCTTTCATATGGCTACACCCTTTCTATTACACCCTGTATATAACAAAATACCTTATTGTACTTACAGTTTATTCTCTCGATTAGGCATTAATTCCATCACGCTGGTCTAATGCGGGTTGATGGGTGAACAGGTGTTGAAGGGTGAGTTAGTTGCCCATGGCACTAAAACGCATGCTCTGCTCACAAAATAATTTAGCAAAAAATCGTGATGAATCCGACATCTTAGAATCGAAAATTCGAAAACATGTGGGATCCACCAACGCGCACTAGGCCCGCGTGAGAAATTATGGCCTATTCTCTGTCACAGTGAGGAGGCCTGTGTCCCAGCAGTGGGAACTTTATAGGTTGATTATGCTAAGGGGCTGTTG
The DNA here is from genome assembly GCA_905163415.1 of Noctua fimbriata. Taxonomy (NCBI): domain Eukaryota; kingdom Metazoa; phylum Arthropoda; class Insecta; order Lepidoptera; family Noctuidae; genus Noctua; species Noctua fimbriata. Next base: position 3,698,544 of record LR990942.1, on the reverse strand, counting down.
CGATAAGATGACGTCTGTTTCGGTATATAACAATTTTGTTGTCCTCTATACATCTATTGAATCTTGTCCTGATATGAATAACCACAATGTGAGGTGCTGTTGCGTAAGTAAAATAAAAAATAAAACTCACACTGTCCATAACATCATCATCTGGCTAGACTTTTCCCAACTATGTTAGGGTCGGCTTCCAGTTTAACCGGATGCACCTGAATACTTATTTGCAGGGACCGAATTACCGTTACTTTTTTCTTAACGTTACCGATTACCGTTATATTACCGATAAAAAAGTAACGATATTTATAACGTTACCCGTAAGTCCGTTAACGTTACCTAGTAACTAATATTAGTATCGGTAAAAGTAACAATACTTATACCGGTAATTTATTCGCCTGTCTCTTTCTAACGATGTCGGTGGGGAGTCTAGCATCTTACGATGTTAGTACAATTAGCTTCGGCGTGTAATAGGTATTGTTTCTGCGATGCATCTGCAATGATTACTTGAACACACTTACTTCACGACGGACCTCGACGGTGAGGTCGCAATGATGCCGGCTTGTGTTTGCGTAAATTACAGGTTTCCCTACTGCTTTCCTGATGGAGGGTGATGGGATCGTCGGCGGTGATTAGAGTATACCGTGGTTGGCGAGTCATACTGATACGTGATGGTTTGTATCGGGCGGCTGACTCCTCCCGCAAACACGACAGCTATTTATATACTGAACCATCCTTCGAGAAAGTTCTACAACTTTCTGGTACCTTCTTCACAGTTCCATAATGGAACATTCGTTTGGAGTGTATGTAACGGGGACTGAAAAAAAAGACTCAGAAAAATTTAGCCAAAAAACTGTTATTTTAGCAAATCGTTCATTTTCTCGATTCTATCGTATATACCACCTAAATATAAGGATAAAAGCGTCTTGGTGTTTTTTGGCTGCCCAACCGTTTGTCGTAAAAACGATGTCGAAGGAATCCTTTAATAAAGGCCTACAATTGATAAGCCTGATTATATATTTTTTTTGTATGGATAATAAAATTTGTATTTTTCGTAATTAATTATTACCTACATATCGAGAATTACGCGCCAGGGGGTTATTAAGGGGGGCAAATTTTTCATTATTTTTGCGATAGGACACACCGTTTTCGAGATATAAGCAAATTTAGAAGAAAAAGAAACACTGTTTTTGCGCTCGAAGTCATGGGGTCGGGAGTGTCAAGGCACTGGAATTTCAAAGACAGGTCACTCGACCTTGAACTCTAAGGTTTCAAGACCTCCAGGATCACTTGATCTTGACCTCAAAGTCATTTGTCCTTGACCTTACGGTCACTTGATTTTGACCACAAGGTCACTAACCATGAATATAAATGACCTGTTACTGTTCCTGAGAACCGCGGGTCTTGACTTTTGGAATTTTGACCTTGATCTCAATGCCATTGAGGTGTCCCATGGTGTTCCCTACACTACTACTCCCTCATCCCACCGGGTCCCGAAGGCTTGATTAGGCGAAGGATTGTGGTCAATTTTTTCTAGGTCTTTTTTTCATAGACTATACTACTTTTCGTATGATTCACTACCATGGCTAAAGTAGGAAGGTAAGTAGATTTAATATTCTTTAAAAAGTTATAGTTATACTGATATACTTTGTTGCACTTCTTTCGGTCTATAATGATATTTTTTACACAAACTACTAATAATTAGAACAACAAAACAAATAGATGTATTTGGTGTTCGCCATGTTTGTGTGACCAGACGTCTTATAAAATGAAAAAGGCGCGAGCCGTCGCGTTTTCGTAGGTATCTGTCCGATCGTCGTAAAATGCTAGCTGTTGCCGCTCCGATTAGAAGATCCGAACGAAAGAACTCGCGGCGCACGTTCGGTTTGGCAACGTCGCACCAGAAATGATTAGTTTTTAGCGAAGTAACGCTACTGGTAACGCTATTTAAATACCGGTAAATCCTATGATTTAACGATATTTTTAACGTTACTAGTTAACGTAGCATAACGTTAAGGTTTTGGTAATTTTACCGGTATTTTTGTGGTAACGGTAACCGTCCCTGCTTATTTGCCATTATCTGACCTCCACAACCCAACAACAACTGAATAAAATGTCTACACCTTTTTATTCCGTGAAGTAATCCTAACACAAAAGTCATACACGAAACGATACTTACAGCAAGTACCAAGTCGGTACTAAACTTAACGCCTCCCGAAGAGCAGCAATAAGCATAGCTGAATAAAAATAATAAAATTATATGGCACCCTCATTGTAACTCATAGCCATTTGTAAACAAAGAAAAAGCGAACGTGAAGTAGAAATAGGTGAGATAGTCGTAAAAGTCGGTTATTATTGGCGAAGCGTGGAGAAGCTATACAACCGGTATTGAGAGGTAGCTGACTGTACACTGGCGGACAGGGTAGTGGCGTAAGAATGTGTGTATGTTTGTCTTATCTATTCGAAATTAATGTCAAGAATCTTGTTGTTAAAATGATCTCTAATTGACTGATAGGATTTTTGTAAATCAGATTCACCTTTTGAAAACAATAGTTTTCAGACCACACAAGAAACGTGAAATGATAATGTTGCAAAATATTTTTTTTGCCGTTAATTTACCACTGCTGGGCAACGGCTCCCCCATATTTTTTCAGAAACTCTTATAATACGCCACCTCGAACCGGCCGTCGAATTGCGTGTCCAGGTCATGTTGCTAAATAACATATTTTTTCTAACTACTAAAATCCCTAAAAGGCCTGATCAAAATAATAATTATGTACTTGAACTTGAACTGTATTGTACTTTTGGTAAAGATATGATTTTCAGCATCGCCGCCTAAAAATTAAGCTTAAGAAAAAACTTTTGAAAAAAAAATGTACAATGAAATTTTTGTTAAAACGCAAAGATCTAGACAGACTCGTCAAAATTAATTGTGTTTTAAACGCCATATAAGAACCATATTTCCATCACCAGTAGCTTAATATAAAACATAAAACAAATAAGAGTCGTATTATAATTTAGGCTCGACACCCCAAAACTCACCTTTAAAAAAAGAAGACACCCAAAATGTAAAGTATTTCGTTTCTGTCGCCTGTTCCCAACAACTTGGTCGGTAATGTAAACGTTTTCCCCTAGAAAATCAGTACATTCGTATTCAAATGATTATTGTGCCGACCACACTATTACATTTATTTTGGCTATTGCCGCTGTTTGTACATTTGTTAGAATATTTCCAGCCGGACTTTGCATGGGAACGCGGCTCGTAATGCTATTGGTATTTTGCGATGTTTTTTCTCTTTTATAATCAATAGCTGTTTCAGGTTGGGAGCAATTTACGCCCTGAAATAAAAATTGGTGCTTAAATTGTTATACAAACTATTCCGTGTAAAGCCCATATTGCAGCATTCATCCGGCTGAATGTTTGCGACCTCGTAAACACTACTTAAATGCTGAACTTGGGGTCTTGGCTTCGTTTCCCAGCAAAGTGACACTGGATTATGTCATCAGGGATTTTTCAGTAATAACACGGAGTCTGACTCTTGACAGCAATAGGCTTGCTCTCAATTACTTAGGACAAAAACCATCATCAAATGATTAATAAAAAAATTGATTCATTGTGATTGTGAATGTTACGACTTCGTCTAATTCTTCCTTGATTAAAAGTGTGATGTTATGTTATGTTACTTTAGCAATATAGTAATATAGTCACAAAAAGGTCACAATAATAACAAATTACTGCAGATAGCGGTGTACCAGCAATAATACATAAACTAGCATTCGAGCGATACCAAAACACGATACTGCATCGCCGCAAAAACTCACGAAGTCTGCATGCAACCAGACCGCTCCAAGCAATATGTAATTAACAACACATTGAGACATTACTATGCATACGTAACTGCTTATAAAGAGGTTGGTGGCTAAATAATAAAAGCCGCACGGGTCGATCTTTAAGGTTAAGCAAAGTCTGCCGAGATCAGTCTAGGGATGATGACCATCAATTACATACTAAGACCCCTCCGTGTCTCGGAAAGCACGTTAAACCGCTGCTGGTCCCGGCTGTCTTTCATTGATTTTTGGCAGTGGTTAAGAGTAGCCTGAAGCCCGAAAGTCTGACAACCAGTCTTTCCAAGGGTTATGTGTAACGTGCCTCAACATAACATAGAACGTAATCAGCCTTAATGTTTCCACGGGGGCGTCGGCTGTAACCCACCACGCTTGCCCGGTGTGGGTTGGTCGATGTCGCGTGTTTTCACATTCTCTGACATGCTGGTTTCCACACGATGTTATCCTTCACCGTTTTGAGAGCTGTGGAGCTTGGTTAAAACCCTCATAAGTTTTTGTCCAGTGGGGGTATTCCAATAAAGCTGAGTGCGACTGTGTATTCATCCCAAAGCATGGCCCACCTCCTGACCTGCTCTTTGTGCAACACTACCTGCACTTTTAGGGACCTGTCCGAAACCATTTCTAAAGCCGGCGATGTGGTTGAGTTCTGATCGAAGCAAATTTAATTTAATAACTATGGGAATCATCGACACGAAGAAGAAGTCGTGGCTGTTACCACAAAGCCACCACTGTTCAACGTAGTTAGTTATCATTTTACTTATCACGTTCAACAATCATCTACTCGAGTACAATAGATCCCTTTGTGTACAAGTACTTCTTCAAAAGATAATATATTACAGACAACACAACAAAAGCACAATGCTTTTTTCCCTATTTAGTACACTATACTTTGAATCTGTTCATAATGCAGAGCTTCGTTCCACTTAAGCAAAAAGCTTGTTCCAGTTATAATTTTGCCCTCACTTTTTATTTCTCGACTATGTCATGACCTCTTAAGGCTGGGGCTGGCTCGTGCGAGTCACTTTACGATACCATTTTAAGCTTCCGAGTCAAGAACGAAAGGAATTATGTTAGTAAGGGTTAGCAGGTGATAAGATCCGGATTTTCTGGCTTCGGGAATTATGGTTTGTGTTCGGTGGATGTTTTAGTTCTGTGGTAATCTGGGTTAGAAGTTGAGCGTGGCTTATAACTTCTGCTGTTGCAGTGTCATAGTGGTTGTTGTAAAGCTTTTGTGATTTATTTGACGCGACTAGTTTTACTATGTGAAATTTTACGGATTTAATTTGTCTCAAAAACATCCATCTGGATGGATGATGGATATTAATGTTGATGGTTGGAGAGAGAGAGGAAGGCCAAAGAAAATATGGATGGATTGTGTGAGGAAGATTATGAAAGAGAAAGGAGTAAAATAATGATGCCGTGACGTCTGACAGGGGAGAATGGAAGAAGAAAACGTGTTTCGCCTACCCCAAGCAGGATGGGACAAGGGCAGGAAGATGATCATGAATTTGTCTCTGAAAGTACAAAACGTACTTACACGAACATTTAAATGAGGTGAGACAAATAATAAACTATTAAATCTTGCAGTGCGTCTACACAAGGTGGAATTCTCTCAGCAATACCAATGATGGAAAAATCAAAATTGGGCTGACACAAGCTACCGAAAAGGTTTTCGATCAATCCTGTTGAACGCTGTTGCAGACATTTTAAAAGCGATTGCTTGTTGTCTGGGTCCTTACGTCCAACTCTTAAGAGTACCCCTGATATTTTGGGTAAAGAAGAAAATAAAATAAAATTGACAATTTTTTCATTTATTTTATTTCTAGCTCTTCACGAAAACTATACCTACTGTGAATCAAAATGAAATTTCCATAGAAAGTATGTCAGAGGCTTGTAAAGCTTTTATTTCAAAAAAAGTTGTCAACCCTGTCATGGGTGCACACGTCGCGGCGTCGAGAGTCGGAACTACGAATATTTGCAGTCCACAACGTGTGCCGTTTTAAATTCGTTAGTATATGATGGTGTATTGTATGTTAGCTGTTGTAGAACATAGGGATATGAACAATAAGTTAGAGTATCAGTGAGATATGCCAACAACTAATAATGTTCATGTGAACGTTTCAAAATGGAAACTCGTGGCTAAATAATAACAGCCGCTCGGGTCGATCTTTAGGTTAAGCCGTGCTTACCTAGGTTGGTCTGTGGATGGGTGACTGCCGAGTTTCCTCCGCGCCTCGGAAATTACGTTAAGCCGTCGTTACAGGTAGTCAGTGGGCCAAAAAGTATGACAACCAGTCTTACTAAGGGGTTTCGTATTACCCAGTACTAACTGGGTTGTTGAGGTCAGATAGGCAGTCGCTCCGTGTAAAATACTGGTATTCAGCTGCATCCGGTTAGACTGGAAGCTGATCCCAACATAGTTGGGAAAAGACTACTTGAGACTACAGCATTATAAAATGTCCTCGTTATTAGATAGAAGACAGGTTCTAGATCTCACATTTCTTCACAAACTGTTCAATGGGGTTGTTGACTGTAGCGAGCTTCTTGGAAGGCTGCAGATAAGTGCACCATCTCGCCTACCGCGCAAGTGTAACTATAACCTTTTCTATGTGCCGGGATCCAAAACAAACCTCGGACATTTTGCCGTTCTGCCAAGGCTCTGTAGGCGGTATAACGAAGTATCGAAGCGTAATGTAGTGGATATTACATGCAAAATGGCTAGGTTTAAAAAAGACTTCAATGTCACAATACCCAAGTCGTAATATCTTGTTGTTGTATGATATAATTAATTAATTATTTCCTTTATTCATTTCCTAAACATATAATTTACATTTTTAAATATTTCCATATAAAAAAAATAAAAAACATTTAAAAATATAAAACATAGTAGCCCACCGGTATCGGGAACAGATATTAATTATTATTATTATAATTTTTTTTTTCTTATTTTTATTTCCATTTCCTTTATTTATTTTCCTACATACTAATTACATTTTTAAATATTTCTTAACAAAAACCATATAAAAAAACATTTAAAAATATAAAAAATAGTTGCCCACCGGTATCGGGAACAGGGTCCAAGCTACAGCAGCAGGCTGCAGGGTCCAGAGAGAGGAACCTCCTAACAATACGAGCCGTGTCTAGGAGTACCGCTTTCTGAATCAAGCCCTTGATCCAGCTGCCTAACGAGAGCCTCCTCAGGTATTGGTCGAGGGTCTTGGCAATTAAGCCATGGGCTGAGACGACTATCGGCACAATGATCGCTGAGTCCACATCCCACATGTCGACAACCTCGCGAGCCAAGTCAAGATACTTGATTTTCTTATCTTTCTCGGCTTTCACGAGGTTCTCATCATGCGGGACCGTTATGTCAATAATCATTGTGCGCCGCTCTGATCGATCCACCACCACTATATCAGGCTTATTGGCTACAATAGTCCTGTCAGTGATGATGGATTGATCCCAGTACAATGTGATACTGCCATTTTCGAGAACTGGGTCGGGCACATACTTATAGTACGGCACTTCCGATTCCACAAGGTTGTATTTTAGAGCAAGTTGCTGATGGATAATCCTGGCTACAAGGTTGTGTCTATGCAAGTACTCTCCGTTAGCCAAACGAGAACACCCGGAGATAATGTGACGGATTGATTCGCCTGGACGGTGGCATGCCCGACATATGTCAACCGTACCGTCCTTCACAATAAATCTCCGGTAGTTATTCGTCATCATAACTTCATCCATAATTGCACAGACAAAACCTTCGGTTTCTCCGAAGAGGTCCCCGGAACGTAGCCAGGCTACGGACGCTGATAGGTCTACATCGGGCCCATGCAGGGCCCGGAAAAAGCGTCCGTGAAGCTCCTTACTCTGCCATACCTCCATGCGGTCGTTAGTGTCAAACACTACAGGTTTGCGCCAGTTCTCTTTAGCCAAGGAGAGCGGGGTGAGGCCCTTGTCCACCGCGACCACATCTCGATGCATCCCCACGTCGGTTTCAAGGAAATATTCCCTGAGACTGCATATCTCGCGATTGTGGAGAGTCTTAGCGTTTAAAAAGCCTCGACCCCCACACTTCCGCGGGATATACAGTCTCAAAACAGAAGAACGCGGGTGATGCATTCGATATGCCGTCAACAATGTACGGTCCCTCCTATCCAGAGCGTCTAGTTCTGTTTGAGTCCATTTGAGTATGCCGAAAGAGTACATCAGAACCGGCATGACCCAACCGTTGAAGGCACGTACCTTATTGCCGCCTGATAAAAGACTATTAAATACTTTTTTCAGGCGGCCAAAGAAGCGCTCCTTCAACGATTGCTTCATGTCAGCAACATTGATGCCCAGCGCTTCCGACATACCCAAATACTTATAGGTTTCGGTTGGGATCTAAGATTTATGGAATCCGAGAGCTGGGTTCCCACAGATTCCACAATCTCACCTCGCTTTACATGCATGACCGCACATTTGTCCACACCAAATTCCATCCTGATGGCGCTACTGAAAGTTTCAGTTACCTTCAGTAGCTCCATCAGTTGCAAATCGTTGGGGGCAAAGAGTTTCAGGTCATCCATGTAAAGGAGGTGAGATATAACTTGACCACCTCTCCTCAACGGATAATCTAGACCTGAATCCTCCAGCAGCGTGCTAAGAGGATTCAAGGCTAAGCAGAACCAAAGTGGACTCAAACTATCGCCCTGAAATATACCTCGCTCTATCCTTATCGGCTCGCTATTCCTCTGAATTTGCCGACATCCTGGATAGCGAAGGACTGTCCTCCATTGCCCCATACATGACATCAGGAAGGTGCGCAGAGTTGCATCAACTTTATACAACTCTAGCACCCTCATGAGCCATGTATGTGGCACCGAGTCATAGGCCTTCTTATAGTCTATCCAACATGTCGACAGATCGCTTCGGGAACGGCGAACTTGTTGACTAATGGCCATATCAATGAGGAGTAGCTCCTTAGTACCGCGGGACCCGTTCCTACATCCATTTTGAGAAGCGGACATGATAGAATTGTCATCAATGTGTTTGTTAATTTTTGCTCTCAAAATGGATGTAAGAACTTTATAGACCGTCGGAAGACAGGTAATCGGTCTATAATTTTTGGGCTCCGCAGTACTACCCGATTTATGGAGCAGGTGGGTTATACCTGTTGTCAGGAACTCTGGTAGCGACCCTGACTCTAAGGCTGACTGGAACAGGATCGCCAGGCGAGCGTGCGATCTTGTGAACCATTTAATCCAAAAGTTGTGCAGCCCATCCGGCCCTGGAGATTTCCAGTTAGGCAACGGACGGACTGCACGAACTACGTCTTGGGGGCTGATAGTGATTGCCCCCATTTCTGGCACTAGATCGCACGCTCGCTCAACCCCCCGAGTCCATTCACCCTCGGTATGGCTAACAGGCACCGACCAGATGCTGCGCCAGAACGAACACATGGCATCATCATCCGGTATGCGCGTGTCAGCCACACCTTGGTCCGGTCGCTCCCAAGCCCTATATACCCACCTTTCATCTCTTTGGAAAGTGCGATTCTGAGTGTATCGGTCCACCCGTCGCTTATACCTACGAATACGGCTTGCCCATGCATACACTTTCTGCTTCAGGAAGTTAGTTAGTTCATCTTTTATGTAATTCACCTTGTTTCCTTAGTATGATTTTCGTGTAACGTATTTGGATTTGTTTATATTTTTAACCTTGTCAAATTTAGTGTATGCACCTAGATTATAAGTGAATGATGTGGTCTCCTATAATTGGAAGCGCACACTTGTACCTGTCCCTGTTTAATGTATACTTGCATGTAATTGTGTAGTTTCTTTTGGAGATCCAATAAATAAATAAATAATAAATAAATAAAAAAGGCTAAGCAGATGATGATGATGATGTGAGGATTGACTTTGGAATGGGCAACTACAGTACTTTCACAGTTTTTATGCCTTTTGACTGGGACTGTACCTACATTTCATTGTTTTCTTTGTTTCAACAATTCAAAAGTGCATGTAACTGGCCTGCTTGAAATAAATACTTTGATTTTTAATAAAGATGACATTTGGCCCATGATGAATAGACTGTAACTTGTTCGTTGTTTAGATCTACGTTCTTATCTAATTGTACATATTTACTTGAGCCAATTTTAGCGTTTTTTGTACCAATTTGATTATTCTTAAAGTTAATAGATTGGTTTAATTTTAAAATTTTACTGTCCCAAATAAATTATGTAGGTATAGATAATTATGTAAATTGATAAAATAAACAAAGGAACCAATGCCACACAACTATTAAATTTTACTATTTACATAGTACAATTTGTAAATAGTACAGTGATAGCCTGAAACACATGTTTCAATAAACCTAGATCGGGCTGGTCGCTACCAAACATTTGAATTCCTCATTATCCTTACTAGCAACAACAATACTTTACTTATCAGCACGAATTATATCATTATACGAGAAATAATATTACTGCGCCTAAATATACATTTTTGGGAATACCATTTAAATAAATTAAATAAGCCATGGGGGAGGCCTTTGCCCAGCAGTGGGAGAGAGAAGGCTGACAAAAAAATAAAAATAATATTCTTATTCGTATTCTATTCTCTTCTGATGGTTGTGGTTGTGGTCTTGAGAATTAGTGAGAATATTTTCCCCGGAAGGGAGGAATCACATCTCTTGTTGAAAAGAAAATAAACGAATAACTTATAATCTCTTAGGTAATCATGGAATCTCGGCAACTAATACCATGGAGTGTGTCCTCCAAAATACTAGTGAAATCGTGGACCTAATAATAACTGGACGCTGACCTGGATGTCTCTGCATCAAACCCGGACATAGGTTGGCCGAAGCAAGGAAAACCTGTTCAGGTGGAGATTCATAGATGAGTCTGCCCTGGACTGCAAATGTTGTGATTTGTGGGGACAAACGATGGGATTCTTGCTATCGTGTCCTGCCTGTCCTGTTGCTTACACATCAGGAGCTAATGGACGCTACTGAAACTGCCAAACTCGTCGCCAAATTTTTTGCTGACTCAATTTAAATTGTCATCGACACGCTAAGTAGAAGAAAATAACCTAATCAGAGACAATCACCACTAACAAATCATCATCATTATCTGCCTCACCATTAACCGACTATGTTGGGGTCGGCTTAAATGGACCAACTGCATAGGCTGTCGCTCCATGACCTCCACAATAATTCACTCCACAGTTAGTCCTGGGTAATACGATACCCTTTGTAAACCTAGTTATCAGAATTTCGAGCCACTGCCTACCTGTAACGACTGACAAAGATCTACAAAAGACAGCCTGGACCAATGGCTTAACGTGCTTTCCGAGGCACGGACGAAACTCGGAACACAGTCTAGTTGTGGTCTAGTCGGATACTGAATACCAGTATTTTGCATGGTGAGACTAGAGATCTAATGCGTAATTTAATTAGGTATATTTGATTTATGCATGTTTCGGTTATGCCCGACTAGATTCGGTTCACGATTTGCGTGAGGAGCTCATGAATAAAGGCGGTTGGGTGTGAACGCTAGCCTTGCATATCCGAAACATCCACCAATAGATTTACGCTAATAAAGTGGATTGTGAGAAATAATGAACCTTATTTGTTATATTTAAAGATGCCAAATTCAATGGGCGCCAATACAACCCCTGTGCATAAGTCTACAACCGTCTATCTGATTGTTATAAAGCTGTATATTTTAAACGATTAATAGGTATTTTTAATTTTTAACAGTAAAAGAGTAACATGGCATGTGATGAAGATGATACGTACAAATAACATAAGCTATAATGATCAATGGGACTGGGCAGGCCATGTCTGCCAGCTTGGGGCCCGCGTATCACAAAACTGGAGCCCTAAGACAGTTAGACGGGGTCGCGGCAGACCAAGGAGAAGATGGCGGGACGCCTTGAAAGGCTTACTCGAGAAGAGGCGCTATATCGAGAAAAGTGGAAGGAATGGGGGGAGGCCTTTGCCCGGGAGTGGGACAGATAAAACTGACAAAAAAAAAAGATTAATCATACAACTCTTAGTACCTACTCTTGTTCCTCTCGGAGACCGAAATATTAGTAAAAACACACTAAAACAAAATACACTTCTTCACACATTATTTTGCAAAAATCCATTATGCATTATGCATACCCTTCGTAATTCTTACTAATAAAATCCTTTAAAATACCCAAAACCATTAACCGGCCCTCTCTAATCAACATAAGCAGCTCAACTTATTACTCACTTATTTCCGAAATAAAATACCGTATTAAAGAACCTAAACAAATACCGCATGAAACGAAAACTTATTAGGACGGTCATAAGCACCCTTATTTGCCATCATAACAGTTCTATTCCTTTGTAACCCTGGGTAGGGTTTTGTGGGAAGTGTTTGTGCAAGAACCCGAACGCACCTGGTTCTTCAAATTGTATGAAGAATTCTACAAATGTTGGTCCCAGCCTAACCAAACAGAGGTGCGATAGAGTTGGTACAGTGTAACAATAGTGTGTTCAACGAATGGGTTCTACAAGTTAATGTAAGTGGTTTTGATTTATTAGTTAACTGGGTTTAGAATTTGGGTCTTTGTGTAGCTGCGTTAACTAACTAGTTAATATTAGAACGCTAGAGATTTTGTCTCGGATACCTACATTTGATTTAAATATTTAGTTACAGTGGATTTCAAATTTGAATGAGGCAAACGACAAAGCAGTCCAGGATGGTACGTACTGGTCGGACAAAATTTGAGTTCGAGATTCGAATGGAGAAGAAAAAAAGAAGTGGATTTCAAACAGTTCTTATTTTAAATCGGATTGAATTTAAGGACACATGCACCTAAAGATTGGTACTTTTTTACGCTTCAGCTGAACGAATTTGGATCACACGCTTAGACGATGGCTAGGTTAGGACATAGGAAACTTTTTAGCTCGGCCGCATATTCCCTTGGGATAATTTCCGACCTCTATGCGGGCAATGTCGTGGGGAAAAATATAGTTTAAATTGAGAAAACCACAAATAAGTGAAACTGGAGCATGCAAAAGTAAACTAATAAGGGAAAAATAGTGTATCAAATAGATGTCAAACTCAAAGCATTTATTTCAAATAGACCCGTGACAGGCACTTTTGCATAGTCAAAAATAAGCTACCTACAGTCCAGCCACAGGCATAATAACTGTAGACTATAGTTGCCAATTCCAAAATCGTAGATCTCATGGAGAAGAATGGGCAAGAAACTCCATGGACACTCTGTGTGATGTGTGAATTAATTCACTATTAATCTATTTCTGAGTCAAATTAAACTCAAATAATTTCACAACTTTATGTCAATCAGTCAGCTATTATTTTAATAGTTTTCCCCGAAGCGCAATTTACCCGTCAGACTACAAAATTGTATCATCGCAGCACGAACAGACGCCGCCATAAAACTATAAGACGTCTAGAAATAAAGCATTAATAAAACTAACACTATTCTGAACCAGACAGCGTTTTATACAGATGATATTCATCGCATTTTAAATTGAACTAGCATTTGCTTTGCGACATCGCCCGTGTTGAGGACGGAATTCTTCCAGGGAACGTACAACCTGGTTAAAAATATCAAGGCAAAGCATCATTATCATAATAGCACACACACGTATGTTTAAATCCAATGTAATAGAGCCTATTGCCATCAAACCGGGCACAAATCCAGACTCCGTGGCTGCTACTGGGAAATTCCTGATGGAAAAACCCAATAACACTTTGCCCGACCCGGGAGTCCAACCCAGGACCTCATGTTCAGAAGTGGAACGAGTTCTAATCTAAATCGGTACATCTGTTTTGTCGTCAAAAAGTAACAGACTAGCAGACAGAGTTTCGCATTTATAATATAAGTGTGAATTAAATAAAAAGAGAGCAAAAGAGAGTGTATTTTTAATGCAAGTTATCTGCAGAATTTGAGCATACTTATTATCTTGTTTAACGAGCAGTATGCAAGCGGACCGACACCAGATATCCTGGAAGAGGTCGGTGTGTACAATAAGGTATAAGAGATGCGTAGTAGACTCGATGCTTCTATCTATAAACAAATGACCTAATTTTAATTTGTAGGCATCAGTGAATAGATAAAGATGTCATAAAATTTGAAATCTCTACCAAACAAGTACGTGCATCATATCATTAAACGAGGGCATGTGCCATCGTCGTCGTTGACTTAGGATGAATAATAGTTTTAATGTTAAATAAATATGGAACCAGCATTAAATATTGTACACCTTATAGGTATGTTACAGCGATCCTTTATAATAATCATAAGAATTAATAATTCACCTGTGACCAACAATAAATTAATTTGTATTTGAATTTGACTGCCGAGCCCGAGGTCCCGTGTTCGATTCCCGGGTCGGGCAAATTGTTATTTGGTTTTTCCATCAGGAATTTCTCAGTAGCAGCAACATAGTCAGAGAGGCAAAAGGCTCGCTCCCTATTATATGGGACTTAAACATACTGGCGAAAGGTGTGTACTATAAGGTACACCTTTGCCTAACCCTTCGGGGTTTACAGGCGTGATGTTATGTTATGTTCACAAGATAGTTTTAATATCGAAATCTCACTGAAACGTAATAGCGTCTTCTTTTAAATTGAAATACTCATAAAAAATCTTCCACGATATCTAATACACCCCCGCCACAGCGACGCACATTTTTTATCCATCCTTTATTTAGCTGAGTACAAGCTCGGGCTTGTGGCTGTCACCTGACAACTGCTCTCAAGCTTGTCTTTCATAATTTTCTTTCTCTTTTTATAGCAACTGCTTCTTAGATATTATCTTTTATCTATTTGTAAAATTAAAACCGGCACTAAGACCGCTTGCTTTTATTAAAAAATGGTCTACTTTTTGTTTCAGAAGGAAGTAGTTAGAAAAACTTATTTAGAAGCTTTTTTTTCAAAACGTTTTTACTGAATGAAATATTTGAACTTATACTGTCACTTATCTTCCGTGATTGTTCATTATTTTGAGCTCCCGATATTAAAAAAAATATTTGAACATACTTAATTTTTGTGCGGAGGTTGATTATGTAGGAAACATATCTTCCTGCCTGGGCGTCCTTTGTTTTAATAATATTATTTTTCTATCAACGTTACTAATACTAGTTGGGAAAAGGGTAGGCAGATGATGATGTTACTAACACTAAAATAAAAGCTGTTTGTAATACTAACTAAATATGCTGTTTTAAGCTTTCACGGTTTACAACTAAACTTATACTGTCTGTACTTATATCGGGAGCTCAAAATAATGAACAATCACGGAAGATATCCCGTAAGTGACAGTATAAGTTTAATAAAATATGTATCACAGTTGTCTAAATAATTTAAAATAATACTCAGCTACCCAGTAATCAGTTAAGTACTCGTATATTCCATAATGGCGGCGCTTTAAATAACTTCACAAATTCAATATGACAATGGGGTTTTCGCAGTTGTGGATGTTGCTGTGGATTTCCAAGAATTACCACCACGATGTGTGAATTAGCAGCTTTGGCATTGATTCATTGATGCAACTGTACTGTGTACTGTTTTGTTTTAAGTTTACATAGAAAATTAGCGTTTAATGACTGAATTAGCTATAATTAGGAACATGGACATTTATTGTAACTATTGACAAAGCTACTGTAGCTTTATATATTTCGTATTTCGAGTGTTTCCATGGAAGTGGGGTCGACTGCATGAATTCCGTGTAACACGTAAACTGTGTAAACTCATAACTAAGGGCGATTTTCGAAAGGTTCTGAAATATCGACCGCATACTGAAAGCCCAGCGTTAGAAGTTCCCCATAACATGGACCGATGACCTCGTGACGGCTGCGATAATCCCAGGATGTGAGAAGCACAGGGCAGGCCGATGTGATTACGTTTGAGAAAGGCCTGTGTCCAACGTTAGAAGTCAGTCGAGCTTTGATGATGATGACGATTTCCTTTAGTTACTCTATAGGTTAAGTGATACAAAGTGGTACGAAGTTTTTTCCAATACTTTATATTATGTAAGCAAATAAATATTTTTCCGAGAGCTCTGATAAATGGGCATGCAAATATTTTTAAAGGGTTTTTGCAACGAGCTCTTTACATTTTCCATTCGTATTGATAAACCAACAACCATTTTCTCATTTTTCTTTAAAATCCATACGACATGATGAATATTTATTTGAGTTACGTAGTTACGTATTTAAAATATAAGATTCCTTAGTTAAGCGGTCATTACGTCGCAGCTGAATTACTGGACCTAGGTTTGATTTTTAGTTCAAGTAAATATGTTGAGTTCATCGTAGTAAGGAAATCGGCTTCACCTAGACCCAAAATATTGAAGGAATATGACATTTATCAACCTGCATAGGACAGCGTGATGAATTACGGTTCATTTCTTGTAACAGTCAAGAGGAATGTATTCCAACAGTGATATCGTTAAAGGCAAACTCTTAGTAGCTTCGAAACGTTTTCAATGGAAAATTAATGTCATCATCATAACATCAGGTGTACCTGATAGGACATACACATTTCGCCAGTTATGTTTATATCCCATGTAATAGGGGGCGAGCCTATTGCCATCAACCGGGAACAAATCCAGACTCCGTGGCTGCTACTGAGAAATTCCTTATGGAAAAACCCAATAATACTTTGCCCGGCCCGGGAATCGAACCCAGGACCTCATGCTCAGCAGTTGCGCTCGCGACATATGAGGCAGTCTAACATGCAAGTCTAATATGTCGCGGTAAATTAATATGTGATAATATACACCCTCTTTTAAGTGCTGTACTTAACCAGTAAATATAGGTTCGCAAACAGCACAGACAGCATTCCTACTTGTTCCTAATATAAATAAAAGTATGATATGATTATTTTTTATTTGAAATATACCCCTTATTTTTGTAGACATATTTGTGGAGCAAACAAGCGTGCGGTGCAAGTTCCCTGCATTTACTGACGAGGGCTTAGGTAGAGTTCATAGTGCTAATTATAGCGATATGCAGAGAAAAATACTTACATTGCATAGATTTCAAAAACACTTGTCTTTTTGTCTACTTCGTTGGTCTAGTGGTCGCAATCGTGACAACAATCACGACTCTAATCCTCGGAGGATTAGGCAGAGGTGTACCTAATAGTACACCCACATTTCGCCAGTCATGTTTAAATAAATAGGGGGCGGGCCTATTGCCATTCGATACTCCTTTATAAACGTGGTAAAATATTTGCTCCTTTATTCCTCAGATGTATAACTCAAAGTAATATATTGCAGTCTTTCTTACAAAACTTTTCTTCTACTCTTGAGAAGAAAGATGGAATAGAAAAATATAATAGAACTCGTTATTCCGTCTGAACACAACTTTGTTATATTAGTGTGAAAGTTTTTCAAGTAGTTGTGAGGCAAATTTATGACTTTCAAGTTTTCTGGTAAGAAGTTTTCGCATGAAAACTCGGTAACCTATTGATTTCCATCAAAATTAAAATGTTACTCGTGTAAATGGAGTACCTACTTTACTTCATTCATTTTCATATTTGAAATTTAATTAAGATAAGCGGAATTTTCACTAACACTCTCGACAGATCTGATTTGAAGTAATTCAAGTAAAATGGTGGTCATTTTCAGAATAGTCTTAATATATAATTCTTATTGTCCACATACTTTCAGTAATATTTTAACTGATCAATGCGGGGTGTTGTAAAATAACTGAAACTTAAAATATGATGGCATCATTTTCTTAGGAAAAGTTAAGTTTTTAATTTAACACTAAGTCACACTTCAACATACTTTCTATTCAATCTATCCAGGCAGTGTCGTTGTGTAGTTTTTTTTACACCCAAATAACGTCAGTTTATGTATTTTTGCCCTTCACAGAGACCCATGCCATCTCCGCTATCGCTCCCGCCTATCACTCACTCCCGCCCCGCGGCGGAGCGAGCCCGAGTGAAGTGCCCTCACGGTTGTAGGTCGACGGTGTTTACACTAATTGCTGGAGACAACACGAACTCTGCCTGTCTGAGATTCAGACTGAAACACAGGTACTCGTGTGTACGTACCAAATTACCCTGAGGCTGTTTCTTTGTGGGAGAATAATTGAGATAGCTGATCTACTGGTTGACGAGTAGGACCTTTAAAAGGCGGTTGACATTTATATTTTGAGTGTTGTTTTCTTCTCTCATGATCAAACTATCTGGTTGTATTGCATAATCATCAGTCCACTGCTGGACATAGGGCTTACTCGATTCTCGCAACTCTCATCCAGTTGCTGCCAGCTACTCTGCTAAGATTGTCGCTCCACCGAACCTGAGGCCGTATTATATATATATACCTTGTATTGCATAATTCAAGGCAATGGTGAGAAGCTCATTCTTACCGTGGCGAGAGCCATGGTCACTCCTTTCTTCAAGTGAAGGTTACGTAGGAGTTCTAATTCAAAGTTGTGCGTATTCAACCAATAAATTCTATACAAACAATCGAATGATGTACAGAGGCCAGCACAAGTGTAAAATTTTCCCAATCAATCTTGAACCTAATGCTTTAGCGATAAAGTTGAAAACCTATTAAAGAAATTTGACAGATTGTAGTAGCTTGATGTGCCTGTACAAGCATTTTTTTTTTAAAGGTTCACTTGTATCACTTGTATTAGCCTTTTATGATATATACTAAGTATTACTCAATACAAGTAAGATGATTTTTTCCTATTAGGAATCAAACGGTCAACCTATGGAGGTGTTTGTGCCAACTTCAGTAAGTACCAATCTAGTTTTTCCACCATAAACCTGTAATTGGTAAAAGTATTTTCACTACAGCAAATTAACGACGTGAATTTAAAACTCGGATCGTTTTAGCTGTGGACCTGTTGTAAATTTTGAGGAATTCAGAAGGTACCCTTGTAGAAGAATTTTTATAATAATTTTATGTAGTTTATTATGAACATATAGCTTGATTAGTAAAGTGGAAAGCGGCTATGTCGCCATTTATTTTCAGTAGGTACTTACCTACCTAGTTTTTGTGCCTGAAAAATGTTTAAAAGAAAACCATATCTGCATTAAAACCTCGTGGCTAATTAAAAACAGTAAAGAGCGGCACAGTCGATCATCAAGGTTACGCACCGCTTGCCAAGATAGGTCCGTGGATGGGTGACCATCCATTACATACCAGTTTTCTCTGTGTCTCTGAAAGCAAGTTAAGCTGTTGGTCCCGGTTGTCATTAACAGAACTTTTTGGCAGTCGGTACAGGTATAGCCAGTGACCCGATAGTCTAACAATAAGTATTACCCGGCACTAACTGGGTTGTGTGTCATGTATAATGCTGGCATTCAGCTGTATCCGGTTAGACTGGAAGGCAATCCCAACTTAGTTGGGAATGGGTTAGGCAGCTGATGATCTTAATGAAAAATGATCAAGATCTGTACTCCAGTTTGATTGTGTTAGACAGAAAACAATTCAGTTCTGCGGTCTAACTGATTATTCAAATACTTCCATCAAACTACCAATATTAAGTAATCCTGAGACACCTTTCCTTTGAGGTCAACAACCTCTCCCCCTCACAATCCCCTCTCTCCCCCCACTACAACACAACACCACCAATGGCACCGGAAAATAACCAAAACGTGTGTTAAATCTATTAGAAAATGAAGTCATCCCGTCTTTTGTAGCTTTTCGATGATAAGGTCCCGATTAACGCCAGTCCACTATCCCGGCCTAACCCTCCACCATTCATGTGAAATCGTTGCGACCCACGCGGCCAGTTGAAGGGTTAATCGCGTATTACATTCAGCTTTTTGACTAAGCGTCACTTAGAGTGAAATATGGCCACTATCTGTTTAATGGGTATTTTGGTAATTGCAATTGAGTTAGGTTTTGGTTTTGAATTGAGTTGGAATTATGCTAGTCATGGGAAATTCCATTGTATCTAATGTAGGAGCTAAATAGAGAAATCTCTAAACAGACTCCGAACTGAAATCAGCCGTAGCAAAGACAATATCTACAGATGGGGGTTCAGATCTCAAGTGTGTATGCGGCGTGTCTCCACAGACAATGCCCATCTTCCATCTTGCGCTGCATGCCCTGACACCTGCGCACTTGACGATCTTATGACTGCATCAGCGAGCGGAGTTCGCTTAGCTGAATTTTGGGTCAAATATGGTTATTACTTAGACAGGAAACGGGATATTTACCATGTTTACTGTTTTTGTCGAGTTCCCGATATTTCGGCGCTGTTGCAAGCACCATGAACAGAACATCAAACATGAACATGAACAGTAAACATGGTAAATATCCCGTTTCCTGTCTAAGTAATAATGTTAGTGACCATGATAGTTTAAAATCTTATATCAAATATAGTTAATTAAAATTGGCCACCGACACGTTAATAAGAAGAATGTAGGTGCTAGTTTAATATATTCAGCATAATATCATGTTCCAACTGCTAGGAAACAAGCCTTCTCTCCGTGACCGAGAGTGGGCTGCCATTCACCACGAGCGCCCAGTGAGGGTTTGTGGATGTGTGTCATCCACCAATCCGCACTAGGCCTTAATTGTCCTCGGTCTTCAAATTATTGGTCCGAAGACATGCCGCCCGATGTTTTCCTTTAGCGTTTGAGAGCATAACCTAACATCACGTCTGTAATCCCCGAAGAGTTAGGCAGAGGTGTACCTAATATTACACCCACATTCCGCCAGTTATGTTTAAGTCCTATGTAACAGCAGGCGAGCCTATTGTCACCAACCGGTCACAAAATCAAACTCCATGGCTGCTACTGAGAAAGTCCTTACAGAAAAACCCAATAACACTTTGCCCGACCCGGGAATCGAGCCCAGGAACTAATGCGTTTAAGTCCCATTTAACAGGGTGCGAGCCTACTGTCACCAACCCGGCTCAAAACTAAACTCCGTGGCTGCTACAGAGAAATTCCTGATTTAAAAACCCAATAACATTTTGCCCGACTCGGGAATCGAATCCAGTATCCTCAGCAGTCGCGCTTGCGGACCACCACTAGACCAACGAAGCAGTCGTTTGAGAGCAGTATTAATGAAATAAATTACACAAAGTAAGGAAGGTAGGACGAGTAAAACACATAAGTTACGACGTTAATATTGCGTCAACACTACCTAGTACTAAATACTAAGTAACGTAATTTCAAAAAGAAACATCTGTTACAAAAATAATCTTCACAAAAAGGACTTAAAACAGAACTAAGTAACGTTCTCATGTGCCGCCTCCCCGCTCCGCCCGCAAGAGATTGCACTGTGTTTGGAAGAAACTTATCCTATTCATTACAACTTGTACTCCTTAGTACGTTAAGAAAAGTATTCAGTTAGAGTTTTCTCATTGGACGACTGGGTTGTACTTACAAATAGCAGATACGTCTTTATAAAAAATAATTCATTTTAAAAATATTATCATTTTGGTCTTGCCACTGATTCGTTGGTCTAGTGGTCAGAGCATGTGGTGCAAGCATAAAATGCGCAAGAGCTTCTTTTATAGACATACAGGGTGTAAACAGACTCTTCACGTAGCCGTCAACCAAGCATTCTGTACATCAAACTAAGTAACTTTACTCAAAAATTATTGCTGGGAATCGATTTTTTTTTTTTGGGTTAAAAAATCACGTTTTACGGTAGGACTCAAAGGAAAGCACTCAAAGCATTGTGCTGATGGATGGATTGAATAGTACAGGGGTCGTGGAGGTGTGTAAAGTGGTGTGTAGATTAAAAACAAGTATTTAAAAAAAACTTGTGAAAAAGTTGGAACTTGGACCCCCAATAACACCGTAACTAGAAGGTTCCCAGGTATGGTCTAGAACAAAAAAATGATCGGAAAGACAGGGAGAACAAGTGCCTTACGGTTATGTTAAGGGACTATTTACACCCTTTATAGGGTGGAATCCCCCACATAGAAGTTTTTCGTCGGTTATTAAAACTACACGGTAAAAGTGTATGGAAAAACGGTTTTTTTTGTCAATGTTTTGGCGTCGATGTCCTTTTAACCTTGTATAGGGAATATGAATAACAAGGTGTAAACCTCTTCATCCCCCGTAGAAAAGTGAGGATCCTTCGACCAGACGGTTGTTGTATCTGGTGGGCTAAATGCCGTTACAAATATTTGAAAATTCATTCATTACGTCAAAAAACTGACAAACTGAACAACAATGCAGCTTCAAAAAAAAAAAACAGCATTCGAAAATTGATACAAAAACAAAACAGCATCAACAAAAATAACTGAAACAGAGAAACGTTTACATTTCCTCGTTACGGGCGCACTAAAAAGAACCAAACTTTTATTAAAGCAACATTTATTGGTATCTTTTTGGGTCTATTTGGTTCGGAGCTGTGTGTATTCGCTTTATAATTCCACAAACGGCCATTTCCCTCCATTCCGGTATTGTTTGGTTAGGAGCGGATTAAACCAGTTTTTGCTGGTTACTTAGGTCCTGCTTAATTTTAGTAAACCAACACTGCGGATGGTCGCCTTGAGATTTTTGTTTCCTTATAATAAATTGTCGTTGGCGTAGAGTTTTTACTGTGCTTTTGTGTAATTAGAGATGGCGGTTTTTGCTAAATAAGTTAGTAAGTAAAGGTGTGCTAAAAAGAGCTAACTTTTATATTTTCTATCCAAAATTATATTTTCTGGTCAACTAGAATGTGTTACTGAATATATTTGAATTCAAATCGAAGTATAAGTTTTTAAATTATCAAGGTCACTAACATTATTATTAACACTAGAAACGGGATATTTACCATGTTTACCGATTGTTTTGAGTTCCCGATATTTCGGCGCTGTTGCAAGCATAAACTATATAATATCGGGAACTCAAAACAATTAGTAAACATGGTAAATATCCCGTTTCTAGTGTCAAATCGAAGTAGTTTATATTATAAACACAAAGATGGCTGCAGTAAAATTAAACAATGGTTTTTTGTAATACGTTACTTTCATGGAAGTAGATCAAGAACTCTCAGATACTTGACAAATAACACCGGACTAGTACATATGCTACATAGTATATGGCTTCCTCCTACGTTATATCGAGGTTATTGCATTTCAAGTGAAGTAAGCATATTGATTATGCAATATATTAACTTGCACTGCACGCTACGCTGACGTGACGACAGCTACGCGGAACGCTACGTACGTAGAACGTGCTACGAAACGTCTACGAGATGCGACGATTGAATAAATATGTATAGGAATATTGAATATGCAACCTTATTTTTACTAGGGAGTATAGACGAAAATAATATATGAATAAGTTTGACAAGTGGGGCAAACAAACTGAACCATATCTAAAAATGCTACTAGCATTCGTTAGTAACGGAACTCAGAATAAGGAATCCAGTTTTTAAGACCTTAATTAACGATATTGATTCCGGAACCCTAATAGATTCGTCATGTCTGTCTGTCCGCCCGTATGTCACAGCTACTTTATTTCGAAACTATTATGACTATACAGTTGAAACTTGGTAGGTAGATGTATTTTGTGAACCGCTTTACGATTTTTGAACAAAAATAAAAAACATAAAAGATTAAGGGCTTCCCATACATGGACCAGAATAAAAAAAAAAATTGCCGCCAGCGTGACTGCTGAGCATGAGGTCCCAGGTTCGCAGCGTAAGTCGGGTAAAAGTGTTATTGGATTCTTTCATCAGGAATTTCTAAGTAGCAGCCACGGAGTCTGGATAAGTGCCCATTTGATAGATATGGGCTCGCCCCGTATTACATGGGACTTAAACATAACTTTCGAAATGTGGGTGTACTGTTAGGTCCACCTCTGCCTAACCCTTCAAGGGTTACCGGCGTGATTGTATGTAAACAACCATGAAACCATGTCCAAAGCGTGTTCACTTTATAAACTCATCACGTGATGTGTTCGTTATTTAATTGCCGCACCTCGTGTATTCTGTAATGTAGAACATTTGTCTGAAATACTGTGCAAACACATTCCAACCCCGCGATGCTTGCTATTAGTCCACTAGGTTACCTTCGAGCGAACTGTGTAATCTTATGCAGAGTACACTTGAGCGGGGGAAGGGTTAAGTATAGGTAGGTCAGTTTAATAGTACGTTATTGTGTGGGTAGTAGGAAAAATATAATTTATCAACCTGTTCTTGTAAATAATCCTTATTCCTTATCCTTACTAATATTAATATTATTATATATGCGAAAGTAAGTTTGTTTGTTACCTTTTCACGCCTAAACCACTTTTTTTTTTTTCGTATTGGTAATCATTAAATGACTAATGCTCTGGGCGGAGCGGAAGGGAGTGTCAGACTTCTACTGACTAAAACCCATCCAAGTTTCTTCTTTGCCCTTTGTGTTCCAGGGTCGCGGTATATCTTTCGAACAGTCCTGTAGCCCCGGCAGGCATCGGCCCTTGCGGACCCCTTCATTGTTGCTGATATCTCTTTAAGGCGCGCTTGGAACACAAACGCGCCGTCGACACTGCCTGTCGTCATAAGACGCCCCGACGGCGAGCTAGCCCATTACTCACCCTACACAGGCCCGGCGCCTAAACCACACAACCGACCATTCTGAAATTTTGCATATACTTCGTCAGGTGTACAGCAAAGACATAGGGTACCATTCATCCCGAAAAAAAACCGAGGGAAACTACAATAACGTTCTTATGATAACAGATGGCGCCTCATGTCTTTCACAAGCAGAGCACAACCCGAAATGATTGACAAATTCAAAATTAACGCGAATGAAGCCGCGGGAAAAGCTAGTTAAAAGATAAAGTACCTTGTGACGTTTTGGTTTATAATAATAATAATAATAAGGCAACACTAACGTCAAATAAACGTCTTCGTAACGAATTTATCAAATTTTCTTAAATTTATATAGTAAAACAATATACCGGAAATTTTAAACCATATCACACTTTTAAAATAGCAGTTTTGTTACTAAAATATAAGAATATACTCCAAAATGAGAAATATAACCGATATGAATCCATATAAAAAAAATACCCAATTCATCTGACATAATTTGACAGCCATGTCATACGAAGAAAATTTTGAAAATAAAGCATGAAGACTTAAAATGTTGACCAGAGCAGCAGCTAGACGTGCACGCCTACCACCTCCGGACCCGTCGCTCAGCTCCGCCTCGCCGCCGCCGGAATCCAGCCCCATCGTGAGTGCTGTGACACCGGCAGTGGCAGTTGCGTCGAGCTCGAGCGACGAGTATTTCTCTCCGCCGACGTCGCCAACACCTGTACGTCGGCAGGGGAGAGGCCGGCCACCGAGAAGCTTGGGACTTAGGGGCCATCAGGCCCCGAGCCGGGTCCCCGCTGCCGGTGGTTGTGTGCAGCGCATGAGATGGACTCCCATTAACGAGAACGTCATGCGCGCATACTACGGGTCTACAGAGGGGGGAACTAACCTCACTGCGTACCGTGTTGGGATGCTGTCTCTGTTCCAGGTACTTGAACCAACCGTCAACGTTTCGGCCCAACGACTGTCGGATCAGGTGCGGGTCATCCAACGCAATCACATGTTGGACGACGCCGTACTTGATAGGCTGCGCTCAGAGGTACTGAGCAACCGTATCGTTTTAACTCCGGCACAAACCGCGGTGCAAGCGTTAGTTATTGACGCAACCCCGCCGCGGTTCAACCCAGCTGTTGTAGAGGAAGATGATAGGGTTGCTGTGGTAAGTAGCCAGTGCAACGACCGATTAAGGAGCGCTCTGGAAGATGCGCTTCGTGAATATCGATCCACTCCTACCGAACTTAGGCCCCGATTACCACGGTTACCCATGCATAATAAAAATAGGGCGCTGGTGTGTGCCTTGGACTCGCAACTCGAGAATATATTCGAGAGTAGCGAGAACCTCGTTGATACACACTCGATCCTGTACTGTGGGGCTGTTGCGGCATGTCGTTTAGCTAACGTCAAGTTCCCAAATTGTGACGTAGCTACTCGACCAAAACCAGCTGTACCAGCCTGGCAGCGCAGGATCGAGCGCCGCATCGACGGGGCCAGGGTACTCATCGGCAAACTACACTGCTTCAGGGAGGGCAATACACGACCACGTGTGATGCGCTTTGTGAGGCGAGCATTCTCGGGGACTGGAATCAGTCCTCAAGAATACATGTCCCGTGTCACAGAGCGTATCGACTTCCTGAAGCAGAAAGTTTATGCATGGGCGAACCGTATTCGGAGGTATAAGCGGCGGGTTGATCGGTACTCACAGAATCGCATGTTCCAGAGCGATGAGAGGTGGGTATACAGAGCTTGGGAGCGACCCGAGCTAAATATGACAGACGTGTGCCGCCCGGATGATGCTGCTACGAGTTCTTTCTGGCGCAGCATCTGGTCGGTGCCCGTCTGTCATACTGAGGCTGACTGGATGCGTGATGTCGAACGAGTGTGTGAACCTATCCCAGAAATGGAGCCAATTTTGATTACACCTTTAGATATAGCCAGAGCAGTTCGTCCGTTACCGAACTGGAAGTCACCGGGACCGGACGGACTGCACAACTTCTGGCTCAAATGGCTTAGTAGTTCACACACTTGCCTGGCATCCCAATTCCAGTCATCGTTAGAGACTGGGTCCTTACCGCAGTTTTTAACAACAGGCGTTACCCACCTGCTCCATAAGTCAGGTAGTCCCGCGGAACCCAAAAATTATAGACCGATCACGTGTTTGTCTACGGTCTATAAACTTCTTACATCCATTTTGAGAGCTAAAATTAATACACACATTGACAAAAACTCCATTATGTCTGCCTCTCAAAATGGATGTAGGAATGGGTCCCGCGGCACTAAGGAGCTACTCCTCATCGACATGGCCATTAGCCAACAGGTTCCTCGATCCCGCAAGGATCTGTCTACATGCTGGATAGATTATAAGAAGGCCTACGACTCGGTGCCACATACATGGCTCATGAGGGTGCTGGAGTTGTACAAGATAGATGCAACTCTACGCGCCTTCCTTGAGTCGTGTATGGGGCAATGGAGGACGGTCCTTCGATATCCAGGATGTCGACAGATCCAGGGGAACGATGAACCTGTATGGATTAAACGGGGAATATTCCAGGGCGACAGTCTGAGCCCACTATGGTTCTGTCTAGCCCTGAATCCTCTGAGCACATTGCTGGAGGATTCAGGTCTAGGCTACCGGTTGAGGAGAGGTGGTCAGGTCATATCTCACCTTCTTTACATGGATGATCTGAAACTCTTTGCCCCCAACAAATTGCAACTGATGGAGCTACTGAAAGTAACTGAAACTTTCAGTAGCGCCATCAGGATGGAATTTGGTGTGGACAAATGTGCAGTCATGTATGTAAAGCGAGGGGAGATTATGGAATCCGAGGGAATTCAGCTCTCGGATTCCATACACCTGAGATCCCTCTCCTCATCCGAAAGCTATAAGTATTTGGGTATGTCGGAAGCGTTAGGCATTAACGTAACTGACATGAAGCAATCGTTGAAGGAGCGCTTCTTTGGACGCCTGAACAAGGTATTACATAGCCTTCTTTCAGGCGGAAACAAGGTGCGCGCCTTCAACGGTTGGGTCATGCCGGTTTTAATGTACTCTTTCGGCGTACTCAAATGGACTCAGACCGAACTCGATGCCCTGGATAGGAGAGTTCGTACACTGCTTACCGAAACCGGATGCATCACCCACGATCATCAGTGATGAGGCTGTACATCCCGCGGAAGTGTGGGGGTCGAGGGTTTTTAAACGCGAAGTCCCTTCACAACCGTGAGATGTGCAGTCTCAGAGAATATTTTTTAAAAGTCGAGGTGGGTATGCACCGAGATGTGGTCGCAGTGGACAAGGGACTCACCCCGCTGACCATGGCTAAAGAGAACTGGCGCAAACCTGAAGTACTTACTACCGATGACCGCAAGGAAGTATGGCAAGGCAAGGAGCTTCACGGGCGCTTCTACCGAGCTCTTCATGGGCCCGATGTAGATTTTCTAGCGTCCGTATCCTGGTTACGTTTCGGCGATCTCTTTGGAGAAACTGAAGGTTTTGTCTGTGCGATTATGGACGAAGTTATGTTGACGAACAACTACCGGAAATATATTATGAAGGACGGGACGGTTGACGTGTGTCGGGCATGTCACCGTCCGGGTGAGTCCATCAGACATATTATTTCTGGTTGTTCTCGTCTGGCTAACGGCGAGTACTTGCACAGGCACAACCAAGTAGCCAGGATTATTCACCAGCAACTTGCCTTGAAATATAAACTTGTGGAATCTGAGGTACCGTACTACAAGTATGTGCCCGACCCAGTTCTCGAGAAAGACCATGTCACGCTGTACTGGGATCAGTCTATCATTACTGACAGAACTATTGTCGCCAATAAGCCTGACATAGTAGTGATAGACCGATCAGCGCGCCGCGTAATGATAGTCGATGTTACCATCCCGCATGACGAGAACCTCGTGAAAGCTGAGAAAGAGAAACAAATAAAATATCTCGACTTGGCACACGAGGTTGTCGACATGTGGCATATGAACTCGGCTGTCATTGTGCCGATCGTCGTGACGGCCAATGGCCTTATAGCCAAGAGCCTCGATGACCATCTTTCGAAGCTCTCCTTAGGCGGTTGGATCAAGGGCCTGATTCAGAAGGCAGTACTCCTCGATACGGCTCGTATTGTGAGGAGGTTCTTGTCTCTGGAGCCCTAACCACCGGTAGCTTGGACCCTGCTCCCGCTACCGGCGGACCACTATTTTTTATATTTTTAAATGTTTTTATATGGTTTTTGTTAAGAAATATTTAAAAATGTAATTAGTAAGTAAGAAGATAAATAAAGGAAATCTGTACATATAATAAAATCGTAGACTTTCCGTGTCTGTACATTACAGATTTTTGCAAAAAAGTCAGTGGAAAGTGCGAGAAATAAGTAATAGAAAGTAAAAATACCTTTTTTTAAATTTTTGTCTGTTTGTCGGTTTGTCGGTTTGTCGGTTTGTCGGTTTGTCGGTTTGTCGGTTTGTCGGTTTGTCTGTTCGTTTGTGCGCGCATCACGTAAAAACCCCTCATTGTATTCAAAATCTAAATATTACAAAATAAGAAGCATTGTTGTGGGTATTATTTAGCGTTTATTTCATCAAAATCGACCAACAGACGCAAAAGATATTAACTTTTAAAATTTTGTTAGTAACCTCATACGCGATTTCTATGATAAAAATAATTTACGTAAATAGGTTTTAGTCGTAGTGTAGTCACTCGGAATGGCTGAAAACTAATTTTGTTTTATTTTTCCTTTTGACTTTACTCTTTGCACGGAAGTAATAAGTACTACGTACGCACGCGATGGCCAGTCAAGCTTTACATAACCAGTTTATGCGGATCTCTCACTGTATAGGAAATCTATACAAAGCGAGGTCAATTTATTCTGGAATTTTACAGCTTCATGTGCCGCCGTGTGTACAACTGCAATTCTTGCTTGCATTAAAAAAATGCCACCAAAAGAGAGGTTAACGCTAATTTAGTCTCTTTCTAATAAGGTGACCATTCATTTTATGTAAAAAGTAGGACATGATGGAAAGGCTGAGAATATAACATTATTAAATTAAATTATAAAAATATTTTCAATTTTCGTTTCCGAGGCAATTAAATAAAATAAAAAAATAGTAATACGAGAAGTTATTATTATACATATATTAGGCAATTACAGCAACTCAACCTGAAGTTTATTTAAATAATAAAATTACTATTATTTGGATTTTACTATATTTAATGGGGTCACCATTAGTGAAATGATGTATTAAATAAGATTAGTTCTTAGATAATAGGTAGATAAACAATATCCCACAAAATAAAAACTTTATGGGGACAATACCTAAATAAGACAATGACGTTGTCAAATTCAACCAGACCACCTTTTTCGAATGTTGCCCGCACACAAATTAAATAAAATAGTTTCGTTTGAATATTAAAACAGGACTTTCAGGATTTCGTATTTTTATATGTGCCTACCGAAATGACTTCGAATACTAATAATTTAGTAGATTAATGATCATGTCCACATTGTGCGAGTGGGAAAAGGTTAAAATCCGGCGGCAGTGACGAGCAGAAAGTTACATTAACGGAGTAAAATACTTATATGAACAAACTAACATTGCGAATGGGTTGCCTGATAAAGTTAAGTCAAGGCTACCCTTTATTAAAACTAACGGAACTAATCTTTTTTTCAAACCAAACGAAATCAAAATGGAATTAGAGTAAATATCTACAAAGCAATCAAGCCAAGAATCTGTTAGGTTGTCATCTTTTTGTCCCTACTACAGAGGTGTAAGGTATAAATAGATAAATTGATACTATATGTCCACTCATCTATTTTCTTATTAAAATATGTATTAAAAGAACAGATAGGTAATTTTATTACAAACACGATGGCATAACGTTCGGTTGTCTAAGTAAAATCGGTCAAGCCTCACGGTTGTCGCAATTTTAAATAGTCTTCACTTAATTATATTAGGCAACCCATTTGTTATGCTTTTTTTCATGTATATTAAACATATTTTTGACTCAGGAAACATTGGATTTTTTTTTATACTAGACAGGCTTATTTATAATGGTAGGTACACCAGAGTGAAGAGGAGTTATATCCGTAAGAGCAATTGTTTCACTCGCGGCATATCTTTGATTGCACTTGCATTTGAACTTCGGAGCAAAATATTAATAATAGTCAGTAGTAACATAAATATAGTGAATAGTCAAATGGCTTGCTTTCAACACTATTTGTTACATCGATCTGCGTAATACTTGCGTCTACGCTTCAACTTTTTTTTTTGCCCGTTCATCAGAGTCCTTGGAAAAGTATCCGCTTCGGCAATCATGGTCTATCTTCGGAAATATGAGATCTAATATAATTCCCATGTTCTTCTTCTTCTTTTGTATCGATGATTTATCACATTATTAGCACCCAGGTGGCTACGTTAATCGCGGTTTCAGTAGAGATTTTGACAGTCCTCTAAATCGCAGGTGTAGGGACACTTTAGATACTCCAGGAAGTCACAGTTAGTTGCTGCTACCATGGAAGTACGTGTCTATTAGGAGCCAGCCATAAAATTAATGACGTAATTTAATTACATCATACGTTAAAGAGGTGGGGGGTGACAACAAAGTGTGACATTGTGTGACAAGGGGTGGAAGGGGTCCTAAATTTGGTGACGTCACATTTAAAAAACTAATATTGCTAAGTTTTAAAACACGAAATTTGAACTATTAACGAAAAACTTATTATAGAAATATTTCCAACTCTATCGGCGGGCAGCATGTAATATTGCAAAATATGTGACGTCACACTTGGGAGGCGGGAGTCTCACAAAAATTGACCTTCTGATAAGGACGGATTTTTTGACCCCTCCGGTGAAAAAATCATAAAATTCGTATGACGTAATTTATGGGTGGTCCCTTATGTATCACCTTTTGTTAGAATATTACAATTATACGACTAAAATCCTAAAAGTGCGGAATGAATGCACTACAATGCCTTGAAAAACCAAACTTAGAAGCTTTATAGCGATGTTCGTGTTAATTCGGAAACATGAAGATTCTCGAAGCGCATGGTCTTTCTGGTTCTATTGCTAAATACATTAAATTCAAGCGTTTGCAGTATTTTTCAATTGCATGGTTTTTGCAAATTCTCAATTTTGTTTCCATCGTTTGTGTCCATCACATTTTTTCCATCGGTTGATTGAGCTCTCAGAGCTGAAAGATTATTTTTTAAATTGTTAAGGATATTAACCGTTGGGGCCTAGGATAGATCATGAGTTGCATCTATATTTTGGTTACGTTCATAAACTTTGAGAATGACAAAAGAATGTGCGCTCACGTGAGCGAAGCCGCGGGCACAGCTAGTAATAATAATAAATGACGTGACGCGGACGCTATACACGGGTATTTTGCCGCTGTTGGAAAATATTATTGAAATTAAATGTATCGAAACAAGCTTATAGTAAACAAACACAAGCTTTTAAATTTTGCTGTGACGTCATTTTCTTTCGTATTTTTCTCATCAAACCCTTTAAATTGATACCCATATCATGGGGGTGCATAAAAAATAACCAGTCCGCAATCTTTGGGAATACGCCATATTAGATTTAAACTTAGCTAACCATGACGTAAAACGCGTATGCAACATCAGCTCACTCGGTTGGGGATTTAAAACTCAGTTACAAGATTTGACGTAAAATAAAAGCTTATAAAAACGAGATTGTGTCGTTGGTTGCCCAAGTTCCGATTTTAACCGCACGCCATAAGATATAGCTTACAGCTTACTGCATCTATTTATGATAAATGTTGAATACAGGAATTTCACTGACCAGGAATGCAGGAATTAGGATTCCAAATACCTAGCTCCAGTTTTTGTAAATGTTGATATTCTATGACCTCTATGGATATTGTGTAGTGTTGAATTATTACGTGATTGATGATGTCGCCTTAGTAGAGAAACTAGTTCGTAAAGTTCACTCTTTGTTGTCTACTGCCAACACGATTCATGACTTTAACAAATAATAATGATCTACTTATACGTACCTACATACACCATAAACTCACGCCTTTTTCCCGTAGGGGTAGGCAGAAACCACAGAACGCCACCTGTTACGATCCTTACATACTCCTTTTGCCTCGTCCACGTTCATACATCTGGTCATATACGCACGCCGGTTGCCAGTACTACGTACCTGACCTTTCTGAAGAACCTCACCAATGGGCGTCCTCTCCCGGCGTTGCCACTCACATCTGCCTTGTAAATACCTTTTGTTAGTGTCCTTTCACCCATCCTCTCCACATGACCAAACCAACTAAGCATACTCTTTTCAATTTTGTGACGACTTCGTCTTTTAAACTAATTAGGTATCTGAGTAATAAAAGCATCATAGAAGCGTTTTTCTTCTCCCTTCCATTTCCCTTTCCGTTATAATAGAGTATTGCGCAAAGCGCAACTATTTTTAAGCGCAACCAACTAAGCGCAACTAAATTATTCATCGATAAAAATATTATATGTTTATTCCTCAAAGCGCAACCATGATGAAAAAATAGAGAGGGGTATGAAGAATTTCACTGTTTTTTTCAGTCATGGTTGTGCTTTGAGGAATACCCCGTTATAATTTAGCAGAATTCAAAATGATAATTGCAATCTTGCTTGAATCTCGCTCCTGGTATTTCCAGTGATTTTTCAGCAACATACAAACGAATTTGCTAGGAAAATAAACTTGTTAATTTTTAAACTTTCGGTTTCAGCCGCCTGTTAGTCTTGAAAAGCCTGAAACCTAACAAGCATGTAATTTATTTTAAGCCCTACGATTATTCTGCTCCGTTGGTTCGAACACAACTATTTTGTTTTAAGAGTTTATATTTCATGCATTGGTAATTTAAGATTTGAGTTTTGCTTTGAAAATCTCCTTAATAAATAATGCTAATGATTTGGTTATGTGCTCTGGTTTAGACAGCTTTTTATTTTAATTTTTTTTTGTATTCAGCCTGCTCTGTCGCAGTGCTGGGCAAAGGCCATGGCTTTCCAATCCTGCGTACAATTTGCCCTTTCTGACCAATCCGTTAAGAATGAGTCCAGATCGTCATGTCAGCGTTTCTTGGGCCTGCCTCGGTTACGGCGGCGATTTAATATAAGGAGTACATAAAGGCTGTTTGTTGTTTATGTAAAGCAACATAAACAGCACGTTGTACGCAATGTTTACAAAAACTAGTTATGACCCCGCACTATTCAATTCATCCAACAGCACAATGATTTGAGTGCGTTAAATTGAGCATTTTGAGGGTTGTCTCGTGCACGTAGCAAGCCCTATACAGGGTGGTGCCGACAATACGACAATAACTAAAAACACTGGTAATACTAGTTCATAGGAATATTTTAAACTATCAAATAAATCCTAACATGGAAATTATTTATCCACTGCTGGACTTGGGCCTCCCCCAAGTGTCGCCACATTGACCGGTCCCGTGCGACTCGCATCCAGGGGATCCCTGCAACCTTCACCAGGTCGTCGGTCAACCTAGTGGGAGGCCTTCCAACGCAACGTATTCAGTATATGGGTATTTTGCCTGAATTAAAACAAATTTTGTTTTTTATTGTGTCCTTTTTCACCACAAAAAAAAGTTCTTAAACCTTGGTTGACGGCTTCATGAAGGGTCAGTTTACACCTTGTATTCTTAGCTTCTTAATTGCCTGTAGTCAGTACTATTCCTTCTACAATATCCAAATTATACCATAATATTTAAAACGCTGTGATTATTGTTAAACAAATCATGTTATTTGCCATCCCTTTGAAGATTATAAGGATGATGGCCGGGTATATTTTTTTAAAGTACCTATCTACCTACCTACCACCTACATGTGGCGTTACTACGTATTACCGTTGTTAAGGAAAATTCCGTATTATATTGAAAAGGAATAGTGACCGTCTCTAAATAAAGGCTATTTTCTTCGATAAGGGGATTATTATAGCATAAGCTGCAGAATTTTAATTTTCTATGATGATATAATTAATCTGCTAGAAATGTGTTTCGTGGTATTTGTAGAGCAATACTCGATATTAAATAGTTCAACGTGTCTTATAATAGGTAGCCATTTGCGGCAGATATTTAAATTTTATAAAAGAACAAGAATCCATTGAGTTTCTTGTCGGTTCTTCTCTATGGAAACGACCAAACCGAATACTGCACCTAAATTTTGACGTTTCTTTATTGTCATCCCATCTAATATTATCACAAATATAAAAAATAATCTTTTATTCTTATTTTATGCTCTGCCATACCGTTCATCCGATTACGATAAAACTTTGTCAACTTACTGTTTGCACGCAAAGGTTATAGCACGGTACAATTATTATTAAAAAAACACGCGGGAGAAGCAGCGGGCGGCAGCTATATAATATTTTGAGTTCCTTTTAAATGGAGGTGACCCTATGTTACCCTCATTTCATCAACTGATCTATCATCTGACTAAACTCGGACCTACGGCTGCTACTAAAACAATCTAGGTGAAAAGAACCAATAACACTTTGCCTGACCTGGGAATCGCACCCGTCACCTCATGCTCAACAGTACTACTACTGTTGAACACGCAATTATACAACAAGGTAGTGATAATCTCTATTATAACAAATTTCAGCAAAACTATTACTAATACCAGATTTATCTTCAGATCGCTCATCTAAATCCTCTTAATACTTCCACAATCGTAACAAAATAAATATAATTCACTCAAGTTTGTGCTCAGCATCAAGACATCAATCCTCCAAGGAGAAGTGAGCCCATTTGGCACGTCTCCAAACAAAAACAATAGGACTTGGAAAATAAAACTATTGAAAATTCATTTGGAAAACGTCGTACATACAAAACACTGTAAGAAGTCTGAATATTTTACATTATTTCTTTATCCTTATGTTAGTCTAAGATTTTTAAGTACTTTTAAAGGTCAGAAAATAATGGAATTGTTTATACTAAAAGAACTGGATTTTTTTTTGTTAAAAGACCCTTAATGAAGCCGAAAGGCTCTTGTTCTCTCCGTCATTGCGATATTTTTTTTGCTCTAGACCATACCTGGGAACCTTTTTGTTACGGAGATATTGGAGGTTTAAGATTCAAACTTAAAACAAAAATAGTTTTTAAGTTTATTACGTTTTTTTTAAAAACCTCCATGACGAACGGGTCTATACTATTCAATAAATCCATCAGCATAATGTTTTGAGTGCTTTACATTGAGTACGAATAGACCGTAAAACGTGATTTTAGACCCCCGATTAAATTCGTTTCCGAGCAATAATTTTTGCGTAGGGTTACTGAGTTTGAAGTACAAGAATGCTTGGTTGGCGGCTTTGTGAAGGGTCCGTTGACACCCTATATTTAGTTACAAAACGTTGATTATAATATTAAAACTAATCCTCCCACTCGTAACCTTTTCTTAATCGACTGAGTTTATTTGTAAAGGTTGATTCCTTCCTAGTTAATTTTAGACTTGCCACACTGGTGTTATTGTTAACTTATTCGTCAACTGGCCAGTGTGAAACTCGCGAGTGCGCGCGAGTTGGCACCATCCGATTTTACATTTTTTTTTGTCGTCAACTCGCTCGACCTTGAAAATCTGATGTTAAATACGTCAGATGTACAGTCAGCTACAAAAACTTCTTATAAAATGTGTTATATAGGTACCCACTTGAAATGTATAAGACATTTTATGCATGCTATGCTTGGGTATCATTCGTCGTCGGCCGCATCCCCCATTCGCCTCATTCCGCACCTTGAACATAGATTTAAATATAAGTAGATAGTCGGTACTTAACCGAATCAGCCAGCGCGGGCAATAGCTAGTTATTTACAGCTATTAGTTTCAATCCGTTTTCATTTGACTGTACTTTATAATGTGCGAGCGAGTTGACGACAAAAATAAATAGGTAAAATCGGTATGTGTCAACTTGCACGCACTCGCGAGTTTCAGACTCGCCAGTTAACGAATAAGTCATGTTATCATGTTTACCACTAAATGGTCGTAAAAAAACACACGAAATATAATGTATGTAAACGAAGTTCACACTACGTTCAGTTTGTATTTCCCGCGCGTAATATTTTATGTTATACAATCTGTGGTAGAAATTATAGAGCACGTACATTAAGCTATGACGGTGAGCATAATCTACAAACGTGCGAGTGAAAGTTAAACTAAATAAAATAATTAAAAAGGATTTGCGAATATTAGTTTTAAGTGTTGTTTTCAAAGACAGGAAGGGCATTTTTATCAGATAACAAATGTCAAAAAGATCGAAAGGTGGGTCAAAGGACTCTTACCTCAAACATTAGCCACAAACAACTTTGGATAGGGATAAGTGGTAGAAAGGAAGGGATGAATTATTCCTGCAGTGTAACATAGAAAGATGGTATAAAAAAAAAAACAAGAAAATTAATACAAATGTTGCAACATTTTGAAAAAGATACCTTATGAAAGTTAACTTGGCTATTATTTTGAGTCGATATTTAATAGAGTTAACATTTACAGCACTGAACTAGGTCATTTACAGACCACATAAATCATTTTCTCAAAAGTTATCATTTTCTGCCTAGCCTTTTCCCAACAATATTGTGGTCGGTTTCCAGTCTAACCGGATACAGCTGAATACCAATATTTTGTATTGAGAGTCTGCATATCTTACCTCCAAAACACAGTTATACGATACCTTCTTGAAAGACTGACTGTCAAACAAAAATCAAAAATCTATGATCATTTGCTTAGTGTGCTTTTCAAAGTATGGAAGCGTCTAGGTATGCAATAGATGGCCACCCATCCCCGGACCGACCTCGTTAACGTTCCTTAAACTTGAAGACAGACCCGTGAGGCTGTTATTATTTAGCCACGATCCCCTAAAAACTACTAAAGGCCTCTAAAATTAATATCCACAGCCCAGTTTCCATCAGCCACATATAATATCGTGCTAGTCGCCATTATTGCGAGCCTAATACAATTTGCCGCTCGAACGACGTCCAGTCCCTTGGTCTCCAAACAATTAGAACTGCCGACGTTATTTTTGTGTCACCCTTATTGTACCTTTTCTTGTCTTCTGTGTAACGAACGCTGAAATTCGTGGTTGCCCCCAGGGTAGGTTCTGATGTAAACGTCTAGGAATCGTGGCTAATATTCCGCGTTGTTTTTTTTTTTTTGGGATTTCTGTGTCGAAGGCTGATTGTGATAAATAAATTATGAGTAGCTTCTTATTTGTTAAGGCCATATTCGTTTTCTTGCTGTCGCATGTTTTAATCATGATTTTTGGTGACAACAATTTTGTCTTATTTTTTTTTTACTCGACCAAAATAATCAAACAGATGTATAATGTTGTCTACATTAGGTTTGAAGACTCAGCAAAATCTCATTTAACCGTCTAAGAGCCAGAGCATAAACGCACGCGCGTTCCCTCCACGCCAAGCCACAATTTCACCTACCATTTTGTCACATATTTGTGTCGTTAAAAAACAATACAATTAATAAATAACCAAGGACATTTTTATGCTCAACCAATGTTGTTGACACGGGCTTACCTCTTTTTTGTTTTGCACTTTCGTTTAGTCACTCTAGTTTATTTTATTTTTTTTGTATGCAGATCTGTTTCTCTATTTCTCATATTTAAATATCTATTCACCACCACCTTTGACACAAAATATAAAACTGGTTCACATCCGTAACCTCACTAATTCAGGTCCAGTTGAAAACCAGCGTCGGGCACTAGTTGTCCGGCATTTTGCTGAACTGGGCCTATTTGGCGCAGCCGTGAGGCACACAGGGTCGCACTATTTTATATATATTTTTGTTTTTGATTTAAGTTTTTTGATTTAAGTTTTTTAATTTTTTATTTGTAATTTTTTATACTGTGTGCACTTGTGGCATGTGCCAAATAAATGTATTTTCTTTCTTTTCTTTCTTCTTTCTTTCGTTTGGCGTACAGGGCACGAGCTTGCTTGTCACGTATATGTGACAATGGCATTCAAACGGTGAATAACCTAAAGTGTTGGTACATAATACGTAATGAAGGTTCACTATACCCAAGCATTTACTGTCTCCTATTCATATGTCTGAAATTCTCAACTAAATATCATTATTTAATATAAAAAGTTCACCAGTTCTGACTCTAATTCTGTAATTAATAAAACAATCCCCTAACAAAGCCAAAAAGGACCCTGCAGTACTGATTAAGGCGGTCTGTAGATGCATAATATTAAACTCGTCAGTCCCCAGGGTTCGCCCTTAATTTAATTACTTATTTGACCCAAAAGCTACTCCAGAGATCGGCTTACAGAAGACATGTCAAATCTCTATTCAATTATGTTTTGTAATGAACGACAGTATGTTCGACAAAATTGGATTTCATTGTGATTCGGATAGATGGGGACGATTACTATTATTATGGCTACTAAGTGAGATTTAGTGCGATTAGGTTGGCAGCCTTGAGTGTGTGGTGACGTCATCGCTTAGT
Organism: Noctua fimbriata; assembly: GCA_905163415.1. NCBI lineage: Eukaryota > Metazoa > Arthropoda > Insecta > Lepidoptera > Noctuidae > Noctua > Noctua fimbriata. The sequence continues at coordinate 3,659,758 of LR990942.1, read as the reverse complement.
TGTTATGCGTGTCTTTGAATTAGTGCTAATTATACTGGTGACTACCTCGGTGATCTGGTGGTCGTAAGCGAGACTACTGAGCACGAGGTCCTGGGTTTGAATCCCGGGTCGGGCAAAGTTCATTGGGTTTTTTCATCAGGAATTTCTCAGTAGCAGCTGTTGGTGGTTGATGGCAATAGGTTCGCTCCCTATAACATGGGACTTAAACATAACTGGCGAAATGTCGGTTTACTATTAGGTACATCTCTGCCTAACCCTTCGGGGATTACACGGTTGATGTATGTTATAATTATAGGGGTGTTCTTTTCTTCTTGCGCATGTTTTACAAATTATGAGTGGAGAGGTATGAGGAACAGCTTCAACCTCCAATTTAATGGTAAAAATAATCCTTAGACGACATTGCTCAAATATTTGCGTATCATAAGGTATGCTGTGTTGTTCCTGTATGGCGTTGTAAGTACAGCCACAATTTTTTTGATACCAGCTACTAGGAAATAAATTTTGGTTTTATTGTTTTTTACTATTTTCTTGATTCAATGATTCCCCGATTTTTGGAGGAGCTCGTGGCTAAATAATAACAGCCGCTCGGGTCGATCGTTAGGTTAAGCATTGCTTGCCTATATTGGTCTGTGGATGGGTGCCTACCCATTACATACCCAGTTTCCTCCGTGCCACGGAAAGCACGTTAAGCCGTTGGTCCCGCCTTTCATTTGTAGATCTTTGACAGTCGTTGGGTAGTCAGTGGCCCAAAAAGTCTGATAACCAGTCTTACCAAGGGGTATCGTATTACCCAGTACTAACTGAGTTGTGGAAGTCCGATAGGCAGTCGCTGCATGTAAAATACTGGTATTCAGCTGCATCCGGTTAGACTGGAAGCCGACCCCAACATAGTTATGAAAAGCCCATGCAGATGATGAATGATTTCTCAGTTTTCGAATATGTTGAGCGCTGTAATTTTCCATCTGAAAATAAACCAGTATCTGCTGAGCAAGAGGACTCGCTCCACTTGTTTATATACAACGTTATTTTTAGTATATGCGAAACCTGAATATAGTTTGTTCAGAATAAGTAACTGAATCGATTCCAATAATTTTTAAACCATGTTATATTTTTTCCCAAAAATATTTAAAAAAGTTCAAAGTTGGACACCGAGCGACTTTAAGTACCTATCGCAATAATTTAGGTACCTACTGCCAAATTATTATTATCAATGAGCTCAAGACGACGCTGGAGGCGCGCGCTGCGTGGCGACCACGATTTTGTGCGGACAACTAGATAACAGAACAAGCTTATAACTTTGTGATTTTTCATGATACAGTTTTGAAATTTTGTACATGGATTCTTTACATAAAAATACTAGACACGTGTATCAGGTTTCGCATATACCAAAACTAATGTTGTATATAAATAATACAAATTGAAGTCGTTATTCACGTCTGTCTGTGGTTTTCTAAACTTCTTTACTGTTTTCATGCGTTTTCGTCATTAGAGAGATTATTTGAAAGGATTTTGTATAAAATAGAAAAAAAAAAAAGTGTTTATTATCTTAAATCAATACAAATAAGTTGCCGGGGCTTCCCAGAAAGTAATCCGAAGATACTTGTGATGGGATAAATATCGCTCTTCCTCAATTAATTAACAATTGATTCGTTGTGCTAATTAGGTATAAGTTACACATTTTTATAAAACAATAAAAAGAAAAATGAAAGTCGTGTTTATAGCCGTGTGAGAGAACTAGAGTGTGTTTGTATAATTGTGTGTTTATACGTGTGTATGATTGTGTGAATGTGTAATTTGTGTGTATGTGTGTGTGTATGAATGGGTGTGTGTGGGTGGGCGTGTGTGTGTGTGTGTGTGGATGTGTGCTAGAGTGTGTGTGTGTTTGAGTGTGTGTGTGTGTGTGAGTTGGAGTATGTATGTGTGTGTGTGTCAGTATGCATGACGTTCAACCCAGAGTCGCCAAAATGCCTTCCACTGCATCGTAATTAAGTGTGAAGAGCCATTCCATCAATGTCCTCTTACGCTCATACAGCTGCATAGGGTACATGTTAAGTATGCGATTAACTTTATTATAAACGCGTGGGGCTTGAGTTACATTTTGGCGACTAGCAAAAATTGAACGTGCTGAGTATGTAGGGGCTACTATATCACACCGTCTTTTTTTAAGTTTGGCATGGCTAAAGGGTAGAATTTTGTGATATCTTAGTACCATGTGTAGTACGTAAAGTTTTCTAACGGAGAGCAGCTTAGAGCTTGTGTATAGAGTTTCAGTGGGGAACCTGTAGGGCTTACCGTACATGACCTTAATCAATGATCTCTGTGCCCTCTCTAGATCTGTAAAATACGACTTAGCTGCTCCACCCCATACCGAGATACAATATATGATTACAGATTGGGCCAGGGCGATATAGATTTTTTTCCGTAGTTCTGCATCCATAACATGTCTCAAAGATTTGAAAACCCATATGAGTTTTCTTACCCTCCCTATAGTTAGTTCAAGGTGTGGGTACCAGCTTAATCTTTGATCTACTACAATACCTAGGTACTTGACGGAATTTACCTTATGAATAACGGGGCAACTACAGGTAGATTGGGTTGGGGTACGACAAGAATGTATTCTAATGTTAAAATCAGGCGCAGGCTGAGAGTTTGCGTATTTAGTGAAGCAGACTTAGTTGGTTTTTAGGGTATTTAGCGTAAGTAGATTTTCACAAAGCCAATCACTAACTCTAGCCAGTCCACTCTCAGCCTCCAGTCTAACTTTGTCCCAGGTCTTAGCAGAGAAGATAATAGCGGTGTCATCCGCGTAGGACAGTATCCTCGCACCGTTGATAATAAGGTTACAGAGTTCATTAATGTAAATCAAAAAGAGCGTCGGGCCGAGGACACTACCCTGCGGGACGCCATACGTCACTTTCTCTTCGTCACTAATATGGTTTTCAATTTTCACCCCCTGCTTTCTGTTTTGGAGGTAACTGCTGAGAAGAGAGAGAGCAGAACCTCGAAATCCTAAGTTTTCCAGCCTGTGTATAAGTTTAGAGATAGAGACGGTATCAAAGGCCTTCTTGAGGTCAAGAAAGGCCACTAGGCATTTGTTCCCCTTATCTACTTCCTTGGTTATCACAGTAGCAAGTTCCTCCGTAGCATCCTGGGCCGACATTCCCCTTCTAAAACCATATTGAGAGGAAGATAAGACGTTATATTTAGTCAGGTAGTTAACTATTCTAGAGTTCAGGAGCTTCTCAATGATTTTAGAAATGGAGGCCAACACAGAAACTGGCCGATAGTTGTTAACGTCGTCTTTATCTCCACTCTTATACACAGGGGTAACAACGGAGCGCTTAAGAAGGTAGGGGAATATACCTGTGTTAAAGCATAGGTTGGCCAGGTCACAGATCAGCGGGACTAAGATCTCCTAGGCCTGTTTTAGGAAAAGGGTAGGAATTCCGTCCCACCCCGGTGCACTCCCAGAGTCTAGGGACATCAGTATATTTTCAACTTCCTCCTGAGAGGCGTCCAGGAGAACAAAGGAGGACAGATTAGGGCTGTCTGTGTTACAAGATGTAGGGGGTACGTAACTATTTAAAATTTTCTGAGCCAAAGCTTGTCCAATGTTAATAAAATAATTATTAACATGGTTAACTGAGTCTTGGGGACATGATTTTATTTTAAGTAGGTCGCTATTTGAGCTCCTGGGTGGCTTATAATTTGTGATATCATTTATGGTAGACCACAATGCCCGAGGGTTTTTAGCAGATGCTTTGATTTTTTCTTTATTAAATTTATTTTTTAGTTTTTTTATTAGGTTCGCACAGAAAGTCCTATATCGTCGATATGTAATCACTAGAATTTGATTATGTGGGTTTGATTTGAGTTTAAGGAAGATTGAGTTTCTCAGTCTAATACATCGTAGGGCACCTGTTGTTATCCATGGTTTAATCGTTCTTTTGCTATTCGTGATAATTACATTTTTAGAGTTCAAAAGTAAGGCTGTCTTGACTAATTCTATAAGTGCAAAGGCGTAAGTATCAGGGTCTTTGAAGATGTTGAAAAAGGAGGTATCAATATTTTTTAAACTATTATGAGCATTTTCGTAGTTGACTATTGTTTTGTGCTTTTTAGGTATATTATAGCAATATTTATTTTCAAGAGATAACAAAATCAGGCAGTGGTCTGTGACGGTTGTATTTAAAACCGCTGTAAAAGCTATATTTTTTTGTTTATCAAGACTCAGGAAGACGTGATCTAGGCATCCATCCCCCCTCGTGGGTAGGTTGTGAGATGGTAAAAGTCCATGCGTAGATAGCATATTTAAGTAGGTTAGTCTATTGTTTCTTTCATAATTTGTTTCAGTAGGGGAAATAATTAAGTCAATATTAATATCCCCTAAGATTAGAACGTTTTTACTAGGAGTAATATTATCAAGATGATTGTTAAGGGATGTAATGAAGTTACCTGCATGTAGAAATGATGGGGAACAGTAGATTCCCAGTATAGTGTAATTTAATATATTTAACTCGAGTCCGGTGGCATTTACAAGGTTTAGTTCATTAAATTTTACTGATAATTTATTTGTGATGTATACAACTACCCCGTCACTTTGGTTAATTTGGTGTTTTGTTTGGAAAGATGTGTAATTCATTAATTGTGGTATGTTTTTTTTAGAGTTTAACCAACATTCTGTGAGAATCAAAATATCTACTTCATATTTTAGTTGTGATAGGGTGAGTTGTAAGTCATCAAAAATTTTGTATATACTTCTAATGTTTTGTGTTAAAATAATTAAATTGTGAGGACAATTACCCGTGTTTAATTTATAGATAAATATTAAACTGGTATATTACGCGCATCACGAAGGCTGGTTCGAGGTGGCGCAGGAGAAGAGTACCTGGAAGGATACGGGGGAGGCCTTTGTTCAGCAGTGGGACATCAAAGGCAACAAAAAAAAAAAAATACATGTCTTATATCCTGGGTTTGATTTCCAGGTCGGGCAAAGTGTTATTGGGCTTTTCCGTCAGGAATTTCTCAATCAGCCACGGAGTCTAGATTTGCGCCCGGTTGATGGCAATAGTCCCGCCCCCTACTACATGGGACTTAAACATAACTGGCGAAATGTGGGTGTACTGTTAGGTACACCTGTCTAACCCCTCGGGGATTACAGGTGTGATGATGATGTTATGTTACGGTGTATTACTACGATACGTGTTTAGTTATTAGTTAAATAAGGTTTTTTATATGTATTAGTAAAGTATAAGATGGCGGAGGGTGGTGGGTGGTGTTGGTGGTGGTAGTGATGTATGTATTAGTTGTATTTAATTAGATTATTTTGTGTATTTTCTATCTACGGGCCTCAGTTATAAGACAATAAAATGATTGATTGATTGATTACTAGGAAATTTCAATGTTTTGTTAAGTCAAAAAAACTGTGCGTTGCAGAGGCAAATCGCTATTTAAAAGATAAAGAAATAAAATGATTAATTTCTAACTAACATAGGCACCATTACTCCGTAAGTCCATACCAACCAAAACAAGCACTAAATCAGACGAAGGTACGCAAAGAGATTTAATAATTGATAGTTCCTAACAGCCAATAGCCAGGCGGGTTATTTTATTATTAACATCGATTGATTGGAGGACTAGCAATCCCTGAAGGTTTACAGAGCTTACCTGATTACACAGTTAATGTAAAGGTATAGACTGACAATGTTGTTGCCGGTTAAGGCTTAGTACACACTAGATAGAATGGGCAATTATCTGGCAGATTGTGGCAGTACCTACGACAAAGTATGTCGGGTCGTTTGATTGGTTAACGAAGTTTGGTTCTAGTTAATGGATCGGCTTATGCAGTATTAATTAAGTTATTAGCGTATTCTCGGTTAATGAGTTATGAATATTAGTGCCAATTGGTATATTGACTAGGTTAGATATTGATTCAACCGCTTATGTCGCGCTTGTGTATGTGTTTAGGTCATACATCATAGAATGGCGTACCCATGCATGGCATTACTAAAGTCACTGTCACATACAGAGGAAACAAAAATGCAATAACCTTTTGAAACGGTCAGACGACGCATCATCATCATCTGCCTAGCCTTTTCCCAACTATGTTGGGGTCGGCTTCCAGTCTAACCGGATGCAGCTGAATACCAGTATTTTACATGGAGCGACTGCCTATCTGACCTCCACAACCCAGATAGTACTGGGTAATACGATACCCCTTGGTAAGACTGGTTGTCAGACTTTTTGGGCCACTGACTACCTGACGACTGTCATAAATCTACAAATGACAGTCGGGACCAACGGCTTAACGTGCTTTCCGAGGCACGGAGGAAACTCGGTATGTAATGGGTGGTCACCCATCCACAGACCAACCTAGGCAAGCACGGCTTAACCTAAAGATCGACCCGAGTGGCTGTTATTATTTAGCCACGAGCTCCTCGGTCAGACGAATCTAACGATATAATATTTCATTGGTGTTCTGAAAATACCAAACCGCATTTCGCAAAGATGGTGATCACAGCCCGTGGCTTCTTTTTAGAAGAAGATTGTTTACCCTTGACAATGACAGGCTGGGCTATGAAGAGAATAGAGTACTGTTACTGTGAGCCTGTTTTATTCCACAGCTGGGCCTTTAAAGGCCTCTCCCCATGACTTCCAAATCTTTCGATCTAGGGCAAATGTGGACCACTGGTTGTTGGTTTTCTCCCGCCGTCTACTGCGAGGTCTGCCGCGTCGCCTTCTGGCTGTGTCAGGGCTCCACATCGTGGGTATTTTAGCCCACAGCTCAGGCATACGGCAGACACGGTCAGCCCTGTCCCACTTCAGCTTAGCGGAGAATAGAACAATCACAAGAAAAGATTACTAAAACACAACCACATTCACAATTTCCCTTTTTTTTATTAAAACGTGTATATCTATTTACATTCCACCCCAGTCACCCACGACCCTAACAGGCTGTCTCCAAAGTAATTAGTGCAGGCATAAAAAGGGTCCCTAAAAGCAATTTCCGAGGCAGGGAGACAGATTAAGTATAGAATTATTTATTTACCAGTTAGGTCAAGATTACAGCACTCAGGAAGACCAATTTGTGACGTGAAGGTAGCAGGTATTGCCTAGTAACGCTTTAATAATATTAGCTCACCCAATCTTTTCAATAAATCGCGTAGGTGTCAGATTTATTTCTTAAAATATCTTGTTTTTATCTCTTATAAGGTCACTGTGTGTCACTGCCCTTATCAGTGTTGTCTTTTGAAGAGTCCACAAGCATAAACAATTATAATTATAATCTTCAGTAAAGTGTCTTAATTCGGAACTAACGCCGCCATTTTGTTTTTTTCACAAAACCTTTGCACAAATGTAAACCAGCAATACCTTCCTCTCAACGCCATTTGAGTACCAAGAGATTCTTGTAGCACAAATGTATGCACAACATGTATGTACAAATTAGCTATAATACAGGTATAACCAAATGCCCGATTGGTCTCGTGGTCACAAGTGTGACTGCTGAGCGTGAGGACCTGGGTTCGATCCCCGGGTCGGGCAAAAAGTGCTATTGGCAAATAGCTTATCCCATTGGCAAATAGCTTATCCCATTAGAAATTTCTCAGTATCAGCCCCGACTTTGAAGGTTGATAAGTATGATACGCCCGTGCCTCGGAAAGCACGATAAGCCGTTGGTCCTGCGCTTGATCTCTCTCCGGTCGGGTTGGAGTGCCGTCTCATAGCACTATGAGAGTAAAGGAATAGAGAGGGCATCTGTGCATGCGCACGCACTTGTGCATTATAATATCACCCGCGCCGATGGCCAATCTCCGGGATGAGATAAGCTGATAAACGGTCAGGAGGACCAGTATTATAACCAAATATACGAATGTCGATGAAGGTGTATGACCGGGCCTGTGGACGGTGGGTAATGGGCTAGCTCGCCGTCCGGCCGTCTTATGATGACAGGCCGTGTCGACCGCGCGTTCGTGTTCCACGATATGTCAGCAACCATGAAGGGGGCGGCAAGGGCTGATGCCTGCCGGGGCTGCGGGACTGTTCGATAGATATACCACGGGCACACAAAGGGCAAAGAAGGAACAGAAATGGGTTTTAGTTAGTACAAGTCTGACACTCTCTTCCGCTCCGCCCAGAGCGGGAGGGGTCAAATTTTGATGATTACCCATCCAAAAAAAAAGAAAAAAAAAGGTGTATGACGAATCGTAGCAAATAGGTTCTGCCAAACCTCATAGGATAAAAAGTCTACTGAGTAGGATAAAGAGTATAAGAGACTAAACGAATCCGACGGCTATATTCTTAACATTCTTTTATGAGTCAAATGCCCGGTACCTACCAACTCAAAAATGTTGGTAGGTAACACGATCTAATCACAGCACTTTACGCTAATTATCTGTGAGATAATTAGCATAAACTGCTGTAATTAGTTAAACACATCATTATCAACAGCCAATCACATCACCTGAATTCCTTTGCATCTGACGTGTTGATAATTTTCCTTCCAGAAACCAGGCATATTACCTAATATCTAGTTCTAAATACAGATTGATTAAATCAATATCTTGCCCTAAGCATTTCTAGTGTATTATGGGTAACACAAATCTTGTTTATCTACATCTATATATGTATATGTATTTTTTGATCCATAAATACTCAGAACTGAAACAATTATATGTAAGCAATAATAATATTGACCATCTTTAGCTGAATTGTGTGACGTCATAACATTTTAGCTAAATTCAGATCTGAGAATCTTAGGTACAAATATTTCTTCAGTGACCAATCTGTTGTCTATCTAAATTTTTACCTTTCTTCCAATGATTTCGTCAGATTCAAGCTGACGCCCCGTGCACGACCTCAGATGATGCGACCTGAGGCCCTAGCACGAACGCGCGATGTAAACGTAAAGGAAATACGTCGATTTGTGATTGTGATACTCAAATAGGGAGTCGAAACTGTCTCGCCTAAATACAGATTGCTCTGCAATCTAGCTAGGAGAGCAGCGATTCACCCAGCAATTGAATGTACCTATAACATGTATTTATTAATCCACATACTTTGTAAAATACTTTGTAAGTCCATCATGTACTACAAAACTTTTATGTACCTTAATAAACTTATTTTTGAATCGCAAATACATTTATCTTATAGCATTTTAGTTAATTTTTTTGCAACAAGCACAATTAGTATCATCATCTGCCTAGCCTTTTCTTAACTATTTTGGGGTCAGCTTCCAGTCTAACCAGATGCAGCTGAATACCAGTATTTTACATGGAGCGACTTCCTATCTGACCTTCACAACCCAGTTAGATCTGGGTAATACGATACCCCTTAGTATGACTGGTTGTCAGATTTTTTGGGCCACTGGCTACCTAACGACTGTCAAAGATCTACAAATGACACCCGGGACCAACGGCTTAACTCGCTTTCCGAGGCACGGAGGAAATTTGATATGTAACCCATCCACAGACCAAGCTAGGCAAGCTCGGCTAAATATAAAGATCGACCCGAGCGGCTGTTATTATTTAGCCACGAGCACAATCAGTATTCGTACCAAGTCATATGAATACATTCTTAAAATTATGAAAATATTATTATGTGAAACAAGTACTTTTAATTTTAATATCGATTACGTTTACACCGCGCTCTCGAGCTTGAGCATCTGTGTCAAGCGTCACGTGCGCATTTCACTTGTTTCTGACGTAAGTATTCCGATGGCTCGTGGCATGCTATAAGCATTTTAGCCTTTCATTAGTTATCTCCGCAGATGCAGGCACAACACACGTGTCGCTTGATCGTATAACTCGTGGCAAAGCGTACCTACTGCGTAGGTTGTGCCATGCGTGCGTCATGTCTTATTATAAAGTCGTTGGGCTAAAGAGTGAATGGGTCTGTTTCTATTTTATCGTAATGTATCTTGTTGCTTGTACACTTATTTGCGGTTTAATTTATTTCAGCTTAGTAGACCGAACATTTAGAAATTAAATATAATATTAGAAACCATCTATAGACAAAGACAAGGATGAAAAACCAAAATCAGTGAAAGTAAAGAAAATTCTGAGCACTAAATAAAGCTGACATACCCATTCTTATAATAGGATATTTTTTTTCTCCATTCTAGTAATCGGAATTGGTTTCCTTTGATCGTAATGAAAAATGCCAGAGCGAAACTTTTTCGGCGATTACTATCGATCTTACGTGATTATGATGTCTGGGGAGGACGAGAGAACCTATAATGGCGTTGTATGAAATTGTTATTTTATAATGTTGAGTATAAAATAATCGTTACTGGAATTTGGCCAATCTGACATGGTGCTTCAGAATAGTATCTTAAAAAAAGAGTCAAGAAATATTCTCTTTATCTTATCTTGTAGCATACACCTGTGACAACAATCAACCTATGTTATAGATGATCTACGAAAAATTAGAAGAACGTTACCTTCTTCTAGAATTGACCTTCTTTTAGGTATAACTAATATGAAAAAAGAAGTAAATTATAGAATGACGGTTGATAAGGGAGATTGGAGGAAAAAAACGTTTTGAGACAACCACAAGTGGTATGATATAAGGGCAAGAAGATGCGGTACCTGAACTAGTGATTGCTTGATAAGGCACTAGTGTGAGAGCGCTAAAACAGTGTTTTTTAGAAAAGAATCAGCGGTAAACTGCGATAAACTAAATAGATAAGATCTGCTGAAAGCTGAGCACAATTTGTAACGACAGTGAAAAACATAGTCTACTTTTTTTTCTATCAGTAAACCAAGCGAGGAAAACACATCCCCTACTTGACGTGTACAAAAACATACACAAACATCCGATAGTTGGGCCCCATTCGTTCCGCCTTGAAAGCAATATATTTCACTCCAAGATTTGTGCATTTCACACAGTTACGTTGACAGTACACTGTCGTGCTGCAAAACAGGGCAAAAACTAAATGAATAGTAGTTGAACCGGATGAACAAACAAGTGACGGCTAGGATGAATGTCAGCGAGACTAGACGTCTTCTGAACGTTGTTTGTATTTAATTCAAGTTTTTATTGGTGTTTTGTTTGTAGTTCTTGTGAATTGCATTGTTGTGTTGCTGTTTAGATTGTTTTATTTGTGTTTAGATGTTTTATTATGTTTTGAATGCGTCGTGGAAACAAGAAAAACTTCAGTAGGTATATATCTACTTTTCAAGTTTGTGATAGACTGTCTCTGACAAAGTTAAGTACTTGCAATCTTGCAAGTGTCGTTGACCTTCTGATAATTTTCCTTTCCGTGTTATTTTGATAATTATTTGACTATTTGAGAAAATATTGCCAATAATATTGATTTCATACTTTTCTAAATGCCACTATTTTACTACAGCGAAGCCTAAAATACTATGTAATGAAATTACAGTTAGTAGTAACACTGCACACTTAAGTCGGCTTCGCTATTCCAGTTAAATATCCTAACCACAACTTAGCTATAATCGTACAGTAACGTGCCAAGTAGCACGATAGTCAACACAATTTAGAAAAAAGAAAACAGCGCGGCGCGGCGTGAACAAACGACTCGATTTTTTTTACCAAACCAATGTAATGTAACACATTTTGTTGATAAATTATTTCTGGGGGCACTCCCACTTCATTCAATTTCCCAAATAAATAGCTTATGCCAGTGGCATTGGGGGAATTATTTATTTACTCACCTCTTTCTCGGCGTTTGCTACATATTACACCTCAATTTATTCATGAGTTCACATGTTTTTAAGAAATGCTATTACGAGGTTCAATATGCTACTTCGAATCCGTGTGGTTGATCCATTAAATCTAAGTATTACAGTAGTGCTGATACAATGAAGATTGCAGACTATTGGTTCATATACTAACGAGATTTTTATATACATATAAGATAATGTGACTGCCTCCTTGGTCTAGTGGTTGCAATCACGACTGCTGAGTATAAGGTCCTGGGTTCGATTTCCATGTCGAGAAAAGTGTTTCTTTTATTTTATTTAACAATAGTGTTATGTGGTTTTCGCTTCGATAATTCCTCAGTAGAAGCCACGTAGTGTGGATTTATGCCCGATTAATGGCGATAGAATGACCCCCTATTGCATGGGACTTTAATATAACTGGGGAAATGTGGGTATAATACACCTCTGCTTAACTGGCAACTCGGGGATTACTGTCGTGACGTTATGGGTCGCCCTCTATCACATGGAACTTAAATATAGCTGGCAAAGTGTGGGCATAACTAATGCATAATTTTGATATATTTGATATATATATATTGATATATTTGATATATATTTATAGTATTTTATATATCCTTGTAGCTAATCTTAGTATTAATAAAAAATATTTTTAGATATACACCTACCACTGCTTGTCTCTGCATCACCCAAAGGTTGACTGGTAGAAAATGCCTATGGCATTAAGTCCGCCTCTGTACTTTTGTGCTTGAAGTGGTAAATAATTATTGGTATAAAAGTACATTTGGGCCTAACCTTTAGGGAAAATAAGCTTGCTAAGTCAGTGACGTGTGGTGGTATTAGTTCGCTCACTTTACTACAGTTTATCGTCTTCGACCACACGACAGTCATTGTCACTCTAAACTAAACTGAATAATAACAGCCGCTCGGGTCGATCTATAGGTTAAGCCGTGCTTGTCTAGGCTGGTCTGTTGATGGGTGACCACCCATTACATACCGAGTTTACTCCGTGCCTCGGAAAGCCGTTGGTCCTGGTTGTCATTCGTTGATCTTTGACAGTCGTTACAGGTAGTCAGTGGCCCAAAAAGTCTGACAACCAGTCTTACCAAGGGGTATCGTATTACCCAGTACTAAGTGGGTTATGGAGGTCAGATAAGCAGTCGCTTCATGTAAAATACTGGTATTCGTCTGCATCTAGTTAGACTGGAAGCCGTCCCCAACATAGTTGGGAAAGGGCTAGCGTATTACCCAGTACTAAGCGAGTTGTGGAGGTCAGATAGGCAGTCGCTTCATGTAAAATACCGGTATTCGGCTGCATCCAGTTAGAGAGGAAGCCGACCCCAACATAGTTGGGAAAAGGCTAGGCAGATGATGAGCATGACTCACATCCTACTCAGTGACCGTCAGTATGGCTTTCGCCGGGGACGATCAACTGGGGATCTTCTGGTGTTTGCTACGCACTGCTGGGGTGAGGCCATCGAGAAACACGGCGAAGCCCTTGCCGTTTCGCTCGACATCTCGAAGGCTTTCGACAGGGTATGGCACGCAAGTCTGCTGAGCAAACTTTCTGCATACGGCATCCCCGTTGACTTTTGCCGCTGGATATCTGACTTCCTGAGTGAACGGTCGATCCGAGTGGTCATTGATGGCTGCTCCTCTGACCTTATCGCTATTGATGCCGGAGTTCCTCAGGGGTCTGTTCTCTCCGCGACACTTTTCCTGCTGCACATCAATGACCTTCTGGCTCTTGGTATTGTTGGGTACGCAGACGACAGTACTGTCATGGAGAGTTATGCATCCAGCGCGAAAGCCAGCGGTGATGAAGTGCGTTCATTGAGAGAGGCCATGGTAGAGCGAACGAATTCAACCTTAAGTCTCGTCTCCAAGTGGGGTGATGAGAATTTGGTTGTTTTCAACGCCACCAAAACTCAAGTGTGCCTGTTCACCGCCAAAAGGAGTCCTTTCAATCTGGCTCCTACTTTCCGGGGTGCATCTGTACCAGTCACCGACAGTCTCGAGCTTCTTGGTGCGAAGTTGAGTGCGAATCTGAACTTCGGTGCCTTCATTGAGTCGAAAGCCCAAACTGCGGCAAAAAAGCTGGGTATCCTAAACAAGGTTAAGCGTTACTTCAAGCCTGGACAGCTTTTAGTCTTATATAAAGCTCAAGTTCGGTCCGGCATGGAGTATTGCTGTCACCTTTGGGATGGCTCAGCCAAATACCAATTAGCCACACTCGATTCTGTTGAGCGCAGAGCCAAGAGGCTCATTGGTGACGATAAACTGGTTAGTACCAGGCTTCATAGCCTGGCCCATCGGCGCAAAGTTGCATGTTTGTCGGTCTTTTACAGATTGTACTTCGGTGAGTGTGCTCAAGAGCTCCACGAACTCATTCCACCATCTCCTTTCTTCCATCGGGAGTCCAGACGTACTGCGGGTTATCACCCATACCTTGTCGATGTTCCACACATTCGCACGAAGCGCTTTGCTACATCATTTATTATGCGCACAGCCAAGGAGTGGAATTCCCTGCCTGCGTCGGTGTTTCCAAGTTCATATGACCCCAATCTATTTAAATCGCGAGTTAATAGGCTTCTTTTGGGTTAGCTCGTTCCATCGTCGACCTCATCTCTGTCCTCAGGACTAGATTGAGGTCAAGAGTAAGCCCATACAGAATAAAAAAAAAAAAAAAAAAAAAAAAAACATCCGACCATCATTCTCCTGGCCTTACCCCAATATATTTGGGGTCGGCGCAGCATCACTTTTTCCTCAATACTTCTCTATTACTCGTCATCTCATCACCTCCAGACACCTCCCAGCATTCTCCTGGCCTTACCCCAATATATTTGGGGTCGGCGCAGCATCACTTTTTCCTCAATACTTCTCTATTACTCGTCATCTCATCACCTCTCAGACACCTCCTATCTTGCCACATCATCGTTCACACAGCCTATCCATCGTTTCTCTGGTCTTCCTCTACGCATGACTCACATCCAATAACAACCATAATACATCTCCATTACCCACAAGCCTGGATTTATAACCTAACCCGTTGCTAGGCAACCGAACCAAATTGACCTAATGAGGAACTAATATGTATTAGCCGGACGCGGCTGAGAGCACAAATTAATTAACTTAGTTTCAGTAACTATAAATCTTAATGTTACCTACTACGATGTGTAAATAGTAGTTTGCGGCTCAATTAGCCGGAGAATGCTTTATTGAGTGCAAGTGATTAATAAATTACTGCTATGTTAGGTATCTCTATTCTGTATGGTGTCCGGACGTAAAGAATAGCACCATCCCATATCTTCCCGTGGGTGTCGTAAGAGGCGACTAAGGGACTTACCAGAGAATGGGCAACAGCGTTCTCTGTGTTTTATAACAACCATACTGCGATCGCCAACCCGCCTGCCAAGCGTGGCGATTATGGCAAAACCCCCTTCTTGGGGGAGGCCTATGTCCAGCAGTGGACGTCTTTCGGCTGAAATGATGATGATGATGAGGTATCTACCTGAGAAGTATAATCTACTTTGTCATCATCATCATCTGCCTAGCCTGTTCCCAACTATTTTGGGGTCGGCTTCCAGTCTAACCGGATGCAGCTGAATACCAGTATTTTACATGGAGCGACTGCCTATCTGATCTCCACAACTAAGTTAGTACTGGGTAATACTATACCCCTTGGTAAGACTGGTTGTCAGACTTTATGCGCCTGTGACTACCTAACGTCTGTCAAAGATCTACAAATGATAGCCGGGACCAACGGCTTAACGTGCTTTCCGAGGCATGGAGGAAACCTGGTATGTAATGGGCGGTCAGCCATCCACAGACCAACCTAGGCAAGCACAGCTTAACCTGAAGATCGGCCCGAGCGGCTGTTATTATTTAGCCACGATCTCCTCATAATCTACTATGTATTAGGGGTTAAAGTATTAAATTGCCGATTTCTATGGATGATTTCGTTAAAAGTCATATTACCATACAATTTTTTTTTCTTGGTTTCATGAACCGATTACGTATGTTGCAATTGCAAACTATCGTGTGAAAAAAGCTGCGCTGCACTGCGTATCTTAAATTCTCAAAACCCAGTCTATGACAAAAATATACCTACTTGAAGTAGTGAAACCGACGGCAAATTGAAACAGGTATTTTGACACACTACCCTAATATGCAACTGTTAGTACGGTTTTTACCCCTAAAAGGTACGTTAATAAATAAACAATAAACCATTTTTATTGGATTAAGTTAATAATTAATCCAATAAAAATGGAATTAGAAAAAAATATAAGAACAAAATGTAAGAAAAAAACGTCAATTTCATAATTATTTGCTTAAGGAGTAGGTAGGAAACAGAAAAGGTAGATCGACGACTTGGCGAAGGTCGCGAGAAAGGCTGCCTTTTTGTTGTGGTGACGTTTGGGAGAGGCAGTGGGCGTCTTTCAGTTGTGTATGACGAATGTTGAACAGTGTGATTAAAATTCTTTGAAGGTTAACTATGCTTGGTTTATTATCTTTAGAGGATAATTGATGAAGACTCACGTATTCATCATCATCATCATTTCAGCCGAAAGATGTCCACTGCTGGACTTAGGCCTCCCCCAAGTGTCGCCACATTGACCGGTCCCGTGCGACTCTCATGCAGCGGATCCCTGCAACCTTTACCAGTTCATTGGTCCACCTAGTGGGAGGCCTTCCAACGTAACATCTTCCGGTTCGCGGTCGCCACTCCAGAACTTTTCGGCACAATCGGCCTTCCGTATTATTTAAGGCCTCACGACATCCGACTTACGTATTATTTAAGGTTTTTTATAGCTTTCCTTAGTAACATTTTTCTGGGTTTAGCTATCATTGATAGAACAAGCTATTTAACTACAAAAACAGACCGAAATTCGGTCAGACAGACCTACTTGTTACACCAGAAACTAACTCATTACAAACTTAAATACAATTTATCTTCGTCCACACAAAGACTGCCTAAACAATGTTGTCCATTACAAAACAAACTCAAATCGTCACGACCCTAAATTAATTTTTCAACTCGAACATGTTTGAACTTACTCAAACAGTTCAGCCAACTGTCCAAAAGCTGTCCTTATCCCAATCTTAAATTGGCCACATTCTAACCTTCCGACCGGAACGATTCCAATTACATTCCTGCCGAGCACAAACCGGGGTGGGCCGAATTGTGTGAGGAATCCCTGAACTTTGTACCATCTTTAATTAATAACGGAATGGTATTGGACACGGGTTGAATTCTAAGCGACAGTAGCCGACCAGATTGCGAGTTCCGATGTACTTGGCGAAAGAATCTCAACAAGTTTTGCTTGGACTTTGACAGGAGTTTATGGATGTCAAAAGTATCAATGTGATATTGTTACTCGAAGTTTAATGAAAGGAAGTAGACGTTGATTATGAGTAATTTTGAGATTCTATCTGAGCTAAATTCTCCACAAGTAAATTGTGTCCCAGTTACATTTTCTATCTCAAGTAAGAAGCTTATCTTTGAACAAAACTTTACTGTAAGCCTTTGGAATTGTACTTAGGTGATACATTTTGCCAAACAAATATATTTAACAAGATAATCTAAGCCTTTTAGAAACCTCCCCTCTTGCAAAAATTCTTGTTAAAATTCTAATTTCTCGCAAACATTTCTCCTGGCACTTGAGAAGCCTTTACCTCACTTCAAGGCCATAATATTTCTTTAAAAGATTCAGCATTTAGGAAAGGGTTCATTTCCCCCAATTTTTTCTCTTAAATTTTCACAATGCTTATGGAGTTATCTGCGAGCCATCTGACGGGCTAAAAGGATAGGAAATTAAGACGTTTTTTGTCTCATTTTCGTTTCATAGACGTTTGCACTTTTCAACAACAAAACGTGGAGTGAACAGCGAAAAATGCAACAGCAGCTTTGTTCGAAAGAATTGAATTAAAATGGCGACTGGGAATTTCTCTGTTTTTCGCAAAGCACGCCCGAATGCCCGCAAATGGACAATTAGCCGCTTGCGAGAGACGAATAAAAGCAACTGAACTTGGTTTTTAGCGAAAACATTGTAATTTTTAACTGGAAAAATGATAATCTTGACTTTTATTTGGTGTCGGCAAAAATTTAAGTTGTACCAGCAACTAACAAGCTAACCAGCTGTCTTACATCTTTCACTGAACGCTTTTTATTCTTACCCCAGTTTCACCTTGACTTCCGTATAGGAGAGCCGTGAACAGATAATACAAAATGAAGAAATATTGGCTTAACAAACTAAATAATTTAACCACATCACGCTACTGCCGTATTTAAATCGATGATGGCATATTAAACAATTAAATTATAAATGAATTTCAAAATGTTATCTCAGTTCAGTATTCTAAACAAAAACTACATTGTGGTGATTTTATTCACACAGTTTTTTACATTTTTATTGGACTAGAAATGTGCAAATCACAAAACGCATAAAACGGGAAGCCAAACAGGATATTCTATTGTAAACGAACATAGAAAACGCATGTAAAACAGAAAGATTTTTTGTGTTAACGTTAGTTTTGTTAAAAGTTCACAAAGGCACTAAATTTTTTTTCCGGTTTTGAAATAATTCTGTTGTTGGTTTTGTGTGACATAAAAAGTAACCGGTTTTATAAACGTTTTAAAAGAATAGCACTTGTATGCTTTTTAACTTTTAAGGTGACATGTTAAGGCGAATTTGACCAATTAAACTAGGTCCAGGAGCTGTTAGTGTCATAAGTGACATCGAGACTGACAGCTCTTGAAGACGGTTTAGACGCACTGATCTCGTTCAGTTTCCTTGGTGTAATTCGCTGTTAGATTGGTGTAGCATGCCGCGGATACAACAGTTTTTTTTTTTTTATATAAACGTTGCTCCACACTAGGAATTTCTCCTGTATCGTGGGTGCGTTTACAAACATTTAAATTCACATACACAAACAGCCAGACCCGGAACAACTACTTGTAGGCCATACAAATATTTGATCCGTGCGGGAATCGAACCCGCGACACGTAACGCAGCAGTCAATCGCTCAGCCACTGCGCCAACCGTGCCGTCAAGTTATCATCATCAACATCATTTTCCTGCCCGTAACCCAATTTATTTGGGGGTCGGCGCAGCATGTTTTGTTCTCCCATACTTCTCTATTACTCGTCATCACATCAGAAACCTCTTTGCTTGCCATAATCATCCTTCACACAGTTCATCCAACGTTTCTTTGATCTACCTCTACTCTTGTAGCCATCCACATTCATACTCAAAGCTTTCCTCACGACATTTTCCTTATTCATACGCATTACATGCCCATAATACGACAACCGACTACAACATAACTTTTCAGTCACCGGCGCCACTTTCAGACTTATTCTTATGTACTCATTTTCTTCTACGGATACACAAATATTAAAAAAATAGATTAAAACTTTTAGTTTTAAAAAGGTGTTGAAAACTACAAAATTTAACATTTGCAAAGGAAGTTTTTTCCATTAATAAAACTACCCAAAGTAAGGTCACTAGATTTAATATTTATCTAAAATAACTTTTAGTTTTTACTCAAGATGCCATCTGCTTTAATGTATAACGATTAAGACTTTGAAAGTTGACATCGAAATTTCAGTAAAAGCTAAGTGGATTTAAAATTTGGACGTTACCATTAAGAGTTCTTAAACAGTTGCAATTTGTAAACTGAAATATAAATTGTATTGCCTTTGCTGGAGTAAAATGTAAAAAGAATGTTTTTAAACATATTCTGAAGTATCTACTAAAAGCATTCTTGAAATGTCTGTCTTTTATTTATTTATTTGGTACACCAACAGCAGTACATACTGATAAATATAACATAACTGTGCTGGTATGTATGCCTATTATAGGTACACGCAGCATTCACCATAAGACAACAACATAAAGTTCTCAAATCTTAATAATAAAATAAAACAATTTGAATACAATATAACATTTTCTTAAAACGAAATAAGATGATATGAGTTATGATGATATACGATGTGATATCTAAAGATTTTAATTTACATTTTTGTTAACTAGTTGCAGGAATTGACAGAAATTAGATGTTTAAAGGCAAATTAGTGCGCTCCCGTACCTCTGAAAAGTGATCTTCTGAACTTGTTGTGGGAAACACCGAATAAATCGGTGTTTAATTTATTTTTGAAAAAAATAATGTGTGGGCATTAAATAGTGCATCATTTTTATTCTTCAAAAGCAAGTTCGAAAGCACAAAATGGTACTTGTGTTCTCAAAAAATAAATCACGTCCACTCAAAATATAAAACTTAAAGCCTTAATTTTAAAAAGCCAATTTTTTTCACAAACATTTTTCCGCTCGTATTTTACGCTAAAAACACGTCTTCCAGATTTTCAAAGAATAAATTATAATGAGAAACTCACAAAGTATCGGATACCCTGTCTTGTTTATCCGTTCCTTGTAAATTCATCGCGACGGTAAGTGTACGGGGGTAACTCGGTTATCTTTTGGGTACGCTAAAACATCGCATTTGCGTATCACACGAGAAAATGGGGAAAAACATTGAGCGACGTACAACGCAAATTTACTTAGCATAATACTCATAAGATTGCAAACTTTCTTGGGTAGGCAGTCGACTGAGGTACGTAATTGAAGTGGCGGATCTGAATTGAATGCTGATGCGGATTGCGGATGTAACTAAGGGTGAAACATTGTTGTTGAGCATGAGGTCCTGGGTTCGATTCCCGGGTCGGGCAAAGTGTCATTGGGTTTTTCCGTCGGGAATTTCTCAGTAGCAGCCACGGAGTCTGGTTTTGAAGCTCGCTCCCATGGGACTTAAACATAACTGACGAAATGTGGGTGTACTATTAGGTACACCTCTGCCTAACCCTTCGGGAATTGGAGAACAGGGTGTAAAGTTCTTCGTCCCCCATAGAAAAACTACTGCCTGACAGTTGTTGTCGGGTTCTTCTATATAGTTTTAAGTCGCGAATAACTTTACTTGCGCGATGTAGGAATTAGATGTATTTCACAGTTTAGGTCATCGTCTGTGTCATAGATGGCGCTGTAGTACATGTTGTTCTATGTTGCTGTAGTACTCTTTGTAGTGCCGCTACAGGGGATTACAGGCGTAATGTTATGATATGTTAAGTTGGACTGAAAACTTCGAAGTTTAAAATACTGATGTACCGTAGATAGACAACGTTTGAAATACTGATGTACCGTAGATAGACATAAAGTTTAAAATACTGATGTACCGTAGATAGACATAAAGTTTAAAATACTGATGTACCGTAGATAGACATAAAGTTTAAAATACTGATGTACCGTAGATAGACATAAACTTTAAAATACTGATGTACCGTAGATAGACATAAAGTTTAAAATACTGATGTACCGTAGATAGACATAAAGTTTAAAATACTGATGTACCGTAGATAGACATAAAGTTTAAAATACTGATGTACCGTAGATAGACATAAAGTTTAGAATACTGATGTACCGTAGATAGACATAAAGTTTTAAATACTGATGTACCGTAGATAGACATAAAGTTTTAAATACTGATGTACCGTAGATAGACATAAAGTTTAAAATACTGATGTACCGTAGATAGACATAAAGTTTTAAATACTGATGTACCGTAGATAGACATAAAGTTTAAAATACTGATGTACCGTAGATAGACATAAAGTTTAAAATACTGATGTACCGTAGATAGACATAACGTTTAAAAGTACAAATTACGTGAGTCACAAGGTACGCTTTGACGAATTACTTAATTGAAAATTTTCATCAACAATATGTTCGTAACTCCGAAAGCGTGCAATGACAAGTACTTCATTGAAAATTCGTAGTATTAAGAATTAGTACTTAGTATTTTGAATATTATTTTAATTAGGTTATTAATAAAGGATCTTCTACAAAAGATGATATACACAAAACATGACAAAGACAAAGGCCACAGTAAAATTAACAACTATGGAAAATGATAAAATTGACAAAATAACAAAAATGAAATTGAACTGTTTAAAACCGCTTTCACGTTGAAAAGCGAATAGTACAGATGCTGGCGGCATATCAAGCTACCCTAAACTGTCAAATTTTCCCAATCAACCTTGAACCTAATGCTTTAGCTTTGAAATTCTATTAAAAAAAAAATGACAGACTGTAGTAGCTTCTGTACGTATGGCCGCATAGCTAATATGTCTACAACTTCGTAGCTACGTAGGCGTTATCAACTACGACGTAGCAAGGAGGTTATCCGAGTTCATGCGATCATCTAAACTTTCATATCTACAGATAAGGTTTCTTTTACACTACTACTACTTCTTATGTTCTCTATTTTATTGACCAACATTGTCTTGTTCGCAAAAACAATTCAATAATACCAACTTCGTCCAACACAATTTTACGAAGAAGGGTGTTAATGACCCATTTTACATACGGCAAGAATTCGGTACTCCTGCCCCCGTAGCATGACCACCGTAGACAAGGATTTCTTTGACGGAAGAATCGACAAAATGACAGATAGTGCAAAGAAATCTGTCATTGTGTCGACACAATCTGTAATTTTATCGATTCTTCCGTCAAAGAAATCCTTGTCTACAGTGGTCATGCTACGGGGGCATGTCAGCCCATGTTCAAAGTGCTGGAATTCCTTAAAGTGTCCGAACACCTGTAATATTGATGACCTCATTAATGACCTTTGCCACCTTCTGGGTAGACAAAATATAGAGTAGTCATTAACGTCGTTAACTACGGCCTGGTACCCTTGACACACAAAGATTGGTCTAGTGGTCGCAAGCACGTCTGCTGCGCATGAGGTCCTGGGTTCGACTCCCGCGGGTAAAGTGCTTATGGGTTTTTATCAGGAATTTCTCAGTAGCAGCGGAGTTTGGATTTGCGCCCGGTTGATGGCAATAGGCTCGCCCCCTATTACATGGGAATTAAATATAACTGGCAAAATGTGGGTGTACACCTCTGCCTAACTCTTCGGAATTACAGGCGTGATGTTATATTATGTTACCCTTGACACAAAAAGAACAAGAAGAAAACTAATAAAACACGACATTTACAACCGTATCATTAATACAACATAATAACATTATCAAGGCAATGAAACATCGCACTCACATCGTTTCCGAAACATCCTATATCACGTTTACAATATCTTCATAGCTTTGGAATGTGACAGATATCAATAAAGATATGAAAAGGGTCGGGCCGCGTCCCACTTATGTTTGCCGATTGTTATTACCGCAAAAATTGCTATTCAACAGAATATCGAGTTGTCTGTCTATTCCTGTAAGGCTTAAAATTTACATACATGAAGTAAAAGACAGTGTAGTGCAATTGAAACAGTGTGTCAAGTCTATAAAAAAATGTTTATCGCTGGTTTCTTTTATCAAGATTTTGAACTCATTACTGACATGAACTTACTGTTGAATGTTTTTTTTTTGCAAATAGGAAAAAAAAACGTTCCTTTCAAATCTGATTATTTATCTTTAACTTGCAAAGATATTTTTATGTTCTTCATATTGTTTTAGACCAACCATTGCATTTAAACAATTAAGTGAAATGTAATAATAAAAGTCTCAATGATCCGCTTTTGTTTCATGTTTTTTTTCGACTTGACCAAACATCAAGGTTTCTTTACAAAATGGTAAAAATCACAAAAAAATTCGTTATGTTTTTTAGAAAACGGTCAAGCGGTCACATAGACGGACAGAAAACAACAACTTTAATTTAAAATATTTATAGAACATCGCTCAATGGCTCGTCAATAACCACAAAAAGATAGCCAGTCGATTCAGAAACACTCGGCTATAAAGAAACGAAATGAAACGGCAATATAAAGCAGCTCATGAATACAACGGTTGGTTTCACCTTTTTTTAAACGGCTTTACAGCTTCCAACACTAGTACTTGCAGTTTTTATGAGGATTACTAACCGGTAGCTTTACTTTAGAATGAATCGAAATAATACGGAAACTGAGATATTTAGACGAGAATTTATTAAAGAAAGAAATATCTCTGTGAGATTTTCTTAAGCGATAAAAGGCTTTAATTGAGTCAAAATTATTATGAAGTGTGCAGTTCTTTATTAGTAAGTAATAAAGTGGCTGGCGGAAAAGACAGAATTGTATTGAAAAAGGAGGGGAAGGTCTTTGCCCTTCCGTGGAACAATACAATCTGGTTAGTTATTATTACATAACAAAACACATACACGTACAATTATACACTTATTATTTAATGTAAGTACCAATTACTCTCACAATAGAAGAGCTAAAGCTCTCCACTACTGTTCTCAGGATGCTGTTGCGACTATCTCTCACTGGAGAGTGAGAGCGAAGCACTGTTATAGCACACTATAAAATAAGATTCAGACATTTTTTTTTCATAAAACGTCACTATATTGATTTACTGCTTCGTCCTCAACTGTATAAGTTTTGTCATTCTTACGCCCAGTTACAGGTCTTATTACAATGGCTTAAAGGTCAAAATAGGCGTATCAATTTGTGAAAGTGGCTTAACACATTTACGGGCATGGCCAAAATGGTCCCCAAGGCGATTTTATGGTGTATTCTCAACGAAAAAAAAACCGTTTTCATTGAGTATGGAGCTGATATTTTAGTCTAGTGGTGGTAAAATGGTGACATAACTTCGGGGTGAATGTTTTTAAAGGGTGTTTTGACGGCTTATCGGGCATGGCAAGTATGTTTGATCAATGGGAGCTTTTGCACGTGTTACACGGTAGTAAGAGATAAAAGTCTACTTTCGTGGCTCAAAGGTTTACACTATTATTTTTATCCTACTAATCTTACTACTACTTTAAATGCGAAAGTTTGGATGGAAGGATGAATGTTTAGTACTCAATCACGCCAGAACAGATAAACGGATCTGGATGAAATTTGGCACAGAGATAGATTATAGTCTGAAATAGCACACGGGCGAAACCGTGGAGATAAGCTAGTAATATTATAAATGCGGAAGTTTGTGAGGAGGTATGGATGTCTGGATGTTAATTACTCTTTCACGCAAAAACAACTCACCGGATTTAGATGAAATTTGGCACAAAGAAAGTGTATGTAGGACAGTTTAACTAAAAAGGCTAAAATATAAAAAAAAAAAAAAAAAATAACCGACTTCCAAAAAACACAAAAAAGTGAACAATGAATAACTTTACTTTCGGAAGTCGTTGGCAATAAAATCAAAGAATCGAACAAAGTCACCGACTTCCGAAAAAAAAGTTATTTTTCACTTTTTTCTTGTTTTTGTGGAAGTCGATTATTTTTTCATAATAAAAAATACATTTGAAAGTAAGCAAAACTAAGAAGAGTAAGTATCTTTAGGAATTTTTAAAAAAAACTTTCACCTGGCGTCAAACGTTAACTGTAACTTAATACGCCGCGTAACGACACGTTTATCCCAAAATACTTCCATTACTTTCTACACATCAAATGTACCGTGTTATCAACACCTTTGAATGTGTCGTTGTATTGTCGAATACTAAGTGCGGGGCGTAATGGATCGCAACCAAGCGAGACGAGGCTTACTTAGTGAACATAGAAATAGCTTTGACATATTCGTTTAAGGATATATTTGTTAAACTCAAGCCTGTTTTTGGAATATCAATCCTAAATCGATTGCTAATAGTACGTTTTTAAGAAGAGTTTAAAATCATCATCAAGCAAAATTATACACGGTGATCGCATACTTTGACCTTGGGTTCGGCACATTATTCTAAAAAGAAAAAATCCCCAAAGAGTAAATCTCGCCGCATAAAGTTACATACATTTTCACAGCGTAGGTGGATTGGTACCTATCTAATCCTCGTATGAAACAAGAGATTTTCTTTTACTTAATTAACTGGCAAAAATTTCCTCCTCCTTCTTAAGTCGTCCTCCTCAATACTGAGGGTTGTGATCCTCCCGTGAAAACATCTTTTCCCTTACGATGTTTCGCCATCTCTGTCTATCCTTGGCCAAGTGAAGCGCATCATGAAATTTCGTATCAAGAGAAAAGCTTAACTGATCGGATCATCGCATAGGGCTGCGACCTCTTGGTCGTTTACCATCCACCTTGCCGGTAACCATCAGTTGTTCGAGGTTATTGCCATCTTTTCTCGCTATGGATAATCACATACTAAGTTCATATTTTTTGAAACATTACTGGATTGTCTTCAATAATCATGATTCATCAATACGTAGTATCTTAGACTAGTGAAAAATTGTTTGTTGCTGGCTCTTCATTAGCACAATAACAAGGTTCTAACAATAAACTCTTCAAAAAAGTCTCTCATTACCACTTAGCTAACTTCACCACAAAACTATTCAAATTCAAAACGTTTCATCCATTCCAGCGTTCTGTATATCTTCTTACATTTGTGATACTTGTCACGTTGCTGACTATATATATTTTATTATTGCTAAGTAATAGATACGATTTATGCGGCTTACCATCAGACGTAACATCGGACTCACAGAAACTGTAGTTAAGGATAAAATACTACCTAGTGGTGTTTTGTAGAAAAGGTCTTCATCATCAGCCTACAACAGTTCACTGCTGGACATAGGCCTCTTCAGTCGCACGCCACTTAACTCGATTCTCGGCAACCCTCATTCAGTTGCTACCAGCCACCCTGCGAAGATCGTCACTCCACCGAGCCTGAGGGCGTCCTACCAGAGGCTCTGGTGTCCTGGCCTGAAGTCCTGTCGTGTGTAGAAGAGGTGAAATTGATTAAATATCTATTTAAGTTTTAATCATTTATTCAGGTAAACAAACCGCCGTTTTCGAATGAACGGTTCAACTCATTACAAAAAAAAATCACACATTTAAAAAAAGTCTTGTATTAATTGCAATGGAGTGAATTGAAACTTCGTGTGTTTTTATTCTCTAAAGTTGAATGTTGAACACAATTTTGTGGAAAAAACTTCAGTCGGTTTCCAATATTTTCGAGAGAGACCTCGTTCTCTTATTTGGATTAAAATGAAAACCTAAAAATAACATGCACAAAAATATATTCTCTATTTAATTTGTCTTTGATCGTAGTTTAATCGTTTTCTTCTAAGATGACTAAACATGTATTGGTTAGTACTATTAAATGGGAAAACTGCTCCATCTTGTGAACGGTGGAATTAAAATTTCCCCTCATTCTCTTACTGTGTATGTTTGAAACATGATAATTTAACCCTTAATTGATCGTGTAGGGTGTAACACACCCCAGCGATTTAGAACTTTTTAAATTCTGAATTTTGAGCGCTGAAGTTCCCGTTAGCTTCAAAAAACACGTAACCTTTATGATCAAGTATCGAGCATAATCGTGATTTTGCATATATTTTGCTTTTGATTTATATGATCGGGGTGTCACGCACCCCACGTGACCGTTTACGTCGCCCAATTAAGGGTTAATCATAATATAGTTGCATTCAAACCAAATTGTTTGTTGAGCTCAAACAAAACAAGCAAACTTTAACGTAAATCTTTTCTTCGTTTTCTGCCTTAAAAAACGCTTTAACAGCTTAAACCACATTTTATCCGCGCCAAACAGAAGCCACTATTAAAATAAAACAATATCTTTTAAACGTTCGCCTCTCCCATCTTCCCATTTAATAATCCAAGTTTGTTTCCACTGGCGAGGGCGCGCATTGCCCAGTTTATTTGCGAAACCCTCAAAACTTCGTTTAAAGCCATGAAACAAATAGCTTTTGAACTCGCCCGCTTCGAAGCGTGCTACGTTTTTATGATTTTTTTGAGTTTATTTTTTTCGGTTGACACGCTTCTGTGGTACATCGGGAAATTGCATCTGTTTTGTTTAAAAATGGTTATTTATACAAAAAATATTTTTTAAGTAATATTAAGATTATATCGGGATAAAAATGCAATAAGACACCTCTGAATTAACAAAATATTCTCATCACCTACCGCGATTGATTGCAAAACCGGTGACGAAAATTTTAAATCATCCATTCATAAAAATATCATAATTATATTGGCATGCTTTTCTGGCCAATAAGAGTCAGCCACGATAAGAAAGTTCACTTAAACCAGAAAAATAATAACCTCAAATCCTTAAATCAACTTAAACGCAACACAGAATACATAAGAAACGATAAAGACTGGCCCCTCAGCGCATCAGCCCAGTTTGGTAGCGTACAGAATGAATTTTAAACATGAGCGCGAGTGTACCGTCGTAGACAATTGAAACTTTGCATAATGCATGAAACCGACTGTACCTAGGGAGCGATCGAACCAGCGCGCGCTAAATATTTGTGGCCTTAAAAGTGTAACTTCTAGAAAATTGTTAGTTCACAAAGATGGTTTAATCTTGCCTGGTTCTGGAAAGTTAAGGTTTAATGCAATTTTGTAAGTGGTGCTGCCTTTTTTGAGCTGAATTTGAATAGTAAGTGAAATTAAAATAAAGTTTTCTTTACACAAAACAAGTTTACTAGGTTTTACCGAAGATGAGAAACAAAAACTCGAAGGCATCGCATAGCAAGCGTGTCATGCATTTTCTTTGTTTCTTTCTCAGTCTCATTACTGCTAATGACAGCATAGCCTACTGAAATCACCAATAGACTTGGTTAAAAAAGACGTGTTATTATAAAACAAATCCAATTGGCGTATAGTTCTAAACGTCAATTATTCTGTAGTGGGGTTTCGAGATATTAATTAAGTCTTGCCCATAACTAACAATATCAGTGTGCAATGACGGGCATCTTTTACTTATCATCATCATCAGCCTACAGCAGTCCACTGCTGGACATAGGTCATCGGTTCTACGGCTAATATGGCCAGCCCACTTCAGCTTACTTAGACTGTGAGCTACGTCGACAAATCTGGTTCTCTGTCGGCTCACCTCTTTCCGGATGCGATCCCTCAGAGAGACTCCAAGCATAGTCCGTTTCGTCCGTTCGTCCTAGGCTATGTATTTTGATGAATTTATGGAACAGCCTTAAACGCTGAAATGTGTGGAGATGTCAGTGGTTCGAATACTGTCTGGTACAGTAGAACCTCTCCACGTAGAGAATTAAATAGATTTTATAATTGTATAAGTATAGTAGTCCTCCTGACCGTCTTCCGTTCACGTTGGCCAATGTCAGCGGAGATTAGCCATCAGCGCAGGAGACATTATAGTGCACAAGTTTGTACGCAGATACAGGTTCACTCTCTCTTCCCTCACTCTCATAGTTTGATGGGACGGCAATCTGACACGACCGGAGAGAGATCAGGCGCAGGACCAACGGCATAACGTGCTTTCCGAGGCACGGGGGTATCATACCGCCAACTTGCAAACTTTGGGCTGCCAGACCCCACGCTCACGCTCGCGAGACGGAACAATTTGTATTGTATAAATAATTATTTAACCCTAGTTAAAACATATCAAAGTCAATTATGAGTGGTAAATATGGTCCGTTTCTGTGACTCATAATATACGGCACTATGGTCTAGCTAGATAATCACTGTCAGCACCAGCACCAACGTGCTTTTTAATTAAAATGCCTTTTGAACTATGTTTGTCCTGATTTCACTAACGTCAAGTTTAGCAATGCCTTGGTCCCATGATTTGTTTCTCAGTAGGAAACTAGTAAGCTTCGAAATCTACATTTTTGACACTTCTTGGATGGAGGTTCTCTAACTCAAGTTATGTCAATATTGTTAGAAATCTGTTGCTACTTAACTAACCCGGGTGGCTTAAGCGTTATTTATTTATATTTAATCAACAAGTAACAGGACTCAATATGTTAGTAACAATATTTCTTAACAACCATGTTAGTAAACTGAGAATTCCTGCTACAAGCTCAACACCGATGTGGAAAGCTTGCAGCAACGATTCACACGTAAACAGTCCAGTCTGCTCGCAACACACTGCAGTATAATGTTGGGGCTGGCCCGCACCCGGCGCACCAGGGAAGCGCATCTTTTCGCATCGTGGTGTAGAAACAATCGACACCAGCATCAGCAAACATCCCTGATGCGCTAAAGAAGAGGAACAGCCCCATCAATATCTGGAACGCATTATTATATTGCAGCGCTGTACGATTTTTGAGTGTGTACCCACAGGCTGCACGTGTAAAATGAGATGCAATATGCACGAAATAACGTTCTACGGACAAGTCGATATCTTAACTTTAAACATAGGTCCCTGTAATGATATTTTTGTGTAACTAACTGTTTAAAAATTACTTGTAATGTTACAATTAAATGTCGCCCGAAAACGAGTCTAAGTCTTCAAGCCACCTTTTGTGACTCCTTAACATTAAAGCTTACTATCTCGCATTCGGAATCGTGCCAACGACATTTACGATGTGGCAGTCACTCGTGTCTTTATCTTTGCATAAACATTTAACATACTTTTTGGTTAAGTTGTTGGTTAATATTTGAATTTTGTTTTTGGAATCTTGGAATCTTTCGCATTACCTTCTATGTACGAGAATAATTTTGTTTCAAAATTCCATTAGACATAGTTGGAAGTTTCAATGGTGATTTGGTCAGTTGTATCTATCTACTTTTCTTTGTACACGTAGTTCTTAAATTAATTAATCAAAATTACGAAACATTTGAGGGTGAGTGTGGCTCCATTGCTAAACGATTGGCTTCTTAGCTATCTTCGATTGCGGATTTCTTTTCTGTTCAGAACCAGTATTTGTATGGTCCACAGGTTTGGTTATTTCAGTTCTTCTATTTCATTCATGCGTGTTAGAGGCGACTCATTAAAAAGAAAAATACTCAGTTAATTATAAATTGACAATCATTTTTATCTAGGCCATTTTAAGAAATGTCAAAATAAAAGTCAGAAAAATACTGGTTCTGAACAGAAAAGAAATCCGCCACCAAAAATAGCTAAAAAGCCAATCGCTTAGCAATAGAGCCACCCTCACCCTCAAATGTTTTATAACCTATGATTTATCCTAAATCATCACAGACATTACGATCGCTCCTATCTTCAAGAAATAGAAGCATAAAATACACACATAATATTTGACGTAGACATTGTATCCTCCACATAACGGTTTTACATAAAACAAGAATGACCTTTTACATAAAATCGAAGTTTGGGCCTATCCAAACTTGCCTTAACTTTATATGGCCCATATAATATGTTGTGGGACAAGAAATACAAAAACCATACAAAATACTTGGGAGACAACATTTTCTAACTCAATCTAAGTTTAAAATAGTTTCGTTGCGTTCACGACCGAAGAAAACTAGATAAAAGCGAGAGAAAATGGTATTAATATCGATAATACTTTTTATTTTGAATGGGTAGGCGTAATATTATTATAGAACTTTTTGTAATAGTGAAAATTTGGTGGTTATCTTTTTTGTGGAAGAAAAGTTGTCTGGTATAAAGATTTTTTATTCAAGAGATTATGTAGTGTCCTATTCTTTATTTTAGAAGTTTAAGCTGCCTAATTTTTAATTTTTTACAAAAATTTCTTTCCGTGGCCATAAGCAGGCTCCAAATTAGCTCATCCAAAACCTTTCCAAAAAGTATCATTACTAGCTTATGCCCCCAGCTTCGCCCGCGTGGAGTTCAGTAATTGTACCACGGGATCATACAACCGGGATAAAAAGTATCCTATATGTTAATCCAGGTTATAAACTATCTGTGTGCCAAATTTCATCGAAATCCGCTAAGTAGTTTTCGCGTGAAAGAGTAACAAAAAGTCATTCATCCTCACAAACTTTCGAATTTATAATATTAGTAGGATACGTATATTAAACGTAGGTTCAAATAAGTAACTTCAGTTTTTGGAAATTCTTTTATAATATGTTGAAACGTGTCGCAAAACTTTTTAATTTTCATTGTCAGAACCCATGTGTACGTAAAGTGGGTCGCACATTGTTTGGAGTTCATATAGATTGCGAGGTCTACCGTATGTCAAGACATTGTGATAATCTCTAAAGAGGGGTTTGCTTCCCTGATGTTCAGTATCAGTAAACAGAGTACTTTTAAATCATTTGATACACGCCATTAACGTTAATGCTTGCTTAAGCGTTAGTTAATGATGTTTTTTTGGAGAATATATCAGAGTATTGTTATATTTTTTGCCATTTTTCCTAATAAGCTATATACGTGTTACAAAGTATGGCCATAAGTGCTCGTCACCAAATCTTAAGGCAAGGTTATATGTTCTACACTGAGTTACATTATAAAAGAAAAATAATACAATTTATTAGAACCAAGTTCGTTATGGCTTGTGTTTTCTTTGAGACCTAAGTGACGTGCTAAAGCGATAAAACCATTGCGTTGTTAGAACATGAAAATTATTATAATGGCTAAGATAAAACTCTTAAACACACTTTATTAAATCGACAGGCAGTTTATCCATTTTTTTATTAAGATTTATGACTTCCAGAAACTCGCTTCTAGATAGTCCGGCATTTTGCTGAACACAGTGTCACATTATTTTATTTTTTGTTTAGATTAAAGTTTTTTTTATACTATGTGCACTTGTGGCATGTGCGAAATAAATGTATTTTTTATTTTCTTCTTCTTTCTATAACTACAACAAAAATTATGTCATCTTATAATTAAACTTATACTGTCACTTACGGGATATCTTCCGTAATTGTTCATTATTTTAAGCTCCCGATATTTAACCCCGATTTTTTTAAATCTTTTAATTAGCATACAATAATTATACAGGTGCAAACCTTTGCTGATGAGGAACCAATGAGAACAGCTAGCCACCTCTAATCTAGGGGCGTAGGTACACAAGCCTCAACCTAACTCGTAATTGTCACACCCGCGGCCCTCTTTCAAATCACGCCACGTCACCTCCGGGATACACGAAGACGCACTACACAAACACGTCACCGTCTAATGGAAAACATCACAAGGCCTGACATTGAGCTCCCTGAAGAGACCAACTCCTGTTATCTGCAGAATTATATAATAAAACGAATATTGTCAAGCGCGAAACGAGATTATGGGAGGTGGACAAGGACATGTCAGATTTTTTTGTTGATGAGTATTTTTTGAAGCTTATTTAGTATTTAAAATAAATTCAAATGAAAGGTGTCAAAAATACTGAATATGGGCGACTGAAATACTAAGTAAGTGGGCGACAAACAGTGGGCGAATACAAATGTGTAGCGTTTCTGTTTGCAGGTTTTAAAGTAACCTAACACGGGGATAAAGCGGTCTTAGTTCGCTCACTTCGCTCGCTCACTAAACCCCGTCATCCCCTTCGAACTTAACCTGTCCGAGTCGGGGTGCCACAAGTCCCGAGCTCGCTTCACTCTCTCTTGCTTCCTGTATGTTCTCTTTGCCGCAATGACCGGATAAATCGTTACTTACTTAGTATATTAGTCGCCCATTAAATTTTTATTCGATTAATAATTTCCTATACATAGTTACTTGTTGTAATAGTCGCCCATTTAGTGTATTAGTCGCCCGATTAATAATTATTTCTCTTTATTAACCAACTACTTATGAACACACTACAGATAACGGATACAAGAAAAAAGAAAGATAAAGCGCTTTTGGGTAGCTCTCAAATCTTGCCTTGAATTTAAATAACGAAATGTAAGTAACTAGGTTGAAACTCAGCAATCAAAAGGACAAATGGGAACCTTGAGCTGAATAGCCTTTTATAACCAACCAAACAATAGACACTCTTACTAAAGCTTTATAAAACTATTCAAGAATCTTCAAATACTTCGGCAGTACTGGGAATCTTAAAATAATATCTACTTTACTTTGTTTCAGTCCTACGCTGAACGCTGAAATAGAGAATGTTTTCCTAATATAAGTTTAGGTCTTCAAGATTTATGTGAAAGTTAAATTATATCGGTAGCTCGTCTTTTATTTTCGGAGAAGAGACTGGCATTTTTTGTAAAAACAAACTTTAACACGGTATTTAAAAAAATAATGGCGTATACTTTCTCTCGCACCGACATCTGCATGATTATTTTGGCACTTGAATGGCAATGTAAGGAGGGGCGCTGTTGGTGAACAATTATATAAATATCTGTGGAAATTGCATTGAAAAAACAAAATGGCGGCGTTATTCCAACTATGGGCTTTGTTCTTCTTTATTGTGTGGTTATGCCGCTCGTGGGCCTCTGACTTGGCTTTACAAATATCTCTCAGGCATGCTGGTTTACTCACAATTTTTTCCTTCACCGAAGCAAGTGATAATTATACAATACGCCCATGAAATAGAAAAATCAGAGGTAGTGTCTTGAGTTCGCACTTGAGAGCTGTGACTTGGCAGTCAGACAATCTCACACCACTAGGCTATCAATGCAGTACTATAAAAATAAGTAACACTATCTTTTAGCAGATATAGGAGTCGTAATTTAGATTGTAAACTAAGTTTTCTTACAATATAATCAGACGGTTTCACCTGTCTTTCATCTCTTTCACACGCAAACAAAATAAAGCAAAATCATTGTTGTTTATTCGCTACACAACAGAATGGGCCATTACAAACTTTTTAACGTACGGAATCCAACTAAAACAGTAGAGCGGTGAAATGGATAGGCACATTCGATATGGGAGTTATAATGGGACCTCCCGGCGACATTGTTCCGATGACGTCATGAGATAATAAGTTCGCTACCGGTGATATATGGGTGTAGTTTTTGTTACCGTTAACCGGCTAAATGTGTTTACAAAGAGCGGATTTATTTATAGTGATATAATTAAGGTTAGAATTAAATACTGTAGTTAATAATTGACTTGCGATGACTCGGTCTAAGACCCAGTTTATTATTAGCACCAATCGTAGGGTTGAGGTAGATGGGCGGGAAATTCCAATATGTCGATGAGTACATCTACTAGGGCCAGTTAATATATTTCGAAAACAGGCAAGAAATGAAAATCCATCCATGAAGACGCTAATGAAGGGTGATCTACCAATCATCCTGAAGCACAAGCTCATCAACATGCCCGTTCTAACCTACGGTGCTCAGACATGGTCACTCACCAAGTCACAAAAGTCCCGCTGCCAAGTTTGCCAAAGGGCAATGGAACGCAACATTTTGGGTATCAAAAGACAAGACATAGTTGGTAACACCACGCTGTGTTCCAAAACGGGCATGGTGGACATTGGCAAGAAGGATGCCAGGCTGAAATGGGATTGGGCGGGTCACGTCAGCCGCATGCACGATTACCGCTAGACAAAAGTCTCCACACAATGGGTTACAAAGAGATGGACAGCGCCGCCGAGGCTGGCCCAGAAAGCGGTGGCGAGACGACCTAGATGCGCACCGTGAGGGCTAGTGCAAAGTGGTGCGAGAAAAGAGTTCATGCAAGGAATTGTAGGAGGCCTTGCCCAGCAGTGGGGCTGTAAAGGCTAAAGAAAAATACTGAAATATAATAGGCACATCCCCCTTTTAGCCCCCATGGCTAAAAGGGGAATGTGTGGTGTAATACCAATAGATAAAATAAGAAGTAAGTACTGTGGTGATCGGTTGTGATGGTATGGGCATGTGATGCGGTGGAATGAGAAAAGTTTTGAGTGATATGAATTTGGATGATTAAAGGACGGGAAAAGCAAAGAAACGATCGGTGAACTGGACTGTATGAAAGGTCATATAGTACTAAAGGACGTGATTACGGAGATGACGAGTAATAGAAAAGTATGGAAGTATAAGACATTCTGCGCGGAGCCCAAATAACAAAAAAGTTGGATAAGGCAGGAGAATTATGAGACAGTGATTGCAAAAGAAGTAACAATATTGTTTTATTGAAGACAACAGGTAATTTTAATATAACGTAGAATGAGAGGCGCAACTATTTCATTCAATCAACAAACATGCAAATTGCATTTCAATAATCATGAATATTTTAACGATTATCCAAAACAATATGTCAAATAGACCTTCTATTTGGATTGGATTATCGTGTTAAATATTCTCAGAATCCATTACGGTGCTTTTTAACTCAATTTTGCGTACATTCTCTTTCAACCTAAAAGCCTAAAGCATACCTCGGTAATTAAATATATTGGTTAACCAAATATTCTGGCCAGTTCGTGTGAATTTAAAGTACTGGACCAAATTATTTTAAACTCATCCAAAAAAGTACCGTTAAATTAAATAAACTTTTTCGAACGAGTTTCATTACAATACTAACAGGTCATCATTATAATTATATTTTGTAATCGCATCTTACATGAGATTTAAATAATCAAATAGCCAGGTTTAATAAATCGGAAAAATGCTAATTTTTTTCTATTTTTTTTTTTTAATTTTTTTTTTTCATTTATGTTCAAAAATTTAAGGTTAGATCTGATGGCTTATGCACAACTGGCTTACACCCGTGGCTTCACCAGCGTGTTGTTCGGTTTTTGTCCCACAAGATCGTACTACCGAGACAAAAATATTCTATGTGTTGTTAATCCGGGTTGTAACATATCTGTGTGCCAAACATCCAAATCAATTCAGTAGTTTTTGCGTGAAAGAGTAAAAAACATCCATCCATCCAGCCACTGAAGAGCAGCTCCTGGGTCCAACATCAGATCAGCTCTAAGATACCAAATTATTGGTATTGTTATCTGATCTACATATTATGTATTTACATAGTTTAATTTCGATACAACAATTAACGGTTAAAATTGAATTCCAAGAATTGATTACATTGTTTTTCAGTTACATGTAAAATATAAACGTGTTAAAAAGAAATCTCGATGTTTTTCCAAATCGTAAGCAGAGACCGACGCAGGGTCGGATCACTAGTGTAGGTATAACATTATAATTTATTAGACAAACAAGCGTGATCTACCACAATACATCTATCAACGACAGAAAAGGTTTCCATTACTAGTGAGAACCTATAAAATAAGTAACTTCTCCAAATTCAAGAGGTTGCTAAGAGGCTTATGTTTAACTGTGAATATAGATTCTTTTGTATTCCGAAACGAAAATAGATTTTTTTATTATCATTCTTGGATTTTAAAATAAATAATTGGTTTAAAGTTTCAAAAAGTTCTAAAAAATTTCCGAAAGCATTTTGTAGCACAAAGCTACGGCGTAGCCGTGTGCTACAAAATGCCTTGTGCTACAACGTAGCATAGGGCTACGCCGTAGCTCAGAACTACGCCGTAGCACAATGTGGAGCGCAGCGGAGCCAGACTACGGGGCGAATCCGGCGCAACTCTAAGTAAGGATATTTTTTGGCAATTGCTCAAAAAGCTCAGTTCAGCACAGCTCAGTTCACTTATTAATTTGTTGGTATTTTATATAAACCATATTATTACTAAAACAAAATGCTCAATTTATTCTTATAATTTACCAGTTTTCTAATCAAAAAAACGAATCAGAAGTCAATTTTCAAAAACCATTTTCATTTCCACATAACACACCAATTCTTAGAAGCTTTAGCAAAACATAAAGAAAGCGAACTTATTTTACACCAAAATCCAAACTCGCACATGAATTAAGTAAAATATTTTCCCAGTAAACTCATAATATCCTTCAATTTCGAGCCAGCGAGCTTTGCCCTGAATTTTAGAAAAAAAAGCCTTTTGAATAAAACGCATCATACAAAACATGTGTGGAATGTGTGAGCATGCTTTTAGAATATTGGTATTCGTGCGCACGCCGGCGACCGTGCGAAGTGGCACTTACGTCCCATTCTGCTTGGTACTAGTTGTTCCATATTATTATTATGTAATGGTCGAGACAGGCTCTTGAGTCAAAAGTACTGGCTGGTAAACAAACGCTGAGAAAATGTTGTAAAGGATTTTATTGTCTATCGCTGGAGTGGGTACAGGCCTCGTTCGGAAATTCAGATAAAGAGTGTATGAATAATTATTTACAACTAAATAAAACTTATTTTTTACTGATTTTACATTACGATATTTATGGGTTTGTATAGTTTTATAATTCGCATAAATATTATATGTATATGATTTATTAATTTATTTAACCGTCCATATTGTATTTTGATTTAAGTCTAAAAGAATGCAAATATCGGCTTAAATAATTTTTAACATTACAATTTAAAGCGTATTATTAAAATCAATTTAAATAGAATAAATCCGATTAATATTTCTGAGAATTCATGAAATATAACTGTAGAAGAATCATTTCGTAGTCGCAATTTTATTCTTGATAGTAATGTACTAACTTTCCATATTTATAAACCAGGTCATGCTGAACTGTTCTGCCCCAGTTGTTTTTAGGAGTGACTTTTGAAAAACCTGTTGTCATCTTTTGACTTTTAATACAAAAGTGTGTTTAAATGTC
Organism: Noctua fimbriata; assembly: GCA_905163415.1. Taxonomy (NCBI): domain Eukaryota; kingdom Metazoa; phylum Arthropoda; class Insecta; order Lepidoptera; family Noctuidae; genus Noctua; species Noctua fimbriata. The sequence continues at coordinate 3,621,898 of LR990942.1, read as the reverse complement.
AACTTAAGCTCAGGGAAAACTTCACCAATGAAATTGAAAACGCTCAGCACATCTGAGAGCTATCATTTTTAATATTACAAAATCATACATAAACATATATTACGCAAAATTAAAACCAAATTCTTTTATACAACATTCCTTTATTTAAATTTTTACAAATTGTTCTACATTTTTAAATATTCCTTAAAAAAAAATATAAAAAAACATTTAAAAATATAAAAAAATTGTAGCCCACCGGTATCGGGAACAGGGTCCAAGCTACCGGCGGTCAGGGCTCCAGAGAGAGGAACCTCCTAACAATACGAGCCGTGTCCAAAAGTACCGCTTTCTGAATCAAGCCCTTGATCCAGCTGCCTAACGAGAGCCTCCTCAGGTATTGGTCGAGGCTCTTGGCAATTAAGCCATGGGCTGATACGACTATCGGCACAATGATCGCTGAGTCCACATCCCACATGTCGACAACCTCGCGAGCCAAGTCAAGATACTTGATTTTCTTATCTTTCTCGGCTTTCACGAGGTTCTCATCATGCGGGACCGTTATGTCAACAATCATTGTGCGCCGCTCTGATCGATCCACCACCACTATATCAGGCTTATTGGCTACAATAGTCCTGTCAGTGATGATGGATTGATCCCAGTACAATGTGATACTGCCATTTTCGAGAACTGGGTCGGGCACATACTTATAGTACGGCACTTCCAATTCCACAAGGTTGTATTTTAGAGCAAGTTGCTGATGGATAATCCTGGCTACAAGGTTGTGTCTATGCAAGTACTCTCCGTTAGCCAGACGAGAACACCCGGAGATAATGTGACGGATTGATTCGCCTGGACGGTGGCATGCCCGACATATGTCAACCGTACCGTCCTTCACAATAAATCTCCGGTAGTTATTCGTCATCATAACTTCATCCATAATTGCACAGACAAAACCTTCGGTTTCTCCGAAGAGGTCCCCGGAACGTAGCCAGGCTACGGACGCTGATAGGTCTACATCGGGCCCATGCAGGGCCCGGAAAAAGCGTCCGTGAAGCTCCTTACTCTGCCATACCTCCATGCGGTAGTTCGTGTCAAACACTACAGGTTTGCGCCAGTTCTCTTTAGCCAAGGAGAGCGGGGTGAGGCCCTTGTCCACCGCGACCACATCTCGATGCATCCCCACGTCGGTTTCAAGGAAATGTTCCCTGAGACTGCATATCTCGCGATTGTGGAGAGTCTTAGCGTTTAAAAATTTTTATACAACATTATTTTTAGTATATGCGAAATAGATTGTTCAGAATAATTAACTGAATCGATTCCAATAATTTTTAACCATGTTATTTTTTGTCCCAAAAATATTTAAAAATGACTACAAGTTGGATACCGAGCGACACTCCTATGGCAATCATTTAAGTACCTACTGCCAAATTATTATTATCAATGAGCTCAAGACAACGCTGGAAGCGAGCGCGCGGGTGCGCCGCGTGGTGACCACGTTTTTGTGCGGACAGCCAGGTAACAGAACAAGCTTATAACTTTGTGATTTTTCATGATACATTTTTGAAATTTTGTACATAGATTCTTTACATAAAAATACTAGACACGTGTTTCAGGTTTCGCAACTAATATTGTAGAACCAAGTTCCATTTACAGAATAAAACAAATCTACACTAATATTATAAAGCTGAAGAGTTTGTTTGATTGAACGCGCTAATCTCAGGAACTACTGGTTTGAATAAAAAAAATCTTTTAGTGTTGTAGCCCATTTATCGAGGAAGGCTATAGGTTATTTTTTTATTACATCACGCTACGATTAATAGGAGCGGAAAATCAATGAATAACGTTGCAAAAACGGAGAAAGTAGTGTTTTTATAATAATTTCATGCGGACGAAGGTCCTAAGAAAACAAAAGTAAAAAAAATAAAAAAAATAATAATGAATGAAATCGATGAATAAAGGAAATAACACCACCAGGAACTAGTAAACTGATTATTATATATTATGTGAGTAGGATGCTAAAATCAGTCATTGGTAGAAAATCTGGTGATGTCATTTTATATTTCAAAATGAGGTTTTAACGGTTTATATTTAAAAATGGGAACTAACTCTGATCATGCAATCTACAATGAGGTTTAAACGGTCTTACCCACTCCAAGCAGACCGACCGCTTTAATGAGTCCTCCGCCTTGCCCCATCAAAAACACACAACGTTCAGAATATTCCATTTAAATTGATACCTACGCGAGGACTCATTAAAGCGGTCGGTATATACCGAAAAACATGTTTAATGGAAATCACTGTTTTTCAGTGAAAATTTTGATGAAGTAGTACAAATTACATAAATCAAAGAAAGATTTTCACGAAAATAAAACAGTTTGATAACGAAAAAACATTTTATAAATAACCATTACATTGAAAGGTATCATGGATCCTAAGAAAGTTATGTGACTGAGATAAAAAGTAGAACAACTTTTTCTTTTTAATATTTTTTTTTAACTTCCCGGGACTCGTATCAAGGAAACACTCTTTAAGTTCTGACATGTGTTAGTTGTTACGTCTCGTTCGGACTTGTGGAACTAAAATGGAGTTTCTTTAATACACTTTTATATTCAAATCGTATTTTATTCAGCATTTATGTACATATTATTGTGCTTGTTATAGACCGACCGCTTTAATGAGTACTAGCGAAGTTATCAATTTAAATGGAATATTCTGAATGTTGATCACGTATTGGTTCAATTATTGCCTTAATACCTCCGTGGATTTTGGTTATTTTAAAGCAAATAACCTGTGGGATATGCGAGTTTCACAATCGCCAGTTGACGAACAAGTCTATTGTTAGGTGGACGCTTAATGTGCCTTTGATGGGGCAAGGCGGAGGACCCATTAAAGCGTTCGGTCTATAGGTACAAGGTTTTTATGACTTATTCACGTTTTCTCTTATTTTGCTGTTGATGATTAAGACTATTGTTACTTGAATATTCCCAATCTACGTTAACAAAAGCAGTACAGTATTATTAGGACCGCTTACAAAGGCGCGCTAAACCCAGAAAAGGGCTCTCTAACACCAAATCTGTGTGATAGAGATATTTTCTATTGAAGACAGTAACGTGCAAAAGCATATAGAAATACATAATATTAACCTTATTTACTCTACTTAACATTCTTAACGGATTGGTCAGAGAGGGTAAATGTGAACAGGATTGGAAAGCCATGGGGAGGCCTTTGCCCAGCAGTGGGACAGAGCAGGCTGATTAAAAAAAAAACGTAATTCATTTAATAAATAAATGCAAAGATTTTAAATCCTACCTAAACAAGTAATCTATGTCTTTAGCACACTATATTGTCGTAGCTGGCCCATATTACTGAAGTCAAATAGAAAATTGGTGAAGGTAAAATAATATATTCAATGCTGACTGTACGTACCTCTTTTATGAATGATGGACCCACCCACCACAAAACACGTTGTTACCAAATAGCTTACAAATTATACAAAGTTCCATATTTACAGGTGGATTAAAATTTTAGAATACAATGAAGCATATTCTATAGTTATTCGTAGTAAGTCACAGGCCTGAAACCATAATATATTTTATGTAATGTGTCTGTGTTTTATATGTACAAACTGATTTTAATACCAATAGTCCAATATTAACACAATTTTGATGTAATTTTAATTTAATTAAAAGTAAATTATTTAATTTTATGTAATGATATACTGTACAAATTGATTTTAATTTAATGTATTCGATTGATCTGAAATCAATGAATTAATAATATAACATATTTACCATAAACGACAAATAACCCTCATCATTTTTCACCCAACGAAGTCACATAATTTTACTTTAACTATTTACCACGTAGACATAACAAAATTAATAGTGTCTCACGAACACACGGTGTCCAGCTAACCCTGTGAAACCTAGTCACTCACTGGACGGGACTTATTCTATAACTAATGATCTTTAACACGTTTAGTTACTAGAAATACTGAATTATGAGAGAAACTTTGAGTAAACTTTGAGTTTATACCATTATACGGTCTATTAGTCATGTTATTCTAGTTTTACGCGATAAAATATTGGTATTTTCTCATAGCTTGGTTTGGTGAACTAGTTTTGGAAAGTTCAGCCTTGATACCATTTAGATTCCTCTAATTTTGGGTGGTTACCCTACTCGTGGTAATGTGGTAGTGGCAATGGGCCGGTCATATTAGCCGTAGAACCGATGACCGTTAGGTAGAAGTGTTATTGAGTGGAGACTGCGAATCGGCAAACTCGGGTTCGATTCCCGGGTCAGGCAAGAAGATATTGAGTTTTTCCATCAGGAATTTCTCAGTAGCAACCACGGAGTCTGAAATTGCGCCTGTTTGATGGCAATAGGCTCGCCCCTTATTAGATGGGACTTGAACATATCTAACGAAATGTGGGTGTACTATTAGGTACACCTCTGCCTAACCCCTTGGGGATTGCAGGCGTGATGTTATGTTGGTATTAAATGTAGTACGGTATTTATTACATAGTATAGCCATTTATTCTACAAAATTACAGAACAGTTATAAAATTTAACGCTTGATAACGAAATTAGTGAAAAGCAAGCTAGTATAGAATCTCATTTAGTAAAAGCTTTACCATTTTATTACTGCATTTCGCCCTTTCATTAGGCTATTAATTCACTAAATGAAATCAGAATCCCGTAACGAACATTAATCTAATAGAAAATAATTTAGAGAGCACTGTAATATGATAAGTTAATGTAGTGAGTTATTCATGAAGCTAGTATTATAACACCAACGTTGTTAGAATAGAAATGAAGAAATTATGTTCAAGTCCCATGTAATAGGGGACGAGCCTATTGCCATCGACCGGGCACTAATCCAGACTCCATGGGTGCTACTGAAAAACTCCTGATGGAAAAACCTAGTAATACTTTGCCTGACCTGGGATTCGCACCCAGGACCTCATGTTCCGCAGTAGCGCTTGCGACTACTGTTCTATTCAATGCATCCATCAACACAGTGTTTTGAGTGAGTTACATTGAGTCCTACCGAAAAACGAGATTTTTTCCCCCCATTAAAAAAGTCGTTTCCCAGCAATAATTTTTAAAAATTATTAATTATTACGTGAAGGGCCCGTTTACACCTTGTATACAACATGTTTAAAAAAATACATACGCGGTGAATGAACTGTCGAGATTCTTGTAAAATTCAAACTAGTGACATTTTACACAAATTATTTATGAGAAAAAAAAATTGCATTTTTAAATTATTTTTTTTATTGTACACACAAAGTTAATTAAATAGATTCATAAAACATAGCATGTTGTTCAGTGCTTCTATTTGTCATTAATTAAAATTGATATGAACCCGAAACTAAGAAAAGTTTTAATGAGGTATTATTTTACAAAAATAATGAAGACATTTATAACAAAGCAAAATAAGAAACATGAAACTGCGTACAAGATTTAGTTTCTAAGATAAAGTGAATTTTTCATGTTGAGCACACAAGTCATGCACCGCGTTCAGACGCAGTCAATGAACTTGTAACAGCACGTTTACATAATTCTAGTGTAAACCCAGTTAGTTGAAAATGAAGTAATGTATTTATCTACGTAATATTCTAAAGTTTATTGTTAGAGCACTTTCTCAACTGGTAAATTATAAAACACTGTCCTGTTAAAAATTTCTTTAACAGACTTCAAAAAACCTTTTTTGAAGTCTGTTAAAGTTTGTTTGTCCTTTTTTCTCGATTCAGTTGTATTTTTATTTTTTTATGTGTGTTAAAAATATATTTATAATCTATAAACACCCCGCACGTCTAGGTTTGATGATTTTTTTTTAGTTTCAGTTCCATGTATGGGGAGTTCCCCCTTAATCTTTTATTTTTTATATTTTTGTATAAAAATCTTAAAGCGGTTCACAAAATACACCTACCTACCAAGTTTCAACCGTGTAGTCCTATTAGCTTCGGAATAAAGTGGCTGCGACATACAGACGGATAGACAGACAGACAGACATGACGAATCTATAAGGGTTCTGTTTATTGCCATTCGGCTAAAGAACCCTAAAAAGACAAAAAAGTCAATAAAACAAATAAAGTCACCGACTTCCGAAAGTAACATTATTTTACACATTTTTAGTGTTTCTTGGTAGTCGGTTTTGCAGATATTTTTTTGTGTGTTTATGGTGATAAATAAAAAACTTATTAGTCCGTTATATTATGTCACACCAAAAAGAAGTATTCAGATATATTTTGAAGTCGTTTACTTTTTTGTAATTAAAAAATTGTAACCACTAACACCATAAAATAATTACACTAAAACACGTAACCTAATTGCGTACGCGTCTGAAATGGAAGTACTATACATTTTTAAACATCGACCAAAGAACGAACGTACAAAAAGAAGAAGAAAAAACAAGACTGGCAACTTTGAAAAAGAAAACAACGCAACTTTAAACAAATGCAATCCACTCACTATCAACGAAATGAAAACGTGGATCACAAGTGCTACAATATTAAGCAATTTGCTTAATCCTAAGTCTCGTTAAATGGAGGGTAGTCGACAAATTGCGGCGCTAGCTGACATCAGTCAAGTCATATCTGGGTTTAGCATAATGAGCGCTCCGAAGCGGACGTGTTTTTTGCTCCTTTATCGGGTCGCTCACTCCCGTAATTGGGATGTATTTTTTATTCGTCTATCTGTGTTTAAAATCTTAGAAAACTGGGAGTTATCTGTGGATGGATTTCCTCTTGAGCTCACAAAGGAAATGGAGATTGAGGTTAAGCTTGTTAATGTTTGATGCGCATTTCATTTTATGCTGAATGAAAGAAGATTTGTTAGGTCGATAACGTTCTAAGCAGACGGTCGCTGGAACCGTGGAGAACGTTCTCTTGCGTGGTTAGATATTTCAATCTGGATTATTTTTATAAAATTATGTTTTATTACTTTAAACTGTTCTATGATATCGCCGTTACCTAGTTCTGTTCAATCATTCTGTAATCTGTTCGTTTTTTTAAAAACCAACAAAGAATCGGGACTTGGATTCCTGAAACACATTACAGAAGTGACTCGCCGAAGACTCTTCTGTTTTTCGAATCAAATTCGTCAAGTTAACTTTATGATTTTGGCGCAGCAGTAAGTCAAGAACATCCTCGCTCACTATCGACACTACCATTCTCACTTAGTCACATGCCTATCTGTCGTTAAACATATTATTTCACATCGAGCTAATCAAAATTTGCCACCCGTTGAACCGCGAATTTCATCCGTTTATCATTCAAATTACCAATAACATAACAATTAGGGTTATTTCGATATAATATTATTATTCATGTCGCGTTGGAAAATCATAAATTATTGTTCGCCACGTAGATTTTACATAAATAATCGAACGGATCCCATAGCTCGGGGATTGGGGGCGCTGGCTGTTACTTATAATTTTGCCGATTTATTAGAATCGCTTTTTGAATACTAGCATTGTATAATGAGGTAGGTATCAGAACTTTTCGTTATCGAAGTAATGAAGAATCGATATACCTACGAAAATTGGTGTATTTTTAATAAACGTTCGAAATAGATGTTCTACTTCTTTAATAGCTCTGGCAACGTTACCTTTTCATATAATACCGGTTCAATTTTAACAAAGTAATCCTTGGACGTTGGAAAGACGTTTTAAAGTACAAGGTCAGTGGGGATACCTCTAGTTACAGTTGAATTATTTCAATTTAATTTCAAAGTAGGAAATAAGGGTCCTTTTATTTATATGTCGGATCGGGTCATTAGTATGGACATAAAATGAACATAAAATTAATTGCAAGTGACAACATAAAATGAATCGCAAGTGCGCTGGTGGTGACATCACGCGACCTACTTACAAGTTTACCCACACCAGTGTGCTTCGACAGAGCCCTGAAGTTCAGCTCGAGGCGAAGGCGACATTCAGTGTCAGATCGCGGCGGAGTACAGAAGTCTTGGAATTGTATCCAGTTCATTGTGCCCCGTGTTATTGTGTTAAGTTGTAATCTCAAGTAATTCGGTAGTTTGCTAGAAACAGTGTATCGTGTACCCAGTGTGTTATCATAGCACGAAACCCATCTTCTGCCCACATGATGTACGAGCCTTACGGAATAAATCCTGACATATCCGACAAATAATAAAGTGTAAAATTCTGATTTAAATCAAGAAGATGGTTATCAGAACTTTACAAAAAAAACCAATAAGTTTATCGATTCTTTAGCTTGAAAAATAAATTCAACTTTTGCTCACAAATAGTATTTAGCTGGTGAAGTGGCAATGATTGTCGTACATAAAGCATCATCTGCTAGTTGGCTTCTAATCTAACCGAATGCAGCTGTATACCAGTATTTTACATGAAGCGACTTTCTGTGACCATCAGAACCCAGTTACATCGTGGTTAACATTTAGTATAACAACATTTAGTATAACGAGTTGTCATACTTTCACCCTTTTATGCCCGGGATACACGAGGCTAGTTTTTCAAGCTAGGATAGCAAGCTAGTAAAACTGTACTACTGTCCTGGCGTGGAACATGTTAGTGCTGTTTACATATATCAGTTAATTTTAAGCCAGTACCATTACAGTGACTAGGGTGACAACACGTCCGTTGTCAAAATGAACTGCATTCGTAAAAGAAAAATTATTCGACTAAAACAGTTACTTCGGAAACTGCCAATTTGCGCTAGACGAACTTAACTTTGGCTTATATTCCTCTTGAGAACCTGCTGATCTGGTTACTCCAGATCTGGTTGATTTATCAATTTTTGAAAGTTCTTGATAATTCAATTTTAAATTAAATTAAATTTTTATTTTTATTTTTTACTTCGTTTGTAGTCATTTGTAGTATATCCATTGTCAATAATTCGAATATTTTTTGTAGTGCTGAGTCACGCATAGACTTATCTTTATAAGATGGAATGGTGGCGTTCCACAGACATTCCGCCTAACGGTACAATTGTACAACTTTAAATATAATCGGTACGAAGTTTGAAATCGCAGCCAGAAAAATAAAATGCGTTGTGACTGTTCACTAGCCAATCGAATACTAGCTCCGCTGGCTACATGAAGCTGGTACCCAAGGATAGTAAAATCAGTGGTGGCGGGCGCCAGTAGCTCAAAAAACAGAACGCCGTTAAACTATCCTAGCCTGAGACGCTAGCTTACTAGCTTTCTTAGCTAGCTACTTCTTGGCTAGCTTACTAGCCTAGAAAAGAAGCTTGTTCTGTACACACGAATTCAGACTTACTAGCTTGCTAGCTTACTAACAGTAGCTTGCTATCCTAGCTTGAAAAACTAGCCTCGTGTATCCCGTGCATAGGGATGCACTTCAATACACGGGGTATAGTAGCGGTGTCCGTGGTGATTCTCATTCGACATTACTTCATATCCTACACGTCATACAAATTCTGCTTAAAAAAACTTTAATTTTAAAACACTATTTAAACAAGTACGCCAGATATAATAAATTAGAGTTTCGTACGTTACGTAGTACGGACATTGAAGTGACAAATCCAATTACCCCATGGCTTCGGTGGACAGCAGAGTATTCGTATATCATACCTATGATGGTTGAACTCGGCTTTTTCTGTCCAATTTAATTTTCGTAGCCCGTCCCCTGGTACGAATTAAACAGGGTTTTTTTTTAATGGAAATGTCATTTGTAATACGCGTAACTAATACTTTGTTTGGCATAAAGGTTTTTTTATTAACTATTTAACTATTCTATTTATTGAGTTATATTAATTGCTAGCACCTTCCCGCTATGCACAGTTTTATAATTTTTAAAAAATATACATATTATTTAAGCTAAATATTGCTGCATTATACATAAATTCAAGTCAAAAATCAATAAAAAAAAAATATATAATCAATTATATTTTTTTATTGTTTTTTAATTTATTTTTTTTCGATTTTAATTCATTGAGTAAACATAGTAAATATCCCGTTTCTAGTGTTAATGATAATTATACATAAATCCACTGAATAATGGTGAGGATCGCATCAAAATCCGTTTGCTTAGTTTAGATTAGAAGAACAGCGCGATCACATAGACAAACACGAAAACCGACTCCAATTTTCAATACGTCGTAGATTCACATTTTAAGCACTTAATTTGTGTTACCTGCCTGCTTACCTTTTATTTACTTCTAAGATTGAATAAAGTAAAATGGTTGGCAAATAACATATTTTCGTTTAATAAAACAAAAAACACTTTTAGAGTGACGTCATTTTATTTCTCGTATTCTTTTTTTGCAAACCCTTTCATTTAATACCCGCGGGAGTCCGCCATATTGGATTTAGATAGACGTCACTTAGGTAACCATGCATTGACATACAAATTAAACATGTATGCAAACAGGTCAATCGGAGACCAAAATGTGGAGCAAATTTAACTGTTAAGAATTTTCGAGAGTTCATCATCATCATCATTTCAGCCGAAAGACGTCCACTGCTGGACATAGGCCTCCCCCAAGTGTCGCCACATTGACCGGTCCCGTGCGACTCGCATCCAGCGGATCCCTGCAACCTTCACCAGGTCATCGGTCCACCTAGTGGGAGCGCACCTTCCAACGCAGCATCTTCCGGTTCGCGGTCACCACTCCAGAACTTTTCGGCCCCATAGGCCATCCGTTCTGCGAGTAATGTGCCCTGCCCACTGCCACTTCTGTTTGGCTATTCTTCGGACTACGTCGGTTACCTTGGTTCTCTTGCGGATGTCCTCATTTCTGATTTGATCACGCAAGGAAACTCCGAGTATAGCCCTCTCCATTGCCCTTTGGGTGACTTTAAGCCTTCTGATAAGGCCCATTGTGTGCGACCACGTTTCGGTCCCGTAAGTAATCACTGGCAACACACACTGGTCATAGACCTTCGTCTTGAGACACTGCGGTAATTTGGACGAGAAGATACCACGCAACTTCCCGAACGCTGCCCAGCCGAGTCGGATTTCCATAGTTAACTTACAGGTAAACCCAATAAAATCGTGTTAAAATAGGCTGCATTTCTATGAACACATGCTATATTGCTTGGTCCAAACAACATTTTTCTTTGCATTCGGGACTTTCAAGTATTTTTTAACTTAAAAAATATATCGCGAGGTTTTTCGCCCAAAAATCCCAACATCCTGTGCTATACCTAAAGTGCATAGTACTTGCAAGCTAGCATTATTCAGGGGACGAACCACAGTATCTATCCGCTTTATTCACAGATTTCTATTTTCAATCCTTTTCAGGAACGCATAGATACCGTGTACCTAGTATGTGCAGGTTTTTGGAAAGCCTATCTGCATACCATCATGCATTTTTGATCTCCTGGTAGAACGCGATACAGATCCGGCTGAAGTTGGGTTTTGGTGTAGGATTTAAGTTTATATAAAATGGAAATTTTTGGTAAAAGATCTTTCCATTTAAACTTTCCGTCTTATGTATACTATAAAGATATTAATTTAGAATAGATAATTTATTTTGGTATTAATTTTCTTCTAAAGTAATACCACTACTATAGACCGACCGTTTTAATGAGTCCTGGCGAAGGTATCAATTTAAATGGAATATTCTGAAGGTTGATCACGTATTGGTTCAATTAGTATCGTAATACCTACGTGGATTATGGTTATTTTAAAGCAAATAACCTGTGGGATATTGTTAGGACTTTGTGGACGCTTAATGAGCCATTAATAGGGTAAGGCAGAGGACTCATTAAAACGGTCGGTCAATAGATTAGAAACTAATTAGAGAGTTCATCTGGAAAAGTATGTACAGAAGTCCGAAAATCAATGATACCAAAACCAATTTATTTGAACTCGCATCCTATTGAAACTTTGTATTATGCTAGGCCAGCTCATAGTCCGAACCACCAACATGGTGATCGACTGTACCCACTGCTTACAACATGTTTTTGCTTTGAAGCAGAATTAGCAGTATGGTATCACAGTTCATACTATCCATCACAACTGTCGGCCTTTGCCTCGCGTTTAATAACATCCTAAAGCGCCGCCAGGCTTTTTCATATTAATAGTTTCGTTGTTTTCGTTTCGTTATCTCGTCCAAAATTCGTGCATTCGCGAATCCTGGACAACTTGACGTATCTCAATTCCCTGGCGCCCGTTCCTAAATATCTCGCTAAAATCCAATCGTAGTTTTTACCAGCGGCTGTCAGTTCGTCAGGTTCATGCATTGGTTTAATTGGAACACAGCTAATTGGGAGCCACTATCCGGTGTCGGCGATATTCAAATATCTTTGATTGAAATATTTTTTTCCACATACATATTGTACTGTGATTTTTAAAATATTTTTCAAGTCACGCTTCAGTGGGTACTGAGTAAATAATATTGTAATTGTAAAAATATGAGTATTTATTTTTTTATGGAAATCTAAAAAAAAATGCTCATTTCTTTGTATGATATTAATAACAAAGTTAAGTATACGCTTGCTGTGTGTTTGTATTTTTATAAATCCAGATGAACTTATACGCGTCATTCAAAATTAGTCGCTGATTATTATGTGACTATAGTTTTCATCTAGTTTTCCGTTTAAATGCGAAACAATGAACCGGAAATATGTTTAAAAACGAACATTAAAAAAATGTCAAAACTATCATGTATTTTACTACGCAAAAATCATCTCATGCTTGATGAAACTTCAACAAAGCCTCAAGCCAATTTTAGTCATGTCAGAAGGAATATGTAGATGGATCGTGGTAAGCGATTTTCGATTATATCATGTGGGTGCCCGTATCACACACGTCTCTGCGAGGAAGATAGATTGCGCAGTCTGCGCTTATCTATAACCACTTTGACGTCATCCAGGCCTTTTAAAATGTACCCGCATTTAACAGTTTTTCGCGTTTTTAAATTGGTGGAACTGACGGGTTGGGTCAGTTTGATTTGTAGGGTTTTTCTGGGTGTTCTTTTTTAAGAAAATGTTGTGTAGGGATTCTGTTGCGACTTTTGGATAATGTAGGATTTGAAAAACATTGCTACTATTTTAATAAAATGATGGAGAATGCTTGAAAAACCGGCCAAGTGCCAGTCAGACTCGCGCATTAAGGGTTCCGTACCATCTTAAAAGGGGCTCCGCTTTAATTTTTAATGTATTTCTATTATTTTTAGTTATAGCGGCAACAGAAATACACATTCTGTGAAAATTTCAACTGTCTACCTATTACGGATCATGAGATACAGCCCGCTGACAGACAGACGGACGGACAGACAGCGGAGGCTTAGTAATAAGGTCCCGTTGGTTACCCTTCGGGTATGGACATCAAAACTTCTTAAATAAAGGATGTAAAAAGACTCTTAACGAAGCTGAAAGATACTTGTTCTCCCCGTCATTGCGATCATTTTTTGTTCTAGACCATACCTAGGAACCTTCTAGTTACAGAGATATTGGAGGTCAAAGTTCCAATTATTTCACAAGATTTTTTTTTAAATACTTCTTTTTAAGGTTTTAATTTTACTTTAATTACCTCCGTTTACTATTCAATGAACTCGTTTCCCAGCAAAAATTGTTGCGTGTGGTTACTTAGTTCGATGTACAGAATGCTTGCTTGACGGCTTCGTGAAGGGTCCGTTTACACCCTGTATAATATTAACCCACCAGTTGGTTACTACTTAGATGTGAAAATCATTTTTATTTAATTTACAAAAACGATCTGTTCATACCAATCGGTCCTACTTAGATACTTGTCATAAATTACCACGTTTTTCGCTCCAGACTGAATAAAAAGTCACCTTGAACATAAATGTCGAACAAGGTGACTTTATGAAATAAATAACGTTAAAAATAATACGTTAATCTTGAAATCTAGTTTAGATATGAAACCACAATAAAGCCAGTGGCGTAGGCTATTGCTCGTTATTATAAACATAATGAGAACCATCTTGTTTGCTTCTCATATTTTTCTTTCTCATTTGCAAATAGTTCAAACATCAAATACAAGAGCACTTAGTTAAATAAAATCCATTGTGAACCTCAACTATATTTAATTCGTCCAGATGTTTGCCAAAAAAATCTAAACAAACAAATTGACTTCAATTTATTTTTAAATTAAACATAAGTAAACTTTAAAACTGAAAGAATTTGGAATTTCAACTCCATTCTAACTTTGGAACGATGAATATTTGATTTTTTTAAATAAATCTTGCCGCTGTTAACTCAGTTATGGGCGAAAGGGCGAAGTAATCGAATTATTCAGATTGCCCCGTTAGAGTCGTCAAATTAAAACATTGATTTAATTTGTCTACCCTAAGAACAACTCTGACTGTTGAATTTATAAACAATTCGCTGAATTAACAGCGGGAATATACTAGGAGTGTCTATCAGTAGCGATGGGTTTATTTTTGGAAGAGGTAAGCCGGAGTACATATCTTTAATGTGATTATATTATTTGTCTATAGAATACTAACTGTGCCATTTTTCAAAGTGAATCCAGTAGGAATCGGATTGTATTGAACCTTCGCCACTGGTGTCTATCTAGAGTTATTCAGCAATAACTCAATTGCACATAATTTCGCTCATTTTCAAATTAAGTGACATTTAAGTCATCATCATCATCTGCCTAGCCTTTTCCCAGCTATGATGGGGTCGGCTTCCAGTCTAACCGGATGCAGCTGAATACCAGTATTTTACATGGAGCGACTGCCTATCTAACCTCCACAACCCAGTTAGTACTGGGTAATTCGATACCCCTTGACAAGACTGGTTGTCAGACTTCCGGGCCACTGACTACCAGTAACGATTGTCAAAGATCTACAAATGACAGCCGGGACTAACAGCTTAACGTGCTTTCCGAGGCACGGAGGAAACTCGGTAATGGGTGGTCACCCATCCTCGGACCAATATCGGTAAGCACGGCTTAACCTAAAGATCGACCCGAGCGGCTGTTATTATTTAGCCACGAGCTCCTCCAAGTGACATCTAAGTGAATGACTAAATAAAACCGCGTTGTTGCATATTAAATGTTCAGCTCAGCACAGAAAGCATGAAAATCCACTTCAGTGTGCTTGTGAATATTTAGGCATTTTTTTAGTCGTCTGGAGTTAATAAAAGCGAGCATTAATATTTATATAATACCTGTTTTGGTCGTGTCAATTCCTCAGATGAAAACTGAAATCTTTTAATTCTGTCTGATGTAATATAGTGGCAATACACAGAGGTGTTTCTTAGTACCGTAATATTTTGTTATATTAATTCAACGATTCCAGAATAAAGTTCTTATTAACCTTCGTTAAAACTTAACTCGTGAATGTCTCCAAACGTCGTTTTTTTTAACAACATGAATGTATTCGAGAAGAATAAGAAGATATCAGTGACTTTATAGTGTACTCGTAGGTATGCTTTATCCAGTCGTACCTAGATATAGGTATAACTAAATATTAAATGAAGTATGTGTGATATAAATATCTACAGTCCCATATTGAAATCTTTCACAATGCAGATATATTGTAGAGTATTGCTTTGACTTCAAAGCTTCGCGCGACACACTATGCGCTTTGTACCCTCTAAGGGGAAAAGGCGATACCTGCAAGGGGTGAAGTGACATAGTATATCTTTACGTGTTATAGTGTACATAGTTTGCTTCTCTTTGGATTTATTTTATCACTAGCTGTTGCCCAGGACCTTCGTTCGCGTAAAATTATTAAAAAAAAAAATACTTCCCTTTTTGAATCGGATTTTTTTTCCAATTTCTAGGGTTTTATTTTTTTTGCACGGAACTCTAATTATGTTTCTAAAATAAAACCTAGTTAGACCTTATAACATCAGCTATCTGCCAGTGAAAGTTTCGTCAAAATCGGTCCAGCCGTTTCGGAGCTTAGCCCGAACAAACAGACAGACCGACCGACAGACAGACAGACAAAAATGGAAAAAAAATGTGGTTTTTGTAATAAGTGCCGTATATATTTTCATAAAATGCATTCAGTAAAAAGCAGTTATTTTGATATTACAAACAGACACTTCAATTTTATTTATTTGTTTAGATGAGATTTTCTTACATACCCTTTTGCCTATGGTAAAAATATGTTGGTAGTTGTTCTTTATGTCATAATCATTGTAAGGCACATTCATAATTATGTTATACCGAATTATCTTCTACGATTATTTTAACGTTGATGTTTATTTATAAAATGAGTAAGGGTGATACTCGGGTGAACCCGAAAAAATCGTGATTAATAAACCATTATACGTTCATAAGATTTTTTATTTATCTTATTTACTTTGTAACCGGATTCGCATCAATAATACATAAAGTATTATTCTAAGTAGAATTCCGGTTACAGAGTAGAGGAGGAGGAAAATCTAAAAGACCGTTTACATTTTCCTGTACAGAAGAAACTACCAAGCAAATCCATATAAAGTAAGTATATAAATATAGATACACGCACGTCTAAAAAGCTTTAGTAACTGTGACAGTGACGCAGATTGATGGCTCAGCAGAATTGACTGCTCCAGGGAAATTAACACTATGTTGCCGAGACAAAAACACTTAGATGACCCGGCTATGTAGGGCGGAGTTATAATATATGGCAGGCATTTGTTTTGGTGACGTCACGCGCCTATTTTGTTGTTTTTGGGCTGTACCTACTGGATAATTGAGTTTGATGACGTAATAGCGGCTGTGGTAATGACGTGGTGTGTTAAATATGGATGCTAGCGGGTACGTAATTATTTGTGTCTTGCCAGGCTGTGTTTGTTTGTGTGGAAGAGCGTGCTGGGACTCAAAAGACCAATTTAATATTGTATGTGGTTTATTATTCAGTTCTTTTCTCTTCTTGTTTCTCTTTCTTTTAGAGCAGTGAGTAGAAAGAGCAAACAGAGCCCTCTACCCAGCAGTGTTACAGTTTTAAGTAAACTGATCCTTCACGAAGCCGTCAACCAAGCATTATGCACATCAAACTAAGTAACTTTACGCAAACATTATTGCTGGGAAACGACCTTTTTTTTGGGGTGAAAAATCACTTCATAAAGGAAGGACTCAATGTAACGCACTCAAAACATTGTGCTGGTGGATGAATTGAATAGTACGAGGTTCGTGGAGGTGTTTAAAGTAAAAATCTTACATTAAAAACGTTTATATAAAAAAAAAACTTTTAAAAAGTTGGAACTTTGACCCCTAATATCTCCGCAACTAGAAGGTTCCTAGGTATAGTCTATAACAAAAAAATATCGCAATGACGGGGACAACAAGTGCCTTTCGGGTTCGTTAAGGGTCTTGTTACACCCTATAAGTATACCTAATAAAAAAATATTGTACTGTCTGGATATCCGATCCAATAAATAATAATAGCCTCTTATACTTTTAAAATATTAATAGCTTTTCATAAATAGAAGTTCTAAAGAAAAATAATTTTCAGTATGATTTAACCTGACACGTAAATTATGCTCCACACTGAAAAGTAAATTTTTCATAACGCATTAATAAAATTAAACTCAATACAGAAAGTGATGGCAGCCATATTTTAATATTAAAGCCAGAGCTGATGAAAAGAGCTGTCAATCTGATAGCAGAGGTTAGACTAAATAATGAGACGCTAGATTACCTAAATATAATATTTATCCAATATATGGCGTAAAATTATTGGAAATGTTTAGCTTTATAAGTCTTTTAAACTTAGCCGATACAATAACTTAACGTTAGATAACCTTTTCATATTGCTAAAAGTCTCTGCTGGGATTTGATACCTAGTTGCTGTCAGATTTGACAGCATATTTTATAGGAGTATATTTATTTTGCTTTATTCGTACGTGAAGAAGCTGCACAAAAGGGGCTTTAAGGCCGTAGGTTTGGTTTTTTATTAACATCTCTGATAATACTCATCATCTGCCTAGCCTTTTCCCAACTATGTTAGAGTCGGCTTCCAGTGTAACTGGATGCAGCTGAATACCAGTATTTTACATGGAGCTACTGCCTATCGGACCTCCACAACCCAGTTAGTACTACGTAATACGATACCCCTTGGTAGTCTTACCAAGGGGTATCAGACTTGTCTTGGCTTAGGGTGTGACTTGTGTGTGGTTGTTAGACTTTTTTGCCACTGACTACCTGTAACGACTGTCAAAGATCTACAAATGACAGCTGGGACCAACGGCATAAGGTGCTTTCCGAGGCACGGATGAAACTCGGTATGTAATGGGTGGTCACCCATCCACAGACCAACCTAGGCACGCACGGCTTAGCTTAAAGATCGATCCGAGCAGCTGTTATTATTTAGCGACGAGCTGCAGTCAACGGACTACCGTTAGCTGTCAGTGATTGTATAAAAACGATAATTTTAGAGCAATTACAAGAATTCCTTATATGTAACGAAATTAAGCACTTAGCACGGAAAATTCATGTCTTAAAGGGGATAAATAGGGTATAAAAGTTTGAATAGAAAGTCATTTCTTCCGATTGGAAATCTCATCGGGCTTGTTTAAAGAAAAAAATTTAAAGCAAAAAAAAACGACGCATGATGTAGGTACTATTAGTATTTACTACGACCATGCAAACGAAAGGACTAGAGCAATAGTCACCACAACAAACAAAAAGACGTATTTGTACAGCTACATAAACACACATAATTCCCTCATCCCGGAAGCGATTTCGATTTATTTGTCCCATCAAATGTAAATAAAACAACATGGGAACTGCTGCCTGTCGCCGTAAACGGGCTTATCAAAGTTCTGCAACTATCGTGACGAACATACTTTAGCATTGACACGATATTACTTGGTATAAAGGGTGGAAGTTTTTATGGTCCTTATTTGTACGGTGTGCCGGTAATTTTGGCCCGATGTGTAAGAGTTTTGTTAGCTGGTTTTGTTGTTGGGACTGCGAGGTGGTGTAGGTTTAAATTTTGAGCTGATTATGGGAACAGATAATTCACATTATATTTTTCTGTGAAATCTAGCCAACTTGATGTAAAAATAACTTGGAGACTCCGATAAATTAATGTTAATAAATTTCTGCAAGAAAGTCAAGACTGAAATTGTATAAATCAGAGGCGCAGGAAGCGTTACCGGTAATGGTGACTGTCATGTTAGATGGCCATTTTTCAAAGTTGTGAGTAGTTTCTCAAATACGAAGAAAATATGCCTAAAGTAGATTGCAAGCTCAGGCATTTTATTCAAAACCCCTTCGCAAAATATTGAAACTACAACATTACACTTCTAATCTAAACCAACCATAAACATAATCCACTCACTACGTCACTTCGCTCAAAATATTACTCTATTACACGATCCCAAATCCCGCGCCACAGAGTATAAATTACACGCGAAAGAAAAAAAAGCGCGTGTAACATGCGTTTATAAAGGAAGCCTAATTCGCAACAAGTTAACCAAGATTTATTAGCCGTAACGATCCTTGTAAAATGCTAGCATAAATCACTAATACGCTTCACGGAACCGCTTTGTTACTAGAAACTGGCAAGGAGATCCGTTGGAGAAAAGTAAGTAGGAACGTGTTTTGGTGTTGCGTAATGGGGGATTTACACAGGTCAATTTTCGCCGTGCGGCTAATCGCTTTACAAACCGCCTCACAAAGCTGCGTCGCTGGCTGCGGGACTGTTCGAAAGAGATACCGCGGCCCTGGGCACAAAGGGCAAAGAAGGAACATGGATGGGTTTTAGTCAGTACAAGTCTGACACTCCCTTTCGCTCCGCCCAGAGCGGGGGGGCGGGGGGGGGGGGGGGTCATTTAATGATTCTCCATCCTAAAAAAAAAGCACACGGTTGACTGAATCGCAAGTGACTGTGTCATTTTCTTCAAAAATTACGAGCACAAAAACACATCTCATGCGGAGGGCAATCGCCTGCAACTGACCACTTACACGGTCGATTTTCGTCACCAGCCGCATGCGGGCGGTCGTCGCGCGGCCGAAGTCGGATGCTACTCAACTTTGGGGCTTGCGACTTAAGTCACTTGCGGCCTGGCCGAATTGCCATTTAGACGGTTAGACTTGACAATTGTTATGATTGTAATGGCATCTTCAGGCTTCTCTTCGTGTGGTTAGTTGCCTAACCTGGTGTCAGACTTTTAATGGCACCGATGGGCCTCTGACTTGGCTTTACATGCATTCACTGATGCAAGTGATAATTATACAATACGGATATGAGTCCGAAAAATCAGAGGTGCTTGTCTTGAATTAGAGACCTATGACTTGGCAGTCCGACTGTCACACCACTAGACTATCACTGCTCCAGGTTTCTCATAAAACACTGGAGTGGAGGAGGGCAGGACACTTGGCAAGACGTGGTGATGAGGAAGGTTGGCCTACCAATAGCTAGATGGGTGGATGTCATTCAGAATATTGCTGGTATAAGATCTGGTTGAGAGTTACGCACACCGGGCGGGTTACGTTTAGTGTGGGAAAGAGACAGAGCTAAACAGGTCGTCTAGCGCCATCTCTTTCCCACACTGGAATTACTCCTGCTTTAAGACGTCATGGTAGGCTACCAGGGAAAAATACCACAAAAGGGAAGATGAAGATGAGGATGATGAAGCTAAACTTAGTAGGTCATAATGGTCAAAATCGTTTTACTTGAAAAATTGGCTGTTCTAATCTACATTTTGTTTTGTCAGCCTTTCAAGTGTTGGGACACGTGCTGGGAGAAAGCCTCCCCTTTCTCCTTTCAACCCTCTTTGTCTTGTGCGATCTCTGGCCATGTTCGCGAAGATAAGATCGTCACACCAAGGTCAAGATAAGGTGGGAGTGGGCTGGCCACGTAGCACGAATGCACCCGGAGAGGTGGGCATGGATCCTGACTCAGTGGACACCTGATGGAGGAATTTGCCGCCGAGGTGGACCGCTAATTTACATAGTAATTTATTACCGTTTTCACATGCAATAGAATGACATTAATTGGGCATTTAGGCTTGCTTTAGGTTTCGCGTAGTTCAAACGAGCATTGGTCTAACACGTTAAAGAGTAACTATAGACCAACCGCTTTAATGAGTTCTCCGCCTTGCCCCATCAAAGGCACATTAAGCATCCACAAAGTCCTAACAATATCTCACAGGTTATTTGCTTTAAAATAACCATAATCCACGCAGATATTACGATACTAATTGAAACAATACTTGATCAATCTTCAGAATAAATAGGAATAGTCCGTTTAAATTGATACCGTCGCGAGGACTCATTAAAGCGGTCGGTCTATAAGTACTAAGGAAAGCTTTTCAAGCGAAATAAATAACTTTAAAATTATCTAGATGCACATGTGATGTGATTCCTATCATGCAATTTAGCCAAATGTCTCTCTCCCGTATTTTTCAAACATTGTCTCCATCAACTTTTAGAAACCATCAACCGTATTAATATATTTTAAAACTATATGACTGAACTATAAAATTCAATTTACAGTCTGATCCTTTATTACGCGCTTCAGTATTCTTCTATCGGTGCGTAAAAACCTATTAAAATTACTTCTGCTGTAATGCTTTTGAAAAAAGTCGGTATTAGCATAGCACAACATATAAAATCTTTTGACGAAGCCAGGCGACTAGACGAACACGCTTAATCGACGCCTCGCTTTGCGCCTCGCCTCGTGTCGTCCTCGTAAATTTTCGTAAATATTCGGCCTAAAAAGTATACAGCAAACATTTACTTTCAATATTCAAACGACATGTTTAATCTAGAGAATGAAGAACGTGTGTTTACTTTCTTTGCAATAAATATTGGCAAACAAAAATTTAATGTTTGTATCATTAGGAATAGTAATGTGTTTATTTGGATTCATATTTTAAGCCCGCGTTGTGACTCATACTGGATTTACCTAACTGCATAGAAGGGTTAATACGAGTATAGGGTTTTTGCATGAAGATTTAGGGTAGATTGCGGTTCAAAGATAAACAATTCCTTGCAGACATATTTATTCATATTTAATATCGCAAAAAGCGAAAATAAATCTGACTGTCGGTCTGTGTGTCCATCTTTTTTGATGCATTAACAGCTGAGCAGATTTCAATGAAATCTAGCACATTTTTATGTCGCAGTAAGATAGTTACAGCCGTGATATAGTTATATCCCTAGGGATATAGATTTATAACTATTTTACTAGATTAATCTAGCAAAAGATTTGCCGGGCGGTTTTTATTAACCGTTGGTTTTTTTAGACATAAAGGTTGATCGAACTGACGACTTTTATGCCGTTATGAGGCAAAAGACTGCATCCTTAATAAGCAGAATGAGGGCTAGCTGCAAAGCTATTTTGAAAACCCTAACTGAACAGCATAATGCACCAATATATACATGATACACGCTGTCCGGTTGCTTATGCGGCAGGGGTAGAAAATAATTATGTGTACTTCATCAGCATTTCAGCCGAAAGACGTCCACTGCTTAACTTAGGCCTCCCCCAAGTGTCGCCACATTGACCGGTACCGTGCGACTCGCATCCAGCGGATCCCTGCAACCTTCACCAGGTCATCGGTCCACCTAGTGGGAGGCCTTCCAACGCAACGTCTTATGTGTACTTTATTAATAAATACTAACACTTAGTTGATACTTGTGTTTTTGTACTAACCAGTGAACCAATGCTGTCGAATTAAATAAATATATGTTATGTTATGTTATAAACTCCTTGTACAGATTTTCTTCACGTCAAAAGTTAAGAATTTTTTTTCATTTTCAAGATTAAACATACATTTTTCAGTAAAGCTCAGAGTCAGATTTTAACGACGACGGTTAATGACGAAACCTACTCATCTTACTCATTAAAACTACGAAAATATTAATTTCTATTGAAAACGTAAGTCCAAAATTAATATGAAATATTAATTCGTACATTTTAATTTTTTTATTCAATGAAGTATTATATTGAGCGACTTTAAAAATATATATTGATGAAAAATTTACAGTGAAATTCATGTAGGTGGTTTTAATGCTCGCGGACTGAAACTGAAGCATTTAATTTGATTGCGAATTTAATAAAAAAAATATTCTCAATCATCACAGTAACCAATTGGAGCTATCCATAATCTCCAGTAATAACTCCCGAAGCTTATCCCTTTACCATTAATATAGCTTTTTTGATTTCGAAAGTGAATTCCGCTTATTCTGATGAACTATTAAATGGAAATACATTATTTTCAATCAATATTCCATGTCGTACACGCTTAATTGAATAGTCTGATAGAATACATTAAAATTCGATAAATATTAAAATTATTGCATTTTATTTATCAACACGAGCATTAACTAAATTCAAATTGGAAAGCAAACAAATAAGTATAGTAAATACAGAAATATGACGGTGATATTAAAATGTTTTAACAAAATTAAACAGCAATTCCAACATTAATTTGCAAACATAACTTCCCAGAATTATGTAGGTTATCCATGAACGTATTAATCTTACTCCGAGAACTTGCGAAGTCTGTCCCCAACTGCGGAACATCAGAAATATAATTTAGTTTTCCATTTAAGTTTGAAATAGGACACTTTGCATACAAATTCTCCTTCTAACTTGTCATGAGAAGTGTAACTTGTCCGCGTTGTATATCCGTTACATTCCACTTAGGAGACCGTTGCACCTTCATTTGTTTCAGAGTAAACATCAACTTTGAGCTGGAACGAGGACACAAAAACATTTTGGTCCGCGACAGGGCATATTCTGAGGCCCAAACACACGCGTTTACGACGCCTTTGCGGGCGAGTGACATCAAAAACCGCTTAGCGAGTCCCCGACTACCACCTCGGGTAGGCTAGTGTATACTTTATGTTGGTCGAAGTTGTAAAACGTTGGTGTCTCCCCGAAGGGTACTATTCCTAGTTTCATGTTGTGGTGAAGTTTTTGTGTGCGAAGGAAATGTTGTACAATTAACTATGTAAGTACAATTTGACGACGCAAACGTGCCTTGTGAGAGCACAAGTTTATTGCTTGCTGTTGTTAATGTTGATGCTGTAAACAAAAATTATGCCCTTTTTCATTAGGCTTTAAGTTGAAACTGCTGTGTCAAGTGGGTGTCTCGAGTTTTGCTGGTAAATTACAACGCCGACTCATATTAATTTGAAGTTCCCTAAAACTTTTCGTAAATTGTGCTGTAGTGTCTATAAATAAATAAAATCCATTTATTTCAAATAACTTGATCCATACTGTCTGATTTAAATTAAAATAAAATAAATTAACATTGAAATCAAAATCAGAGTTTAAAAATAAATTAACATTCAAAAATTAAATAAATTAACATTAAAATCGAAATAAGATAAAATAAAAAACATTCAAATTACCCGCTTAATAAAGAATCTCCATAACGGAGAAGAGATCCTATCTGCCAGTCTTCAGAATTTCGAAAACCAAACTAACTGACAAACAAAAAAGTTTATTTCAAAGTTGAAATTCATCGTTAATTGCGGTGCCATTTCGCAACCAATATACGCATACAAACTACGCATCACAAAGCACCCTAAAGAAGTTTATCAGAACATTGCAAATAAGCCTCCTCGCTACATTTCCCAATACGCCTTTCATTTGCAATCATCACTTTTGGGGTTTGCTAATTACCAAACCTTGTAGACACGTCTGATATTATTGCGTGCATCCAAACAGCAAATTACAAAGTGGATTGGGAGCAAAGAGAGCGGCCCCTCTGATTGGCATTGCGATGGACTTCGCGCCCCGTTTGCTTCGGAAATCTGATCAATCCCCTGTTAATTTGCCAGGAAATGTTTGTACTATCGGGGTGTCCCGTAATGTAGTTACTGGTTCATTTTATTTGCTTTCGAATCATATATATTTTTGGTTCAATTATATTTGCGTAAGGGTTGGAGTACTGATCTGTGTAATGGATTAATTGTTGGAAGTTCTGAAAATTTTCGGAAATTAATGATATTTGTGGAAACTTAAGTTTTGTAGTCAGTGACGATGTTATTCAATTCTTGCAGGTAAGAATGCTGCATTCATCAGACAGCTGGACTTTCAGACCCAATTTAAAACTCCAATAAGAAGTTTGCATTCACAATCAGAATCTCCGTAGCAGTAAAACGTAAACATAAAACACAAAATCTAAAAAATAGAACATACTTTTCACTTTCCACCCCAATTTCACTTGTCTGCAACCAAGCAGCGTGGCTCATTCATCATAATTATAATCCACACACATTACCAAAGCTGGGCCATGTCGGCGTCTCCACCTCTACACAATGGCTGAGCCGACGATGCTCGTAACTAAGATATTTTGAGAGTCGTACGAACATACGGGCCGACCGAGGTACGTCACCAAGACTCGTTGACGGAATTATAGCTGTTGGCGCAAGTGGCAAGAGGTGGCGTTTCTGATCGTCTTAGAAACGAAAAATACCTAACAAGGAGAAAGTAAGTGGCGATCTTTGACTTCTTTGAAATCGTCATCGCTGATATTTAGTCACTTAGTCTATACCTACTAATCAATGATTTGATTCTGAGTTACTCAGGGATAAAATTATGAAAAAATATATCACTCCGAGATGGAGAAGGATTAGCAGATTGTCAAACACGCCACAAGAAGGTATTCTCTGTAACACAATGTAGGTATGGCTGATTACACGTTTGGTTTTTTTTTTATATAGGATAAAATCCGGAACAATGAGTAGCTCCCTGCGGCCCAAGTCTTAAGTCAAAGTCAAAACCTTTTTCTATCAGCCTGCTTTCCTACTTCTTCCTTCTCTAGACATGACCAAAAAAAATATGACAAAGAGGGTGGCTACTGAGACAACGACTAGAGAAGTATGGAAGAAAAAAACAAAAGGCGCCAACCAAATTTTTTTTTTATTTTCTATTTTCTTTTATTTGGTTTTATTTGATTCTATTTAATTTTGTCTGATCTTATTGGGATTTCTATCAATTTATGTGTGGCAATGGGTGTTATTTACTTGAAATAAATGAATTTATTTCTTATTTATCAGTATGCATAAGCTGGCATAAGGGCAGGAGACAATGATTATATTATTATTCAAACTTGAAAATGAAAATGGTTGTTTGCGACATCCGTTTTATTTCTATCTACTTGGGCCTCATAAGTTTTACGAAGCAAGGCTCATCGTAAAGTCGACACAAGTCGCAATGCGCGTCGGCTCGGACGTGATACGTCGCATTCATGGTGTCTGATGGATTTATGTCCTCAATGGTTCTCTGATGTCTTTGTTACGGCCGCGTCAAGAGTTACGAACACTGATGCACGCGATTTCTTGTTGCTTTCTTTAGTTTTCGTTTTGTGAGGATTTTAGGGGATGTCTTGAGTCGAAGTCTAATGCGGTGTAAAAGAAGGCTGGAAAAAACAGGCTGCGGTGAAAAAGTACCGGAGGATTAAAATTTTAAAACATCAGCCGATAATTTCAAATTTTAGTCCTACGGGTTTTATTTGTTCCTTGTGGTTTTCAGTAGTCCCTGAAAGTCTGTCAACAAGTACCCAATAACTGGTCTGTGGAGGTTAGATAGTCTATCAAGTAAAATACTGGTCAATAGTAGCTGATCTCAAGATACTCGGGAGGAGGCTAGGCAGCTGATGTCATTAACTGACGTTATGACATTGAGTATGACTGTTAAATATTCATGTGAAAATAACTTTACGTCACCGTTGTGTGAACTTTCAGGAGGATAATAAAACTGAGTATAATAATATAAAAAATGAACAGTTCTTGTATGTAGTTTCTTTGAGAGATGTCTGAAAAACAGCTTAGCTGATGCAATTCTATAATCGATCAAAGAATTGAATCATTCATCTTCAGAGAAATTTAAGAACGCTATAATAATTTCAATACATTCCCAAGCATCAATACTAAGACACACAAGCATAAAACAATGCCTCAGCACACAGATTGGGGTCACAAAACTCGGCGTAACTTCATCAAGATTCAATTCGCAAACTTCGTGCCAACAGTCGGAGTACGCACCAAACAAACAAACCAAGAGTTGGGCCAAGAGTTTGACAAACCTGACTTTAAACCAGGTTTGGTATTCATATTAACCGCTATCTGAGAAGATTACAAAGCCCGTAAGGGTAATTTCGTATGAGTTAGTATTAACCCCACATGCTGTTGGGGTAAGATGTATGGATAAATGGAAGAGCCAACATTTTATAAGTTTCAGCTTATAATATTCCGAGAAACACGTGAATACGGGTCGTCTAGAATACGTAAAATTTGCAGACAATTGGATAATAATGTATTCAAAACAGAGAAACATAGAATAGGTTTCTGATTACCATAATTTAGAGATTAATGGAAACTAGCACTTCCCCTGCGACGTCGTCCGCAAAAAGTGATAACTCTACTAATTTGCAACGTATAAATATAATTTATAGCCTATAGCACTCACGAATAATGTAGCGTTCTGCAAGTGAAAGAAATTTTAGAATTCTATCATTAGACATACAAACTTACAAACAAATTTTACCTCTTTATAATATTAGTATAGAAGTATAGTTTTGTCGGTGGCTAAAACTTACTATACAGTCTAGTTTTATCTAAATAGAAATCTGAAAAAAAAAAGAAAATTTAGAAAGCAATTCACACAAACGCAAAGCCAGACGTAAAAGCTTAATTTACCAAGGAACTATCAATAAAGTTAAGTCTAGCTAGCGTAACAATAACACTTCTAGACATTCTCTATGGCCTCGCCAAGTCCCTTCAAAGCATACAATCTTATTGGATCAGGCCTTAGCTAATGTTTGCAGAGTCCACGCGAAACTGCTGAGATTCAATTTTATGTTCCATTCTCTTTAGTTGACCCATCAGATTTGCTATCTGCTGTGCCAAGACCCTTACATCATCTGTTTTTGAAGAATATATTGAGAACCCTTTCTTAGCTGTTTCTTTATCAAATAATTGGATAGCATTTAGGATCGTTTGGTTTTGTACTTTTCAATATATCTATAAAACACTGCCTTGTGAAAAGTAACTGCTCTATCTCAGTTTTATCTCAGGATTGGTCATAGTATTGTTAAGTTTCCCGTACTCCTTTTTAACCGACTTCTATATAAGGAGGTGGTTATGTATTATAATAAAAACATCTAGAAGAGGCAGCATACAACCAATGTTCCACTTGAAAGCTTTCACACAGAAAAAAGAAATTTGTCCTCTCAACACCATTAAATCATATATCGATCAGACAAGTTCTATAAGAAAGAGTATAGACGAATTAATTATTACATTTAAGAAGCCTTATAAAAACGCTTCAACGCAGACTATAAGCCGTTGGATCAAGCTGACCTTGAAAGAAGCAGGAATTGATGTCACCATATTCACAGCCCATAGCACCAGACATGCGTCAACGTCTGCTGCAAACAGATCCGGCGTCAGTATTGATATAATTAGAAAAGCTGCAGGGTGGTCTCAGAATTCTGCCATCTTTGCCAGGCATTATAATAGACCTATTAATGAAGATCCAACCCAGTTTAGTAGTGTAATATGTAATACTGTTATTAACACATAATTTGTTAATTATTTTCTTTGCATTGTTACCAATTAATGTAACCTAATGTTATAATTTTATTGTTGATTATTGATTAATATACCATACCACATAGAAGTCATTTAATACATAATATTTTTTTTTATTAAGTACCAAATCTGGTTATTCACAACCTAACTTCAAACATCTACACGTTAAACCGTCTCGGACAAGGAGAGAGTATAATTATAAGATTAAACGAACTTACCTTAAGTGAAGTTCTATCTTAATTATACGAAGCTCCTTGTCCGAGACGGCAGTCCCAAAAACCCTCCCACTAATACTTGCCGAGTATTATCCCAGTATTAGGGTTGTTCATAAACCTACCTAATACCTGTGATTATTTTTTTAGTGATTCCTTTTTTATTTGGTAGAAGAAACTTGCGCATTGGTTTCATATAAATTTTATTAACTTTGCTTTGGTACTTTATGAGTTATCTATAGGATAAAATGCATTTTTCTTTTTCGTCTATGTGGATGATGTGCTAGTAACTTAACTTAACCATACCGAGAGTCTAGCAACTCCATCTATTGCAACTGCTTCAGTGAAACATCCATTCAAAATGTATATTGATCAAACAATAGAATACAAGACATACTTGTCACTCGACGTGGCGGAACACGTGACGAACTGAATATTATAATATACCACGGAGCTCGAAGATGCCTTGACGGGGCTGAAGGCGGCATTGTCCACACATTCCATACAAACCAAGCCTGTACTTGCGCACACGGCGAAACATCAAGCTATACATTGCCAGTATAACTTGGCCTCGCTTTGCATAGATTTCCTGCACAATGAGAAATCCGCATAAACTGGTTTTGTATAGCTTGATTGGTCGTTGTACGCACTACGGCACAAATGGCGTATATAAACTGAAGGTTTGAATGGCGAATCATGACAGCGCTCAACACAATTTCGGTGCCATACATTTTATTAGTACTGCCATCTCTAGACGTTATCTTCGTTCATGATTCCGTGCTCTAAGAAATATACACTTGTACAAAACTGAGGGAAGAGGGGTGGGTATATACTCTTACTTATTCAGAATCGAAACGTGTGACATCTCATACTACGGATATTGTTCTGGTTTCAATATTTATTATGTGAAAGGTAGCTTCCAGTGGCGAAGGGTCAAATTTGTGTCAGGGGAAGCCGAAGAAAAAATGAGACTTTAAACATTGTTTTCGTCACCCCGTATTCTAGTTTCATTTTCGTAATCAGCGACCGAAGGGAAGTCGGCAGGAATCGGCTTCTTAGCTGCTTTTGGGCCTGGTAGCTTTACAGCTGACAATACATTAACATAAAATTATTATATCAAACATTACGGCAATTACGAAGTATACAAAAAAATTGATTAGCTAAGAGTGACTCGAATTAATTGGCATTACAATTTGTAGTGTTTGCTTGTGTGCGTGCGGGTATCTGTACGGTGTAGGTGTCTGTGCATGTGTGTGATGATGTGTCTATGTCTATATATAAAGGGTGTAACAAGACCCTTAACGAAGCCGAGAGGCGCTTGTTCTCCCCGTATTTGCTGTAATTTTTTTGTTCTAGACCATACCTTGGAACCTTCTAGTTTTGGAGATATTGGGGATTCCAACTTTTTTTAAAAATATTTTTTTTTAATGTAAGATTTGTACTTTAAACTCCTCCTCGACCCCCGTACTATCCAATCCATCCACCAGCACAATGTTTTAAGTGTGTTACATTGAGTATTACGTGAACGTGATTTTTCACCCCAAAACAAAGTCATTTCCCAACAATAATTTTTGCGTAAAGTTACTTAGTTTGATGTACATAAAGCTTGGTAGACGACTTCGTGAAGGGTCCGTTTACACCCTGTATACTTATGACTAACTGGCACTAGTGGTAAAACTGAGTATCCCACGTTTGATCCAGGATTGTAATCATCTCTCTTTTAAGACGGTGCCGTGTGTTATTAAATACCTCCCGGTGTTGGGAACTAGTCATTATACACGGTGTAAACGGACTCTTCACGAAGCCGCCAATCAAGCATTCTGTACAATAAATTATGTAACTCTACGCAAAAATTATTGCTGGGAAACGACTTTTTTTTTGGGGCGAAAAATCACGTTTTACGTTGATGGATTGAATAGTACTATTTAAAGTAAAAATCTTACGTTAAAATCATGTATTTTAACGTAAGATTTTTGAAAAAACTTGTGAAAAAGTTGGAACTTTGACCCCCAATATCTCCGTAACTAGAAGTTTCCCTGGTACGATCTTGAACAAAAAAATGATCGCAATGACGAGGAGAACCAGTGCCTGTCCGCTTCATTACGGGTCTTGTTACACCCATTATAACGCGGGTAGACGCAAAAAAAGGGACATATTGTTAATGTGTATTTCGACTCTTCATAAGATCATATTTATAAGTGACGCCGATTGGCGAGAAAAAGATCATCGAGAAACATATTTACACGTCTTCAAACTTGCATCCTCATACTCCACCGCTCCAGAAAAGGATAAGATAAGTGTCATTGATTGACTTTTACACAGCTCCCTCCTTTTGTAGCTGGCACCCTTGTAACGACTCGAAGAGATACCGGCGACCCTCTTTCTGAAACTTAAACGGGTAACCCTATATCTTTGGAGCATCTCAATAGTTCGTTGTTTGTTATCTGTTATACGGGTGCAGGTGCGTACTGCTATCGAATTTGGTTAGGCGTATCTGGGTCGACAGAATAAAATTTTACATTCGTTATGAGGTGCCTAGTTGTTGTGTAGGTATAAAATGACTTGAATAGAATAGAATATATTTTATTGTTTGGCTCTGTCTTGGTTGGTTTAAAGGTTAGGTGCTCGTTGGCTAAACAAGTCCTTCACGATACTTACGTCAATTTTCAGTAAACACTTAGCGAAACCAAAGTGAATGACTAAATATTATTCAGTGTTGTAATTTCTAATCTCGATGCTGAACTTAACTTAATGTGTGAAAAATGATATGGCACGAAAAGAGGTGTCTGAAGATGACTAGTAATAGAGAAGTATGGCAGAAGAAGACATGTTGCACCGACCCCAAATTAATTGGGACAAGGGCAAGAGAATGTTGATGATGCTGAACTTTACGGTGAAAATCCAACAGTGCACTTTATTTTGACATTAATTTACGTGCCACCTAATGTTAGTGAAATCGGGCCCTATGGAGCGACTGCCTATCTGCCCTCCACAACCCAGTTAGTACCGGGTACTACCATACACCTTGGTAAGACTGGTTGTCAGAATTTCGGGCTACTGACTACTTAGTGACGAGGCACCGAGGAAACTCAGTCAGACATTCACGGACCAGCCTCAGCAAGCGCGGCTTAACCTGAAGATCGACCCGAGCGGCTATTATTAAGCCATGAGCTCCAATGGCTTGATACATCAAGGATGCAATTATCCTGACGGTTGGTTTAAAACTTCTGCATTAGCTATACAACATTATTTTTAGTATATGCGAAACCTGAATACAGTTTGTTCAGAATAAGTAACTGAATCGATTCCAATAATTTTAAAACCATGTTATATTTTTCCCAAAAATATTAAAAAAAGTTAAAAGTTGGATACCGAGCGACTTTGAGTACCTATCGCAATAATTTAGGTACCTACTACCAAATTATTATTATCAATGAGCTCAAGGCGACGCTGGAGGCGCGTGCTGCGTGGTGACCGCGTTTTTGTGCGGACAACTAGGTAACAGAACAAGCTTATAACTTTGTGATTTTTCATGATACAGTTTTAAAATTTTGTACAAGATTCTTTACATAAAAATACTCGACACGTGTATCAGGTTTCGCATATACTAAAACTAATGTTGTAGATAAAATGCAATTTTATAAAATGTCAAGCAAGATTTCTCTGTAATAAATTGAAGAAGTATCTCAGTGAATAGTTGTCGCATGAAATAGGGGTACAGGTGCGTACAAAAATCGAATTTGAAAGAGTGCAAAATAAAATTTTATATCTATTGGTATATTCTAAAACCATTCTGTGTACCTCGACTGTAGAGATGAAAGAAAAATATATTATTTTTATGTTCAAGGTATTGTAGACTTGAAGAAAAACATCTAAAGGTGCTGGCAGGTGATAGACCGGCAAATAAATGTGGAGTCTTTTTGCTAGAGCCATTTTCTAGAGTAGGCGTTGAGCTAACTATATCACTGGCTGGTTTTTTGTCGAGAAATCGCGCGTGGTAGGGACAGATAGTGCTATGAGCATTTCGTCTTTTGGTACATAATGGCTTGCACGATTTAGTCTTCACACTTGTGTAAGTATTGCTATGATAGATACAGAGGCAGAAAAAAGACCCTTTTTATTGAACACAGCCCATGTTAACGTTTTCACTGCTGGCACACAATCCTCTTCTTTTGAGAAAGAATGAGCCGTATGTATGTCACACCAGGCTTCTTTTTGATCGGGGCCGTTACGGTGGCCAGTGCTGGCTAACAACACCCTGACAATGTCGTGGATTTCCGTAAAGTCATTGCCTGAGAGCAGCGGTGGCCCAGGTGGTGGCAGCCCCGACTTACGAACAGTAAGTCGCGGGTTCGAACCCAGGTAGGCGCATTACTTTATGCGCTTTGCATGTGATGCAATATTCGATCAACATTCCTTATCATACCGCATGTAAAATTTTTCAATAAATTTATCCACCACCTGCAATTCGCCCGCGACTTCCTCTCCAAAAATTGTGATAGCTCGGCTAATATGCGTGATATAAATTTAATTTCTAGCCTATAGCACCCAAGAATAATGTATCTTTCTATCATTGAAAAAAAATTTAGAATTGCATCATTAGTTCCAAAGATTACCCCATACATACAAACTTACAACTAAATTTTACCTTTTAATAATATTAGTATAGATAAAACATATTATATAGTGTCAAAATATATCTAGTACAAAAATGTCCTCGTATATACCCATTTTTCGCTAAGAACAAAATATGGATGGATTTTTATTAACAAAGGAACCGAAAATGGAATGGATATGAAGCATATAGCGGACGACGTCTTTCCTTCACTATCATGTTAGCGAGATTCAAAAGATGTGGAAAAATGATTTATTCCTTCATTTCGAACCAGGCTTACTTATCACAATGGAAATATCTTCTTTGAATAAAGAATAAAATCTGAGGTACTTATTTTGGCACTTCGCTTATTTTAGCCTCGTATTTAGGCCAATTTTAACACCTCCAGTCTTTTGTTTATTGCGATCGTCTTTTTTTCTAATCGATGTAACATTCATCTAAATTATTATTCGGCCAGTTGGTGGCCACGTTGATCGGGTTTTCAGTTCAGGACACTTATAAGTAAAGCACCTGTATCAGCGCCAGTAGTTTTGACGAGCAATGATTGGAAACTGAGATAATTAATGTTTTTTGTTTCGATTGCCGAATCAATGAAAGTGGTGAGTGAGCCATCGAAGGGTCAGGACTGGATACCACATTTGCACTGGGTGTTGTTTATTATTAAGGTTAAAATTTCCAATTTTGTTTAACTTTTGCCTTCTCCGAGCAATCTGTTAAGAATGAGTCCAGATCGTCACAGCAACGTTTCTTGAACCTGCCTTGCTTACGACGGCCGTCTTCAGACACCCACTGTGTGACTATCTTCACCCATCTGTCCGGCTTCATCCTAGAAACGTGACCCACCGCGTCCCATTTAAGGGAAGGCCTTTATGCAACAGTGGAAGGCTTATATCTAAAAAAAAAGGATAAACTATCGAATTAAGTAATTTAAAATACACTACCCGATTATGACTACATAGTTAATCGGCCAATAATAAAAACCGGCCAAGTGAGCGTCGGACTCGCGCACAAAGGTTCCCGTACCATCATCATAGGAGAGCCCTCCTTAATTTTTAATTTATTTTTATTTGTCATAGCGGCAATAGAAAAAGACATTCTGTGGAAATTTTAACTGTCTACCTATTACGGTTCATGAGATACAACCCGCTGACAGACATACGGACGGACGGACGTACAGCAGAGGCTTAGTAATAGGGTTCCGTTGGTTACCCTTCGGATACGGAAGCCTAAAAACGCTATCATTTTATATTTTAGGCTATCATAAAGTAGAAGAAATTGTTAAATAGATTTTTTAACAATCATTACATTGATGTAGGTACCGAAAGTGAAGCAATGCTTGGTTGTAGTTTCCAGGTACAGGTTCTATAAAACCCACCTAGCAACGAAAACAGGAAGATTGT
The DNA here is from genome assembly GCA_905163415.1 of Noctua fimbriata. NCBI lineage: Eukaryota > Metazoa > Arthropoda > Insecta > Lepidoptera > Noctuidae > Noctua > Noctua fimbriata. The sequence goes on along the minus strand of LR990942.1, from coordinate 3,587,275 downwards.
TTATCACAAATCTCCAATCTACTAAATACAGGCCTATGACACTGTCATGTAATCTTATTTCATTTTTTATCAAATAGATTAGTGAGACCTTTGATGTTTTAGTTAGACATAATTAAATCTCTCCTGGCAGGGGCTCAATTAAGTTGTCCCAAAGCATGTTATATGATCAAACTGTTAGATACTTTGCTTTTAAATTACACATTAAATCACCTTGTGTAGCTGAAGGTCGGAGATAAATTTACCTGCCTGCTATATTTTGGGGACTGGGATATGACAGGGCTTGTTAACTAGGTATTTGACATTGGTAAGTCAGTTCCGAATATACAGGCTCTTTACCTCAATTCATTTCTTTGAAAAATACGCTCACACAAGCAAGGGAAATTAACTGATTATCAAATCGAGTACTCAATCAAATCGCCCGTCTATTCACAACAACAAACAAACAGATTCGCAGCAGATTATCTTGCTTTGGCTGTTGTGTGTAATGGCAAATTGACGTAGTAGCTAGCTATCCTTAAACAACATGATTTTTAGTATATGCGAAACCTGAATATATTTGTTCAGAATAAGTAACTGAATCGATTCCAATAATTTTTAAACATGTTATATTTTTTCCCAAAAATATTTAAAAAGTTAAAAGTTGGATACCGAGCAACTTTGAGTACTGCCAAATTATTATTATCAATGAGCTCAAGACGAAGCGGGAGGCGCGCGCTGCGTGGTGACTGCGTTTTTGTGTGGACAACTAGGTAACAGAACAAGCTTATAACTTTGCTTGCTTATAACTTTGCTATTTCTCATGATACACATGAGAAATCACAAGTTATAAGCAAGCAAAGTTTTGAAATGTTGTACATAGATCCTTTACATAAAAATACTAGACAGGTGTATCAGGTTTCGTATAAACTAAAACTAATGTTGTATAGAGAGACAGACGAACAAACAGACAGACAGACAAACATTAAAAATAAATGTTTTTTTTTTATTATAAGTACCGTATATACTTTCATATGCATTCAGTAAAAAGGTGTTATTTTGAAATTACAAAGAGACACTTCAATTTTATTTATTTGTAGGTAGGTAAAGTTTGTAAGTCTGGACGTGCGGGCTGCGGGACTGTTCGAAAGAGATACCGCGGCCCTGGAACACAAAGGGCAAAGAAGGAACATGGATGGGTTTTAGTCAGTACAAGTCTGACACTCCCTTCCGCTCCGCCCAGAGCGGGGGGGGTCATTTGATGATTTCCCCATCCTAAAAAAAAAGGAGGTAATCTCCGAAACTCCTTTTACTACATTATTACCGAGTGCCATAGGATAATTTTCTTCGACGCGGACGAAGTCGTGGGACAAAGTCAGTTTGACAAATTAATAATTGTCGTAACAGTACTTTGTTTTTTTAAAATATCAAATTCGCCTACAAAGACCACTTAATTCACAAGTCCTAAAACCCATCCATTCGGATCGTTTTAACGTGTATAACTATTTCAGGATTTCAGAACAATCGGAACACAACATTGCAGCAACTTATTATATTAGTTATATGAACTGTGTTAAAACTTTTATGACATACAAACTCGAATAATAACAATATCGAGTTGTTATAACTTTAATTATGGCAATGGGGTTGTGTTTCGCGAACCCTTGTCGAATTTCGGGGTTGTAAATAAGACTGCGATTTGAGAAACGCGGAAGCGATAGGAGATGTTTCTTTTGGTGTTACCGTATCATTTCTTTCGTGTTACTACAGTGAGCATATAGATATAAAGTTTAACGCACGTGCAATCTATATTTATATAAAGTAAGAAACTGACTGGCTGACTGATTCACTGACTGATCGATCAACGCACAGCTGAAACCGTTTGGTCTAGAAGCCTGAAATTTGTGGTGCCTAAATCAGGTGTATGATGTTAACCAATTCAAAATTTTAATGACGAATAAGTGGAGTGGGACAATAGGGGCTAAAAAAAAAAAAAACATAGTTGAACTGTTCTGACTATTCAGCTAATATTGTAAAAAAAATGTCAGAATCTATCCCCCACACATAGCACATCCATTTATTTTGGATTACCCTCTCCAAAATAAATGGATGCGCATTACTTTGGGCTTTCACTAACACATTGTTAATGTCTAATTCAATTTTAATTTAATTTTGATTTAATTGTAAATTATTTAATTTTATGTAATGACATATTGTACAAATTGATTTTAATTGAATGTAATGTGTCAGTGTTATAAATGTGCAAATTGATTTTAATTTAATGTATTTTGTGGCTTCTAGTGATCTGAAATAAATAATTTAATCATTTTCCCGCCTCCGCCGTTTTTCAGTCCGCTACCTACATAGAGGCCTATCCTTATCCAAACTTTAACAGAAACTTTTAGAAGATAGTGTTATTGACGAGAAGTAACTCTTGCCTTAACGCTCTCACTGAGGTATTCTGCTGCTATTAACTGTTCTTTTTAAGTTCACGACATTGGTGGTTTCTCTTTTTCCCCTCAACTTTTGAAATGAATGACATTATCGAAGGGTAGTGGCCTTATCGTTTATGTAAAGTAGTGTGGCGGTTTTATTAAGGCGAAAGCGCCATGGCAAACCGTGATATTCAAATATTCTTTCGTTCTTTGCAATTTGTGGGTCAGTATCAGCTTAATTTATGTCAATTTAAATATTATTCGCGACGGTAACAAATCCTAATCCTAACTATCCCAATCGTAATCCTAACTAATAATTTCCTAACTAATATTAAAAATGCAAAAGTAAGTTTGTTTGTTTGTTTGTTACCTTTTCACACCTTTTTGCATATACGTTGTCAGATGTAAAGAAACGGACACAGGGTACCTTTCATCCCGATAAAAAGTACTGTTCGTGAAGAAAACAACAATAATGTTCTTATGATAATAGATGGCGACACGTGTCCTTTGAATCATGATTGAATTACAAGCAGCAACCCGAATTGATTGTCAAATTTCAAATTAACGCGAGCGAAGCCGCAGGTAAAATCTAGTATGTTATATTTACCGACTCATAATCATAAAAGTGCCTCGCTGGTCCAGTGGTCGCATGCGCGACTGCTGAGCAAGAGGTCCTGGGTTTGATTCCCGGGTCGGGCAAAGTGTTATTGGGATTTTTCATAAAGAATTTCTCAATAGCAGCCATGGAGTTTGGATCTATGTCCGGTTGATGGTAATAGGCTCGCTGCCCATTACAAGGGACTTTAACATAATTGACGAAGTGTGGGTGAACTAATTAGGTACACCTCTGCCTAAAAATTTAACCTATGGATTACAGGCGTGATGTTATGTAATGATAAAAGTCATCCATACGACTGTTTCTTCAAACTTTCCAAGCGGGAACTAAACGAAGTGCATATTTTTTTGAACAAACGAACAAAACACAGACGTCGAAATCGAAATAAGTGTCAACAAGAGTTTTGGCGCGCGAATCCGTTTCGCAGCGTTCTGATAATTTTTGCCTTTTTTATCTGTGAGCTTCAAAGTCTGTCGGTGCCAAAAACACGAGTTTATGCAGAAAGACTCAAACAAAATGGCGCTGTGATAAATGAACTCGTTTTTATTAGGGTTCCGTAACCAAAGAGTCTCTATTGGACCCTGGTATTAAGGCCTAGAGAGTTCACCGCCGTCTGTCTCTCCGTCTAATAGGCAATGGTCTATCTACGAGTATCTATATCTTTTTGACTGATAATGATGATGCCATCTAGCCGATTTCGGCCACAGCGACTGCATTCGATGGCTTTCTAGGGAGGTTGTCGAGAGCTTTGGTACGCTGCTCTATCATGTGCTCTCAAGTGGCTAGCATACCCAACTTTGGCCGAAAAACTCCGAGCACAAAGCGGACATGTCAGAACACCATTGATGAAATTGTAGGGTATAGCTGCAGGTGGCCCAGTTTTAAGGTTATCACGCTTTAAATCTAGATGCGACCTTCTTCTCTCTTCGAAGGCGTTGACCTGCCGATGCACACGACGTCTCCACTCAGACCGATTGTCGTGCCTGCTTTTCCCACACTCCCGTTAGTGTCTTTTTGACTATAAAAAAAAAAAAAAAATATAAGAGGTGCCGACCGAAAAAAAAAATTTAACCGCTTGATTAAAATTTTCACTCAATAGTTGAGTTACTTAAGACTAAAATCAACTAACAAAGTCCGAGGGCAAAAAGAATCCTTGGTTTTCTGGATTAACCTGGTCCTTGCCTTATCTTGGATCACGGAACCCTGACTCCAAGAGCCTCGAACTCGTACTTGTCCAGTTTTTTGGGCACATCGTAGCAGGGTCTGGATGACGTCACGATAAGGTAATGTGTGACGTAAACCTTTGAGTGTGCAGTTCTGATTACGAAAATGTCTGTTTTAGTCTGTGTGTGTTTGTGTTTCGTTAACTCCAACATATGTTTGTAGGTACATACATTACCAATGAATATGTATGGTTTGCAAATACCCGTTGTGTTGATTTAGTTGTATCTGTTATATAAATGTATTTATATTCATCATATTATTTTGAAGTATTCTTAAATTCCAAATTCCATTCTTAATATTCCAGTCTTACCAAGGAGTGTCGTATTACCCAGTACTAACTGGGTTCTGGAGGTCAGATAGGCAGTCGTTCCATGTAAAATATAGGTAGTCAGCTGTATCCGGTAAGACTGGAACCCGACCCCAACAAAATAGTAGGAAATAGTTGGGAAAAGGCTAGGCAGATGATGATGATATTTTGTAGTATTCTATCCTGAGCACATAAAAAGTTTGATGTGGCGCAGGAGATGAGTACATCTACTGCGCCACATCAAACTTTATTAAACTATCGATATTTTGTTGAAAACTTGTTGGTTTTGTGGATGGAATACCTCCGTATTTTTAGATATTCTAGCCCGAAATAATGTTATATTTCGACCGTGATTATATTACCGACAAGCGTTGCTTCCGGAGTTCCTAACGGTTAAAATGTCATCGTTCCAAACTAACTTCCATCCCTATAATCACTTGAGGATGAATTTTCAAAAAAATCCTTAGGGTCACGTCACAATGGTCGACGGCGTTCGATGGTTAGCACATACAAAAAAAGAACAAAGTATGGGAGGGCGTTCGTCACGTCGTTGATGAGTTTTTCTATCTTTCTTTGTTAGGTTCAGCTACACGCTCAAAAATTGGCGCAAACACTTTATGGCGCCCTCATGATAGTGACTGCATGTGCAAAAAGTTTGCGCATTCATATTGTACCTCTTCACGTACATGCTTAATTGTGCAAATCAATTTTGTACAAACTAGCGTTTCGTGCTCATTTGTGCGGTATACCGTTTTGCCATCTCAACGTATATGTTTGCTTGTATAAACAAGAATTGGTGCAAATAAGATTGAGCGTGTAGCCAAACCTTGACGTCGTCAAGAAACTCTTGGGTCATACTTCTTTGCGATTTAAGATGTACGTTGTCTGCTAGCTAATTAATTATTTCAGTTTTTTACTAACTTCTTTTTTGGTAATATTTTTGCCATTATTAAGATAAAGAAGGTTGTATTACTAAAACCATTTATTTTCCACATTGGAATTTTCACAATCTATTTGTCCCCGGCTCCGCTTGCACGAGCAACGATGACGGGAAATGCAGTGCAATTTAATTAAAGCCTGATAAATAATATTTTATAAAATATCATGTTCTACAGATTTTCACACAAACAGGATGTGAATGCGTAGTGTGTGTTATCTATAGTTTTTTTTTTAATGAAGTAGGATTTCTCCTGTATCGTGTGTGCGTTTACAAACATATAAGGTCACATACACAAACAGCCAGAGCCGGGACAATAACCTGTAGGTAAAATTCCTTTTAATCGTCTAGTTACCTGTGTTAAAATTTAATGAGCTTTATTGATGTAACTAACTTTCCTTACTTACTTTATTCTTTATTGCACACAAAATTAAAAGATATACACACAAAATTACAATATATATGTAGCTTATGTACAACGGCGAGCTTAACTCAGAATTGGGTTTTCTACTAACATTGTTTTGACAAATATATGCTTTCTAATTAAGTGTTGTCTTGGAGTCTGGCCTCTTTTTCGATTTTTGTTACCATTAACCTGCGAAAATATTTTATGGAGTTCAATTAATAATCGACTGTTCATCTGTGAAAAAAAAGCCTGTGTTCTCCATTCACTAAACCCATTAAACCCTTTTATAATATAACATTAAAGTATATATAGACACTCATAACGAAAGTTTACCGTCCCTAATTAAAACCGTTCGTTTTAATCTTTAAACTTAGATTAGGCAGGATTAATAGTAATCTTAATACGGGTATAAATTTAAATTAATCTCTAGAAAATTGTTCCTCACCCTTCACACTTTATAGACAATATTTCATTACAGATTTTACTGGGCCGTAGGATTTTAATGAATAGAGTTGTCCCGCTCGGGATTAATGAATGTTACGACGGCAATACATCACACTTGTCGATGCTTTCAATCTTGTGTTGGAGTATTTTTAATTATGAGTCAAAAGTTAGGGATTTTTGATGCTTTGAGAGTGTGTGAATTGACTTCCTCTTTGGTCTACTGGTCGTAATCGCGACCACTGAGCATGCGGTCCTGGGTTCGATACCTTGGTTGAGCTTTACCCAACCATGCGCGCATATATCTTTTCACGCAATTGGGTTCGCGCAGGTGTCCTGATACCGACCCAAATGTATGGGACAGCCTTTTTTAGCGATTTCTTGTGTGGTCCCATAGAGAAAGTTGTTCATTTTGATGGTCTAAACTAAACCCTGAAATATAACCACACATTTCTTGTACACGCTGTATCAGTACCTACCTAGAGTAGACAAAGTAGACGTACCTACTTAGTGAGCTGCCTCTTGGTTATAACGATTCCCTAGGCATTCCACAAGAACCCTAAGAATTTCCTTTTCTCAAAAGCACCCTTAAAACTTATCAAAAGAACCAATTCCAGACTAAAAGGAAACGAATGGGAAGAAGGGAAGAATGTAACGTAATTATTTTCAATAACTTACGTAGAGTAAATAAGAGAATAGCAACAAGCTACAAGGGGTCCAATTTAGAAGTTTTAACAATGCTTCTTTCTTGGGAGTTGCTCAATATTGCAAAGGATACTTGTGACAAGTTCAACAATAGCCATATTAAAACCACCTCGATACGTTAAAAATAGGTTTTATTTGTTATATAATTTTATTTTACGTGTTTTCTTGTTGTAGTCACAAACGCGACTGCTGTGCACGAAGACCTGGGTTCGATTCCCAGGTCGGGCAAGGTGTTGTTGGGTTTTTTTTTTTTATTACAAAATGGGCCTGCTCTTGACCTCGATCACGCCTGATGGAAAGCGATAGATGAGGTCTATGATGGGACGAGCGTTGGGTTTGGGTTTTTCTATCAGGAATTTCTCAGCAGCCGCGGAGTCTAGGCTTGTACGCGGTTGATAGCAGTGGGCACATAACTCGCTAAATATGATGTTATCCCCTTCGGGGATTACAAGCGTGCTACTATGTATTCTTTATCAAAATACACTACATTCATATAGGTAGGTTCATCCTATCATATGAATGCAATGTTTTTGTAAGATATGAGCCCAAATCCAGATAATATTCAGCAGTGTTTTTGTCTTCTCAGCGCAAGTATTGATGAGCCACAATACTGTCAACACTACAGCAGTCAGTCCTTACTGATTTTAATCTTCAGGATATTCAATTATTCATCCTAAAGACGAGTTATCGGCTATCATCGTTAAGCTGAACTTAAAGTAGGTATTTTGGAGATTATTATGATTTTCTTCGGCTAATAATTCAGTGCCTGTTGACTATGGTAATTACCGTGTATGCACAATTGACTCTTACAAACACGTTAAATTAAATTAAATTAAATATTTGTTTATTTATGGCAACTAGGCCCAATTGTTAGTAACAAAACAAAAAACTATCGTTAGTAAACAAAAACAAGCAAAATACAAAAACATAACTATTATGTGTGGGGTCTTCTGACCAGTAGCTCCACAGCGTGCGACAACCAAGGTGCGTCGTACTTCGTTAGAACTAGACCGCGCAATTGACAAGGTGGAATTTGTTTTTTTGCGCATTATGGCGTAAAAATCATCAGTATGCGCAGACGCGAACATACCGGATGCACTACAATAGCGCGGCAGTCCCAACAGCATCCTGAAGCAGTTATTATATTGAACACGCAGGGCGTCTAGCAGACCTCTTAGTGTGAATTTCCCACAGGCCGCTCGTGTAGAATGATTGGCAATACGCTTTAAACAGCGTAATCTTAACCTTAATACCACAACGAGCGAACCTGTGTATCAGCATGTTAGCCCTGACCGCTAGCGCCCTGCGCTCTCGATCTATATCTTCATCGTCTTTGAGGTCTCCGGTTAAGAAGTGTCCCTGGTATTTAAATTTGTCAACTCTTTTGAGTGGCATCCCGTTCAGCATTACTACTCAGTCGTTGTGTACACGTCTACCGGAGGCCTCAAAAACCATGTATACACTTTTGTTTACATTGTAGAGAAACCCATGACTAGTGACATATCGCTCTCACGCGCGTAAAAACTCCCTGTTAAGGGAAATAAAGATCGCAATCGCTAAAAAGAAACAAGGAATATGCCCATAATATGTTACAGAATCTCAACTCAAATTACGATATAAATAAACCCACGCGAATAAATACGCGAAAAATAAAACCTCCCGACCCTAAAACCCTATCAATATTCGAAAAATAAAGTACGAGGGGAAGGTCGGGTAACGTGTAACTGATACAGGTAAGGCAAAAGAATGTGAAACATTTAAACAATTTTAATCGTGTCATCGTTAGAAGGGATGGGGAGGTTCGGGAACAATGGACGAAATTGGCCGAGGATTGCGAAGAGTTTGCGTTGAAAGAAGGTCATTTAATAACCGACACAAAGGGCTGGCAGGAAAGGAATGGAAGTGCTTGTAATAATAATAAAGTTTAAAAAATATTTGGTTAGACGAGGATAAAATTCCGAATTTAAGTTCCTTTTTCTTTTTTTTTTCCTCATAAGGTGAGAAGAATTTTAGGGCAGCGTCTTTGCTTGATACGCTGTAAAAATGTGAAAAATGTCGACGACTTAATTTTTAGGAGGGAGAAAATGAAGCTCAGACATTGTCCTATTATTTTTTTGAACACTTTCGTTACTATGTCGGAGGATATATTAAAAAATAATTGTTCTGATCATTTTCCTATAAGACAAATTACTCAGGACTCAAGCGAAGCTGACAATCTGGTGTCTAGCGGACATCTTGGACCATTAATCATCCCAACTCTTCAGGTTCAAAAGATAGCGGAGACTTGTTTTATATTTCTCTCAGTAAACTATAAATCATCAATACTGAGGTCTGTGATATTGTCAGAACAAAGGCAAAAGATTTCATTTTTCATTCTAAATTGCCTTTTGATAAAGTATTGTGATTGAAAATATGGTGATTTCATTTAAATTATACTATCAAGCAATTTTCAGACAGTTTTAACATACCGCTATGGTAAGCACCATGATCACAATAGCGCCGAAATATCGGGAACTCAAAACAATCAGTAAACATGGTAAATATCACGTTTCTAGTGTTAATGATAGTTTTAACATTATTACGTTATATTTTCGAGGTCATACGACACAGTATTAATATGTTACCCAGTGTGTTACGTTACGTCAGGTAAGCAATTAGTCCATCTAAAATACTGGAGTTCAGTTGGGAAAAGGGTAGGCAGATGAAGATAATAAGTACTTAAAAAATAATAAAGGTACTCAACGTTGCCATACTGTTGCTGAAAATTCATTAAACTTCATTATTGCGAGCAAAAGTAGATTGTTAATCTCAGGATATTGCTGCAAATTGTTGACTTCCTGAAGGCCGACAGTATAAAGTAGCAAAAGGTAATTGGAAAATATAAGCTTTCATTTGAGACAATTACAGGGGATTACAAAAAGGCGTCGCAGTGACGAGAGTGGCTAATTGGCTGCTTCACACAGACATTTTCTGGGTTTACGTTTATTTTGCATTGAGTTGATCAAAGCCGGATATTTGATAGCATTCTTCTCATGCTGCAGCTGTTCTTCTTCTTCTTCTCAGCATGTCGATGGCAATCTAAATTATGTCAGCCCAGAACTGAGCTACTAGTTTGGCGCTTTCGGTAGCGTCCATCAGCTCCTGAAATGAACAAACAACATGACACGCAGGACACGATATTAAGTGCCCCATCGTTTGTAGAACAGCACCACATTTGGTGTTCAAAATAGTATTCAATATGAACTTTCTTTTAAATCTTTACAAATAAATAAAACTGAAGTGTCTGTTTGTAACATCATAATAACCGCTTTTTACAGAATGCAAATGAAAATATGTACGTAACTTATAAAACAAACCCGTTTTTCTGTCATTTTTTGTCTGTCTATTTGTTCCGGCTAGTCTCCGAAAAGGTTAGACTGATTTTGACAGAACTTTTACTGGCCGATAGCTGATGTTAAAAGGAGTAACTTGGGCTACTTTTATTTTAAAATAAGAATAAGGGTTCCGGTAAAAAAAAATTAAAACCCTTAAAAATGGAAACAAAATCCGATAAAAAAATGGAAATATTCCATTTTGAAAATAGTTTCACCCTAACGAAGGTCGCGGGCAACAGCTAGTTTAAAAATTATATTATTATATATGAAAATCTCGCGTCACGGTGTTTGTGGTCGCACTCCTCCGAAATGGCTTTCCGAACCGATTTTTATGATTTTTTTTATGTATATTTGGTAGGTATTAGGAAGTATGTTTCACACCGCTAGGTGATTAAGGACCGAGCGAACCCGTGGGCAAAAGCTAGTATAATTATAATATAATATAAAAATAATTATAGTAACTTTGATCTTTGAGTTTTTGCTGACTTCTTCAAATAATTTCAATTTAATAGACAACTGAATTAATGGTAACGATATATATATGGATAAAACAGAAGGAATTTATTTTCTAGCTTTGGTTCTGCCGAATTGAATATAAGAAAGCAACTTTAAAAGACTTCACTTCAACGTACTATTTCAAGATTGACGACAAATGACCCGGAAAAAACAAACGATGACTATTTTTCTTCTGTGTCAACAAGACAAAAGTGCACAAAGTGCAACAGGTTGCCGGCTCTTCTGCAAACATCAACATCATATTAATTCAACCTGAGTAGTTCGTACAGGCAAAGGGATAGGCGGCTGGACAAACGGATCGGCTTCCTTTTGTACCGAGATCAAAGTGGAACCGAATACAAATATCCGATATTAGTTCCAATATCTAGTCGAGTCCGATTAAAATCAGATCTTTTTGTGCAGATGGTGATTATACAGGGTTTGCAGATTATTAATAACATCCTCTGCCTAGTCTTTTCCCAACTATGTTGGGGTCGGATTCCAGTCTAACCGGATGCAGCTGAATACTAGTATTTTATATGATGCGCCTGCCTATCGGACCTCCACAACCCATTTAGTACTGGGTAATACGATACTCCTTGGTACGGCTGCTTGTCTTTTAGGCCAATTATTAATAACAATGTTAGAATAACCAAAGAAAAGCTTTGTATTATTGTTACAAAGTTTGCTGCGTTATAGTTTGTCTGGAATTTACGGGCGCCGAACGTTAGTGGAAACAAGTGTAAGCTGATCTCTTATTGTTTTGAAATTGTTGCCAACGACGTGCGATTGACTGTACCTTACCTACTACCATTATAATGATTATTAACCATGAAACTTTTCAAATTAGTCTCCCAGTGAGCTATTATTAATTATACTTTCAGAATTTTTCATTAAAAAATTCATTGGCAACGTGCGACGTAGCCTTCAGGAGAATTTAAAAAAAAATATGTTCGATGCCAAAACCCTACTGTATCAATTAATTCTACACCGAATTAAACTTAGCACATAAAACACATAAATAAATATTAATCTAGGCATATTTATTTTCAACAAAACCAATCAATTGACCGCAGATTTCAATCATTCCGTTCGTAAATAGCAAATAACTTCAGTATCTACGTAATAAGGAAAATCCTTTGTGTCTATTTACAAAGGCTTGGCATAAAACTCGAATTACAGGATCCTTCCATCTTTCCTAAGTTTCACTTTCTGTACGGAGTCGCCGAATAGGTACAATAGAATCAGATATTAATTCAATTCATTTATTTTCACCATAGATTTTGACCATAGATCCATAAAGTGTCAGTATAATCTTAACCTATTGTTAGTAAGTAACAAAATTACAATAAATAAACAGTACATTTAATTGTAGACATGGGCGTCCGTGCGCACATGACCTGCCCAGTGCCTGATAAATGGCCCATCAATTTTGACCGCCAGTTAAGCTAGAGTATTATAGATATCGATCAGTTATGTGATATCTATCATGTTCTTCTGGAAGCCTACCAACAGCTTTTATAGCAGTAAATGTCTCCTGTGTTTCCTGTGTGTATCTCCTGTCCTGTTTGTGTCTCCTGTCTCCTGTTAGTACCTACTAAGGCCAGCTTGCACCACTAATGGTTAAGGGCATTACATTGCTCGATGACCTTGATGATTTGATCCCTGTACTGGTTTTTGTTGACTTGGGGCACATTTCGCAAAATTTCGGTTTTTATTTATTATTTAAAAATATTAAAAGAAATAACAGGAAAAAAACAATACAGATTGTTAAGTATATCATTACGTATTTGTTGTTACAAAATTCATGCCGATCTTTTCAGCCGTTACAGAGATAATTTACAATTAAGGTTGAAAAAGGACCTATTTTCTACGATTAACCAAAAAAAATTGAGAAGGTTTATTAAAATTTTAAACAATACAATTTATTTGTGATGAACTTAACTATAACATACTTTTTTTACACGGAAAACGCACGAAGGGATTCATCAACAAATTTCTTTGAACATACGCTGTTTTTGGGATTTGAGCCATGTAATGCCCTTAAATGCGTTTAGCGCTAAACGTATTTAAACCATCACTACACTTACAACAAAATTAAATTTATTGTAAGTACCGGTTTTGTGTGTATTGTCGGTCAGTCTGTCTGTTTGTTCCGGCTAATCTCCGAAACGGCTAGACCGATTTTGACGGGACTTTTACTGGCAGATAGCCAAGGTTATAAGGATTAACTTACTTTAATTTAAGAAATATTAGAGTTCCGTGCAAAAAAAAGGCCCCTTGAAATTGTTAACAAAAACCGATTAAAAAAGGGAGTTAATATTTTTTTTATAATAATTTCTAGCGGACAAACTTTGCGAGCAACAGCTAGTTTTCAATAAAAAGAGCCGTTGTGCAATTATAACATCTGTACCTATTCTCACAAGAAGAACGTAGATATTGTGTATGTATCTAATCTGTTGTTGTACACTCACTTACGAATATATTCCTTCGGAAGAGTAACACGAGTCGAGTGTTTCCACAAACCTGAATAGCTTTAGTTCAAGTTGAACAACATTGGAATTCCGAGAATCCGTAGCTACGTGTACCCAGGGTATTTCAAAAGCACACTATGTTATTACAAAATAACTTCCTTCAATTTCATAGAAAACATTCCATCTTTTGTTCCAACTCCATGTTTTCTGGGCAAACAAAAACAATTTCGCATGTACCCTTTAAAAAGACTTCGCCACACAATAACGGTACCCAAAACGAGAAAATTTCTTTACAAACTTGTTATAACGGGGAATCCAATAAAACACTGAAGGAAATTCGATGTTTTCCAGTAAAACAAGCTATTTACTGTACACAATTCAACTCTGCACTTGGTTGGTCCAATAGATATGTGAAACAGGAAAGTTGGAATAAAACCAATAAAAGTTGCCCACAATTCGGCTTTGAACCGACATGTTGTGTCGCGCGAACTTTGTTTTCATTTTATTTTTTGGGATAATGGGGCGTATCCTTGTCATGATGGCTTATACGTCTCCCTAATCTGACAAATGGATAGAACAATTGTCTCAACTCAGTAAACTGATCTCAATATCTAACTTACTGAACACCTAGACCATTTCATTGATTTTGTTCAATGAAAGTTAAGCGCAGCATTAAAATTCAAAGGCCGAGCCAAAAATAGAATTTATCAATGTTCCTTAATTCCCAGGACTATAAAAGTAACCTCGCCTTTATTACTGCTGAGAATTTAGGACACCTTCAACTTTTCTACTAAGATTGAGAGCTATTGAAAAAGTAATTAGATTGATTGATTTGATTTTTAAAATATACATTAATAAATTAAAATAACCTATATTAACTAACTAACTTAAAAATAAACTTAAAAAATGGCGTCAAAAAACTCCTCCTCAACGTAGTCAACTGGTAATGTACCCAAAAGACTGGCGGCGTTGCCACGTTGTATGGCAACGCTAAGCCTTTGGCCAAGGTAAAAGCCAGCCCTTGGGTCACGGGAAGAGTCAACTAAACGTTTAGAAATGTCCTTGAAAAAGCTGTGAGCACTCGGACCCCACGGACCTAGAGTTTCAACCCCAAACGGCTCGAAAATATAGTTACCAATAAGGTTACTATATTTACGCCGCTTGAGGTTCTCTGCAGCCGCAGCCGCAGCCCCAGCACAGCACGATGAGCTAGGAAGATGGGATGGCGCAAGAGTATCGACACAAGTTGCATCCCACACTAAAGGGGATGATTTTTGATTTTTTGACATAAAATAATAGCGAGAGCAAATTCGCCGATTACTAAGAAATCCAATCAGTGAACAGTAAATTGTTTCATGAATTGAAATTAGATATACTAATTCACTACTATCAGTACATAGTATTAAACAAAGTGGCTTCCCGCTGTCTGTCTGTCTCTATGTATGCTTAGATCTTTAAGACTACGCAACGGATTTTGATGCTGTGTTTTTAATAGATAGAGTGATTCATGGGGAAAGTTTATATGTATATATTGCACCCGTGCGAAGCTGGGGCGGGTCGCTAGTATAGTATAAATAGCAAAAACTTTAAGCCAATATAACTGTTTTGCTGGCGTTGGCGCTAGCGTGACGATTTGGACTCGTTCCTGATTGGCCAGAGAAGGCCAAACACCGAGGGAGTTGGAAAAGGATGGGGACGGCTTTGCCTAGCAGTGGGCCAGAAGAGGCTAATTAAAAAAGAACCAGTTTGACAAAACTAGCAACACACTTTCAATCACACAATCCGTAGGATTTAGCAACAATTTTTTTTAAACAAATCACGTGGATAAATGATACAGTAAACGACAAACACTGCAAAGAAACCATAACTTACAGTTCTATAAAAAAAGTGTTTATTTCATTGATATAAGTACGTATACACTCCTAGATTACCCTCACCCTTCTGATATAATAAGGACAACATGATTTCAAAAAAAACCCAAACCAACCGAAGACAATAACGCTCCCTTATCTCACAGTCTTAACAGGAAAAGGTTTCTAAAGCGAATAAGCTTAGGACGAAGTATTTTAAGCGCATAATTGATACGTCCTTACAAATGGCGCATTGATCCTCTCCCGCTAAGCCTCTAACAAAACGGCCTTTGCTCCCGATCACAAGGGTGATTGAGTTGGATTAATTATACCTCCCAAATGGATGTTTTATTTTAAAATGTAGTACGGCCATTTTTGTGTTAGAGATAGAAGCTGTTAGATTATTTTCGTTTTCTGTCAATCACTCGTGTCGATTTTGTTTTTGTTAAAGTTCTGCTTTTGGATAGAGTGGGGGTTATTAATATTTAGACGGGAATTATTAGAATAGCAATAATACCTGTCTTTTTTTTACATGACTATCTAAAAATGGAGTCTTATTTTTATTGTTAGGTACAGATAATTGCCAATCGAAACCATCGATGGATTTTGTAAAGGATGATATAGCAAGAAATGAGGTGTCTGATAAGATGACGAGTAATAGAGAAGTATGGAAGAAGAAGATATGCTGCGCCGACCCCAAATGAATTGGGATAAGGGCATGAGATTGATGATGAATTGCAAATCGAGCTAAGTAAAAAATTACCCTATTATGCACACACGCCAGTATCTCTTCCTAAAAGTCGATAACGAAGACGATATGTATATATGTTGTCTGATATGTCAGGATTTATTCCGTTAGGATCGCACCATGTGCGCGGACGATGGGTTCCGTGTTATGAAAACACACTGGGTGCGATACACTGTTTCTAGCAAAGTAACGAATTACTTGAGATTACAACTTAACACAATAACACGGGGCACAATGAATTGGGTACAGTTCCAAGACGTCTCAACTCCGCCGCGATCAGACTTTGAATGCCCTCGCCTTGAACTGAACATCAGGGCTCTGTAGAAACACTCTGTGCTGTGGGTAGATTGGTATATAGGTCTCGTTATGTCACCAGTGCCCACTGGATCGTTTGCGATTCATTTTATGTCCATACTAACGACCGGATCCAACATATTCATATCAGTCATAAGAAATACCCGAGTACTGGACGTAACAAGACACAGGCTGTACCAACCTAAATAATCAATCAAAAAAATATATATCCTCTAAGTGTGATATTCAATTACGCGGGGTGAACCTTCACCGTGTTACGACATGGTGTAATAAAACGCCCATCAGTTTAACACCGCATCCCGTTCGGTGTGCCACGCAGCCACACCCCGCGACCCGTCTAATGCAGCTTACATGAAATTTGGCCACGATCGGAAGCCGCGACAACACTGCACAGACACCCTGTGGTATGCATAACCCTTATTTGATTTTGTGTAGCAGAGGGAAATTTTATGATAGTGTGGTTATATCTTTGAAAGTGTAAATGGTGTAATGCTGTAGGAATAATTAACTAAAGAATGCAAGAAAAATTGCATATCATAAGGTTGAAGTAAATCTTTCTTTTTTAAAAAAGCTACCACACTAGGATTTTTTCCTGTATCGTAGGTGTGTTACAGTTACTTGTTTGTTCCGTGCGGAAGTCGAACCCGCGACACGCAGCGCAGCAGTCAATCTCCCAGCCACAGCGAAAAACGTGCTGTCTGTGCAAGGGGGGGGGGGGGTAATTTGATGATTTCACTTTGCCCGACCTGGGAATCAAACACTGGACCTCATGCTAAGCAGTCGCATTTGTGACTGGGAACATTATAAGCTGATTATGCGATACCGCGGCACCTGCATCGCTGTAACGTCTAAACAGAACACAGTATATTTACGTTACGTTACGTACCTTCCACAGCATTCGATCACGCTTCTCTGGAAGCATCGTTGGAACCGTACTCAAATGGGCTTTCATTAATTACAGCGGAGTTTCCGCTCAGATTTAATTAATGGACTGTCGATGTCTGCCGTGTCTAATAATTTCACGATCTCCTAGTTTGTTAGTAAAACGATATTTTCGATAATACTATACTGCATCCTGCTAAAGAAAATTCGTCTTTATTGGGTGTAAACAAAGTCTATGTTCGCTGAAAAATATTTTCTTAATGAGGCTTACTGGTATGTTTCTGAAAACACTACTTTTTTTAATGAACGTAAAAAATATCTTCGGGCCGAATTATAAAAGCTGAAATGCTTAATCTGTTTTCGAAATTTCATAAAAATAACATCATTATTTGCCTCTCCAAATATACTGAAATATTTAACCTACATTTCAGTCAAATGAAGTAGACGCATTGCACCCAAATTCGAGACTTTATTTTAAACATTTACACGCGTTACATGTGACTATTCAATCGCTTCTTTTTATTCAACTCATTTTGTATTATCATAAAATTGTATTTAAAATAACTTAATCACATTAATCACTTTTGCACTATAAATCACACAATAATTAAAATGTGAATATGTAACAGGTACCTATTACAAACTTTACTAAATACCAAAATACACAGTAATAATGGCACGCACTACTCACTTAGAATAACGTAAATAAATTTTATCATTCATCATTGTCCTGCCCATATCCCACTCTACGGGTTCTAAGGGCGACACCGACGCGAAACGGTTACCACGAATTTAGTACATAATTCTGAGCCATTTAGAATTTTTTCATCGGTTAATTTTTTTTAATCCGCTCTTTCCTACAAATGTGCAATACCTACACGGTCAACATGTATGAAACAACAGATTTTTTTTTTATAACTAATGAAAAAATTCTATGTAGGGGGCTCAGAATGATGAACTGAATACGTTGTAACCGTTTTCGCGTCTATGTTCCTTCGACCCTGTATTTTGGGTTGGAACAGCATATCCTATTATTTCATACTTTTCTAGTAGTGGTCATCTCACAAGTGACGAGTCGATTCATTGTTTCTTTGAACTTCCCCTACTAATACAGCCTTCCACGTTCATACTCTAAACTATCCCTACGACACGTTCCCTATTCCTCCGCATCACATGTCCTATTAATAAATTATCATTAATTCATTATACTAGGTACAACACATGTATTTACGTAATGTAATTCTCATACTAAACCTATTCCGTTTAACCCACAAACTTTCACACACATACCTAAGTTGGGAGTATATTCGCAGAAAAGCAAAGGTTAGGTTCAAACTACTCGACAAACTTTAACACTCTGAGCCCATTGTCAGTTACTTTAGTCTATAGATTTCGAGAGATCAATCAATCAGCTTCACCTATTAAAGGAACGCTTCAAAATGGACCTGACGCAATCAAAATTGAGACGAAGGTACCTTAACAATTAAACACTCCAATTCTCTGAGAACTGACTTTAGGTACCTTCGCTATTTCTAGCTGAACTAATAACAATTGCTATGGGTACTACGATATAGACTTTCAACAGGAATGATAAATGTTTGGTTATCTAGTTTAAATGTGTCAATATAATACATGCATACATGTCGGACATGTCAGGATTTATTTCGTTAGGCTCGTACATCATGTGGGCAGACGATGGGTATCGTGCAATGAAAACACACTCGGTGCGATACACTGTTTCTAGCAAACTAACAAATTACTTGAGATTACAACTTAAGACAACAAAATGGGGCACAATGAATCGGGTACAGTTCCAGGACGTCTCAACTCCACTGCGATCAGACGCTCCATGTCGTCCTCACCTCGAGTTATAAACATCAGGTCTCTGTAGAAGCACGCTGTGCTGTGGGTAGACTTGTCAGTAAGTCTCGTGATGTCACCACTGGCACGCTTGCGATTCATTTTATGTCCGTACCAATGACTGGATCCGACATACAATTATTCTGAGTCTGTTTTCCATTTATAGAATCACACTTTCGTTATGCCCTCTGGATGCGATCTCGCAGCAAATCAAAGAGTATCCAGTTAAAGAGAGACGTAGATAAATAACGAGACCAACAATGTTGATGATGACTTTGCAGGAACACAGAGTTGAAGTTTTTCATATTAGTGGACCGGGAGATAATGTCCATACTGATAATGATGCCACCGTGTTTTCCTGTCAGGTATATGAGAACTTAAAGCCGATTTAAAAGTACAGGTTGGACTTAATTAAGCCACATTTTCCAACGGCTACATCACGGTTAAGTCGTCAATTCCTTTTTAATTAAATTTTAATGAAAAAATCCTCTGCTCCGTTACGCATTTTGTTGTTAAAAATTATATCACAGTTTACGTTTCCATGGTCCCGGTGTGAGCCGATTTACGATTTAAAATTTTATAAAAATAAAATACTCATTTAGCGTACATTAAGGAAGGACGCTTTTCGTTCATCTGGCGTACACATTTAAAATTTCGCCAACAAGGCCCCGTAATTAAATAAAAAGGTTAAATAAGTATTTAAAATTACGGTACGCAGGTAGGTACCTATCTACTGTTTGTACTTGTATTATTCCAGCCGTAACTGCGTAGAGCGATTATTAATTCAGCATTTTTATACTCAAAAATTTATGAGTAATTTTAAAAAAAACTTGTGTTTTTAACGAATTTTTTTCTTTTGTTTTGTGTTACGAATGTCTGAACAATCAGGCGAGACGTTTTTGTAAATAAATTATATAAGTTAATGCTTTTAGAGAATCTCGGATTACTTACTTAAAATGTATTTATAAAAAGTGAATTTATTTTTTGAATAAAATTGTGGTCCACATCGTTAACAAATTATGAATTAAATTACTTACATAAACATATAACATCACGCCTGTAATCCCCGTAAGATTAGGCAGAGGAGTACCTAATAGTAAACCTACAATTCGCTAATTATGTCTACCGCCATCTATTGTCATCAGCCGGGCATAAAACCAGACTCCATGGCTGCAACTGATGAAAAAACAAGTAGCAGTCTGGCAAACCAACCCAGGACCTCATGCTCAGCAGTCACACTTGCGACCACTCTACCAACGAAGCAGCCGTTGATAGGTATATTGATGGAATAATTTAATTAATACTGAAATAGGTACCTGATATAATTTCCATGTTCTATAATTAGACTGGAAGCTACGTCAATAATTGAATGGGTGTGTTATTGTAGCCAACATTGCGGATTGATATGTTGGAGGAGCTTATGGGCAAATTATACAGCTACACGGGTTGATGATCAGGTTAAGGCGCGGTCCAAGGATGGGTGAGCATATTATAGATAGCGAGTTTCCCCACCGCTCCAGCGCTTCGGAAAGCACGTTAAGCCGCTGGTCCTGGCTGTCATTTGTAGTTCTTTGACCTTCGTTACAGCAAGTCAGTGGACCAAAACTATGACAACCAGTCTAACCGGATGTTCCCCAACTCAGATAGTACTGGGAAATATCCCAGTAATAACTGAGTTGTGGAGCATCCGGTTAGACTGGAAGCCGACCTCAACATAGTTGGGGAAATGGCTAGTCAGATGATGATGATTGAGATTGATGTTTTGACCGCGTATAATTAGTTATAATTTTCCATATTTTTTGACAGTACAGGGTCTCGTGGCCAAAAAATAATAGCTGACTGAGCCACGCTTGCCCGGGTGTGAATGGGTGACGATCCATTAGATATTGAGACGCCTCGGTGCCTCGGAAAGCACGGTTAAGCGGTTCGTCCCGGCTGACTCAGATCTTTGATTCTTTGGCCGTGTAGGTATTCCAGTCTCATATAGAACTGCGCACTTTTTAGGGGTCCCTTACACTGATAAATTGATAATTATATTCATTCCTATTCCATTCATTTTTGTGGCAAAATTACCTACGAAAAAAACTTCCACTTATAATTACATTTCTGTCAAAAAAACACAATCACGTAATTAATATACCGCTAATTGTATTTGCTCAAAGCTCATTAAAACTCTTATCAGAATATACAGCTTCGAAAAAACTCATTTAACTATAAAACGGAAGGTATTGTGCCACAAATGGCCAATTTAACGCTATTTGCCAAATATAATTGGCGAATGGTGGTATAGAACAGCTCTTTTTCGGCACTACAGTGTAATTCAGAAGATTAATTCGCAAATGTGCCCATGAGATTATGAATTTTGGCACGTTTTGTACTGAGCTGATGTTTCGGCAGATTGTATGCCAATTATTACACTCACTGTAATGCAAATATGGAAAGTTGTTGATTGGACATAGGTTCCAACCGTTACTTACAAATATTTCATCAGCACTGCTCTCAAAACGGTGAAGAACATGAAGAACACATGGTAAGGAAACCAGTATGTCCTAGAACCAAAAATTCTAAGATATGTGACATCTATCAAGCAGTACTGAGTCCTCTTGGTACTCCTTGTCAAAGAGAGTCTTGCATCCCAGCAGCTAGAACGTTATACTTATGCTATTGATTCATTTACCCATTATAATTAACATGGATATAAAATGAAAATAAGCATGATCATTTTATTAACACTATTATGTCTGAAACGTTTACCTTCAAAAATATGACGCCATAGCGCTATAAAACTGATGGCATAATTATATACAACATAATTTCAGGGAAAGACTTAATCACTTAATTGTTCAATTTAAATAATTGAAATAATACCCTACCCTAGTAGCATATTGCATGAAAATAAAGCTGATTGCTATTCTAGGAAACATTTGAGTTAGTAAAACAATAACAGAATTTTTGTTTTTTTTTATAGGTAATAGTAAAAAACCTACCCCTGATCCCCCGATACCAGTGGGCTATTATCTTTTTCAAATGTTTTATCATCATCATCATTTCAGCCGAAAGACGTCCACTGCTGGACATAGGCCTCCCTAAGTGTCGCCACATTGACCGGTCCCGAATGTTTTATAAATAACTTTTATTTTGAAATGAAATAATGTAAAATCAAAATGATAAAAACTTATCCCTTCTATAGCCTTGAAATAGGCAGTAACCCCGTAATTTAAAAAGTAGCTAAGTACAGAGTTCCCGAAAAAATTTACAGAAAGTCAAAGTCCTAAAAATAACACAACAGTTTTTTGTTAATTCTTCAAAAGTACTAAAAGTTGAGAATGGAGTTAAGCATAAAATTAAAAATAATAAATGGCCTAGCCTGTCACTCCACCGTAGTAAAAAGCGGTGAGATTATAATTTAATGTACAGCCATTTTACGAACAGAAAATAAAGTTCAGAGCCCAGTAACTAACATGACTTCATGAAATGATTAAACTATTATACACAAAAGATAACTACCATGCACTCAGAGCCAAAACACAATTACCCATTTGATTTGCGCCCGTCAGTTTCCGTTCCAGCATGTCAGTCCCAGACATGCGCTGATCTGTGACATGAACCTTTAATACGTCTATTAAATTAATTTATCGTGCAAACATGTTCAAACCAGCTCAAATTTAGTGGTATATAGCACATGACAGCTTAGTGTAACCATGATTTTCAATTCAGTGTAACATCCGCAAATTGGTTTTACATTCGGAATGTCCAAACATAACTTTATGTCCGGAGATTAGTCCCTTTTATGGTTAGCTCGTTTGATGGGATAATTAATTGGTTTTGTATGCTGCGGTTTCAATTGATATATCAATGAAACCAATCTACCTAATGAATGGACCGATGTTGTGTCGCGGCAGCCAAAATATGGGGACGAAGGGAATCGCTGACGACGGTAAGGCTAATTGAAACGAAGATCATTGGACTCTTCTCATTAAGTAATCTCCTTTTGGGCATAAATATTCACTACTCCACTTCTTCTCATCCATAGTATTTTACTTAAACTCAAGATTTCGATCTAGTAAATTACTATAGTAGATAGGATATTTTGCAGTTAGAAGAAGTACAAGAAAAAAAACCGGACTCGCGCATTAAGTTCCGTACCATCGTAGTAGACAATTCCCCTTTAATTTAAATTTGTTATCTTATAGGTTTTCCTGTAATTTATAGGCAAAGAACTATTTTTATATTTTTTCAAAATTTTCGTCCCTGTTGTTTCGGAGTTAAGAGGGGGGATGGTCACTTTTCGCCTATTTTCTTAAATAACTTCTATATTAATAATCTTAAAACTATAAAAAAACTAAATATTTAGTTTCGGAGTAAATTGGCTGTGACAGACGGACAGACAGACAAACGAACACGGGAGTAATCCTATCAGGGTTCCGTTTTTTCCTTTTGATGTACGGAAGCCTAAAAGTAAGAGTAACGAAATTAGTGTTGGTTTTATAAAGCCTCTAAGGTACAGTAGAGTAAAACTTATTCAAGATAAGTCAAGCTACCTAGCTTATAAAGTGTCATCATCATCTGCTTTACCTTTTTCTCAACTAGGTCGAAGTCAACTTAAGGGGCATAACATTAACATTCCTCAAAGTTTTGCAAAATATTTAGTGTTGATTGCCTGGATCTTTTGGAGACAACATCTCCTGAGGTTGTCCCGTGAATGAGCAAAACACGTGTCGAGTATCGGTTTGGGTGCCTGGCATGCTAATTATTGCTTTTCCTGCATGTGCCTTTTTTGAGGGCAGGAGGAGCGAGTGCTGCATCCTGCACTCAACCTTGTATATTTAACACTAAATATTTTGCATAACATTTAAGGTCATGGATTTCCGCAAAGTAACGCCTGGTTCTTCCTTAAAGTACTGGACTTGATTGGAACAGTCTCATTTCAAGATGTCGTCACGTGGCTGCTTACTGTAATTTCAAGGCTTACCACAAAGGAGAATGTCTTATCTTCAAGTGATAATGTCCTCACTACTTGCAATTGTATTAACTTCACGATAAAATGCCTAAACCAAAGAAAATGTACTAAAGTTTGAACTACGTGTAATAAAGGCTTTAGCAGATGTAGATGAATAACAGATTATTTATCCGTAGTATTAGGTACTGTTATGATAGCGATAAACTATACAAAAAAGAAATTGTAATTTCGAACTTCATAACCAAAAAGGTGAAGTTAATCAACTGCCAGTAAGATGAGCGTGCAGCTTCTCTAATTCTCATGTCAAAAAACAGCCAGTGGCGCACTAAATCACTCGGTATGAGAGTATACGAGTCTACTATCCAGTATATTGAAGTCCCTGAGATTAAACCGACGTTATTAAACCTTACTAGCGAACACGCGGCTCGCTCTGACACATTTTATTTACGTACATAAGTATATTTGGGGCTATACCTTTATTGGATAACCAACCCTAAACTTTCCGGCTAGAGTCGCAAATTGAACGGGAGTTGGTGTTATTTAGTACCAATACTAGTGTGTGTAGCATCCTATCAATTTTTATTTCAACTCTTTGCTTAGATGTCTTCTTTATTGATGTTAATGTTATACGGGCGCAATATTTTCCCGACAATGGGAATAATTTCGTTGGTTCTGCAAATTATTTGCCTTCAAATATGGTCCGAATAGTCGCTAAAAGAATCTTATGTACTGGGGCTTTTTTCTTTGATAAATTATGAAATGGTACAATCTTTCGCTCAAAGACGTGGTACCTAATGTATCAAAAGTTTTCAAAACATACTGAACTCCTCCTAGGACACAAAATTCTATATTATACAGCGTCTACCACTTAGGCACAACTTAAAGCCAGTTTTTACAGACAAGAAACACTCTCATTTTTACAACAAAAAACATTTCTCATCCCTTCTAGTTCAATAAATATTTAATATTTTGTATTTCTTAAGGTTTTTTTGGCTATTTTAAAATCTTCATGAATAAAGCCAGTAACAACATGAAAAACATGCCTATGGCATTAAGTCCGCCTCTGCACTTTGTGCTTGAAGTGTTAAATAAAAAAATCAAATTATCAAATATTATGTTATCAAACAAGCAATGACGAGAACATGAAAATAAAGGACATGGCCGAATCCTGCCCTCAGAATCAATTCATAATTCGTAATGTACACTAATTATTATTATATTAAAATTACTTCTAAAATAAATAAAAAGTAATCGCAACAATTATATTCCTCTAGAACAGGCGACAAAAAATCTCAAAATAATATGTGTGTTAATTGTTTTTTTGTAGTTTTGTTTCATTGAATGCAATACAAATTGAAAAAAAAAACTTAAACTATTATGATTACACACCTGTAAGCTTTAATTTAACGTACTGTATGTCAATGTACATGAATATTTTTTGTAAGGGCACAGCTCTATACGAATTCCGGCCATGTCCTTTCAATATCAAAGTAAATAAAAATCAAGACAACAAAAGAAGTTCATTCATCCTAAAAACTTTAAAAAGTGTAATAACTCGGATAAAAATTATGGGTCTGTCCATTATATTTTTTGGTTAATTTTAGTTATAAACAAGATAGCAATATCTCACTGAAATCTTGATTAAATTGTTCGTAAAACATTTTGAGGGAGAGAGTAGGACTTTAGACCGTTGTTATCTTGCTGTTTGGCTTAAGACATAAGCGATAAGACTGGCCTTGTGGCTTTGTGATTTTGATAAATTAAGTCATTATCTTTTACGTCTTTTTTGAATACCTAGTACATTAATGTTTTATGACCACATATAACATAGAAATCTTGCAGTTAGATGCAGATAAAATGTATTGTAAAATTGATTGTTGTGCATTTAGGTCTATTTTGTAACAATTTCTGCAAGAAAGCTTTCGCTCTCTCTCTAGCAATGGGTCCATCTATAGACCGACCGCTTTAATGAGTCCACCGCCTTGCCCCATCAAAGGCACATTAAGCATCCACAAAATCCTAACAATATCCCACAGGTTATTTGCTTTAAAATAACCATAATCCACGTAGGTATTACGATACTAATTGAACCAATACGTGATCAACCTTCAGAATATTCTATTTAAATTAATACCTTTGCGAGGACTCATTAAAGTGGTCGGTCTATTACCTTTATCTGAAGGACAAAGATTGAGACATTACTGTCAAGTTAATTTACACCTTTGGTCATCTTTTTGCTTTGATGGAAAATAATATTTTAAGTAAAAAAATATTGTTTAGAATATGAAAGTGTTCTCGAACCTTTATAAGCGTCATTAAGCAATAACGTCATTGAAAGTTATCTTACCTTTCTCTATAAGTAATATAATTATTCACCAAGTTATATTGAGACGCTCCACTTTAGGATAAACAGTTTGATGTCCTCAAGCCGATGGAAATAGTTTTGCAACTTTAGTCAAATATACTTTGACGAAAGTTAACTATAAATTGTGAAGTGGGGTAGGCATCTATCGTAATTTGAGGGCGACTGGGTAATGGATCAAACTGCTATCCTATATAAATGGATTGCTGATTTATTGTGTTCAGAACTGTAATCCTTTTAGTTAGGATTTAGTTTCAATTATATTTCGTAGAGGCCGTACCTAAGCTATTGGTCTAATTTTTATGTTTACTTTTTGGCGTCAGAATTGCTGTTAGTATTAAGGGTGTAACAAGACCCTTAACGAAGCCGAATAGCACTTGTTCTCCCCGTCATTGCGGTATTTTTTTTGTTCTAGACCATACCTGGGAACCTTCTAGTTACGGAGATATTGGAGGTCAAAGTTACAAATTTTGTACAAGTTTTTTTTTAAATATATATTTTTTTACTAAGATTTGTACTTTCAACACCTCCACGACCCCCGTACTATGCAATCCATCGACACACACAATGTTTTGAGTGCGTTACATGAACTACCGTAAAACGTGATTTTTCACCCCAAAAAAAAAAGTCGTTTCCCAGCAATTATTTTTGCGTCAAGTTACTTAGTTTGATGTACAGAATGATTGGTTGACGGCTATGTGAAGGGTCTGTTTACACCCTGTATGCTTAGGGCGTAAGATATCGTATGTCTGTGCGAGAGTAATTAAATAGCTTTATCAATCTAAAAAGTCTCTCTGAGATACTTCTTTGTTTTTCAAGAGAAGCAATAAACGTACCAGCTCTCTCTCCTACCTTTAACTTAAGGCACTTCACCGTTGTTTTCAAAACAAATTTTAACCCTAAATTCTCGTAATCCGAGCATGAGTTATGAGTAGAGCAGCAATTATTAAGTTGTATGGTGTTTTATCTTTTATGTTTTGTTGATAATTTATAATTTGTTGCAGGAGGTTGTATTGTGCTCTTGGTTATGAAAGCGTTCATGGATATATTTATTTATTATTAGGCTTCTTAACAATAAGTACACTGGTACAATATAATTTGTGCGTTGCTTACTTAAGTCAAAAAGTCAAAGCGCCTCATACATCACGTACAGAAAAGCACAGCATGCACTACATTATGCGCAAATAATTACACCATAAAATGATTAAAACAAGAAACACAATTTAAAAAATAAAAACTATTAAAAACTAAATTGATTACACTGAATTAAATTAAATTAGAATAAATAAATACTTATGCTTAGTCCAGCATATTGTAACTAGCAGATATGAGAACAGCTGCTAAGTTAGACAAATCAGCATAATGATAGCAATAAAAGATGAATATCCTAGTTACCTAGGAATGGCCGAGATATGCAACAATCCAACGACACACATCTAAATCGGTTCAGACGTTTTCAAGTTAACGTAGAATAGAGATACTTTCACACACAGATTTTTGATTACACAGATCACAGAAGTTCAAATGAATGAATGCATGAAATCAAAAACAAATATTTACAGTGAACTGGCTTTCAAATGTTGCAATATTAAATATCATTTGCAAATGGAAACCACACAATTATTCGTATTCAGTTTCATGAGCGGTTTTGTTCTATTTTGGAATATACATAGGTTTGCAATACCTCTATAACGGATCGATGCATTTCTACAACACTTGGTTTATTTAACCATTTGATTTTATATATTCATCATAAAACTGTTCACAAACCGTCTTTATCCATGAATTATGATGATGATATTATGTTATTATGATGATTTTTGTCAGGAAAATGATAAATGTAAAGGTTGATTGCACAATGATAAACACGGTTTAGCGTTTAACATACAAATAAACAATTAACCATCATTCTATTTCTGTTTATCATTCGCAATCTACAGTGAGGTTTCAATTAAGTTCAACTATTTTAAAATGCATTATCAAGCGTGCCTGGAATTATTTTAATTAGAACTTGATACTTTTGACTATACAAGGCACTTATGAATTAATGCATTTTTTTTAAATTGACTGTTGTAGGAAGGTGTTGCCAATGACGTCACACTCGAAGGAAACACGGGGATGACTTCAGGTGATTTTTATTTTCAGCAGCAGTTACAGGCTTTCAGACGATAGGTTTTGGATGAAACAGTAGGTACAGTCCCACACGACCAAGTCCTAGGACGAAGGTCGGGGAACGAAGTCCTCTATCCAAAAATATATATTCCCTAAGGGATTTTTTCTAGGCACCAACTAACAGGGGTGTCCTACGTGATCCTTCCAATTAGGACGAGACCCGTAGATGCACCACACGGCTAGAAGGGTATAATGCACTAAATAAGTTCACTGACCCAGCGAGGGTCATTAAGTGTCGGAGAATCTTAACACCGCGATTCAGAATTGCGCGTCATAGGCACAGCGCCATCTAGTAGTGAGCGGTGGAACTTTTCATATAACATAATCAATGAACTTCTGTTACTTATGAATCTAATACTTGACAGGATGTGTAAATAATAAATATTGCAATCAAACGTGTGTTACAATCTCCCCCTCAGTCCTCAAAGACGTCTCGGCGTGGTGGACTGGATAGTGGGATTATTGTTTCCTAGGACGTCCACGTCCTCGTTTGGCTCCAGGTAAAGGCTTGCTGACAACCTTTTCCTTTCTAGGTCGTCCTCTTCTTCGAAGTGGTTGCACGGGTTCTGGAACTGTTTCGTGGCTTCCACCTTTATATGGAGTCAGAGCGGAAACATGATAAAGGCCGATTGGGTTAGTAGGATCATTTGGAGAAGCTACTTTAAAAGAGGTGGGACCATGTTTATTAATAATGACATATGGTCCATCTCTACGTGGCGCAAATTTTGCGGTTACCCCTTGAGCTCCCTTGCTCACGGGGTGTAAGTTAACAAGTACCAGATCTCCTGGTTGATACTGTGGATTTTCACGCCTATACTTATCAACGTATGCTTTGCGTGCCTCCTCCTTCATTTCTTGTACTTCTCTTGCTTTGATTAAAGTCTCCGCTAGTTGTACAAGTTTTGGAGTTATTTCCGGTATTATATTTTCAGAAATTACTATGTTCCTAAAGTCAACTTCATTATCACGTGGGGATCTTAGTTCCCTTCCGAACGTCAAGTACGCCGGGGTTGTACTTGTTGTAGAACCGTTAGTACTATTCATAGCAAAACGAATCGCCGGCAAAAGCTGTGACCATATATTATGTTTCCCTCCTTGTACCATTATAGCTAGTTGGGTCTTTAAGTCGCGATTCTTGCGCTCAACAGGATTAGCTTCAGGGTGATACAACGGGGTATACTGATGCTTTATGTTCAGACTGTACATAACTTGTTGCATAACAGCGCTCACAAACTGAGTACCATTATCACTTATTACTCGGCGCGGCATCCCATACCTTAGAAAAACTTCGTTGATCAGGGTTATTGCACAGTTTTCAGCGGTGGCGGTAGCTAAAGCAAAAAGCTCCACCCAACGGGTAGCGACATCCTCAACAATTAATATCCAAGTTTGTCCATCTTCTGTTTGGGGTAGAGGTCCAAACAAATCAAAAGAAACTACTTCGAATCGTTGGCACATGCTTGTAGTTTGAAGTAATCCAGCCGGTTTCTGATTAGAGGGTTTATACCGTTGGCACTCTAAGCAGTTTTTCACGTAACTTGCAACATAGCTACGCATTCCACTCCAATAGTATCTGTTGGCTATCTTCTTATAAGTTTTCTCAGCACCATAGTGTCCTGCTAATGGATCATCATGGTAAGCACTGAGAACGTTTGCCCACTCGTGACCGGGTACTACGAGTTGAGCATCATCAGCTTCGGAATCAGGATGTAACCTGTATAGCATGCCATTATTCATAAGGTAACCTTTGTTACTCCAGTATGCAGCATCCTCTTTTCCATTGGTCTCCTCTAAGGCTCCTATTATTTTCTGGATTTTGTCATCCTTCATTTGTTCTTCACGGATTTCTTTAATACTCCGCGTAGGCATATCTACGATTATAGAACAAATTTCACAGGTAGAGTTATCCTCACAACACGGTGGTCTTGACAACGCATCAGCCACGGTATTCAATTTACCAGGTTGGTAATTAATATCAATAATGTTAAATGATTGGAGTTGTAATGCCCATCTAGCCAAACGTCCAGTTGGCGATTTTAAATTCATTAACCATTTTAAAGCTTGGTGGTCGGTTACCACTGTAACAGGTTGACCTTCGACATATGCTCTAAATTTATTTAATGACCAGATTACGGCTAACGCTTCTCGTTCAGTAGTGGAGTAATTTTTCTCAGCGGGCGTGAGCAATCTACTCGCATATTCAACGGGATGTTCATCTTCCTTCTCCCCCTGGACCAGAACTGCTCCAAGCGCGTAGCTACTGGCATCGGTCTTGAGAGTGTAGGGCTTTGTTTCATCGGCCTGTCGCAGCACAGGGGCAGTAGTTAATCGAGTTTTAAGCGGGTTGTAAGCCTCTTCCTGTTCAGTATTCCATACCCAACTGGCTTCCTTCTTGGTTAATTTTGTGAGGGGTTGGGCTATAGCGGAGAAATTCTCAATAAAACGTCTGTACCAATAACACATTTGTAGAAAGGATATGAGATGTTGCAGATTCTTGGGTTTTGGCCTTTCTAAGATAGCTTTAGTTTTATCTGAATCTGGCTTTAGTCCTTCAGGCGTTATGATGTGACCTAAATATTTTATCGAAGAGCAGAAAAATCTACATTTTTCTTTGTTTACTGTGATGTTATATTCTCTCATTCTTTGTAGTACGTCCTTCAGGTCGGAAAGGTGGCTTTCAAATGTGCTGGAGAATATGAGCAAATCGTCAAGATAGGCCAGCATGTTAACATGTTCTAGGGTAACACGGAATCTATCGACAAGTCGCTGAAAGGTAGCCGGTGCATTGCGTAAACCAAACGGCATTCTCTTGAATTTATAAAGACCAAAAGGGGTGATGAATGCTGTTTTTTCTTCGTCTTCGTTCCTGATCCTTACTTGCCAGTAACCAGATTTCAGGTCGAGTGACGTCATGTAAGGCGTTGGCTTCGCAGCGTGCAACAAGTCATCTATTCGTGGAATTGGGTAAGTGTCGGGCGCAGTGATAGCGTTTAGGCGTCGGTAATCGATACATACTCTAACCTTTCCATTAGGTTTCGGTACCATAACCACTGGCGAAGCCCAGGGCGAAGAGCAGGGCTCAATGATAGCCTTCTTCGTCATTTCATGTAATTCAGCTTTAAGAATATCTTTCTTTGTTTGAGATAATCTGTAGGGAGGCACAGATATTGGAATATCGTTCTTTGTCACGATACAGTGTTCTCCAAGTAAGGATGGTTTATTGTTCTCTATAAAAACCTCTTGGTAGTCTACTAATATTTTATTTAAAATTTCCTTATGCCTATCATCTAGGTCGATACTATAAAAATGATAAGCACCATCAGAGTCCGTAGGATCGTTTGCAGCAGGGAAGAGTTGACTTGAATGCGGGGATAAGTTGACTTCCGCTTGTTTTACATTTATTTCCGCATCACGCATCATAAATTCTGCGAAAGCAGGTAAGTAACCATCGAAGACCCCTTTTGCTTTCTTCGGAGGTGACAGCTCGAGTGGTATCAGCTTGTATCCTGAGGAGCTCTCAGGAAGAGCGGCAGCACTTGAAGATGCAATAGCGGCTGAAGGCATACCCTCTGTGGTAGTGGTATGTAAAGCAACACTGGCCGAGCTGCTACTGGCATGTTCGAAGGTCACAAAGTCTTCCTCATATAATTCGTAGGTCGACTGAGCATCAAGGAATTCCCAGGTAAATTGAGGAAGGTTGAGGACCATTTTTGCGTCTTGCATAAACCCGACACCTAATAGAGTTCGATTGTCCCTTGAATTAGGCAGAACAATAAAGCTTGTCAGTATGATGCGGTCCTCTAACTTTACAGGAACTGCTATCTTCCGTACACGTTGGTTTTTCCCAATGCCATCTGCCAGGGTGACCTTTACTGTCTCTTCGTAAAACTTGTGACCTTTGCTCATCAGCTGTTTGTATAGCTGGTACGATGCGATGCTGGTCTTTGCACAAGTATCGACGTATGCTGTCCCTTTAATGCCATCTACCTCAATAAATACTATAGGCCTGTTTCTTACATCCGATTGGACGTTAACTGGACAAAAGGATAAGTTTGCTGACGGTAGTGAACGTTGTTTATTTGCGCAGCATGTTGGGCAGCTACTGCGAACTACGCCGGGTGTACCACAGCCGTAACATGATACTTTGGGTGCGGATGGAGATGGAGCTTGCGTCGTTTTGGTAGAAGCTGTTGTAGATTGACCATCAGGAACCTTATCTGCCTTAGTTGCCTCTAATTCTTGCTGCTTCTTTTTCAGCTTCCTACACTGTTCGGTATTATGGCCGATGAAATGACAGAATCCGCACTTCGCCTTAGGTTTCGAGGTCGGTTTTGGCTTAGCCTCTTTGCGTTCGTCACCGTCACTCGTTTTATCAACCCAAATCTGTTCGATGCCCCGAGCTGCTTCTAATAACTCGTCGTAACTTTTAAGGAATTGCGCGGAATCTTATCACGTATTCGGTGTTTGAGCTGACCGTATATCATATGAAGTTGATGAGATTCTGGTATTTCGGGTTCTGGAAGTTGAGCAAACAGCATTCGCTTATGTGCCACGAAGCTTTCAGTGGTCGTGCGGAAGTCTTGCTTTTCCATAACTATCTCTTGGTATATGATATAGGCTGGTTTCTTTGGGGCAAAAGCATGACGGAGACGTTCTTTGAAATCTGCCCATGTGGAGACATGATTCTTAACTCCCTGCCACCACACTGCAGCTTCACCCTTGAGGAGCAGTGGTAATCCAGTGAGCGCTTCTGCATCACTAACATTTTCTATTTCTTTGAAGACTGATACTGCCGCCAAAAAGGCTTCCGTCACTTCAGAGTCCTTGGTCCCGTCGAATTCGGCTTTGCAGGTTGTGAAAGAGCCGTGTCTTCCTGGTGAAAGCTTCGACAGCAGCGCCTCGAACTGAGTATCGGACATGGTCACCGACATCTCTGCTTTCCTCCTTTCTGTAGGTGTCGTGGTAGTTCGGCCGTAACGTGTGACGTACTTCGGATTGTCTTCGTGCCCACAGTTGGTCGCCAGATTGTAGGAAGGTGTTGCCAATGACGTCACACTCGAAGGAAACACGGGGATGACTTCAGGTGATTTTTATTTTCAGCAGCAGTTACAGGCTTTCAGACGATAGGTTTTGGATGAAACAGTAGGTACAGTCCCACACGACCAAGTCCTAGGACGAAGGTCGGGGAACGAAGTCCTCTATCCAAAAATATATATTCCCTAAGGGATTTTTTCTAGGCACCAACTAACAGGGGTGTCCTACGTGATCCTTCCAATTAGGACGAGACCCGTAGATGCACCACACGGCTAGAAGGGTATAATGCACTAAATAAGTTCACTGACCCAGCGAGGGTCATTAAGTGTCGGAGAATCTTAACACCGCGATTCAGAATTGCGCGTCATAGGCACAGCGCCATCTAGTAGTGAGCGGTGGAACTTTTCATATAACATAATCAATGAACTTCTGTTACTTATGAATCTAATACTTGACAGGATGTGTAAATAATAAATATTGCAATCAAACGTGTGTTACACTGTTTTATTATAAGTGTTCGAGTTTAAATCGAACACTAAGCGAAAATGCATAATTGCATCGACCGCAAGTATGCACATTCGCTCGTTCACCAAAATGTGGGCCAGTTCGTGTTCAGATCTCGTTAGAGACACCGCGTACTCAAAACCATTACCATTGTCTTGTAACTAAGTGTTATAGTGATTTAATATAGCTATTTCCCATACAATTCGAGACTTTAACTTATACCACAAACTATATCCTATCAATACAAGAAAACAGTGTTAGGTCACCATAGCGCCAAGCACTACTATTTACAATAAGTTCAGAAAAAAAAAAAATGTTGTTATAAATGAACAGCAATACTTCAGAAAAGTATTTTTAGCAACAATCACATTCTGAATTTCTAGAGCCATTGGCTCAGAAATTCAGATTAATTTACGTCTAGGAATTCAACAAGCAAAAGAGTATAACTTAATAAGTTATTTAGTTACGTCAAAGAAATATTTGATAGTATTTACGTTCAAATGGTTCACTTCTTTTCCGATATCGAATAAATCTGTAACAAATTACTGATAGTCAAATAATTTTAGGTATGCTTCTAAAGGATCGTTCCAGAAACGATTCGGCCGATTGACATAAAATACTTCTGCGAGTAGGGCTTCTCAAAAAATACAAGGTGTAAACATACCCTGTACTGTTTACACTTTGTATAAGGGTTTTCATCATGTATTTCACGAAGCCGTCAACCAAACATTCTTTACATCAAACTAAGTAACTCTGCACAAAAATTATTACTGGGAAACGACTTTTTTTGTCGCAAAAAATCACATTTTACGGTAGGACTCAATGTAACGCACTCAAAACATTGTTTTGGTGGATGCATTGAAGTACGGGGTAGGCGTAGAGGTATGTCAAGTAAAGTTATAACATTAAAAACTTATGAAAAAGTTGGAAATTTGACCGCCAGTTTCTCCGTAACTTTTTCCAGGTTCTCAGGTATGTCTAGAACAAAAAAAAATATCACAATGAAGGAGAGAAGAAGTGTATTTCGGCTTCGTTAAGGGTACTTTTGCACCCATTATAAGGCCTACCAGAAATCATAATTAAGCGAGTACTAATAAAACGCTCGGTTTCATAAATTTTCATTAAAATTTTAATTGAGATGACGGGAATGACACCTCATTTGTCTGAAATATATTGTGAATCATTATGGCAATATGTGACACTTTTGCTTTAATTTTGCTGTGAGTTAACACCAATGAGGTTCATATACATATTTGATTGGTCTCTGAAATGTACAGTCTGATTTTATCAGCCATTAACTTATTAACTCCGGTACTGTACACTTATGCACTATGTTGTTCAAGGCCTGAGATTGCATGACACGATATTATAAATAAAAAGAAGATTATTATCAATGACACCGACGCTAAAACCATAAATTTTGACCTTGTGGGTATTGCAGTTTTGTTGAAAACTGTTTTTTTTTTTTTATTAACCGACAAACCATTTCTATGTGGCGGTTCAGAATGATGGAGTGAATACGTGGTAACAGTTTTAGCGTCGGTGTCCCTTCCACCCTGTATATTCGCCCCGTATACAACATTAGTTTTAGTATATGCGAAACCTGAAACACATGTCGAGTATTTTTATGTAAAGAATCTATGCTCAAAATTTCAAAACTCTATCATGAAAAATCACAAAGTTATAAGCTTATTCTGTTACCTGGTTGTCCGCACAAAAGCGTGGTCACCACCCAAAGCGCCCGCGCGCGGGCCTCCAGCGTTGTCTTGAGCTCATTGATAAACATAATTTGGCAGTAGGTTCCTAAATTATTGCGATAGGTACTTAATATCGCTCGGTGTCCAACTTGTAACTTTTTTGAAATATTTTTGGGACAAAATATAACATGGGTTAAAAATTATTGGAATCGATTCAGTTACTTATTCTGAGCAAAATATATTCAGGTTTCGCATATACTTAAAATAATGTTGTATAAGCTCTCTTCATATGCACGTCTTTCTACGTCGTTCTCACATATATATGTAATCTTAACATGAATGATGTAACCAAGATTTTGTAACAATATTTTGATTTAAAAGAGTGTCCATGGAGTTTCTTGCCCATTTTTCTCCATAGAGATCTACGCTTTGGAATGTACAACTACAGTACTTTCTCAAGTTATTATACCTTGTGACTGTGACTGTAGCTTCGCTTTTTTTGTTTTTTGACATTCAAAAATGCTAGTAATGGTCTAATTGAAATAAAAGATTTAAATTTGAGTTTATTTGGAAATACTGTTGTTAGCGAAAGTTACATCCAAGCTTAAAAGCAATGAATTGTCGTTGACTTACATGTAGGCAATTATTAGATGTTAGGCTGTAGGTTTCATCATGGTTTAGACTCTTTCGACTGTAGATACAGTCGACGTAGATACGTCGGTAACACTTCGCCCATGACCTAGCGTAGTACGGTGTTTCAATTGAAAGTGAGGCAAGTTTATACTGGTATTGTGGATGTGCTTTAAACTGAAGATACAGCAAGCAATGAATGTGTTTCCAAATTATCGCAACACTAGTGTGTTGCGATAATTTGAAATGCGATCTCTTGATTGAGATGACATAACATCACGCCTGTTATCCCCGAAGGGTTAGGCAGAGGTGTACCTAATAATACACCCACATTTCGCCAGTTATGTTTAAGTCCCATGTAATAGGAGATGAGCCTATTGCCATCAACCGGGCACAACTCCGTGGCTGCTACTGAGAGATTTCCGAAAGAAAAACCCAGTAACACTTTGCCCGACCTGGGAATCGAACCCAGGATCTCTTGCTCAGCGGTCGCGATTACGACCACTAGTCCAACGAGTCAGTCTACATCAACGAGGTACTCTTGATTGATTTTCCATAAAACGATCGCGTCTTTCATCATCTACTAGTTGCTTGGCTGTGGTATACGCCAGTAACCAACTATGCGGCAACATTCAACACACGCGCATAACGTTACCACTAATGTACCTACCACAGCATGTGTTTAGTTATGCCGTAATAATTTAAACTTACACGTAACTTATCTGTTTGTTTAGATAATTTTCAGCTACGCCTCTCATTAAAATGAGAGATTTAAATAGAATTAACAACCTTATTCTTGATACATACCGTCAGTCAAAGCGGGAAGCAAGTAAAATAACGTCATTTCTGATTACGTTAAAATGTTAGACTACGGCAGTGACACATTTGTGGGGCAATTCTAGCAATTCCTCATTATTATTTACGTCGCATAACAATCAATCAGCTCGTGGCTAAATAATAACAGCCGCTCGGATGGATCTTTAGGTTAAGCCGTGCTTGCCTAGGTTGGTCTGTGGATGGGTGACGACCCATTACATACCGAGTTTCCTCCGTGCCTCGGAAAGCACGTTAAGCCGTTGGTCCCGGGTGTCATTTGTAGATCTTTGACAGTCGTTAGGTATTCAGTGGCCCAAAAAAAAGTCTGACAACCAGTCTTACCAAGGGGTATCGTATTACCCAGTACTAACTGGGTTGTGGAGTTCAGATAGACAGTCGCTCCATGTAAAATACTTGTATTCAGCTGCGTCCGGTTAGACTGGAAGCCGACCCTAACATAGTTGGGAAAAGGCTAGTCAGATTAACAATCAATCATTAGTCATCACCTGGTTGAATTGGAAAAGTTATTGGGTGAACAAATTCTGTCACTATAAGACACTGTGACTGCTTGGCCTGCTAACACTTGATCAAGCACCTGGTAGGCAAGTCAGGACCTATTCTCTGTCACCGTCTTTCCCCAACTATGTTAGGGTCGGCTTCCAGTTTAACCAGATACAGCTGAATACCAGTAATTTACATGGAGCCACTGCCTATCTGACCTCGATACCCCAGTTAGTACTAGGTGATACGATACCCCTTGGGGAGACTGATTTTCAGACTTTCAGGCCACTAACTACCTGTAAGAACTTTCAAATATTTACTAATGACTGCTGGGACCAACGGTTTAAAGTGCTTGCCGAAACATAGAGTAAACTCGGTATGTAATGGTTGGTCACCCATCCACGGATCAACCTAGGCAAGCGCGGCTTAACTTAAAGATCGACCAACCCACCAATTAACCCTAACGTGAGCCTAACTTTTTCCTTCAAAAATTCACGAACCCAACGGCCAACCGCACGGCAACAGCTCGTCATCCTCCACAGCCGTGTGTCCGCACTAGACAATCTAAACGCGGCAATCAGTAGGTTCTACCCCGTCAGCAGCCCAAGGGGATAACACGCAGATTTACGCCATTATTTTAACTCCAGCGCGACTCCGCCTTAATATAATTAATTGGAGAATTCTTACTGCTAAGACCTCCCCTTTATAATTTATATTAAGGTGATGCTTGTTTTGTCACACTTGTGCTGTAAGGGCAATGTAATGGGACTGGTTTTGTCTAATTATACTTTGATTAATTTATTTTCTATCCGTTTCTCGGAGATAATTGG
Organism: Noctua fimbriata; assembly: GCA_905163415.1. Taxonomy (NCBI): domain Eukaryota; kingdom Metazoa; phylum Arthropoda; class Insecta; order Lepidoptera; family Noctuidae; genus Noctua; species Noctua fimbriata. The sequence continues at coordinate 3,548,724 of LR990942.1, read as the reverse complement.
AAAGAGATGTAAATATTAGGCTATCCGGGTACGGTCCAATGTAGAACACACTGAAGATCATCTATGTGAACCAACTTGATAGTTCTAAACAGTAACTGTCAATGGTGAATAAATTCTCACTCTTTCTGTAAAGATGCAAAATTATTCACATTCATATCTTTATTTGCATTTATGTGAAAATATTACAATGGGCTTAAAGCTAAGGTGCAATTACTAACCATGTGTATAAAAAAAATAACTCATCTTAGTTGAGACATTGGCCAATCAAATCGTCAGTACCAATATTTTGGAGAAAATAAACTCATATTTTTGCCATCAATTTTAAATAAAAAGCACGCCATTTACTAAGTAATAATTGATGACACAGCCTGTAATTACATGTCAGGCGCAGTGTTTGATTAATACGCATATCCATGAAATAGAAGACGATTTACGATAGTAATTCAAATTCATTTGAAATTAAAGTATTTTGGTCTTCTTGTATTTTATTAGTCATTAATTTGCTTGTAATTAGGTAATAAATAGTATTTTTGTATTAGATGTTAGAACGTTCCAGTTAGACTGGAAGAAGTTAGTTGGGAAAAGGCTAGGCAGATGATGATAACGTTCCCACTGCTGGAACACAAGCCCCCTGTCGGAGAGGGTTTGGGTCGAAATCCAATACGCGGGTCCAGTGCAGGTTGGTGGATCTCACGATGTTTCCTTTCACTTATTCTGGAGCAGTTATAATTCAATAAATTACACTTAAGTAAGGCGCCTGGCAAGGTTGGAACTCACAAACTTACTTCTGAAAAGTCAGTGCCGCTACCACTGAGCCACCACTGAGTCTGAACTCATTAGGTACTGTAGAGACTTAGCCTTTGGATCATTTATGAATTAACTCTAGCACGGTGTTAGTAAAAAGGAAAAAAAGCATTAGAAACAGTAATTTTAATGAATGTGTGCTGTGTGTGAGTTACTGTCCCTTAAGCTCGGCCATGCGTGACGCGTCCTTTATTTAATTTACACAAGTGTGTGGTGTAATTAAGATTGGTTTGTGTTTGCTTCTTTTATAGTGGAGGAAAATAGTTAACAGATACTTTTTAGAAACAAGAATTCATTAGTTTACATTGCTGATACTTCTTCTGAGACATGAAGACAAGTATAAAGAAAGAACAAGAAAAGACAAATAAAAATTCAGCAAATGATGTATCCACTGCTGGTATAAGTGCCTCTATATTTGTGGTGGGGATTCACACCATGGTCAAGTGCAGTTGGCGAATCTCACCTGTCCTCAATTTTTTTGGTTCTAGAACACGCAGCTTTCCTCACGATGTCACCTGGTCAGAAAAATCCATCTATAGGTACTTGAACGCGAACAGTAACAATTTGTGAGGCACAATAGATGTTTATTTGCAATCATAACATCACTATTGCCATCAACCAGACTCCATGGCTGCTACTAAGCAATTCCTGATGTAAAACCCAATGACTCATTGCCCGACCTGGGAATCGAACCCAAGATCTAGCTCAGCAGAAGCGCTTAGGACCATGCAAAACGTAGTGCTAAACATAGATAGCTAAAGAAGCAATGGAGAAATTGACGGAAAAAGGCTATGGTAATGGAGGATCCGAAGAAGAGAGTTATATGTATGTTACGGCTAACAGCTGAAGTAAGGTTACACCTAGTTCTAGCCGGCTATAGGTGCGGTTTAAATTTGGAGGTTTGATGCAACCAATTTGAATGTAGCGCTCGCCGGCACCGCTCGCTGCGCTCGCTCAGCTCGCGCGCGTTTGGTCACAGTTATAACTTAACCTAATTCATTTGGTCGGTGTGTCCTAGCAATAAAAAGGATACACCTAAGTATAACAAACTGTTACCGGCCGCACCTAGGTATAGCCGGCTAGAACTAGGTGTAACCTTACTTCGGCTTTTAGCCGTAACATGTATACCTAGTAATGGGAATCATCAACACGACGGAGAAGATAAAGAAGTCTGATAATACAAGTAACTAAGTGCAGCCCTTTACCTCCCACAATCCCTTAGTTGCGACTTACGACACCCATGAGGTGTAATTAGAGGATTTTCGAAGCCACTCAGCAAATCTACTATTATACAAGGTGTAACATAATAAACTCAAGACTTGTCGTGTGGTCTCTCGGACCATGAAACTGAATTACTTTTGTTTCTAGGAGATAACGAAATTCGTTAAATAAAATTGGACTTTCTATTAGAATTGACGCAATCAGCTGATCAACATGTCATCATCTGCCTAGCCTTTTCCCAACTATGTTGGGGTCGGCTTCCAATCCGGCTGTGAATCAGTTGATCATAATGTAGGTAAGCTAAAACTAAAAAAAAAAAAATATATTTATAATATCGGGAGCTCAAAACAATGAACAATCACGGAAGATATCCCGTAAGTGACAGTACAAGTTTAAAAAAAAAGCTATGAATTTCCAAAGTCATAAAATAAAAGCAGTTCAGTTTCATGGCCTGAGAAACCACAGGAGAGATCTTACGTTTATTATGTTACACCCTGTATATCTATTTTCATCTCTTCTGTGATAAGTCGAATCTTACAAGTCTCTTTTCCGGTTCGCTCATCTCCGCATTGGTGGAGTCCGGGCCTATATCTGAACGTTATATTAGTGATTGACGTGACCTGACGTCGACCCTGCATAGCCTGACATTGACGAAGCGTAGCTTGACGTCTGGAGTGCAACTGACGTGGTTCAAACTCATGACCCTCCGTTTTGTAACCTCAGGCTTTTGTCGGTAACTATGTATTTACGTTCTACTTTTCTTCTATTTCCAATGAACCGTGTAAATATTGAGTTTGTGTGACTCGTGAATGGAGCAAATATTAACCAACCAAATATAATTCTCGTTGCATAAATATTTTATGCGCTCTATTTTTAGGGTTCGCTGGGTTAGACGGATTAAAAACAAACTATATTTTTGTTGTTTTAATCAACTGTTTTGTTGTACTAAAAGTTTATAAGACATTACTTGTTCATTCCAAAAATAAGAACTTCAATAAATTTTGTTTTTACCCTTACATTTTTCTTTCCAACACAAAAACGTTTAATTGGAACCATTCAAAGCAAAATAAAAGTCACAAATAATGGGATAAATGAGTGAGTGATCCAGGCTTCGGGCCTGAAATCCACCTGAACATTTTCCTACGAAAAATAAACATTTAAAACGAAAGGCCACCAATACAAGCTTGTTATTATTTATATGCAACTGCAATAATATATGTTGCTACCTTTTGCCCGCGGCGTCGCCCGCGTTTAGGGTGGAAATTATCCCACGGGACATTCTACCAGGACAAAAAGTATCCTTAGCCTAACCCAGGTGCATGCTGTATTCGTAGGCATGCCAACTTTCAATATAAGCCGCTCAGCTGTTTAGGCGGGAAAAGTCACAGACAGAGTTACTTTCGCATTTCTAATATTAAAATACATGTTACGGAACCCACGTCTCTCTTTACGGTTCGAAGTTATGGGTATTATATTGTGCGTATTTATGACTGTAGTATTTATATTGTTATTTAAACTTACCGAAGCATATGGAAGGGGGTACCTATAAAAAAATTCTATTGAATCAACAGAAGCAGATTTCCCCAGAGCACAGCGACTGACCGCTGGTTTACCGAGCAGAATTGGAAAAAATGGCGGCCGTTATTTTTTTTATTTTCGCTTTTTCATTCGTATACCTAGTGGAGTGTCAGTAATTTAGTTAATTAGTAGTTTTTGTGGAACTGCATAATTTTAACAGGATAGTTTTTGTGGAACTGCATATTTTTTACAGGACGAATTGGCGAAGTGGTATTCCAGGATATTTTAACATTCAGTAATATTTAAATGTTATGCCTCATAAAAAGCGCACTATTGGATAAAAAACTCTCAACGGTTAAGCAAGCTTTGGAAACTCAACAAAACTTTCATATCTAGGAATTCACTAAGGCGTTGCTTAGTTTTAGCGAAACGGACAAAACACAATGAGTGAACTGGTGTGTGAACTGTTTTATATTTAAGCTCTCTTTCTTTGAAAATATATATATCATTTTGATATTAATAATTCTCTCCGATAGTACAATTTTTACGTGTTTACCGAAGAACAGACAATAATTTACTGCTACTGCAGCAATAGAGAATACTTCAGTCATAGCCAATAGTATTCAAAGCGTTAGAAAGAATCATCTATCACGTTGAAAAATATTTATATCCAGATTCAAATCTAGTGGAATAGTTGCACTTCGATTGATAGTAAAATAGATTGTATTTGTCTGTTTATGTCATTCAGAATGATACTAAAAATATGTCACACAAGCTGTTGCCGACGACTTCGTTCGCGTGAAAATTTTGATGTTTATGAGTGAGAAAAAAAAGTTGTCTATATGCTATTCCAGACTATAATCTATCTCTGTGCCAAATTTCATCCATATGCGTTCTGCCGTTCTGGCGTGATTGAGTAACAAACATCCATTCAAACTTTCGCATTTATAATATTGGTTTAGATGATTTGTTTGTTAAAAAGACAATAGCGCAATGTTGAGGTGAGCAGATCTATAGGCCTAGACAAAGATACCTACCCTATCTGCGATAAAGTTGACAAGAAGATCAAAAAACTATCATCAGCTATCGAGAAGCGTATATCAATCTTCTTGTAAAAACTATAAACAATTACAGTTCGTTGCAGACATTCAAAAACTTTCAAACGCAAGGGCCTTTAGAATTATCAAACTCCACATATTGACTTTTCATAAGAACCTAGCAAAAGCAGACATTTCATGTTTCTTAGTAATCAATAGAGCAAACACTGCCTCCTACACCTCACGCCGTTGTGGGCGTAGCATTAATACATAGTACACCCACATTGCGCCTTGTTAAGGTCCATGTAATAGAGGGTAGACCTAGGAAAAATAAACATCAAAATTGCTAGAAGCTAATCTTTAAAAATACACAACCTGAGCCTCTTTCGAATTTCGCTACAATTCTAAGTACTCCTTCATAGAATATTCAATAAGCAAATTCTCAAGAAATAGGCTTGTTAAGAATACAGCAGACTAAAGAAAAGCAAGTCCCAACAATAGAAAAACACTACAATTTTGTGTAAAATAATTTACCTAGCACCTAGCCTTTAAAAACTATTATTTTAGCAGGAGCAAGAATACCAAATGAAACCATTTCACATTTAACGTGGACTCGAAACTTATTTAATCTAACTTTTGACAATTTTCACCATTTTTTTTGCACCTCAGTGGAGGGAGACCTAGCTAATGTCACTTTTGCAGTATAGGTAAAGTTCCTTAGTGTTTGGGGATAGAATCACTTTATCCACATTACGTTGCTGGCTTCGCGCCAGAGCGTTGCTGTTTCCATTTTACAGCCAACCATATTCTGAATACTCTAGACTTTATTGTAATAACAAGGAAAAATTGAAAACGAAGTGCCTTCATATTTTGTCTGTGTAAAGGAAATATTTGACGTCAGATTGATCGATCTTGTATCGTATTCCTGGGAGGTAAAGGCGAATTTTGATGTATTTGATTCGATTTAAAATGTTTGGTTACAATTTTGATTTCCTTTATTTATTTCTATACAAATCTAATACATTTTTAAATATTCCTTAAAATAAAAACAATATAAAAAATTCTTGCCCACCGGTATCGGGAACAGGGTCCCAGCTATCGGCGATCAGGGCTCCAGAGAGAGGAACCTCTTAACAATACGACCCGTGTCCACGCGTGCCGCTTTCTGAATCAAGCCCTTGATCAAGCTGCCAAACGAGAGTTTCCTCAGGTATAGGTCGAGGCTCTTGGCAATTAAGCCATGGGCTGATACGACTATTGGCACATTAATCGCTGAGTCCACATACCACATGTCGACAACCTCGCGAGCCAAGTCAAGATACTGATTTGAACATTATTATGTTGCTATTTTGTGCATTTTATTTAAATTACTAGCTTTTGCGGAACCCTAAGCCTTCTTAAAAATAAAGTAACCTAAATTACTCCTTATAACATCAGCTATCTGCCAGTAAACGTCTCGTCAAAATCGGTCCACCCGTTTCGGAGATGAGCCGGAACAAACACACACAGACAGACTAAATGTTTATTTCTTGTTTTAAGTACCGCATATACTTTCATATGCATTCACTAAAAAGCTGTTAATTCGAAATTATAAACAGACACTTCAATATTATTTATTTGTATAGAATATAACAAAACAATGATCACATCTAAGAATTGTTATACTTGGTATTTAAATCATCATTGACAAAATTACAAATACAAACACACACACATACATTATTATATTATTTATTAATTGTATACCTATATTTAAACGACTTCTCTATTAGAGGGGACGTCTGATGAGCGTAACCTAATTACATCATGGTGTAAAGACTTATCAATGCCCAAGATATGCCCCAATAACTCAGCTATTGTTTCCTGTTAAGGCTCTTTTATGCACTTACTAGCGACCCGTCCCGGCTTCGCACGGGTGCAATATATATATATATATATAAACCTTCCCCTTGAATCACTCTATCTATTACTGAAAACCGCATCAAAATACACACAGCGGACAGACAAACAGCGGGAAGCGACTTTGTTTTATACTATGTAGTGATTATGTTAAACTTCCTCATCTTCAGACCCACCCCTTGGAGTACTCTTTTCTACTTCAGAATTTACTTAAACAAACAGAACAGAACCTGACACCCAACGTGTCCCAGGGAACACTAAACCCTCCTGCAACTTGCAGCAAACTTAATCAACAAAAAGGTGCAGTGAGCAAACAACAAGTTTCTACTTTACAAAGATATTGTATTTTTTATACGGTACAACAACAAGAAAAAAGTACAAGAACTGGCTACAATACAAACGGAGATCTTTGTCATAATAAGGACCATAACACAAAAAACACGAATAAAACTTAACTTAACCCAACCTAACCTAGTTGGCCAAATTCTTTAGTCAATCTGTCTATCAAGATGTAAAAAAGTAGTATTTGTAGCAACAATGACAAATAACTGTGTACAATATACAGGGTGAATTTTCCAAGTGGGCGTGCATGGCCAAATCCGAAATTATGAGGAATAGCGAAAAATGCTCAAAGGAGTTTCGAGCCCGATTTTAATGAAAAATAAAACTGCACCATTAGATTTTTGAATAATCAATATTCCTAGCGAGGAATCGAACCCATTGATTTTGGAAAAAAAACACACACTGTATTAGGACACCATTTGATAGTGTCGCTATTAAGGATCAAATTCTTGATCTTGAGTATTTTTCGCTATTTCTCATAGTTTCGGATTTGAAGTACCTACCAATGTACTGCTGTACTACCTACTTATCTAAGAAGACCTGAAATATTGTCTGCTCATCTTATGGAGCATCATTAATAACTCATTATCATACACGCCTTCTTCAGATAAGTTAGTTACGGAACACGTAGATCCTTGATACTGGGTTTTTCTCGTCTGACGAAACTAATAATGTCACTTGTACGCCCCATCATGGTTCATTTTTAAACAATTAACGTCTATCATGAGTAAGTAAGTATAGTCGTATAAGTCATCATCTGCCTAGCCTTTTCCCAACTATATTGGGGTCAGCTTCCAGTCCAACTGGATGCAGCTGAATACCAGTATTTTATATGGAGCGACTGCCTATCTGCCCTCCACAACCGAGTTAGTACTGCCCCCTGGTAAGACTGGTTTTCAGACTTTCGGGCCACTGACTTGCTGTAACGACTGTCAAAGATCTACAAATGACAGCCGGGACCACCGGCTTTACGTGCTTTCCGAGGACACTCGGTATATAATGGGTGATCACCCATCCACGAATCAACCTAGGCAAGCACGGCTTAACCTAAAGATCCATTTGAGCGGCTGTTTTTTGGCCACGATCTAGTCTAGTAAAGTCACATAAGTAGCAAACACAATATTTTCCTAAAAATACGCTGTGCACATGGGTAAATGCGGAAGACACAGCTAGTATTCACTAACATCTATTCCAGCAAATCATCGTTTGCTTATCATTTAATTCTGTCGCTCTGGGACATAAGCGATGTGAACTGAACACATACAACTTCAAACATTAATCATCTTCAAATATATCTTAGTGAAACAATGGTACTAGTTATTGTTATACTAAAGTACCTGGCTCTAATAAACACGATGTTGTAACATGAACAAGCATATTAATATTGTATGTCTAATTATAAACTTAAACCTATATAATCTTAGTAAGTTAGGTAACTACGGAATATTAACCGCGAGCTAGTAAACAAGACGCCTCATAATGGGTATTCCTAGGCAAAGGAAACACGAAGAACAGATTGTTTTTTTTTTTAAATCGAAGCATTTATTTCAAACAAGCCCAGTTACAGATACTTTTGAATTGTCAAAGTAGATATCAAACAAAAACAAAAAAATCATCAGCTTCAGTCTCAGCCACGAGGTATATTATCTGTGAATTGACTGCAGATGCCGATTATAAAGCATTGAAATCTATGAAAAAGAACGGACATTCTTTTAAATCAGAATGTTGTTACAAAACCTTAGTTATAACATCCATGTTGAGATTATACATATAAACGAAGGACCATTAACGAATCCCAAAGGCATTTGTTCTCATTGTCATTGCGATAGTTTTTTTTGTCCTGGACCATACTTTCTAGTTACGAAGGTCAAAGTTCCTACTTCTTCATAAGTTTTTAATATTATAACTTTACTACTATGACCCCTGTATTATTTGAAAAAAGTAATGTCGTTTATCAACAATCATTTTTGCTTACTGTAGTAGTCTGTAGTGTACTTTTTGCTTGCAGTTACTTAGTTTGATGGACAGACTGCTTGATTGACGGCTTCGTGAAGGGTCTGTTTACACCTTGTATGTGAGAACGATGTGACTGGAATATTTTTTTTTTGCCCTAAGTTGAATGAGCTCTTGGTTTGCAGAATACACAATTGATGCCCCATGAGATGACGTCGCGGAAGACCACGAATGAGATGGTGGGCCGATATGGGTGTCTTATTTGGTTTGAAAGAAGTGGTGCATCATCGACGTCGATGCGAAAAGAAATCAACGAGGCCTTTGTCCAGCACTTGAAAGGTTCGAGCTAATATAATATTATAAACCAAAAGCGGTTTTCTGCATAAATTAACTAGCTTTCGCACTGGCCCGTCTCATAGAGAGGAGGCCTGTGTCCCAGCAGTGGGAACATTATAGGCTAATCAGCCTATATTGTTGTTGGGTAATTGCCACTCTACATAATCTATGGTAATGACTGCCGCTGCGGATTCAAAAGTAGCAAAACTCAATAAGTTCTCACGACCTACCCTCACCTCTCATGTGACCTTTTAAAGGTCGACAAACTTATTCAGAGAATCCCAAAGTTTCCCCACAACACATGACACTTGATGATCTCATCTCAACAACGTAAATATATCAAGCTTTCCAAATCTAATTAAAAAACTTCCAGCGTTATTAAAACCTCCACATACTGGCATTATGAAAAAAGTTTTCTATTTCGTTCAGTATGTTAAACTTCCTAAAAGGATCGGTTACACTGACGAAAGTTTGCACGAAGTTAAGTTAGTCCTGGTTTATTGTGATTGCTCTTAATACTTTTAAGGCGGTCTCGGCGCATTGCGGTGTACAATCGGAACTTAGTCAAAGAGAATAAAACTTGCAACAATATGCAATGGTTGCTTTTACTGGAGCCAAAGCGTAAACTGAGTTCAGTCGTTTATTCTTAAAATGGTGCAATCGAATGGTTTTGAATTCGAAATTCGAAATTTGGTTTTATTCTGTGATTGTGTTGATTGTGCTAACTTTTTGGTTAAGGTTTGCGCTCTCTGAGAATTTTGTCTGAATAGTTTTGTTTTATTTATGAATTTTAAGTTCTGCTGTTCATGTGTAGAAATCGGTTGTCATGGTAATGTCGTGAGTATGGGTGAAAAACAGAACTAGAAGACCTCAAAAAAGATGAATGGAACTTGTGAAAGCTGATATGGATAAAAAGGATGTGATGACGAAAAAGGAATGATGCGTTGACTGCAAATAAATTGGGCTAAGGGCAGGAGAGCGATGGTGATCTTCATTCTTGCAGTAGAGAATTTTCTTATACCATGTTAATGTTCTCATGAAAGTTTACAACCCTTTCACCCTTCAAATGAACCTTAAAAAATAGGTATGACACAATATTACAAAAACCATAAAATATAACGATGAGGGGAATCCCAAAACCTCAATGATCCAACCGTCCGCCACAATCACACTAAAAATCAACAAAATTAACGCTGAAAAATTTATTTGTTAAACAAAATTCAACATTAAACATTATTAATAAATCCGACATTTCGGTCGAATATCGCTTGTCACCGAATTTAATGCCATTCATTTAAACTGACACAGAATAACTAGTGGTTATTGTTTCCAATACGATTTCAATGGAATAAATTCATGCGTTGATTTTTTTAATAAGTTTCGGTGTGGGCGGGCTCATTCGTCGGTTTTATTTTACAAAATCATTTTAACTTAATTGATTGTCGTTAATGGTGTTGATAATTATGAAATTGTTCACTTGTATATCAAGTTCGTGATAATTACTTAGTAGCAGGTAGTGATGGCTGTTCAAAATTATTTCACGGTACGCTGTTGCATCCTCTCCATGAGAGGGAATGGGCTATAATCCACCACGGGGCCCAGTGCGCCTCGGTTGCGGCCGTGTGTCCCAGCGGTGGGAACATGATAGGCTGATTACACTATGCCTATGCTACGTGGGTTGTTCTTGGGCTGAATTTTTTTATTTTCGTTTTGGTGGTTTTGGTTATTGTGGGTTTTGTTTTTATAATAATTAAGACTCTTTTCTCTGAAAAATATCTCTCTACTCTTGGTAAACCTTTTTTTTTCACTTTTGATTTCACTTTATTTTTCATAGAACTGCACTTCCAAAAATGCAGTCACACTTCTTTCCTGAACACGCTGTATGGTAAAAAAACAGTAACAATTTCTAGTTTCAACATTGAAACTATGACTAATGATATTCACCGCTTCCATGTGCTAACTAAAATGCAGTCAATGAAGCCTCCTAATGAAGCCATCGTATTAAAGACCGGTTTTGTAAGTTGCAGAAGATCCTTGTATCACAAGATGTCCGTAGTACAATGAAGAGCCTGTTGTGTACCATTGTTAAAGCCACCATTGTTCCAAACTCCAGCCAAAGGGTTTCGCCTTTTATGCCAACGTCGAGAGCCCTCACCGCCTCTGATAAATTTACTTATAGCTGCAAGTGAAGTGAATGGCAATGAAAAGTTAAGCGGTCGCTTTTTTCAAATTAAGAATTTTTGGCAAAGGAAATAAATCTGACAGCCTTTTATGCCAGTATTAACACGCAATGGTGTGTAATAAAAAAATAATTGCTTTTTTAAGAAGGTTCAAAAGTATTAAGGTTTTAATATACCTACGATGTTGTGAGATAAGTGAATACGTTTTATATTAAATAAAGTTATGGCTCATAATTCTTGGGATTATGTCTCCTTAGTAACGGAAGCTTAAGAAATGTAAGCTTGGAATTTTCGGTAATTATGTTGATTAAAGATTTACTGACTGGCGAGTTACGCTTCTAGTTTCTGTAAGCAATATAGATTTATATCTAGTAAAAAGAGGAAGAGAACTGAAGATTTCAAGCTGAGTTTATGATAGCTAATAAAAGGATACACGGCTTTTATATTACAATGTTGTAAGCACTACTCTTAAGCAAGACTTTATCAATGAATACGAACAAGAAAAGGAGATTTTTCAGCACAAGTTCACCCATATCTCAAAATTTGCGGCACCGTAATAATAAAATAATCTTTTATCATCACAATCGTCGATTCCGTTCGCTTCAATAGGATGGAATGCGTGAAAAATCAAGTGTTTCCGCTCGAGAGCCCCCGTAACCATCGAACGGTGAACCTTTCTTTTTCAATCGCATAGGTAACAGCGATTTTCAATCAATAAACCACACATTTCCTGCATAACACGCGAGTATCCCCCAGGGTCTTAGAGACGGGATGAAAATATCAAAGCTGAAACATCACTTTTTATTGCATTCATTGCGGTTTTTCTCCGACCTTCCCATAGTTTTATTTTTCGCAAAATGGCAATGGATTGTTGTAAAGAATGGGAGGGTTATGTATCGTTTTGTATGGTAGGGTCTTTGAAGGCGTCTGGTCCATTAATCTCCGTCAGAAGTCAGAGGGTCGACCTCAAAAATCCAGCGTCCTTGCATTGTCCAGTCCTTCTGTGTCGAGTCATGGTGAACCATGGCAGAAAGATTGTGATTGATAAGTTTTACCAAGTTTATTATAAATTGCTTCTCTTGTGTATCGGACAGGCTGTAGCGGTTTGACATGAAGGGTCATAACGAAATTATATTTTCAGTGCATTCAAAATGTTTCGCACAATGTAAAATTAATCATGAAGTGCTATTAATTAGGTTGGGAAAACCATAAAACTGATTAATTAATTCTGGTAAAACAAATATTCATTAACCGATATTGACCGATATAATACGGTAACCACGTGCACTCTAGTAGCAAAATTATGGCACATTGGAGGACTTTGAACCTAGCTGTTATATTAATATTAATACGCTAAGTGGGTACGCATAATAAAGAGAAGACCTTGATTATATTTATTAAATCATAAAATTAATATTATTGTTTATTCAAAAAATATACCTATTGATAAAAACAGTCACACACAGGGACAGTGAGGCTTTTGCAAGTCTTAAAGTTTTTTTGTTTTTTTTTTAAATCCACAATTATGTACTTAATTATAAAAATGATAGTGATAGCGTGACGTTTGACAGAGACGGTGGAAGAAAAAAAACGTGTTGCACCAACCCCAAGTAACATGGGACAAGGAAGATGATGATGAAATTTTAAAAATAATGTACATAGTAATGAATAAAAACTGTCGGAGACTTTCCTAGAAATCTCTAATGAAGCACGTGTCGCACCAAAACTTTTAACCCTTAACTGAGTCGCGAAACTCCACAAGACACTGACATACATTACGTAAGAACATTATAACAAAGCAAAATTCCTGAACAAGACATCTCACTTCTGTTCCAAAAGTAATTTGTAACAAAACATTTAATTACAGTCCCAATCTTACACACAGTTCGCAACTCGATCCGCACAGAACAATAGTATCTCTCTCGACGAATCATAAAAGATTATTCTAAGTCACTCTTAAAGTTATTAATTCGACATGAAACGTTAGATAAATCAGCACACAATTCCTTGAGGGGAGATAGATTCTCTCTGCGAAATGGCCTGTTTTGTTTAAAACCATCATTATACTTGATGGAGTCTATTGTTTCGCGAAAGTGCGGGTCGAAATGGAAAGGATTATTCATTTCGCTCCCGTCAAAAGGCAGCTTTTAAAGTTCCGTAACTTAAAATGTGATGACTGGAAATAAATTCAGACTCGTTTGGCATCGAACTTGCTGTTCATTAGCATAGTGCTGTGTAACTTATTTTATGATAAAGTAGGAGTTGCTAGGGAGGGACTTCTTTTCATGATTTTCATCCAGCGTTTCGTACTCGTCTATTTTTGCTTAAAGTTTTTTTTTTATCGTATACTTACCGGCTGTACGGTAAGTTAGTTTCAATAAAATTACTGCAAAGGTATCGAAAAACAGCGCGACTTTCGCTACGATGCGAATGTACTCAACGTAATGGCAGACGCACATAACCCTTGGCCCATTCCATAATTTATTTCCCGTGATAAAAATAAAGCAAGCACATTTTCGAACGCAATTTCTATATTTAAAGGCTTTCCGTTTCGTTCCTTCGTCGGAATTTTATTTGAATAAAAATGTTTCTTTCATTACGCACATAAAAAATGTTTGAGCATACATGGCCGTCCGCGCTGGTCCAAGTGCCGCCACTAATATCTTTATTGCGTCTATACCAAATGTTTACGAGCCCTGCCCACGCTTATTGTGGCCCAACACGACACAACAAGCCGCTCTTTTCGTAATATACTGGCGATTTAGTTTGTCGTTTGCCATTTTTTTTTTATCTTAATATTACTATTTATTGTTATTGCTTTCGCAAACTATTAATGTAGCATTGGCAGACGAACCGGGTTGACAACCATCTTTGTTTGATGATTCCTCTTTATTATTCGCCTCTGTTAGCTTCATGTGTTTATTTTTTTTTTTTGCCTGTCGATGATAATGGACTTAGCCGTAGACTAAACAAAACTTTGTTATTTAGTTTCTACTAAGAGTTTTTATATTACTGTTCAGAATACTTTTTGATGAAGGTTTTTATTTTCTTACATAATCAACTTTCATTAAACTTTGAATTGATTCACCAAAACCAGATCTGAATAATTTATTCGCTACTTTTTACTGAGTTGCTTTAACTTTAAAAGAACAGTCATTATAAACAGATAGGCCAGTATTTTTAATTCTATTTTTATTTCAATAGAGCATAAACTTCAAATTCGTGATAATTCTTTTGAGAAGACATTAATCTCTCATTCTGAGCTATAACCCTGAAGATGTACTTTAAACTCGAAAGTACAAATTCAAGCACTCAAGCTTATGGTTCCCATAACCGTTTGAGTCTCATCTCGCAAGACATCTTAAATATATTTAACAAGCACTTAACCGCATAGAGATTGGCCATCGTCTTCCAGAGCAGGAGTGTCACAAACTTAGAATACGGCCATATTTCAAAGTAACTTTGGATTGAAAGTGATGGGGTTTTGAAAAAGTTTAATTTAGTGTATTGGTCGCAATTTTATGGGGCATAATGTGAAAATTTGCCAAGAATTTTTGTTTTATCCAGGTCAACGGTAAAGTAATACAAGATTATCAGTATAATTTGACTGCGTTACGTAAAAAAATCTTTGACAGTCGTTACAAGTAGTCAGTGGCCCGATAGTCTGATATCCAGTCTTACCAATAGGTAACGTATTGCCCAGTTCTAACTGGGTTTTGGAGGTCAGATAGGCAGTCGCTCCATGTAAAATACTGGTGTTCAACTGCATCCGGTTAGACTGGAAGTTGACCCCAACATAGTTGGGAAAAGGCTAGGCAGACGATGAGTACGTACAAAGCAGGCTGAAAGAATGTGCAATAAAGGGTGTAACGAGACTCTTAACGAAGCCGAAAGGCACTTGTCCTGGGATGTCATTGAGATCATTTTTTGTTCTTGACCATTGCTGGTAACTTTCTAGTTACGGAGACATTGGGGGTCAAAGTTACAACTTTTTCACAAGTTTTTTTTTTTAAATACTTGGTTTTAATGTAAGAACTTTACTTTATACACCTCCACGACCCCCGTACTATCCAATCCATCCACATATCCATTCACATATCGGAGTCCTACCGTGAAACGTGATTTTTCATCCTCAAAAAAAAGTCGTTTCCCAGCAATATTTTTTGCGTAAAGTTATTTAGTTTGATGTACATAATGCTTGGTTGACGGCTTCGTGAAGGGTCCGTATACATCCTGTACATAGCTCCATTTTCCCGTACCTATATGAATTGCGAATTTTCAGGCTCAACTCAGAGTGCCTGCCAGCTCCACACAGCCTAAGTATATCATTATAAATCATCCCTTGCCAATTTCGGGCACTTCATTACAAAACGATATGTGTTCGAGTAATATATGGAGGTCGCCATCTACCGTCCACAACTGTCAACTCAACAAAAAAAAAATTGTGTGGAAATATGGAACAGCCGTATGATATATCCGACCCATGTCAAACTGCTATACTCAGAACGATGTTATTTGAAAATAAATAGGTGCCCACCTAATTTGCATGGGACCTCCCTCTGTTATACCAGATAGGGTACAGTAGTGACGTTTTTGTATTTATGTTGTATATGACACTTTTAGTTCCGGCCTGTTTTTGTGGGATCGGTTACTTTTCGACCCTTGGAGGGTAGGAGTTTAATATGATGTCATAATGTTGCTCTTGTTCCAAGTAAAGGGGAAGGCGTAACGAGTTTTGTCTCGAGGATGTCGCTAGGTGGGTTTGAAAGTAATATGAGTGTATTAGCATAATTGAGGAGATGTGCAGAAAGTTCTACGTTTATATTTTTGAAAGTTTCGGAAATGTGAATAGAAAAGATTACAATGCATAAAAACTTTCTCTATTAATAACATAACATAACATTACATCACGCGTGTAAACCCCGAAGAGTTAGGCAGAGGTGTACCTAATAGTACCGATTTCGCCAGTTATGTTTAAGCCCCATGTAATAGGAGGCGAGCCTATTGCCATTAAGCGAACACAAATCCAGACTGGCCATCCAGGTGGCTGTTATTGAGAAATTCCTGATAGTAAAACCCAATAACACTTTGCCCGACTTGGGAATCGAACCCAGGACCTCATGCTCAGCAGTCGCGCTTGCTACTAGACCATCGTGGCAGTCCAACGAGGCAGTTTCTTTGCTGCTAGTTGATTTATAAAGCAATTTTAGATAACCATTAACATTAGCCCTGCTGCTACATTTTTACTTTGAAAAAAATTTCGGTAAAAGAAAACGAGATATTTTAATATCATCTGTGTTCAAAACCATAAACGTCCCTACACACATTTATAATATACGCAAAATAAAACATAAATGTATTCACCCCTGTATGGTGAGTGCTACATCAAAGGTTTCAATTTAAATGCCATCAGCACTTATTTTGTGTGTACAAACATTTTACATTTGTCCATTTGCAATCAGGGGTCATCGAATTGATGGTAAATAAAGGGTTCAAGGTGGACTTTTCATCTTTTTCACCATTTTATTTTACGACTCTTCGGTGAATTATTCATGTGGGTACGATTATTTAAAAGTTAAATGCATTGACATTGAAACAAAGCGATTTCCAGTAGTAATTAAAGATTTATTAATGATTTTCTTTATACAAAGTGTAAACGGAGCCTGCACAAAGCCTTTAACCCAGCATTCTGTACATCAAACTAAGTAATTCTACGCAAATCAATTGCTGGGAAACGCCTTTTTTTGGGGTGAGAAATCACTGTTTACGGTAAAACTCAATGTAACTCAAAACATTGTGCCGATGGATGTGTTGAATAGTACAGGGGTCATGGATAAATTTAAAGTAAAACTTGTATTTAAAAAAAAATAAACCTTCAATATCTCCGTAACTAGAAGGTTCCCAGGTAGGGTCAAAAACAAAAAAATTATCGTAGTAACGGAGAGAACAAGTGCCTTTTAGCTTCGTTTTTAAATCCATTATGTAGACATCTCGGCACCATGGGGTCCTGGCTATTGGAAGGTAAGGAAAGAATAAAAATGTCAGCCAAGAGACACTCGCAGATGCCCGATAGATAACTTTAAATGTATTGACTATTGTGACACCTACAGACGCTTTTTCCTGTAAGCACTACGGAAGACCATCGAAGGATAAACAAAAGATATTTGGCCATTTTTATAACACTCCTTTATATAACAGTAATATCTCAGTGGAAAAGATACTTGAAACTCTTTTTCATAATGATTTATTTCTGTCTTTACTCTTAATGATATGCAGCCTGGTTTTATTTTAAATGCGCCAAATAAAACCAGACTGAATATCATTAAGCAGATTAAAATGTTTGAAGATTGACATTGCTTCCGAACGAAGGATTTCAGACAAAAAATAATTTAACAATTAATAATTTAAAATATTTTAACAATTTAGTATTAATTGTATGGATACAGTTGCCGGTCACAAATAAATTAATTAATTTAGAGCACTCGACATCTTTTTGAAATTCGTCAAACATTTCTATAAAAATCGTAAAGTAAACGAAATTAACGTGATTTTAAACTGATGGGGCAAATTTTAATAAGGTACTGTGTCCAGTAGTGAAGATGTGATTTATTTATTTTATTTTATTTTTATTTTTATTTATTTGGAACAACAAACAATTACATAATAAAGCATAGGAGAGACATACAACTTAAAATTAACAATTATGTAATCAGCGGCGTTATTCACAGAATATATAAACAAAATATTAATAACAACCTTCAAAGAAAAGTTAAAAGTGACAAAAATATGAACGAAACAAAAAACAGTGATTTTAAACTTTTAAATAATACGTTAGTGCATTTATTATGAAACATAATAATCTATGAGTAAAAGGACAAGATGTCTAATTCCTTGATTGCCTTGTGAGTCGAGTTTCGGAATCTTCCACGTGCTGCACAGAATAAATCGATGTCAAGAAAGTGTTTATTATAATTGTCAACAAGACGTCGCAACGGTGCTCGAACACCAGCATTTGTTCGACATGCTCTCACTGCAAACAACGGTTGCTTGCGCACTGCACGCAAATGCATTCTTCTGGGAACTAAATAACAAATTCTGTTGCATATATCAGAACAGTCGTAAGTGTTTCTGCAGAGGTCGTACAAGAGCACGGTCTCCAGAAACATCCGCCGGCCAGTAAGACTTAGAAGATTATATTTTCTCAGTAAATCGACATAAGACGCAGAAGAGTGAAAGCACCTATAAGTCATAGTTCTTAAATATTTCTTTTGTACCATTTCCAAGCAGTTGGAATATTTAATGTATAGGGGATTCCACACTGCAACTGCATACTCTAATTGAGATCTAATTAAGGTCTTGTATAGATAAAGGTAGGTTTGAGGGCGCACGAATTCAGTGGCTGATCGCATAACAAATCCGTACATGCGCCAAGCCTTGTTTACAATTGTATTTATGTGTACATCAAGATGAAGCTTGTCATCAAAAATGACACCCAGATCGCGAACCATGGTAACTCTATTTAAAGTGACATAATTTAGAGAGTACTGGTATCTGAAGATGTTTTTGTTTTTGGTGATGTTCAAATAACAACATTTAGGCACGCTAAGTTTTAGTTTATTACACACGCAGTATTCAGACAGTCTATTTAAGTCACTTTGCAAAGCAAGACAATCGCTAGTGTTTTTAATCGGCCTGAATATTTTTAAGTCATCTGCATATAAAAGAAATTTTGAATTTTGGAAACATTTGCCTATGTCGTTAATGAACAAAATAAATAGAAGGGGTCCCAAAATCGATCCTTGAGGAACACCTGATGTCACGGCTATAGAAAATGATTGATAACCATTAATCACAACGCGCTGCGTCCTTTTGGAAACATACGATGAAAACCACCTCAACAGGTTCCCACGTATACCATTAAATGCAATTTTGCGCAATAGCAGCTCGTGGTCAACCTTATCGAACGCCTTCTGGAAATCAGTATAGACTGAATCTACTTGAATACCTGCATCCATGTCATTAAAAATGTATTCTGAATATGCTACAAGATTTGTTACCGTAGATCTTCTTTTAACAAATCCGTGTTGTTGTGTAACAATAACATTATGTAGCAACGGATAAAGTACACTATGTACAAGCTTTTCAAAGAGTTTCGATAAGGTCGACAATATTGATATTGGGCGATAGTTCTCAACGTCATCTGCAGGACCTGACTTGTGCACCGGTGTTACGTTAGCTCGCTTCCAAGCATCAGGAAAGATTCCTTGTGACAGGGATCGATTAAAAATAATTTGTAGAGGAACGCAAATGTTCTTAGCTGTATTTCTGAGAAATATTGCAGGAAGTGCATCGGGACCAGGCCCTTTTGAGATATCTAAGGATTCCAGATGCCTTAATACCTGCTGAACTGAGAATTGAATATTGTTCACAGCAGTACAGTCCTCAGAACAATCTGCGTTTGAGCAGAAATCATTTGACAAAGTGGAAGGTTCATAGACAGATTTAAAATATACAGAGAAAAGATTGCAGATTTCATTAGGGTTGTTCGAAGATTGATTTTTGAAACGCACAGTAGAGGGAATTCCTTTGGATGACTTACGGTTCGCGATGAATTTCCAAAAATAATTGACATTTAGTTTAATACTGTCCTCAACAGTATTGATATACCGGTCATAACAATTTTTGCACTCAACGCGAAATCGGGATCTAAAAAGCGAAAACTGTTCATAATCTGACAAATTTTTATATTGTTTCCACTTTGTCCAAGCTCTACACTTGTTCCTGAATATATGTATGAGAGCCGGTGAGAACCAAACTGGGAACTTCGATGACTTTACTGATGTTAAAGGAATACGTGTTTTGATAACATTAAAAATTATATTGTAGAAAACCTCCAGTGATTCTTCTACAGAGCAGTTACGTAGAGAAGATTCCCAGTTTATTTCCGATAGATCTTGGTTAACACCATCATAATTAGCCTTGAAATAGTTAAATCTTTAAATTGTATTACGTCTCATATTACTGTTTCGTGTCTGGAAGGGAATCATTACATAAAACGGGGGATGGTATTGGTCCGGAGGCAATAAAAGATCATTAGTTTCGCACACAGTGCAGTCACCGTTACTGATAAAGAGATCGAGTATATTATTACGTATGTTTTTATGTGTGTTGTACTGGATAGCGTTATGTGTGTACAGAAAATTACTCACAACTCCACCAACAGGGGGGTTATTTCCACAGACCTGACCAAAGGTGGAGTGGTTACTGACGTTGGTATCCCAAACAAGAGCAGGTAAATTGAAATCACCGATCAGGTAGAACCGTTCAACGTCAGTATCGTCAAGGTAGGCATCCAACATTTGAAAGTAGGCATCATAGACGGATTCCGGAGTTTTTGGTGGTACATAAGCTGCACTAATCATATGCAATTTACCCCTTTTTATGCTAGGTATCTGAATAATAACATATTCAATGTCGGCATATAGAGCTGCAACAGGGTTGATTCTAAACGCACGTAGTGATTTGAGAATTGCTACCAGGGTTCCACCTCCTTCCTTCTTACCAGTGGTTACACGGTCGCGGTCGCACCTGTGTACAGTATAGCGATCATCAATGAATTCGGCGTCAGATATCTCCGGCGTAAGCCAGGTTTCCGTTAGGACAATAATGTCGTAGCAATTAGCCAAAATATTTACGTATAAAGTATGCAGTTTGGTGCGGACCCCCCTACAGTTCTGATAGTAAACAGTAAGAGACTGATCATCCATTACTGAAGAAAACACTACAAATAAGTAGGACATTATTGTAAAACATTAATAAAGCCTTCATGACCACAAGTGAATTGCGTAACACGACAGCGAAGCAATACAGGCAATATAGTGGCACGTGAAACAAAAGCTTGAGCATACAGACATAAACTAAAAATAACTCAAAGGGTAGTTGCAGTTTGAAAAGCATTGAGAGAAAAAAGTAAGCGTAAGCAAAGCAATCAATAAGATAGACACAATACAATGATGAAATAGTAAATAACTGGATTTGGCAAAACAAAGACATGAAAACAGATAAGTACGATTTGAAGTTCTGTATGTTGACAGTGTCAATGATCAGAAACTGGAAACCCAGCTGCCGGCGAGGCGGGTTTAATTTTACCAACGTCCTGTGTAGATTTAATGGCGAATGCTCGCGCTCCTTCCTTTTCTCTAGCAAGAATGGTGCCGTTCTTGACCCACACGAACTTGAAGTTATGTTTGGTGGCTGCATTACGACATTCCCGAAACAACTGCTTATTTTTCAGGGTCAAATGCTCATGGACGTAAATAGGTAGTTTTGAGTTTGAGAACCCAAGCAAATCTGCGTCTAGTTTCTTAAATAATCTGCAGGCGCTGAGCATGTTGTCTCTGAGTATTCGGGAAGTAAACTTCACAATAATGTTTTTGGGTCTATCGCTTTGTTCATGAGCATGGGGGACGCGATGTACGGCTACTACGTCTTTCTGAGTCACTTTAAAATTTATTTTAGATCCGATGTTTTCTATTAGGGTGACCAGATTTTCACCTCGCCTTTCAGGCACGTTGCAGCATTTTGCTCCGAGCATTTTGTTCCATGTTGTCTATCTTAGCAACTAGACCAGCCATAGTCACTTGCAAGTCCGTCATATTTTTACTATGTCTTTTCAAATCAGCGACTTGCTCCTGGATGTCAGTTTGTTCGTCCATGGTATGTTGAACCGACTTACGCATTTCGACTAGTTCTTGTGTCAGTGCATTATGTTTCTCGTCTTGTTTTTTAATGCTTTGCTTAATAGACAGCTGTTCCGAGCGGAGAAAACTTACATCGCTTTTTATTGCGGTGGTGACTTGTGTTAGAGCTGCCAATTCCGTTGTTATATTGGCAACGCTATCGGATATTATGGATAATCGCGCATCCATGTCGAGTCGCCACTCGCTCAAAGTATTTTTCAAATCAAGTGATAAAGCACTAATCGCCTCAGTAAATTCCGATTCAGGTTGTTTGCGTTTACGGTATTGCTCGTCACTCGGCCCAGGCGTTCTATTCAAATCAGTGTCAGAAGAACATTTAATTTTAGTGTCAGGTGAGCGTAACATGTTTATTTAAAATATATTAAGATGTACTTGTCACTACTTAGCTTGTAATATTTTGATCCAAATATGCGACAAATGCAGATTCTGGTGCTTAGACGTGCTTCATAAACGAGTCCATAAATGTCAAAACAGGTTTCTATCCAACACGATAACGATGTGTCACCGGCCGGCGTAGCGCGCCGTTATGGACCTTACGCGGCTCGCGGAACTGCGATGTTCCCGTGCACTAGCCGTGATCTTCGAAGAACCACTCAATGATTTGCACTTTAGTCAATGTTTTATGATTGTTTATTTAACACTTTTTAGAGTTGTTTATTTGTACAAACTGCACATATGTATTAGTTCAATGCATCTATGTGTCCCAAAGTAAGTTTTGGAACACTTAATTAATTTTAACGATTTATCAAAATAAGAGGACTGTAAACTTCAAACTATACTTTGATGCGCGTTTACGGAGAATGGAATGGAATTTAATATTATCTGCCCTACATCTGAGGTTGTCTTGAAAAGATCGCTTTTAGCGATAAGACCGCCCATTGTGTCACCCTATGTGAAACGTTTTCTTTTATGAATGTTACTTGTATGGTGTACATAATATAGAATACTCTGTTCTATTCTATTTTGCCCATTTTAAACTTTCGCCTTTTTCGTAAAGATAATATTTATCTTTTTAATACCAGCTGTCAGAACAATATTTTCTTTTCGTCATTGCTGAAATAAAGCGATTTTCTTATTGATGTTTCTGTTGTACCTACCAATGATCATTCGAAAACGAAATTCCCGATAAGTGTCCTTAATTTTGAACAAGCGGAGACAACTATGATTTTACGCAATAATACTGGTTGCTCATTATTCTAAACAATCTTATATTCGATATTGAGGAATCGTAATCGTTTGCGTTCACTAATGCCAAAATAGAAATACAAAATAGAATGTAATTGAAAACCTTGTGGATCATTTAATATCTACGATCAAAGAATTACATATTAAGGCAATACGTTTTTTTTTAAATTCAATAATTAATCCGTTAACTCTTCGAAAAAAAAACATCGAGTGAAGTTAAACAAAATTATATGCACGAGAAGAACATGCAGCGCCGAGAAAATTTAATTAGCATCCATACAGACATGAAATGATAAAATGAACCCATTTAAAGCTACTTCACAAGCACTAATTAAGTCTTGTGGCTAAGAAATCTTTTAATATCCTTATACCACCGTATTCTGGAGCTGGAATGAGTATCTAAACCATAATATCGTTCTTGTGGAGCAATTTCAAGGAGGCCAATTGAATTCATAGAAAATCTTAAACAAAGATGAGAGCCGACCAATTTGCAACAACAAACATTGAAATAGAAATTGTGAAATTGGTGACGAATAAACTGTTTTTAGCTCCTTAAGTTACTGAGGCCACTCGATCGCGATGGAAATCATTTTCACTTGAAATCGGGCGGGGGAACGCAACAGGCGTTTGAGCGATGGCTGACGATCAAAATATTATGCTTAACGCTAGTTTAAAATTGGTTCATGTTTTCTTAGTAAAATCGCTTGTAAATGCCTACTAACAATCCGGTAAATCAGCCATTGAAAAATCAGTCGGGTAAAAAAACTTAACATTTGTTTTTGATGTTACTTTTAAAGGGTTTTTATTAATGCAAAAACTTAAAATCAAACAATTATCTTGATAAGGTGACGAACAATTTAAGTAGTTAGTCACTTTGTTTAACAATTACTTTTTCTAACCGTACAAAACCCTTCACTAACATAATATGACCCCAACAATTTTGGCAGTGACATCACTCAAAAAAGCAACTCACTTTCTGGCAGTCATTTAAAAAAGGGAGAAAAATTAAAATTAATTATTCAAATTTAATGTCCCGCTTCCCGCTTTCAGTGTACCGGTATGAACAGACGGCGTGCCTCCGAGATAATAAAATTTAAAAGGGCAAACTTCGTCGGCCATAGGACGGAATGAAAAGTGATTTGCCTAATCCACTTCTCAATTTTCCAACTCACTGGTCTTTGAGAATTACAGTCACTATCGACCTCAACTCTTGTATGGTTTAAGGGTTGTGGTGAAAACGTTTGCATTTCAGACAAGATTTTAACTGTTTTAGTTTTATTACAGAATAATAGCTTCCTCGATTAAGAGGCAGACATCCATATTTCGTCTATTATTTTTAACCGACTGCGGCGAAGCCCAAAAGGATGGTTATCTATTTGACCTGTATGTATGTATATATACCTGTTTTTTTGTTCCTTCGTAACTCCTAAACGGATGAACCGATTTGGATAAATTATACGTCAGTAGATACTTATTGGTAGTGTCCCTGGCTAAATTAAGTTTAATATTGGAAGCCAACCCCAAAATAGTTGGGAAAAAGCTTGGCAGATGATGAGTTAAGGCGTTTCTCGCAGATCAAATGTTACCAGTGACGTGCTGTTCAACGTATCACACTTTATTTTGGTATCTCTGTGAACCATATTAAATAGGACCTTATTAACCGACTCTACTTTTTTTTTCTACTACATTTTCTCTAAAAATGTATCCATATGATCCCTATCCACAATTACTGAGAGACCTCTTGCATCATCATCTTTGGGACCACCTGTTCACATTATGGTATTGTAGGTCCACCGCATGTTGGCAAGAGTCACGTACATAACATGTGCCTCGTGGCTGAATATGTAATAACAGCCGCACGGATCGATATTCAAGGTTAAGCAGCTCTTGTCAAGGTCGGTCCGTGGACTGGTGACCATCTATTACATACTGAGTTTTCTCCGGGTCTCGCTAAACACGTTAAGACTTTGTTCACGGCTGTTATTTGTAGATCTATGGTATATATTCAGTGGCCCGAACCAGTGGTCGTCTGACAACCAGAAGTAGCGTACCTATTAACCATCACCAACTAGGTTTGGAAGTCAGATAGGCAGTTGCACCATGTAAAGTATTAGCATGTATTCAGCTGCATCTGGTAATACTGGAACCCGACCCCAACATAGTGGGGTAAAGGCTAGGTAGATGATGAGTTAAGGCGTTTGTCGCAGGTCAAACTTTAACACTGATGTGCTGTTCAACTTACCATACTTTACTCTGACCTGCCCGTGAGCCATAATAAATAGGACCATAATAACCGACTCTGCTTTTTTTTCTACAACATTTTATCTAAAAAAATATATCCATTTGATCCCTACCCACAATTATTTAAATTCCTCTTGCAACCTCATCCTTGGGACCACCTGTTCTCAGTATGGTATTGTAAGTCCACCGCATGTCTGGCAAGAGTCACGTATATAACATGTACTTATCATACTTAGGTTGAGAAGTATAATAACAAGATTAATACATGTAGTATAAGTTCTATTCTTTTATTCTATAGCCGTCATTGTGCAAGACAAGATATTATTCAAGAATAAGATAATGTTATCCTTTTCTTTCCTGTTCTTACAACAATATTTAATCAGTTCTTAGACTTGGCTGTCAAACAAAGGAATAGTTTTATTAAAGAGCCTTTATATTCGAGTTTTGTTTTAAAAGTAACTAGCGACTATACAATAACAATATAGAGTGATTCAAGAGGAAGGTTTTTATATATATAAACCTACCTCTATCCTATCTACTACTGAAAACCGCATCAAAATCCGTTGCGTAGTTTTAACGATCTAAGCATACATAGGGACAGACAGACAGCGGGAAGCGACTTTGTTTTATACTATGTAGTGATAATGTTTCCACATCGAAGTTGCTAATTTCCATATTACACTGTAATATTTTATAACAGCAATCGGAGATAGATTGATTTATTAAGTAGCTATTGTTATTTACACGAAAATATTTGTAAAAAAAGAATGTTAAAAACGAACACTTTGGAAAAAGTCTCTACTCATTTAACTGACGCTGATTGACGTTTTTGAATTCACGTTTAAAAAACCTTTTTTTGGTGCCATTACTTTATTTTTAAACCTTTTAGCTAATGCCAAAAAATACTTCGCTGCTATTTTCGGTACGGAGTTACTGCGCCCTTTTAAACACATTCTGGTTATATTCAACCTTATCTAACTCACACTTTGTGTAAATTTTTAACTACTCTGTGTATTTTGATTAAACAACAGAATTAGAGCTTATCCACCTGTCGTTGAGTCGTTTTTGACGTCCATTATAGTAAAGTAAAACTATATCTAATAATGATTTTATGTGAAGGTACAGTCAGCGAAAAAAAGCGTTAGTCCCCTTTTAGTATTTTTAGGGTTCCGTAGCCGAATGGCAAAAAACGGAACCCGTATAGATTCGTCATGTTTTTCTGTCTGTCTGTCCGACCATACGTCACAGCCATTTTATTCCGAAACTATTAGGACAACACAGTTGAAACTTGGTAGGTAGATGTATTCTATGAACCGCTATACGATTTTTATACAAAAATAAAAGATTAAGGGGCTCCCCCCTTAATCTTTTATTTTTCTCCTCATACATGGAGCAGCAACTAAAAAAAATTCATCAAACCTATATGTGCGGGATGTCGATAATAGATTGGTATTTAAAAATGACATTGAGGTTCCTAAAACCATTTTTTCTCAATGTCAATCATTTGAAAGATTAAGACTTCCAAAATGGTAAAATCAAAGTGAAAGCTCGTGAACACAAGAAGTTGGCAGATTCGTCTCAGAACTAAATTGTTGCAGTTTTTCTTGTTTATCTCTCTTAACTTTATATATGTATGTAGATAAAAAAAAATATTATATATTATTATTATTATTATATTTGTTTATTCTTTAATTTTTTTAGTTATAAATATTTTCTAGTCTTTTATTCTGTTATTGCACCTACTTTATATTGTCTCTGCATCACCCTAAGGTAGACTGGTAGAAAATGCCTATGGCATTAAGTCCGCCTTTGTGCAGTTTTTTTACTTGTGCATAAAGTTTTAATAAATAAATAAAATGTGTCCCACCTCTAATTTCTAAAGTAGGAGGAGGTAAATTCTGAAAAAATGTAAGATTGTAGAAAGTAAAAAAACTTTCAACGAAAATTGGTTTGAATAAGATTTGAAGTTACGTTTTTGAGAAATGGGGCTTTTTCATCAAACTGCAGCAGCAACTTTGTTTTTCATTAACATATTATTATGAAAAACAAATTTAGTTTTGTTGTTGAATGTAATACAATACAACATATGAATAAGCCTTCAAAATATTTTATTATATTGTTAGGTGCTACGGAACCCTGGGTGAGTGTGAGTACAACTCGCAGTTGGCCGGTTTTTTGTGTGCACGATATTCCTTATTTGCTTAACTGCATACTGAATATGAACAAAGTGACGAAAGACTTCGACCCTTGACTGTACATTCAAGAAATAGAATTAAACCAATACCTGACCTCATCTGATCATTTGTGTTGTAGACATAAATAGATTATTACTATATGACTAATTTCATTTATCCGTCTGAGTATTGCTAGTATACAGTAATACAGGCTAGGTGCTAATTGGGTTTCGCCCTAATCCCTCTACTAGTGTATTGAATACCTTTATTTCAATTAAGGTTATCTGTCGTAGGAATTCATTAGGAATGAGAATAATCTTTAGAATTTTGATGGTTAAGCTCAATGAGAGCTCTTTGCTAAATAATAACAAATGCTCGGGTTGATTTTCACGTTAAGCAGCGCTTGCTTAGGTTAGTCCGTGGATGGGTGACATACCGAGTATCCTCTATGCCTCGGAAAGCACGTTAAATCTTACCAAGTATTACCCTGCACTAACTGGGTTTTGGAGGTCAGACAGGTAGGCGCTCCATGTAAAATACTGGCATTCAGCTGCATCTGGTTAGACTGGAAGTCGAGCCAAACATACTTGGGACAAGGCTAGGCTAATGATAGTATTCTACTTAATAATAATAACGAATCATTTGGGCAGGAGCGTATATCACTAAAATCCGGTACACGTCCTCGGAAGATACGACTTACGACAAGACAATCAGATAGCCAATCGTGCGCGTCAAGTGTTTTCTCTGTTTGGATACGGAAACTTCGTAAGTCGTATCGCGGTGACCCGTAGTATGCCATGAACAGCTTCTTTCGTCGTCGCTTGAGCGTATAGTTCGTGGCTTAGAGGTAGGATACAATGAATCTATATACATAAAGTTATAGGTAGGTTAATATTATTGTTTAAAATTACAACATCAGTAACCTCATGAGACATCCGATTAAATCTAACAACCAACACAACAAAATCCACCTTAACACAATGCGATAAAGACTGTTACCTAATATCGGTATCTCCGTTACCCACCGGTGAGTTTTTCTCGAAAAGATAATAACTCGAGATCCTATTGTCGCCAGGATCTTTATATTAATTACAGACATAAAAATGATTAATGACAAGAATCTGGAAACAATGCTTAGGAATCCATATTTATTGGACGCCCTCGCCCGGTATTTGTCATCAAGACAAATTATTTGCCCAATGTTTGTCTCCGCCATTTTTAATATTTCCCCCCTTTTTCGTTTATTTTTCTGTGATGTTATTTATTTGCTGCTGATATTAATTTGCAACACTTTTTTGTTGTCTGGATTTAATTATAATGACAGATATTTGATAAGAAGTCATCTATCAAAGACTATTCTAGAAACTTTACCCTCCTTACCAACTATTGGTCAACACTTAATTTCGAACCCAAAACTATTTATAGCTATGGCACACTTTCACAGAACTTCACAAAGAAAACCTCAGGCATCTTAGTAATCATCTGGTCAACCTTTGATCGTTCCAACCTTTATACAATTGACCGTTGCTAAGAAACACTTAACGAGGTCTCCCACCCCCCTCGTAATGTTCCACAATTGATTGTTTAAGAGGGGGTCGTAATACAGTTAGAGGGGTCAACTTATGTTGGTCTTTACACGTTTTTCAAACAAAGCAAATCAATAATTCAAGAATCGGGACGCCCGGCGGTCCGCTGGAAATATTTCCTTTTATTTTTCTCGTTTGAAAGATGCTTTTAAATTTTTATAGAGAAACTTGGGGTTTTAGAGATAAAAGCGCTAAGTAAAATTGTGAGTGTTTTCCCGCCTTTTTGTTACGTAGAAATAAGTAGGTACTGGGTAATTTTCTTAACATTGCATTAGGTGGAATTTTAGGTAAACTGCAAAATAAACAGGCAAATCTAGTAAAGGAAAACAGATCGTTGATTTCAGACATAAAAAGCAGCAACTGTGCC
Organism: Noctua fimbriata; assembly: GCA_905163415.1. Classification (NCBI taxonomy): domain Eukaryota; kingdom Metazoa; phylum Arthropoda; class Insecta; order Lepidoptera; family Noctuidae; genus Noctua; species Noctua fimbriata. The sequence continues at coordinate 3,519,121 of LR990942.1, read as the reverse complement.
CTGAAACTCCCCTTCTATAAAAAGAACCTCAAAGAGCAGAACGATTCGTGGTAAAATAAGTGATCAACCGTGTAATACCTCTCAGTTCCTATAAAATACACACATTCAAAATGGCGCTTATTGTTTTGTAACTGATCTATCTAGTCACTGTACTTAGCATAAACTAAAGACATTCGAATATTTACGAGCGGTAAACGGGATAAGACAAAGAAAATCGTAACCCAATACGTGTTACTTAGTAACAAATCGCTCTGTATAGTGCACACGCTCTCTTGTCAGGTAGCATTCGCGTGTCGAAATCGAAAATGTTTGGGGTCAAAATGTTCGGGGTCAAAACGTTCGGCGTCAAAATGTTCGGGGTCAAAATGTTTGTATGACTTTATTCCCAATGTTTGCTCTATAATTCTTTTAAATCTCTCTGACATAAACGAAGGTTAAACTTCAAATGATCACATTTTGTTTACGGTATAAAGTAAAATCCGTATAAACTGATTTCTTGTAACAAAGTTACTTTGTGAGTCCTGGGAAGGTATTATCTAACGAACCTAATTAGCTTGACGGCGGATTTTTCACCGTAATTCAATATCTTTAAGTAAATTCCTGAATGTTTTCTCGAGTGTCTCTCTTTGATTTATTTTTATTGTTTTCTTTGATGAAGAATACCTTGATATTGGCTATCTTCTTTTATTCTTTGCTAGGTTTTGTCCGTGACTTCGTCTGCAAGGACTTTAGTGTCCGTTTTGCGGGATATTTAGAGTAAGTATCCGTTCCATAATAGTATTTGTATGCTGAAATAGCTTACGAATTTGAACAAACAATGAATTCGGCACATCATTAAAGACAAAAATAAAAACAGCTGTTTTATACAAAAGTTCTAAACATACTCGGTCAAAATGTGGGGAACCGCAGATTTCGATTTTTCATGGTGTATGATTTTCTCAGATTTAAAAAAAAACTGTGGTTGACTGCTACTATACTAAGCTTTGTTAAAATTAATTATCGAAAAAATTAATACAAAATTAACCGGGAAAAATGTTATATTTAACAAACAAACATGAGCTTATTCATATTAAAATTCTACGAAAAATAATAAACTAAATTTTATTATTTTTTTTACTACAGCTTGTAATAGAATATTTGAAGACCTGCCCAGCAATATTTTTTTTTTCCCAAATATAACTAATTTCTTCACACCCACAGAACATACTATCAGTTCAAGGAAAGTTATAACAGTTCAAGGGAACGCTGTGACCTTCAGGTGTTTCGTGTGAATTATTTAAAAGTTGCGCACAGATATTTATTGCTTTACCCACCGGCCGCGCCGAGAAAAAGGTGAGCCTCGGTGATCGCGAAACTGCGTGAAAAACTGCTTTGAATTCAAGTTATTCCGATTGATATTTTGTGGAAGAAATATGTAAATGTAATTTAAGAATTTATTTAGTATTCAAATAAGGAGGCTTCACGTTTTAAGGCTTTCGTCATACGTCAGAATGGTAGACATCGTTCCAAATGGGTTCCTCAATTTGAGTGCGTTCAGAAAGTTGGCAATGTGTCAAAAAGCTGTTAAAAAATTACGCCGTTTTGGTTTATTAAAACACCGAAATATTTTATGTCCCTTAAAGACATTTGTGGTAAATATCAGAGGCGTGCAAAATGGATTAATAATTTTCACAAATTTTTCGCTAAACGATTAATTCATAACCAAAAAGTTATTCATTTAGCCTAAAACCGATTCTTAATAATAATTTAAACTGTACTTTCTTTGTTCTTACCAAAATTCTTTGAGGCTTTGTGTATAGAGTTAGCAAATTCTATTCTTATTTATAACAGGCCGTTTGTCCATGAAAAACAAAGTCCGAGTGTTAAATTATAAAAAAGGAACGAATAACATTTTCTAGGGTTAATTTAGCGGTTGCTTAGAATAAATCTTTGTGAGGTTTCATTTGTTTCTTTCTTCCGATTCGCCTTGGATTGGGCGAGGAAATCGGACCGTTCGCGAAGTAATAATGTACAAAACATGAAAGAAAATCAAAGGTTCGACCCTCAGTTTGAAGGTATTGATATGTTGTTGGGGTGATCAAAAATGTCTGAGGGGAGATTTTTGGTGAAGAATGTTGCTAGCAAACACTTTCATGTCTGAATTAAAAGTGAATGCTTTTTGTTTTTTTTTTTTAATATTTATTTATTTAAAGAACACAAACATAAGCCTTGTTCTGATATATTATAACGCGTATGTTTCGGTTATGTAGAACAAGTTTAATTTTCGATTCAGAGCCCTACTCCACTGTAACAGGTGTTGGTTTCCAAGCCGGACTTAGTAAAATTGTTTGGCCTAACAAAATATTACGTTCCTCTCAGGAAAAACCTAGTAAATAAGCTCCTTTCTATCATCTTTTCATCCAAAATCTCCTCATTCCGTATCAAATGATCTCTGAAACGTATGAACATTACATAAGACTCCTACAAAAGGCTAGCACCAAATCTAATTCTAGATTTCCGTGGCCCATTCACATCGGAGGAGTCGTTTAACACATTGTGCTTCGCTATGGAAATAAAGGCTTATTTTCTCAAAGCATTTGTTCCCTTCCAGAAGATGTATTTCGGATGCGAAACAGTTTATCTCGGGAGTTAGTAGCTTTAGGGACACAGTGTGGTGAAGGATGGTGAGCTTTGTTAAATGTACGATGTTACAAAGTTTGTGTTGATAATCTGGCGTAATTTTGTTCATGTGATGTTGCAACAATTGGGCGACAGAGCTCTGCAAGGATGAAAATAGAGAAAACGAATTTTCTCAGATATGAGACCTAGTAGTTAGCTCGATTTTTTGCCCCTGTAAACCGCTATGTTGCAACTGTCATCGAAATCGTTAGAGCCGTTTTCGCGAACATGAATTATATAAATGGACATACAAATATTGCTCATTTAATAGTATAGGATTAATAACAGTTTTAAAAAGATTTTATTTCTAAATGAGAAAGACCCAGTTGGAATTGATTTTCAATTGAACCTACTAGGACTCACATGACAAAATCACGCACACTACATGTGCGGTCGCCTCACAAACTCATATTATTTACTGGGTTTATATCAAGTACCTTTTATTATAATAAGAATATAAAACTTTATTACCAATTTAAATCAATTATAGAAATTACCATTAGACTGTTCAAGTGCTAGTTACTATTGCGGCTGTATAACCTCGTCAGCTGTATGTCCCGCGGTTACGTATCGTCGTCAGGAGTGGAGGTAATCCGTTTTTATTGTCGCGCCACTAATGGTGTCATTTTTATAAAACCCGCACTGATATACTCGTTAAATTAATACCTAATATTCTTCAGATATTCTAGAAGTCGTTTTGAGAGTTATATTAACATAATGTGGTTAGGAACTTGGGATAATTGAATGGGTATAGCTTTATTTTCCTAGAATCGTGCTTTTCCACTGAGTTTTTGGCTTTATTTCCGTCTTTGTGATTGAATTTACTATCATCATTAAATAGTAGGAAGGTATAATCTAAGATCTGACATATAATTTGGATATTTATTGAGTGTAAGTGACAAAAAATATAATGTGTACTAATTAGGAGGTTATCAAATTCCTGCAATGACAACAAACTACTTTCACTGAAAGCCAGAAAACTGAAACGATCTTTTAATTGATCTACACTAAATCTACTATGACTTATTGCAGACAGTTTTCTTGTATTACATAGAGATATAAGGCAGGTAGTTGACATTTAGCAAATAATCGATAACATTTAAAATCAAGCTGCAGTACGAAGCTAGTACAATGGCTTGAGGTCAAGAGCTTACTTGATATGTACACCTATTATATTGTGCATACCTGCATGATTGAATTTAGGGTAGTTTGCATGTCACCCTGGTCTTGAACAAACAGAATATGTTATGGGAACAGGTAACCTGCGAAAAAAATCTATCTCAAAACATAGAGGCAGAGTCTCCATGTTGTCTTCTGCTTCTTGTCGCTGGCACAACCGTATTTCCGTATTTTATCACTTAATCGGCTTCGACAATAATAGCGCAGAGGTTATTTTGACACATAGGGTAGGATAGGTGGGGCATAGATTGAAGTACAGCTCCACACGCAGCAGCCATCCATCGAAGACTTTACAAGGTAGGAGTTACATCTTCATGATTGGTTTCGGAGACTGTTCAGGGACTCTCACTAGAACTTTATCCGTTTACAATACAATAGACATTAATTCTAGTATCCATAAAAACGTAGCGAACAAACACGTTTCAAGATTTAATGTCCACAGTGATTAAATCAATTGAACCAACGAACCATAGAACCAGTGCCCCAGGTAAAAAAAAGGTAAAATAAATTTTGTAAACGATGAATTGAATAGATAAATGTAAAAAACAGTGTTTTTAATCTGTTCTCTTTTGTTGAATAATTAATGGCTCTTTGATTTTTGCCTAACATGTTTCAAAAGACCAATATTTTTGTATCAATAAAGTCATTAAATATTTAATTGGACTAACGTTGTGATAATGAATTTTGTATTAAAACAGTGTTTAAAAGCTTTGTTAAATTTATGAAAAGCTTGATGGCGTTTATACTTCGGAGTAAGTAGAAAAGTAGGTATTAGTTAGATACGCCACGCCCTGTTGAGGTTTCAATACCTGCCTAACTTAGCTCTCTCCGTTTCACCAAAAAATATCACTATAGTTTTCGCTATTTTCTAGAAATAAATGTTTGCGTTTTTGTATTTCCTCACGATGTTCATTTTTTATGCAAAGATCACTTCGGTAGTAGTGCTACCCACCTGCTTATCGAATTCGCTTACTGCTAGCAAAAGTTATGGAAAAGAGAATGCTGAAAATTAGCAAATTGTATCGAGTTATTCGAACTGCCTTTGGAGTTTATTTACAATAATTGTTGCAAGACTTTTTATTTCATAGTTTTGGTATAATTTAGTCTAACATCTCATGTGGACACACACACGCAATGTTATATTCACCACCACCATTGACACAACTTATAAAACTATTCACTAATCCAGGTCCAGTTGAAAAGTAGCGTTGTCCCTTGTATTTTTTTGTTTTGTTTTTATTGTGTGAGCAGCCGTGTGACACACAGTGTTACATTTTTTGTGAAGATTTAGAATGCTTTTTGTTTGTTTGTTTTATTATTTTTGTTTCATATTCTTGCACATATGGCATGTGCCAAATAAATATATTTTCTTCGTTTCTTGCTATTATTGGAGGGTAAAAATGAAACAAACCAGTAAATTATCCGTCATAAAAACCATCGATATATTTACAACTGTTAATTATTTACATATGTACATGATCGAATACTATTACAGTAATAATTGAACCGTATTTACACAGTACATTACTTTGAAACAATAACATTAAGTAAATAAAACGTTAGATATGTTAACGTTACTATGAAAACAATGCATAACATCAAGCGGTGTACATATTGGGTCCCATGAAAATATACTGGTCCGTATTTAGACCGACATTACTTTTCATTGGATGATTATTTCTTTACACTTGTAAAGCCGAAGATGCCACTTTATATTCAGACACGCAATAAACTCACGCTTTTTTCGATAGGGTAGACAGAAAACATAAAAAAACTCCATATCATTAATTTTCAGTGCATAAAAACTTTTTAAGCTTAAATACATAAGAGATTGATGTTAAATATTCACTACTCAGAACACTCGTAACAATAGTTTTAAAAAAAAAGTTGTAAGTCATTTGCCTGTATACCAAAATGCGTGCTCGACTGTACATTTACTGGGCCAGTCACGCACACATTTGCAATATTCGTTTACACAGTATTCAGCGGATTCATAAGGGGAAATTACTCGCGGTGTCCATTCACGTGTGTTCACATTTATCGATGCAGAATACAATGAAATCGGTTAGAAACAATGTGAATTCGATGAAACGCTGTTAAACAATGTTATTCGCAAAAATATGATTCGGTGTTTGCTTCAATAGTGTAAATATAATATGAAAATCGTAGCTGGCGGACTTTCAAATTATGTTTTTAATAGAATAGCGAATTCGACATCAAATGTTGACACTTTAAAATCAGTTTGTAGACTATAAAGGGCCCTTAACGAAGCCGAAAGACACTTGTTCTCCCCGTCATTGCGATTTTATTTTTGTTTTGGACCATACTTGGTAACCTTCTAGTTACGGAGATATTGGAGGTCAAAGTTCCAACTTTTTTACAAGTTATAACTTAACTTTAAATACCTCTATGACCCCTGCACTCTTCAATACACCCATCAGCACATTGTTTTGTGTGCGTTACATTGAGTCCTATCGGAAAACGTGATTTTCCATCCCAAAAATAAGATCATTTCCCATTAATACTTTTTGAGTAGGGTTACTTAGTTTGATGGACTTTCAGAATACTTGGTTGACGGCTTCGTAAAAGGCCCGTTTACACCCTGCATAACAGATATACTTTCAAATAAATAAGCATTACTTAAGCACAAACAAATTCCCCAATAAAAATCAATACCGGTAATAAAACAAGCCAAATATTTGGCCCAATTGCAAGAATCAAACCAGTAAGGCGAATTCGTTCCGCCATCGCATCTTTCTGATCTAATTGAATGTTCCTCCAACCCAAACCACTTATCTTTCCCGTCTTTTCTTTTATTTCTCTCTCACAAATCTATGTTAAATGCGCATTCCGATTGAAAGTAATGTCGACCTTATGGAATTTTGCTTACACACAGTGCAGGAACATCTAGAACATTTATAATTGTATATCTGAATCTTTCTATTATAATATTCACTGAATTCGTAGGGTGAAGCAGTATTGTGGTTTTGTATGTTGTTGTTAGAAAAGTGACGCCGTTTTAATGATATAAAAATTCAGTTTGCTTAAGTGCTTCCTGACCATTCTCTAGACACCGTTCGAGACTCGACTGATCTCTAAGTAGTTGTTTAAAAGCACTCATGTAGATCGTGACAAGACATTATCGTCTGTGGTCTTCTAATTTAAAAAAAAAACTGTCATGGTTGAGTGGTCTTGTTTTGAAATCCAACAAATTATAGACACCATTTTTTTTTAATTATTGTAAATCAGTTGATCCAATTGCTTATACATTTTGCAAATACAAAAAGTTAACGACAATAATGCTTCACTCTAATAAATAATATAATTAAATTTTGACGTAAAAAATGGCTATGTAAACTAATTAAAAATACAATTCATGTACCTACTGCATATGCAAGATGAATTGCATTAATTTGCATAGAGATGTTGAAATAAGTTTTTATGCAAGAAATGTAATAACACGAGCTTGCTCGTGGTCTGTATATAAATCAAGCATTACCTACTTGAAAAATATTACTATCTGTTTTTAATGTGTAGACTAATTTTTGATAATCCTTCCCCTTAATCTTTCTTGTTTTAAGTTATTTGCAGTTGCATTTGCATGAATTTCAGTACGTTTTGTTTTATTAAATAATTATGAATCGATAAAAAATAAATAGATTATTATTAGGCAAGAGATCATAATGACATTATACGTTAAACATAAATATTTCAAAATAAATAATTTCTTATAGAAATACATAGTTGATCTAATCAGAGTACTAAAATAACTTTGGTTATTATCACAAAAAAAAGTTCCTCCCATAACTTCAGTTCAAACCATAGAATAACCACACGATAGTTAGGTAATAGTATTTACTCCAACTATTTACATGAATCGTATATTGAAACTTCTACATATCAGTCTGCAGTGTAAAATATACTCTAATTACATCGACTCGAAGGTTCATATTGCTATGTTGGTTCTTCAAGTTCACTTTTAGTTTGTATTTGTTCACTTTCAACGGCTTTCAAAGTCGTCGATGACGTCATCGCTATCAAGTCTTCGTCTATAGTGGTCAGTTGGGAGTATTCTGTCTTCGGGTATATTGTCCGACATTTATATTTTCTTGATTTTAACTGTGGAATAAAATATTGAATTAGGTAGGTCCTTTGAACCTTAAAAGTAATTCCGTTATTTTCCTGGTTTACAATTTTATTTGAGGAATTTCCTTGACAGTTTTTCTTTCAAAATTTCAAAAATAACGTTGTTTTGATATTATATCTCTCAGATCGTTTCTAAGATACCACTATAACTAGAGGTGCGCAAATAAACTTGAGTCTTGACATCGCTTTTTTATAACCACGCGTTTATAACCAATTGTAAGTAAAACAAGTAGAGAAGACAAGACTAGTTGGACACAAAACTGGTTGAAAATTGGTCAAACATATTAACAATACAATTGCAGTGTCTGAAAAAACGTTAATACTCGTTTTGTACACGACAATTGTGTTTGACAAGACTTTAAACAAGTATGTGTATAAATGCGGGGTAAGAAATCTCTATAAATATTTACCTTAACGGCGAGGATCACTATGACGACCGTGGCCAGTAGCGCAGCCGCCAGACTCCACATAGCTATTGAGTTACGTTCTAGAAAGTTCGAGGCGTCCTTAGAGTCTTCTATGAAGAACGATGCTGTGATGTGCGTGCGAATATTCTCGGCTATTCGCCGCTTGCCAGCTGATGAGCCGTTTAGGCAGCCTCCTAGAAAGAAAATCTGTTTTACTAAAAGTGAAAACTCATGTCAAGTGTTTTTCACACATCAATAGTAATTACTCGGTCGTAAAATAGCGGAATTAAGTCCCTGGTTGGTCAAAATTTCAAACGTTAATTCTACTATGAAATCATGTGTCGGTTAGGCGATTACGTATGACATGATTTGTCGTGAGGATTTTAATTGAACAATCGTATTAATAGCATGAGACAGTGGAATCCGTTTTTGTGTTTTTTGTTACTCTTAGCAACAACCAGAAAAGCGCCGAGACAATGAAGTTCATCGAAGTCCCAGAGAAACAATTCGACTATCTTGGCGTGGGTCTTGATCAGGTACATCAAAACATAACGTTGGATATTTAAAGACATCCAATTTTACTCAAGTACACAAAACTCAGGTTGTTACAATAATGTTGAAGGTGGATATTTCAAATGTCGTAAAGGACAGTTAAATCCAAGGCGCCTTCCGACATTTGAAATGTCCTTCGCATGGGTTCGTATTTCATTATTGCCCACAAAACTACTTTCGCTAAATAAATGAAGCCACATTTTATTGGATGTACGCATTTCCCAACCTTTACCTTTCTCATACAAAGCTTAGAAAGCTTCCTTCGGACAAAGGGTATTTGTTAAGGAAAACTATCAGTAAATCCTATACATCGGAGCTAGTATGACTACAGGGCATTGACTGAATGTAAGGTCAACTGCGGATCTAATTCCTTTGAATGATTGTGAACACGTTCTTGCTCAAAATGCTTTTAGTAAGAAAGGTATTCGTTATTCTTGGAATAGTAAGTGATTGAGTTATCGTTTAAGGTGAAAGCGGTAAGACGCGGTAAGATGGTAGCCCGCGAAATTCTAATTTTCTTACGTTTTATTACAATTTGCAGGTCAGCGTCAGGTTGTATGTTGAACAAAATATGATACGCGACCGTAACACGTATGTCATATTTAAAGACCTATGTATAGACACCCCGCACATATAGGTTTGATGAAAATTTAATCCCCCCCCCCCTCCCCCTTAATCTTTTTTTTTTTGTTTTGAAATCGTAAAGCGGTTCACAGAATACGTCTACGTACCAAGTTTCAACTGTGTAGTCCTAATAGTTTCGGAAGAAAGTGGCTGTGACATACGGACAGACAGGCATGACGAATCTATAAGGGTTTCGTTTTTTGCCATTCGGCTAGGGAACCCTAAAAACCATCTAAGTTCAATTAATTCCATTCAATGACTATTTCATGAAAAAATTTCGCAGCCTACCCTGACGCTTCCCCATTAAGTGAAAAACATTTAAGTTACACTAAAATAAGGGCTTAAAACAGACTTTTTTCATAGAATAAAATTACTCGATGTGTTAAACCTTGCCTTTATAAGAAAAATAAATTAAGTACATCGTTATCATCACTCAATCGAAATGAGTTTTAATTGACACAAGCCAATATTCGTCCATTCGATTACGAAAACTTACAAAAGTAAGTCTTAAAAAAAATTAGTACATACAACCTCGTAAATAAGATAAAGTGCTCTTGAGAGATTTATAAATCACAAAACTTGGTACCATTTACTTTTGGATATACCCTAAAGTTTTTATAAGTATTTATTTTAGATTTTACTTCGATATGGACGTACTTCAGAACTGAAGTACTGATATACCTGAGTCATTTTTGAAATCTGTCAGCATTTAGTAGTTACGAAAAATTTCGGATACTTCATATTGCATATAAATCATGTTTTTGTTTGTGGAATCATGAATAACTCATTAACATCGTCATGGCACATATATATGAATATTACATAGGACTTTTGTCCCGTTTCGTTAATATCATTTCACCAATCACATTCCGCCCAACGTAACTACAAAGCTTACTTCTTCGCAAAAAAACAGAACATTGGCTTTGACAACTGATGGACGAAACGAAAATAGAATCAAGTTTTCTGTCCCGATTTTTCGCACAAAACATTCGAAAATAGCCTGACGCTTTTATTTTCGGGAGTGAGTTCCAAAAACGTAACAAAAAATACTAGATATAGCTTACCTATATCCTTATCACAGTGACAGCAATCCGTCTGATTGCTATTTACGAAAAGCGATACCATGCTCTCTGTGCAACACGGCAAACATTTGTGGTTCACTCTGCAAACGAAAAATGTGTTTATATAACCGTTTTATTTGCGCCAGACCGCCTGCCAGCAAACATAGGGCGGTGGCTTAAACCTGCATTGGTCGGTCAAAACTATAGATACACAATTAGAATAGATTCGATTCTGTTTTAGTAAAAGAATTTCTAAATACAGTACTTTTCTATGTAAGGTATAATGCGATCACGGCTTCCAAATCTTTTCTTCTAGTCTGAGTGGACCTTTAATAGGATCATTTGTACAAGGATTTTTTTTTTCAAAAATTTTGGAAACACGTTAGAGTATATTTTTCCTTCTAAATGTAAACCCTAAAATCTGACTATCTGACATTAATCAAAAACCAAGAAATGATTAATTTCGTAAAATAATTACAGCCAGAATTGATTTAATTGTTTTCAATTTTCATTAGTAAAACAATCAAACGATAATTTTGTCATAGTGCTTCAACTCGATCGAGGTCAACTGTACCTTACATAGAATTATTCCGTCTTAAAATGAATGCTCGTTTTTTTTTAATAGCTCACCTATCTAAACGAAGTGGGTGTGCACACGTGACACAACTGGTCGGCCCAGGGCCCGAGCAAGACCTGCAGGAGTCGTGGCATGGACGGCAGGTCCTCGTTCTAGGCTCATAGTACTGGGAACTAAGGCACTCCACGCATAAGCCGTTCTCTAATGAAAAGTGAGGTGGACAGGACGTGCACCGCTGAGGACCAGCGCCATGACAGTCCTGGCAGTAGTGGTGACAGCGGCGACAACTGGTCTGCCATGGAAAGAAGTTCTGAGGACATTCGGGCCGACACTCTCCCGCCGCCAACCTCCACTCGGGAGGACAAGATGCACACTGATCCCTTCTAGGACCCGTGCACGTTTCACAGGACAAGTAACATTTGGAACAGGTTCCCTCATCCGGGTAGTAGCCAGGAGCACAGGTCGCTCGACACGTCCCCGACTGTAGGCGTAAGGCACCAGCACACAAGGTGCAGTTCAATCTTGACACACATCTTTTACAAGTGTGCGGACACGGCGAACACCTTCCTGCCGTCTGATAAAAACCTTGTCCGCACTCAGCTACGCACCTAAAATAAATATTTCATGTTAACTGAACACTTGAAACCGTACAGGAAAAGGTCTAGATGGATAAAGGGCCATTACCTCGATCCTTGTAACAACAAGGGACTCGAACAAGACAAACAGTCCCACTCGTTCGATCCGCTACATTTCTCGCAGGTCGAATGGCAATTTTTACACCTTCCCGCTTCGTGATACTCACCTGCAAAAAGTCACTTTAAGTCTGCGAGGAACAAGTGTGGAAAAAGTCGTTGTTTAAGGATATTACTTACTCGTGTCGCATTTGTCATTGCCATCGGGCAGACAAGTTCCACTCTTAGTTAGAATCCATTTCTCTTGGCAAACAGAACATACGGCACACGTGCAAATTGAACAGCCAATTGGACACCTAGAATAACAACACAGTTGTTCACATTTTGTTTGTTCTTTAAACGAGATTAAATATAAAGGCGACAATTAAACGCTCGAACAATGTAGAGTTCAAAGGGAGGCGTTTGAAATTCCGAGCGCTCGTAAGATTGACGACCTCTGTTTCATCACGAAATGGAATGCAAAGATAAATTATCATAACAATAACACTTACGGCAAACATTCTCTTCTTTGGGCGTCGGCGTAATATCCTGGGGGGCATTTTGGTACGCAGTGATTGTTGAATGCGTAATCACCAATCCGACACGAAACACAGGCGTTCTCGCTAGGGCCGTGACAAGATTCGCACGTTTCATGACACGGCATGCATCCGAAATCATCTTTTTGATGTGTACCCGGAGGGCAAGCCGCTAAACAAGATCCGTTGTAGAGAACATAATTGTGGGCGCACGAGGCACACATATCTGCCTTTTCGGAGCAAGTGTCGCAATGCTCTGCGCACGGAAAGCAGGCGTTTGCGTCGGGGTCTTCATAGTACCCGTCCGGGCACTGTTGCAAACAAACAGCTAAATCAACTACTAACAAGTGTGCCGGCGCGCATGTGAGACATGAGTCCTGGCCGGCTCCGGCGCAAGTCTCGCACGACTCGTGACACGGCCAACAAACCCCACCTTGGTTAACGAAGCTTCTCGGAGGACATCGAGACACACATGTATTATCTAAACGATAATGCTTGCAGGCAACACACTGAGTTGGCCCCTTCCCATAACAACCTTGTGAATCACATTCCGGGTCGCACAGTCTTTGCACTTGTTTATCGTTGGCATCTGCCAAAACATTTTTCCGTTGTGCGGAAGGAATATTTTTAGGGTAACTGCGTCTATCAGAAACGCCGAGTTCGATTTCGTTCAAGAATTGTGAGTATTCTGAGGCGTCGTAAACATCGTTCATATGATAAGCTTTCTCTTCCTGATAAACATTATTTGAGTTGTAATAGCTTTTATTTCGTAGCCGTATCGGACTCGTTGCCGTGCCGTAAAATATTAACTGCCACTTTTTCAATATGCCCGGTTGAGTGACGTGGATATTACCGGCGTTTAATATCTGAAGGGTCCAACGCCCTTCGGCACTTTCTCCCCAAAAATGGACACTTAAAAACGGCCAATCGTCGAAGTTAGAACTCGTTGCGTCATGCGTCCTCTCGAATAAAAGGGTGGAAGTAGTCCCCATCGGCGACGTAAGCAATATCCGTAAATTTCCTCTAGGGAAAAAGCTCAGTGAAATTTTACATTGAACGTGTTCCAAAAATCTGACCTCGTTCATCGTCCCGCTGCACCCATTCACATCCATGTGCACTGATATCGTATAACCGAAAGATGTTTCAATAGTCTTGTCCTCGTTTATTTCTTGTGACTTACAAATGTGCTGAGGGGGTACGCTGGTCCATTGTTCGGCTAATGTTACCATCTGAGCGGCGTCCATTAGTCCGTAGCCAAACTTGTGACTTACTTTTCTTTTTACGCCATTTACGATCCATCCTTCTTCCTTTTCCAGTGGTTGTGACCGAGAGGTCATTACGACGAGGTGTTGCATATCCCGCCACGTTAGTAATGTATTTGCTTCTAAGGATAATGCACATATACCTGCGGCTAATGGCGCCGATGCTGATGTGCCAGTGTGGTCTACTGTGCAAATGTGGTCAGGCCTCAATTGCACATCCATGTCTACTGTGGCTACGCTTTTGTCTCGACCGGGGGTGCCTGAACTGTAAGTCGAAGCTATTGTTGATGAGCATTCTTCTAAATACCATGGTTTATAACCCCCCTGCGTTGCACTAGAAATAGAAATAGTGAATATGCTATTCGCATATCCATCACAATTGCACGAGTCCGTATGCTTGCCGCCGTTTCCCGACGCCCATATAAAAATAGATCCTTTCCCGCCTCTTCCGTTCGTCACACCATTTATAAACGCCCTGAAACAAAGCATTTTTTAATGAGCTCGCCTGAAACCATTTTTCTAAATCGCATGCTATTAGACAATACCTTCTAGCCAAAGGGCCGGGGCCGTCAACAGTTTTCCCGTCGTCCTCGGGCCCCCACGACGCGCTATAGATGTCTATGTGATGTGTGTTAAACCCGAGCGCCTGGGCTTCCACTGCGTCGTTAACAAGGCCGTCGAGCATCCTGACGCCTCCGATGCTGGCGTTGTACGCGATGCCGACGCCGCAGTACAAATTGTACGCGACCGCAGCCACCTCGCCCGCACAACGGGTGCCGTGTTTATTGTCGCCATTGTCCTGCGGTGTCGGGTCCGTGTCGTTCCCATTTATGTCCGTCGATGCTGCAGTATCCTACAATATCGGGCACCCCGTTCAATACACTCCAGTTATTACGTAATATATGGGCGGTAAAGAAAAATCTTTTGTTCTAAATTGGGTTTTCATTTGACAGTTCTAAGCTGCCTTGATTAATGTGAGTTTTAGTATACTCGAAGATATAAAAAAATATTTACATAATTCTGTGCTAAGTCTGGATGGTTGGGTTGAATGCCGTCATCAAGGATGGTAATAACGACTCCTTTTCCTGTATATCCTTTCCTCCAGGCGTAGCCGACGTTCATGTCTAATCCGTCCGCTGCACCTCCATTCTGAAACAAAAAATAAGGTTAATATCTAAAAATAACCTAGAAATACACTCAAGTGGACGGATATTACGCTTTGCGCATTGAATACTTAATGTAAGTGTTTGTGTTGACGTGGAATGGGAGCGCAGCGGCGAGCGGGAAATATGCGACTGTGACCATAGTGGGAGCGGCGCGGGGGGCGAGAAGCGATGCAATAAACTAGTGAATTCACAAACTAGTAACTTCAACTACCTAGTGCCAGTTATCTTAGGACATTTTTTCTCTAAACTTTAGTTTTGATCTAAAAGAGAAAATTTTGTAACAACTCGAGATAGTGTTCTAATATTCCCCGCTGTCGCTTGTGGCCTCGTCCCCGCACTTAGTGTACACTTTGTCGCGTGCAAGTAATAGATACGTGCGTGCCGCGAGCGCGGTTCACCTGACATGTAACTATGAACATTAATGTTACTCACCATTAAATGTAAGTAAAGGTAATTTGATAATTTACTAGTCGTAAAAACATAATTAAGTCGTTCAAAAAGTTAGGTAATTTTCAGGTAAAAATGATTTTATCTACTTATAAATATATTCTGCTACTAAGAACGTACAATTCTACGCATACGTTCCTTTTATGTCCAAGGTAACCTAAAACAGGATGTCTGTAAGTTCTCAAGGAGACATAAAATGTACGACTCAAAACTCGTATCCCAGTAAAGCGTGTTATAGACGACTTACTGCCAAATAACCTGGAACAAATTCATCACACCGGTGAAAATGTTTCATACCTCCCCATATTTTATTCAACGAAATTCATTCTCACTTTAGTCAACCTCTGAACAATAAAACTGTACCCGAATAAAGCAGCAAACATTACGAGTGGCCTTATAAAACAATAGGACATCAAGGTCACAGGTTATGTACCTCGAAAAAGGAGATATTCACTTTATGCCTCGATCTGGGGACTACACTACTGAATTAGTAATCCCTACACTATTCTTTATACGATGAATTTTAGTACGAAGTACAAATGATAGCGTCTCGCTTTGTTCTACTAAAGTTCGTCGACTTGGTACACTCGTACTATTAAATTATGCTTAACATCTGCCAGTGAAATGTTCAGCAATATTTTGTACTTGGGCTGAATTTTAAGCAGCACATTATTTTTATACGTTATATTATTACTTGAATTGTAATACATCGTCACTTATTTTCAGAATAAAATAATATTAAATTCATTAATTTCATAAATAAGTTATTATACTGGTATCATGGTATGAATTATGTATAAACATATTTTTACCCAAATAAATAATAATAATATTTATTTTAGGTAATTACATACATTCAGTACCTATCTTCACAAATCAAATGTTTTTTAAAATAAAACACCGAAGTTTGCTACTGGACCACGTTCCTCTGTTTTCAGAATTAGCGCATGTATGCATACACTTTACGCGCGTCTAATTAATTTGAGAATGTATAACTAATAAGTATCTGAAGCAATTCCAAATGGAATACATCCTTTTATTGTGTGAGCTGGCTGAAATCACTACTAAAGTTATCACATTTGTCAAGGACGCAGGGCCGCACAAGACCTAACCATGACGTCATTTAGAGTGAAATATTCGTCGCAACTCCATTTTCCACATTATAAACCGAGTCTGAAAGCGAAAGTCAAGTTATTTTTTCATTATTTGCATTATAACAATGAGAGCAAACGAGAATTTTGTTTTTAATGTGTCTTTTAATTGTTATTCTGGGCATGCCGGACGCTCATAAAAGGAGAATGGGCAGTACTTTATCAGGAGTACCAAAACGTTTAAAAATCTTTGTCTTTTACGTTTTACTGAATTTTTTTCTTTCTTTTCGAGGCTTCCCATTTTTTCCTAAAGTTCTTAAAATTATAAGATAAGCAACTTATTAGAAAAAATTATGTGTTATTAGGTATTTTGTATTGTCTTAAATTATTGATTTAACGTAGATACAGTGTTTGCGAGCCACACGTCAGTTATAACACGACCGTCCGACCGACAGTGTAAGCTTGGCACCTTATTCTATTAAAACTCCGCACTACCAAAACTAGCTGCATATGTTAATATCACAACTATAAGGTCATGCAATGTGTAAATGAATAGCAGTAACCAAAGCACTGTTGTAACTCTAAGATAACCATAAATAAACCAAGATTCATACAACATATTTAACAAATATTTCTTACCAAGTACCACTGCTCTTTAAACAGAGGGTCAGGAAAAGCCGGCGCACTGGATTGTCGCATCACATGCCTCGGCTTCGACTGATGGTCCCTCTTGGACCTCCGCAGCTCCCTCTGTTGCATCACCCATCTCACCTGCCAAATGAACTGTCTTTAATCCTCTTTGATAAGTTAAGGAGGGGCGCGTAAGAGTGCTCGGAATTTAAAAGGTTTTGAAGGACGTCGAAAATATCTGTGGGTGGGGCTTTTTGGAAGAAAATATTTTTATGTAAAGAATTTTTGTTTACAAGAGAATCTGTATTTTTGTTCATTAATACATATCATATTTTCTCTACAGCCTAGCTACAGCATAGTTATTTAGGTTCGATTTAGTAGTTTCATTGGCGAATAAGCTAAACGATTCGCTTCTTTGCTAATAGTGGAATGTTAAATAACTTAACATCTATTTGGTCTACATCCTGCTCATCTCTTTATGTAAAACGTCTTTCTAAGAATCATAAATCGATCTATAAAATCGGCTTATTTGAATGACCGCTCTGGTGCCAAAAGTGGTATCTATATAAGTCTATTTTTAAAAGCCTAAATGTTTAAAAACATATTTTTTTGCCAAATTTAAGTTCAAAATGTTTTAGATCAGAGCGATCCTTTTTTTGGCAATGATTCATCATAGATTAAAGAAGTGGAGAAACGTGTGACCCAGGAGTAGGTACCTACAGGCTAGCATAAAAAAGCACTCATATTTTCTAAGGCACGTTAACCTAAATATCTAGTTTTCTTAATATTGAACCTACTTAGCCACACCAACCAAACTTCCCAACACGACATATATCTAAAACCATTAACGCTCGATCGTTAGTAATGGTACAAAATGCGAGACATCACGTCCAGGTCATAAACAACGCCATATTAACAGCAACTAGTCTGGAACTACCCAACTTGTTAACAATGATAATACCTAGGCTATTATGTCTGAACTTAGGATATTGGTGTTTCCAAGTAATTGGGATTCAGAGGTCAAATACTTGGTTCGTGTAAAGTATCAGTGCGATACACAAGAGCTTATTGATAATGAGTTTATATTTAAGTAACTAGCTAATGTGTGAAGTTGTATGCAGCTGTGGGGCTGGTGAAATTGAGGGATAGCCTTTTCCTTTTAGTCTAAAAGGACAGATGAAACTGACAACATACACGCAGTGTTGCAAGACTTAAAAAAAATATAAATTAAAATGTTGGGGATGGCAACAGCGTAGTAAAATATTTGAAATACATTGTCTGGAGTAATGTGGGTGTACTATAGGCACATATCTGCTTAACCCTAGGCTGTTATGTAATGTTATGACCGTCGGACTGCCAAGTCATAGGTCTCAAGTTCGAACCCAAGACATGCACCTCTGAGTTTTCGGATTTATGAGCGTATTGTATAATGATCACTTGTTTCGGTGAAACTTATTTAATTTCTACTAAAATAGTGGATCGTATCAAAACCTGGAACTAATCACTAAAATTACTCAGTGGAATCGATCTTTTCACCAGACTTCCATTCTGGACAGCCAGTCGACAGGAAAACTTCACGGATGGCTAAATCCCATTCAAATTGGAAGATTAACTAACTGGCCAATCCCTTGAGACAAACCCTTGCGTCAATACAGCATAGAATCAATTATTCAAAGCGGAGCAAGTCATGATATTGAAGCCGATAACTTTAAGGATAATCCCAATGAATAATTTGATGGTGGACCGATGTCAATCAAATTAACGTGTATTGATTGGGTGTGTAACAAACGAATGGTTTGGAGTTGTAGCTTGAAGAACATTTAGTTACTATGTCAGTTGTAAGATTAACTTGAAAACGTTTTCGGAAAGTTACCAAGCAAGGATAAACTTGAATTTTGATTATTTCGATTCATATAGCATAGCATAGCATAATCGGCCTATAATGTTCCCACTGCTGGGACACACGGCCTCCTCTCTATGAGAAGTATTGGGCTATAATCCACCACGCGATCCATATAATAATGATAAAATTAAATCTTTATATTACTCACACGTCGTAATAAATTCAGTCTTTTCCACACCCAACACCTAATAACATGTAATTTAAAAACTCTAATATACTATTAATGTCTAGACTTGTAGATTAATTAAAATATAATTCGGCGAACTAAATAATCATGTAGCATCTACATAAATAAACTTACATGACTAGCATTTTGAGCCGTTCTACGAAAATCTAGAATTAATGAACTTTTTAAATTACAGTTTTAGGTCTTAAAGAAAAAAAGTAATCGTCCATTTTTACCTAAAAGATCGTGTTCCTAAATATTAATCACCTAATTCTGTTTTAATCTCTCTCTCTTTTTATTTTAGCAGTTTCTAGTTACCAATTACTTTTTTTTATCTCCTTTTCGTCCTGCAAGCTGTCTTGTCGACATTAAGCTGGATTTTATGTATTTAGAAAGTATGGCGTGTACGACACGTATAGGGTGGGTCTAGGAATAGATGGTAAGACCTACGGACGCGAGCATTTTCGTCCCCCTGCCGATTATTTAGCAAGGACATTAGGTACCCCAGTTGTTAGTATAGCTTTATATTTTCCATCTGTTTATCCTGTACAGATATAATATGTAGTTTTATAGCATGTACCGGTCACACTAATCTTTGACCACAACACAGTTTTCAGTCAATGTTAAAATTTCAAGGGGCTTTGTCGTACATGCCTTGTGGCACACAGTTGCCAGTAGTCTTTGGGAACAGAACACTAAAAACTTAAAGGATTATGTAGACCCCATGTAGTGCTCGGCAAAGATTTAGCAAGCTGGCTAGAATGACGTCTACTAATGTCATGAAAGGTGTGTCCTGTATGTGGAAATTGCCAGGAGATGCGCATCAGAATCCCTCCAAAACAATCGCTGCCATTCTCATTTTTGAGTAATCTCTCTGCCTCGTTGGTCGAGTGGTTCCAAGCGCGACTATGGTCCTGGGTTTGATTGCCGAGTCGAGTAAAGGGTTATTGGGTGTTTTATCAGGTCTTTCTCAGTAGCAGCCACGGAGACTGGATCTGTGCCTGGTTGATGGCAATGGCCTCGTCCCATCCAGTATTATAAATGCGGGTGTACGATTAGTTATACCTCTACCTAACCCTTCGGGGATTACAGGCGTGATGGTGTGTTATGTACTAATTCAATGTTGTCATAAGTATCCTAAGAGATTAGACAAAGTGATTTTCTGTCAGCGGTAAAGATAATGAACATAACCCACCGAAGCGATAGTTTTAATTTTCTTTTTAATTCTTTATTTAAAGAATGTTTTCGCTAATGCAATGACACTCTGTAGGTTCGCACAACGACTAATCAAGCTATGCATAACCAGTATAAACTGACCTTTTATTGTGCTAAAGCCTATACAAAGTGAGGTCATATTATACTGGCAATATACTGCCTAACGTGTCGCTGTGTGTAAGAAACAAAAGGTAATAATAAAAATTAAGCTAAAAGTTTATTTTTTTCAAGTTTATTTTCAATCATGTTAAAATTTTTATAAATACAAAATGCTTTAGTTTATTGGCGTCCTATTGGACTATAAGACTAAGGGAAGAGAGAGTGGTGTATAATATCTGTCGACACTCGGCAAGTCGCCCCTGAGATTTGCCACCATGTAAAATTGGGTCATAAGGAAAATCGTAAATGGGTCATAAGGACTATTATTATGTGGACGTTTGGAGGCGTAGGCAATAATTGGTAAGTAAGTAAAACTATTTACCTGTGGGTCATTTTTGAGACTATTAAAATGGTCGATGCTGGCATTTGGTGATCTCTTACTAACGTGTGGGTGTGATAATAAGAAGTAGTGCTTCAGGTTGCCAATCTGCAAAAAAAGAAAATATCAATTAGTTTTACACATTCTGATTTACATTCAAATTAAAATGAAGAAATACAAAACAGTATGAGGGATTAGTCTAATGATACTCGTGTAAAATTAACCAACTGTACGGACCAAGGACAAACGCCGAGACGAAACAAAACAGTATGTAAAAAATTATGCATTACATAACATCATGCTTTTATTTTCTGAAGGGTTAGGCAGAGGTGTACCCAATTATAGTACACCCACATTTTATGTTTAAGTCCCATGTAATAGGGGGCGAGCGTATTGCCATCAACCGGGCACAAATCCAGACTCCGTGGCTGCTACTGAGAAAATTCATGATTGGGAGTCCAACCCAGGACATCATGCTCAGCAGTAACACTTGCAACCTCTCGACCAACGAGGCAGTCCAGCCCAAACCTAAATAAAACATACTATAAACTAAATTGGTCCTGTACAAGGCAAAAAGGCCCTTATCACAACATGGTGATGACAAATGCTGAAACGAAACGAAACATTTCGTAAAAAGTATGCATAATCTCAAATAACCTCATCGTGTTGGTAAAAGAGTTGACGTAGGCAGTACTTCTATTAAAAATGTTCATTAAAATCGTTACATGCAACCAGAAACTTGTTAAGCTTGCTTTGCTGACGTAAGCAAGACGATCCCTCATTCCGTATGCGTTCCTAACATTTCCCGAGTTCCCGACCGAGTTCCGCTTACATTAATATTATGATATACTGATGTACCGGGAATTCAAATATTGTTGTACAGGAATGACGTGATTATCCTGTTGTCTTAAAGTTATCGAAGGGAAGTTGTTTTCACATACTGAATTACATAGAGGGACACGTTTATGGGAAAAAGCTATTCCTCTGCCTTCCCTTTTTCCGAACTATGTTGGGATCGGCTTCCAGTCTAACCAGATGCAGCTGAAGAAAAGTATTTTACATGGAGCGACGGCCTATCTGACCTCCACAATGTAGTTAGTACTGGATAACTAC
Source organism: Noctua fimbriata (assembly GCA_905163415.1). Classification (NCBI taxonomy): domain Eukaryota; kingdom Metazoa; phylum Arthropoda; class Insecta; order Lepidoptera; family Noctuidae; genus Noctua; species Noctua fimbriata. Next base: position 3,497,239 of record LR990942.1, on the reverse strand, counting down.
GGTACCCCTTGATATAACTGGTTGTCAGACTTTCGGGCTTTCGCGCTACTATCTACAAATGACAACCGAGACTACGGCTTAACATGCTTTCCAACGCACGGACGAAACTCGGTATTTTATGATGGTCACCCATCCACAGACTGACTTTGGCAAGCGCGGCTTAACCTTGAAGATCGAATGTTTATACCGAAGATCGACCTGTGAGGCTGTTATTTAGTCACGAGCTCCTCGTACAAATAGTAAACTCATGGTAAAAAGGTATTAAATGTATAAAATCATGACCAATCCAACAAATGAAGGATTTAGTTTTTTTTTTCCCACCGAATAATCAGCTGTTATCTTACATTTTGGCCATGTAAATATTGGACTATATGAAAAAGCAGATAACTCATTCATAACAAAAGTATGTGTCACGATTACACCGTATGTTTTCCCCACGGTTTTTAACTACAGAAACCTATTGCGACCAATACACAAAATAAACAATTACAACAAAGAACTACAACAATATTCCTACAACGAAAATAATTGATTTATCAATAGTACTAGGAGAAAATATTGTAAACGGTGCTGTTAAAGTTGGTTTCCAATAATTACGATTATTTTCTGTTACTTTTGGAAATCAAAAATAAAATGCCTTCTTCAAAAGTCTAGTTAATGAACATTAGTAACAAATAAATATTAATTCCTTTCAAGACTGAGGCTACACAATAGGTTCAATTAAACATTGTTCATTGAGTTAATGAAAGTGAATATAAATAAATTGATCATATAGAACTAGTTTCTAACAATAGTGCGGTTTATAATACACGGCCCTTCATACTCCACATACAAACGACTTAGGTAAAGTTACCCTTTGTTTTACGACCAAAGTAATAGTTTACGCGATCGACACACGAAGATTTTAGTAAATTGTCGGCTCAAGCCTAAAGCCGTGTCGTAGCATCTTCGAGGTTACGCGGCTACGCCGTAGCTCGTAGCAATAAGTAGTCGTAGACACTTTCAACGACATACATCGCATGTTTTATTTCTTTTCGACAAAAGCCAAGTGTGTACTTATTTAAATATTTATATACTTCAATAATACACATAGTAAAGCAGTTCGTCATTAGTTATTATAATTGTTATGTATTAATAACACTAATACCCTAATCACGATTCGCAGTACCATAATCTGTCGATAATTTAATAATTAATCAAACACGAATTGCTAGTGGTATTTGAAATGGAGTATAATACTAGTACACAATAATCTACAGTACAATGGCTTCTATCTTCTATCTCTGTCACTTTTATAGGCATCTCTTTCCAACTAGAACAACGCAATAATTTCTTTTGAATACAAAAATGAATTTTAATTTTATCGCGTTGAATACCAAAAAGTGGATTGAGGCAGTCAAGTATTTAAAAACGAGAGCAGGAAAAAGAATATTGAACTGAAAAAAATTGCTGGCGAGAGAAACATGAAGTAAAAAGTATAATCAGACCACATCAAATATTTATTACTTACTGTAAGCCCCGACATCAATCACACAGTCATGAAATGTTAATTATATTATTATAAATATAATAATTATACTTATAAATAATAATAACGGGTCTGTCTGTATTATAACGTTGGTAATGAATTTATATTTTTGTCAAACGTGCTGATTATTTAATAATGGCCTCTATTAACGTTCAATGAATGTAATATGAACACCGTTCAGAGGGCCCAGACAAGGGTAATCGCTTTCAAAGCCTTTAATATTTTTACACCTACTTTCGGCAGTATTGAAGCTTTTTTTTTTGTTTCTTAGCCAATCCAGTACACTTTTGAAGTCAATATTTTTTTTTTATTTTTTTATTCTTTATGGGCTTACTCTTGACCTCAATCTAGTCCTGAGAGTCGAGGTCGACGATGGAACGAGCTAACCCAAAAGAAGCCTATTAACTCGCGATTTAAATAGATTGGGGTCATATGAACTTGGAAACACCGACTCAGGCAGGGAATACCACTCCTTGGCTGTGCGCATAATAAATGATGTAGCAAAGCGGTTCGTGCGAATGTGTGGAACATCGACAAGGTATGGGTGATAACCTGCAGTACGTCTGGACTCCCTATGGAAGAAAGGAGATGGTGGATATACTTACTGGACTGACGTTGTTATCGTCTAGACCCTCGGGACTAATTATGCTCAAAGATGTCAAAACAAAAAGTTCAAACATCACGCCTGCAATCTCCGAGGGGTTAGGCAGAGGTATATCTTTAGTGACACTCACATTTCGCATGTTGTGTGTGTGTTGTTTCGCATGTGTGTGTGTTGTTGATGTTGTTATGTTTTGAGTGTTATGTTTGTTATGTTATGTTGAGTTGTGTTGTGTGTTCTAGTTATGGTGTTTTGTTGTGTGTTTGTGGTGTTGTTGAGTGTTTGTTGTTAAGTGTTTTGTGTTGTTGTTGTCTTATTTAATTAAATGGGTTAAAATATAACGGGGCTATTAAAAGATCAACATCATAAAATCGTTTTTACATTACAAAAACCATTTCTACGATGACATGTCACACATTATAAAAGTAATGAAGTCAGGGGCTCGAAGGGTTAGAACTCAAACATTTTTTATCGCCCATAAAAAATGGCAGCGAATAGTTATGCTGGGATCGGATCGAGTGTCGTTTTGCCCAACGAAAAGCCGTTGTGCCCTCAATAGCGTCATTGATACAGTACACACCCATGCAGTTTAGCTGATCGGTGGTTTGTTGGCCCATAGGGAGGTTTCATTGTAAATGATATTGCTGTATTTTGTATGCTGGTGCAAGCTGTTTTTTATAAGAAATAATACTCACTGACAGGTTCCACAATACTGAATTTTAGCTGTCTATCTGTAAATAGTTTAAAAATTAAGTTTGACTAGTTTATGTAAATAAACTGCTTTCAATATTTTTTTTGTCGGCATCTTTATTTTTCGGTACAAATAACTAATAAGATAACAATTTCATTTCTTTGTACGTAATTAGGTTTACAAAGTAATAGCATCAAGTTATTAAATTCAAATTATTTTTGTCAAATAAAATATAAAAAAACCTGTTTTGAATTACAGACCGGTGTAAACACGGCCCATTTTAAACGTTCGAAAAATAAGGTCAAGCACTTTGTGGCTGCTTATCCATACTCAGTTTGTACCCATTGTTACAAAAGGTTCTAATTAATTTAAAATACCTTTGTTTTGTAATACGTTTCCCATTATTTTGTCGGGAATTTGACAACTAAGTCTTTTGTGCTAGATTAAACAAATAATGTATTAATTATTACAGGCTGCGCTGTTACGGGAGCTTTGTAGTAAATTGGAATATTTAAGGGTGTGGACAAATAAGACATTTAGAAGATAAAGGAGGGTAGTTGTGGTCGTAGGTCAGCGCACATGAAGTTATTAAACCAGTTGTTACTTGACGAAGGGTCTGACTTTGCGATGGCATACTAAGGCAAACGTATTCTTAAATTCTGACAAGATTTTCCGATCTATGCTTTTTGAGGCTAACTATACCAGTAACCCGTTTTTACATGGTCACCAAGAGTGTATGCTGGGCATTATTCCCTTCCCCGCTATGTACGTATATTGCTTCTTGTCAAAGTGTTCGTTCCAGGAAATACTTCCGCCCATCCATTTTCTACTCCTTTGATATGTTCCGGTGTACATTTTATAGATGCTGATGAAATAACGCCACAATACCTTTCTGCTAGGCCTCCAACGCATTGACTTCCACAACAAACTTTGAGCTGCTAATTTTCATTAGCTGAACTAATGCCAGTAGAATTAGAAACAACATTTCCTATGTCAATAAAAATCTTATAATTTCTAGTTAACAACGTTATTAATATGGCTGTCACTATGCACGATTAATTTCAAATTAATCAAGCTAATGATCGGTAATTGTCTGTAATCTGCGCGGCCTATTTAGCGTCACACAGCAGAGCTTATTATAATCCCAGGGGAGTCGTAACGAGTGGAATAACTGTGTCAGCTTGCATGCTAACTTCAGAATCAGAAGAGGTTAGAATCGGCCTGTTACGTACCCACTCCTGTGAAACAGGCCTCCTCTCTCTGAGCTGTCCATAATCCAGCACGCAGACCCAGTTGGTTAAGGTTTTCGACTTATTGGCTCTAATACATACTGGTTTCTTGGCGAAGATTTCCTCTATGTTTTTAAGAGCAATACCGTACAATGCAAAGTTGATGTTAAAAACGAGCGTTTTAAATAAGACCTAATATCGAATAGAACGTAATGTTGCACCTAAATGTGTGCCTATAATGTCTTGCGTATAGTTTTGCGTACTATTAAAACTATTCAGACAGCGGGAAACCTTTAGAAGATAAACAAGTAATTTATTAATCCCCAAAATGTGAATCAATATGAGTATAGGTAATCACATTGTTTTAGGCCTATACTATATGAGTTTATTACAGAATAAATTGCTTAGTTATTCTTTTGTTTGTCGTCAGAAACAAAATACCTTTTCTTTTTTGTACATTTTCACTCATAAAAATTCACCGAAATCTATGTTTTGAAATGACTCTTAGTCGACTTTATATACAGCGCACTATTTACTGTAACCTTAAAAACTTTTAAGATTATTTCTCATGCATAAAACTGAACTAACGACTGATTTAGCACTAGCACCCCACAAAGGAATAATACGGTCTTAATTTTAGTAGACAAAACTCCAGGCGACTCTACTAAGTGCTATCTGAGTTCACACGACCATAAACTGGAGAATTTTAAGATTGCAATGGTGCATAAATTGTGACCAGTTATTGTGCCTCAGGGAGAGCTCGATAAGGAGCCACTTGCATTCAACATTCATATCTCTTACGTGACGAAGTGTGGAACGCAACAGGTTTTTTTCTTTTACATAAGATAAAGATACTTTTTTACAACAATTTAGAACTTCTTACGATGTATTTTGAATAGTCCACATACCTACATATGTAAAAGTTAAAGTTTATAGTGTAGGTATTTCGGTAGATGTAATGAAACAAGCTCTTTGACTTCTTATTATTTTATTTTTATCACAAAAATCTTTTTGACGGATAACTATAAGATTTCTTGACTACACGAATATGAACTAGTTTCCGAATGAGTTGTAACTAAATCAAAGGTTAGGATAAGCCTACAAAGAGCATATCGAAATAAAGTGCTCGTCCACAAAGGGAATCGTCCGTGTCCCAGTTATTGCTCTTGTATATAAACTACAGCTGTAATACAGATACCCAATTGGAATTGAATCTGATTGGATGAACAAATGGAGCGCGTTCTAATTTAAAACGCCATGTAAATTAATAACTAATTTGAAACGGAAGCATGTAGATGATAAGAACGTCATAACAACCTGCGACTGCCGAAGGCAAAGGTGTAACATAAAAAAAAACTGTAAACTCGCATTTAACAACACATACAAAGCTAATATTTAAATTAAATTATATCCTTGAATTGCGCTTCTTGATTGGCAAACGATATTAGCAATAAGGTTTACTATTGTTCCTTTCCGAGATAATCTGTCTGGACCTTGACCAGAAGCTGATGTGTAGTTACTGCCGTGCCCAAGACGGTGATAAATAATGCAATGACAAATGAGGTAATTAAATATACGTATGCATGCGCCGCAGTGAAGTGCTAGCCTTACAAAGACTCCGCGCAGTGCGTTCAAGCGAGATTCCAATTATCCAGAGCTTTTGTTCCGTCTCACTCTGACGCTCTATTGTCATCACACCCGCGCATTCAATGAATATTTTTCATTCATTTGTGGCTTTAATTAATATCTATTTTAGATATTTTCAATGGAAACTGTACCCTTCCGTACCCAACGTGTCCGCTTTTGTTGTTTAATTGATTTTCAGTGTTATCTCTACCGAAACTGTAATGGAACGTGTTTAGTGTGAATGGGCCTTTATATGTTCGTTTCACACGTTTAATGTGGGCTCAGCTTTATGCTTTGTTTGTTTCCTTTGGTATTTTAACTCTTTATAGAATTTGCTTAGGCAATTTAGATTGTCATCGATGTTTCTGATAATATTTATTACATACGAATGGAAAGAGTGTTTATATGTTCAAAACAACAAATTAATAAATCATTAGATGGTCGTATCAGTGAAATAATATCCCATCCTTTTCACCCAAACCGTTGTCATGGTTCTAATTTTGAATCCATCTTGAATAAAAGTAATGTTAATTAGTTATACTTTAAAAAAATCACTACAATGTTTTCGAAGTTCCTAACTTTCGGCAATTAAATAAAGTCAAAAATAATTTAAGTCGGATCGCTTTTAATCCAGTACGTTTTAATTTTGATTCGTCCTAAAACCTTAATCCGCTGGATCCAGATAGGCTGACATTTGAGACTGCTCCCCAAGGATATAAATCTGGAAATAAGCTTCTCGTTAATTATTATCAAATCATGACTTACTAATATCCTACTAATCCTACTATAATATTATAAATGCGAAGTTTGTGAGGATGGATGGATGGATGTTTGTTACTCTTTCACGCAAAAACTACTGAATGGATGTCGATGATATTTAGCACATTATGTGTATGGTGTACATAGTAAAGAATCATCATCATTCTCCAGCCCTTATCCCAATTTTTTTGGGGCTGCGCAGCATGTCTTCCTCTTACATACCTCTTTTTTACTCGCATCTCATCAGACACCTCCTTTCTTGCCATATATCATCCTTCACATAGTCCAACCATCGTTTCTTTGGTCTTCCTCTACTCTTATACGGATAAACATGCATACTCAAAAATAATACAAAATAAAGAATATTCTATTCTATTCTAATCTTCCTAAAATAACAAAACACAACATCACGCCTGTTATCCCCGAAGTATTAGGCAGGGGTGTGCCTAATGGAACACCCATATTTGCCAGTACGTAGTCCCATGTAATAGGGGGCGAGCCTATTGCCATTCACCGGTCACAAATCTAGACTCCGTGGCTGCCACTAAGAAATTCCTGTTGCACAAACCCAATAACACTTTGCCCGACCTGGGATTCCAATCCAAGACCTCGTGCTCAGCCATCGCGCTTGCGAGCACTCGAACAATGAGGCTTCCTATCAATGTAAAATGTGAATATCAAAGTAATAAGTCTAATAAAGACAACACTGTTAGATGCTTCGACCAACCAACTCGGCTCTCCAATAACGTCATTTTGAGAGTCTTACAATATTATACACAAAACTCATTACAACTTAGCTCAACACCAAACGCTTCCACAAACTGGATACAAGGCCAAGATCCCAATAAAAATAAAATTAAAACACAAACCGAAAACAAACAGTACTTGAGAAGTAACCTCGCAACTTCTAACGCCATCTGTTGAGGGACCATTGTAACTACAGTTCGATGCGGGGAAACTTCCAAACGTTTCGAGGTCGGCTATTTTTCCCTTAGTGATTTGCATTCTTTTCACATTTAGAGCAAATGAGCGTACCCAGTAATGAATTTGGGAAGTACTCTCCGGTGTTATGACGAATTTTTGTAAGGACCTCGTTTAGGACTTGATTTCGTCGCGACTTCGCCAGCAATGTTTTTGAGCTCGCTATTCTGTGATTACTTTTTGATAGTTTGGTGGGTGCCAAATAGAATTTCTGAGTGTTATTTTGTTTCCAGTTTGTTGGGTAGAGGTCAGACGGTCTTTAGTGAAAACAAACATTGCGCATAATTTAATATTCTGGGGTAACAACAGTTACCTTTGTTAATGAAATCGGTTTTTCACAATAGTGAAATATTTTTCGTTAAATTTTAGTCGTTTCGAAGCGAATTTCTTTCAATAACAGAACATTTTTGATCGTTGTCGGTGCCACATTTTCACGAATTTCCTTTGACAAATAAATAACTAAAATCCATATAAAAAGGGACATCGTTTCCCATTGACGTTTGATAGGCAGTTAATTGATGGATTGTGATACCAACATGATCCCTCCGGTACCCGAGTCACGAGGATAATTTATTTTGCTTTTGTTTGCTTCCATTTACTATGTGATAAACTCTTTTTTCTTTGCTTCCCCTTATTTTTGACGGTGGGACATGAGATTGGATGGTGATTGATAAATCGTAGTTTTAGTGATGTTATTGCTGTCGATATATTTTTGATGTTGTGTTGTTGGTAACCTTGAACTGTGTGTGTGAACAGGTAGGCTTCATGCAACGAGTTAATAAAATATGGAATTGGAGGTGAACTTTTGGTCAGAGTGTAATAACATGCTAATAATTGGGATTGATAGTGACATACAAAAATAAATAAATACGCAATTTACTTTTTTTATTATTTCGGACACATCTAATAATTCATTGTTTCGAGCACCTTTTAACTGAACAAAAATATCCGAAATTACGAATCCAGAAAATAAAAACATAAATAAATACTAGGTACGCTAATACCCTGTTGTTATTTTTATTACACATCCACGCACATTAATTACCCATACGCCTAAAACACCATAGAAGGGAGACCTTTGAAAATGTTTACCTTCACCGTTTAATCCGGGGAAATACTGGCCGAAAATCGGTGTATTATGTAATCCGGGCGTAAATTCTACGGTGGGCACAAACAACACACATGTGACGTAAGCAGCGCTGCAGGGCCAACTCCACTGATGATTGACAGACGATAAGCGTGGTAATACTCCGTGGAACGCTGGAAACACGTTCTTGGGCATCTGTTTAAATAACACCATTGTATTTAGAGCTTAGTTGTGATGGAAGATAGATTTTCGATTTCAAATATTGTAATGTCCGCTAACAGTATTGTAGTTAATACTAAATTGTATTTCTAGGATGGATCATAGCACCGCTAAATCTTATAATCGCCTATAAATTACCAATACTACGGTATTAAGTTTTAAATCTTCTACTTAACCCTAAGTTCGCAAGAAAAACAGGTGGCCCTATAGACCTAATACTCCCTAATAATAATTCCTTTCATAGCTATACGTCAGCAGTTGTCCGGATAAAGTGTGTAGCAAAAACTTTTGTAACTGAAAGTACTTCGACACTCACAAAGTTGGGAGCGATGGAGAAAAAACTTTTCTTCCCGACAGTCCGTGATTTCGGGCATTTTGTATGGATGTAATCTTGGTGGCATTAGGTACCTACATGTTTTTGTAGCCATTTCTTAGTGTACTGATTAATTATACACAATCTTATTTAACTTTTTTGTAATGGAGCAAGTTTTGTAAGTACATAAGTTTGTATGGTACGTGAATGGAGTGAGAAAAAATGTAATTACTAGTTCGTGAAGAAACTCTCTGGAGAGTGCTAAACGTTAGTCGGACTGTTCTGTTCTCAATTCGATTTTTTTAAACCATTTTCCAGTATACGTTCCTGTTTTTAGGTATTGGGGTATTTATATGACGAGATACCTAAACAAAAATACTGTTACCTATACAATGTTTGTTTCATCCAAAGATCTGACCTTCAATCCGCAGCGTCGAGTGCCGAAACCACTAAACCGCTGCACCAATTCGGTCGCCAAACTTTGTTTTAAGGAAACCCATAATTTTAGTGGCTCGTCAAGGCGATTAAGCGACCACCAATTACGACGCCTTTTTGTTCCTAATAAGCTTTAGTTACAAGCTAAAATATTCGTAATAGTTCCGTAATAACCCTCTAAGCTTTTGTTTACTCCAACGTAAAAATAAAATAAACAGTCTCGATTCAAATCTCCGACTAAAATTAACCGTAAAATGCTATAGAAGTCGTGTTAACCCTTAACGGAACGCCTTGACACGTAACAAAAACATTTGTGTTTCATTACGTTCAGGTTTTACCTCACTTAGGCCTTGTGTGTAACAAGGAAGGGTTGTTCAACCGATGACCGTGTTTTGGGGCACAAATATGAACCGACCTCGAAATATTAATGTGTTTATTTTTATGACTGATGAAGAGGGATGTGTGGTATTCCCCGGGGTTCTGTGAATGGAAGGGGGACTGTCAGAAGACTTCATTACGTAAAGGGTTGTGTTAGTCGATCTTGTAAGTTTATCTCTTTGAATCTTCTCAAATTGCTCGTTCGTTGTGTAACTAGATATTACTTCTGACGGACGATCGAGTGAATATTAACATTATTTTGGATATTTTCAGGTGGGAACGCTTGTAATGTTAGATGATATCATTCGCGTTTTTTTTTGGAAAGTCTTCATTACTATACCGAAAAATCAAAGTGTTTGAAAAGTCGTTTTTTAATGAAAAGAACCCTAATCCGTTCCGAAAAAATAAGGCAATTCAGAATCCCAGAATAAAATTTCTTATTCTAATTTAATTTAAATCTTAACAAAGTCAAACCTAATTTAGGATTCGTCGTTAACTTCCAAAAAATGATTACATTTGGAGCACAAAGCATTAGTATTCTAGTCTCGTTGTTTTAGAGATAAACCACGGTAGCGTACCTACCTAATAAATATGTACCGAATTTCTGGTTTTATTTGCGATGTTAGACTTTACCTCGCTTCACCTACATAATTAAATTCTTTTGTGGGGTCTAAGAAAGCAGGGCTCAAGGGAGCCAGTCTATGCGAAGTGAATAGTAGAATTTAAATCGGAATGCTGGGGTATTTTTACGTAGAGAATCGTCAAGAGTCGGGGCGTATTTGCGTGCTTAATTTGTACATTTAGGAAAATTGAAAAGCTGAAGTAAAGAACGATTTTGTTTTCGTTAAAAAATAGCCATATGGCAACCGAAACAGGTGGGTATTAGTTCTGTATTGTACTTATATTAGTCTGGTGTAATGTAACTCACGTCCAAAGCTCGTTTTTGCGTAGATACGGGAATTAGGCGTTGTCAAGTTCACAACCTAGACAAAATAACCCAAAAACACGATCAATAGGCATGAAAACGGTCACGGTCACATTACCTAAACACCATTTTCTATAATTACCCGCTTACCAAGAATTTAAATCCTCTCCTCACCAAAAGGTACTGAATAACATAAAAGATTAAAATCGTATCCAGGTTCCCGAAGTCAGCTCGAAAAGTAGTTCAGCTTATAGATTCCTATCGATGGCTCTATGCGAACAGGTGCATCCGAGCTACCTGCAGAATAAACTTCGCTAAGAAACTACATAATCAAGATCGTGTTTTAAGATGCTGCAGATGTTGGATAGAATAAAATTATCTAGGTACTGCTTGTTGCGAAAAGAACGTAGGTATACAGATTTGTGTTCTTAAGGAAAATGTTTGTCGGTAATAAAAATATTGCTTTGTTTACTTGTAGAGTCAATAGTCAACACATAAAGAAGCCTGGCCTCCATTCGTAAGGGTCATTCAGACCGACGGCGTAATGACAGTTGGATAAGCAGAAAACTCCCAGACTTTTAATGACAACATTTGTCAGCACTAATCCGTCTGCTAGGTGTGGTGAAAGTGAAGCAACTTCCCCGGTAATCACTAGTGTTTGTCATCAGGCCGCAGTGAATATTTACAGGCAAGCGCGACTGCTCAGCATGAGGTCCTGCTTGCGATTTCCAGGTCAGCCTAAGTATTATTGAATTTTTCCATTAGGAATCTCTCGTAGAAGTAATCTGGATTTATGCCCGATGGACGGTAATAGGCTTGCCCCCTATTACAAGGGAGTTTAACATAGCTGGCAAAATGTGGGTGTATTTAATGCTATTAGATACACCACTGCCTTACCCGTTGGGGATTACAGGCGTAATGATATGTTATGTTATCATGAAAAATGATACAATTATACACCAGCCTTTTTATTTTATTTTCAGTTTTAAACCAGCGTACATTTTGAATACAGGTAGGTACGCCCAGCTGACTCGACTAAAAAGTTGTCTTACACACTAAAACCGAGTTACCTACATTGTCTTAAACAAAGCTTTCTGCAAACTCCAGCAATGCCTTAGAGAATAAGAGATAAGAATATAGTACTTTCCCCACTTTCAAGTAGTAAAAATATAATTGTCGCTTGCACTCGATATTCAGCTCTCGTTTCAAGAAACAAAGTCGAGTTTAGAAAATTACGGATTGAGTTTCGTAAAGTAGGTTAAGAGAATTAGTGAAGGTATATCGTAGTTTATACCCAGGTATAGCGACTCTTTAGTGAACTTAGTGTTTAATTTTTCTATTCTACTTCGTAGGCAAAAGAACGGAGCTATAAAAAAGTCGTGTTTTTTTCTGTTTTAATAGAGTGTTTTGAATATCGGGCTGGTGCCGCAACTCCTCGTCCGAAAGTATAATTATTCTGTATAAAGATGGAAGATATCATGATTCTATTTATATAACCCGTTTATAGTCTTTTTTGGATAATTATTATTACGAGTGTTCGCCTAGTGGTCGAAATTCGATCATGATAAAAAAAAATACTAACTCCATTTTTTGTTTTAATTGATAACACTAAAGCTCTTTAATAGCTACTGATTTAATAACAATTTACAAACAGAAAGTAAAATGGTACTTAACTATTTTGTCTCACCCATTTATATGGTTGACTATGAAGATGATGAGATGCTTAATGCACACAGCAGGTATTTTTGATCCATAATACTACTTGCCATGTTTGAAGCCCAAGAGCGTACCTCTAAGCCACATATATTATGTATGTACGGCATAGTTTATAGATCACAGCAGTTATGTTAAAAGGTTTATCTCCCTTTGGGAACAAACATCTGTTTACTCTAATCTCTTCCCCCCTACCGTTTGATCTATCGCTAGGGTACACCATCCTATAAGAAATTGGTCATGCGTTTATAAGTAAGAGGTTCAACTTTATAGGTCGGAATAGTTCGTCGGTTACGAGAAGGACTGGCGAACGAGAGGTCGAGGGCTTGATCTCACTCTTTGCTTTATTGAGTGTACCCTTTCCTTATGCGATTGTGTATTAATAACAATGTTTTGGGCTAGACGTGTTCTTAAGTGGAAACCGCGAATCGGCAAACGTAAGATGGGACGCACTCAGGCTCAGTGGAGCGACGTTCTTCGCAGCAGGGCGTGCGATTGAGAATGCCTATGTCCAGCAGTGGACTGCTTTAGACTGATGATGATGATGAACAATGTTTTAAATGGTATGTATAGAAAATCGCATGTTTTTGACCGTATGTATGGAATCATCATCAGTCTCTCTCGCATTTCCATGAGCACGTCATTTAAGTCAAACCTCGATTATTACTGCTTACCCGTGTCTCCACCTAGCATCCTACCTACGCTTGTCTCGTTTATTTGACTTCAACTCTAATTTAGTTTAATGACCTTTTACTGAACCGCTCTCTAGGGAAATAATGAAGAAGCAAAAAAATCAAGCACCTACTATAAAAATCACATCTAAACCTCGGTTTATAAATAAGAATTTCATGAAGATTAGAAAAAAAAGGTTACGACACAACGTTACTTTTTACAACAAACATACTAAGTCGAAAACATTGTTATTATATTACGCTGGAGGAGAAAAAAACAGAGGCACATAAAATCTAGCTCTTGAAGGCAACATTTAGCGTCACCAGCAGTTTGGGAAGTGCCTCATTACGCTAGATATGAATTGGGATTAACCCTTGTTCCTAACGGGGTAGGCAGTTTCGTTGCTTCGATCAACTTAGATATGATGGTAAGAGTATTTATTTGACTATGCGATACTAATATTAGATACTATGACATCGCGTTTGTGTATCATCAAATGATAAAGATACATGGTACAGTACTTCACGTATGTCGTTACAATTTGACTTTGAGCTGACATAGCGTAGTACTAGGTTTCAATAGAATATGAAGCCAGTGTATACTGACTACCTGTATACACTGGCTTAATATTCTATTCTATTACCTGTGTATAATGCAGTAATTTATTTATTTAAGCTTCTAGCACAAAGTACAGAGGTGGACTTAATGCCATAGGCTTTTTCTACCAGTCCTTTGGGTGACGTAGAGACAAGCAATAATTTTAATTGAATACTAAGATTAACTACAAGGATATATAAAATACTATAAATAAAGGGTGTAAAAAGACCCTTAACGATGCCGAAAAGTACTTGTTCTCCCCGTCATTGCGATATTTTTTTTGTTGTAGACCATACCTGGGAACCTTCTAGTTTAAGTTTTTTTTTTTAATACATGGTTTTAATGTAATATAAGCACCTCCACGACCCCCGTACCGTTCAATCCATCTATCAGCACAATGTTTTGAGTGCGTTACATAGACTCCTATCGTAAAACATGATTTTTCACCCAAAAAAAAGCTTCGACTTCGTTAAGGGCCTTGTTACACCCTGTATATATCAAATACTATAAATATATATTAGAGTAATTTGTGATGTGAGAAAGAAATAAAGGACACCATCCACGTTTTATTTATCGTTCTATGATGTACTTTATTGCTACACCACTCTTTCAGTCGTAAGTGCGAATGCTTCCCGTGAAGTACTGGTTTCAGTTCTCTGGTCAGGAGAAATGTTATTGAGTTTTTCTCTTTGGAAATTCTCATTAGCACCCAGGAGTCTAGATTCGTGGTTAAATGTGAAATGAGGGCGTGGGTGTGGGTACGCAGGCGTGATGGTAGGTTACGTACCAACGTTTTATGTAAATTCTGAAGTTAATTTTAACTAAAGCTATTTGTAAATTCCCACGGATCGATACTGTTGACCTTTAGAAATATCAGAATCGAAAATTTACGTTTTTTATTACCTACTGTGGCCCATCATTTCTCGTGTACTCCGTAACAGGAAATTTCATCCTTTTTTATAAGCCCTCTATATTTCGCTCAACATCAAGACCTTAGCGTGAACGCATAGCAAACAGACTGACATAGGGATGCATTTTTCAGAAGATATTACATAAATTCACACCTGTAATCCCCGACGGATTAGGCAGCTACCAAGAAATTGGAAAAACCCGATGACATTTTGCCCGAAATGCTGGGACTCGAACTCAGGGCCCAATGCTCAGCAATATTACTGAGCCTTTTTCTAACTATGTTGGGGTTGGCTGCCTGTCTAACCGCAGCTGAATACCGGTATTTTCCATCAGGAACTTCTCAGTAGTGGCCACAGTCTGGAATTGTGCCCGGTTGATGGCAATAGGCTATCGCCTACTACATAGGAAATAAACATAAGTCACAAATTGCGGGTGTACTATTTAGTACATCTTTGCTTAACTCATCGGGGCTTACAGTCATAATGTTATGCTATGGCCAGATCTGAGTGAGCACGTACAAACACATCCTTATTATCTAATATTATAGCTGTCGTATCAATAGACCTTACTTAACGTAAACAATCTGTGTCGAAAGCGCATTAGATATATGTGTATTATTATACAGATAGATCATAATATTCTTAGACAGAGTATATCATGAAGACATTGGGTAGTGATATCATCAGAACAAATATTTTGGTTAGCTTGTTCCTATAAGTTGTATACTGCGTGGGACGATGTTATTCGCAAGTAATAACTTATTTAATGGTATTCCTATAAGTTACATCATTATGTTATTGAGTAAATGAACAATGGTTAAATTCCACGGTAAACATGCAATATCATTTATGCTAATTCTTTTAAAATATGCTCTCGCACGTGCCCGTAATATATTTAACCTTGAAACCAACGCATTCGCTTAACCTAGGCGGTAAAAATATTTCCCCGAAAGAATGTTTCCTCAAGGAACTGAATTTCTTTAAAAATATAGTTACAAAAATAATTTATCATAACAGAAAAAAATATCTGGGTTGACTATCGACTTGAATTTTTAAACAGAGTCGTTAATTAATAATTTAAAATATAGCTTTATTCCGCCCCCATTTTCTACGAACGGTTAGATTAAAAAGGTTCCATTTAAAGGTTCATAATATTAGATTTTCCGGATCTTCTCCTAAAACCTGATTTAAAATTCACGTCGCTTACCCATGAGACAAAAACGTAACACGCAAATACTTTCGGAGAAATCTAATTTCTTTAAAAAAAATATAAAATTAAGCTGGGACTCTCGGAAATATTAATTTCCGGCGACTTAAAAATACCGCCGCGAACCATTTCTTTAACAAAAAATATGGTGACCCCAAAAATAAATCGTGGGATTTATCCTCTCATTAATCCTCTATCTTGAGGCCCCTGTAACAATTGATTACGTCACGAAAAGATCATCTCTCGCCTCTCCCTTTTGGACGAATGTCGTCATTTGTCTTTAAGATTTTTGCCGTCATTTTCTTTTTTTTAAGTCCCAGCTTAAAACGGCATTTGAAATTAGAACGGATTATGGTATCCGTTGCAAACGAAGCTTCTGGTTTCCAGTACCTGGGCGGAATAATATTCGCAAATAGAGTTCATGTTGTTGTTGTTTGTTTTACATAAATGCCGCATTATGTGGTTTATGTACTAGCTATCGACATTATATTTATTTTAAATTATGTTACCTTTACTAAATAAATGTACCTATATAGGCTGTCCCAATTTATTTGCGGTCAGCACAACATGTCTTCTTTTTCCATACTTCTCAATTAGCCGTAGATATGTCATCTTTCACACTGTCTACATATCGTTTCTTAAGGTCTCCCCCATTCCTATAGAACTCCATTAATACTCCTTCAAAACTTCCATCACGACATATTCCTCTGTTCCCTGCAGCTCCGCTAAACCATGGCTGCCGATTTCGAAATAACTTTTCAGACACCGATGCTACTTTCACACCTCTTTTATAACCCGATTTACCCGACTACGGCAAAACCAAAAGGGGACCTAAACCTATACAGGGTGACTCATGACTGGATCTGGATCCGCCATAGCACATTAGCATATAAAGGGTGTAAATAGACCTCTAAAGAAGTCGATAAGCACTTGTTCTCCACGTCATTGCGATCATTGTTTTGTGCTAGACCATACCTGGGAACCTTCTAGTTACGGAGTTATTGGGGGTCAAAGTTCCAACTTTTCAAGTTCGTTCCAAGTTTTTTTTTAAATACTTTTTTTTAAAGTAAGTTTTTTACTTTAAACACCTCCACGACCCCAGTACCATCTATTCAAACCATCCATCAGCACAATATTTTGAGTCCGTTACATTGAGTCCTACCGTAAAACGTGATTTTTGACCCCAAAAAAAAAATTTCTTCCCAGCAATAATTTTTGCGTAAAGTTACTTAGTTTGATGCACATGATGCTTGGTTGATGGCTTCGTGAAGGGTCAGTTTACACCCTGCATACGTTTATTTATGTACGTTTAGCCCTCAAAACATAATTATGTTTTGAGGGCTAAACCTACTATTTAATCATTATGAAATACGTTCCTAAACAAAAAAAAAAATACCAATACGAACCATTATATCATCATCTTCCTGCCCTTGTCCCATGTTACTTGGGGTCGACGCAACACGACCCATTATATAAACGTAATAATTACGTAGTTCTATTCACGTGTCATCTATATAGACGGGTTTAGGTACCGCCCTAAGTATTGACAAGTTATTATCCCATTCATTAAGACCATCGTATTAAGGCACCGGTTTTCCTTATCTACCCACATGATTTGCGAGAACAGATAACAATCTGTACAATATGGGTACCTACATGGTTAATCCCAGAAACTACGGAAATACATGAAAAGATAGCTTATGGGCCATAAAGCTGATGTTTCAATATTTGTCCTAAGTAAGCAAATAGTTACTTATGGCCAATAGAGGCCAATCCAAACAATTTGCTGACAATACAAAAAGAAAACAACAGTGATAATAAAGAAACGTAATCCAAGAAACAATATAAAGAGCAATATGTAGTATCAAACAGGTGTCTATTCACTAAACTTAATTCGAAAATCAAAAATATGTTCCATAGAGACGAGAATACTACCAACTTAAACAGTTCCAGTAGCAAAAGGAATTTACAGTACAGCCTTTACGTGAGTTTGAAACTAAAATATTCCATTTCATAGTCAAAAGCATCAGAGTTATGCCTTTCATTTACAGACGGTTAACTAACAAAATCGTACGAAAACTCCAGAACAAAGTTTGAATAAAATTAGCCTAGAATATTTAGCGCTAAATTGCGGGGTTCACATATTTCCATGGCTGGTAATAAGAGAACAGCCTCAGTTGCTTAAAACAACACCATTTGTAAGTTAAGTTGAGCGGAGTGTTTAGTTTATTTAACATTTTATTCAAAACAGTGGTTTACAAGGTTAGGTAAAGACAAAATCGTGAAAAGAAACCGTCTAACGACGTATATTTGTAAAGCAATTATAACAGAGATATAATTTAATTTTTCAATTTATATGATTGCGAAAATGTTTGCACATGTCACCCAATCACTTGGGTATTTTTAACCGACGAAAAAAAGGAGGAGGTTTTCAATTGGACACGTATTTTTTTTATGTATGACCACGCGTAACTTTTTACAGAGAAGCCCAATTTGAATATTTTTTTTTTAAATTGGAGAGTGTATATCTCAATAATCTCGAGGTTTCTTTTTCAGTCGTTTTATTTTTTAAAGCAAATGTTTTCAATTGTTTTTAACAAAAGTAGGGATTTGTAAAAAAAAAAATCTAACTTTTTTTACTAAACAAAGATACACGTCGGAACTTTAAGCTACCATATTTCTTTCTCTTCAATAATATTCTAAATCCAATCACCTCCTTAAACAATATTGCCGCCTAAACTGAATTCCACGTTTCCAAGCGGCGCGGTGTTTATTTTGCTTATCTAACCGTGACGCAGCAACATAACTGTGATTATATCATTATTTACTCTTCGATCACTCTATCTACGAATATTTGAATTGATCTCTATTTAGTTGCAATATTAGATAACATTATGTTTGGTTGAGTAAGTATGGTTTATGTAGGTATTTTTGTTCATACTTTTTAGCACTTTTGCAAGCTATCTTTACATTTGGTTTTAATAGAGGAGTATGGAAGAAGAAGACAATATACTGCTCCCACATAAATTGGGATAAGGACAGGCGAATGATGATGATATTTATGCAGGTTTATTATCATTTTTAAATCATCATCATCGTCATTTCAGCCGATAGACGTCCACTACTGGACATAGGCCTCCCCACAGTGTCACCACATTGACCGGTGCCGTGCGACTCGCATCCATTTTGAATAAACAGTATTATAATAAATAATTTTGTACATAACTAGTTACAACGATGTTTGCAACCAATTGGTAATGAAGTTTCAGTATCGTTATGATACCTATGAGTCAAGGTGTAGGTTCATGTTTTTTAGTTTGATGTATTTAAACCCATAGACATAATAAACTATTCATTATGAAGAACAATTAACCTGTGTTTAAATACATCACTCTTCTATGTTTTTTTTTTATTATACACCGCATACGGCGAATATAAGGTACGCGGTAAGATATGCGGTGACACCATCACAATTATGATTTAAATACAAAACAGTTTTATAATCCTAACATATTTCAAACCTATCGGAAAGGTCAAGTGCCATGTTTTAGCCGGAGAGGCTGTAAGTAACCACATAAGGCCGAAATCCGACTATTTTTATCCAGCATATTTACTAAAGTTCTGTATCCCTCCAAGGGACGCTTCGTTGCCTTGAAAGTTTAAATGTAACAAAACTTTTGTATTTATTGCATTAGTAAGGATGTCTTTAACATTTTCTAGTTGTAATTAAAAATGGCAAAACGGTTTTTATGAAGCATGTTGTATTCTTATGCACTTTTGAAATGTGTTAACATTAACACATATCTATAATTCTATGTACTTATAATCTCTTTAAAAATAGCAATAAGACCAAGTTGAAGGTGTCCAGCCCTATCACAGTATTTAACCACCAATACATGTGAAAACTGTTTTCTGTGACTTCTACTAAATATCCAGCAAAATAAGAAACATTTTTCCATTAAAACTTTACCAAGTAAATACGTATTACATAAGCGAATTTATGAACGTTGTGGAGGAAATAGAACATTAACATCAAAACTGAGAACTTGAAATATTCAGTACAACGTCTCTATCTAAATTACATAAAAATTGGCAAACTTCGTCATATTTTCCCGAAAATTGCCGTTCTGATTCACTGAACAAAGTCTGATCTAGCATCGTAATTTATGTGCATGAATAAAATAATCAACTTTTGCCCATACATTTATTATTTGTTGCC
This sequence comes from Noctua fimbriata, assembly GCA_905163415.1. Taxonomy (NCBI): domain Eukaryota; kingdom Metazoa; phylum Arthropoda; class Insecta; order Lepidoptera; family Noctuidae; genus Noctua; species Noctua fimbriata. Next base: position 3,477,148 of record LR990942.1, on the reverse strand, counting down.
ATACCACATTCCACAACAAAACTCAATGAATATTTCAGTGTGACGAAATTAACAATTAAATGAGCTATTACAAAAATATCAGCCTTTAAGAGATGTTACTAGGTCTGACACAGTTTTGTCGAATGTTTTTGTTGGTGAAAATACATAAGGGACTTAGAAAAAACATCTCTTCAGGAATACGAAATTGAGAGGTATCGTATTACGCTACTGAAAACCAGCACATTGAGAGGATTTCCTTATTATTCGTGTTTCAGGCAATGCGCTAAAGCTATTTCATTTTATCTAGACTTTAAATCTAAACGTTAGTACCGAGTCTAGTATTAGAACTACTTGAAATTCTGCTAGAACCGTTTATGAACACGAAGGGAAGTAAATAAATGATAATGTACTCCACAGCACGGCAAAAAGTGATCAAGAATCTTAGTGCTTTTCAGTCTTCGGAATAAGTCCTGACATAATTTTCTCAAATTAAAACCCAACTATAAGAACGTTTTTCATAAGAAATGAAAGCATAATCCTTACTCCAAACAGTTCATTAATAACGTCCGTACAATAAGCTTTTTCTTGGTCCTCGCAGAAATGAAAGAAAAACAACGCAAGATAGATCACTTGTCCGCAGCATCCCATCCACACTTACCTCCCCGTGATTAATGAAGCCATGTCTATGCGCCAGTTCGTGGGCCCTCTCCGGCCCAGCGGGGACGAACACCGCGAACTGGTGATGGTACAGCGGCACACAGACGTCCAACACTGTCAGTACCACGACCACGTAAGCTAACATCGCGCAAGCCGCGCATCGCACGCTACTACCTAACTAAACTCCGAACCACCAACCGAATCATTATAAGTCTCAACACTCGCGAGATGTAATTTTTATCAGTTCGAGCGACGTCCGTTCTGTACGACGTCTCCGCGAAGACTGGATCCGCGTGACTGGAGGTCTTTTGGTCTGTTTTTGCTGGGCGCATGCGCGAAAGTTGGCGCCCTTTCTTAGTCCACTCTAGCCGAACGTATTGTGTGTAGCGTCAATTGTCTTGAATAACTAATTGGTTTGCATCGATGTGAGTACTTTAACGAGGTAAGTAATTAAATTAATGTCTAATTTTAATTAAATAGTTAACATTTTTCGTTAGAAATAGAAATCTAAGACTCTTGGATATTAAATTCTTTGATAATGAGATTGGAATCTTATGTTATCTTCATTAAAAAGCAGCAACTGAGCGATTTTTCTTTAAGACCACTGACCGCTATAAACGGTAGGTTAGACGTTGCGCTGAATTACAGTCGACGGCGAAGTGGTGACATAACTTGACATGAGACAACAATGTTGCACAATTACATAGTATTAGCACAGTTGTGGCATTTGGAGAGACCCTACAAGTACTATTAAACTTCGAAGTGGTACAGTAAACTGAGTAAACTAAAGTTCCATCCCTATAGCAGTGTGTACCTATGTAAGTATTTGTGTACACTAAAATCATTTCGATTTAGGACCTAGGCCAATATGTAGGGCATTGTTGTCTTTTGGTGCGATAGTTCGTGAGATTGATTCCAAACCGAGTACCTACCAATAATCCCTATTGATGTTCAATTCACGTGGACGCACACCTAGTCTGAGCAGTTGAAATGATCAATTATATAGGTAGCCCTTCACAGGAAAGCCTACCTTTATTTTTCAGTAGAAATATTTCAAAATGTCAAGTACAGAAAAACGTCTGAAACATATCGTTACATTTGTGGCCGTTACAGCACTTGTGTAAGATATGTACCATAACATTATTGTTGCAAGTTGTAACAAGACTCTGCAAGACTTCGCTCAACTTGCAAGTTGTCGGTGTCTCGAAGTGCAAGACTTTGTGAAACCAGTGTAGGATGGGAAACTTATACAAATACGTTTTGAATAGAAGTGAAACATGAGTATGGCATCGAAGTTGACTCGAAATTATGATGAAACACTACTAATGATAGTTTCGACATTACCGTTAAAAAAAGGGAATTGCAGTGAAAATTAAAAAAAAGCAGTAAATTATAAGCTGTTTTTAAAAAAAAATACTTTTTACCATTTTCATTCTACACCTTAATTATAACTATAGTAATTTAAGACCTTACCTAAACTTTGAAAACCCAATGTCCTACAGAAAATAAAGTCATCATCATATGCCTAGCCTTTTCCCAACTACATATGTTATTATCGGCTTCCAGTCTAACCGGATGCAGCTGAATACCAGTATTCTACATGGAGCGACTGCTTATCTGACCTCCACAACCCAGTTAGTACTAGGTAATACGATACCCCTTGGTAAGACTGACTGACTTTTTGGGCCACTGACTACCTGTAACGACTGTCAACAATCTACAAATGCCAGACGGGACCAACGGCTTAAAGTGCTTTCCGAGGCACGGAGGAAACTCGACATGTAATGGGTGGTCACCTATCCAACCTTAACCTAAAGATCGATCCGAGCGGCTGAATTTACTGTATTTTTTGAAAGGGAAATTTATCTTTAACTCATACACTGATATTCTCACAGAAAACAATCACTATATTACACTTTACACGTTATCAAAGTGTCTCCTCCAAGGCTAAGTTTCACCGATATTTGACACAGAATGTAGGTAAAGTGTGCCAGTAAGATAGGTTATTGTGTTCAACTGTGTGTGACGTCATAACTGATCTCCTTTACGACGGATAACAAGGTTCTATGAGCCTTTGAAACGTTTACAACCTATCGGCTGAGAAAGTTACAGTGTTGTTGATATTGGATATCGAAAAAATGATAAATGGTGTTATCAAATGCTTTTCTAATTCTACAATTGTAACAAACTTTATTTTCTATTAAAGAAAACCTCAACGATTTGTTAATTGATTATGTAAGGTGGAATGAGGTGATTTTCAGAAGTCTTAAAATGGCTTAAGAGAGCTAAAGTAAGCTTAAACATAGGGTTACTTGATTACCGTAAAAGACTAATTTAGAAAACATACAATGAGATTTCGCATCGGTAAAAATTACTCCTTAAATATGTTCGAAATTCGTCCTCGTTGTTATTTATTTATTTATTTGGATCTGAAACAAACGATACACACATACAATACAAGTCACAGTTATACAAATATTCTTTTAGGTGTGTTCCTTCAATTACAGGAGACCACAGCATGCACATAAAACTAGGTGTTAACACATAAAATATAAAACAATAAAAATATTACAAAAAACAAAATAAAAACCAGTTGTTAAACGATATTCGTAAAGAAAACACAAAAAATCTTTACGTAGTTGAGTTACGTGCAAAATTGTTTCTGGACCCAGCGAAGTTGTGTGTAGTGTGTCAGTAAATGGATTTAAGATTTTTGCTGAATAAATATTAGTATTCCATCGGCGAATGACAAGGTTATCTTCAGATTCAATGTAAACATGAATCACAAGCCGTCTGGCTACCGTCTAAGTGTCCACTTATCCCCTATTTTATCTCACACATTTAGATAAGTAAATAGTTGTATCATCACAAAGCACTTATTACGTCATCAGTGTCCCAACAGATGGCGGGGCGGTCGCTCGCATAATGGCCCTTTGGAAAAATATTAAATTACGCTCGCAATTAAGAAGCCCGCGATTTGTGAGCGACACACTTTGAATAACAATGTCGAAGGGACACCTCAGAAACAATTATAAGACTAACTTTAAGCTGCGGCTTTGCTCGTGACGTGTTTGGGATTCTGGTTTACATCGTGTTATAGAATAAACGTAAGTTCTTAATGTAGATTTTTGAGTATCGATGTTTACATATTTATATTTCTACTATGTATAACGTAGTCGTGGTATATTTTGTGTTGGTAGCTACTCTAAGTACTAAAATATTTATTCATAACATCACGCCTACAATCCTCGTATGGTTAGGTTAGGTTAGATGTACCTGATAGTACACCCACATTTCGCCAGTTATGTTTAAGTCCCATATAATATGGGGCGAGCCTATTGCCATCAACCGGGCATGACTACAGACTCTTTAGACTGACTCCTGTGGCTGCTACTGAGAATTCCTGATGGAAAAATCCAATAGCACTTTTCCCGACCCGGGAATGGAACCCAAGACCAACGAAGAAAGTATTTATTCAAAGGGTAATAATCATCTTAAGTTTTTTAAAAAAGTGCTTGGAAATTATCTTTTGAAAAATTGACATGACATGACTTTTTAACTCAATATTCTAATTAGGATACTGAGGACTTGCACTTATCCTGTTACTAGCAGTTGCGAAAAGTAGGTTTCTTATAATACGGATGACCCTTCAGATCTGCTGCCGCGGAAGTACATTAGAAGAGCCTTCACGGCGACATAAACTGGCTTGCCTGCCTTGCTGACTGGATAATATGCTTACTACAGTAAGTTCTTCTCTTGTATCGCTTATACTGGCACTAAATACGGACGGAGAAAGGATATATTGTGAAGAAATATGAAAACTTCAGCTAATGTCGAACGTAATCTAATACTAGCTTTTTAGCTTGTGGACAAAGTCGTAACTAACGCCGACACTTAATTTTTAAAATTAAATTTCACAAAATAATAAAACAAATACGCTGGGGGGAAGCGACACAGATGCTTAAACGGTTACCACTTATTCAGTACATCATTCTGAACGAATCAAAATCTGAAAAATCTTTATGTGAACCCCGCCCGGGTTCACATAAAGATTTTTCATCGTTAAAAAACAATTACTGTTCCATACATTTTGACAGAGCAGGTATTGCATTTTTGTAAGAAACAGCAGTTTTTTTTTAAACTAGACAAACTAGATCATCATAAAAAGTAAAAACTTCAATATTGGTCTATCATCTACAAAATTTTCTCTTTCTATTACATCATTTTCTTTGTATTAACAAAGGCAAAACGAAGAGTTACCTTCATCATCATAATCTCTTTATTTCAGAATTAAATTCCATAATTATATTATGTTAGTGTTATAATGTAGTTACTTATTTGACATGCAAGTTGAGGAAAACGTTATTCAGGCCTTATCTTATGTGAAGTTTATTAGGATGGATGAATTGATGAATAGATGGATACATGTCTGCTTGTTACTCTTTCAGGCAAAAACTAGAGATCGGATTTCGGTGAAACACAGCTTACAGTAATGTAGTTTATACATCAGAATAATATTACACAGGCATAGGCAACAATAAAAATAAAAAAATTACGCAGGCTAAACCGCGGGTGAAAGCTCGTCTATTAGACTATAAAAAAGATGACCTCGTAGTATATTTACAACAACTGTGGTACTAAATTATTGACATTATTAAAATAAACATCGAATTGTTACTTGGAAAGGTTTTTACAAGCAATTAAGGCAATAACGACTTTATTATTAGAACCATATAACTAATAACCACATCATGTTCTCAGAAGTACTCAACTTTTCATCATTATCTTGAGCGACGTACAATAGATGTCGGTCCCATGTCGGCAAAAGAGATACATCACTGATCTATATTATTTAGACACATGTGAATTGCTTTCATAGCGGTTCGTATTTATACAACTTGCAACATGATTGACATAAACTTTTTGTTATGAATATTTATGTCACTAGGTTAGAATACTTATAAGGGTTTCAGTGTCATCGAAGCTATAGTTTTCCAGCCAAAGTAATATTTCCTTTTTTATCTGGAAATTACTCACATGCTTAATTAATTAATACTGGCTAATTTTGAAGTACAGGCTTTCTGGCAAACTTGCTCCTTGCCCTTGGTACGGGATATCTGTCGGATCTTTTGTTATTTTTAGGCAAGAAGGGGACCGTAAGTCGGTGATATCTCCGTAGACACTCATAAACAAATATTTTTCTTACAATATATTTTCAATTAGCTGATGCTCGCGGCTTCGCTCCCGTTATGTAGGGAAATCAACCCACGAGAACATTTTAAATGTAGCCTCTGACACTCAGGGCTAATGTAGCTTCCCATTAGTGAAAGAATTTTTGAAATCGGATCAGGAGTTCCGCAGATTAGCCCCTAGACACAAACTTACAATCAAAATAATATAGATTTTTCCATCGTAATTATCGCTTACAGAGTGGAGCTCGTGGCTGAATACAGCCGCTAGGGTCGATCTATAGGTTAAGCCGTGCTTACCTAGGTTGGTCCGTGGATGGGTGACCACCCATTACATACCGAGTTTCCGACGTTCCTCGGAAAGCACGTTAAGACGTTGGACCCAGCTGTCATTTGTAGATCTTTGACAGTCGTTACAGGTTGCCCGAAAGTCTGACAACCAGACTTACCAAGGGGTCTCGTATTACCCACTACTGACTGAGTTGTGGAGATCAGATAGGCAGTCGCTCCATGTAAAATACTGTTACTCAGCTGCATCCGGTTAGACTGGAAGCCGACAGCTAGACAGATGATGATGATGAATTATCGCTTACAGAAAAGTACTTTGTATAGAGCTCAGGAGTATCTATACCGCTGCTTTGTAGTCACCGATAGCATTTTATTCAAGGAATTTGACAACTGTATAAAAATACATTCATGTTACAACGAAAGGTCATCCGAAAACATGTTACTTTAAGTTACGTGTTTCTATGTGTTAGAAGTATAGCCTGCTTATATTTGTCTATCGATCCGCAGTCTTAGAGGAAGCCTGCTAACAAATGTAATTCTATCTTCTGAACTATCAAACCTAACCTTCAACCTATATAACTACTTACTTAAAGAAGCTATAGAAATGATACATTCGTCACGGTATGTGTATAAGAGAGACCATTGACATGCATGTGTAACTAAAGAGCCCCACTAAATATGGCATATTTAGAACACAATTTCTTCACTGACTTCAAACGATTGATACAAAAAAAAACGCTTCACACGTCAAATGGGACTGGCAGCGCTGTTTTTGCGGCATTTATGAGTTTTTAATGTAAAATGTATTGTAAAAACAAGCTGTCCTATTTTTCACGTCAAAACATCAACATCTTCTTCGTGATTCTGTTTTCCTAGTACTTTCTGTTCAAATTCCGAATTAAGTTCTCACGTAACAAACCTTTTTGTGTGATGAAGAGAGATAAAAAAGCAACTCCAAAAAAAGTTTTCTTGTACCTTTGGTAGCTGACTGTACCCGTCAAAAACGTTTTCGAAACGAAACTGAATGTATAAAAATCAAAATAGTTACGAAAAGGAATTTTTTCACACTGTTTTGAGATTAAGGCGAAACGGAATGCAACCAAATCCTGGTACATATGTAGTTCTTTGTTTAGCGGACAGGCCTTAGTTAATGTTCCCGTTATGCGTCACTCTACATTTTTAAGTCGGGGAAGCCTAGGATTCTCATTGTTCATTCATTGGCTTGCACTAGAAAGTTTCAATGAAATTCTGACGACTAACTATCTGATCGAAACCTGTAGTAAGGCCTTACATGCAAGTTCAAACCGGTAAAAAAAGGCTTAAAATAGAAATACGGGTCATCCTCTGCCTAGCCTTTTTCAAACTATTTTGAAGTCAGCTTCCGGTCTTACTGGATACAGATGAATACTATATGTCTGACCACCACAACCCTAGCTGAAAAAAAGGGTATGCTGAGCAGTGCAAGTTAACGATGACACGCTTATAAATTTTCATAACATAACATCACGCCTGTAATCGCTGATGGGTAAAGCAGAGGTGTAACAATACTACCGACATTTCGCTAGTTATGTTTAAGTCCCATGTAATAGGGGGCGAGCCTTTTTCCCGCAACCAGGGACACACCCAGACTCTGTGGCTCCTACTATTTATGAAATTTTAGATGGAATACCCAATAACACTTTGTCCGACGTGAAAATCGAACCCACGACGTCATGCTGAGCAGTCTCATCCAAATCCGTTCAGTAGTTTTGTGTGATAGAAAATCCATTCATCCATTCATAAATCCATCCTCACAAACGTTTGCATTTCTACTACCGCTATTATAAATCCGAAAGTGTGTGAGGATGGATTAAGATAAGATAAGATTGACCCATTTAGCAACAGCCAGCCAGCTCATTTAAAAAACCTAATAGATACATCTACTGCGCTTCACAGTAGAACAAAGTTTCCTCAGTTTGCTTTAGCAGTCTTTTAAAACATGACTTTTAAAGCGTCGGTGAGTTCAAAACTCCAAGTCGGGGTATTCAATTGGAAGTGGGCAGAGAAATTCAAATGCCTTATTTGTTTTACGAACTTGCCAACTTAAAGTACGCGGTATGAAGTTGTTCTAGAAACTACTAGAGAGTAGAGAGTGGAGGTACTCGCGCCAGTGGAACGAATAAACACGTTTAGTTGTTGCCAGTTTGCAGTTCTCTGCACTGTATAGCTTTTCAATTATTTTCGCGGGATCAGCTGAATTTTGGGAATAAAGTCGGTTTGTTGAATCGTGTGGAGTTTGTATTAGAAAATGGTGCTTGACTCATACCGTCTATCACGCGAAAAGTTTGAATTGAGATGTACTTTTGTACGCCTCAGTCAGGTGATGAAGATTTCTATTTACCCGCTTGCATACATTACTTAAATAAACTGTTTTAATTAGGGCTTTACTAGCAAAATCACTCAATAACAATATTTATGAGTAAATCGTGTGACAGGAATTCTATTTCTAACGTGCCCCTTTTTATAAAACAGCCTACTCACTTCGATTATGCTCTTTGTGCGTTTGCCCCGATGGCAAAAATAGAACGACAAAAAACAAAGTATATATTGTTGTTGTTGTTGTCTTTGTGTATTTCAAAAATAAGTGTGTCGATAATTTCGACCTTCACTTGAGTGCTGAATGAAAATAAAATCAAGGGGCTTGATTAAAACAACAGATTTTTTTTTAATAGCCTTGTATGTCCCACCGCTGGCCAAAAGCCTCCCCCATATCCTTCCAAGTATTCTTCTCTTGCGCCACCCGGCCTCTGCGGTGCTGTCCATCCTCAGGCACCCATCGAGCTGAGACCTTTGCCCTGCGGTCGTTATCCAACAGAGTTAAAACTATTAAAAATAAAAACCTACGTCTATACAATATAAAATAGAAGTGTCTGTTTGTAATTTCAAAATAACAGCTTTTTTAATGCAAAGTGTATACGGTGTTTATTTCTCACCGAACCGATTTTGAAGAAACCGTTTCTGGCAAGTAGCTGATGTTTTATGAAGTAACTAAAAGGCTATTTTTTTTAATGTATTTAATCAAATATTTTTTTATTTAATTCCACGCGGAAGAAGTCACGGGTAACAGCTAGTAACTAATGAAAAAACAGATAGAAAGACTGTTCGCACCTATTAATACCTCAATGATGGAAACTTTAAATGTCGTAAGGTACATTGGATTTAAATTTGTCCACCGTCGACATTGTTACAATCGAATTGGGATGCAGCTGCTGCCACAATGTGAACCTGAATACTCAATCCAAGATGTTACATATTGTTAGGTTGTCTCATAAATAATCAACTATTTGCTTTAAGGTTACGTTATATGAATTGATTTTTAATTGACAATTTTTACCATGGTCCTAAAACAATCGGTTGGAATCGAATTTTTTCGTGACTGTGTGATATTTATTTTGTTTTTAAAACATGATACCTGTAAGATATTCTAAATTCAAATCATCATCATCTGCCTAGCCTTTTTCCAAATATGTTGAGGTCGGGTTCCAGTCTAACCGGATACAGCTGAATACCAGTTTATAAATATATATAGAATTATTTAGTATTTGGTAACAGGCTCGCCCCCTACATGGGACCTAAAAATAACAGCCAAAGTGTGGATCTACTTTTTAGGTACACCTCTGCCTAACTCTTCGGGGATTATAGGCGTGATGTTTTGTTATGTTATGGTAGTTCTACAAACCTGCATAGAAATATATATCACGTACGGCAGCGTATGGTTTTATCTTTGCTTCATTTAGCTAGGTTTGTAAACTATACACCCGTACAATAACGATACGGTATCACATTCCATCTGAAGACAATATCACATAACATTACATGGAAATGCAATACTGGATCATAGACACAGTATTAATAAGATATAGAGCGCTAATTAATTTATCATAATCTTTTCGAAACAAAAGTTTGCGTTGTTTATACGTCTACAAACATATGCTTGGACAATGGAGACCCCACTTTCATTTATTCGGGTAAACTCAATCCAATATTGATGTATAGATAATACATTAATGAGTTGAAAATTTTTGAGTGTTAAATTTATCACCTACATACATTTTACTAAGGAGAATGTTAAATTTCAAAATTGGTTGCCTGACCATTTGCCTACCAAAAAAATGTCACCGTAGGTGCGGGCCTGTGGACGGTGGGTAATAGGCTAGTTTGCCGTCCAGCCGTCTTATGACGCCAGGCCGTGTCGACGGAGCGTTCGTGCTCCACAAGCACCTCAAGGAGATGTCAGCAACAAGGAAGGGGTCCGCAAGGGCCGATGCATGACTGCGGGACTGTTCGAAAGAGATACCGCGGCCCTAGAACACAAAGGGCAAAGAAGGAACATGGATGGGTTTTAGTCAGTACAAGTCTGACAGTCCCTTCCGCTCCGCCCAGAGCGAGGGTCATTTGATGATATCCCAAACTAAAAAAAAAAAAAATCACTGTGTGACCTCAACTCGTTGGAGCGCTCTATACCTCATAAATACTGTAGACCCATCAACACATCGAGCCGAATTACTTGAACATCCCCGTGATATAATTGAACCGACAAAGTGCCATTGTTAACCCTATAATACGGTCTAAGCTAAATGAGACTATAATGGGCCAAGTTAACAATAGAAATAGCTCAATGGCCTTATAATGAATTGTTATAGAGCCTCGTTCGTAAGAAATCCCGTTGAATAAGGCACCTACGTCTTGAATGGGGAGATTTTATAGATCCGGTCTGGCTGTATTGTTAGTATGAATAGCAGTCATTATCGAAAGATATCCACTTCGTGAATTGTGTTTGAATAAAATTTTGTAAGCCATTGTGGGGTTGCAGTTTAATTTCGAGGTTTGGGATTATGTTGGTTACGTTTATACTGAATGAGGTTGTCTCTTACGATTTATTTGAAGCAGTAAATTAAGTTAGACTTGGAATATTTTCTTGTTTTCCTTATTTCTTTTTTTACTTTATCTTTTTCGGGGTAATCAATTAATTGCAAACGCCCAGTCTAAGCTATCGAGCGATGCATCTTGCGTCTAGCGAAGCACACGCGTCACATATTCCTATTGCAAGAGTATGGTCACTTATTTTCAGTAGCGTCAATCAGATGTCCCATCGTTTGTGAATCTCCACCTGTACAGGTTTTCCTTGCTACGGTCAACCTGTGTCCAGAATGAATAACTGCGGCTGAACTCGTCCATTTCATCCTGAACTTATAGTAAGATCTCTATTGACAAAGGGACTATTTTGGATTGCAGACTTTCTTCATTACGAAGTTCACGGAAATTAAACAATTGCTTATTATTGGGAAACAGAGTAGTATTATTATCAAAAATAAATTCTAACATCAATTAAAACAGAATTTCAGCAAGATACTGAAAATCTAACTTAGTCTGTCAATAACAAGACCATTGCTCGAACTTAGAAATATAAATCTTGTTACTATTCAATGACTATTTGGTAAATGTTAGCAATTTTCAGCAATCAATTTGTATTTAATATTGGTACTGTCTCTTTCCACCACTGAACAAAAATTACCTAAACATTCTACGAACACACCATCATCCCAGAGTATTCCATATATGTGTACTTATATATTTTATTACGTAACCTCAATACTGTAAACATGTTACAATAACCATTGTCTACGAAACATTAACGTATTCTATGGGTCGCTACAATGTGCTACGAGGTGCTACGAACTGCTACGAAGGGCTACGAGTGCTACGACACTTCGACGTAATGGTTATTTTGTATGATATTTAGTTGTAAGGGGACATAGAAGTGACGTTACTCGGGACGATAATATTCTGGTATCGTTCGATTATATCTTCATAATAATTCCATAGAGGGCATCGTTAAATGCGACTAATGTTTTGATTAAGGATTTTTTTAATCAAAAAAAATTGTAAGCGGCGCGCCGTGAAGGAAAAAAATTGTACATAAGTTGTATCTTATTCTAACTTATTTTTTCCATAAAAACAACTCTGATCGCAGCTTATAACAACACAAAATCCGGAAAATTATGTTTATAAACCTGTTTACCGTGTCGTGGAGTATTAAAGAAGATTGTTTCACTAACAATGTTTACATACCTTGACATTGGGTTTAAAACAAAGCCCGGAAATATACAACTCATCGAGCTACACGTCCAAGAGACGCAAAACAGGTTATTTATTGTTTAATCTAACAATATAAACGTCTTAGCGGACGAACCGACAACGAGTACTTATAACCCGCGAAAGTATTTCCACGTCCCTGCGACGTATCTACATTCCTTTTCGCACTTAACCCTTAAATGCAGCGATAAAACTAAAGCGTATATACGCTAACCGAACGTTGGTATTTCGCTGTATGTCATTTAGACGCAATAAAATTCTGAGTAACGAACATTATGGGGTTTCTTTTGTCGTCTGATTTATGTTATGGGCTATTTTGTGCATGCTTTTTCTGAGATCATTTAAGTGTATGAAATAATGATGGCGATACTTACACGTTCGCAGGTCATACACAGTAAAAATATCCATAGATTAGATCTTACTAACCTAACTAAAACAGACACGATGCGCGACTGCTGAGCATGAGGTCCTGGGTTCGGTTCCCAGATCGAGCAATGTGATATTGGGTTTTTCCATCAGAAATTACTAAGTAGCAGCCACGGAGCCCGGATTTATGCCCGATTAAGGGCAATAGTCTCGTCCCCTATTACATAGGACTTTAATTTAACTGGCGAAATGTGGGTATACTATTAGGTTACACCTCTGCCTAATCCTTCGGGAATTACAGGCGTGACGTTTATGTTATAAAACAGACAGTAAAAAGGAGAATGTAAAAGGGTATTTTTTTTTTGAACGGCATACCATTTTTAGTCAACAAAAATACTAGATGAGGTAGCTAATAACTTCACATACCTACCTATACTCTCCTATTTCCAGAGGTCAACACGCGCCACCGAATTCTCGCTTTGGTAACATAAACCCTGCGACCGCGGTCGAACGTTACGAACACTACCCAAAACTCTTTTGCGCCATTTTTTATTCCCTGACGTACATATATTGTTGTTTAAGCAAAACAACTGGCTCCCAGTACGGATATAGTCGTCACAGATTCGTATACTGTCGAGAGCTATACCACCCTTGGGCAATATTCAATTAGTGGACGGATTGGAATCGCCTGTTCCACTGTTTGTCGGCTTCAATCGCTGCAAGTGGCGATTGAAGTGTTATACAGTCTAGTGTTGAAGCGCTCGAGCGGATGGATTGTGAAAATGTGTATAGAATTTGAAGTTTAGAAAAAGATTGGTAATTGTTGTCGAGTATTATTGAATCCATTGTATTTTTTTCTAACATCGATGTTACAAAATCTAAATCAGATGCGTTTTGTACCGGGAAAATATACATATTAGATTCAGTGATGTCACATTTGTATATGCATATCATTTGTTGGTTTTGGTAATATTATTGAGTCGCTATTTCCTAGGAAATGCCTCTATTCTGCCACAAACTGGAGAAGCTTTTATGGGTGACCGTAAATCGTTTCAAAACATACGTCTATCTTAGACTTCGAAAATTAATGTGTGAAAATAAATATTTTGGTTGCGGTTTTCTGATTAGAGCTTGATATTATTATGTTAGCATCAGTTTACAGAAAGCTATGTAGATTAAACTATTATCAGCCGCGTTTTTCTAGTAAAGTTCTACTCGACAGACAGCAACCTATTCAACCTTAAAATTGTATAGTTTTAAAACATAAAATGTTTCCTGTCAAACGTTATGAGCACTTAATTCGCATTTACTTATCAAAATCAGACTCAGCCACAAACCACGTCATTTCCACACCAAAATTAATTTAAGTTTAGTATTTTATGACGTAATGTGTGCCTAAATAAGAACATACTGTCAGCCCATCAGCTACATGTCGGGCTACATTAACCCTAACAGCCTGTGTAGAATACATAAGTAGCTTAGGTACGCCTAGGTAACTAACTCGCGGAATAAGGTCTCTTTTCAATAAGGGGCCTTCACATTATGTACACGTGCCAAAAAAGTTTGGTTTTGCCTGGAGTATAAGTACCTTGTGTAGTTTGTGACTAGGTGCGAGTAATAAACATACTTAAAATCTTCTTGCTGAACTTGTCCGTTGTTACTTGGGTCGGTTAGCCTTGGGTAGTTTATGAGTAGCTACCACACCCGAAGGCACCTAAGAAGCCGATTCCTGCCTGCCGCGATTTGTATTCATGGATAGATTTTAAATGTGAGTTTTGAAATACTTAAGAGATGTAATAGAGAAGTATATTACATGAGATTTATTTTAAAAAACAGGTGTAATATGGGCGTGTATATACAGGGTGGAAGGGACACCGACGCGAAAACGGTTACCACATATTCAGTACCTCATTCTGAACCCCTTGACAAAAAAAATTAATCGGTATTTTTTTTTATCGTTGAGTTAATTTGAGTTTATGATTGAATACGTGGTAACCGTTTGTGCGTCGATGTTCATCCACCCTGTATACACCACGAACTACTCTTTCTAGGAACGAATTGTTATTCTATTTTCAGTTGTGTAATTAAAAGTAAAAGCCAAACTCCCACACCAGGATTCCGCGTGTTGTGGGTTTCAGTCTCTTTATCCTGTCAGATAAACTGATACAGCTGATCTTTCGTCCGAAACGATTGAGTCGTATCCTCAAACGGGTTAACCTGAGCAGCCTAACAAGTTATTTGAGACGAAGGGCACTTTCGCTTGGGGTCCTCACAAATCGGTACGTCGGTTACCCTTCCTTTTGAGGTAACATTTCATTTCCTACACTCTTTATATGTACATTTGCCATGAATCCTCTGGGAACCACAATACGGCTTTCGAATCCAAGGTAGCTAGGATAAAGTAAAATGATTAGATGATGCCTGTTCACCTCAAGATGTTAGATGGTGGAGCTTCTTCGAGACGTGAGAAAACCTCTCACATACTGGAGTCTGCAGCACAACATTGGGAACTGTTACGAGGTTTCCTTCATCAAGTACCGGCAAAAGGGCTTAAAAAGAATTTTCCTTTGTCAAAAAATAACCCCGCTATAATCGTCATCGGTAACTTTTTTTTTCTTTTATTAGGTCTCTAGATTAACGGCCTTGCTTCGTTTCAAAGAAACTTTATTGGCACATAAAAGCCGGTACATAAAGTTCGCCATTAAAGCCGGAGACTTTAAATTAACCAGAAAAGTAACTGACACTGTCATTCCCTAACCAACAATGTTATACGTTATTTATTATCCGATTTTATTGAGGAAGTCTTTGGAGATAGTAATCAGAACTAAAAGGTAAGTAATGTGCTTAAAGTAATGGGTTTTGACTTTGATGTTCGTGATGACAATTTAGTTTTCTGTGTCTTGAAGAAGGCCAATATGGGCTAGAAAACTCAGGCTGAAGGAAAATACTTCATACACATATAATACCTAAAAATGTTGTCATGGAATCTATGATATTTAAATTCTTTCATATTGGAAGAACGATTTTATGTAATAAATCTCTTGAATTTAATAGAAAATACCCAATAAAAATGTGGCGACAAACTTTTATAGATATTCAACAACGTAAAACCTTAACCCCTTGTTATAAAAATAAACTTACAATATGTATAATAATGAATATCATCCCATAACATCCAAGTTAACGCACGCCATGTTTTCTTAGGCGACCATCTTGAGCTCCCATGGTTTATAGTGTCATGAAATTCATGGGTTTTATAGGAAATATAAAAACTAATATTTTCTGGGCTTTTTTCATGATGATGCGAGAATAAGTAAAGAGCTGATTATGAGCCCTTTTAAGCGGTGAATTTGGGTTTAAAAAATGGGTATGAGCTTATTGTTTTTATGAAGTACAGTGACATAATAAGAAGCTTGTCACATTATATTACTATGTGATATAACAGACTCGGTAACTCTAGGTGATCTAGTAGTCGCAAAAGCTACTGCTAAGTATGATGGATGATGATGCGTTTGTTGGGTTCGATTCCCTGGACGGACGAAATGTCGACGGACGAATTGTTGTTTTTTTTATCTATAATTTCTCCGTAGAAATTCAGCTGGAGTTGTGCCCGGTAATGGCTCACCATTCTGCCTAACCATTCAGGGAGTAAAGGCGTTTGATGCTGTAGTCGCCAGTACATTAAATTTTAAAATGAATTCTGGAGATTTCGTGTCTGTAGTTTGATTCTGAAAAGTCTTGACCTGCAACTGACAGTTAATGAAATAATAATCATCGTAATCGTTCAACGCGTACCCCGCTAAAGAATAATGGCGAAACAATGTAATGTACAAAAAAAAAATCTAAAGAATTGAGAATATCCCAGATTTTAAGAAGTTAGTTAAAAGTCGGCTTTAGGTAGGCTTTCAATACCTTTGAAAGAACAACTTGTAACTCCTGAATACACCAGCCAACATATTTATGTTGGCTAAAAAGAAAGATGAAAATGGTTGATATTTATCAAGCGTTTTCATCTTTCTCATCAGAATTAGCGTAATAATGTGGTTCCTCTCGATCCCATCTACAACATGTTGATTCATAGAACACGAGTCTAACAAGGAAAAACGCAAATCATGTTCAATCATGTTCTGTGAACGATGCCACGATGGAAGCAACAGCGGAAACACCCTGTTTAATAAATTATGTTATTTCATATACTACACATGTTTCTTAGACACGTGTGAGCATTGTGTATGTTTATTTATTCGATTACATGCTTACATTAGTATGACAAACATTAGAACAATAAAAATATTATAAGAGTGATTTTCAATGCCGTGTGCCTCGACATAACATTGAGGTGAGTAGATACACTTGTAGCTCTGTTAAGGGTATTTTGAAATTCCGGTCAAAATAGATCAGAATTGAATAAGCCTCCGGATATTTTCTGCTTTTGAATATAACTTAAGTAATCCTCCTCTAAAGGGGTCGGCTACAAAACAACGACCTAGAAACTCAAGCTAGAAACTCAATTCACACGCTAATATTGTAATAAAAATAAGATATAAAAATATCCTAAAGGTCTATCTACCTAAAGCTTGGCAACCAATATCGTCGTGCAATTTTTAAGTCACTCCCTCCATTCCTCGGTCCATTACCCCTAACACCTTCCCTAAGGCGATAGGAAATATATTAGCCGCACCGTAAAACGTCATCAGGCGCACACGCCGCACGATATCTCGTTAGTTCTCAATTTGAATATCGGCCAATCAACGCGCGACGCCAGGACCGGGGCGACCCCTTCCCGATTCAATTATTTTGTTTTTTTTTCTGCGCTCGCAACTCTGAGGGTAAACATGTTTTCTTTTTTCGAAATGTTCGACGCGTCGCGTTGGTTGCCAGTTTTGTTTTTAAGTTTTTTTGTCGAGTTACAGTTGACGTGTGCGGTAGATAGACAAAGGTAAGTACGTTGTTATTTTGGATGAATGATTTATTTAAGGATGCAGAATGTGATCTCAAATCGGTGTGATTCTTTCTTCAAAAGACCAAACCTTTATAGCAAGTTACAAATGTCTAGTATCTACTCAAATAAATTTGAAGAGTGGAGTTCTGACGGACATGCCCACACAATAAAATAGCCTAAAAGCCTTCACAATATTCAACTAGTGGAGTATTTCAGCTAAAAGTCCTTTATTCCATCCGCAAAAGCTAGCAAAATTTTGACAGCACTACCCGTAACTTGTAAAAGCCAATCAGGTATAACAGGGCTTCGGGCAAATATCAATACCGACTGACGTGAGATACGAATCACGGTAGGCGGGAAATGTATTTTTATTACCGTGCGGCGTCAAAGGTGAAAAATAAGTTTCCTGGTAGTCTTGTTATACCTAAACACTATATAATATGTAGACGTTATGTAAATAAAAACTGGCCAAGAGCATGACGGGACACGCACAGTAAAGGGTTCCGTAGTTGGGACGAGTAATTAAACAAATCTCAAGCACAAACTTAACATACATACATAAACTCAAGCCTTTTGTTGCCACGGGTAAGCAGAAACTATAGGACACCACCTGCTACGATTATTACATACTCCGTTTGCCTCGTCCACCTTCATACACCTGGTCATACACGCTCACCGATTGCGAGTACTACGCACCTGACCTTTCTGAAGAACCTCACCAATAAGGTCAGTATATGACCTTCTAGGGCATCCCCTAAAATACATTTTGTAAATACCTTTTGTCAATCCCCTTTCACTCATCCTCTTAACATGACTAAACCATCTAAGCAGACACTTTTAAATTTTAGTAACTACATAGTAATTCAAATGTGTACCAAATTTCAACTTCCCTAATCGGTCCAGTAGATTAAGACTTCGCGTCCCACCGACGCGATATCGGGCAAGACATAATTACTTTTTAATTGTGTCTATAATTACGGTGAACAAGTGGAATAGGACAGACAGACAGACACACGATTGATTCTTTATGGGTTCCGTTTTATCATTCGGACGCCATCATCATCTTCCTGCTATTAATCCCATGTTGCGCCGATCTCAAGTAGAGATCGGCGCAACATGTTTTTTTCTTCCATTCTTTTTCATTCGGACGTACAGAAACCTAATAAAACATTAAAATAATAAAATTGTAATGATCCAGAGTAAACTAAGTACCATTTGTGATAGTGAGAATAAGCATAGATGATCTTCTTGGTGCTGATGACACCAAAACTATTGCCATAAATACAAAATTGCTACATTCACTAAGCTTAACATAATATTTACACTTCAACTAACTTATGTGTGCTGGCGGGAAAACACAGACGTAAAATAAATGTACCAAGTTTGACAGATCAATGAAAATTTAATTTTCATGACAAGCAACGCCACCTATAAATGCACACTTAAAGAGAAGTGGTCGTGTTGTTACGTTTTACATTATAAGGTCCGAAGGGACTGGAATATACATCTGTATAAAAGTCCCTAATATAAATAATGAAAAAAAAAAAGCGCTGGAGTCAGTATCATGGACTTAGTATAATAGACTGGACTGAGTACTCTACCAGAAAAACGTGACGAAAGAGATATTTATAACAGAGCCCTTTGTCTCTTTCTAATAGGGTGACCAAACATTTTTATAACAAATAAGAAACTTCGTTTTGACAGAGATAATTTGTGTCCGGATAAAACATCAACGGTTACATAAAATAGTGAGATAATAATTTATGAGAAAAAAAAATTAGAATTTCGTTTTCTTTTCATGCTCTTTTTCCGTTTGCTCTGCAGAATTGGTGTTTTGGTATTCAAATGGAGGGAATAAATTTGAAAGTGTGTGACAAACATTTAATAAAATTAAACATGGTTAAACAGAATTGTTTTGTGGAGTTTCTGCCGTAAGCCAATTTTACTGCCTAAGTTTCTCAATACATTACATTTCACATGATGGAATATTCTTTTTAAATACAAATTAGCCAACGCTTTTACTAGTTGTAATTCGTGTGGTTCTTCATCCGTTATACAGTGGTGGACTAATTAGATGAGTCTTGTATAAAATATTTGTTTAAACGCATCAGAATTTTGAAAAAAGTTCTCGATACGGCAAACCTCCGAAGTAGGTACGTAAGTGCGCACAAAATTTGAACAAATCGTGGTCATCAATCCGGAACTTTTAAATAGAAGAATTGTTCAACACCGTTCTGAAAAGTTACGAGTCGCGTTCTGAAACCTTATAAAGAGTTAACTTCGGCGTTGTTATCTCTGTGAAACGAAGCCCTCTTCCTCCACGTCGTTCCTTGCAAGATACCAGAAGCGGCCGGAGCCTGTAGTTGCAAGGCGCCCGCCAGTGCCGACTGAAAAGAGCTTCGCGCAGGAAAACATCTATTAACCACACTCAACCTGCCTTCTTTCCGCGTTCATCAGTTGTACTGATGATAAAACCAATATCCTTACCACTGGAAAAAAATATGGTACTGCATAAGCATTTAACGCTCGTCGTGATTTTGTAGTATGAAAATCCTCTGGCTTAAAATGAAATCTGCACATAACAGAACTTTTGGTTATGGTTTGAAATTCGAGAATTGACATTTTAGCCTTATTTCTTCTTTCAATGGAAAGCTGTAACAAACAAAAATAATGCTATTTTTTATTTGTAGATAAATCTTATAATTTTCTCAAAATAACTTAGGACGTCAAATTAACACCATGGATGACAGTATTCAGTGTTACCATAATGAATATATAATAGCTTAGAAACAATCATACTAATATTTAATTTGACTTAAAATTAAAATAAAATATAATGTACAGACTGTAAACCTATAAAAGAAAATAATTTAAATTTATCTTAAAGTTAAAAATAAATACACGTAATTTATTTTACTTGTAGTGAGAGGTGATTGCCGGTTTAATATTTTCTATCATTTTTAACATTTTTATCTGTTGGAAATTGAGTGAAAGGGACAAAGGGCTCCCTTATGGCTATCTCTCTCGCCTCGGTTATGATATCTTAACAAAAGTAAACCTGCGGTGTGACAGTTAAGGTTCATTTTTGTGTGATAAAAATTTCGCAGAACTCGGTCCAGTTTGCATACTAAGTCCATGGTCAGTATTCTATAGTGACCGAGAATGACTGATTTGTCA
Organism: Noctua fimbriata; assembly: GCA_905163415.1. Taxonomy (NCBI): domain Eukaryota; kingdom Metazoa; phylum Arthropoda; class Insecta; order Lepidoptera; family Noctuidae; genus Noctua; species Noctua fimbriata. The sequence continues at coordinate 3,456,415 of LR990942.1, read as the reverse complement.
TTATTATTTGTCAGATAGTAAAAGTGCGCCATTTACAACGTAATTTACTTAGGGCTGATATTCACGAATGAAATTATCTTTCAGTCGGCTTTGAAGCCGGTGTGTATAACGGGCCCCATTATTTTCTTCACGTAATAAACAGTTTATTTAACTTAATTTGCTGGAACAATCTGATGACCCAAATCAAATTGCCGACAAATAGGTAACAAAACGAATACCTATCGTAAAAATGCTTCCATAGAGATTACGGCCAACATTAACTTAGTAAAGAAAATTATTTGAAGCAATAAAACCTTCACGCTACACTGCATGGTTCAGATATCAGAATTATGTGCTATTTGCGTGTCGGAAACATAATTATATTAGCGTCGCTGCGTCTAAAGGTGAAAAATAGCATGTTTTGAGCCATGGTCGGATGTTGTAAGGGAAAATATAGAAACAAACAACGTCTTTAATACTATCGTAACAGAGAAAGAGCAATTTTAGACTTATACACGCATTTTAAAGCGTTTGTGTCCTTATGGTTTGTGCAAAAAACTTTCGATTGTGGCATTCGGTGACTCTAATGGCGGTTTTTTTTTCAATTATAGAGCCAGGATAATTATTGTTGAAGTTGAGTGGAGTATTATCTAAAAACCTAATTTTTTTGTATTATGACAGTCTTTTAGAGTACATGCGTTAGACAGGTGTAGCTGTTGGTATAATGAACAGCCGGCACTGACAATGATTTGATTGACTCTAAAAACTTGCGTGCTTGAGATAAAAATTGATGACTCAGATAAAAGTCATCGCGAGCAGGTTATTGCTTACAAGTGGCAATTGCTTCGAAATCATTTTGTATTTCTACAACGACCAGCAACAGGATTTCAAAAATGACATAAGCTATTCGGTAAGTAATGTAATTTCAATTAATTCTTCCCATTACTTTTCTTTTGTTTAATTTATTTTTTATATTTCTAAAAAAAACAAATAATAAAATATTAAAAATATAAATAATAGTGTCTGGTGTCGGGAGCAGGCTCCAAGCTACCGGTATTTATAGCCCCAGAGGCAGGAACCTCCTCAAACCTGATTCAGAAGGCAGTACTCTACCTTCTGAATCAGGTCCTTGATCCAACTGCCTAGCGAGAGCATCGATCGTCGAGGCACTTTTCTATCATTGTTATTGCTGATTAAATGTCACTTAAGCAGGATGACGATGATGATTGTCATTTGTGTGTTTTTGCTCGGTGATCTTCAGCTCCTACCAAAAATATCATAAAAGTAAATGCTTGTCCAATAGCAACATATTGCTAATACAATCTAATATTTTATTTGCGATTTTCCTTTAGTAAACCAATATGCTCTCGCTACAATATTGGCTTGCTACCAACTTATTATGTGCATTTTACAAGACAATGCTGTCTTTAATTTTGTAAATATCGAGATTACTTTTCAGGTTATGGTTTCAAAACGGGAAATAGGCATTAGAACTAGGAAATAATATTAGGAGAACAATAGAACTCCAAACAATGAAATTGTCTCTAATAGGTGTAGCTCAAAATTTTACGAAATATAAAATTAAAAGACCTCTAGCTAGTTTGTAACTTTGTAACACAAAGAATAGATATAAACATCAAACAATTTTCAAATTAATTATTCTCATTAAAGACATCTCACTTCGTTACTCAAACATGATTGTAATTAAAGTTTAATATGAGAACGTACTCCTACAATATACTCTGACTTACTTACACAATCATTAATTTTAAAGTACTCGAACATAAGTCCGCAACAAATAAACCTCACAGACTTTAGGCAACCGTTCTCATGTCTAAGATGGAATGTCTCGGTGCCTCCTAAGGCTTAGGCTACACGTCATCACTAAATGTTACAATTAATAGTTCAACGTTACAGTTCATAGCTGTTACGTCAGCTGGAATGTTCTAGAACTATTAATTTTAGGCAAGATTATTACAGCGTGTAAGTTGCCTTATCGTCGACGTAGCCGATTCGTTAGTTTTGTGAAAGTTCATTATTGAATTTTCAAGGACTATTACTTGGATCTTCATACTTGTTTGACAATAATAACACAATGATTATATCTAAAGGAAACAGGATAACAAGTGTATTTTAAGACAAAATACTTTGCACATCACTATCATCATCATTTCAGCCGAAAGACGTCCACTGCAGGACATAGGCTTCTCCCAAGTGTCGCCACATTGACCGGTCCCGTTCGACTCGCACCCAGCGGATCCCCGCAACCTTTACCAGGTCCACCTAGAAAGATGACCTAAATCTTCTAAAATTAATGAAAAATCATAATGATGAATTATTTCGCTAACAAATGTATGTTATAATTTAAATGAACAGTCAAAAAGAGCTGGTGTATATTAAACTGATTTATCAGCATATAAAAGTAAATTCGAGTTTGTTCAAATAAATGTTAGGACCAGAGTTCCCAAACTGCCAGCATATTGCTGACCTAATACTGCATGTTTCTTTCACGAGCACACAGGCAAAACTGCATGGTTATTAACAGAGTTCTGGTAACAGTTCGGCAGCCAATTAAGCTGTCAGTTTAAAATACAAAACGCCAATTCGGCGAACTAGCTAGACTATATTTTGGGTATTTATGTAGATTACATCAAATGCAGAGAATCAGGGCAGACAAAAGTTAGAACAGATTGAAGAGGCGCCATTTTACTTTTCTTAATCGTTATTGATTTAGGTATCTGTAACATATTCTAACGTTCATCTTTCTCAAGGTTAGTATATCGTAGCCACCATAAAGTGAGGTTTTTCGCAAAGTTTACGGGCTAACGACTCTTTCCACCAGATTATGATTGCCATTTATCTTTTATAATTATCTATTCAATCGTTTTTCACTTCGCTGTTTTTAGTCAGTGGGACGTGCGCCTTCGCCTAAGACTACTACTACGTACCTGACTAATGACACCACGACTAGGAACGATATACACAAGACATAACATCACGCCTGTAATCATGTACACCCACATTTCACCAGTTATGTTTTGCCGACCCCGGAATCGAGCCCAGGACCTCATGCTTAGCAGCCGCAGCGTGCGACCACTACACCAACGACCATTGCCAACGACGCAGTGGAAAAACGTACGTATCAGCTAAATTATGTATCAAAGCCTTGTTATCTCAAATAATGATTGCCATTCAGCCCGTTACAAAAAAAAAAAAACAAAGGAATAAAAAAATATGCATGTTTTGAACATTTCCGAGCGCTGAATACCCGTCATTTAACTGGTAAAGCCCACAACAGCACATCAATCCAAGTCGTTTCAAATTTAAATCGACTATGAGCGTGTTTTACAATTCAAATAACGCGAAGTTGGACACCGTCAGAAAGGTAGAAACCTTTATATAAATGTAGAACTTGATCCTGGTTCGAGTTGACTTTTAATATCTTTCAGAATATGTCTGATTTAGTGCAGTTGATGACGGCTTTTTAATGGTATATTTAGTTTTGTTCTTTCTCTCATTGCGAACTCAGTGTAGTTTTTAGGTTTACTAAATTTATGATTGGTGGTTTTTATGTTTTTTTTTTTTAACTTCATGACTGGTTTTTGGTGGAATTAGGTTTGCTGTAAGAAAACACAATTCTGGGTTAAGCTCGCCATTGTACATAAGCTATATTATTGCAATTTGCATGTACATTTATTTTTTTTAGTGTGCAATAAAAAATAAGAAGAAGAATAATTTTATGGTGTTAAGTTTGCATGTCTTCTCATAGTTATCAAAGGTGATAATTAAAAAAAGGCTCATGCCCCCAGAACACTATTTAGCTTATCGTGGTATGTACCTAATCCTTAATATCCGAAAACATGTTTATTTTATGAAATAAAAGAAAACGTGTCTTTGTTACCATGATTTTCCCAGCCAACAATTCGCTGTTTTAAAGCTAGACAAACTATTATCTATGAAAATAAGTAAGACAGAAACGTTTACATTATAGTTTTAATACGGTAGTATCATCATCATCATCATCATTTCAGCCGAAAGACGTCCACTGCTGGACACAGGCCTCCCCCAAGTGTCACCACATTGACCGGTCCCGTGCGACTCGCATCCAGCGGATCCCTGCAACCTTAATGTTAATGCTGATTGTAATAATCGTATTGTTGAATTAGTTCTTGTTTCGGTGAAGTTGGCAATCGATTGGGAATAAGTTGCAAGATTTCACATAAACAAACAAAATACAAACTGTGCAAGTTAAATAAAAGCTTTTAAAAATACTTAGTAATAGAACACTGGCATTTAATAAAATATAACGCAGACACATTAAACGAGTTCTCATGTTAAATTCTTCGCTCGTTGTAAGCATTCCGTCGGCATTTAATTTCAACGTTCTGAAGACATTATGCACATTTGAAGTTTGTTATTAATGTACGATTCTCTTCTCGGCATTTTCCTTCACTTTGCATACAATTTTGTTAAGATAACACAACGTTTAGTAACCTATTAGTCATTTATCATGAGAACTTGATTTATTTATTTAAATTAATTAATAAAGTTATTTTTTACAATATATTTAAACATTCAGCGTCACAAATTTACCTTGTCAATTTTAAAACCTTGTCATTTATTGTCTAAAGCAGTCAAGTATAAACCTTTATAAACCTTAAAAAATAAACACAAATTCTACCTCATAAACTTGATTATCAACTTAGATATATACCTGCTAAACAAATGCTCTAGTTCTAGACACGCACCAGCACACACACACACACAATATATTAAGCCATACAATACAAACATTTTAGTATTATTAGAACACTAGATATTGTTGTTATTATATCCTGGAACACGAATTTGTTTGTCGTCCTCTCAGAGGGTATGTAAACTTTTGTGAGTGATGCCTCGGGCCAGAGGAACCGCGGGTGGAGGACGAACTACTGGACTTTCTTATTCTTATAACTTGAAAATGTTTCTACATTCATATGTATACGCTATTTGACACTTCTGGCAGGCGACTGCGTGTGTGTGTTAAGAATTGTTTAGGTACAAGTTTGATGTAGATGTAATGTTTTATTTTCTTGTAGTTTCATTTAGTTTGTGACAAGTTTATATTATTAATGTACCTACATAGTCGACTTCTTCACCCATCTCTCACACTCTCTTTCTCATTATCTTTCTTCCGCAAGAGAACCAAGGTTACCGACGTAGCCCGAAGAATAGCCAAACTTAAGTGGGCAGGGCACATTGCTCGCAGAACGGATGGCCGATGGGGCCGCAAAGTTCTGGAGTAAAGACGCTGCGTTGGAAGGCCTCCCACTAGGTGAACCGATGACCTGGTGAAGGTTGCAGGGATCCGCTGGATGCGAGACGCACGGGACCGGTCAATGTGGCGACACTTGGGGGAGGCCTATGTCCAGCAGTGGACGTCTTTCGGCTGAAATGATGATGATGATGATGAGACAACTTCAGTGGTTACTACAGTTACACTTCACCATAGTTTTCAAAACGATTAATCGAGAAATATGGTGAAGGAGGAATAATAGGATAGACTCAAATATTGTTGAAAGTTCGAACATTTTCGAAATTGTTTTTTATTTCAATCATTTGTCGGTTTTATAGTTAACAGAAATTAAAGTGGTTAAAATTAAAAACTCCTTATTAGACTAATCTATAGCGTTATAACAAATAAGATGTTTAGATTCCCGATAAACAATTCAAAGGCTGGAAGTATCACGACTTGTCGCCATTGTCTGTACGTAGTCGTACCTACTTTCGAAAATATATGAGTAACTTCCTTCCCTATAAAATGCGTAGCCCGGCCGTTTTACTTGGCGGTAATAAAAAGTTCCACGTGACTGAAATTCACTTCTTTTTAATATTAGGAAAGTACCTTTATGTTAGTAGGTATGAGTCTGAAAGAATTTGGTGCATGAAAATATTGAAACACGCGAGCGTAACACAATTATGTGTTTTAAAGTATTGAGTTAAGTCGAGGTGATTTTAAACCATAATTTGTCCTATTTCTCATTTACCACCAGGTGTATCCAAGTCAACGTTTATTTATTCGAGCATGTACAACATACATATATCTTTATTTATAGTATTATTGTCCTTATACTATGTCGTTGTATTAAATAAAATTGATTCTATAACTTTCAGATTAATACCTACTGTATCAGCATTACCCGCCACCGTACCGTACTTATTAAGTCCGCCACTATACTGTGTCTAAAAATGACTAAGAAGAGATTAAAAAGACGTTTATTAAAATCGTTTTGATTTTTTTGCAACATTTAGGATACGATGATTATTTGAGTATCCGTGCTGGACTACAAAACGATTGCTCCATTAAGCCACTATCCCTACCATACATAGGAAGATACTGTATACCTACCAATATATACGGGGATTTACGAAGATCTATTGCCTTCTGACCTCTAACTTTAATTGCCTTTTACCGCTACTTTTATGGCCCAGGCTTAATGTTATTGGTAAAGATTTCAAACCACCTACACAGAGCTACAGTTGGTATATACCGTTAGTTATTTACTAAGAACTGCCTTGTTTCTTATATAGCTTTAAATAGTTTAGCACTATTATATACAAAATATATTAATTTGGTGGTTTAGGCAGGGATTAAATGCAGACAAGTATTCAGTCAAGAAACCAACGTAGTTATAATGAAGTCTTATAATCCGGTCATGGGTTTATACTTATTCAGAGAAATTATGACAGCATAATTAAAATAATGGAATGTAATAAAGTCTGACTTTTTTAAGCAGAATTTAGAAAATATGTTACCTTAGAATAACTAGTACCTATCCCGAGCAAGGAGCTAGCTTCAAGGTAATTATTACAAAGATTAATTAAGCAAGCATAATTACAGTAGCGAGCCAATTATTCTCTTTTATAGTGCCATGTGTCTGTAACATTGTGTTACCTGTAAACTTGGCGTTCGGTTGCACAGGACTTTAATTGTAGTTCCATAACAAATGTCGGGATTGTTGTCTTTCTTTTAAGAAGTGGTACAACAGTATTTGGTTTAAAATGCATTGAGTTTTTAGCACTGATGCCAATGTTTCAGTATTGTTTTACCACAAAAATTTTAAACTCTGTCAAAATATTAATAATTACACTATTTAAGACAATATTAATTAGCTACCGTGTCTAATTTTCCTAAAAGAAATCCAAAATTTCATTTAGATACCTTCTCATTGAAAACTTCTTAAACCAAGTTCTTATTACCATAATCCAATGCAACTAAATTCCAACCGATTAAAACTAAGTTCGGTTCAAACGAAGAGCTCGACGATAACGTTAATCCCAGTTTAGTAGTTAATCTTCGCGTTTAATCATAGTGCAATCAACCTGAGAATGTTCGCTTTTATTGCACCACAAATTATGTACCCGAGACCTTCTCTTAGGATAATGTAATATCACCTACTTACACTACCATATAAAAGTGATAAAATAGGGTACCTATCCAGATTTAACGGCACAGACTTAAACTTAGTTCAACGGGACGTAATAGGTGTTGTTCTTAGAACCCTTCAGACATTAAATTAGCCAGTAGACGCAATCTTAATTTTACAATTCTAAGCACGGGAGATACCACTATTCAACTCTTTGCTCATGGCACATTTCTTTATTCTACAGATTCAGAAGCTAAGCAATCAGCAATTTCATCAGCTATAAATATAAAACGGAAGATTACAAAAATTCCAAACAATAAATTTGGAAAAAGCGCAAGTTATCACCGCAATAAAATTGGACAAAACAAAAAGTAAGTACGGCGACGCAGCGTGTTGTAAAGTAACAATGAAAAATGACGGTCGCCAAGTTCCTACGAATTTGTCCCACCTCAGTAACAAAGTTAGGCAAAAGTGGCTAGATTTATCGATGGGGGATCTTACCGGCAAAATGCTGGCAACACCGTACACTGAGTTAAAAGCCATGAAGTTGGGAAATTGAAATGAGTTTACTATCTGCAATTCATAGCTCAAACTTGTGCGCGGCTGACGTTTTGAGAACGGAGTCTGCTGTTTATTTAAGTTGTACTGAAGTTATGTGAAATTGTTTTACACGCTAGAAGTATGCTTTTGTATAAAATTATAGATTTCCTTCAGTTCAATTATTTTACTAGAAATTGATCTAGCTTAAGATTTAGGAGATTGATAGAATAGAATATATTATCTATTCTTTAATATGCACCATACAAATAACATTTAGAAAAGTAGGCATTTCACATTAAATTGACACAATAAGAAGACTTGCCTTTCCCTAAAAGCGATCTATTCAAGACATCTTTTGGGTGCATTACAGGAAGAGGGAAAGACAATATTGTAGTCTGTGGTGTACCATTTACACCACAGATACATTAAACATAGACGAAGATTTGATAGTGATCTAAAAGCACGTTGCTTGGTTATTTCCCCTTATTATCCCAACGCAAATCGTGTCATTACATTACTGCAAGAACAATAATCCTTCCCCTACTAATTCCCGAACGCCCACACGTCACCCGGCTCACAAGATGGCGTCGATAACGCAAAACTTTATGGGAATACCATCAACACGGCGCAAATCGTCGCCTGTCGACTGATTGGCCATTATGCAAATCTCACACTAACAACGCCCCCGGAGGCGCCTTGCATATTTTACCGGATTATACCCGTAACGCCAATAAGTGATGGCAACCGACCCGTTAGATGTTTGTGTTATTGTGTGATGTATGCCCCAATGAGTTGGGGGATTGAACTGTTATATTTTATTAATGGGTTCGAGGATTTTGGGAGGAAAATGGTTTTGTCTGCGTTTTCTGGTTGTGGAAACTGTCTATTTATCATCTTTGGGTTCTTTTGTGTTTATGCTTGCTGCAGATTAGTATTATATAGCTTACGCAGTAGGCACTGGTTGGTGAACTAACTGCTGTATCTTTTTAAACAATACTGATAACAGACCGTATTACGTAGCAGATGTGTACAGTAATGCCAGCCTGGCTACATACCTATTTTCATACAGAAACACGTGCATTTGTAGTGAAAAATTTCGGTATAAGTTTCAATCCTAAGACGGTGGCAGGGCGAACAATTCACAGTAGCTACGTATGAAGTATAATGGAACTGAAATAAAAATTTTGTCTTTTACTACGACTCATAAAGTCACAGTTAGTTTTGCTGTAATTTACCGTAAAAAGGTTATCCTTACATAAATCCCATAGATACAAAACTAAAGGGAAAGGCATATCCCGGCTTAAGGTCGGGATGTTAAACAAAATACAGCTGATCCCTTACTTCTGGATCAGCGGGCAAAAGAATCGATTCGGCACACATCCTTAATGTGCGGCCATGACAACACCGAGCATTAATCCGAAAGAGATGTTGTAAAAATGGCAGTTTATCTCAACATAATTAATAATTATTATATACATTAATTATTATAGTCTAGCAGAGGTAAGAGAAAAATCTATACATAGAACAAACGGACTACATGTAGCGCTAAATTGAACCTTTAGTTTTTATAACACACGGTTAGTTTTCGCTATGATAAAATTGACCACTAATTTGTCGGCGGAGGCGAAGTAAATGTATTGGTAGCGCGCCGCGCGGAGCTGAGGTGAGCGCCGCTCGACGCTCGTCCGAACGGTCGGGCGGTGTACCTGTGTGTGTGCACCCTGATTGACAGCGCATCCAGAGTAAAAAACTAGAGCTGATCTGATACACTTATGACTTTATTCTGAAGTTATAAGTAATAAAAATAAGCAAAAATATCGAACGCAACACATTTTTTTTTTTGTAAATCTGTTTAATAGATGGCGCCACGTGTCTTTCGAATCATGATTGAATTATATGCAGTGTATAACCCGAATTGATTGTCAAATTCTAAATTAACGCGAGCGGAGCCGCGGGCAAAAGCTAGTTATTTTTAATATTTTCGATATTCACAAAAAACACCATAGGGCCATAGGGTAAGATAAATCAATCAAATGATTGTTCCCTTCCCCCGCTGGTTTCATAACCACAGCCTTGAGATTACATGGAACTTGATTTATCTAAAGCAGCCATCGTTGGAACAATTTACAACATCCGTTCTGGATCACCACGATTATTTATCAACGTGCCCTTGTTTACGGCACAAACCCATTTGTTTATTTACATTTTCAGGGTTGAGTAGTCAGGAAGTTACTTCATAACGATCATTAAGGAAGTAGATAGGATTGACAGCACTTTGAGGTATATTATTTTACTAGAAAGCCTGGATCCTCATGGACAGACGATCATCATTTTATAAATTCACTACCCACAATGTTGATTCTACTGACAAGGCATGGAAAACCTTCTATGGTTTTTTTTAAATCCACTTTCATGTATTAAACTGATCCCCTTGCCGTAGAACCCGCTCTACGTACATAAGTACAGGATGTTTAAAACGTTTTACATGTAAAATTTTCGTAGTAACTTAATTCATAAAATATTCTGAAACATCCAAATACAACGAGATGGAAGGTAAATATTATTAAAATTTCTCGTCACATTAAAGGGAATCAGATTATGAAAGCTCGACACTTTGCTGTTAAGGTGCTGGGTTTTATTTATTTACCTTATATTTTCGACGTCCATTACCTAGTAAACTTCGATTTCAACCTCGGCAGACAATTTTTTTTATTTATCCACAAAATAGTCTAAGTACTACCCAGAGATGTCATTTAAAATAATTAATCAATAATAAGCAACAAGTAGTCCACATTGACGCTGGATCGAAATATTTGGAGGTCATGGGGGATGACACAGGCTAACTGTAACAGTAAGCGACAGCAAAATCTCTTAGCACACATGTTCGCAATCTGTCATATTTTGACACCATCCTAATTTAATGTACTTGTCAATTAAAGTTAAAGATAGATTATTTTTAGTGACTTCTCTGACTGCGGCAGCTAGAGCATACACACATATTTAAATTAGCATTATTTATATTAAAAATAAAGAGTACCTAGTTATCAATGATCTTCAATTAAACACAACAAGAGCAGTGCCACTCATCTTCGTGCTTGTGATCTACGACAAAGCAAGACTGTTACGAAGAGTTTCAAATTCAATGCAATACAGACGTATTAGTTGTCACGGAAGTTGGAAATGTATCTTCATACCTAGTTACATATGCAAATATCGATTCCATTACCAATATACTCAATTTAAACAATTTATGGAATTTCTTAAAAAAATAAAATAAGTGGCCTATCTGGGCGAACCAGGTATAGGTACTCAATAATTAATTTTCTCTTTGTTTCCATTCGTCATTTCTTATAAGACCATATTAGTGAATGCCTGTATTTTATTATGGTAGAATTAACTAATCCCATATTGTAGAATTGAAGAAACATTACATTACTAGTAGACATGACTATTCATCTGCATCTGTTTAAACTAAAAGTCGACTCCAAAGCCTGCACCGATATCGTTAACTTCAGAACTTGAGCCAGCCTCCGAAATCTAAGGCCGAGTGAAGAACATCACAAAGGATATCAAATCCTCATCCTCAGCCGTATTAGTTGTCACAAAACTTTTTCCTCCAGTTAGCTTAACAAGGAGAAACTTGTAACAAGCGTCAAAGGGCAACACTAAGTCAAAGACATCGTTATATTTTTAGCTCTCTTTTATAACCAAAGCGGTAACTTTATCTTTTGAATTCTTTGTGAGTTTGTTTGCCCGTTGTTAAGTAATGCGAGCATTTTTGAACGGATCTCGGTGTTTATTTTTCGAGTTCGTATCTATGGATATGATAGGATCGAGAAGAGGGTTTGAAATTACTTGGGTGGACATTTCGAATGAAATCAAAGGTTTAGGAGAAAATATGCAAGAAAAGTCTTTACATTGTGTAGTGAAATAAAATGCAGGTTCACCTCTTTCATACGTATGTACAATTTTGTTGAATGATTTATCGCTTTTAAACAATATTATAAAAAGGTAAAAACATACTAATATTAGTACAAAAATATAATTTCAAGTATTTTGTCGTCGCGCAATTATTTCAATTAGACCATCACAGGCACTTTTGAACGTCAAAATAAAACAAAAAAAAAGCGTCACAGTCACAATGCATAATAACTTGAGAAAGTACTGTAGTTACACCTTCCAAAGCGTAGATCTCTATGGAGAAGAATGGGCAAGAAACTCATGGACACTCTTTTAAATCAAAATATTGTTACAAAATCTTGGTTACATCATTCATGTTGAGATTATAAATATATGTGAGAACGATGTAGAAAGATGTGCACATTTAGAGCATCCAGAGTAAAAGATTTATTTATTTATTTATTTTAATGCACAATGTACACAACCAATTTTACACGCTAAGTCTAAACTAGTGAGTACATGACCCTGTTACGGCGCAGCAAGATAACTTAAAACTAATATTGCAGAGTATCTATTATTATTTATCTAATAATTATGACTTACAGAGATCATTAGGAACTTTCACATTTAAACATTATGTTAATTAAACTTATAAGTTTGAAAGTTCCAGTCTAGCATTTCGTTTCATTTACTCAATAAAATTAAAATCATGTTACCCAAAATCCAATAAACATGTCACATAAAATAATAAATACAAATAGCTTTTTTACATAAAAAAGAACCTGTATTAAAAGGAACACATACATAAATATATTTGAACTTTATTTTAACATTTTATCTTCTATAAATTCTTGGATACTATAATAACACTTTTCTAAGAGCAATGACTTTAGTCTAGCTTTAAATACACATAGTGTTCTCGTGGACCGTATATTTTCAGTTAATTTGTTGTATTCTGTATGCTTCGATATTCTGGGCTATTTTTGTACATTTGTAGTCTTGGTGCATTAAATCAACAATGAAAAAATAAAGTAATTAAAATAAACCGTGGCAGCTAAGAGATGACCAGTCCCAACTGACAGCGCCCGTTTAAGAACATGACGCATGGATCAGTGCCATTCAACTCAACCATATCGAAGGGAACTAAATGACCCGACACACCCGCCACCATCAGCGAGACATTTGAGTGCGCATGACATTTTCTCAGCCAATAAGGCACATTTAATTCAATGAAAGATAACAAAATGTAAATTATAGCCTTACAGTACATAGTACTCACACATGTGATATGCAATTATATAATACTAACATATGGAATCTATACAAAGCAAGGATATTTTACATTCTTCTGCAGCTTCCACAATAATTTAACATCGTAATCAATTAGTTTGCCCCTATAGTTGTGGAGTAGCAAATTATTGCTTATATATGTGAACACAATGTAGAGATGGAAAAAAAAAACAATTAAAACCTTAAAGATTAAGTTAAGCCCTACTACCCATAATTGAAAGTCTACATGGTGGTCTCACATTTACAAAAACTGAAATAATGCATCTAATTTATAAAAAACAATGGTAATCAAAGTAATTAAGTTTCCAAACGAAAAAAAAAAATTAAAGAACTAGAGGGGGGAGCATCTCTTCCAAACATCATCGTTATCGTCATCTTAGTTTGTGAGCCCGAGTGGCTGTGGAGCAGGAACAGCATTAAGCCAAGCATTTTTATCTACAATATAGTCTTCCAGTTTATACTAGGAGGGATCAAAAAGTAGTGAGAACGACACACTCCTTGGTAAGAAAAAAAAATAGTGGCAGGCATAGCTCAGATACATATTTGTAATATTAATAAAGAAAAAAATCTTCGATTCTCTTTTGTTTTTTTCTGAATGTAGCTTAGTTGCTTCGTGTCGGAACGTGTTCTCGAAAATGGAGAATAACGAAGTGCGAGCCTCTGTTTAAAAAGTTAACGACGCAAGAGATTAATTACGATTTTAAGGCAACATTAGGAGAGTCTACTCCGCCGTATTCCACTATCGCAAGGTGGGCTTCTCAATTTCGAGTAGAGAGAACGAGCACGGAAGACGAACATCGTTGGGGCCGTCCATCGACGTCAGTCACCCAAGAAAATGTTGCAAAAGTCGAGAAAATTGTATTGAGCGATCGAAGAGTTACCATCAGAAACTTAATTCAAGAAACGGGCATTTCATATGGAAGTATTCATTCCACATTGAAACAATCTTTGAATATGAGAAAAGTCTCCGCAAGATGGGTGCCGGGAATGTTAACCGACAATCAGAAACAAAATCGACTTGACATTTCGAAGATATTGTTGGACAAGTTTCAAGAACATTCTGAATTTTTTTTGTCTCGTTTCATAACAATGGACGAAACATGGGTCCATCTTTTTGATCCCGAGACAAAACAGCAATCTTCGCAAAGGAAACGGCCATCATCACCGACCCCGAAGAAGTTTCGTGTCGTGGCATCGGCTGGCAAGGTTATGGCCTCAATATTTTGGGACACAGAAGGGCTGTTGTTGATTGATTACCTGGAACATGGAACCACTATTACAGGCCAATATTATGCAGCTTTAATTCCCAAGTTGAGGAATGCCATCAAAGAGAAAAGGAGAGGGAAACTTCGAAGGGGCGTGCTGTTTCATCACGACAACGCACCCGCGCACAGGTCGGCAGTTGCGTTGGCTGCCATTCAGCAAGCTGGCTTCGAATTGGTTAACAACCCCCCTTATTCATCAGATCTGGTGGCTAGCGATTTTTATCTGTTCCCTAAATTGAAAAAAATACTTAAGGGGAAACAGGTACGAAGACGATAACGAGGTGATGGATGCCGTGGAGAGCTTTTTGCAGGACCAAGACAAAACTTTTTTTGTGAAAGGGATTGAAGCCTTCCTAAGATATTTTATAATGTTATTATTTTTTTTTAACCTCAATTCATAATTTTCTACAGTGCCCTTACACATGTGTCGTTTCTTTCGTTAGATGGTACATATAAATGAATACTCTAGTACTACAATACTTTAATACTGACCCTCACTCTCCTCTCGACATAAGTTGGACGTAGTTAAGCGAAAAGGATCCAATCCACAAATGGCCAAAATTGACTTAGTGCATCACGTCATGTACCTGCGGCAAATAAATATATTTTCTTTCTTTCTTTCTTTTCATCAAACTGATGAAGAATATCAACACTTATTCATTTGGGTTGGTCGTAGGTTAGGTCTTTTTTACTAGCTGATAGTATTTTTTGGCCATGTTGTGGATTGGATCCTTTTCGCTTAACTACGTCCAGTTATAGTCTTGTCTCCTGAAAACCTGCGTGTTGGAAAACCTTTTTAATTGTCATAGATATAAAAGCCAGACGAGAAGGTCGCTTTGGGCCTTCTATTATTATGTTATTAGAATACCCAACAACGCCAAGTCACCGTTGATTCGTTTGTCGTTTTCACCCAGCCGTTCCGAGCAGTCCAGATCGTTGATCGTCCAGTCCTTGTAGCTGCGCTCCAGGAATAATTCCCAAGATTAATTATGAACTTAACATATTATTATTACCTACTATTACTTAGCAGTACCAGTATATAGTAAAGATGAAATGATCGACTGAGATCACAGTGTATTTATTATTCTTCCGGTATAAAAAAGGTTAGTCCGGCGGCGAGGTAATCTCCGGTTACGAATCCTTGTTCGATTCATTTAAATTTTACGGGGCATATAGGTGTCCCAATGAAATTTCATTGGGACACCTATATGCCCCTTTCGGATATTAATATTTTGTCTCTTATGCTATTTGACAATGGTCAAATAGAATAAGAGACAAAATATTCATGAAAGTAAAAATCTTACCTAATGCATTTTAAAATGCATGATTTTTGTCCCAAATTACCACCGTTTCCGTTTATTCAAATAAACTTTTAAAACGTGACAACACCGTCTTCGGTATAAGTATGTTCGATCGTCAATTGTTTTTTCATGACGCCACTATCCGAGAAGCGACCGCTCGCGCCCGTGTGTTGCCATAGAAGTTTCCTCATTTTAGTACATTTCATCTAATTTTCATCGGGGTATTTTTTGTAATAGGGCGCGTTCACACGGGCACGTATTTTTTCGGAGAGGCCTCAACGCGTCAATAGCAACCGCGTAGCGATTGCGACTGAAGGGAGAGCGGCTGCTCAAACGCGAACCGTTAACGCGCCCTGATAATAGCCAAAGCTGGAAAATGTATCAGCCCATAATGCTAATGATAATTGTAACTGCAGCAATTAATTTATCGAAGAGAGAATTACAACCAACCACAGATCTATGTCTGTGACTGTCACAACAGATATTATAGACTCTAACCAGGCGTGGTAGGTTCCTAGTAGTTGTAAAGACGCCAATCAATTCAATTATCACTGATAATAGAATTGATAACACAATCCGTTTGTACACAGATGAGAAGGCAGGCGGGTTCTACTGTCCACATTCTTGACTTTATGCCATGACGCGTTTTAACTGCATAGCAAATTGTTTTTTTTTTATCAGCTAACTGTGACTGCTTAAAACTAATCGGATATAATTAAAGTAATTGCATACACCTCAGAGACGTGTATTTTCTAATTAATCACTCACAGATTTTATAATATTTAACCGAAGTTACTAAGTGTAGTCATAACAGTAAAATTGCTTTATACAGTTGAAAGGATCCTTAGAAACTCCAAAAATAAAGTGCATCAGTTGTTTCGAAGACTCAATGAAATGATAGCAGTACTATTGTGCTTGACGTTTTTCTTAACAGTAGGTAATATGTTGCCGAATTGCGTGTGTCCATTGGTGTTTAGCCCCGTGTGTGGGACAGACGGCGTGCTTTACGGCAACGCTCAATGCATGATGTGCATCAGGGACGGTTCGGTGTCGATCGCCAACTACGGACCGTGTCCTGATGTTGAGCCTGAGAACCCTGAGCCCTTTAATAAAGAATAAGAATTATTCCATGCTGTATTAAAATTGTATTCAGACTATGACTTTTGTTTTATTATCGTTTAATTCCCAACAGAAAATATTATATTAATTTATCACTCTTTTATATATATTTAGACTTTGTGCGTGATACACAGGTTTGAACTCAGATCATTTAAGATTTTAATGATCTAACAGATCAAAAATTTTAAACTTCTTCATATAAATTTTACGCGGTGTCTCGAACCATGAAACTGAACAGTTTTTGATCTACGAGTCCATATATCAATATACGAATCCTTGAACACAGGTCTTTATTATGTACACCATACAATTAACATTCATAAAGGAAAACATTTCACATAGGGCGAATGTTATGAATTATGATTCAAAGATTCATACTAAACAAAATCACAAAAGTATGTATACAAATACAATAAAGCGAGCTCTTCATTTACCAAGTAAAATCAAATCGAAAACTCATGCAACGAGTATTACTAACATCATTTCAAAGTATTTCTGATTGTTAACTGTGAATTTACATACGCAGGGGCGTAACGCGGCAATCACGGTGAACGGAACTGTCACGTCAAAGTTTGCGTTTGCGTTCACCTCGGGCGAGAACACGTTACACGTAACTAAAGTGTCTATTTGCTAAGTTTTGAAGTGCGTCTTCATATCTTGGGTGTCTGTTTGTCAGTTGTTATTTAGTACTGGAGTTCAAGGTTGTGTGTCTATCTTTCAGTGATCATTTATGAGGTGTTGATAATTGTATTAATGTGAACATTTTCTTATGCCACAACGTGGTCCTACTGTTTCCGCAAATTTTAAAAAGATTTTGGATAAAACGCTGAAAGTTGATTATAAAAAATCGTAGACGGCTCTAGTATTACAACGGTAACGCAGAATGTAACCAACAAAATTGAGAAAGTTTCTTAATTCCTACTTCTCTAGTAGATTTTTTAATGAAAGGTCCAAAAATCTCCTCTGAAACACTTAAATAAGTTTATTTTCAAAACTTTGAAAACATGATCATGTATAATGAAAAAGCATGAGGGTGGTGAGATTAATACTAAACTGTGTAACACAAGATGCGTTAGCTAACGCCGCCTAGCGTTTAAGATAAAACTCTTAGAAAGCAGTATGATAATAAATCGTCAAGTTTCCCTTCTCGTTGGCAAGTCTTGGAGCAATGATACTGAGAAACTAGAAGGGATTGTCTTATTTATAATTACACGGTTTCATTTTGGATTCTTCTGTTGAAAGCTTTATCAGTTTAAGCTATGCTAATCGGATTTGTTGACCAAAACTGAACAAATAACCAATTGTACCAGTTGATGAGGAATTTGAATATTTAACGTTTCCAATGTAAGAAGAGACCTTTGTGTAGGCCAGATTGTTTTTAAAATTGATTTACCTAATTGATGTTTATATTTTGGTATCCAAATCACGACATGTACCAGAATGAAGACAGATATGTGTATGTTGTGTTATTCATTAAATAAGATAAAAACGGCTTTGCCTCCTCCTGACTATAAGTCTCTTGAAAGTCATGAGAATTAAGTTTATTTAATCTAATGTTCATCATAACTACAGAGTGCTGCCTATGAGTACGTAAAGTCATAAACCAATCACGTACATTCCGACAGCGCTCAATTCCACGTACGTCTAGCCTCGTCTGCGAACCAAACTTGATTGATGACAACATAAATTGAGCTATCATTACTTGCCGCATCCAGTAACTCAACATCAGTCTCCTGCCTTGTCCTACCTTATGACTTAGCAACGGCATAAATTAAGCGCCGGCAAGTAATGGGCAATATTAGAGACAAGGCTGTTTTATTACCATACTTGGGTGCAAGTTTTCTACGTGTCTCCTAGATCGGGCGTTATGCCACAGTTTTACTGAACATGTATCGGTTTTCAGATTTATGGGCAAGACTTTAGTTTTGTGGGGTTTAGTTTCGTGTGTTTTGGATATTTTAGAATATGTCGGTTTTTGAAGTATTTGGTTAGGAATTCGCTGATTGGGGGTCTGAAGGTCAAGTTAGAGATTGACAACGTAGAGATTTTTTGTAGAAAACTGAGTGTTGAAAAAGATGAAAATGATCGAAGCTGTACACCAATATCTTGATGTCCCGAGTGGCCAACTTGGGGACTTTTATAAAATTTCTTCAAAGTCACTGAAAATACGCAAATATCAGGTACCTACCTGTTCGTAATTCCTACCTGCATGCCGAATTACAGATTGAGTAATAATTCAATTTCAAAAAGCAATGTTTTATTAATTTTATCACAGTGTGAGTTCGTTCCATTAATTTGATTTTAATAAATAGTCGGTTTGCAATTAACGCCATTAATTTGAATAACCGCTTTATTATAGACATCCTGGGATTTGCGAAATTGATTTCGATGAGCGTTCGGAGAATTCATCAATGTTAAATAATTTTACAGCGAAAACGATAAAATGTTTTGCATAAAATACATGAAAATGTAGTTTCTGTAAGGCTGTCCCGTCATTGTAGTCATGTTATTTGATCAGATCCATGGCTTAAATGATATTTGATGTATGCGATATTCTTTGTACAATGTCATATGTAAAGTAGATCAGATCCACACCAGTAGGTTTTAAATGAATCCAAAACTCGCTAATATTCCAGACTTTAAAAGAAAGTCACTTCTGAATTTTGTTAAAGATTCGTTTGACAATCAGAGATTGCGCTGACGGAAAATAATTATTGAATCAAATTTAACTTTAGATAATCTGTAAAAGGATCTTCAATTTACAGTTTATTAATTTTTAATAAATTGTAAATTGAAGAATGTTTGGTGTTTGAATGTGCTATAACAACAGAGAAAGACCCAAGAAACGATCGATGGACTGTTGGCTGAAGGATAATATTACTAGAAAGAAGGTATCTGTTGACGAGTAATAGAAAAGTATGGAAGAAGAAGACATGCTGCGCCGACCCCGAATAAATTGGGATAAGGGCAGAAGAACGATGATGATTTATTTTCATATTATACTATAATATTGTGACAAGGCAGATTTTACAAGGCTCAACCATGTTATTGTTACATCTTATTTTATGTATGTACCTGCAGCTATCTATGCAAATAAATTTTACTTTACTTTACTTTAAAAAACGGAGACTATAACGTTCAGTATTATCGTCTAATTATTCAAAGAAGATATCAATCGTTAATCAATTCTGCAACCAGAAACAAACAGATTAACTAAATCAAAACACCCGACTGGAATAACAAACAAGATTAAAAGCTGTTTGTTGTGGTCAGTAGCAGAAAATCTGAAACACAACTAAAATAAGAGTTTTACTGTACCAAGTGATTTTATGTAATAATTACTATTTTTTCGTGTAATAACAATGGCACTGTGAAATAGGATCTTTCTATAACGAATAGTAAGTAGAGATATTGGACCTGGACGAAAATCGCGTTTCCTTTGGCTGGTAAGTGCGCGTAAAGATAAGCGCGTTCGAATTATTCCACGACCTCCGTTAATAAGAACGAACGCAATATAAGTTGATGCAGATTGTTAGCAAACCGACATCTGCGTAAAGAAATCAGCGAGAGCATTTGGCGCGTCTCCATCAATGTGGACACACCCTTAGGTTTAAACCAACATTGTGTTTCACGCATTTTCCCTCCCGGGAGTAAACAGGGTTCAAAGTGGATTGCACATTAATATGTTAATATTGTTGACCCAGTAACTATAATGACAGAGTAAGCCGCTTATCTTCGACTGCAAGTTCTGCATGCCTACGGGCCGAAGCTAGCTGCCTCAGCAATTTATACTGTGTCGATACTACTCCACCCAACGTATATTGTTATTTTTAGAATAAACGATTGCTAGCACCATCCTCACGTGTTTTCCTTTTGGACTGGTATCATAAAAGTAAAAGTGGGGCTGATAAAATATTATAAAACCTGTCAGGGGCATCGTAATCTTAGTAACAAGGACTTGCATCCTACAATATTAGATTGAGGAATTATGATAGTAATTAGTAACACTATTGTAAGGTAAACCTCCTAATGCATGCTTGGAGAATTACTGATCAGTATACTGAGTGTGTATCATCATCATCTGCCTAGCCTTTTCCCAACTATGTTGGTGTCGTCTTTTAGTCTAACCGGATGCAGCTGAATATCAGTATTTTACATGGACGACTGCCTATCTGACCTCCACAACCCGGTTAGTACTGGGTAATACGATACACCTTGGTAAGACTGGTTGTCAGACTTTTTGGGCCACTGACTACCTAACAACTGTCAAAGATCTACAAATGACACCCGGGACCAACGGCTTAACGTGCTTTCCGAGGCACGGAGGAAACTCGGTATGTAATGGGTGGTCACCCATCCACAGACCAACCTAGACCACCGCGGCTTAACCTAAAGATCGACCCATGTGTGTGTATAACTATTATATTTAAATATCTACTTTCCAAAATGTCATAAATATGGGAAAAATTAGCAATTCTGCATGCCACCAATTATCACACAAAATAACTAAACCTATAAACCACAAACATTACATCCCAGTCATAAAATGTATTAATTAGGTACCGAATGCTTTTCAAAATCAAATATTTGAATCGTGGCCTGTGTGCCAGTGCACCACAAATATTTGTCTATTTAAAGTGTATATTATTATAACTAAACATATTTTATTGTATACGGAACGGTTTTCATTAAAGGTAAAATTAAAATTCTAAAACACAATTGAATGAATAAAACTTTATGTTCTCTGAAAATTCTTCTGTAATCGGCGAATAATTTGAAGTAAATGCCTATGACTTCAAATTCTTCGCTCTCACACCGGCTTAAACGTTTTTGTATCTCCATTTTTCAGGACCATGAAACTTTACGTACATGATGAACTTCATGAAGCAAAACGAATAAAGCTAAAAGAAAACTGACACCGCACATCGGCTCTGTAAAGTCAGCGGAGCAACAGTATGGATTATAACTATGAAGTGGGGATATTAAAAAAAGTTTTAAATTCAAGGGTTGTTTGCTCTTTTTACAATAAAACCAAGCTACGGCACTTATCACGACAAATACCTCTCATATCAAAGACACACAAATTCAGAAACAATTAAATGAATGACTCTTGAAAATCTCAAACGAAAACCATCAAGCTGAAATGCTTTCAAACAACTCCTTCATATTCTTGAATACTTATGAAAACAACTGAGATTAATATAACATTTTGTTGTTTATGTAAGTGGTAATATAACAGGCTCAGATGTTACGGTTCGGCTTGAGCTAAATGAAATGCAATAACATCGCTCGGAGAGCTATTAATTTGATTGGATGCCATTTATACTTGACAATTGTGGTTTATGTGTATGGCAGACATCACTTTGTATTGGTATTTTGATTTAAATTGATATTTCAATCACTTATGCGTGACGGACACGCCTGTTTAGTATGAGGGTGGACAGAACTGTAAAAATAATTCATTTATTATTGTCATGTTTTTCCATGTTTACCATATCGGGAACTCGTCAAAAATAGTAAACATGGTAAATATCCCGTTTCCTGTTTAAGTAATAATGTTAGTGACCATGATAGTTTAAAATCTTATATACAGTAGGTTCTTCGTAAAGATATTTGAAGCTGAACAAAATACATATATTGCTTAATTTTAAAACCATTACGCTTGTGTTATTATATGATAAGAAGAAATTAAAACTACGACCCTTCACACCCTTTTATATACATAGTTACTCGACCTAATAGTTAGATCTAATATTTACCTAGATCCGACCTAAGCAAGTTTATATTTCCATAACACTGCTTTTATTTATTCGCTATAAATATCACAATCTCACAAATTCCCTGGTGTGCCTGTCGAATCTAAAATCGCGTTCACCTGTCGTTGTGTCTAGCCAAATTTTATCTAGAATTTATTCCTCACCCTAGTTTGTAGTATACATCAATTCCCAGGATAGTGTTGCTAGATTTAATAATAAACAGAGCTGAATAAAGCTAGATTAATTCGTTATTTAGAAATCTACTAAAATAATTTTGTATGAAAATAACTACCAACTAGATATAGTAAGTCACAATAAGGCTGAATACTAATAAAAATACCCTTTGTTTCGAGTTTATAGTGAATTTTAGATGGAGGTACGTTTATACTTTAGATTACATATATTTTGCTAATATATTTCCAAGGCAAGGCAATAAATAAGCCCGTAATTAACTTTACACCTTTAAACATAACTCCCCGTTAGTACCACTTGACTAACCAAGTACTACATAACAGAAACCACGTTAAGCACACGCTCACCCACCTGCACAAAGAGAATACACACACGAACAAACTCTTATGTATTACTTACGACCCAAGTCTTCCCTCAAAACTCAACTAAAAACCTGCCTTATCAAGCCACGGAACAATAGGCCTACATTTAAATTTAATTAAAAGCAATCTTCAGGGATCCTTAGTCTATAAACACCTGGAAATAAATTCACCCGACTGCCAACAATTCTTCTTTAATAGGCCAGCGAGCCGACAACGTTATCGCGAAAATTTAATAACAGTAAAACAAGTACTGTGTGGTACACACGGGCGTCGAGGTTTTACAACTTTTTTACAACCACACGTACTTACGTCTACAATGTCAAATCTCACTTGCATAAACCCTCGTACTAGGAGCAATTATCAGTACAAGGAGAAAGGATATGAGTAATAATGAGTATAGTTTAAAATACTGTTTGCTATAAGAAAAAACACAACAAGATAGTTAACACAGTAAGTCCCAAAATTTTTTTTCGCATCCGTTTCATCATCATCCACAGCCCGGCTTCACCCAATGCTGGGTATATGCCTCTCTTTGCTTGTGCCAAGGTCCACGTTCTTGAGCCAGCCTCATTCCTTCCAGGATATCACCGCGATGGCAACAATGTCGTCTACCCATCTCGCCGCCGAATGACCAACACTTCTCTTTCCAGTCCTTGAATTTCTTTCTTGTCCTTGTATCTGTTAAATAATAGTTAGTTTTCCGGTCTATCTAACTATGAACCCCGACAAACATAATACGTTCACAAAATATAATTTTGTTTACCTATACAAGTCTACAATATAAAGGCTTATTGATACTTACCATGTTTCAATTTATTTTATTCACACATCCCTAATTTTGATATCGTTATTCCATCTATCAGAATTCGATCGCATACATAATATTATTCCCCTCATGCAAATTTTCGGAGGGAACCGGCAATAAAATCAATTAGATTTTGGAACTAAACTTAATATTGGCTTCGTCGATTAGATTTTTATTCACCCCTCTGCACAAAGTTTAGCCACACGTTTGCATACATAAAAGTTTGGAAAGAATTTTACATACGTTGTAGCATTTTGGTGGATTGTATTGGCAATTTTCTGTTTTTGAGTTTTTTACCGCTCGTTTATCATAATTCCTCCATGAAATTGAGAGTATTTTGCTGGTGAAGAAACAGAATCGTTCTTGTAAATCCGTATACAAAATTAACCTGAATTGATAAATGTATTTTAATTGAAACAGACGCTCTAGGTCCACAACAAATAGCCCACAAGTAATTCTTTCCTATACGACTGGTCTAGTTACTAAGTTGTAGTATAGCAGTTTGGCTGTCAAATCAATACCTAAATCAGTTAAATGGTCGTCGCTGTTACGTTGTATACCTTCCAACGAACCTTAAATTATGCAAGCTGGCTTTTTCTATTCAGGAACGACACACTGAAAGTATTTTAAATTTACGAATTTTTGTTGTTTTTCATGGAGATTTTTCTCGGAAATGTAAAAGTAAAGTCCGTAATTTAAAAAATATAGCTGAAGTCTCTACAAGCCTTTTATTTAAATAAAGTAGTGTGCCACTAGATATTCTGGTACATTGCAATACATAAAACAATTCAGTAAACCGTTTCCCTCAAATAGAATTTGCCATTTTACCCAGCAGTGTGTACAGCATAAGGGCTATACATATATCTCATTAAGTAGTTATTCCTGGATGCTATAGGAGCCACAACAATGAGCCGCTAGGGCACAGGCTCACTTAATTAAGCTTAGTTAACTACATGTGCTCACAAAACGGTCATTAACGTCAGTTAAAACTGAATGTTTGATGAACCACTGATAGTTGGCCTTTTAAGTTAGTAGTAACTAAGTAAACCTGGAATTGGGTCTAATTTTTAATTACAAGAGACAAAACTAATGGCCCTTTTGAATTATAAATGTGGAGAGCTTGAAACGTCAACTTTTCGAACGAGGTACTTAAAAGTTTTCATTGTTGAGTTGGTAAACAATATCTGAAAGGTTCGGTACCAAATAAGCCTTTTAACGAATCGGATAAGTATCTTCTTTCTGACCTAAAGGTCACAAATTATATTACTAGCGACACGCCCCGGCTTCGCACGAGTGCAATTTACTAACAAATGTGCTACCTCAATAGGTAGTCCAGTTTGAAAGATAGGGATTTGGACCCAATGGTCCAAAATTATCCTATTTTTAATATATTTATATAAAGAACCAACGACAAATTTTGACGCTGGGGTGTCTAGATTTAGGTACTGAATTTATGGTAACCGTTTGTACGTCGATGTCCCGTCCATCCTGTACATTAAGACATTCGACCTGTTATTATTTACACTAGAAACGGGACATTTACCATGTTTACTGTACGAGCTGTTGCTTGCGAACAGTTTTTTTTTTAAACTTGCTAACAAATTCTACACAAAACTGTTCTGCCCAAATCTCTTGTGTGACCAAAAGCAAGTCATAACCAATTTACATAATAACAGATCTATTAACTATAAGTATACACAGAGTAATTAAGCGCAGAAGCATCAGGTGCACCGAATGGAAATCAATTAATGTTATAGCCGAGCAATACTGGCCTGTAGGTAATTTGCGTTATTTGCTAGCTTATTAAGCCAGGATTATCTTGTGCAGATTGAATGATACGAATATGCTAATAATTATTTAGTTATTTGGGAGTAAATTTTAGTTATAGATAAGTATGTTGGTTTTGCTTGTCACGCTTCGAATAAGATTATTAATAGAAAACTAGTGCACTAGTTATTAAAATTGCGATGGCAACTTTCTTTGTTTTATTCCAAGAGACTAGAAATATAGTCAAAACATAAAAAGCCGGATCTGTGAAAATTATCGCTACCAGGTAAAATAAACTCTGTAATCTTTAATGATAAATAAATTTAACTATAGTACACCTAATACATTAAATTATATACAAAGTTTAATTTTCATTTCATTATCATTTTTTGGATCAAGCAAAACTGCAATATCAAAAAACAAAAGCGAATACCATTGAAAGTAGAACCAATATTATAAGGTACAATCCCGACTAAAGGTAGACATCTTATAAAACTCAATTTAGTTAAAATCGGAACCCGGCTTCCCCTTGCATAGGATCGACTTGGATTCAACGCAACCAATGATTTTCAATTCGAGATAAGATTTGACTTGGATATATTATTTTATTATTAAAACGTGTGTTTTTCGCTTGGTGGTAAGTATCTTAAAGCCCATTACATTAGGGCGATATTTTTTCATATGTACGTAATAAGCTTTTGTCTTGAAAAATAAAGGAAGATTGAGATGAAGGGTGGGGGGAAGATTTGAGTGACTGATAGGTAAAATTTTGACTAAACTAATTTGGTTATAATAAAACGTCACATCCTGATTACTTACTTAGATTTCAATAAATATAATACACGTGTAACAGAAAGGGTAACGTAGTCATCTCAAAATTAAATTGTTGTTAGTTGTTCTCTATCATTACTTTGTTTATTTTGTTTGTATGTATTTATCGTTATATTTTATTTGTAAATGATTTCTTGATATTTTCTCTCTGCATCACCATAAAGGTAGACTGGTAGAAAATACCAGAGGCCTTAAGTCCACCTTTGTGCAATGTTTTTTATTACTTGTACATAAAGTTTCGGAATAAATAAATGAATATCGGTCATATGAAAGGCAAAAAGTTAGTACAAAACTAGACTAGACTAGACATCTGTAACAGATCACATTCATAATCAATGGGTTCAGCTTTTGTAAAATCAAAATTCAATTAATCGCCCATGCTACTACTATCAGCAACTTTGTGACGCTCACCGGCAGACGTCATTACATGTCAGCTTGAAATAATATTACAGGAATTTCGACTGACATAGCGTGTCTGAAATGTCTTCAAAGATTCTTGAAAAAACTTGCAAAGCTTAAAGTCATTAAAACTTAGGTATTTGAATTTAGTCAGAAAGTATTTGGAAAGATACTTTATTAATTTATTTATTTTTCACTAGCTTCTGCCCGCGACCTTCGTCCGCGTAAAATTATTATAAAAATATGACTTCCAATATTTGAATCGGATTTTGTTAACAATTTCAAGGCTTTCATTTTTTTGCACGGATCCCTAATCTTTATTCTGAAAGCTGTTATTTTGAAAATACTAAAAAAGACACTTCAATTTTATTTATCTGTATGTAGTGTGTGTGTATATTTGTATTTACAGATGATATTTTTACTGCCCAGCATCAACATTGCTTCAATAGTTTAACTGCAAAATGCAGCAACACAGCATAATATAGTGTCAGTTACGTAAAGTCTTCATTAGTCTTGAGTGTTATTCCCATAAGCATTGCCTACATTGCTATATTCAATAATTCCCTAAAACGAAAAGCTCAGATGAACCTGCCTACATTTCCCATTGCCGGTATTCTCTCGGGTCTTAGACGTCTTAAAACGTCGTAACGGACACCTACGTCTAACTGGAATGCCTTCAAATAATTTGAATATGAATACTCCCTAATTCAACAGACAGTTTGATATTAAATTTGCGTAAGACGTTACTTGGAGTCAGGTTTCTGTAGACTTGCTAATATAATTGAAACTATGAGATGAACTATTTGTTCTTATTATTAGATGGCGGAGGAGAGTAACAAGCTCCTAGCTTCTAGCTGCTAGATTGTAGCAGGTGTTAGGGAATTTAATTCTAAAGTTATTTGGCTAGACTGTTGACCAAATTAATTTTGGCATAAGTAGTTGCAAAATTAATGCAGCAAAATGTTTCAAGTGATAGCAACGCTCACTCCTACTACAAATTGCATTGTTCTAATTTCGCATATTTAGTAGGAATCGACAAATAGAATTAAATTTTTGACGTTCTTAGGAATTAAATTGGATAGGATACCAGCAATAAGCCATTCACTCTCATTATCATATTTAAACGTACGGTACGTTTAAATATGATAATGTGAGAGATGATGATGACACAGTTTTCTTAACGTTAAGACAACCCCTATTTTTTAACCGACTTCCAAAAAGAGGAGGTTATCAAGTCGACTGATTTTTTGTTCTTTTTTGTGTTTTTTTTTTGTGTGTATGTTCAGCGATATCTTCGACAATTGTAAACCGATTTTGATGATTCTTTTTTTGTTTGGAAGAATATGATTATTAAATATAGTGAAGATCTGATGCTGATCTTCCGAGATTTGCAATGGAACTGTTCAATAATAGACAGCAAATCTGTTGAGATTGCTGCAATCGCTTGGATGTTCATTGTTTATACAATATCATAACATAACAAAACGGCTGTATGATCTGAGGGGTACCCAGATTGCGCCAGTTAGGTATTTTAACTTCCATTTTATTGAGTGATAAGCCTATTACCATGAAATGTATTGTTGGCAATGTAAAATAAATGTATAGCAAATATTTGTATAGGATATTACAACTAAAAATGGAAAAATAAAAAATCTTTTTTGCAAAAAATAAAACCGACTTCAAAAACACAGAAAAGTCAAAAATAACTTTAGCTTCAGAAGTCGGTGACAAAAAACTTAAATCAAACAAACAAAAGTGTTTTTGAAGTCGGTTTTATTTTTGCAAAAAAGATTTTTTTTATTTTTTTAGAAACTAGAATTATAAGAGAACTAACAATAACTCCATTTCTGTCACCAGAACTTCCTCTCATGTTTATTTTACTCTCATAATAAAGCCAAGTTTGTAGTACATAAGTTTACATAAGTGCGTCCGCACAAGTTACACGAACGTGTTAATACTCGCTCGGGCGCACACTAGACTTTAAGCTCTAAGTACAGAAAGTCCCGCGGCGCCTCTGAGATTTGTACCAACTAGTTTGACATTCTTTCACACGTAAATACTGGACTACGTGAACAGTTTTTTTTTTCCCTTTTCTCGCTTATGAGACGTTACGATGTATGATATTGAATAAGTATGAGGGAAAACTTTTAGAACTAAGGAGAGTTTTTCTAATAAATGTTTTTGAAATTGAAAGTTATGGATATTCTTGCAATAGTTGTTGACCTTCATGTTACAGAATCTAATATTTTCGGAAGTATTTTCAGCGCTTTGATTTGTTTCTGTGGCTTCCACATATGAGTTTGGTTAGTGCAAACATAAACACAATACGAAATATTCCTAGTGTGTTGCTTCTTTTCTAAACACAAATAATTTTTTAGTTTACATTTGAAAAGTGCTTTAAATAATTTATTTTATACCTCTTCTAAATTCAAATGAGAACAAACTGTTTGGCAGGTAAGTTTGGTTAACTTTCTTGCCAATAATATCATAATTTGATGTAGTATACATGTCTCCAAATTATGCTCTTCTCTAAAACTTTTCCACCACAAAACAAATGCGTTAAAGCTGCAAAAACACATTTCACCTCTCCAAATGCACAGTTTAAAGATTAGAGGCACTACTGCATCACGTGGACTAGCAATTGTCCATTAGTCGCCGTAAGAGGCAATTAAGAGATTATGTCAGGGCATTGGCCACTGGCACCCACCTGAACCTGCTGCTGACTTGATACCGCTTAGCTTTAGTATTCCACAGGAAAAGCTGGCCACTTTAAACTACTGTTACGACACTCGAACAGGTTACATAAGCAGGTAAATAAGATAGGCATTCAATGTTCCAACCTTACTTCGAAAAGCATAAATAACGCGATGCATATTTTATCATTTCGTCGTGTTAGAGGTTTTGTTTTGATTCGGGAACATAATATGCTTCTTCCCAAAAAACTCAAGATTTATTAGCTACGTTATTATTATATAATACAACATGTTTTAGTATATGCGAAACCTGAAACACGTGTCTAGTATTTTTATGTAAAGAATCTATGACAAAATTTCAAAACTGTATCATGAAAAATCACAAAGTTATAAGCTTGTTCTGTTACCTGGTTGTTCCCACTAAAACGTGGTCACAACGCGGCATAGCCGCGCGTATATACACGCAGTTATTGATAATTTAACTGAGACTATGTTAAGTCATGAAACAGTACTATCTAAGCTATTGCAGTACCTTGACAAATACGTGGTCATTATAAGTTTTCACATGAACAATAATGCGTTTGCAATTTAATAATCAGCTCCATCTTCAGAAACAATGCATGAAATCCTTCCTTTGACATATTACATGTGGAACAGATTTCCCCCAGGCATAGATAAATGTGCTATTGAAATGGTTCGACGTACGCGTTCTCAGAGTGCATAGTAAAGTACCTCTTAAAGGTAATCATTGTGCCATAAATCTTGCTTTAATGGATGTACTCGTAATTTCCATTTTAACTGGCACAGAAAGAAAACCGTTGAGTGAAAAAAAGAACTTATCTAAATGGGATTCCAGGGATTAATTTATAAGATCGTAAGGCATCTTTGATTTTTATTATTTGATCGAGTTTTCTTCCTTTTGGCTTTGTTATATGTAGATAATTGACAATCGCACTTATCTTCTGTCAATTTGTCGATTGGTAAATATTTAATAAGAGATTATTAGGCAAGTGAGGGTTCATCACCATTTCAGCCGAAAGACGTCCACTGCTAGACATACGCCAAGTGTCGCCACATTGACCGGTCCCGTGCGACTCGCTACCAGCGATCCCTGCAACCTTCATCGGGTCATCAGTGGGGGTTGTGGGTTTACAAATTACGGTAAGCACATCCATTCCACCTCCTCCTACTGGATTAAGGAGATATCTAGAATCAAAATTCAGCCCGTGTCATAATATGATATAGGCGTGTCAACCCACACCCTAAATAAGTTTTAAATTTCACACATCACAGGAAGTCTTCTAAAGCCACACTCCAGGTTGTTAGACTGACCGGTATTCCCTCACAAACTAAAATAAATACGTTCTTACGATTTATGTCACTCACATTTTTCTTAGAGGTGCAATTTTTTTGTTTGTATATAGGCAAAAGGATGTCGTGACGGCAGGTCTCCTTTGTATTTCGTGTAATAAAATCTCGTGTGACGCTCGTCGGCGACGGTGTCCCTCGGCCCCTTTACAGGGTGTAACTTTTCTTCCCTGTCGCCAGTATTTTATTCGATAATAATTCACTGGACGAAAGAAAATCCTTTGTTTCATTAAATTTCTTATGTACGGAAAGTTGGGACGTTAGTTTTATTCTACCTAAATTCGTTATGTTGTCCTCGAGGTTTATTTCTTTTTTGGTGCCTGCGTCGTTTTTGTTTTATTTTTATTGTTACTATGTAGTAGGTTCCACGTAGGTAGTCAAGTAAAACGCTGAAAGTTATTTTGGCCCTCGAACCCTCACCAAGTTGCGGCTTGCTAATTGATGCAATACGCAAGCGTAATGGTCAATGCTCTTTTTTTCATTGTTACTTTTCAGTCAAAATCAAATCATTACTAAATGTGGACTTGGTTGCCTACCCTCATCGAAAACTGGCCTAATATTAATGTATGGTAATTGTAAGTGGTTGCCGGTCACAGATTAGACTAGTTTGCCACTCCCCCAGGGCGTCGTAAGAAGCCAACGGCAACTAAGGGATTACACACAGGCTGGCCAGGAACATCCGTCTATGAATTAGTAAGCGTAAATACGTCTCGAACCTGTGATCCAACCATGTAGATATGTCTTCCGGCTGATGGAATAATCGTAAGTCACAAGCCTATGGACACACAAAAAAAAATATCTTCAAATACCTTTCTATTTTTTGTTGTAGCATTGTAGCTGATATTTCAATCCCGGATTGGATTCTCTTATGAAACACAGCTTATGTTATTACTGTAAAAAAAAACTCTCAGTAGTACCAAGGCCTGAAATTGGAATAATTCCCTGTGGATGGTAACAGGATCAACCTCTATGAAATGGAATCCGTTTTTCCATTGTCCATTAGTAATGGACGACACAGACACCTTTCTCAATTTACGCCATAATGCCTTTCAAGAACCTGTTGTACTTAATTAACATTTTATGTTTAAAGCCGTCGGTCGGTTATTCTATACGAGCCAATCCGCTGCGGTCGGTAAGTCTAATGAAATTTAATTAACTCCAACAGTTCGCTAGATTTATTATCAGCTATAAAATCTAGAGAATTAACGATAAACTTGCACTTGCGGCCCGCGGATACGATGTGTAAAGAAAATAAACTTACCTACTAAAGCTGCGTATACAGGCAAGGTCGCAACGGTTATATTTTTATCCCCACGATGGAAAACTTCAATCCAAACTATAGTTCCCAACACACGTTTTCAGCAAAGAGATCTAAGGGGAAGTAAATATCTAATATCAACCAGCACTGAGCATGAATGAAGGGTTAAATTACTAACACGTGCACCTACTCTCTCCCAAAAGGAGTACGACAATTTCCCAGCAGTAGGAACTAGCTGGCTAAGCTAAAAGATTAGCTAAGCTATCACAACCAACTTGTCCAAGATAGTGTAGCTTTTTTAGTAGCTTCCTACGGGTTCGTGATATCTCGAAACGACGAATATCTAGTACCCATAAAAACTTGCAGTGGTCTCGAGCAACGTGGTGCCTAATATTTGTCGCCTAGTGAAGATACAGCTTTATAAAAGCAGGAAATTATGAAGTACACACTTATGTCAGACTAGTTTTTGCCGGCGGCTTCATGCGGATATCGTTTTTAGATTTCCGCAACTTCGACACGGAGCGGAAAGTTTTATACGTAGAAGAAACATTCTTATCAAATCCTCTATTTCCTAATACTCGAATGTGGGATTATTGTCAGATTTTACCGAAATACGTCGTAAAAGGTGATGATCTGAAACTAAATTACGGGGGGAATTGGTCAGTGTCTTTATTGCCTAGTTATTCAAACAGATAGTGAACATCAATTTGTTTTGATACTGTTAGTTATTTCACTAGTACACCAGAAACCATCATTTGTTATTTGTTTGTAGATTCAACTGTCTAAGCGATCTACAACTCATTGTTTTGCACATCACTTTTGCATGATCAGTATAAATCCTTATTTTCCTATTCGATATCTGATTCCGATTACTTCGTCCGTAAAATGATGAATTTCTGGTGTTTCACGAAGCGTGTTTCTTTTGATCTTTGCAATCGTTAAGGAAAATAGTTCTGCTAACGTATTCTTTTATTTTTTTCGTCCAAATGTTTAGTGGTACATGTTGGCAGTAGCTTGTTACTATGCATGGATTTACTACCCACCTGAAAATATTCTGGGAGTTAGGTACCTACTCTCAAAAGTCTAAAGGTCAAGCCTGTAAATCTAAGTTGGCGTACCTTTATTATTATGCTTCATGATATCGTTGCTGTTCAGGTTGATTGTCGGTGTAGGTTCTCGCATTAGAAAAGTTGTTTTACGCAATAAAAAGGCAAATTGATTCAGATTTCTGCACTTATTTTACAAAAAAAAAACAGGTTTTTGAAAGTAAATCCAGTGTTACAAAGTACAACATTTACAAGAATCAGAACACCAATTTGTGTCGGTAACCTAAAACTCAAAGTGTAAAATAATAAAACTCAGTATAATTAAGAATTGAATTACGATGAAAAATAACGATGGTGTTAATTAAACTAGACAATGAACGAATAAAAAATATTTAACGGCTACTGAAAATTTGCTTTAACGATCCAATAAAGGAAGTGGGACAAGATATTATGGACGTTACGACTGTTTTAATTATATTCTATGCGCTAGATCATATTTTTTAGCAGTATTACTTGGAGATGATGCGAGAAGTGGTGTTTATTGCGAGTAAATTACGATCGTGGGAGAAAAATGGGTGGTAACGAGAAAATAATTGTGGAAATAAAAGTTCTTGACGTAGACCATAATTTCAGACTTCTATGTTCGAGGTTTGGTCATCTAAAATGTACTCTCTTGATTTTGGGTAATAATTTATTTAAAACATTTACATCAACTACAAAAAAACATAGAGAATTGTTTGCAGACAGTATCATCAAATTATATGACACTAAAGAGGTTATAGCCACCAATACAACGATAATGTTCTTTGTTATACAACACGAATTTTCTTCCAAGTTGACCGGTATTTATGTTCGTGCCACAGAACAGTGGATCTACCACTAAAAACCTTCAAATCATTATTTTCTGTAAACCCACACCCCACTAAAACAAAACTTAACCAAGTTTCAGACTAAAAAAACTCCATAATGAAGATGAAGAGCTACTGACATTCCTTAAGACTACATTTCCCTACATGTTCCTAACAAAGAAGCAACACACAGAATTGTTTTAATTAAAATTTGTTTATTATTACAAGACAAGCCATAGTTTAGACTGCGCAAGTTTTAGGCATAACTAAGTAATAAGAGTTGGAGCGCTAGTTAAGATATAATAAAGTTTTGCTCAAGTACTACGAGGTACAGGGATCTAGGCACTCGGGTAATTTTAAAGATAAATATGACGTCATTTGTTGTCTTGCGAAGTTTTCTTTAGACACTGTTAAGAAAGGAATAACAACAACTCAATTATTCTTACCTTTTCATCATCTCTACTTCTTATGATATATTTCGGATCAGCATCACGATTTGATATCAGTAAAGTGGTAAGTCAAGCAATAAGTGTTTGCTCTTCTGCCATCTTTAACTACTATTATTAGTATGTTAATACTGGTTATAAGTTCAGTAACAAAGCTTTTACAAAAGTAAACAATCAGTACTTTGTAATAAGCTAAGTACCAACAAATTCAGCCTTTTTTATTCTTCATGTTTTATTTATGTCCCAGCTCATGTGTATGCACAGATTTCTCCATTGAGTAAGTTCAAAGGCACTGAAATTCGCTTTATTTTCAAATTCTTAAGATGTTGTTAATCGATTAGGTCTTCACACCATTCAGTCTTTCAGTTAATACCCACGCGTTGAGGTAAGTGACAAATCTTTTCATGTATATTTAATTTTCTCTTCAAGTTTTTAGCTTTGTGCTTTCATACATACCAGTTATTTGGTACAACCTGTCTTTAAATAATTGTATTTGTAATAATTGTAATTCTGCTGTCGACAAATTGAAATGAATTAAACGTGCAATGAAATGAAAACTACAAACTTAATAGTCATATCTATTATCACAAAAACTCGGCCCCACTGAAGATTAAAATTGTAAATAATATCGTCAAATAATGGATTGTTAAATGCACATACATACATTAAACCACACATTTTTCCCATGGTAAATAACAGGTCATTCCACAATTCGTACATCCCATTGTACTACAGGGCCACGTCAGACGTTGCAAGTCGCACAACTTCCTGACTCGCTGACGTCAACTCTCGTAAATCCGACAAGGACTAACTAACTTACATCGTATATCATCCACAAATAAAAGGTAACCACTTAATTTAGCGCCTTTGTTTTTGACAGTAGTTTTTGTACAACAGCCTTATCCCGCTAAAATTGTACGAATGCAGTTAATAAAGTTACTTGTTATAAACATCTTCTCTTACTTTCTTATGATTTCCGTTGCAAACGTTTGTCATCATAACAGAAGCCTTCTTTTGATTGCAGCAAATGGTTATTTATTTGTGACCCATGACATACGGAGTTTCCTACGTGCTTCGGAAAGCACGTTATGCCATTGTGGTCCCGGCTGTCATTTGTAGATCTTTGACAGTTGTTACAGGTAGTCAGTGGGCCCGAATGTCTGACAACCAGTCTTCAAGGTCTTCAATCAAGGGGTATCATATTACCCAGCACTAACTGTGTTGTGGAGGTCAGATAGGCAGTCGCTTCATGTAAAATTCAGCTGCATCCGGTTAGACTGGAAGCTGACCCCGACATTGTTGGGAAAAGGCTAGCCAGAAAATGAATGAGATAATATTCTCTTTGACCCAGACACAATTATAAAGCTTGACAGAATTAACATGCTAAAAAGCACAGAGAGACGCAAAAAATAAAACGCTTAAAAAATTTTGATAGTATTATTCTTCCTTCATAGATCGAAACAATATCGAATTCACGTTAAACAATTCGATTCCCAGTACCTTCATCTCAAAAGCCATTACAAAATAACAAAAAGAGTCTGTTTCAGATGAATAGCTTAAAATCGTTATAGTCCGTTTGTCCCTGTCCGAAACCACAGAAATATCGTAAGGCAGTAGTGCAACACTTTGAGTAGGTGAAGCTTCAACAAAGCCTTTGAAGAAAGAGATATTGATGCTAAAATTTACGGTCATAAAAGGAAACTGCAATAATAATGGTATGGTTTTCTTCAAACCGATAGTGCATATCTACATGTGGTGAATTTTTTTTTCACAATGACGCTACTGATGTATCTGTTTACTATGCCGTAATGGAGTCACGTAGGGTGGGCAACTTTTATTAGATCCATCATGTCGGCTGCGGTGCATTAAACCATGTTTTCACGCATCATTTTCTAAGAATATTGTAACGGGTATACTGTTCTGTGTTTTGGGATCACGTCTCTCGGTTATGGAGAGATCTACGTGGCTGGGTGAAACCTTTGAGTTGAAATGTAATTGGAGATTACTTGATGGGAATTATACTAGGAATGAACAGTGGCGGCAGTCAACAACTTGCCTTATTGTGGCAAAGTGAGTTAAGTCCTTCATGAGAATATACAGTTGACAATGAACAGGTTAAGGCACATGATTTTAAAATGAGAGTTGTTTTTATGTATTTTCTAATAATATCGTCTGTCCCTTTCTATCTCAACTACGATTTTTAACGCAGAACACTGACAACAATTTCTTCATTGCTTTTTATCATCATCATCGTCATCAAAAACAAAGTCGGGCTGTGGAATCATCCACAGCCCGACTTTGTTTTTCTTTTTGTGTTTGTGCCAATACGACAACAATGTAATCTGACCATCTCGCTGCAGGATAACCAACGCTTCTCACTTCACCTGCCATCACCGCGCCTTGCGTGGGTAGGTGGTAGGTGTTAGGTGTCCTGCCCTCTCCATTTGAGTTTCAAAACGTGACTTCCAATATCGAAGTCCTTCGTACGTCTTCGGAAGGCGACGTACCTGTGTGGATGTTCACGACTCAGCACCGTTTGCACGGTGGACAGAACACACTGATTATTATACAGGCTAGATTTCAGGCAGTGTAAAATTTAGGCTGATTTCAGAATGTCCTCCAATATGCCTTGTGTCGTAGGCGAATAGCCATAATAAGTAAACTGCTTACCATATCTAATCATTGCACGTAGTAAATAATCCATTAGATTCAATCTAGCGAACAGTAGGCCCATTTATTGCCAATATAAAACTATAGATACCGCAAATCGGCTTAGAAATATGGTTGAACATTTATACCAATCACGAGTCAATTATTCAACATCAAACTACAATTTTGAGGAGTAATGTACTGTGTAATAATGTACATAGGAGCCTGCCACGGATGACTAAGAATGGAAAAACCAAGCGTTATTGGTGTAGCGGGATAGATCTCCAAATGTATGAGTTTATTTGGGCAAGTACTGCATGTTTTTGCTTGAAAATTATCTGTAGCACAATCTTTGAAATATCCAATATACACATAACAATTCCTAAGAAGCAATACTAAATTTGAAAGTTGTTAATTGCTTTGTTTCAAGCCAGCAAGAAGTGTCAATTTTATCTCACAGTGAATTTTCATTTCACTCGGACATTACCTCTCCATTTGCTACTTCTCCGTGACGCCGGCGTACATTGTTCAGTCGGCTGCGTGTTACTCTGTATATTAGGCGATTTGTTATGTTGTTGCCCAATTTTCTCGCTACACTGTAGCCGCCTTGCTGTGTTGTGAAATAGGGGCCCTAGCTAAAAATTTTGCGTGAAATTATGTCTGTATATGTATGGTATGAAGAATATTGGGAAAATAATCTGTAGCTGCCTCAATGATATGTTAATTGTTATGTATTCTGTTATTAATATAGTAATTGCAAACGTTAATTCATCCCTTTTATTTATTAAACAGGCGTATCATGTATTCATGGGTAAAAATAATGAAAATTAACAATCGCTACAGTTAGAACTGTCACAATATTATAATACAACTGGTTCTATTTGAAAAAAACACTAGGATTAAAAGTAAGTGGGAAAAATATAAAACTACAAAATCCACATAAATATTCCAGAATATAATCTTACAGAGCAAAGCTTGTGTATAGGAAATATTATGATCGAATATGACGTTTCTGTTCAGTTCTAGTTCCGTAAGACATGGAATTTGTAAAGTTTGACAACTTATAACTCATTCATGGAAGCAAGAGACTGAACATAAACAGACAACTACCAACTTTGCAACAGATGATAATAATACAAGAGACAGACAGGACATTTGTTTTGAAGAAAGTAACGTGCGTTGAAATAAAATTATAAAGATCGAAGAAGTCCTTTTCAATCTGAAAGATACGATTGAAGTAAACGGCTAAATGAGATTTCTTTTGAAATAAGCAATTGGTGTGGTAAGGCAGATACACGCGCTACTTGCTCACGTTTTAAAATAGTTTCGTTTGAGTTTTCTTTAAATACTGGACTAATACATTAATATAAATTTCCTAGAAATTCAATTAGGTGGATAACCAAAAATAAGTAAGTCACATATTACTCGTTTTAAAATTAGAAACTTTTGTATTTATAGTTATAAAAGGAATCCAAAAGAAGCCAAATTACGTCATAAACGCCACGACATCCTCAAATAAAGTGCATTGAACCTTGTTCTACTGACAGTAATAAATACACACGAATATTTTCCACGCCACGTTTAATATTAAATTCAACGAATTTCGTTCGCTATTGCTTCTCTAAACTTCTTCTAGTTTATTATAGTCTGTTTAAAGGGTAGTTGCTGCGAAATAGTTTCGGTAACTTTTTAACGTTTAAAATTATGCTGGGACCGTATCACGGATTTATGGCCCACTCCGTCTCATAGAAAGTAGGCCTGTGTCCCAGCTGTGGGAAAGTTATAGACAGTTTACGCATCATTTAGTTGCACCCAAGCTTGTGATGGACTTATGATTACTATAAATTGTATAGCAATTAATTCGACAAAGTTATCCATTTGATCTTCACAATCTCAACAAAGTCATCAAAAATGCAATGTGATGATAAAATGTCAATGTGGTGATCATGAGATAATCATCGTGGACTACCTAGGTACCTAATCTACAATATCTAGGTCACATAAAAGTGTTCATTTCGAGGTTTGAATAAAATGTTTCTTGCAGTTAGACTGATTTCTTTCTTTTTAAATTAACTGCCGCCTACTATTTCACAAAATAAGTTATTTATTTTTTGTATGAAACAGGCAACGTGAACATTCACCTTAACATTAACAACATACGGGGAGCGTCTCGCTGTGTTAGTTTTTATTTAACTTTGTGTTGCTCTAATGCCAGCGATGTTTCAAACTTTTTGTTATTATATTATGTTAGCCAGGAATACTGTTGAACACATTATGGAGATTTGAGTTCGTAAGTTGTTAAATACAGTGCGTTTTATATGCATGAGGCCAACTTGTAGTTGTTTTACTTGAGCATAACAGTTCACTCATCTACACCGCCCAACAATTTAAAATAAGTAAATGTATTATGCTCGAAAAAAGTTTAAAAGTAGTGCATATTACACGATTTAACATATTTTTGATGTCCAAAATTAAAAAGATTATTAAGGTATATTTTGTCATTATAAATAAACCATTCTGTATCGCCCCTTGTTCCTTCAACGTCAGTGGTTATTAAAAACATTCAGTTTCTACCTGAGTTAGCGGGGTATCCGCCATTCCTAATTAAAACTGCTTCAGTAACATAGAATGATACTCTTTATTTCTAGACTTTGTAATTGAACAGTTGAATTCCAAAGTTAACTACGAGTACACCAACTGGACTGTTTTATTTTTTCTACTTCAAAATTCAGATTAATCCATAGGAACCAACCAATTAAAA
Source organism: Noctua fimbriata (assembly GCA_905163415.1). NCBI lineage: Eukaryota > Metazoa > Arthropoda > Insecta > Lepidoptera > Noctuidae > Noctua > Noctua fimbriata. Next base: position 3,416,434 of record LR990942.1, on the reverse strand, counting down.
CGGAAAACCTTGACACCAAAAGGTCCTCCCATTAATCTTTCAACCACAGTACCTTAAATGTCACCTACAGGGAAAGAAATAAAAAGAGCGCCGTTCCATTTCATGTAACAATTAGAAGGAGGGAGTAAAAAAGGCCAAGGCTTAGGGACCCACAATAAATTATTAAGGAGACAAAGTTTTGTCTGTACGTTTTTTTACGTCTAAGGAGAAACTTGGACAGTCATTAATCCTCTGGCCGACGTATTAAACGGGATAAAGCGATTTTTATTACGCCAACTTTTCTTAATGTCGATTTAAAATAATCTTCGGTTACATTCGGATTATTTGTAACAGCTTCACAATCGTTTGAGAGTTTTTCGGGACTCGTCGGGGTTGAGTTGAATTTTAAAGGGCCTAATCGTTCATTTGATTTGGTCCTTACTCTTTCTTTTATCGGTTTCTTTCGTAATTTGTAGATGTTGGGTAAACTTTGAGACAATTTATGTTGTTTATAGAATCCAATTTATTTCATTTCATGTAATTTAGTTTTACTCAAGACGAAATGGCGGAATTTCCGTACTTTTTTATTATTCTTTTATAGTTAAACAGCGTTTATTTCATTGCTCTCAACATTTATGGAAGGTAAGATTCGTACGCACGGCGGCCAATCATGCTATGCAATACCAAATTCAGCTGATCTCTCATCGTAAGGGAAGCTCATACAAAGCGAAGTCAGTTATACTGGTTATATACAGCTTGATGTGCCGCCGTATGTACCAGCAGAAAATAAGTATACAATCAGATTGGATGAGTTATTAGGTACCTAATCTAGACTGTATCACTGATATTGAAGAGTTAATAACAAATTCAAATAACAATGAACATTTTTTGTTATTATTAATAATAATTCAAAACAGTTTATCACTACATAGTATAAAATAAAGTTCCCGCTGTCTGTCTGTCCCTATGTATGCTTAGATCTTTAAAACTACGCAACGAATTTTTATGATGTTTTCAGTAATAGATAGTGATTCAAGAGGAAGGTTTATATATATATATTGCACCCGTGCGAAGCCGGGGCGGGTCGCTAGTAATATTATATGAGTCTCTGATGGCATGGCGAAGCTTCTATTTATAGTCTTTTGTTCCGTTACAAATATCAAATTTCGAAATATTTTAAAAAACTTACAGAAAAATGGAGCTTTTACTTTGCCCGCAAAACCGCAAAAGTATCGGCGAGCTTCCTTGAAACCAATAGCCAGTTTCTCTAAGTTGATTGTCAATACATTTGATATATCGCTAGGTTCTTCGTTCAAATGTTATAGCAGGCTGACACGGCTAATGTTGGCTGCGCGCAGTTTACACGGCAAACGCATTAACACCGCAAATTTGTTACGACGTTACAAAGATAACACGTACGGTATGTTTGCGGACTAAGCCAATAATATTTGATAAATGTTAGTGGCTTTTAGAAGATGTGTTTTGAGAAAATATACTTCAGTTGTTTTAGGTGGATGCAGCCTAAGTGTGAAATGGTTGGTGAATTTCATATCTCCCTGGTGAATAAGTTAGACAAACAAGGAACCTTGTCCCTACAATGTTATTCTTATTGCAAATTATCATTAATTTTCTTTTCCAATTCAAGTAACATTTTTATAATCTAGCGTTTAATCTGGATCACTTTAAAATATTACAAGGTCGTGAATCGTGTAAGTGAAAACTTTATCAACGCGAAGTAATTCCCCGTCTTGATTTCAGTTGAATTCGTAAGTTCGAACCTTTCTTAATAATCATAAACAACATTCAAAAACCAAAGACATGGTGTCTAGGTAAATAACATAAGACCTACAAATAAACTTTTACTCAGAAAATTTCCCTTTTGAGACAACTAATCTCATGTATGCCGTTTTGATATACGTCGCCTCCAGAAATTAGAGATTGAGTGATATTTACTTATATATGTATATTATATAAACTAATCCTTAAATAATAGCTCCGTAGAGAACGAAAGAAAACGCTCTTTGTTTGAAAATGTCTGAACCTTTTGTGTGTGAAAGTTGAGATATCAAATGAAAGGAGTTTCATTTTACTGAGGCATTTACAAGCTTATAAGTAGGTAGCTGTAAGGCTGAACTTTTCATGTTTCTCAATTGCAAAAGTTACTAAGTATTTTATTAATTGGTACATAATCTGGCATCTTTCTCTTACATTGTTGTGATCGATGAGACTTTTTGAAGCCTATAATGTATACAACATATTGAGGCCTCTTAATTGTCCCATAATTAAAGATGATTAAAATGTGGTCACAATCTCATCTCAGCAACAATTTTAGTTAAGAATATAAATAAATTAGACGTATTTCTGACCAATACAGATTAGAATGCGATAATTCTTTTTCAATTACGAGAATTAGGTACCCCAGATTTAGCAAAGATAAAAGTTACATAATAATATTTTATCTAAACACCACTGTTTCTTGCTCAATTCTATAACAGCTAAAAGTTTTTGTGTGACTCACAGAATCTCAGCAAAACAAAAGGCAGTATTCGCCTTTTGGCTAAAAATACAAAGTCTCTCGTTGACCTAAGTAACAAGCTATTAAGAAATTACTGGTAACAACAGGTGTCCCCTAGGGTACTGGGGTCACACGACACTCGCTACGCATTTAACTAAAAGGTCATCTTATATAAAATAATTATCTACGCGTGTGTAGTGGTTGTTGACGTAGTCAGGAATTGAATTCGTAGAAGAAATTAGTACTACAAAAAGGTATCAGTAGACGAATTGATAATTGCACCTGATTATAATAACACTTTTCGGGCTCTTGAGATAATTTTTGGCACGTTCAATTAAACGTTTTAATTCGAGCAACGTGCTAAAACATTAGCGTCAAGTTCACTTACCTTAATAAGAACGTTTAGTTTTTTTAAAACATCACAAAAACAAAAATTTCAACTTAGTTCTAAGTCTAGCAATACTACTAACAAACTAAGCAGACATAGAACAACAAACATTGTATCCCACGCAGCATCCGTACCAACCTCTTTGAAACTCATGTTAAAGAAACAAGATTGCGGACTCAGTTCAATGAATATAAGCTCCGCGCAGAATTTCAATGCGACGTCACTTAAAGAAACTGAAGAAACTTTATCAAGAATATCTACTGGAGCGGACGAACAGTTGGAAAAATAAAAGGAAATAAAATTTAAGTCTATTAGCGGCCTTGTCCGCGATTTAGATCTAAAAGGGAAGTTTTGCAAATATTGTAATTTAAGGAAGGTTCTACATTTGGATGTACGAGTATTCGTGCTAATACTTTTGTAGTTAGTAAAAGTATTAGGGTAATTGTACCTACTAAGTAAGGAAACTGGGCTAAATTTATAAGTCAACAATACGTAATAGCGCGCTACCATAAGATAAACACATGACCCTTCTTTGCGTCGTCAAGTCAGGTAACAAAAAGTTTTTGATCATCAAGTCGAAAAAAAAATACTGCCAGCCGTAAAGAATTCTCTCTTTACGCCTGACAATATTTTTGTAGCATCATATTCAATGTTGTTTCGTTGCATCATGTTTAACTTCAAGAAAATCGTCAAGTCTATCGCTGATATTAATTTACTATTGATTGGCAGTGTTAATAAGGCATCCACCACTTAAACGTGTAATGGTCTTACACTCACGTAAAAGTCAGCTACATATATTCAAAGCATTACGGAAACGAAATAACCAATTTAGATCTGAGTTCCTAAACCACTAAAAATTATAACAGCCCGTGTGCAGCCTCCCTAACGTCACAGAAAACATGCAAACAAAGCGAGATAAGGGCGGCTGCAAATGACAGCTGTCTCTTGCCGTTGCCGAGATACGAAACAAAGATTGACAACAACAGACGGCAGTATGAATTATTAAGGTGTAATTTTTTGGACTGCTTCTCAGATAACGTGGAAGAATGATATCAGTTTGACTGTCAGTCAGACTTTACTTTGAGATTCTTTGAAGATTTTATTTATCTTAAATTGTAAATGAAGTTATTTCAAAAGCGAATCTTGAATGAGACGCTGTTTTATATAATTTTTGTTGATTATTTTGAAACCTCTGAAATTGTTTTCTGAGAAAACAGGCGGGCGATCTCTTCTCTTATTTATAAACAGTTAAGAACTTCAGATTAACGAGTTGCGATTGATCGGGATCTAATTATAATGAATGATAAAAATTCATCCCTCTACCACATGATTTAAAACATTTACTGAAATTATTTTCATAGCCGGTCCTCTAATTCGAAGTTGGTGTTTTGTAACACCCTCCTCATGTACTGTTTTATCAAAATATTTCAGCAAATCCCGTGCTCCGACGATATAGTTAATGATATTAGGATAGGAAAAACAAAGGTAAGACTCAAATTTTCGCCTAGATTCTTTTAAAATCTAGAGCGTGCTCTAGAATTAGCATTGAATAAAGCACACGAGCTACTTAGATTTTAATCACTTGCTACCAAACTACTTGTACGGCTGACAAAATTGTAGGTACTAACGAATATTTAGTAGACTATGAACGATATTCACTGATAATAATGATGTCTCAGATATTCGCTTTAATTCGCTGAATATTTTCCGATTCTATTTATGAAGTTTTATCTACATAATGTTTTCACTACAGTTTCGGTGACTTGTTATTTCAAACTCTTTCGAGGTTTTGATAAGTCGGTTTTTAGTATTGTTTTGGTATTTTACTATCGGAATATCGTCTTGTTGTAAAACTGTCGGGCCAAAGACCTTCTATCCCCGATCTTCGTTATCAATTATTGGAGCATTAATATATTGATCGTTTGATTTTATTGTGATGATACAATGACTATCTTTATTCTATAAGTGGGTGTTAGAATTCTTTTAGAACCTAGAAAGTCTTATCTTAGTTTTGTTCTTGATTCCATGACCTGCTAACAAAATTGCAGATTGATTAACTAAATAATATTGGATGTAGGTCAAGATACAATCAACTAATCATTAGCATAATCAATAAAATTAAACAGTACTTTGGTATTTTGAATAAACGCGACTAATAACCAAAGGCAAAGAAGTATTTTGCCCATCAGCCAATAAATTGTATCTATTCATAGCTGAGGACTACAACGAATTATACCTATTTAAGAAAGTTAATATAAACACAAGAGGGTGGGAGGGAATGTGTGTTTTATAATACACTATTATCAAACCCAAAACAAATAATATACAGAAAAAAAAATACAGTGGACTAGTATGTAGCTGACGTAATAATGAAATCAGTCTTATATTAACCACTAAAACAGCAATGTTCCTTAGACACAAATAAATTACACTAAATCCAGATAAAATAATAGAAACAGAACATCTCAACTAGAACTAACGTAGCAAGTTGTAAGTAATCTGTGCTAACTTACTAGCGCGGCACGTACGCGTCGACAAAGTTAAGATAGAAGATAAACACGGACCTACACGAGGATATTTCATTGGGTCAGCAGTTAACGCAATTTGTTTGGACGAGGCATTCACGGCGCCCCGGGCCGGGCAAGATGAGCCAACTAGTGTAGGAGGTGACTCAAGGCGTAAGTAGCAGCGATTACTATTATACTTTTGTAATATTTAATTTTAATACACTGACAGTCTTTTTCGGTTAACATGGTTTTAACTAAAAAGCGACGACAACCCAATGCTTAATTTGAGAAATTTATGCATGAGACCGTCTCAAAGCCTATCATAATATAAAAATATTTCATTAATTTAGTACAGGTAGCTTACGTTCTCAATATTAATATAGACAGGTAAAGAAGGATAACTGTTATTTTAAAGATTCCAAAAATAAACAGTGATTGAATAGCAGTTATTATGAGGAGATATGAAGTAGGAGAGAAATATATATTGTGACGATTATTCCAACAAATGATAACTAAGTACAAACACAACAAGATAAATGTATGATGCGTATCAAGAAAAATCCCCCACAACATCGAGTGGCGTGACATTCACGTTAAATCATGATTACGATCAGCGGATCCCAATCTTGAGATTTTACGATCTGATTTATTAATCGGTCCAACTACTTCACACACAATCAATCTAGACTGCACCTGCACTCATATATTGATTATGAACGATCCACCTAGCTGCAGTGAAATCTGCAAAATCAAAGAAGACAAGCCTTCTGTCTAATGGGACTTCCCAGCGGCAAATGTGAGGAACTTTAATACAATTTTACATATTATGAGCTTAGGTCTACACCTATTTCAACACCATCAGGGGCTGAATGTTCAAAAATCTTTAGCTTTACAAGGAACTCTTGTGCAAATTGCGCAAACATGCTTCTATAACCCGCGATTTAGGCTATGCTTTGCCTGCCAGTGAGATTGGATGTTATCATACAGCGTAGGTTTGCTAATCCCACACACAAAAATCATCATCATCTGCCTGGCCTTTTCCCAACTATGTTAGGTCGGCTTCCAGTCTAACCGGATGCAGCTGAATACCAGAATTCTACATGAAGCGACTGCCTATCTGACCTCCACAACCTAGTTAGTACTGGGTAATACTCCGGTGGGCGATACCCCTTGGTAAGACTGGTCATCTGACTCTTTAAGCCACTGACTACCTAACGGCTGTCAAAGATCTACACTTGACAGCCGGGGCCAAGGGCTTAAAGTGCTTTTCGAGGCACGGAGGAAACTCGGTATGTAATGGGCGGTCACCTATCCACAGACCAACCCAGGCAAGCGCGGCTTAACCTAAAGATCGACCCGAGCGGCTGTTACTATTTAGCCACGAGCTCCTCCCACACACAAAAATAACCACCTAATATTTAAATGGCCCCCGCTATCTCACATAACTTACATGCCCCTATTAAGCTTCTCCAACCCTGAAATTAAATCGGCCGTGTGATTTACATTTTAATATGGCAAGAGGCTCACCTGTGTTAAAACGGATTTATTGTATTGACGTTACGACATTAGCTGGCTATCCTCTCGTAAACTTTCCAAGATTTTCAACTTTTGTTGCTGATAGAATTTGATCAAATTGTTCCGGGTGGATATTGAAATATACATAAAATAACACCAGTAATCCCCGAAGGGTTAGGAAGACTAGTACATCCATAGTTCGCCAGTTATGTTAAAGTCTCATGTAATAGGGAGCGAGCCTACTGCCATCAACCACAAGCGCAAATCCAGACTCCGTAGCTGCTACCAAGAATTTCCTGATGGAAAAACCCAATAACCCTTCGTCCGACCCGGTAATTGTACCCAGGACCTCATGCAGCTCAGCAGTCACTTTTGCAAAAACTCGACAAACGAGGGAGGGAGTCTTAAATTGAAATAAAGGTACGATATCTTCATGTTTTTCATACTAACGCAATAAAGTTGTGCCACTATAGACCGACCGCTTTAATGAGTCCTCCGCCTTACCCCATCAAAGGCACATTAAGCGTTCACAAAACCCTAACAATATCCTACAAGTTATTTGCTTTAAAATAATCATAATCCTCCTAGGTATTACGATACTAATTGAACCAATACGTGATCAACCTTCAGAATATTCCATTTAAATTGATACCTTCGCGAGGACTCATTAAAGCGGTCGGTCTATAGTGGTCAAACAAGCGACTAGTTACAAACACCATTTGCTAGATACGTAGATAAAATCTCACCACAATCACATAGGCATATTATTACACGAGTTATGAAACAGTTTTATCACGAGGAACCAAGGACCCTTTGAAGAGAATTTGCAAGCTCTCCAGAAAATTCACTAGAAAAGTCGTAGGTTTATGATTTAAATCTGGACTTAAAATCCCAGGGTACATGTAGAACTTAATGTTTCGCGCCTCTTGCTACATTTATCAATACGAAAAAGATAGCCTACATACGTAAAAGATGTCAGTTTCAAACAATAAATAATATAAGCCAAATGAACGGTAGATTCTTTCTTCACAATAATAGATACACAGCGGAAGTGACGTATTAAGATATTGTAGTCACTTATAAGACCAGCTGTAAATCATTATGGCTGAGCTTATCTAGCTTAAGTATTATTATAAAATAAGTAGGTATGCTCAATGTGCAATTTAGATTCTTTCCCACTTTATCAGTCTAATTAGCAAAATGTAAAAAATAAGTAGTAACTGAAATAACAAATACCTCCATTTTCACATTTAGTCCAGGTATTGTCATCGAACTTCAAAGACTAACAGAAAGGTTGACTGGTAGAAAATGCCTACGGCATTAAGTCCGCCTCTGTACTTTTATGTTTGAAGTGTTAAATAAATAAATAATAAATAAACAACTTCATTTTCAATGCAGAGTCTAAAGGCACTAAAGATACTTTTTACAGTGACGATTCCAAGAATTTTCCGAAACCACTACAATTTGCTAACCAACCAATTAGACCGGCTGCAATGACAAGTGACCATAATTGCGGTCCAGGCAGGATTAATCGGACCAATCAGGTATTGGACACAGACTGCACAGAGGGGGCGGCTGGCACTTTAAAATCATTGTCACCATAGTAGGTATCCTTTATTATTGGTTAGTGTTATTGTGAAGCGCACTTATTTCTATACAAATATGACATACATAATAATATAGTTCTTATTATTAATGGCATAATACTGATATTGCAATGCAAAATGTTGTTGATTATCAATGAGTTTTTTCGAACTACCAGTTTATGAACAGTTTTCATTGAAATTTGTACAATGTAAATGTTCATGGAGGAGCTCGTGGCTAAATAATAACAGCCGCTCGGATCGATCTCGGATCTTTAGGTTAAGCCGTGCTTGCCTAGGTTTGTCTGTGGATGACCACCCATTACATGCCGAGTTTCCTCCGTGCCTCGGAAAGCACATTAAGCCGTTGGTCCCGGCTGTCATTTGTAGATCTTTGACAGTCGTTACAGGTAGTCAGTGCCTCAAAAAGTCTGACAACCAGTCTTTCAGATAGGCAGTCGCTCCATGTAAAATAAGGGTATTCAGCTACATCCGGTTGAACTGGAAGCCGACCGTAACATAGTTGGGAAAAAGCTAGGCAGATGATGATGTACAATGTAAATGGCCATAAATATTACCACATTTTAGACTAATATTAGTTCGCGATCATGTTCCAAACGACCGCTTTACTAAATTAGCTTACCTGCAAATCGTTGAAATCACAAAAAGGGAGCGCGTACCTTACCGACGGCAATTCCTATGAAATATTATAAGACATTACGCCGTTCGGTCGGACTCACTATATAAACTATGTGCTATTACCACAATGAGAGTTTAAGTCTGGGGAGAGTGTGCCCAAATGGAACGAGTGTCGTCAGCAAGGCAAACACCTTACCTTAGAGACCGCATTATTCATGAACCTATTTATTTGTATTGCTTACTTGCGTTGTTTTCGTCTCGGGCTCTTTGCTTTGGTGAGCTGGCTAGCTGATATTTTTACATAATCATTATTAGGAAGGCTGTGGAAAAGGATTCTAAGGAAAGATTTGTGCGAGGAATACATGTCTAGATGGCGAAAAGGTTTTTTTTCAGCTTATTTATTGAAATTTTAGGCTACTGAAGCCGTTTGCTTGTGAAACTTGAAAGGTTTCGTGTTGCGTTAAAACGCACATAACGAGGTTTTATTGCTGTCATTCGTAGGTTAAAGAAGTAGGTACCACTTACTACTGGATTGAAAATAAATAAAATTAATTTAATAAAATTGTAAATCTTCAAAAAGTCAAAAGTTATTGCAACGGTCATGAAACCTCAATCTAAGGCATGTTCTTGTGAAATCCAAGACTTCCGACCATAAACGTGATAAATAAAATCGATAAAAAAACTGTTCCATTATAATACCGATAATCGTGATTATAAACAACAAAATTATAAGTAAATCGTCTTTTCGTTCAAGATTTAGTTGATTACTGAGAATATAGTTTTATCTATGTATCTTCGGAGTTAATAGAGTTATCAAATAGGATCTTATCGACTTATAACAAGCTCACTGACTAATCATTAAATTTAAATAACGTTTAGTGGTAGGTATATCACTTCCCTTCTGCGCATTTATTTGAAAGAGAATAATAACGCACAATGTTTCTGCTGATTAATAAAATCATTTCTCGCTAATCCAAAATGTTGACTGAAAAATAATAACAATCCTGATTAAAACTCTGACGAATTGAGTGTAGTTGAGGCGAAAACTTTTCCTGACACATTTCAGAAGCACATCTGCTAGTGTGTACATTGGTCCGGGAATCATAACCCGCGAATAGCCTTACGAAAGCTAATCCGTTTAGCCACTGATAAACATGTCGTGAGCAGTGCAATTAGATCTAAGAAACATATTAGGACTAATTATGTAATTAGATGGTTAAGAGAATCTAATTTAATTAAAATTTAAAAAACCCCCATCGCAACAAAGAAAAGACAAACATTTGAAAAGTCAATAAAGTGGCTGAGCCGATTTTGATAAAACATTTCTAATTGTAATATACACATCATGCCCTTTCATTTGATACCCCACTTGGGTATATTTGAAAATATTCCATTTTTCATACTCACTTTCATCCCCCATAACTAGTAAATGGCTGCACCGATTTTGATAAATCGTATCTAAGAACCATCGCCAAGAAACTAGCTTTCAAATAAAAGAAACTGCATCCAAATCGATTCACTCGTTAAAGAGCTACGGTGCCAGAGATAGACACACACATTGCGGTCAAACTTATAACACCCCTCTTTTTGCGTGGGGGGTAAAAAATATTTAAGTTATGTATAAACAAGGTGTCATAAGTAATAAATATATCTTGCCCGTATACTTATTCACCTGGAGCCAGCCCAGCATATCCAATCCAATCAACTTCCAATATTCTGTTAGCCGTCATCTCAGTTACCAACCTCTTTATTGTCAAAAGGACTTATAGAGCGGACATTGGGAATATTTTCATACAAAAATTTTGAGACCGATCATTTTCCTGACAAGCGGGCGTATGACACTAGATGGACCGACTTGTTACTAAGTGGTAACAAGAATTGGATTACGATTTTCTTCGTCTTGACCCGTCTATCGATCGTTAATATTTGAATGTCCTTGATTGTCAAAGTGTCACAACACAAACAGTTAAACACAGTTCCTAAGGTCACCCTAGGTCGTATTATCGCTTCACGTCAGGCGACTTGCGGCCAAACCAAAGCTTATTTAATGTAAAAATAAATAAAATCTTAAGGAAAGTTTGCTTGTTTATTAAGTAATGTTTTGATTCAAATCAAATCACAGTACATCAAACACATAATAGCGTTATCTTCCAGATTGTTACCTACGGCTGCTACTGTTTGAGCTATTTCAATTAACCGTTCTATGATAATAATCCTTAAAACTTATCAAGATCTAACAATATTTAATGATATGCAGAGTTTTATTGATTATAAAATTACCTACGCAATAGAATGGCTATCCGTCTCATTATTTGCTAATAATAACAGCATACAAAGCTCAATCCAAGAATAGGTAATAAATTATTCTTCTTGCAAAACGCCTTGTTGAAAAAAGGCGTAAATCCAACAGAATTGAAATATATCTCAAATCATAGCTTATAATAAGCTCTCCGATTCATAGTATTGCTACAAGAACCAAAGTCAATCAGAGAGACCAGAGCTGCAGACCAATAGAGAATGTTGTTATTTCCTTCATCCTACGGTAATTAATCCGACCTAGGCCGGCAAGGTCCTAGGACCTACTAAGTACCGTAGAGGCTGTGGTACGGAATCCCCTTGTTAAACTCGGTTTATTTTTAGTCTGAATAATGAGTCAAATCTTCGCCAAAATAAAAGAAAAGACAACATATATCTAGTGTCTATCTAGTGTCTCTATTTCTTGTCTCCGGCGACTTAGATATAATTGAAATCCTAATTATAAGCTACTATTTGAGATATATTTCATTTGTGTTGGTCTTACGCCCATAGTTCATAAAAAATGCCCATGGTCCTTTTCCCCTTTTACCGAATATTGACTGTTTTTTTTCCTCTTGTCTAAAATAATTTCATTTTTATCCAGAAAGGAAACCACCATGAATTTTGACAATAGCTTAGTCGGAACAGGTTTATAAATATAAAACTAGCTACCTGATTCATGCATTTGAAGTTCTTGAAAGATCAAGAGACTAAAATAAAGGAGAAAGAAAATACTTTAAATATGTAATTAGTTGATGTTATGTGGCTTTGTATATGAGTAGAGAAAGACCAAAGAAACGACGGATGGACTGTGTAAAGAATGATATGGCAAGAAAGGAGGTGTCTGATGAGATGACGAGTAATAGAGAAGTATGGAAGAAGAAGACATGCTGCGCCGACCCCAAATGAATTGGGATAAGGGCAAGAGAATGATGATGATGTAAATAGTTGACGACTTCAACGTTTGCATTAAGGTAATTTTGCCTATCATACGTGGCATATGCTATCAGGAAAAAATATTAAAATAAGGTATAGTTTACTAGTTTTAGTACGGAAATCTATGTGGCCAACTTGCCCTTGGCCGGACTTTTTGGATTTCAAATTCCTATTAGGCAAGGCAATGGCCTCTTCTCATACAAGACGAAAAATCATCATGGACGCTCACTGCTCAACTCTTACAAAGTATTTCAAATGACTGCAGAAAAGATCTACGTATTTATTGCATATCATAATTGAATAAAATTCTATTGTATCGAAAGTTGATCATATTAAAGCTATTATGATCGTAATCTTTGAATAGAACGCAGGTACAATAAAATACGTATGAGGTACTGCTGGGTATTTGACACTTTTTACCTTATCAGAGAACTACTACACAAATTATTTTTATGGAAGTATTACTTCCAAGAAGTACCTTGTAAAACGACTAAATGTTGTATGACGTAACATAACACAAATTATGTTTAGTGATAAGATCGTCCATTGAGTGTATTGTGTTGTTCTATGAAACTGTCAAAAGTAGATGTTTTTAATTTGGTTAAAAGTATACTAAACAATGTCCACTTCTGTAAGTTTACTTTGTTCTTATTACAAGTGGGATTAAAAATGTCCGATATCATCTAGATAAACTGTTTGAAAATAGGCTAACGAAATACACTGAAGGCTCCGGCACGCCACCGGAAGTGTTGGTGACGTCACGCGCGGGCGCCACCTACATCCGGCCGCCTGACACGCTCCGAATTCATCGGATTACCTCTCAAACAAACCCTTCGGTGATTTATGGATTTTCGTTCAAAATTACAGACGCGGTCATGTCCTATTATTATGAAGGTATGGTGGGTATAGTTATATCTAAGCGGAGTCGATATTGCAATTTATATACAGTTAGAGGTCTATCGACTGTTCCACCTTCACCTAACGGGTACTTATTATTATTACAAAGGCATTATCCACAAAACAGAGGCAGCATGAGGTTCTTATTCTACCTCAGTTATGGTGGTTCTTCTCAACCCTTGAGTAATAAAGTTATAGGAAGGTAAGAAACAATATGAATAAAACAACACTAAATCACCGTGAGACCTATAATCCTACATTGATAGTTTGATGACATACATTTTATTGCTCAAAGTAAACAAGTTTCTATGACGTTTAACACCAAATAAATGATAAACGAATGAGGCTGTTAATAATTCTACTTTAATTTGAACATTAAAATTATCCGAAAGGTGTGTAACCATGTAATAGCAATAAAATAACAATACCTACTTAATGTTAATAACATTGAGCAACTTTACGACTGTTACCGACGACGTTATGTTAGTATTGGAAAATGGAGCTGATGATTTACAAAATGATAATTTTTAACCGAGGTGAATACTTTTTATCAGAGTAGCACATAAAAAAATATGAATAAGTTTGTTTCCGACCAATAATTATTATCCACAAAACATTTTTTTGTATGGATAATATTTGTCTTAACATATTGCACATAAAATAAATAATATAACTACCTAATATTTAGTGTGGGATGCAACATCTGTCACAACTTCCAAGCTCATCGTGCTGTGCTGGCGCTGCCACTGTGGTTGGAGAGCAGCGTAAATATAGTAACCTTTGGGAAACTATATTTCCAAGCCGTTTGGGTTGAAACTCTGGGCCGTGGGGTCCGAGTGCTCACAGCCTTATAAGGAAATTTCGAAACACCTAGTTGACGCTTCCCGTGATCCAATAGCTACCATTTACCTTTTGTGTGTAAGTTTCTATTTATTTAAGGAAACAAAACAATTTATTGGAATTTTTATGCCAGGATTGCTTGATTTTAATCAATGATCCAAATCAAATGATACAAATCAGTGATCCGAATCAAATGTTTTATCAAAGATTTAATCCGTAATACCCAGAAGCAGGATAAAACATAATCATCAATATAAGGTAATTTACATTTTTAGAAATATAAACAAAACGAGAAAATCAGTATCGTGTTAATGACGGAATAATTAGAAAATTGTCTACATCAAGTTTGACGACTAATATGTTAACTTATAAAAATGAGAACCAGGTTGTCAAATATAAATAAAATAAAAATCCAGTTAAAGGAAATGAGAGTCACAAACCAATAAGTCTGTCAACCAGTCTTTCCAATGAGTGTCGGGTTCGCCTGACCTCCAAAAACTCAGTTACGTTCTTCAGTTATTCAGTTGTGTTGTTGAGATCAAATAGTTAATAAAATATGTATTCAGCTGTATCCGGTTGGGCTGAAAGCCGGCTCGCCTCTAGGGCCTAGAGGGAGACAAACACCTCAACATTATGTACAGGGTGGGGAAAAAGAAACTTTACAACTTAATTTTTTTTTGGTTATACTCGTACTAAACAGGCTTTGCAATTTGTAAAACAAATAAAATTTGCCAAATCGTAAGGTGACGGTGTTGTATTTTTCATCAAATTTTCCCATACTTTAGAATGTATTACACACATCGAGGAAAACATATTCTGATCTTGTTATTCAAGATTGTTCACGATACTTTAATTTAGATTATACACGTCTCATCGGATCTGAAATTTCTTGAGATCTTATTGCCTCGGAATCATTCTTCTCAAAGTATCGATCGTTTTTGGTGGTGCATGGTATGTGGTTGTGGGTCCGTCTTATTGATACTACACAAGTCATAGACCTAACTAATTAATTCGATGAAATAAAAAAAACTTATTCCAGTAGCGATAGCTAGTCACAGTTACAGCAGCATCTGCACTGTAGTCTCCTCTAGGAAGAATGGTGCAATTACTTCATCCAATCAGTCAAAGTGGATAAGGGTCATGCGTGGCTCAACAAAGGTCTTGTTCTTCTCTAAAAGTGTTTTTTCTTAGGAACCAAATCTTCTTTGATCAAAATGAGACCAGTTCACAACGCGTTAATGGGCTTTAGATTACAATTACTCAAAAAAATTTGGCAGTCATGGCTTTAAAAACTATCCAAACCGAATTTGCCGCCTTTCAATATTAAAAAGCGACCTCTACCAAAACTTTGGCGAAAAAAAAATTATAGTTTAATTTTGCTCACCGTATATTTCAAACATAATTTTAATTATTAAGGCTGTACTTTCTCAAAGATCGCAATTAACTGATATATTTCGAATGAAATAATGAAATATTACTATCTGTGTTAAACTTAAATATTGAATTAATAACACTGGATAAGGCATTGAAACAGTTTTTGATATAGAAAAGAATTTGGAGTATTTTTCATGTACATACCTACACAGTTGTAGGTATGTATATAAAAAGCATAAGCGTAAATTTATACTCAAATATTCAAAAAGTAACCAATAAGTAAAAGGTTTAGACGATCAGTAGAAGAACAATTTGAACTTATAAACTAACATTATAAGTTCAAATTGTTACTAACCATTATGGATCATTGTTATCTGACAATAAATTGAAATAAATTAAATTGCAGCTTACATTCAATATTTTAGTATAAAACGGAGCAATATTCCATTTTGATTAAAGAAATTCATCAGAACAGCGATATACCGCCTTTGTACAGTTTTACTTGTTCATAAAGTTTTAATAAATAAATATACATATTTGACAGCTTTTTTACTACGCGTCGGCGTCGCTAACATTCAAAACACAGGCCCCATTAAGTACACACAACTCCTTTCAATAAATTATTAATTTTGCAGTCTTTATTTTCCTTAAAACAGAACCTGCAATTTGGAAAACCTCAAGATCTCTTACGAGAAATCAATCACTGCATATCGTAATAAAAGCATTGTTAACATTCCCAGTGTTTACCCGGAATTCACAGATAAAAATCAGGTGGTCGCGACTTGTCACACTTTATATTATCTTTGTGTGCTGCTCTAAAACAAATAACAATAAAGACTAATTTGCATATTTTTTAAATGTTATAACATACAAAAATATAAAACACTGTCTGTTCGATTGCGGAAATATGGGATGTTAAAAAGTACCCACACTAATTTACACTAGTCTTTAGGTGACTAATTTGATCAGTAAAGTACCAATAATTTGAAGGGTATTTTAACAAAGCCATTTTACCACTTTTTTTCTCATTATGATTTTTTGTTTATTTTTTTTTTTGTTAAAATTGTCTCATAAATATTTGTAACAGGATATTTGCTAAGAGCAGATAATCAAGTTTCATGTTATCAATTCATCACAAAAAAAAATGTTTTAAATAAACACAAATAATTGCAAACAAAGTCGCCAAACAAACCGGTAGTCGCAGATAAAAAGAAAACAATTGCACTTTATCAATTCGCCGGATACGTATAATAATATAATCTTATCCACGATAACTTTAATATTCCTATAATTACTACACTTACACGACAGTAGGAACTATCAGTTGTGTGTAAGTGTCTGAAAATGGTGGAATATATCAAATGTTTGTTTGTTTTACTGTTAGCGGTTTCGGCAATAAAATGTGAAAATTGCGTTACATACGATTTCGGATCAAATTTTTATGATAGCTTCAATAATGGCAACTCTTTGTGTGCTGGTATGTCCACCTGGAGAATTGGGAACTACAGTACTCTTAACATACAGAGTCCTAATGAAGAAACCGATTTATTTATAACTCCCGATGAGAACCTGAGTTGCGTGTCGTCGTACGGTTTCGAGATGAGGTCGGCCGGTATTGTGGAGGTTTACGTTTACATGGAGTCAACATCGCAGCGGGATCAGATCGTCGTGCTTGCTAACGAGGTCTCGAGCAGTGGGAACAATGTCGTCACCGGCACGGCGATGCTGACGCCCCTCAGCACCAATTACTTTAATGGATGGCACGTTCTGAGAATAAATTTGTCCAGCACCGGGATTTTTAGTGGATACGTAAGTTTTTTATGTTATTTGTAACTGTTTTTCAGATTTCATTTACGGAGGATAAAAGGGAATTCAATTTAAGTTCTATTATGAATTCCATATGACAGAATTAAGAGATTATAGACGATAGAACATAAATTTTGTAGAAAAATAAAGTGAATATGAATGGAAATTGTATACTAGTTTTATAAAAAAACACCAGCAATAGTAAAGAAACAGTCATCTGATTTAAATTTCTAAAAATAGGGACCAATTTTATTATTGAACTTTTTATTAAATGTATCCGGTCTTCCAAAGACTGGGTTTTCACATAGATTAAAGGATTTAAAATGGGGGTTTACAAATATTTGCCAAGTCTTTAAAATGTAATCCTTTAAATATTGTATCTTATAATCCGTATAACAAAAATATTTTTGTTATCTTTAAAATAAATAATCTTATAAGCAAATAATAACTGTTGAAAGAACAATGTCAAACAACAATAAAGGTCAAAGAATGATACATAAACTTTCAAATAGACAAACACTTAATAAAGATTTGTCAAACTGGTGATGAAATAGACATACATGACACATTAAGTGCACCTTTTGTGCTACTTATCACTATCAATGTATGAATACAAATAAACAACTCAGATGTCTGCTTCTTTGCTTGTCAATGGTAATTTAAATTGAGTTGGCTCAGTTTCCCAGTTCCTAGATAAAAAGATTGTTTTAAGAAGAAATGCTGCGTATGTATAAGCAACCCCATCAATTTGCCAGAAACAAATCCATAGAGTCATCAGTCTAAAACTCATCTGCCAAACACGGTTTAAGAAAGACCAAAAATAATGTAAATGTGACTTGTCAAACTGCGTTGTGCGACGCACATACATAGGTGCCTATACAGTGTGTTTGGCTACCGGTTACCGATACTTTAAGGGCATATTATATACTCATTTCTATCGACAAACAAACGTTTATTAATACTCCTAACTCCACCTCCCGCGAATGGCAACCATTTTGTTTTTATATTCGGCGTTCAATAAATGCTAATATCTTTGAATCTAAGAAACCTAGAGACGTGCAAATGATGTTGAACCCGCAAAAAACAGTTAAATTTTTAGGAAATATGCCAAAAAAACATGCATGATTTCAGTTAAAATATGCATTATCTTTAAAAACACGCATAATATTCAAATGCATTTGCATATAGTCCGGTATCTACTTACGACAATTTTCAAAATTCACGATTAGGGTTGAAAGCAAAAATTTCATTTTTTTATTTCCTATTTCAGGTGTCATTCCTCGGAGTAGCAGCAACAGATTCTAAAGTTATCATAGATTCCTTCAGATATATCCCACCATTATACGACGATGACTGTCATGTCTATGATGGAGAGTTTGTTACCTCCAAACCAGAAGTTACAGAACCTGAAGAATGCGTCGCTTACAATTTCGAAACTGACTTTGAAGCGCTTTTCGATAGTAACAGGGGGTTGTGCACAGGCTTTACACGGTGGGACCTGAACCAATACACTTCATTACCAATTGAACACCCGAGTTCAGAAAGCCTTCAATTCATTTCTCCACAAAATGCTATCAGTTGCGTTTCCTCATTTCCATTTGAAGCAAATAATAACGGTGTAGTGGAAGTTATCGTATATATTAAATCAGCAGAAACAACTGATCAAATTACTGTGCTTGTAAATCAAATAGAAGATGAAGCTAATGATATGGTGATTGGAACCGCAGGGGTTTCACCTTTGCTTTCAAACTATGCTGACGGATGGCATGTCTTGAGAATTAATCTGTCGACACGTGGCCCAATTAAAGGATACGTAAGTTCAAATTATTGTAATAGGCTTTGAATATTTCGGTTTCACCCATCAGTATCAACTTAGATATTTAACACTCCGAATTGCTGATGGATAATATTAAAATTATCATCAGAGCTCCATCGATCAGAAAAATAAATTTATCTTTCAACTTCATTACATTCTATGGATTTAAAGATAAACCTTATCGGGGAAGAACTCCCTAGTTTTAAAAGTCATCACTACATAGTATAAAACAAAGTCGCTTCCCGCTGTCTGTCTGTCCCTGTGTATGCTTAGATCTTTAAAACTACGCAACGGATTTTGATGCAGTTTTCAGTAATAGATAGAGTGATTCAAGGGGAAGGTTTATATATATATATTGCAACCGTGCAAATCCGGGGCGGGTCGCTTGTTGTTAATAAAAAAGAAGAACTTTAATGGTTTTATTTTTTACAGATATCCTTCCTGGGTTCAGCATCGGAAGAATCGATTGTCCTCGTTGATTCCTTCAGATATATTCCACCAGGACTTTCAAACGAGGAGTGTCAAATTTATACAGAAGAAGTATTTGAAACTACAACACCAGTTCCTGCAACTGTTGCTCCAATAGGCACGGGAAAAGACTGCGTCACTTATAATTTCGAAAACAACTTCGAGAATTCATTTGATACCGATAATGTGCTATGTAATGGATATTCTTCTTGGCATCTCGGAGATTACCATTCTCTGGCTATTGACACAATTGATCCTGACAGTAGCACTTTCATTGCCCCTAATGAAACTTCGAGTTGCATTTCTTCATTCGTCTTCAGGATGATGCCAGGAGGTGTTGTAAAAGTGAACGTATTTATGAAGGCAGCGTCAACTCTGGATTACATAATAGTTTTGGCTAAGAAACGCATGCCTTCTGGAGAAGACACCGTGGCTGGATTCCAGTTATATTACGCTGCCAATGATAATTTCGTTGAAGGGTGGAACGAGTTGAAAGTCACTGTAACAGACTTTTCAATTTTCGATGGCTATGTGAGTATGGCTTTTTAATGTAACTCTTCAGCTCAGTCTTTTCACGATTTTGACATGTCACTGTCTACTGTCACTCCTGCATTTTGTAAAGACGTCCTGATTCGTACTGTTCACTAATTATGACTGAAATATAATAGAACATTTGATTTATTAAAAAGTAAAACGAAGTTAACACACGAGATAGCGCTTTTCACAAGTATGATGATGGCTTTGCTCCGTTACTTTTATAACCCTTCTTATATAAACTTTTTTGAAATGTTCATCATAAAAATCTTTGATAAAATTCTGCTTCCATTCTTGTTGAACTGCTTTTACCGGAAATGACCGCAACTGCAAACGGCACTTACGACTAGTTTCTATACATAACTATGTGGCTTGCGGCAATGTCAACATCTACACAAGGATTTTCATAGAGTAACATGGATCCAGGATATTGGGCTGAGGTTTGCGGTTGCGGCCACTCGAAAGTGTAGCTTTGGGATATTTTGTATTTGTATCGCATGTTCATGTTCATAATAACATATGATTATAATATGCGCATTAAATCAAGCGTGGCGGCATTTAATCCAACTAAAACATTTTGAATAAAATCTTTCCTTATTTTGTTTTCAGATTACCCTACTCGGCTCGACTGCAGAAACGTCCATAGTTCTGATCGACTCGTTCAGCTACACTCCACCTAACTCCTCAGACACCTGTGAAATCTATTGAACATGAAGTTTCGGCTAGTGTTATCTGCCGTCATATTGTTGAAAGTAAGGCTGTCTCCACTGTAGATTACAAATATATAATTATACGTTTAAGTTAGAAGTGTGTATTTCATCAGATTTGAATTTGACTTTTGGTATTATTTTTTAAGATGAAAGCGCCTTAAGCACTTTCGCTAGTTAATTTAAATGATAATGGTAACAAAAATAAGACCCACTCAGGGTCCAAAAAAAAAAGATATTATAGCGGTAAGCCCAAAGCGAGAGTGGTGGAATGAGCTGGACTCTACCACGATAAACAACAATCGACGGGGATAACCAGAAAGAGGAAAAAGAAGCTATTTATTAATAATGTTTACTTAATTTTTGTACAAACTCAATAAAATAAAAAGATTTTTATAATAAATTGACTTTACTTTCAACAATAGGACGTAAGATTTGAGGAACCTGAACCAGCAACAACTAATCAGATTGATATGTGTATCAGTCTTATTCTGATTACTTTAATTGATAATAATTTCTGGCGAAATAGCAAAAATAACTTGCAACGTTTATTACCTATTCGTTTGCCTTGATAAGTAATATGTTCTACAAAAGTTATTTCAATCATTCTCGGAAACATTTTTGTCCAACAATTTGTCAGAGAAATCAAAAAGCCGCCTGCAGCAAAGCGATCAACGTTTAAATCATTGTTTTGAATAAACTACATGGCATATAAAGCTGTTATTTTGAGTTTACTGATATATACTACAATCACATAATACCTAGAAAAAATCGATTATATGATAGGTCTTTAAGAGTATGAGGAACAGGGTCAAGAGTTCCTCAACGCTTCATTTAAAAGGAAGAATCCTCCGACCAGATGGGTGAGCTGCGTCTACTGGGCTACTGCCCAAGAGTTGGTGTCGAGTTCTTGTATAAACGCCTCGCGGATAATCTTTTTGGACTTTTAATTCTTATTAAAGAGTAGAGACAGAGAGTAACAGTAGGTCTTAATCTTAAATTACCCTTCAGATCCATATTTTTATGGTGCACTTTACCTTTCACTATTGTCTTAGGAGAACATATTGCAAAATCATGAGAAGTAAAGAACACATTGATGGAGTCACAAGGAGCGTGAAAAGATAAAATATGCGTTCTGGGGGTTAAAGTTGGGGATTTATTTCCGTCTGCAATGTATACCAGTTGTATTACATAGGATAGATTGAATTCTATGAGATTAGTTAGATGACCATCGTATGTCGTTGAATTAGGGCCTTTCTGCCTACCTTTATTAGCTTTTACTGTAAATGGTGTTGTAGTTCTTACCGTACCATGAAGTATAGTCACTTGAAATACAAAATGTGCTGAAAACACAGTAGAGAAAATTCAAGGAATGGCAGTGGGTTGAAAAGTGAAGTATAGTTAAAAAATTGAAAGTACGAGTAAGATTTAGTATGATGTTTTAAAAAACTTCTTGAACGCTGTGGCCTAAGTGAGAGCAAAAACCCAGTCCCTGGAGAGTTTTTATTATTATTATTTATTTATAACAGCTTAGACTATCTTTACAGGGTTACCCTAATGCGACAGTTAAGAACTTAAACTAATATACTTACAGTAAAAAAAATACAAAATTTAAAAATAACAACATTATTAAATATTTACACCATTAAAACACAAAACACACAACAGCATAACATAATTACTTATATAAACATAGTACAAAAACCTAAACACAAACATAGTAGTAGTGGTGTAGTTCAGAACTATACCTACCGTCCTGCTAGAGAGCCAGAAAAAGGCACGAGAAGGGCGTGTTTGTGAGACAAAACGCGTAAGGGATGATGCGAGAATTTCTTTCGGATTACTATCTTCTCTCAGCTGCCTTTAAATAAGATGTATTTAATTAAAGGCATTTGAGAGAAGATAGTGAAACACAGAACCGGGGTCGGGGATTACATTTTTGCTATCCGCCTGCTTTTCAAAAAATATAGAGATGAACATAACAAGGCTTGTTCAATCTCGAAAAGGCATACCTAGAACCGGATGTCACATGAGATTTTAGTTAGTATTAGTCAATTCTACGCTACTCTACCTTTACAGCATTAAGTACACCAGATTCATGTGACATCGCCCATATTTGTTTCTTGACACGAAATAGCAAGGCAATGATGTCCCATACAAACAAGTTAGCCCTGCCAACATTTGCACTGGAGGGAGCTATAAATTCATACGGATTTGAGGGACGCAAGCGTTAACTGCGCGCAGGCAATAACCCGTCACCTTTACTTGATTTACGCAATAGTCATGTCATGGGAAGTTTTTCTTGGGAACGGATAAAGCAGCTTGTCATTTTTGTGATCGATTGATATAACACGTGCTTTATATTTATGATTATCAGCACAAGTTTATGTAGATATAGATAATTCATAATTGTGTTTTCTGTATCAAAGTGCTACGAAGCGCATATTACGCACTATTGTTAGATTAACGCATTTTTTAGGAACATTAGCTGACATTATCATTTAGACTAGAAACGGGATATTTACCATGTTTACTGTTTTGGTTGAGTTCCCGATATTTCGGCTCTGTTGCAAGCACCATGATCACGGATAAACTGAAGTTATTGCGCGTGGGTGTTTATGAGCAGACAAATCGGTCTACCCTCTTTCTTGTTCGTTTTTTGTACTCAGTACCGCTACCACTTTCACTCGCAACAGCGCCGAAATATCGGGAATTCAACAAAAACAGTAAAAATGTAAATATTCCGTTTCTAGTATAAATAATAATGTTAGTGACCATGATAGTTTAAAATCTTATACACTAGCTGACGTATGCAAAACACCGCACGGTAAATGGCACTGAGCAGGACATATTGGCAGTCCATGGCGGAGATGGTAAGAAAACTAGGATGACTTATTTAGGAATTAGAAAAAAGAATTAAATGCAAGATCGCGACATGTGGAACGAATAGATGAGCCTTTGTCCAACAATCAGACAGGACGCTATAGGCTTAATCGTATCTATAAATAAATTAGGTTGTATTAACATTTTTTGATCTTTAACCCTCATGTTAAAGATCAAAAAATTATAATACAAACAGATCATGTTATTTAGTAAAGGTCCGTGGCACAGTTCTCGTCCAGCCAAGTACTGTCACCAGCTATTTCATACCGCAAACCAACATTGCTGTATTCCAGTATTACCAAGGCAGGTAGCAAGGTATGGGCAATTATTTTCAATAATATTTTTTTTAAATTAAGTCTACTTATACGGAGTGTAAATGAACCTTTCACGAATGATGTTCATAAAACTATGAAAGTAGTATTGCGCAAGAATTATTGCTGGGAAACAACTTTTTTTAGTGTGAGAATTATCGGTTTCTACAAGGTTCCCAGGTATGGTCCTGTATACGTGGTGGCCCCCGGCCACCGTAGGCGCGGGCCTGTGGACGGCGAGTTTTGGGCTAGCTCACCGTCCGGCCGTCTTATGACGACAGGCCGTGTCGGCGCGTTCGTGTTCCACGCGCGCCTCAAAGAGATGTCAGCAACCACGTAGGGGTCCGCACGGGCCGATGCCTGCCAGGGCTGCGGGACTGTTCGAAAGAGATACCGCGGCCCTGGAACACAAAGGGCAAAGAAGGAACATGGATGGGTTTTAGTCAGTACAAGTCTGACACTCCCTTCCGCTCCGCCCAGCGGGGGGGGGTCATTTGATGACTTCCCATCCTAAAAAAAAAAAAAAAAAAAAAAAGTATGGTCCTGTATACAAAAATATCACAATGACATCCCGTCAATGTGATCATTTTTTTTCGGCTTCGTTGTGGATGTTTTTACACCTTTTATGTCTTGCACTTTTTAAGCTAGCCTATTCTTAGCTAGTCTACTTTACTTAATTCCTAAATAAAATTATAATTTAGCATAAATAGCTGTAGACAGAGCAGTCTTATCTTTAAAACCTACAAACGTATGCCGTAACCTTCAATATAGGTAATTATGGTGCTGCTTACTTTCCTGATAGTGTCGACAAAGAAAGAAAGAATGACACAAACAAAGTGCTACCGCTAAGTACTACCTACACTTTTCTGATTGGTTGTCATGGCCTGTTCGCAATCTGTTACGATTAGATTGTACGTATAGTCCCAACCCCTTGTTTTCTAAATCTCACGTTTACGTACATATGTCGATAACAAATAATTAACTAAGTACTCTATAATAAATCAAGTTTTCGCCAACACTGTAAATGTCATTGCTCTGTTGGATTTTCAACACTTGGTGCTAAGCCGAGCATTGAAATTCAACAGTGCGCTTTTGTTTAGGTGTCACCCAGTGGTACCAAAAAATAGGCATCAGCCTCACCAATTTGGTAGTCAGTAGAGCAGATACAATTCAGGTCGAGCAGAGTAGAAGACAGTGTAGATATACGGACGATGACGGATGTAGTCGAGCGTGAAAATGCCTAAATAAAAATCAGTTTATAACAGAATCCGCGCCGTCCACCTAAGTGGTACTAGCATCCCAGGAATCGCTATTACAAGGCTGAGACGGCAGGAACGGCGACAAATGCTCCAACAGTGGCGTCAGCGGCTGCTACAGCCGCAATTAAGCTCGTTGTAGAAGCCATCCTGCCACACTTCGAAGTTGGCTAAAAAGAGGGGATCGCATCTCCTACAGGACTCACTCAGATACTGACGGTTGCTGCGGCGAGTACCAAGTGAATAAGATTATACGAGAGGCCACAGCGAATTGCCATCATTGCGGAGTCGGCCTGAACTCAGCATAGTACACGCTTGAGGAGTACCCTGCGTGGGCCTCTGAACGGCGAGTCCTGGTAGCCTGGATTGGCCGAGCTCTGTCTCTGCCAGCAGTAGTTGGAGCTATGCCGGAGTCTGAGAACTGGAGGGAGGTAGCCTCCTACTGTGAGACAGTGATGGTTCAGAAGGCGGCTGCCGAGCGGGGAGAAGGAGTCTAGGATGCAACCGATTCCTAACGCGCCGAAAGTTAACTTAAAGCAGGTAGGACATTGGGGTTACGGGTATTCAGACTGGGGACTGTCCGCCCATCGAGCGACCTCAGAAAAGACGGTGGCGCATGGCATGGTGGCGTCGGTATGTGCTGCCGTGCACACTTGCACAGCCAGGCTCAGGGAGATCTCTTTACAATCTCCACAGGGAGGTGCCATTACAGGCGTTGCATAGAGGGGGCTCCGCATAGGTATTTTAAATCCCACACTCCGGTCCGGCGCCGGTCTTACCCAAAAAAAACACAATGATCAGAATGTGTTTGCAATCGTGGTTTACTAAATTACCTTATTTTAAAATTGAAACATCGCGATATAAAAAAAAAACCCCGATACCTATTCTTAATCTACTATTATAATACCTACCTCCACTAGTTCTAAATTGCGATTCGATAAAGAAAATCTAAGAAATAGTTAATCCCTGCCGATTATACAATTCGGGCATAACTTTAGTAGGCTCTTATCAGATAAGTAGGAAATTAATAATGTTCATTGATGTCATGGCAAAATCATGTGATATTAATAGCTGAATATTATTTGTCGATTGAATTAACGCGGGGACAATCTTTATTTTTATTTATTCTCTCTTCACATCATCATCATCATCATTTCAACCCAAAGACGTCCACTGCTGGACATAGGCCTCCCCCAAGTCTCGCCACATTGACCTGTTCTGTGCGTCTCGCATCAATCGGATCCCTGGAACCTTCACGAGGTTATCGGTCCACCTACTGGGAGGCCTTCCAACGTAACATCTTCCGGTTTGCGGTCGCCACTCCAGAACTTTTTGGCCCCATCGACCACTACGGCTAGAATTAGCTTTTACAGAGATACCGTGCAATCTAAACCCATACTACCACCACCACCACTACTACTACTACTTATATATGTATACCTATAACTTTTTTAATTTTTTGATTAGCCTGTACTGTCCGCTGGGCAAAGCTCCCCCAATTCCCTCCATGTGCTCTTTTCCCGTGCCTCTTCGAGCCAGCCCTCGCGGTACGCGTCCAAATAGTCTCTCCACCTCTTTCTGGGCCGGCCTTGGTGGCGCCGTCCGTCTTCCGGCAACCATCGTGTATGGACTTATACCTATCTATACCTACTAGACGAATATCTACATGTTTCTGTTATTTGCAAAAGACAGTCAGTACCTTTATTGTAGATCGAAGGAATGAAAACAACTAACAGACTACGAGTCTACTACTACTTCCAAATTTAGATTCCTTACAAATGGTAAATGTAGCTCGTGGCTAAATAATAACAGCCGCTCGGGTCGGTCTTAAGGTTAAACCGCGCACGCCAAGGTTGGCCGTGCCTCGGAAAGCACGTTAAGCCGTTTGTTTCGGCTGTCATTTGTAGGTCTTTGACAGTCGTTACAGGTAGTCACTGGCCCGAAAGTCTGACAACCAGTCTTACCAAGGGGTATCGTATTACCCAGTACGAACTGGGTTGTGGAGGTCCGATAGGCAGTCGCTCCATGTAAAATACTGGTATTCCGCTGCATCCGGTTAGACTGGAAGCCAACCCCTACTTAGTTGGGAAAAGGCTAGGCAGATGATGACGACAAATGGTACATGTCTGTTAAGACATCCAACAATCTGTACGTATGTGCTGTGTACTAGATCGAAATCAACGTATTAGTATTTTTGATGTAGATGTTAATTTGTGTTCGTGTTAGATGGTTATCTATAAATTTACCTGCATTTGCTTTAAAAGTACATGGTCACTGTCTGATAATCTTATGTATACGTTACAGTAAAAGCCCGTACATTGTTAATTCTTAGGTTTTACTAGTCTCACGAATTACCAATATGAGTTGATAAATATTAGGATTTTATAAACAAGAGACGATTTTTCGAGCTTTTACCATTAGAGTGTGTGTGACATGCTAGGTTTTACCAATGATTGTTGGTAAATTAGAACCATGACAAACATTGTGCGAGTCGAGATGGTCGCAGTCACTAAGCTAGGCCCCAACCAAATGGGTCAGGTTAGGTTAGAACTGTGACCAAAAGCACGCGAGCTGAGCAAGAAAAGCGAGTGATGCTGCGGCAGCGAGTGGCGAGTTCTACATCCAAGTTGGATGTGTATTTTCAAGTTGACATACAATTGCGTTACAATTTGTACTCGCTCACAGTCATTAGCCAACAACATTTACCGTGTCTCCGATGTAAACCTAAGATTTGCCGACTATACGGTGGTAAAACGAATGATGGTCACAGAATTTTCCATTTCTTTTACCATTAAGAGTTTTTAAATCTTAGGTTTTACTGGATCTTCTTAGGATTTACCGCAGTTCGGACTTTTACAATAACATAATATACGTGCTATTTTCACATAACTTATTTTTTTACTGCATTATTTTGAAGAAATGGTCCACAGATTATTCCAACAAATAAACCGTCAAGGAAGAATCAATTTAATAAATTATGTCATTAATTGATAACATGATGACATAATAATAATACTATAAAGAAATCAAATCCTATTGTAATTCGTCCAGCAAAAGCGATATTAAAGAAAAGAAAACAGTAACTAATAAATCTGTGATGTTAAACGACACTTTAATATTGGATGGCTTTCAGCTGCTTTCAGGCGGAAAGTCCAATTCTTTCGTTTAGACACAAAGAGCACAGTGTGACAGCCTTTGTGTTACTGCTTAGAGGACATAGTACACCGCAATGCGGAAATACAATAAAATTTTATACAATTCCCAACGTCTTAGACTTGTCCTGAAACCGTAACACCGTTCTATTAGTATTAACTATTTCTTTAAAATCATTCGTTGGTAAAAAAAGCTTGGATATGGGTTTTTAAGCTATAGAGGGAGTAGAAAACTGACGGCGGTATTGTTGAACTATTTTTTTTTATGTTTATAGTTTAATAAAATTTTCGGTTTCCAATCAGGTTTATTAAACAGAATTTTGCACTTAAAGATATAATAAAAATAATTTGGTACATGAACATTTAACACGGTATGTTTTGCCAAAGGGTCTTAGTTTCAGCAACAAGGCACTTGCAAATCGAAAACTACCTACATATCTGTGTTATCTTTACCCGTCTATATACTCAATCTATGAACTTAGAAACGCAGGCAAGTTTGTCTGGAAACTCAGCACCGCCAATCAAGCTCTATTCTAATTCTAATTCGACGAGGGTGGGCGTCAACGTCGGCTGAACTTCCACGTCAGGTGTTACACTTTAGTTTGCACCTAACTGTTACAGTTTATATTGGTTTGGTGTTACCACAAATACCAGCCGGTCGAAACGTAGTTTGTTCTTAGTCTCAATGGTTTGTTGTTGGTCAGCTTCATTTGTTTGCTATAATCTTTGCCTTTTTGTTCTTTGTTTGTTTTGCTTTCCGGCTCATTTTAGTTATACATTTTCAAGAATATTTGTATGATTATTAAAAAATCAAAGTAAAAGTTAATAGATATCGGTGTACCTGCCCTTTAGACCAAACCAACAAGCGTTAGAAATAAGAAATACTTTGTCTGTATAGTAAAAGTTAGGTCATAGGCGCCCTATTTCCTACCTTTTATTATACAGACAAAGTTGCATTGTGTTATAATCAGATTCATTATAATGGGTTGATTTAATAATTGAGAATTTCATCGGTTCGCCTAAGGGCTCAAGTCGCTGATCGATCAAACTGTTTGGTTAGGACCTGCTGTCATTTGTAGGCAAGACGTAAATTTTATTGAAATTGATCACTCGTCCAGTACTATAGTAGCCACCGAAAAAAACAGCTACTTCACGAAAAAAAAACAAAACCTCAGTCACATTCCGGTTCCGGCACAGGTTGGCCCAGTTTACTGTTTAATAAAAACCGAGAGTAACGCAACTTCGACAGAATAAGAAAAATGTTATGGTCAGATTTTTTGCGCAGAAAATGCATCAGGGCTACATTTTGCCTTGTTTGATAATATACAATTAATATTTAATACAATTGAGCCTAGTTTGATAATTAAACTAGGCTCAATACTACCATCAAATGGGATGCAACATGTCATTGGAATTGTTTGTCTCCAATTACGTTTGATTTTTTGCCTGAAAATATAGGTTCAGTCACTGACGAGCATAAATAATGTTTTCATCAAGAAGACGCTGCATTCGAAAAGCGTTAGCAAGAAATATGGGAGCTTACTATGCTCACAGATTGAGTTGGAGCCTTATGAGAAATACTCCTGAATCACAGTACAAGAGGCAAGCCAGCTGAACCAAGAAAACATTACCGTTTCAATCAGCATTACATATGGGTTCCAGACATGGTCACTTAGAAAGGAAGACGAAGAAAGAATTGCTATATGCCAACGGAAAATGGACAGAAGCATGGCTTGGTCTAAAACTATATGATAAAGTTAAAAACATCAACACCAGGAAAAAATAAAAAATAAAAGACGTCCAGTTATGAATGATAGTAGCAAATAAAACAATTTTTTATTATTTATTTAATACTTCAAGCACACAGTACAAAGGCGGACTTAACGCCATATGCATTTTCTACTGTCATCCTTTGGGTGATACAGAGACATCAGTTGTAGGTGTATATCTGAAAATATTTTTAACTTAATACTAAGATAAACTAAAAGGATATAAAAATACTGTAAATATATATAAATGTAAACTAACATTTATACGGATATACTAAAATAAAAAGACAAACAATTTTCCGAATTTACTCGCGAACTTTAATTTTAAAAGATAAACGATTGGTTGCAATCCTGATTCCCTGGGAGCGCATTCCGCAAAGAAATAGACTTGACGAAGAATGATCGGTGAATGAAGTCAGTGCGGTGAGAGGAACATTAAAGAATACGGATTTGCGATGAGCGCAGACTCAGGCGCAGAAAGTGGGGAGCAAAGTAATTACGTGAAGTAGAGGAGAAACAAAAAGAGAAAACAAGGTGGTTAGCGCCCTTTGCTCCCTATGCTGACGTATGGGCAAACACTACGCTCACACATTATTATTTTATTATATCAATACTAAGGAATAATAATTGCATAGTGGGGGCCTCAGATAAAATCAAAAGTTGGGTTGAGTAGTGTAATTTAGTGCATTTATATTTTACAACCATGTCATATTTTTAGGACTTGCTCTTATTGGAAATATTGGCTACATTCAGAGCTATCCATATCGGATGACTGATCTCAGTATAATAAGGAAATAAAATATGTATCATAAAATCATAATTGGTGACAACAACATTCCTGCACTAATGCAGATTTTGAGTAGGATTACTTTGATAATTATCTACTTGGACTGTGATAACGTGTTTTTGACGTAACTATGATTTCATTGGATTAATACTTAAGATGAACATGATACAAGTTTAGTGCAGTGTTCGCGATTAGGTGAATTAATCAGGCGATGTTTATCTGTTAATTAATGTTAACATAAGATTAATACGACAATCTAATAAAAAGCCGCGCCACGTCCACTTCAGGAATGGATAATTATAATTGAATGACACCTAAAATCATATTTTCGGTGATCCGGGACCCGAATTCAAGAAAAAGGCACTTGTGAACTAAACTATGTGTTTTTCGCGCATGTATATAAAATAAAAAAATCATAGACAAAACGTAAACCTTCTTTTCTTTGCAGTCGGTTAAAATTATTAAACAGAGCAGCCTACATGACCTTAGCATGATGGTGAGAAGTTCGAAAAAAATTTTCGACAGACGTCCTACCTCGACCGCTAGGCGGTCACTGAAGAAATATAGCAGACGTTTCTGTATATTGTAAACTATAATTTTATGGGTGTTTTAACACTGATACATTTCCAGATAACGGTTTAGGTTTAAGGTTAGTTTTTTATTTTTAAATTAAGGTGTCCTTTAACTTTGGCCCTTCAATAAAACCGAAATTTAACACAAATCTATTGATAGAAACTGTGTTCTTTTTGAGAGCAAAACCACCAACAAAATAATTGACGATAATATTGCAACCTGGTTAAGAAAATAAAACGTTTTTACCAAAAAATGATGAGCCACCTTTAAGATAGATTTTGCAATGCAACGAGGCAACAGACGCTATGTCTGTTGCCTCGTAATAAATGCGGAAACAAAACTCGAATTTACGTTGGGCGAAATAGACTTCTATTCAACATTTATTTACCAAACGCGAGTTTTATGAACTATAACAAATACGTAGTTATAAACCAATATTATTTTACACTAAAAACTTTAATTTAAAAAAAAACCCTGATGATAATCATGATGTAAGAAGATTTGAATATAATTAATAATATTTAATATTTATTTTATTTTATTTATTTATATGCGAGAATATTTCAACAGTCTATCAATTTTTCTAAAGGGTAGACCAGACCCTTTTATTTATCCCCCCCACTCTGGGCGGAGCGGAAGGGAGTGTCAGACTTCTACTGACTAAAACCCATCCATGTCCATTCTTTACCCTTTGTGTTCCAGGGCCACGGTATCTCTTTCGAATAGTCCCGTAGACCTGGCAGGCATCGGCTCATGCGGACCCCTACGTGGTTGCTGACATCTCTAAGAGGCGCGCGTGGAACACGAACGCGCCGTCGACACGGCCTGTCGTCATAAGACGGCCGGACGGCGAGCGAGGCCATAATTCGCCATCCACAGGCATCCACGGCCGGGAACCACCACGTGACCCCCGACGCCCAGACCAGACCCTTAAAGGGTTACACATTTACTTGAAGCTTCAAAGTTTTAAATATGGCCATTACAATGCAATGTCACCTGACACAATACACAAACAGTCTATCGAATTCATTCGACTGTAAAACTTACTGTAGGTACTGAAATTATGGCGTTACTAGCTTAGCCCGCGGCTTCGCCCGCGTGGAGTTCGATAATTGTCCCACGGGATCATACTACCGAGATAAAAAGTACCCTATGTGTTAATCCAGGTTAATGTTAATGTTAATCAACTATCAGTGTGCTAAATTTCATCCAAATCCGTTCAGAAGTTTTTGCGTGAAAGAGTAACTAATATTTACATGATTTAGGAAAAACGAAACAGCCTAGGGTAATTTAGGAACATCAAATGTTGTATTTACAGATACGTTTACGTCAGAAAAATCCTACCTACTTTCTTATAGGTAAATCCCACGCCCCGGACGCCTTGCGCTACACTGTGCGCCATGCGCCCGTCTACGTGAGTTTTTATTGAGGGATGATTTTGGAAAAACTGTGATACTCGTGTCTCATAATAATAATTGAAGAGTGTATACACCAATTTTCGAGTCAATCAAGCCAGAGAATATAAAATTTCACAGAAAATTTAACCCCCCCTTTCACACTTAGGGGTGGAATTTCGAAAAACTCCTTCTTAGTGGATACCTACTCTTCACAAAGAATACACCCTTCAAATTTCATGTCTTTAAGACCAGCGGTTTAGGCTGTGCGTTGATATATCAGTCAGTCAGTCAGGACTTTGAATTTTAAATTGGGGAATGATTTAGGAAAAACTGTGATACACTTTTCTCATAATTTTAACTGAAGAGTATGTACCTACACAAGTTTTCAAGTCAATCAACTCAGAGAATAAAAAGTTTCACAGAAAGTTCAACACCATATTTCACCCTCTTAGGGGTGGAATTTCGAAAAATCCTTTCTTATTGGATACCTCCTCTTCACAAAGAATACACCCTCTAATTTTCATATCTCTAGGACCAGCGGTTTGGGCTGTGCGTTGATATATCACTCAGTCAGTCAGTCAGGACTTTGAATTCTATTGTATTGTTTCTTACGCAATCAGTAAATTTTGTGTGAGATTCACACGTTTGAAAAAAAATTCCATGAATAGTTGACAAATGATGAGGTCACAAAAAAAGAAAGAAAGTACAGCACTTTGAAATTGACTGCTCAAAATGAACTCAGTACCACTTGTATTACGCCTATCTATAACAGATTTGAGTTGTGTATTTTGTTGATTTTTTTTTTGAAGGGACGATTGTTATGGAAGCAGTGACCACTTTTTAGGGTTCCGTAGCCGAATGGTAAAAACGGAACCCTTAGATGTCCCATGTCTGTCTGTCCGTCTGTACGTCACGTATTATATTGTTTGGTGCTACGGAACCCTGTGTGCGTGTGGTACGACTCGCACTTGGCCGGTTTTTTGTGTTTTTGAAGTCGGTTTTTTTATCGTTTTTGAGGTGCAAGTGACATTCAAGCTTAGTGTTAAAACAATCAAGTACGAGGTCTATAAAATCAAGAAATTTCATCTGAACTCACTGATAAACACACACAGAGCCGGGTGATTTTATTTTATTTTTTATCCAGTTGTTCGAGACACTATCTTTTCCGTATTAATTAGGATACATTATGAATAATGAAGATACGCGTTCGATTAAAGTATAAAACTTGTTGTAAAGAGATTTTGGGTTTATTAAAAAGAGACTTGTTGCCACATGCGAAACGAAATGATTCGTAAATTAATTATTTTGGCCATTGTGGTAGCTCACGCTGTCAGTGATTTTTGTGAGAGGTACACGTTTGAGGAAAATTTCCATGAATGGTCGACACATGAGTGGGGAATGTGTCACTCCATGCCATTTTGGATTGTTGGATCATACAGCAATTTGGACTTGACTGGTCAAAATGAACGCAGTGCCACCTTTATTTCGCCTCAACCAGATATGAGTTGTGCGTCATCATACATTTTTCTTATGAATTCGGGTGGTACAGTAGAAGTGAACATTTATATGGAAGCGCCGCATCCCAATGACCAAATCTTTGTTATGGTCAACCAGTTAGACATCACTGGTGAGACGATAACAGGAATGTCTGATAATTCAGCTTCGGATACAAACTTCGTGCCAGGATGGCACACTCTAAAGATGACCTTAAGCGGCTCGGATACATATAATGGCTACGTGAGTATTCATAATGTTTTTCACTGTTGGTATTTTGATGATAATTAGATGGTTTACTGACATGAGGGTTTCCTTTCTGGAAGAACGTAAACTTTTAAATTAAATTCCGTCGTAACATTAAACAAATATTCAGAATCGACAACTTAATCGATTTCTGAATGGTATTATTTGGTAGGGATGGATATAGATTTTGTAGTAAAAATCTCTAGTTTCATTCTCCAGCGAGAAAACTGGGGAATACGTTTGTATGGGCCAAGTGCCGCTAGCTTTTCTTCTTAATAAATGCATTCGATTCCTAACCTCCGTAATTATGATCATGTATCCGCACATCTTTCAGTTTCAAAATGGTTTTTTCCATGCCGTTTTGAGTACTTGATCAGTACAGTAATTTGGACTTGACTGGTCAAAATGAACACAGTAACTATTTTATTAAGCCTCAAACAACTATGAGTTGTGTGTCATCATTCATTTTTCCTATGAACGTCAATGGCACGATAGAAGTGAACGTTTATATGGACCTAACGGATCCTGCTGACCAAATCACTATTATGTCCAACATGATAGACACGGATGGTGACAGAGTAACAGGAATGGCTACATATTCGGCCTGGCATGAAAACGTCGCGACCGGATGGCACACTGTGAGGTTAATTGTTACAGGCTCAGAAACATATGAAGGCTATGTAAGTATTAACATTGTGTTACTTAGTACCGCAGTAGCTGTTGGTCTTGTCATTGTAAGATTGTTTGCTGATAATTATATGCGTCCCGTCTTAAACTATCAAATAGATATCAATACTTTCTTTGTACATCGTAAGTGTAATCGTTACCTCTATTAATTATAGCTAGCCTGTTTATTTGTCCCTAACAAATCAATTACTCTTATATGACCTTTCACGAAAATGCTTAGGTCACGTTTACATTAGGTATTGGACGAAAATGTCGCTAAACAAGACACCAAATTAATTTTGATATTCGGAAGTTACATTTTTAGTAAAGTCCTATATTCCACTGATATCGTACTTCTTTATATCTCATATTTACCAAGTGGTATTTCCGGATAAACTTTATATTAACAAAATATTAGCAAGATAGAAGTGAACCTTTATATGGTAGCATGGCACCCCAATAACCAAATCCTTGTTATGGTCAGCCAGTTAGGCATCACTGGTGACAGGATAACAGGAATGTATGACAATTCGGCTTCGGCTTCGAACTTTGTACCAGGATGTCACACTCTAGAGATAACTTTAACCGGCTCAGATACGTATGATGGCTACGTGAGTATTGTAAAGTGGGAATAGTTTTATTATATTATATACATTAATAAATTAAAATAACCTATATTAACTAACTAACTTAAAAATAAACTTAAAAAATGGCGTCAAAAAACTCCTCCTCAACGTAGTCAACTGGTAATGTACCCAAAAGACTGGCGGCGTTGCCACGTTGTATGGCAACGCTAAGCCTTTGGCCAAGGTAAAAGCCAGCCCTTGGGTCACGGGAAGAGTCAACTAAACGTTTAGAAATGTCCTTGAAAAGGCTGTGAAGTTGTAAAGTTGTTTTAAATCTGGGTTGTATGATGTATGATGTGGTTTGGGTAAATTACTTAACCGCCTGGGTTTGGTTTGGTCAACGTCAAGTTAAAAACCACCGTTTCAAGTTGTTGATTTTCCATATGAGTTATTAAAAAAAAATAACAACATAACACAAAAACATATTGTCTAACTATATTTTTTTAGCATATTTGAAAGTGTGATCATTTCTCGGAATTTTAAACACACAAGACATGATATGTCCATTGAATTCATAAAAATAATACCATGAAAACATTTTTTTTTTTAATTCGTTTTTATTTTTTGGTGTTCATATGGATAACAGTCAGTTTCTTCATCAACAACTAAAGTTATCAGTAAAAGTATTAACTTTTATTTGACCATTGCTGTATAAGTAACAGCTAAACTAAAAGTTAATTAGAGTTGCCACAACACAAACATCGTAATTTCCCCAAAAAATCGAGGGAAGCTTTTTTTACACATGACAGCACCGCAATATCACTGTCAAATCATACCAAAGTCAAATGTTAGTTCTTTAAAAATAGGTAAAAGGAATAAGGACGAATCGCACTTACATTCGTAAAACTCACGTTCATTCGTAAAAATACTCTCAAAAGATAGATCTCGATCAAACTAAGATAAAAGCTAATCACAGCATATTTTTTTAAGTTTGGATTTGGCTGGAAAAACATAATTAATAGCCATACATATGGCGTGGGCAAATTCAGAACTAAAGCTGCCATTTTATTTTTTCAATACATTTCAGAAATGTGATAAAGATTTGTCAACAACAGCGCTCTCCTGTCAACCTCTATCGAGCGCCAAAAGATCCTTTTAGTACTCAGACCATGTCCTGGATTAACACATGAGATACTATTTGACCTGGGAAATTATGTAGTTGCAGTGTAGTTTGGCAATAAATATTACCTATAAGGTGATATAATTACTATATGAGTACAGTCAATAGCTTCAATTACTTTTGGAAATCTGGCTTTATCACAAAATTGACAAGATATATATGCTTTCTAGTTCTTCATTTCTTGGCACTTGTATAAACATCCCTGCTAAAGAAGCTATAGCCTGTGATACTTTAAACTTTCACTGGACGAAGATCGTGATAACATTTTAATAGTAATATGAAATCTAGGTTATTTTTTTTCCAACCTGCTCTTTCCCACTCCTGGGCAAGACCTCCCTCCACTCTTTCCTTTTCTCAGGACAGCTCTTCACAGGTTTATTGCATTTAAATAAATGCAGTGAAATATTACCTAGAACTTTGTCAAAATGACAATGACTTTACCAGCACCTTATTGAGCAGTAAAAGTTAAAGGCACAAGTAACAGTTAAACAAACAGCAAAAATTGTGAAGAAATAAATTTTACGTTGACGTGTCGTTGCGTATTGTAGGTGATGAGAGTAATCAATTTTACATACATGAGATATGTATTGTTAACACAATTCCATAACATAACAATATTCCCGCATGCTTTGAAGGGGTAATAATACCCCCAAATTTCGTCAATTATGTTTAAGTTCTACTTTATTGGGGGATAAGCCTATTATTATTGGTAACAATGTATTATTAATGCATAGCAAACATTTGTATAGGACAACTAAAAACGGAAAAAGTTTTTTCATCGTTATTAGCGACCCCGAAAAGCACGGAAATAACACCCATGACCTAAGAGCCAGAATCAAATAAGTAAAAATCATTATACATATCAATACGCTTGAAACACACACATACTATAGCAAAAGGGTCGGAACGGTCAAAGCCTTACACTTTTTCCGCCTAGCTCTCATTCGCCAAACGACAGAACTATAATTATGGAAAGCAATAACGATCCTCGTTCCAAAATTCCTGATATGAGCTTGTACTTACTTAATTTTGTTTCCAATTATTCAATCCAAAAAGAATTAATCCAAATATCCTGCCACGTACTCAAACTTCTAACAGTCAAGGTATTAGTACATTAATTAGTGCAAGTGAGATTCTTATACACGTATTTAAAAAAAAAAATCCTGAAACCTCGGGTTGCACAGGCGATCATGGCTTGAAGAGGACTGTGTTTTTATCTGACGCCATCCTATTGGTATCCGTTACTTCCTTGAACTCAAATCACGGAACTACCAACCACTTTCTTTGTTTCAGATATCCATCATGGGCATGGCATCTCCAAATTCCATTGTTTTGGTCGATTCATTCCGCTACATACCACCCCACATGGATGAAAGCTATTGCCGACTCTACGAAGACGAAGCAACCACACCAGAGCCGACAACGACAGAGCCAACTACACCAGAGCCGACAACGCCAGAGCCAACTACACCAGAGCCGACAACGACAGAGCCAACTACATCAGAGCCGACAACGACAGAGCCAACTACACCAGAGCCGACAACGACAGAGCCAACTACACCAGAGCCGACAACGCCAGAGCCAACTACACCAGAGCCGACAACGCCAGAGCCAACTACACCAGAGCCGACAACGCCAGAGCCAACTACACCAGATCCGACATCGACAGAGCCAACTACATCAGAGCCGACAACGACAGAGCCAACTACACCAGAGCCGACAACGACAGAGCCAACTACACCAGAGCCGACAATGACAGAGCCAACTACACCAGAGGCGACAACGCCAGAGCCAACTACGCCAGAGCCGACAACGCCAGAGTCAACTACACCAGAGCCGACAACGACAGAGCCAACTACATCAGAGCCGACAATGACAGAGCCAACTACACCAGAGCCGACAACGGCAGAGCCAACTACACCAGAGCCGACAACGCCAGAGCCAACTACACCAAAGCCGACAACGCCAGAGCCAACTACACCAGATCCGACATCGACAGAGCCAACTACACCAGAGCCGACAACGCCAGAGTCAACTACACCAGAGCCGACAACGACAGAGCCAACTACATCAGAGCCGACAATGACAGAGCCAA
The DNA here is from genome assembly GCA_905163415.1 of Noctua fimbriata. Taxonomy (NCBI): domain Eukaryota; kingdom Metazoa; phylum Arthropoda; class Insecta; order Lepidoptera; family Noctuidae; genus Noctua; species Noctua fimbriata. Next base: position 3,377,260 of record LR990942.1, on the reverse strand, counting down.
CTACACCAGAGCCGACAACGGCAGAGCCAACTACACCAGAGCCGACAACGCCAGAGCCAACTACACCAAAGCCGACAACGCCAGAGCCAACTACACCAGATCCGACATCGACAGAGCCAACTACATCAGAGCCGACAACGACAGAGCCAACTACACCAGAGCCGACAACGACAGAGCCAACTACACCAGAGCCGACAACGACAGAGCCAACTACACCAGAGGCGACAACGCCAGAGCCAACTACACCAGAGGCGACAACGCCAGAGCCAACTACACCAGAGCCGACAACGCCAGAGCCAACTACACCAGAGCCGACAACGACAGAGCCAACTACATCAGAGCCGACAACGCCAGAGCCAACAACACCGGAGTCGACCAATTTTTTGATGAAATTAAAATTCATCTTGAAGATGACGTCATGTTGAATAATATAATTAACATAATCAGACATTAAATTTGCTGTCTTATGCACCTGTTATAATTGAAGAGAGTTTATGTATTAATCAACACAATAAGATGAAAAAAAAACAAAAAATAAACAGGGATTAACGCGCGCTCCATACTAGTCAACACTCAAATTATAGGTAAATATGCATCCGAATATCAAATTCCTAGTCATCAGTCTACAAACGTCAAGCATGAAATAATTTATTAAATAGATTCCTTCTTGACAGTTTATTTGTTGGAATAATCAGTGGACCATTGCTTCAATCGCTGTAAAAAAATTAGTTATCTGGCAATATCTCGTACATTATGTTTAGAGATCGTTCAAAATCGATCACTCGTCCAGTATTACCACCACTACCGAAAAAAGTCGATTGTCAAATTAAAAAGAAATGTGATAATTTACACACATACACATTTATTCAATAAGTAAGTACATACACAAAACTAACAAAAAGTTATCCCTTTCTGTTTCTGTCTTAAAACCAATTTTCAGTCGGTTGTGTAAGTTTTCACTGGTAGAGTTCCTCAAATTTTGCATCAATAATTTAACATATTTTTTTATTTAATTCTTGATATTTTATCACAGTTCTAAAAAATGAGAATGCAAATTACTTTGCCAATGAAGTGTAAATTTTTCTCATTTAAATGCAACTCCCATTTTTCCAATACCAATCAGCCCGACCAATTCCTATTTACAGCAAAGACAAGCGGGTGCAACCAATGTTGCGCAATATTATCACTGTAATCAGCATGTACGCTGCGTTCCAAAACGGGTATAGTGGACGTTGGCAAGAAGGCTGGTAGGCTAAAATAAGGTTGGGTGAGTCACTTCAGCCGCATCCGCAAAATTCTCCACACGATGGGTGCCAGAAGATGAACGGCGCCGCCGAGGCCGGCCCAGAAGGAGGTGGCGAGACAATCTGGATGCGTTTCGCGAGGGCTGGTTTGAGGAGGCACGGGAAAAGAGTTCATGAAAGGAATTGGGGGAGGCCTTTGACAAGCAGTAGTAGTAAATTCTTATTTATCCTTACATAGCTACACATGCTTTGAATTTAGTTAATCTCGATCACGATCCGTGGCTGAAGAGAACAAAGAGAGCAATTTTTTATTTAAAGGGAGAGAGATAATCGCGATCATGATTGACCGTGCGTGCCAATGTGCACAAATTATAATCCATCTCTATTGGGTCAAGTCGAAAGTTTGCGATGTTTTACGTATTTTTTCAGAATAATAAGAAAATAGATACTGTATCTATCTAAATAGATAAATAACCAGGCAGCTGTTTCTACTGCAAGAGACGACCTACGTAATTATGTACGTCAACGTGTGGGTATGGACGTCTGAGTATGTCTTTCCAATAATATATAATTTTAAGTTTGCGTGCTGAACGAAGTAAGCGAAATATGTAAAATCTTTTTATTTGTGAGTATTTCAAAAAAATAAAGTATCTTGAATTTTAAGTATTCATACAATATACCGCGTGCAAGAAAAAGCGTATAGATCAATATATTGCGCATCACATATTGCATGGTTTACGCCCACGCTTTCCGTATATAAAAAGGCGTAACAATATGCAGTGTACTGGGGCGATCAATGCAAAACGGAATCCATTCCGAACGCGATCGTTACGTATCGGACGATCGTTCCGTGCGATTTACGATCAACGATAACGATACTTTCTCGTCTACATCGTTAAACTGCGCAGATAACATTTGTTTAACCCCGTACGTTGGTTGTGCAGTCAGATACACTTGTTAACTAATGCTTATGCTAGGAGACCGTGTCGGGTTGACAAGGACTAAATAAACTTAAGATATTTTAGGATCATCGATAAATCAATCTTTATATCTAAGCTTATTTTTCTTTCAGCAAAAAACGAGAATAGGTTTAATCCAACTCAACACCAGAAATATCAAACACTTGTTATTAATTATTATGTAGCGACACAACATAAGTTGTGCTCCTTTTGTGTAACAGATTTTCAATAAAATGCGTATCAATAATTAGTGATAATATGATCAATAGACATAAAGTCAATAATCCGTCGCCATGCTGGCTGCCACTCATGTCGCATTAGAAGCAAGCTGATAACGACACACCCAGGCGCATTCGAAGAAAGTGTTCGATGCCACCTGATAAGCTTGCGATAGCCCATCAGCACTTATTTGTATTGACTTATGATTCCACGACACGAAATAAAGCCGATTTGTGGTATCTTAGCACAAATCCGTTTAAAATCGAGATTTATTTCAAGATTAGAATTTCAGAAAACTACTTATTACAATTACCGTTTTACTTTTTATGTGCTTGGTTAGGTTGGCAACAAGCAAGCAGGCGGCGAGGGTCCACAAAATGAAAGTTGTTACCGCGACTTAAAGTACAATACGCAAAACCCAGCGGCAAAGCCACCTTTTGCCTCCACCATTCGCTGTGACAGACCACATCGATAATACAAAATACTTCCGTAGATGGCATCATTGCCGCCTACGCGGCCCGATTGTTTTGTCCTTCGGAATTGTACTTTTATAGACACCTCATGTCTATCTTATTTCAATTTTACCCATATTTTTAGTTTAAAACCAAACACAGCCATGCTATTTGATGCGAGAATAACCGCGTGTAACTAAGTACTTCTTCCAAGCCTCGACACAAATATTTAAGGGTTACCTACAGTCTAACCAGATACAGTACATTCCGGTAGTTTAGGTACATGGGACGACTGCCTATCTGTCCTTTTCAAACAATAGCAGTTACTGGATACAATTACCTCTCGGTGCAACTGATTGTTAGACTGTCAAACTTCCTACAGTATTTACTAGGTATTAGTAAATACCTACCATAATCTGCCTCTAAAGACAATTAACCTACAAAACAATTACGACGTCTCTTTTGCAAAGCCCTGAAAACGATGTTCACCGAAGATACGAAACTGTAAAAGTACTTGAAATTAAAAACGGTCGACTAGTACCTATTAAAAAATCGGAAGACCATGATCGTGATCAGTAAATAAGACCCGATCAAATTACGTAAGCAATCACCAATGCACGTTTATTAACTGATAAAACGATAAATTCCGGGTTGAAAAAATCCGTATTGCGTCAAGATTAGGTATAGATATCATGAATTACAGATTACCCATACGAATCATAAATATCGAATGCACTTTCAATTTACCATGCGTTTATAATCATATTTTTCAATTAATTGATTGACGTCGGTAATGCCACAAAACGCGACAAAAATGAAGCAGGAGCCACCTCCTGCTAACTAAAATGACAGCGGAAATATGAAAAATCACTCGTTGTTTAGTTGTGGATATACCTCCTGAAAACTAAGTTAAATAAGATTATTGCTGATTTCACCAGTCGGTATAGGTAGGTATTGTATCGAAACCAATCAGGCCCTCTTAAAACATCAATAAGGGGATACCACAAGGCTCCTCCCTCTCTAACATCATGTTTAGTCTATTGCTCAATGACCTACCTGTAGCAATAAGTGAGGCTTATACCTTTATGTACTTACGCAGATGACGTGGCTACGATTTTGTGCGCTCAGTCGATGGAAATACTACAGGAAAGATATAACTTGGTGGTGGATAAAATTAACAACTGGTTCAAAATATCAACCCATTTGGTTGATACTCAATACAACCAATTCATTACATGCACGTCAATCTTGCCGGTCGAACGTGTAGACCACTTTCACTTCGGGTAGATAGTCGGTAAGCAGTGTGATCGAACAGGTGCAAGTCACCACATTTCTTGGCTTTGAACTGTAAGTACTGAAGAGTCCCTGGACACTGGGAACCCCGGGAGATCGGCTGCAGTGAAACCCCGTCAATCGCGTAACAGATTTATTGAGAGACTGGCTCACACATGCAAGGTTGTACATACCCACTTATTGCATAGAATAATAATATCAAAATACCTACATCACACCTCCACACTTAAACTTCTAGTATATGACTAATACAGGAAGATATAAAACTAAACGTTACATTAACTAACACACTAACTTAACCTAATTATAACTAAACTTTTACCTTATGTACTACAAATTTGGTGTGGACAAATGTGCAGTCATGTATGTAAAGCGAGGGGAGATTATGGAAGGGATCACCGATTATCCGAGGGAATTCAGCTCTCGGATTTCATACACCTGAGATCCCTCTCCTCATCCGAAAGCTATAAGTATTTGGGTATGTCGGAAGCGTTAGGCATTAACGTAACTGACATGAAGCAATCGTTGAAGGAGCGCTTCTTTGGACGCCTGAACAAGGTATTACATAGCCTTCTTTCAGGCGGAAACAACGGCGCGCTTTCAACGGTTGGGTCATGCCGGTTTTAATGTACTCTTTCGGCGTACTCAAATGGACTCAGACCGAACTCGATGCCCTGGATAGGAGAGTTCGTACACTGCTTACCGCAAACCGGATGCATCACCCACGATCATCAGTGATGAGGCTGTACATCCCGCGGAAGTGCGGGGGTCGAGGGTTTTTAAACGCGAAGTCCCTTCACAACCGCGAGATGTGCAGTCTCAGAGAATATTTTTTAAAAGTCGAGGTGGGTATGCACCGAGATGTGGTCGCAGTGGACAAGGGACTCACCCCGCTGTCCATGGCTAAAGAGAACTGGCGCAAACCTGAAGTACTTACTACCGATGACCGCAAGGAAGTATGGCAAGGCAAGGAGCTTCACGGGCGCTTCTACCGGGCTCTTCATGGGCCCGATGTAGATTTTCTAGCGTCCGTATCCTGGTTACGCTTCGGCGACCTCTTTGGAGAAACTGAAGGTTTTGTCTGTGCGATTATGGACGAAGTTATGTTGACGAACAACTATCGGAAATATATTATGAAGGACGGGACGGTTGACGTGTGTCGGGCATGTCACCGTCCGGGTGAGTCCATCAGACATATTATTTCTGGTTGTTCTCGTCTGGCTAACGGCGAGTACTTGCACAGGCACAACCAAGTAGCCAGGATTATTCACCAGCAACTTGCCTTGAAATATAAACTTGTGGAATCTGAGGTACCGTACTACAAGTATGTGCCCGACCCAGTTCTTGAGAAAAACCATGTCACGCTGTACTGGGATCAGTCTATCATTACTGACAGGACTATTGTCGCCAATAAGCCTGACATAGTAGTGATAGACCGATCAGCGCGCCGCGTAATGATAGTCGATGTTACCATCCCGCATGACGAGAACCTCGTGAAAGCTGAGAAAGAGAAACAAATAAAATATCTCGACTTGGCACACGAGGTTGTCGACATGTGGCATGTGAACTCGGCTATCATTGTGCCGATCGTCGTGACGGCCAATGGCCTTATAGCCAAGAGCCTCGATGAACATCTTTCGAAGCTCTCCTTAGGCGGTTGGATCAAGGGCCTGATTCAGAAGGCAGTACTCCTCGATACGGCTCGTATTGTGAGGAGGTTCTTGTCTCTGGAGCCCTAACCACCGGTAGCTTGGACCCTGCTCCCGCTACCGGCGGACCACTATTTTTTATATTTTTAAATGTTTTTTATATAGTTTTTGTTAAGAAATATTTAAAAATGTAATAAGTGTGTTACAAAATAAATAAAGGAAATAACAATATATTCTTACATCTAATCGAACTCAAATCCATATCTAACCGGTTTCTTGCGAATACGGATGGGACGGTTCACGGGATCCGGGACGGTCGCGGCCGTCGGCGATAATTTACTGCCGACTGGTGGTGACGATGGTGCCCTACGGGTTGGTGAGGTCTTAGTGACTGCTGTATCCACCGCGTCACTCACTACTGGGCCGTCGCCCCCGACTTCGCCCCTACTCGTCCCCTCCCGAACCCTTGGCTCCGATATACTTGGAGACAGCTGTTGCTGCTGCGGTTCAACGACATCCCCACTGACCTGTCCCTCGGACATTACGTCTGGGTACATTATACTTGAACGTCGGGTTCTATGCCTAATTTGATCGCTATGCCGTGTGAGAAGTCGACCATCATTGCTGTTTACTACATACCTACGTGAACCTTGTTGGTTTACTACTGTTCCTTTTAACCACTTGTCTTTGCTACCGTAGTTCCTGGCCCATATCGTATCACCAACGGTGTGTTGCAATGGTTCAGTGCCCGAACTCGTCGACTGCTGACACTGCACCCCTTCCACCCGGTCCAGACGCGCGCGGTCTGCGCGCAAAAGATCTAACCGTGAACGCAACGGCCTACGTTGCAACATCATGGCGGGACTTTCCCCTGTGGTGCTTTGAATACTATTTCTATACGCTAGTAGGTATGTCTGTAAGGCTGTGTCGATGTCTACTGCCTCTCGGACTGCCTTTTTTATTGTTCGCTTACATAATTTGACGGCATTTTCTGCTGCCCCGTTTGAAGCTGGATGATATACTGGGGAATACGACTGCTTTATACCGTTAAATTTTAAGAATTCTCCTTACTCCGTACTAGTAAATGGTGGGCCCTGGTCGGATACAACTTCCAAAGGCAAACCGAATCGCGCAAATAATGACCTCATCACCTTAATGACAGCCGAAGCATTTGTTTTATTCATTTCAAAAATTTCAATCCACTTTGTACTGGAATCTATAATTACGAAAAACGTTTTTCCCTGGTATGGGCCTAAAAAGTCTACATGTAATCTACTCCACGGCTGGGCTAAATACGGCCAACTACGTGGTGCAGCCTGCGGCGGCGCAGCTGCTTCCATCGCACATGTTTCGCAAGAGAGGCATGTCGATTCGATGTCTGCGTCTATGTTAGGCCACCACACAAAACTTCGAGCCATCGACTTGGTCTTAACTATGCCCATGTGGCTAACATGGAGCTCTTTTAGTATTGTGTTCCGAAGAGTTGGTGGTACAACGATTCTATAGCCCCACATAATACAACCCCGTTCCACATATAATTCGTGTCGCCTATTAAAGTACGGTTTCATCAATTCGTCTGTGCAATGCGACGGCCACCCTGACTGTACGCTCACCATCACTCTACTAAGCACCTGATCCCGCGCTGTTGCTAGACGTACATCATCATTCGTCACCGGCAAAAAACTTTCTGCAAAATTTAAGTAGGTATATTCACGCCCGATTTTATTCTTAACTGTTGGTTGAGGCAGTCGCGACAATGCGTCGGCACAGTTTTTAGCAGACGCAACATATTCTATATCATACGAATAGCCTGTTAATATTATTGCCCACCTTTGCAACCTGGATGCTGCCATAACCGGAATGCCTACTTTATTTCCAAAAATGTATGTTAGGGGTTTGTGGTCTGTTCTTAATGTAAACTTCCTACCATACAAGTACTGATGAAATTTTTTAACACCGTATATAATCGCTAATGCCTCCCGGTCTATTTGTGCATACGATCTCTCCGCGGAGTTAAGTGTGCGTGACGCGTATGCAATTGGGCGTTCGCCTTCCGGCGTGATGTGCGAGATGACGGCGCCTATTCCCGTGGCGCTAGCGTCTGTCGTCAGCACAAGCGGTAGCTCCAGGGTGTAATGCACAAGCACTTCACTCGTGCTCAGTGCCCGCTTAACCCTAGTAAAGGCTACCTCACAAGCATCGCTCCATACGTACTTCACCCCGGTACGCAACAAATTATACAATGGTGTAAGGATCGAACTTACATTTTTTATAAATTTGCCATAATACATGACCATACCAATGAATGCTTTCAACTCCGTTACGTTCCTCGGTATCGGAGTTTTAACAATTGCTTTCACTTTATCTTTGCACGTGTGCACACCTTCCCTACTTATTACATACCCTAAATATTCGAGCGATTCCACAAAGAAAGAACATTTTTCTTTTTTTACTTTTAAGCCACTCGACTTCAGGCGTTCAAAAACTTTATGTAGGCTACTTAAGTGTTGGGGTGTGTCCTTTCCCGTTATAATAATATCATCTCAAAAAACTCCTACGTGGGGTATATCGGCAAACAATTGTTCTAAACATCGTTGAAATATTCCTGGGCTCGACGACAGCCCATACACTAATCGTTTATACATGAAAAGCCCTTTATGTGTGTTTATTACCGCGTATCTCCTAGTATCATCCAGTTCAAACTGTGCGTACGCCTGTGACAAATCGATTTTACTAAATCTTTCGCCCCCGTGCAACCGAGACAAAAGATCTTCTACCTTAGGTAATGGATAACGGTCGACTTCTAACACTATATTCAAGGTTAGCTTAAAATCGGCGCAGACTCTAATGGTACCATCTTTCTTGACGACCGGCACGATTGGTGTTGCCCAGTCTGAGTGGTGGACGGGAGTGAGGATGTCGTCGCTCACCAGCTGTTCCAGTGCGCGCTCAACCGGCTCCCGCAGCGCGTACGCCAACGGGCGCGCGCGCAGGAAAATCGGCCGCGCGCCCTCGCGCACGCGGATGCTCACTTGTCCCCCCGTGAACCGCCCCAGGCCATCCGCAAACACCTCACAGTATCTGGAACTGAATTCCGAGAAGTTAAAATCCAAATTCCAATTATTATTGACTTTATTATAATGTATGGTCGACACCGATATATTTAGCTCCGCTAACCATTGTCTACCTATTAAAACGGTATTTCCATTGTCGATAACATATAAATCCAATATCTTTTCAGTATCATGATATTTAACAACGGGTTTAATAACACCTACAGGCCTAACTAGTTCACCCGTGTAATATCTTAAAACCAACTTAGTGGGTTTAATACTTAAACTGGGAAACTTTTCCTGATATAATTGGTAATTAATGCACGAGATTGCACTCCCCGTGTCACATTCCATTCTTAAGTCACAACCGTGCACACTTACATCAATCATAATAGGTTCACACTTTCCAAGTGATAAGCGATTAATAGGTACTATTACCTCGTCACTGTCACTCTCCGTCGCGTAAGCGCCACACCTGTCGCCGCTGCCATGCCCATCTTCTTTTATGTTATTTAAGGAATTATTCTTGGTCCACCTCGGACACATCCTCTTCAAATGTCCCTCCTGGGTACAAATCCTACACACATACAGTTTGAATTTACACGTATTCGAATTGTGTTTGCCTCCACAGACTTTGCATTCCTCATTTTTAGTGCCCGCTCGAAGTAAGTTGTAACCCGCTCCGCTTGTGGTACTTGGACCGCCGCTGCCGGATTGTCGTGAGTCACGCGTCGAGCGAGTGTTTCGCCTCGCGGCCGGCCGATAGCCGCCGCCGCCTCCCAACGCCCCGCGCCTTCCTCCGCCGCCCTCATGCCCGATCTTATGAACAGGTATGGACTCCGCATCCGCTGCACTGCCGCCGGTCTTTCTTCTCGTACCGTCTTCCACTATTGCCGCGTTTGTCTCAGCCGCCTCCATCGATAAGGCCAGCTTATACGCCCGGTCGATACTGATGCTGTCGTCTTCAGTAAACAACTTCTGCCGAATGTCATCGTTTACTAAGCCGCACACAAATTGATCTCTCATATTTTCTTTTAAACTGTCCGCCGTAAAACAACAATCTTTACTCAGTCTTTTAAGCTCCGAGAAGTACGTCGCGATATTTTCACCTGGTTTTTGAATCCGTTGCCGAAATTTGAACCTCTCAGCGAGCATACACGGTTTGGGGTTTAAGTGTCCTTTCATTACCGCTATTAACTCCGTATAAGTCTTTGTGGATGGTTTGTCGGGTGTGCATAAATTAACCATTAACTCATATGCACTATTACCAATGACAGTAATTAAAGTTGCGACTTTTAATTCACTTTTTACACTGTTGGCAATAAAGTATTGATCTAATCGATCCACATACGTGTCCCAATTGTCTTTTGTTAGGTCAAACGCACCGATCTTTCCAACCGCCATTTTAAGTCCGTTAATCAGCTTCACACGCACAGTTCGTAAACGTAAAAAAAAAAAAAATTCCACAGCACCTTTAGAGTTTTCTGGTCGCAACATTAAATTTACACGCGTGAAATCACTTAATCGTCGCCACTGAAGAGTCCCTGGACACTGGGAACCCCGGGAGATCGGCTGCAGTGAAACCCCGTCAATCGCGTAACAGATTTATTGAGAGACTGGCTCACACATGCAAGGTTGTACATACCCACTTATTGCATAGAATAATAATATCGAAATACCTACATCACAAGTACCTATAGCTCTCTCACTTGAAGGCCGCATATTGACAAAATGTGCGGCAAACTTGGACTCGGACGAGCATACTTCGCCCTTGAAAGATTAGCACAAATGAACCCACGTAAAATTATGAAACGCAATTTCGCGTTGGTTAACTCGGTTGTCACCTCCCTCGCTACACATCCTCGGACATGTCTGGTTGTATGCCTCCGCTTATAAAACTCTGATGAACTAAAGTACAAAAAAATAGAGATTTCAATTTGGTCTATCCTCGTGGACAAAATTTAAAGCCATAACAGTTAAACTTAAATTACAATGATATAGTGTTGAACTAGAATACATAGGTAATAATATAAAGAGATTACGCCTACCATTTTTAATACAGCAACCGAAAAATCAACATCGTAAATCACGCAAAGACGCCTGATAAAATAATTAAATTATAATTTTGTACCTATTCGCCATTGCCAGATTTTTCAAACGATAGGCGCTTGCAGTCTCTACTACCGCTTTGGGAGAGTGATCACAAACGAACCCCAGGGTTTTCCAACATGGGGCCTACTGGCCCTATTAACCAGGCCTTAGTTACTTACAATATGAAACTGTGGGTGTAACTATATTATGCACCTCTGTCTAACAGTAAACAACAACAAACATTTTTTGCTAAGCCAAAATGGGTCCACGTTTGGATCTACCAAGACGATTACAGTTAAACAAGTAGGTTACACGTTAAGATTGAATTTAACCTTAAGAATAACCAGTAAATCGGTTCTTAAATCTTTAGAATATTAATTGAACTCCTAAGTTTTCCTAAAATCTTACTACTATCTATAAATACGAAACTTTGTGAGGATGGATGGATGTTTATTATTCTGTCACGCAAAAACTACTGACCGGATTTGGATGAAATTTGGCACACAGATAGTTTATAACCTGAATTAACATATAGGATTTGTTAATCCAGGTTATAAACTTTATATGAGATAACTTTTTATCCCGCGGTGGTACGGTCCTGTGGGATAATTAACATAAACGGCGCAGACAAAGCCGCGGGCATAAGCTAGTATTACAATATTTCCATGCTGGTGATATCACTTCTAAGGAATTTGTGGCAATTATTGATACAATTGTTTTTATTGACTTGATGTACGGCGTTATCAACGCTAGATCTTTGATCTATCCACGGCTGATCGCAATCATCAAACAATCCACCCGTAAAGCTTGACTTATACTGCTGTTGCCTACTAATTCTATATGAAGGTAGATAACATTGACAGTTAAGTTACATAAAGATATTTATATCATTATTGTCGGCCCATAAACGGTCAAAACGGAACGTGATTCTCATAGACACAACAATTTCAGTCTCAATACAAGTCCTTTAACATTTAATATTTGTATTGTTATTACCTCCTAAATGCCCTTGGGTGTACCAAAGTCATCAACATGATGGGTACCGTAAGTGTACCGCACTTCGTAAAATAATTGTTAATGAAGTTCAAAAAAAAAGTATCACAATACAAATTAAGATCGGAATACTGTGCTACTACTATTACGCCATTAAGAGGGCGCATTCTGAAAGTTAACAACGTCGCACACGGCTTCCAAATACTTCGCAATTTTGAATAATTAGATAATATAATATTACTAATAATAATTTATCTCAGTGTTGTACCCAAGTATGATTACTAGCACTTCGCCCGCGACCTAGTCCGTAAAATTTGTGATAGCTCGGCTAAATATGCATGATATATTTAACAATTATTTGTTTTGATCTGTGCGAGACTAATAAATACTTTTTCTTTCTTTCTTTCTATACACGGTTACTGGTACCTCGACGTATTCCTTGCAGGATGTCATAGTAGGGTTAAAATGCAACAAATTAAGCCACCAAAAACGTTCTATCGAAATTTAGTAGTTTACTGTATAGTACCTACAACTGGTAACTGTATATTTATATAGCTATGTGAAAATCTTGAAAAATTATATTGAGCTCCCTCAAATACTTTTTTCTCAAGTCACCCTTTGTGCGCGAGTCCGACTACCTAATCCAGAGTAATCACGAGTATCAGAGTAGTCTCTGTCCTCAGGACTAGATTAAGGTCAAGAGTAAGCCCAAATAGAACAAAAAAAAAAAACGTTGGAATATATAAAATCTACTTCTTAAAGTCTACCTTTATGTAGTACGTGTGTACTAGTGTCTACCCATGTCTGTGCGAAAAACTTATCTTACCCACATATTTTTTATTGTGTAGTTCTCTTTATTTCTGCGGTGGACATTTTGTGGTATTATTTAAATGAAACAGGTATGAAATATTCCCTTCAACTCCCCAAGCATCGCCCACACCGGTATTATTTATTCACCCATATTTATTTAAAAAGTTGTGACGCGTCCCCGGAGTGTCGTATTCACCGTTTTGCTGTGAAAGCATTCGATGGTATTTGAATATATTGCCATTTCCTTTTCTTTTATACTTGAAAACTTTGTTTTATGTGTTGACTCTCTAGTCAGAAAGGACCACATCAATTACAAATTCTCAGATTTACCCGGCTAGGAAAGAATCAGAATGTTCAATTGTTAACATAGGTAGTTACAAAGTGTGTAAGAATATAAATCAAGATATTCAGGTATCGCGTTAGGAGAGGTTGTGGTATGAAATTCCAACCTTATGATACGACAATGTGTATGACGTAGAATTACATTTTTACGCTATCGTGTAGAGCGAACGAGATTAACAAACACGGTTATTTTAATAGGTGATATTTAGGGGTTATCACATTTTATATTAATATCATGTTAAATATCAAAAACACTTCTTTTCAATGCTTTGAAGTGACCTATGGCGATAGGCGTCCGGAGTAGTTTACCTAACGGAGAGAAATCGTCACACTTGCATGTTTAAAAAGCGTGGCAGTACAAACCATGCCTAGTGATAGAATTTCGAACATTTTATACGTAGAGTCTCCCACATACATATAAAACGCAACAATTCTGTGCCTGTATGTCCATTGATGCGCTTAGTAAAAGTAGATACTTATTTACCGTTTTTTTAAACAAACGAAGGAACACTTTATAGAGAAGCTCAACAGGATAAAACAATAACAGGCACAACTTAAGTTTTTAACCGACAAAAAAGGAGGAGGTTCTCAATTCGACACGTACCGTACACGGTGTGGTGTCGTAACCATGGCTGATTTGAAAAAACAGAAGTTGTGTTCAGTAAAAATGGTCAAAGATTTCAGTTTCAGTTACCGTCCATTTTTTAAATTTCGAAAAAAGAACTCCCTTTTTAAATATAATTCTTTATTAGTATAATATAGTTGTACTATCAAATAAATAGATACTAACATTTTTGTCCAATATTATTAGATTTTTATAAATGAGGTCTAAATCGAATTAAATTATGATTGTGTTTTTTTTCCCTTTGAGTTTGGGTGCAATAAAAAGTATCAGGACCTGGCTGACCAACTCTGAAACGTTTTACTTATTTCATTGTGATTCTAAAATGGTATAAAGTATCACTATTTCTTTAGTAGATCAAGATACATGCAAAAAATAATCTAGTCTCGGTTCCAACCCATCAAAATCCATGCAGGACGGGAGAGAAAAGAACCACTGAAAGTTACGAGTCCTAGGGTTTTCTAAAATTAATTTAGGTTAGTTTAGTCTAACAGTATTTACTACAATTTTACCGATGATTCAGTCGAGACGAGAGTATTCTCCTTTATTACTTACAATAATTTAGGAGCATAATTAGACCATAGACCGACCGCTTTAATGAGTCCTTGCCCTATCAAAGGCACATTAAGCCTCCACAAAGTCCTAAAAATTTCCTATAGGATATTTGCTTTATAATTACGTAGGTATTACGATACTAATTAAACCAATACGTGATCAACCTTCAGAATATTCCATTTCGCGAGGACTCATTAAAGCGGTTGGTCTATAGAAGGTATTTTTTTGCGCATTTCGGTTTCTGTTTTCGGTTTGGCGTTTGTCAAAAAGTTTCTAAGATTTTCATTATTCCTAACAAAGTATACATGAACAACCCTAACACAAAAGTAAGAAAAATGGGGAAAATATGTCCTAATTACCGATACATTTATTTCAAGAATTATTATTTATATCACGATAACATCTGAATGGTTATCAAAGATTTCTTCAATGTTCTTGCAGTAGCTAACGAAAAGATAGCATTTTTTAACCTTGTCGCGCTTCATGTATTTCACTAGGGTGTGTACCTACCTACAGACGTAATACCTACTACTACCTACTCACACAATACTTCCAACAATTCAACAATTACATGTCTAAAACAGACAATCACGTACTGTGAGACAGTCAGATTTGAATTATTTTAAGAGCAACATAATGAAAAAAAAAAAAAGTTAATGTTTCACCAGTAGGAACGCAGAGTATAGTCTTGTGGAACTCTTCACCGACGAAATAGAATAACCACTATAGACTTCATTCCACTTTTTTGTCTAATTGCACTCGACTTAAGGTTTTAGAAAATAAAATTAACTCAGTAATATGCTTCGTTCATGTCTTCACCGCTTTAGCTTACATTTTCCCGGATATTGATATTTAATCTTTTGACAGAGATCCGCCGCCTTTAATTTCAATTAACATTATCATTATTTATCAAACTCCAATTAAGATAGAAGTATCAGTGATTTTTTTAAGATAGAAAAAAAATGGTATCATTATTTTATTTTACTTAAACGAGCAAAATGCTTCCGCGGCATATGTTTATATTTTTATGTGCATGGCATTGCTGTTTTGGGCACCAAATTAAACAGTATTTGACCTTCAATTCTTATTCCAACGTTGGTCCTTGTGATAATATCACCGCTGGGATACCAAGATCCGAATATTTTTCTCTTAACAAAATTGGTGCAAGTATTTTGACTCAAAATGAAAAACTAAGTTGTGTGACATCTGACATAACTCAAATACCTGCTGGAGTGTTGGAAGCCAACGTTTTTGTTCAGCTATCTTCTAAGAATGATAGTGCGTCTGTATTAGTATATGAAGCTTTGAACGGAAATAACAAATTGGTTGGAAGAGCCGACATCTTTGCATCCGAAAGAAATGTTTTGAATGGATCTCATATCCTAAAAGTTCCTGTTAAGAAGACTAATGGATTTGTAAGTATTAACGTTCGGTGTAACTTGCAAAAGAAATATATTTAAAAATAATTTAAGTGGCTGATATTATTCAGAGCAAAATATCGAAATAAATGTTTACCGACCAAGCATTGTCAGGTCTAATGACATTTTATCACTCCACAATGACATAATTAGCAATTAATTCAACAGTTTTATGATCTTTAAATGTTACGACGATCACTAAAAGAAACGATTACTCCCTTTGCTATATTTCCTTTACTGTTTTTTGTAGAAGACGGTGTACTAAAATTGTGACAAGTTAGTATCTATCAATTAATTATAGTTTCCTGTTGTGTTTTGCCAGAAAATAACGATAAAATATTTTGTAATTATTATGACATCAATTTCAGGTTGTTCTCCTGCGACGAGCTTCTAAAGGGTCCAGCATCATCGTTCGATCCGTTTACTATCTACCAGATCTTCTATCTGAAAGTTTTATGTACAGTACAGTGAACAGTGTATATTCCTCAATTCAGCCTTTTGTTACCGTGCCTGGAATTACTTTACCCCCGCCTGCATCATTACCAACTGCTCCCACTAATCCCACTACTATAGAATCGACCACATTGACTGATCCCACTACGATTGAATCGACCACTATAACCGATCCAACTACTATAGAATCAACCACAGTGACTGATCCCACCACGATAGAATCAACCACAGTAACAGATCCCACTACAATTGAATCAACCACAGTGACTGATCCCACTACGATAGAATCGACCACAGTGACTAATCCCACTACGATAGAATCCACCACAATGACTGAACCCACTACAATTGAATCAACCACAGTGACTGATCCAACTACTATAGAATCAACCACAGTGACTAATCCCACTACAATAGAATCAACCACTGTGACTGATCCCACTACGATTGAATCAACCACTGTAACTGATCCCACAACGATAGAATCGACCACAGTGACAGATCCCACGACGATTGAATCGACCACTGTGACTGATCCCACTACGATAGAATCGACCACAGTGACTGATCCCACTACGATAGAATCGACCACAGTGACTGATCCCACTACGATAGAATCGACCACAGTGACTGATCCCACTACGATAGAATCGACCACAGTGACTAATCCCACTACGATAGAATCCACCACAATGACTGAACCCACTACAATTGAATCAACCACAGTGACTGATCCAACTACTATAGAATCAACCACAGTGACTAATCCCACTACGATAGAATCGACCACTGTAACTGATCCCACTACAATAGAATCGACCACAGTGACTGATCCCACTACGATAGAATCGACCACAGTGACTGATCCCACTACGATAGAATCGACCACAGTGACTGATCCCACTACGATTGAATCGACCACTATAACAGATCCTACTACTATAGAATCAACCACAGTGACTGATCCCACCACGGTAGAATCAACCATAGTGACAGATCCCACTACGATAGAATCAACCACAGTGACTGATCCCACTACGATAGAATCAAGCACCGTCACAGATCCCACTACGATAGAATCAACCACAGTGACTGATCCCACTACGATAGAATCGACCACAGTGACTAATCCCACTACGATAGAATCAAGCACCGTCACAGATCCCACTACGATAGAATCAACCACAGTAACTGATCCCACTACAATAGAATCAACCACTGTGACTGATCCCACTACGATTGAATCGACCACTGTGACTGATCCCACTACGATTGAATCGACCACTGTGACTGATCCCACTACAATAGAATCAACCACTGTGACTGATCCCACTACGATTGAATCGACCACAGTGACTGATCCCACTACGATAGAATCGACCACAGTGACTGATCCCACCACAATAGAATCGACCACTGTGACTGATCCCACTACGATAGAATCGACCACTGTGACTGATCCCACTACGATAGAATCAACCACAGTGACTGATTCTACCACAATAGATTCGACCACTGTGACTGATCCCACTACGATAGAATCGACCACTGTGACAGATCCCACTACGATAGAATCGACCACTGTGACTGATTCTACCACAATAGAATCGACCACTGTGACTGATCCCACTACTATAGAATCAACCACAGTGTCTGATCCCACTACGATTGAATCGACCACTGTGACTGATCCCACTACGATAGAATCGACCACAGTGTCTGATCCCACCACAATAGAATCGACCACAGTGACTGATCCCACTACGATAGAATCAACCACTGTGACTGATCCCACTACGATTGAATCGACCACAGTGACTGATCCCACTACGATAGAATCGACCACAGTGTCTGATCCCACTACGATTGAATCGACCACTGTGACTGATCCCACTACGATAGAATCGACCACAGTGTCTGATCCCACCACAATAGAATCGACCACAGTGACTGATCCCACTACGATAGAATCAACCACTGTGACTGATCCCACTACGATTGAATCGACCACAGTGACTGATCCCACTACGATAGAATCGACCACAGTGACTGATCCCACCACAATAGAATCGACCACTGTGACTGATCCCACTACGATAGAATCGACCACTGTGACTGATCCCACTACGATAGAATCAACCACAGTGACTGATTCTACCACAATAGATTCGACCACTGTGACTGATCCCACTACGATAGAATCGACCACTGTGACAGATCCCACTACGATAGAATCGACCACTATGACTGATTCTACCACAATAGAATCGACCACTGTGACTGATCCCACTACTATAGAATCAACCACAGTGACTGATCCCACTACGATAGAATCAACCACAGTGACTGATTCTACCACAATAGAATCGACCACTGTGACTGATCCCACTACGATAGAATCGACCACTGTGACTGATCCCACTATAATAGAATCGACCACAGTGACTGATCCCACTACGATAGAATCGACCACAGTGACTGATCCCACTACGATAGAATCGACCACAGTGTCTGATCCCACTACGATTGAATCGACCACTGTGACTGATCCCACTACGATAGAATCAACCACAGTGTCTGATCCCACCACAATAGAATCGACCACAGTGACTGATCCCACTACGATAGAATCAAGCACCGTCACAGATCCCACTACGATAGAATCAACCACAGTGACTGATCCCACTACGATAGAATCGACCACTGTGACTGATCCCACTACGATAGAATCAACCACAGTGACTGATTCTACCACAATAGATTCGACCACTGTGACTGATCCCACTACGATAGAATCGACCACTGTGACAGAACCCACTACGATAGAATCGACCACTGTGACTGATTCTACCACAATAGAATCGACCACTGTGACTGATCCCACTACTATAGAATCAACCACAGTGACTGATCCCACTACTATAGAATCAACCACAGTGACTGACTCTACCACAATAGAATCGACCACTGTGACTGATCCCACTACGATAGAATCGACCACTGGGACAGATCCCACTACGATAGAATCGACCACTGTGACTGATCCCACTACGATAGAATCGACCACAGTGACTGATCCCACTACGATAGAATCGACCACTGTGACTGATCCCACTACAATAGAATCGACCACAGTGACTGATTCCACTACGATTGAATCTACCACTATAACGAATCCAACTACTATAGAATCAACCACAGTGACTGATCCCACTACGATAGAACCCACAGTTGAAACCGACCCAACCGAAAGCCCTGATTCTGAAGAAACTGAAGGTTTAAGCGCTTTTGTCATAACAGTCATAACTTTGAGTTCTGTTGCTGTAGTAGCAGGACTTGGATTCACGGTCTGGTTTTTTACTTGCTTTAAAACAGGTCTGGTGTTAGGTACCTCTTCTTATAACTTAGGTGGTACTAGTGAAATACCGTAACTGATCATTGCTGGGTTATAATGATCACATTTTGTGAACACCAAGAAAATAACACAGTTTTAGTTCTTTTTACGTATCTATTCCAGGTAGAATTCTCAAAGTTGCCGACTCATGAATATTTTTTTACTATTTTAAAGGCAATTTTCTTTTAACCTTCTCAAACTTGGACTGAACGTATTCTTTTTTATTTGTATTAAAATTATAAGGTACAGTCGCCAGCGCATCTAGTTATCACAAACTCAAAAAAAAACAAAATCAAATCATGAATCAAATCATGTCAAATTTTCTCATTCCCTTTTGAACTTAATCATCAACATTTTATGGTTTAAAATCATTTGGATAAATTTGACAGCACCAGTTAGTGTAACTTGATGTGCTGGCGACTGCACAAAACAATGTTTTAAAAAAAAATATCATATAATTTTATTTTTATTTAATATTAAGTAGTTAATGAATACTATACGAATAAAGTGGTGTCATTTTAAGGTCGTATTTCAAACACTGTTTTAAGCTTTCGGTTTACAACTAAACTTGTACTGAACAATCACGGAAGATATCCCGTAAGTGACAGTACAAGTTTAAGGTCGTATTTATATTTCTTTGGTAAATGATATACTTTACATTCATACAGTATATACACAAAACAGATTGTAAACTATGTTACTTGTGTATTCTTACAATTATGTATTCAGGTTTTCCACTTGTAGGTTATATAAATATGTTGAACGCAAATGTAATAAAAGTTTTTGTATGTCTAGCTAGTATGCCAACAGATTGTTTAATCTGTGTCCGTTATTTTATGATAATAATATTATCGTTATAAATATTCAAAAGAAACAAATCATTTCGAATTGAAGATCTTGTTCTTTTGCAGTGTTTTTGAATTGTAGATCTTGTTTAAAAAGTGTTTTTCAAAGATATGAGTAATTCTTTTCGAGATTCACATGACAAAATTGCGCATTGAATTGAAGTTTGTGTATGAATAAATAATAATAATGTTGTTGAATTTGTTTTTTAACTACTGATTACCGAGAACAAGTTCAAAGGGACGTTAACACGGTAATATTATTCATTGCCGGCGTCTTTGTTTCCGGATCATTATAATCTGGATATCTTCAAAGTTCCAGTGAATCGGTTTCTTCTAGGCAAGCGTACTCCACTCCACCCTAGGCCGCATCATTGCTTCACATCAGGCGAGTTGCCGCCAAATTCAAACAAATTTATTGTAAAAAAAACTCCCCTTAGGTAACATGTAGTTACAATTTAGGATGAAAGACTAGGGTTGACAACTTAATCACCTACAATACTCTTTAAGCAGCAAACTGAGAGCAAAAATGTGGAATAAGTCACACTTGCATGGAAAATCTTTGAAATATAAGTATTTTTTCCAAAATTCAACTTCTCATCTCTTTGAGTGATGCTGTTTCAAACAACAAATCACAACAGCATTATTTTGTTGAAAGCACAATATAAAAGCCAGTGCTGATTATAATAATGACAACCATTCTCATAATAATATGTAGGTATATGACGCTTAGTTTATCATATCATAATTTATAACATACCCAAAGACCTTCCTTAACTTATCATCAGTCAAGTGTAATATTTTAAGCTCTGTAATTACATGGCGCCTGCTGATATATTGAAATGCATGCAATTATTGGCTTAAAACGATTGCAACTACTCTTTTAACTTACAATTTAAAGTAAATACAATTAAAGTAAACCTGGGTTATACAATGATATGTTAATTATTTAAATACAATTTTAGGTAGCTTTAGATATTTACAGTATTTAAAAAAAGTACAATAAGTAATAAGTATTTGATAGAATTAGCAAGTTATTTGAGTAAAACGCCAGACTGGCCCTAACGGATATTTTGATGTCCATCGACAATTTTACTCTGATAAAAAGTTAACTTTAAAAGTTACCAGGCAGCGCCATTTTAGCAAGGCAGTGATGGTTCAACTGTGAAAATGTAAGGAACATTTGAAATACCCGTGTTAGTACAGTGATTTTTTTTTATAATTTAGTTAAATATTAACATCAGGTGGATATTATATTAGAAATAACGCACATTTACTACCCATTGCTATGATTTTTTTACAAATTAATACTGAAATCTTTTTTTTTATGCGGCTCAACCGTAACGGCCCTGATATACATATTGTAAATTGTGAGCAGACAGGCACTTACCTAGTTTGTGTCATTTATTTCATCGACCACTGCTCTCAAAGTATATAATTAAATCATGAAAAATATTTTGCACCTAACTATTATTAATAGCAATACCTATACGTACAGTAAATTACATCGATCATGTTTTTTACCCCTCAGATTCAGAAACCACACAATCACGAATTTAGCTTTAAAGATTTCATTTGTCATGTGTTCTTCAAAATTAAACGTTTTACCTATAGCGTTACTTGTTCAGATAAGCAAAGATATTGATAATCATTTGTCCGTCCAATACACGTCACGGGGCCGCCGTAAATCTTAAAGCTGGCGAAACGACTTGGATGCGCACTATAGAAATGTATGAATTGTTATGGACTACACGTAAAAGTGACATGGGCAGAAGAAAAATACCGATAGAAAGAAAAAAGAGAGATTTTCTCATTAACACTTGAAACGGGATATTTACCATGTTTATTATTTACATTGATTTCCCAATATTTCGGCACTGTTGCAAACGCCATGATCACGGATAAACGGAAATTATTGCGGGTGAGTGTTTATGAGCAGACAAAACAATCTACCCTCTTCCTGATACTTTTTTGCGTGTATCGGTCAGACAAAACGTACTGTAGCTTTGCAAAACATAAGAACACATCAGGGTGGTGAAAAACTATGACACCCAAAAATCGGCCATAGCTCAACATTATTTGGAATCAAGATTAACTGGGTTGAGTTACATAACCCCGTGACCACGTCAGTTTCAAAACTTATAGAAAGAGATCTTTAATATCTAAGCAAATTTACTGACATAGGCCAACAAGCAATGATGATACACTATTGCTTTAAGTGAGGAATTACGAAGTTTATTGCATAAATTATTATCAGATAACATAGATTGCGCATTGACTGTCCGATAAGCATGAATATTGAACATAAAATTCAACATTTCAGGAATACTAATTATTTTTAGACTTTATCGCAAGTCACATAGATACCAAGTTTGAAAACTATACTCGTATAAAACCAAACTAACTTGGATTGTTTAAATCCGTTTCAAATCCATTAGATACTTAATGTTTTTGTTACCTTGGAAAAGCTTTACCCCTAAAAACCTTGTTTAATTTTGTTAGCAGTCTAAGGTCGCAACCCACTTATTAGAAAGACTAAATTGACCATCCGAAGGTCTACTCTACGAATTCATCTCATCATTTTATGTAGGAAATACGATATGGAGACCGAATTATTTCAACATGGTAATGACTATTATTTACTTGAATATAACGTAAAACCATATTCATAGTACTTCATCTCAGTTACCCGGCTACTTTATTAATTAATTTGAAGTATGGTTGAGTTAGTTGTAAAACATAATCCGAATCACAATGCAAATCTTTGTGATTACATGGACACAAACAAAGCGATAAAGGTGCAGCGAGTGATATTATCAGGTCGTTGGCATTTTCACAGTCATGAAATAAACTATAAATTAATGACTATAATTAATAAAAAAGAGAGGTGAGCTTATTCTTGTCTATCTGGTAAAGTTCCTTAAAGTGCTAAAATTAATAATATCCTCCCGACCGAGTTACGGACTTTGTATACTGTGTGCGCAGGGGATATTATAGCGCTTAAATGTGCGGGTAGACACAGGTGTACTCTCTGATCCTTCACTATGAGACGGCAATCCGATACGACAAGGTAGAGTTCAGGCGCTTTCGGAGAGACGGGGGTACCACACCACCATCTTGCAAACTCCAGCTGCTAATTGGAATTCTATTAACACTGCCCCACCCAGGAATCGAACCCAGGACCCAACGCTCAGTCGTCGCACTTGCGACCACGAGACGAACGAGACTCTGCTTAGAATAACGGCCTATAATCCTTACTGAAAATCAAATCTAAGAAGATTATCAGTACCTCCTCTAAACCTGTTTTCTAGGACCTACAGGGTATTAGCCCGTAGGGGGTACTTTGGTCTACGTATATGTATCTACTTGAAATCTGAACTTTATGAGAAGAATTGACAATCATCAAAGATGTTCCAGCAAACTAACTTGACTCGATTGAAAGATAAAAGCATGCTTAATCTAGTCTTGAGCATATCTCCAATATAATTAACACAATCAAAAATACACAGGCTTTTAAAATCATATTGTTTGTTTGTTACACACAAAGACAGGTTTTATTTTATAACGTACTTATACCTAATCGGTTTCCGCTTCTTGCTACTTTACATCATTTTCTAAGTGTTAAATTAAAATAAACAACGGTAACAATTTAAAATATATATTTATTAACGTCCTTTAGGCATGTGTAATTGTGTATACTGTATAAGGTATGATGACATTGGAACCTCACGAAACGGTATAGGTAAATTATTTAATTTACCCATACCCAGTAAATTAATAAAACAATTCAAATAAAACTCAACTTACAATAAAGCTCGTCAAAGCAAATAAAAACACAAATTGTCCATAACTGCGAATAATAATACATTTAAAATGATTTAAGGAGTGACATAAATATCCTATCATCATCATCACTTCAGCCGGAAGACGTCCACTGCTGGACATAGGCCTCCCCCAAGTATCGTCACATTGACCGGTCCCGTGCGACTCGCATCCAGCGGATCTCTGCAACCTTCACCAGGTCATCGGTCCACCTAGTGCGAGGCCTTGCAACGCAGCGTCTTCCGGTTCGCGGTCGCCACTCCAGAACTTTTCGGTCCCATCGGCCATCCGTTCTGCGAGCAATGTGCCTTGCCCACTGCCACTTAAGTTTAGCTATTCTTCGGGCTACGTCGGTAATTCAAATTCAAATTCAAACTCTTTATTGCGAACTAAGTGTACAGTATTTTGACAATGGTAACAATAGGTAGGCTCTTAGAACTTAGTTGCCTGTTAAGGCATTGCAATTTGAATCGTTTTAAAAATATATATACTTAATATTACAATTAACATTATATTATATTAATTAACATTATTCCAACATTTTATATTAATCATTCTCTTCTTATTTTAATATTAAATAATTACTTTTCTCCAAGGAATTCTTTTATAGAGTAAAATGCCTTTTTAATCAAGAAGTCTTTTAACTTTCTTTTAAAAATACCAATTAAATGAATGCTCTTAATGTCTATGGGTAACTTATTATATATTTTTATGCCCATACAAAAAATACTATTGCTATGTAGTGCAGTGTGGAATGTTTTATTACGTAGTGTATTTCTGAGTCTACTGCTTTTTAATGTGTAATAGCTACTTATATTTGATTTAACTAAAATTGAGGCCTCGTAGACATATAAAGCAGGGAGGGTTAATATCTTGAGGTTTATGAAATGAGGTTTACATGAATCTGTTTGGTGTATCCCACATATTGATCTAATACACCTTTTTTGTGCCTTGAACGCAATTTCTTTATCAGTTGAGTATCCCCAATATAGTATCCCATAAGATAGAGTGGATCCCACATAGGCATGATAAGCACTAAGTAGTGTGGTTTGGTTAGATACTTTTTTGAGCATGTAGAGGGCATAAGAGAACTGATGCAATTTGTTACATACACTATTTACATGTGTTTTCATTACATGACATATTAGAATCTACATGGATGCCTAGAAATTTTGTACTTGTAACTTCAGATACAGTTGCATTATTGTACTCAATAGATAATGGAATTGATTTTGCGTTTTTATTCTTGAAATTCATATAATGGGTTTTTGTAAGATTGATTTTTAGATTATTTACTGTAAGCCAGTGTATTAATTTCGATAAGGAATCATTTATTTCTAGTTCAAGATTTTTATTTTGGTTATTTGTGAAAATCGCCGTACTTTCATCTGCAAATAAAACCATAGGGTGATGAATAGCGTTAGGTAAATCATTTATATAAATGAGAAATAGTAGTGGGCCTAGTATCGACCCTTGAGTTACACCAAATTTTATACATCTTGGGCTCGATGTAAATTTAATTTCTGTTTTTGTGAGTGGACATAGTTGTGTTATTTCAATGGACTGTGTTCTATTACTGAGATAGGATTTGATTAATTCTAGTGCTTTACCTCGAACTCCATAGATTTCTAGTTTATGTAGTAGTAGGCCATGGTCGACATAATCAAAAGCCTTGGTCATGTCCATGTATAAGACTGTGACCTGATTTTTGTTATACAGTTCCGTTATAATTTTTTGTAAAAGCTGATGCATTGCTGTATTAACCGATTTTCCTTTTCTGAAACGAAATATTCAATAAGATTATTATATAATACTCTTTCAAATATTTTAGGTAACCTTGGTACTCTTGCGGATGTCCTCATTTCTGATTTGATCACGCAAGGAAACTCCGAGCATAGGTCTCTCCATTGCCGTTTGGGTGACTTTAAGCCTTCTGATGAGGCCCATTGTGATCGATGTACCGATAGTCAATTTGGCACCGTTGGAGAGACTACAGTACAGCCCAAGTCTCGATCGAATCGAAGGCTTTCTCGTAGTCCACAAACGTTAAACAGAGAGGCAGGTTATACTCTTCGGTCTTCTTTATAACCTGCCGCAGCGTATGTATGTGGTCTACGGTGCTAAAGCCTTCTCGGAATCCGGCTTGTTCGGGAGGCTGAAAATCGTCAAAGCTGCGCGCAAGACGATTCGGATGACTCTTGAAAACAACTTGTAAACATGGCTTAGAAGTGAGATGGGCATATAGTTCTGCCGGGCATTGTCGCCCTTTTTGAAGAAGAGTACCACCACACCCCTGTACCATGCCTGCGGCGTTTTCCCCTCGAGTATGACGGAATCAAACAGCTTCTGAAGGGCCTTAAGTACCGGTTTTCCACCTGCCTTCAGGAGTTCGGCCGTAATTCCGTCATCACCCGGTGCCTTGTTGTTTTTAAGTCTTTTCTGACGCATCCTAATCTCGTACAGGCTGACATCCGAGATGTCTTCGGTATAGAGTCGGGTCAGTCTAGCTCTTGGGTCGTTAATTAGATTTGCAACGGGTTTACTGGTTGAAGTGTACAACTGCTCATAAAACTCTCGATCTCCCTCAGCAGCTCCGGTTTGGCGGATACGATCCTGCCATCATCGGTCTTCAATTTCGTGAGCTAGCTCTGCCCAATAGCCAGACCTCTTGAAAATACCTTGGAGCCTTTAATGCGCTCAATAGCGTCTTTAATACGCTCGGTATTAAAGCGGCGGAGGTCGCATTTCAAGGATTTAGAGATCCGTCTATAGAGCTGCCGGTATTTCCACGCCTCATCTGAAGACTGCAGGATCATCTCACGCCGCTCCTTCATGAGCTCGAGAGTATGATCAGAGAGTTTTTCGTTCTTATGTGCACGACGTGTCTTAAAGAACCCAGTCGTATGGACAGTTTCCACGAACCCATCATTGTATTCGTCCACTGAGCTTCCTAGACACTTGAAACAATTCTGGAGTTAAAGCTGAAAGCTCTCGGGGTTTTGGATCTCGATCTGTGCTGGACGGAGCGTAGACTTCATCAGTAGAGACCTTTCAAGCTTTATATTTATATTTAATGTGCCTATTACCATGCGGTGATCTCTCCCGGTTTTCACCGAATTGATCACAGAGACATCATTGAACATTTGCTTCTTGGTTGACATGATGAAGTCAATCTCATTTTTAGTTGCACCATCGGTACTCTGCCCGGACCACTTCTTGTGCTCACGCTTTTTGAAGGAGTTCATCATATAGGAGTTCATACTTTGACCTGAATGCGAATCTGCTCGACAAACTTGACCGTCTTCTAAACTACTGCATTCGATTCGTGTTCAATCTACGTAAATATGATCATGCTCAGAGCAGCGGTCTCTACTTAAGTGGTTGCCCATACGTCAGCGTAGGGAGCAAAGGGCGCTAACCACCTTATTTTCTTTCCTTATTTCTCCCTCTTCCCCTAGTTACCTTGCTCCCCACTTTCAATACATCTGTGCCAATCATAATAGGAGTCTGCGCTCATCTCAAAACCGAATTCTTCAATGTCCCTCTCACCGCACTGACTTCATTCACCGATCATTCGTTCAGTCTATTTCTCTGTGGAATGCGCTTCCCCAGGAAATCAGGATGGCAACCAATCGTTTATCGTTTAAAATTAAAGTTCGCGAGTACATTCAGAAAAAGCTGGCAGTTTCGTCACAACGTTAATGTTTTCTTCATTGTTTGTCTTTTTATTTTAGTATATCCGTGTAAATTTCTATTTACATATATATAATATATTGATATATATTTATAGTATTTTGATATATCGTTATAGTATTTTATATATCCTTGTAGTTTATCTTAGTAATATATTAAATTTTTGCAGATATAAATTACACCTACCACTGTTTGTCTCTGCATCACCCAAAGGTTGACTGGTAGAAAATGCCTATGGCATTAAGTCCGCCTCTGTACTTTGTGCTTGAAGTGTTAAATAAATAAATAAATAAATATAGAGGCCCTCCTTCTCCATAAAACTAGCCAGTTGGTGACCCCGGTGGTTCCGACGTCCAACCCTAAATTACCTTCAGCTCATACCCGTCTCGTTTGCCCAGTTTCGCGTTGAAGTCCCCCATGATAAGGGTGAAAAGAGTTTTGAAACCATGCAGGGCTTTAGAAATATCCTCATACATGGTCTCCACTTCGTCGTCGGGGTGTGCCGTGGTCGGGGCGTAGACCTGTAAGACCTTTACCAGAGCGTTGTTATAAAATCACAGAGAACGCTGCTGCCAATTCTCTGGTAAGTCCCTTAGTCGCCTCTTACGACACCCACGGGAAGATAAGGGATGGTGCTATTCTTTTCGTCCGACACCATACGGAACTATCCTATAAAGAAAAATAATTAGCTTTAAATCAGAAGATCCTGCACAAGAAAAGTGGCCTCCATTTTTTAAATTTACGTTACATGTCTGTCACTGACTTACCTATGTGTGCCAAATTTCAACTCAATCGGTCCAGTAATTTCGGCGTAAATTAGCTGCGACAGACGAACAGACAGACAGACACGCGAGTGATCCTATAAGGGTTCCGTTTTTTCCTTTTCAGGTACGGAACCCTAAAAATAACTGACTAAGAATCAATCAATGATGCAATCATGCATGTATTTAAGCCCAAAGTTGTGTAATTCGCACTTATTCCGCGGCTTCGACTGCAAAATTTTGATAACTGGACTAATATGCATGATAATATACTCGTAATTTATATCATGCAAATTTAAAAACTAATTCAAGTTATGTTATTTTCGTGTCTTTCGTTTTTTTTATTATAAAATTAAAACTGCCGCTTAATTATTAGATACAGACTAGCTTTGTTTGACCGAAAGGAATTTGACAAATTTTTAGTTCCCAAAAAATTTTTCGCATAATTTCATTTGCCAAATTATTACTTAGCAAAAAATCTATTCACAAAAAATTGTAACGCAAACCTAATGTTTGGGAAATGAACGTTTAAACTATAACTTAAACAAGTTAACCAACTAGTACTTTTAACATTTTTTATTTAGTCAATTATTTCAGTTGGAATAACAGTTTTTACGCAAAATCAAATAAGCCAAATATTTAGGTTTTCAATTCACCCTTTCCTATTCAGTCAAAAGCTATAATGACAAAAATGTGAACTGCTAAGTGGGTAGAAGGTAAATCATAAATGTCGCTCAATGTGGGTTAGTCAAGCAAAAAACTATCTAGTTCTATCTAGTTTTAACCTAACCTAATAAGTATTTATCCTAATCTAAATAGTTCAGTTCCGGGTAACCTACTAAAAACAATATCTTTTTTTCTATTCATGCAAGTCGTGTCTGGTCACAGTTTTAACCTAACCTAACCTAACCATTTTTAACCTAACTATACTCCGAAATAAAATTGCTAATGTCCATTGCAAAAAAAATAAAATTGTTATGTAAAAATATTTTGCATTAAACAAATGATTATATTAAAATAAAATTGCATTTTTTAATTATATAATTCACAAAAAATCTTATTTTTGCCTTAATATTTTTTGTTTTTACAAATCATTTCACCAAACGTTTATTGTCTGAAGATTCTTTGCTGTAATAAATCATTTGATTAAATACCAAATGACATTATACTTGGTAATATTTTGCCAAGTAAAAATTTGACTAAATAAAAATATGCGTACTAAAATCATTCGAAATATTGCAATGATATAAAAAAAGGTTGCTAAAATTTGTTTGGGTAATGAAATTTTGTCAAAATCTTTTCGGCAAAACGGCAGGATCCCATAATGCCCATTAGTGTGGGTTTTATCCAAGTCAGAATAGGCACCTAACGAAAGTTATATAATTGCAAGCAAGTCTGTAAGTAAATGTAAATATCTATAAGGTATCTATAAGAAAGAAATAGTTAATGAAGTAAAGTGTATTACAAAAAGCAACAAAAATTCCTATATTGATGGATAGATATAATACTCTTTATTGTGTGTGCATCATAACGGTTCTTTATTGTGTTTCCTAACTTTTTTATCCATAATCTAAAGTGTCATTTCTTTTATGTCCCAATCATCATTGTCCGAATGATAACTTACCCGAACTTAATATCACATGCCATAAAATTGAAATCCATAAATACAATATGCCCTAAATCCGTTTGTCATAACTATTAACGCGCTTACATTACACACCCACTTTCTGTCACAAATGTCGTCGTAGCCTTCGGCCTACGCTCCTCACACCCGCTAGCAAAACTTTTAGGATATTTTTTAGGAAAATTGCTGTTTACCCATGCGTTGCGGTAATAATACACATTACAATATGAAACAATACTTAGGACATATGACTTTATTTTGATGCAAAATTAGGATATTCAATTATAACATGTAGTATTCGATATTATGACAAAATAGTTTAATAATAAAAAAAAATATGTAAAACAAAATTTTGAATTTTTGAACATTATGGTTACTGAAGTTTATAGTAAACGTGTTATGGATAATAATTTTCGGACAAACAATTTTAGGAGAAGAAAAGGAGTACCGTCCCGCACCATAACAATTGCAAATAAAAATTTTAAAGAGTTACACCACCCGTTGTAACTCCATAGGGAGCTAAAAACGATTTTTTTACCGATAACCTGAGACACCGATAACTTTTGATGGAATTTAAACAGAAGGAAAACAATATGCAGATTGCCCTTGAAATGGCAACTTCAACCGCATTTTAAATACCTGATCTCTAAAGAATATTAATAACTTTTAAGCTAGCGCATACCGTCACTGACTGCATCATAATCTTCATCTCCGTCTTACCCCTATCTATGGTTGCCATACGTCCGAAATTATCCGGGTAAGTCCGAAATCAAGGTCCAGATCCGTGGGGGATTCTAAAACGTCCGGAATTGTTAAATATAAGAACATTAAAACACGTTCTATAACAAAATGAAATAGTTTTAGGGTTCCGTAGCCAAGATGCAAAAATGGAACTCTTATTTCTTCTCAGATTCGTCCTATCCATCTGTCTGTCTGTCCGCCCGTATGTCTCAGCTGTTTTACTCCGAGTGTTGGCACCACACAGATGCAATTTGAACAGTCGGAGTCTTCTATGAACTGCTATACAAAAGCGATGAGAAATTATGAGAAAAGGGAAACTTTTGACTTCCGAAAGCTAAGTTATGCTATAGTTTTTTAGTTTAATGGCAGCCAAATCCGGCGCACAACTCGAGTTCATATAAGACAGGAGTGAGAACGTCCTTTGTATCAACCAAAACATTATCAATTGATTAATCTCGTTTACATAGAACGTTATCTTATCCTCGATTAATAAATGTGAATAATTATGATAGTTAAATTGATTATAAGGCAAGCTTAACAATCATAGTATATTTTGTGCCTATTGGCAAACGCACATGTTTAAAACTGGTGTTGACAAACGATATGTTACGAAAACTTTTTTTATTAACACTTTTAGTGTCGTATGCGTTTAGTGAATCTTGTGTAACCTATAACTTTGAAGATGACAATTTTTATGAAAAGTTTACTAATCTGGGGGTCTGTTCGGAATATCACTTCTGGAAAGTCGGGACATACGATAGTATTGATGTGACCGATCATAATGAACGCAGCAGTACGTTCATATATCCTATAACTGAGTTAAGTTGTGTGTCATCGTTCATGTTTCCAATGTCCAATTTTGGTAGAGTTGAAGTACGTATTTATATGGAGGCAAAGATTCTAAACGACCAAGTAACGGTATTGGCGAACCAGTATGTGGAAAATGGTGTTGATACCACTCTAGGACTCACTAGTTTCTCACGCCATGACGAAGATTACGAGGACGGGTGGCATACACTGATAGTGAACTTGAGCAGCCAGGGAACGTCTACGGGCTACGTAAGTTTTTTATTTCTATTATTACTATTATTTACCCTCGCCGGAGAGGAGGCCTGAGCCCGGAGGTGAAAACGTTATCTATAGGCTAAAAATCATATTTATTCTTCTTCGTCACATGAAAGCTCTTTAAATAGGAATAAAAGTTAACACCAATCATTAATGTGTAGGTACTATTCTAATATTGTAAAGAGGTAAAGTTTGTAAGATGTTAGTGATGGTAAGCTACACTGTTACGGAGTGCCATAAGACATATTTTTTTCGACTCGGCCGCAGTCGTGCGCAATAGCTCGAATCTATATTTTATGGATACACCTTAACCAACTGCTGCCGGCCGCACTTGGTATAGCCGGCTAGAACTAGGTGTCATCGTACTTCGGTTTTCAGCCGCCCAAAAAGAGTATAGGGGTCATGAACGTATTTAAAGTTTTTTTATAAATACAAATTTGTATTTAAAAAAACGTGTGAAGAGAAGTTGAACTTTTAAGTTCTTCATCCTCCATAAAAAATGGAGGATCCTAAAACCAGACGGGTGTCTGGTAAGCTACTACACGAGGCGACGGATTTCGTCGAGTTTTTGTTTAAGCTCTTAAGTCGCGCTTAGTTCTTCATTTGTGTCATAGATGGTGCTGTAGTACTTTATGTACTAGGTTGCTGTAGTACTTTTTGTAGTGCCGCTACAACGCTTTAGAAGATTTTGTCTCACACATAACTTGTTTGTATTGATAATATACGGTGGAAGGGACACCGACTCAAAAACAGTTACCACGTATTCAGTACATCATTCTGAGCCACATTGTGTCACAACTGTTCCATACATTTTGACCGTGTTGGTTTTGTAGGAAACAGCAGATTTATTATTTAATAACTGATGAAAAATTTATATGCGGGGGGCTCAGAATGATGTACTCAATACGTGGTAACCGTTTTCGCGTCGGTGTACCCTCTACCTCGTATTACTCTATTGATTCATATAGGTTTAATGAGTGACTGTTATTATGAAAATAAAATATGAAAATAAAATATGGGAAGCTAGGCAGCCCCCCCGGCTTCAAACAAAAATAGTCAAACCCTTTTGACGCAACCAACTTGGAGTTAGAATTTGCTGACCGCTTCCGCGGCAGTGTACGGTTGCCGGCTGAACATTCGGTGTTTTATAGAATGCATAGGCAAAGTTTAAAGCATTGTATAGAATGCCTAGGAATTATATACAATACCGGATTATACAGATTGCCGGTACCATTTTGATAAAGGTGATAAAGATGAAAGTTCTGACAGATATTGATATAGGTAAGTACTTAACAATAATATTATGATAGAGGGATTAGCGTGCTAATAGATACTCTGATTTACTTTGTTAATACAAATTATTTAATGGTTTGAAGCGGGTTTCAAGATATTTAGCTGGCAAAAAGTTTGGGCTGGAATCTTAAAATTCAATAGACAATTCTTTAACTTACTACTCAACTACAAAACGGGAACTAAATATTTTTGCATTAAATAGGTTTAATTAAGATCTATGTATCATCCTGAATCTTAGCGTTGTCACTAACTGAGATGGTTACTTATAAAATCTTTGTGATCCTTTATGTCCCGTATCCTAATTCCTGACTATCCGTCAACTTTTAATTCTCGGCGTTATCCTACGCTGCCATTATATGTTCCCCCTTAACGATAAATTAAATATTCCTTAAAAAAAACAATTTAAAAACATTAAAAAGTGTAGCCCACCGGGTATCGGAAACAGGGTCCGAGCTACCGGCGGTCTGGGCTCCAGAGAGAGGAACCTCCTAACAATACGAGCCGTGTCCAGGAGTACTGCTCTCTGAATCAAGCACTTGATCCAGCTGCCTAACGAGAGCCTCCTCAGGTATTGATCGAGGCTCGTAGCAATGGTTTATTATGTTGATAGATTAAATAAATGGATATTAGAAATCACTCGAAAAAATAAATATGTAGCGACTGATGATGACACAGTTTTTTATATTACTTTGTATAGAAATATTTTAAAATGTAAATTATATGTAAAGAAAATAAATAAAGGAATATAATTTATTTATACATATTTTTAGTACTTGCCCCACTCTTATTGGAAATATTAGCTTCATTCAGGGCTATTTATATCGGAAGACGGATCGCAGTAAATAATAATTGAATAAAATCTGTATCATAAAATCATAATTGCTGCCAACAACATTCCTGCACTAATGCACATGTTGAGTAGTACTTTGATAATTATCTACTTGGACTACAATATCATAATTACTGTCGTAATTATAATTTCATTGGATTTATAATTAAGATGAACATGATACAAGTTTACTGCAGTGATCGCGATTAGGTGAATTAATCAGGCGATGTTTATCGGTTATTTAATTTTAACATAAGTTTTAAACGATGATAAAAAACCGCGTAGCGTTCACTTCAGGAAATTGAAGTGAACGTTGTATGAGTGGAATAAATACATCAAACGTAATAAAAGAAAGTCTTCCCACATTGATTTCAACTAGTATTTATGATTTATGAATATGTATAGTACTAGCTTTTGCCCGGGGCTCCGCCCGCGTGGCTGTCGAAAAATATCTGATTACTTACCTTTTAACCCTTCGGGGGTAGAATTATCAAAAAAGCTGAGACACATATAAATAAATTTTTAATGGTCAGTCCAAACACAAAATTTGAAGATCATAACTTCAAAACTGACGGACTTTCATATAAACTTCCATTCCCTATTTTACCCCTTTAGGAATTGAATTCCCAAAAATCCTCTGGATACTTACTCTTCACAAAGAACACACCCTCCAAGTTTCATGTCTCTAGGACCAACGGTTTGGGCTTGTTTGTTGATATATCACCCAGTCAGTCAGTCAATCAGTTTTATTTTATATATATAGATAAATAC
Source organism: Noctua fimbriata (assembly GCA_905163415.1). NCBI lineage: Eukaryota > Metazoa > Arthropoda > Insecta > Lepidoptera > Noctuidae > Noctua > Noctua fimbriata. The sequence continues at coordinate 3,342,272 of LR990942.1, read as the reverse complement.
CACACACTAATACTCGAATACTGCTAAGTATCTCGGCATGACCCTGGATGCAAAATTGCGCTGGAAAGAGCATATCAAAAAGAAAGACCCGAAGTATTGGCTGCTTAGTGCGCAGACAGTTGCCATTGTCAATATCTAACAAATTGTTGTACACTGTACATTAACAAGTTTGCCTGCCTGCCAGTATGAACGGTATTCTGCTGTGGTGCTGCACCAGCCAAAGCAATCATCAAATCATTAATACAATGTTGTCTAAGGGATAAAGTCAACACGCCCTGGTACAGAGTGGCGCAAGGATTGACGTCCAAAAGAAATTTTAGTACCTCGTTTTAAACTTCCTTTTAGTTGATTTAACACTGGAAAGATTTTTGTCGACCAAAAATCTTGAATTTCGTAAGTTTAAATAAATCATAAATCATATTTATTTCTGTAAATTGGTTTACAAAACTCTTTTACATGTCACAACATGTTGTTTTAAAACTAGATGCAGCCGGTGTTTCGTACCTGACTACTCTGAGAAGAAACATCCGAAACAAACTCAGAGGTCACAGTCTCTTTTAAAGTCCAGACATTGGTCAAGTCATATGAAAACCATGTAGATTAATGTCTGAGATAGTATTTTGAAGAAATAACCACACAGATTTGAGTGGACCTGTCCAGACAGCGCAAGCATTTGTCAGTGATCGTGTAGCTCAACTCGTAATCCAAGGAGCTCAACGACACGACGAACAATACCAAAGAAACTAAAAAATAAAAATAATAATAATAGTATGACCCACGTAGTCCTCATATTCACAGTAATAAACAAAAAAACCATAATACGACACTTGAAAAAGTAAATAATGTCAACTAAATCGAACAATAATTACTAAAAAAAAAATTAAAAAAATGTCAAACAGTAATAAAAATAAAATAAAATGGGTACAAATTCAATTTAATATCGATTTCAATTGGAGCAGTTCAATCCCAAGCTTTTTTGTCCTCGATATAATCCTTAACAGAATAGAAGGCTTTCTGGCAAAGATTACATTTTATAAAAAATTAAATTTATTAAGGCTTAGTTCATGAATGTGGCCTGGTAGTTTATTATAAAAGCGTATACATTGGTATCTAAATGATCCACCTATTTTCTTGAGCCTTGTTGTAGGTACAATAAATTTATGTTTATTCCTTGTATTTATATTGTGAATATCAGAATATTTCTTAAACAGCTTTATATTTTTGTGAGCATACAAAAGGTTTTCATAAATAAACTGAGAATTTGTATTTCAGCTTTAGATTCAATTGTAGATCGTATCTTGAGGACCACATTTAAAAAAATAAATATATTAAATAGTGTGCTGTCATGCACGAATTAAAAAAAAAATAAGAAAGCGGTCTATCTCCTAAACTGACGGGACGTTTCTAAAATTTTCTTCTGGACATTTATAAAAGGTGTAAACGGACCCTCCACCAAGCATTCTGTACGTGAAACTAAGTAACTCTACCCTAAAGTTATTTCTGAGAAACAATTTTTTTTTTAATTACAAGGGTTTAGGGAGGACTCAATGTAACGCACTCAAAACATTGAGCTGATAGATGCGTTGAATAGTAGAGGGGTCTTGCAGGTATTCAAAGTAAAGTTATAACATTAAAAACATGACAACCCGCCAACCCGCCAACCCGCCTGCCAAGCGTGGCGATTATGGCAAAACCCCCCTTGGGGAGGCCTATGTCCAGCAGTGGACGTCTTTCGGCTGAAATGATGATGATGATGATGATTAAAAACATGCATTAAAAAAAAACTTGTGACAAAAGTTTTAACTTTGTCCTCCAATATGTAACTAGAAGATTCCCAAGTATGGTCCAGATCAAAAAAAATAATCACAATAACAAGGAGGAGAACAAACGCCTTCGTTAGGGATCTTAATACATGAAATACACATATTCTTCGTCATCACGTGATTGTCGAGGCGATCCGTCCATCGATAACTGTAAATTTGTCACAGTAGTCTAAACAGGGTAAAAGCATTGACCATTTCAGTAAGTGATGACTATTCTAAAACAACACGTGAATCTAGTGTCTTCCCTTTAACATACAGTGAATAAGAAAGACGTTAGTGAACGATTTCGTAATGAAATAATACCTTTACTATTCAAGTTTTACTACTTTCTGCATGTAAATATTTTCGAGGTCGGGAGAATGAGGACGCATCCAAAAATAAAACTATAATATTGTAGAATCTTTGCCCGCGGCTTCGCCGCCGTTATGATCGGAAATTATATAAAAGGAACGTTTTAAATATAGCCCATGACACTCGCGGATAAAGTAACCCCATTAGTGTAAGTATTTTTAGAATCGGATCAGTAGTTCCGAAGATTACCCCCTACATCTAAACTTACAAACTTTACTTTCTTTATAATAATAGTATCGATGTTACCGGAAATGAATGAAACCTGGGAATTGTACATAATTCCTAGGAAATATCGTCAATCAAATCAAAATCAATAAAATATCATCATCAATTCCGAGCCCGCCACACATTTCCTGTAAAATGTATGTATTTCCTAGGAATTGTATGGAATTCCGAGATGACACTACGAAATATATAAAAACCAATGCTCTCTGTGAATAAAATTAACGTCAAGGTAAATATCAAAATATTCCAATAAGTAGCCCCGCTACGCGGGGCATCATTTGTTTTATCATCTTGCATCCTAAGTTTTGCTTGCCACAATGCCTTGTTTACATTGGTGTGTTGTGTAGTGTATTAGGGTAACATCAAAAAAATAGGAGTACGATAGACGCTCCCGACTGTGTGTAGTCGCCCCTCTCACCGCTATCCCCGTTGTACTTGAGAACATCAAGAATGTAATACATTTCCGATCGCTATTTAGGAAATGTATAGATTGTCTATTTTAGGCACTGTACACATTACCTAGGAATTGTTTTTAATGGTGGATTACATACTTTTCCGTTAACATCGACAATATTACTATGAGTAAAATTATAAGTAAATCGTAAGTATATAAAATTGTTAGTAAAATTATAAGCATTCAAATAATAATACTAGAGCAAAGCCAAGCCTGGCTCTAATATTTGCGGAAATGAATCTAAATATTCGTGCATAACTATTTACTTAGATGCTCTAAATGAATGTACTATTTGCAACTAATGTGTTCATGCTTTATTTTACTAGAATTCTTTTATGTCGTTTGTTTCGCAAATAATAAAATAGAATTTTAACATTTTTTCCATGTTAATTTGGTATATTTATAAAAATAAAGATTCTCCCGTATCAAACTAAACTTCCGTACATGACAATTCAATATGATTGAGATTTCTTGTCTGATTTTGATTTGATAAAGATTGTCTTAATTTTATAAAGTTATCTGTAAAACAAATTAATGTTTTTTACATTAATATCATGACGACGATTACCACGAAATAAAAGCAATTATGTACATACTACCTAGTTTTGTGTAGACTAGACTGTTATAGGTAAAACGAAAGCTTCTAAGGTCTTAACTAAAGGATTTATAAATAATACCTTTGTTATAACATTATAGGTATCCTATACTGTTATTTTCAGGATAATTTTTACGTAGACCGTCTTAGATACATATTGAGAAAAATGGCCTTCTTTAACTTTTCTATAGACGATTTCGTGATATTTGCGAATGAATTTTTAGTCACTGCACGAGACTCATGAATGTGTGTTCTTGAATGTGTGTTTTGTACCAAGTTATTTGTGAAAAAATATCAATTACCAATAGGCCATCTACACCCTTCGTCACCCTATACTTTAAACAAAGGCATTGTGTACCTACTTGTAATATATTTTTCATAATAAGTAGATAGTTTTGCTTATTGCCTGGTTCAGTTAGGGCGGTATTCTTTTTCGTAGGCCAAAAGTACACCATCTATAAAGTAGGTAGTTGTTTTAGGTAAATACTGAATATGTACTTGATTCCCTAAGGCACATTCCGCCAGAGTAAAAAGTTTATAATTCATACATACAATTTTTTTTACTGAAAATAAAGTTAGTTGTTACAGTAGAACAATGTATCGATTTAGAATGCAATAATTACTTGGCGTTTTACGATGTTCAAGTAATATTCTACCTTAGGGTAATAAAGCAATTTTGCCACCTTAAGGTTCTTTATTAATAAATTAAAATAACCTATATTAACTAACTAACTTAAAAATAAACTTAAAAAATGGCGTCAAAAAACTCCTCCTCAACGTAGTCAACTGGTAATGTACCCAAAAGACTGGCGGCGTTGCCACGTTGTATGGCAACGCTAAGCCTTTGGCCAAGGTAAAAGCCAGCCCTTGGGTCACGGGAAGAGTCAACTAAACGTTTAGAAATGTCCTTGAAAAGGCTGTGAGCACTCGGACCCCACGGACCTAGAGTTTCAACCCCAAACGGCTCGAAAATATAGTTACCAATAAGGTTACTATATTTACGCCGCTTGAGGTTCTCTACAGCCGCAGCCGCAGCACCAGCACAGCACGATGAGCTAGGAAGATGGGATGGCGCAAGAGTATCGACACAAGTTGCATCCCACACTAAAGGCCTACCCATCCTCCATGGAAACAAAGACATGCCGTCCGGTCTCTTGCCATCGTCGCGTGCCAAGCCATTTGGTTCTAATAAAGCTGGAACGCCGACGGTGACAAGAGCTCGACGGATGATATCATTTAAGTTCGCGTGCCGTGCAAAGCGGCCCGCACTTCGGCTGCATGAAAGGCCGTGGTGTCCAAGGCTGTTGACAGCTTCACCACAGTGACAGCGATGAGGAGAAAAACAAGGGGCGCCTAGGCGTAGAGCAGCAGCAAGGCGGAAAGTAGTGTCGTCGAGCAAAGTGCCTATGCTCGACGACGGTAGTGCGTGAAGCCAAAGACCCGACTCCCACTCACCCACAGCCAGCAGACGCGCACGCTCAGCAGTAGTAGCAGACGTGAGCAGTAAATTGTTCTGAACTACTCTGCAGAGCGGCTCGTCCCAACGTCTCTGGGAAAATGGATGGTCGGGTTCTTCAGAATTCGGGCAAGCGAGTTTCCAGGCATTAATAGCCTCGGAGAAGCACGGCACATCAAAACCAATCAGTGTGGAAGCCAGGATATTCCTGATTAATTTCTCAGTGCCGTGGACCGAAGATAAAAACGCCGGTAAACTAATACTAGAAATTTTGCGGACGCCGAGTCCTCCCATACGAATGGGAAGAGTAGCTTGTATCCAAGCACGGTCGTCCAAAGCCACATTTAAAACGGATGATATAGTATTTTTGATAATTTGGTCCATTTTGTCCAAAAGATGAGTGTGCTTCCATAAAGGGGAAGCACGTAGGAAATATGTTAATTTTGGGCCGAAACAACAGTAACGGATTAGGGTGATGGCCGAATGCATATTAATTTGGAGCAACCTTTCCGAAATATCATTGAAATTTTGAATTTTTTCCTCGATAAAATCGGGAAAGGAATTCTCGAAGATTGGAGACCCAAGGAGACGAAGAGAACTTTTTTCAATAATTTTGATATTAGGGGCTATTACGTTAAATTTAGGAATAGTCAGTTGTCTGTTGGTACAGTCCGCTAAATACAGTTCACATTTTGCAAGGTTTAGGTCTAGGCCAATTGAATGAAGTTTATTTTTTAAGAAAATTAAATCATTTAAAACAGTATCTACGTCGCCGCCCAGGGTTCCATCATCAAGATACCAAACGTTAAATTTAGAATTTAGCTGTTGGACAATTGGGTGAATAGCTAAACTGAAAATCACTGGCCCCAGGGGGTCACCTTGTTGACAGCCAACAGCAGATTCCAAAAGGTTGTCGCGATACAGTAATTTAGACGGGTGTCTGTAGCACTGCCAAAGAAAACTATAAGTTTGAGGTATCTCATTTTTAATTTGTGTTAACAAGGTGTCCCTATTAACTGAATTGAAGGCATTCTTTATATCAACCTTCAAGATGACCTCACCTTTGCCAGAATTTAGGTAGGTCGACAAAGCGTGTACGGCAGCCTCACAGCCCCCTTTGGAACCGTAACCTAGCTGCAGGGGCTGAAATTTTTCCGAAACAGCCTCACCATAAAATTTACAGCAAATCTTGGCTGCCATACGACGGTAAGTAGTACCCACGGCAATGGGACGAATGCCGCCATCCCTCTTGCGCAGGGCACATAAATTGGCCCCGTACAAGATGTCAATGACGGCCTCGTTCACCTTGCCGGAGAGCATAAGGTTAATCAGAGCCGTAAGTTCCTTCAAGAGTAACTCACCGGCCTCCCCGGCGCCTGAACAAATTAGGTCCTTTAAGTGCTGAGGACTTAGACCGTCGAGGCCGCCTGCGGAGCCGCTCCGGAAGGAGCAAACGAATAAAGCAATTAGGTATGTACGAGATCCATACGATCAAAAAGATCATTCTTTTCTCAATACACAGACGGACATAGCCGAGTGATTTAATTTTATTGTTATGCAGTTGCTGGAGATATTATCTTTTCCGTATACATAACGTGCATTATAAAAAAAGATATGTGTTCGATTTGTTGTAAAGATATTTTGGGTCTAAAGTGACTTGTTACAACATGCTAAATGAAATGATTAACAAGTTATAAATATTTTAGTCATTGTTGTGTCTCACGCTGTGATTCATGTGTGAGTACACGTTTGAGTGAAATTTCAGTAAATGATTGGCACATCAGTGGGGGTTTTATGACTGCATCTCATTTTGCATTGATGGCAATTACAGCACTTGGACTCGACCTCCTCTATTTTGCCTCAACCAGAAATCAGTTGTCAATTAGTGTGTCATCATTCATTTTTTCTATGAATTCTGATGGTACGATACAAGTGAACATTTAAATGGAAGCATCGCACCCCAATTACCTAATCCTTGTTATGGGCAGCCAGACATCACTCGTGACAGGATAACGGGAATGTCTGACAGTTCGGCATCGGAATCAAACTTTGTGGGAAGATGGCCAACTCTATGGATGGAAGCGGCTCAAATACTAAATGACAGCTAAGTGATTATTATAATGCTGGGTTTTGGTGGTTGGGGAGTTTTTAAGTAATTTCCCCAACCACCTATCATAAAACCCAGCATACCCGCCTGCGTATGATTGGTCAACGTAAAGTTAAAACCTACCGTATTGTTGATTTTTGCATTTGAGTTCCATATTTGAAGGTGTGAATATTTCAACGAGAAAGTGGCAACACATTGGGTTCACAACAGAACTCGGCGATGGGGTATACGCAAAAGAAGATGGCGTGACGAACTAAACTCTTACCAAAAGGATTGGGCCCAAATAACCACAGACAGAGAAACATGGAAGTTGGGAAGGTAGACCTTTGCCCTCCTGCCAGGGCTGTGGGACTGTTCGGAACATGGATGGGTTTTAGTCAGAAGAAGTCTGAAACTCCCTTCCGCTCCGCCCAGAGCGGGGATTGGAATTATCAAATGACCCCCCATTTGATGATTCCAATCCCAAAAAAAAAAAAAGACCTTTGCCCTGCAGTGGGACACATCAGGCTCATAATAATAATAAAACCATTTGCATTATGAGACTGTACATCCCGCGGAGGTGAGGAGGTTGAGGGTTTTTAAATGCTAAGCTCTTCACAATCTCGAGATATGCAGTCTCAGGGAATATTTCTTAAAAGCCGACTTGGGGATGCATCGAGATGTGGTCCAGGTGGGCAAGGGCCTTACCCCGCTCTCCTTGACTAAAGATAACTAGCGCCTACCTGTAGTGCTTGACACTAACAATCGCAGGGAGGAATGGCAGAGTAAGGTGCTGCACGGGCGCTTTTTCCGGGTCCTGCATGGTCTGAGGTTCACCTAGCAGCGTCCGTATAACGAGAAACTCGTGAAAAACGAGAAAGATAAGCAAATCAAATATCTTGACTTGGTTCGCGAGGTCTTGTCGATTCATGTGGGTGAACTCGGCGGCCATTGTGCCGATAGTAGTGTCAGCCAATGGCTTAATTGCCAAGAGCCTCGACCAATATCTGAGGAGGCTCCCGTTAGGTAGCTGGAACATGGGCTTGGTTCACAAAGCGGAAGTTCCGGACACGGCTCGGATTCTTTAGAGGTTCCTTTCATTGGAGCCCTGACCGCCGGTAGCTTGGAACCTGTTCACGATACGGGTGGGCTATTATTATTTTTTTTATGTTTTTTTTTAAGTATTTAAGGAATATAAAAAAACTCGAAGCCGCAATTTCCTCTTATCAAAGCATTTCGAATAATCTAACAATGAATAGCCCCAAGCTTAAATAATGAATCAGAAATCAACTTATTAATTAAAGCATCATTTTTAGTATAGAACTATTTTTTTGCAAATACGTTTACTTTAAAAAATTCCGCCACTATACCTACATACATATTTTATCTATATGCATGTACGTACTTTTTTATAAGTACAGTATTCAATTTGTGGAATCGATTAATGATTCATATCTTCTTTTCAGAATTAAACGATAAAACGTAATACTGAAATTAATGCTGTATTGTTTGTTTGTCAGAATATGCCTTGTGCTTGTATTGAAAATAATGATATTTGTTTTTCATAGATATCCAACTAAGAATGATGAATTCAACTTCCTTTTACGTACAGAACTCGATGACAATTGCCAAATTAAATGCAAATTGGCTCCATTTTACCAAAAAGATTTCGATTTCTGCAATTTCTTCCATAGAAACGCATTTTAGCGAAACTGCTTGCAGTGATACATGCGCAGGCGGATTCTTATGCGTTCCGGTGCATCTTCAGTATATAGAATGACACGAGGACCATCTGAACAGTACATTTTAGGGCCTTTTATGTTCTAACCATATTCACAAATATCTAAAAAATAAATAATATCTAAATATTGATTGAAACCTGAATCAGAATCCATCAAATAGTATGCAAATACACAGACAGGCAGACGCAGTCGCGTGATTTCTTAGTATACATTTAGAGATTCTATCTTATCAAAGCCCATTATGAATAATTAAGATATGTATTCGATTAAATATAATTTGAAATATAAATTAAAGAGTTGTTTTTATCTGCAGCAGTAACTGTTGCATGTGGTGAAACGAAATGATTCGCGTAGTGTTAATATTATTTATATTCGTGTCTTACGCAGTGAGTGATTATTGTGTGAGATACACGTTTGAGCAAAACTTCGATGAATGGTTGACACATGAGTGGGGGATTTGTATTTCTATGCCGATTTGGATACTTGATCAGTACAGTAATTTGGACTTGACTGGTCAAAATGAACGTAGTAACTATTTTATTAAGCCTCAAACAACCGTGAGTTGTGTGTCATCATTCATTTTTCGTATGAACGTCGACGGTGCGATAGAAGTGAACGTTTATATGGACCCAACGGATCCTACTGACCAAATCACTATTATGTCCAACCTGATAGACATCGATGGTGACAGAGTAACAGGAATGGTTACATATTCGCCCGCGACTCCAAACTTCGCGACCGGATGGCACACTGTGAGGTTAATTGTAACAGGCTCAGAAACATATGACGGCTATGTAAGTATTAACATTGTATTACTTAGTAAAGTAGTAGCTGTTTGTCTTGTCATTGTAAGATTGTTTGCTGATAATTATATGCGTCCCGTCTTAAACTATCAAATAGATATCAATACTTTCTATGTACATCGTTACCTCCATTAATTATAGCTAGGCTGTTTATTTGTCCCTAACAAAACAATTACTCTTAGATGACCTTCCACGAAAATGCTTAGGCCACGTTTACATTAGGTATTGGACGAAAATGTCGCCAAACAAGCCACCAAATTCGGAAGTTAAGTTTTTAGAAAATTATATATATTCCACTGAAGCTCTACATCATCATATCTCACAAATGGTATTTCCGGCTACAATTTATACTAACCCAATATTAAAGAGGCTGAAGTACAAATCAGAAAGTACATTATTCAATTCTAATTTCGTTTATGTCTGTATTTTTGGTCTACCGAGTCGCAAACCCATCGTACTGTTTGAAAATGTATAATGTTTCCGGCGAAATCCTACTCGTAACTAGTTCTTCCTATGTTCGGTAAGATCCATCAGTCACACACACCCTTACAATCTCAAACCGATGGATTTTGAAGAAATTATTTTGAAAGGTTAATTTGAAGAAAGGATTTTGCGTTTTAGTAAATAGTATGCAATACTAAGGGGTTATGTTGCAAAGCATTTAAACTTGTCATGCCAAAATACGCAATTTTATATTTAAATATCGTAACTGACGTACAGAGCAAATGCGGCACGTCTATAGATCTTACTTTGAGTAATATGAGTTCAAAATGATACAAAAATTTAATAGAACAACAGGAACTTTTTACTCGACTGCGGCGAAGCCAAAAAGGTGGGTTATTAATACTTTGTCGTCTCATGTGACTTTATAATGTACTAAAATTGTGTGCACAATGTATAAAATTAAAAATCCTTACCTTTATCCATTTCATTTTATCTTATCTATGATCTATAAAAACTGTATATAAAAATTTAATCGTTTTTCTTGTATATCTGTGTGACGGCTTAGTTCTGATACACTTTTGATTTGTTTTTCACTATCATTTAGACTTGAGAGAATTTATACCGGTCGACTGATGTGTATACTGTATTAATATTAACTAAGATATAGCACATGAATCTTAATATTTGTCAAGTCTTGAGATGTAATGCATATGGCTACTACTTATCTCGGAATTTCATTAAGGAAATTAGCTATCTGATAATTAATTATAAAGATTGGATAGTGATTGCCATATTTAAGGTTTTCCTTGTTTATTTTCATACGAATGATCTTGCTTTGAAATGAATTATTGGTTTAGAGAGATTTGAGCCCTAAGCTTTACTATTTTTATAGATGCTTTAAAAAAAAAGTTCATTCATCTTCGTTCATTGATCTTTTTACATAGTTTTTACATTTTTAAATATTCTTGTGTTAATAATATGAAAAAAGACGTTTTATTATTATTGCGTTATTTTAGCTAAATAATACCGCAGTGTACAACAAATGTAATAGTGTTCACTAACTTATGTTGCAGATCGTACATGTGCTATAAAAAAGAGAAAAACATCCGACATCTTTATCTGGTCAACATTAGATACCGATAAGGGGATCACCCTTTAAAAAAAATCACAACATAATGTTTATACCTACCTGGTGTAACCTTACTGTTTTCAGTTAGGTCAATTTTACGTTATAAAGGGTGTAACAAGACCTTTAACGAAGCCGAAAGGCACTTGTTCTCCCCGTCATTGCGATCATTTTTGTCGTTCTAAACTATACCTGGGAACTTTTAATTACGTAAATATTAGGGGTAAAAGTTGCAACGTTTTCACAAGTTTTTTTTTAAATAAATCGTATTAATGTAAGATTTACTTTAAACACCTCCACGACCCCCGTACTATTCAATCTATCCATCAGCACAATGTTTTGAGTGCGTTACATTGAATCCTACCGTAAAACGTTTTCACCCCAAAAAAAAGTCGTTTCCCAGCAATTATTTTTGCGTAAAGTTTGTTAGTTTGATATAAAACACACACAAACACGCACATGTGTTTGCGTGTTTAATGCTTGGTTGACGGCTTAGTGAAGGGTCCGTTTACCTGTATATTATTATCTCTTTAGGACACACAAGTTCGTCTTGTTTCTTTTTTAAATATAGTCTATTACACTCTGGGATAATGTAGCGTTCCCATTTGTGAAAGTCAGCACTTTTGTCTTCAATTATTTCGATAACACCTTGCATAAGTACTACTTATCTAGTGGTTTCCGTTCACAATAAACTGCCGCCCTCGTAGTGATGATCTGTATGGCATAGATCTAAAAATAAATATTATGATACCGTCATGCATGTTGCAGGCGATTATAGTATGAAACAGTTTTTTGATAAGGGCCTACATTAAAAGTGTTCGCATTCAATATTTTATGTTATCAAATAATGATATATTATATCTTTTATTAGGGATTAACAAATAAAATAATAATTTAATTATAATTTTTGTTTGTTTGTGTCAGATTTTGGTCAGTTATTGAAAACTTTCCAATGTTATCTCATAGTTCCGGACCATCACATCGCGCCGGCAAGTAGGATCGCGTCATAGGGTCCTACGTCACTTTAACGCCCCACCTAACGCTAGGCCACCGACCATACCGAGGGACACTCGCTCGCCGTCACTTTCCGTGCGCATACACCGGCCATTTTTATTTGCAAACACCCAGTCTTCACATCGAAAAGCAGTTCAATTTAGTCGAGACCACCAGCATCACAACTGGAGCTTGACACTCAAACACCCATCTAACTTACCAAGTAATAACTAGATTCGACATTATCTGACGAAAACAGTAATAATTTAATCATCTAATTTTATATTATTAATCTAGTAAAGGGAAATCCTATATCGAATATATACATACATAATATACGAGTATATCGCGATATAATCATTCTGAACAATTCGTACCCTATACCTATAACTTATTCTGTATAATTAATTAATGCTTTAATTGTTTATTAAATCATTTACAAGTATAGATGACAGCCAACTACTCCCACGGAAAAATAAATTTTGACTATTTTAGGTTAAAACCGTTACAAGAAAAAAAAAACTGTATCATGCAATTATGACGTCAGTATCAAACAGTTACATTGATATCTTGCAAGCCAAAATAGGCCTTGTCCCAGCCTTAAGGTTCATCATCATCTACCTAGCCTTTTCCCAACTATGTTGGGGTCCGCTTCCAGTCTAACCGGTTGCAGCTGAATACCAGTATTTTACACGGAGCGACTGCCTATCTGACCTCCACAGCTCAGTTAGTAGTGGGTAATACGATACCCAGCCTTAAGATTGACTGGTAGAAAATGCCTATGGCATTAAGTCCGCCTCTGTACTTTCTGCTTGAAATGTTAAATAAATAAGGGGGTTTATGGGGCGCTTCTACGTTATTTTCTCAAGACATAAAAAATATCATATAGTCACAAACAAAACTGCAGCGGATATTTATATTCAGGGTCAATAAATATGTGCAAGAAAGCAAATTAGATAAACATACAGTGTTACGTGCGAAATAATCGTTTTTTAAGCATAGTACTATCTTATCCACATCCTTCTGAATAATTCAGTTTTAATACACAGTGTTCGGAAAAATACGAAACTCTTTAATTGTGTTGATTCAGAGTAGTTATTACATGTGGCAAAACAAAATGATTCGCAAAGTAATAATTTTAATAATATTAGTGTCTTACGCAGTCAGTGATTATTGTGAGAGGTACACGTTTGAGAAAAAATTCAATGAATGGTTGACACATGAATGGGATGTGGCTTGTGTCCGCATGCCATTTTGGATTGAGAGCAAATACAGTGATTTTGACTTGAGTGGTCCAAATGGCCAAAGTACTACCTTTATTACGCCCGCTGTCCTATCTGAAATAAGTTGTGTGTCATCATTCATTTTCACTATGCACCGTGATGGTATAATAGAAGTGAAAATTTATATGGAAGCTTCGGGTCCCTTAAATCAAATCATAGTTTTAGCCAAACTATTAGAAGACCCTGATGAATTTTTGGGAAATACTTGGAATAACGCCGGTGAGACTGACTTCGTGAGCGGATGGCAAACTCTGACGATGACTTTAACCCGCGAAGGCACATACGAAGGCTACGTGAGTAAATATTGGCAGTATATTTATATTTATTTAAACTGCATTTACAGTAGTGGTACATAGGCGAACTTAATGCCACAGCACATTCTTTACCAGTCAACCTTTGGGTTAAATAGAACTCATAAATACCAATAATTTTCAATTCTGAGGGCCCTTACGCGCGGCTTCACCGCGTTGAGGTAGGAAAACGACAGAATTTTGAAAATTACTTGGGATGAACGGCCATAGGGATAAAAATTAATCTTCTGACATAACCCAAGGCCTGTGTGCCAAAATAAGGATATTTGCAAAGGGCCGGATCATTGGACGAGCCCTGAGGCGCCTACAGCTACGACTAGAGCAGGTTGCTGGTTGCCAGATTCCAACATTCCCAAGGCGCTTATCTTTTTTCTTGGCTCAAGTGTTCTCCTCGTTCGTTCCAGGTATTAAGTTTTCTTTTAAATAATAACTGAAAAGAATCAATAGGATTTAAAAATATACAAGTTATTTTTAGTATATGCGAAACCTGAATATAGTTTGATCAGAACAAGTAACTGAATCGATTCCAATAATTTTTAAACCATGTTATATTTTGTCCCAAAAATATTTTAAAAAGGCTCCTACTAGTTGAACACCGAGCGATACTAAGTACCTATCGCAATCATTTAGGTACCTACTGAAAAATTATTATTATCAATGAGCTCAAGAGGACGTTAGAGGTGCGCGCGCGGGCGCGTCTCCAACGTTATCACCACGGACCTCGTTTTTGTGCGCACAACCAGGTAAGAGCTTATAACTTTGTGATTTTTCTTGATAGTTTTGAAATTTTGTACATAGATTCTTAACATAAAAATACTAGACACGTGTTTCAGGTTTCGCATATACTAAAACTAATGTTGTATAAGAACCTCACTTACTCATTAATTCAGTAATACGTGATTGTTAAGCGTTTTGTAACTGTAGTATGTACTGCCGGAAGTAAATGTTATTTTCATTCACTTATTATCATTGCTGTGTTTATGTTGAATAGGGACTGTCTCTTTGTCTAGCGCCGTCATCTTGGTATCCATTACCTCCTTGAACTTAGCTCACGGAACTACCTACAACTTTCTTTGTTGCAGATATCCATCATGGGCATGGCGTCTCCAAATTCCATTGTTTTGGTCGATTCATTCCGCTACATACCACCTCATATGGATGAAAGCTATTGCCGACTCTACGAAGACGAAGCAACCACACCAGAACCTACAACGCTTGAACCAACTACAGTGACTGATCCCACTACGATAGAATCAACCACCGTGACAGATCCAACTACGATAGAATCAACCACAGTGACTGATCCCACTACAATAGAATCTACCACAGTGACTGATCCCACTACAATAGAATCTACCACAGTGACTGATCCCACTACGATAGAATCAACCACAGTAACAGAATCGACCACTGCGTCAGTTCCAACCACGATAGAATCAACCACAGTGACTGATCCCACTACGATAGAATCCACCACTGTGACGGATCCAACTACGATAGAATCAACCACAGTGACTGATCCCACTACGATAGAATCGACCACTGTGACCGATCCAATTACGATAGAATCAACCACAGTTACAGAATCGACCACTGTGTCAGATCCAACTACGATAGAATCAACCACAGTGACTGATCCCACTACGATAGAATCGACCACGGTGACCGATCCAACTACGATAGAATCAACCACAGTTACAGAATCGACCACTGTGTCAGATCCAACTACGATAGAATCAACTACAGTGACTGATCCAACTACAATAGAATCAACTACAGTGACTGATCCCACTACGATAGAATCAACCACAGTGACAGAATCGACTACTGTGTCAGATCCAACTACGATAGAATCAACCACAGTGACTGATCCCACTACGATAGAATCGACCACTGTGACAGATCCCACTACGATAGAATCGACTACAGTGACTGATTCCACTACGATAGAATCAACCATTGTGACAGACCCAACTACGATAGAATCAACCGCAGTGACTGATCCCACTACGATAGAATCAACCACAGTTACTGATCCCACTACAATAGAATCGACCACTGTGACTGATCCCACTACGATAGAATCGACCACTGTGACAGTTCCAACTACGACAGAATCAACCACAGTGACAGATCCTACTACCATAGAATCGACCACAGTGACTGATCCCACTACGATAGAATCGACCACTGTGACAGATCCCACTACGATAGAATCGACCTCTGTGACCGATCCAACTACGATAGAATCAACCACAGTTACAGAATCGACCACTGTGTCAGATCCAACTACGACAGAATCAATCACAGTGACAGATCCCACTACGATAGAATCGACCACTGTGACAGATCCAACTACGATAGAATCAACCTCTGTGACCGATCCAACTACGATAGAATCAACCACAGTTACAGAATCAACCACAGTGACTGATCCCACTACGATAGAATCGACCACTGTGACTGATCCCACTACGATAGAATCAACCACAGTGACAGAATCGACCACTGTGTCAGATTCAACTACGATAGAACCAACCACAGTGACTGAACCCACTACGATAGAATCGACCACTGTGACAGATCCAACTACGATAGAATCAACTGTAGTGACTGATCCCACTACCATAGAATCAACTACTGTCACAGATCCCACTACGTTAGAATCAACCACAGTGACTAATCCCACTACAATAGAATCTACCACAGTGACTGATCCCACTACGATAGAATCAACCACAGTAACAGAATCGACCACTGCGTCAGATCCAACCACGATAGAATCAACTACAGTGACTAATCCCACTACGATAGAATCCACCACTGTGACAGATCCAACTACGATAGAATCAACCACAGTGACTGATCCAACTACGATTGAATCAACCACAGTGACTGATCCCACTACGATAGAATCGACCACTGTGACCGATCCAACTACGATAGAATCAACCACAGTTACAGAATCGACCACTGTGTCAGATCCAACTACGATAGAATCAACCACAGTGACTGATCCCACTACGATAGAATCGACCACTGTGACCGATCCAACTACGATAGAATCAACCACAGTTACAGAATCGACCACTGTGTCAGATCCAACTACGATAGAATCAACCACAGTAACTGATCCCACTACGATAGAATCGACCACTGTGACCGATCCAACTACGATAGAATCAACCACAGTAACAGAATCGACCACTGCGTCAGATCCAACCACGATAGAATCAACTACAGTGACTAATCCCACTACGATAGAATCCACCACAGTCACAGATCCAACTACTTTAGAATCAACCGCAGTGACTGATCCCACTACGCCAGAGCCAATCACACCAGAGCCAACAACGTCTGAGCCAACCATACCAGAGCCGATAACTCCTGAGCCAACCACACCAGAGCCAATAACGCCTGAGTCAACCACGTCAGAAACTACCACGCTAGAACCAACTACATCGGAGTCAAACACGTCAGAACCACCCACGCTAGAGCCAACTACGCTAGCACCTGTTAGCACCGAAAATAGCAAGGGTTTTTGGACACCACTTACCATTACAATGGTGGTTTTTCTATCACTCATAGTTTTAGCTTTAATTTGTCTGCTATTTTATGAGTTAGGGCGAAGAAAAGCCAAAGCAAAAGCAGCGGCTGTTGTAGCTGTTGATAACGTCGATTTCAAAAATCTTCCTAGCACTTTTAGAGTGCCAAGAGTAAGACATGTCTACTCCGACGTCAACCCCAATCCATTATCAAGAAGTAGTGCATACATACCTTAATATCAATCAATCTATTACTAAACCCGATTTTTCTAGTAATTGAACCCCGCGAGATCAACTGTTTTTTTATGTATTTAGATTTATCATCAAACATAAAATTGTAAAAAAAAACATTATCAGCATTTTCTATTTTTAACTATGATATTTTATACACTGATTTAAAAATAGCAACCAATTTGGAAGGTTGTCAAAACAGCGTTTTTATTAAGAAACATGATATTGCTTCTTCTATAATCAAATTGTATATGTATAAATATAATAACGTACATAATAACGTTCTGTTTAACAACATTATAGCTTTCTTTTCTACTTGCATTAATTTATATGTAGTCGTAAAACCTAAGTTTTTAATTTAAAGTTGCTACCGAGTGATGCAATTGTTTTTAATCGTGAAGCCGGAACTATTGAATTAGTCATTCAAAAATTGTAATCATCATCATTGTTAATATTAAGAGACCTATTTCTGTAGGTGAATTTGTGAGTGTACGATTATGTGCCGATTTAAAGTTGCATGGTAAATTTACTCATGTGGAGGTGTATTCTTGATCTTTTATTCTTGCACTTTAAGGATTGTATCCATCGCTGATCTCATATACTTAGAAATGACATGAGTTGATAGAGACATAGTGAAAGGAAGTCGAACCTAGATAACTTAAACAGTATTTTTTCCTGAAGTCATGATTTCATTTCACATACAAATAAGTCCACAGCATTAATCAAGGTCAATAAAACAGGAATTTGAAGATAAAGAGTTTACGCTGGCTATATCATTCGTAAATAATCTTATCAATTTTATGAATAATTAAGATATTTGTTCGATCAAACAATATTATTAATGATACTTGGTGTCTATTAGTTGTAACTATTACATGTCTCGAAAAAAATGATTCGCAGAGTACTAATATTATTATTGTTGGTAGCTCACGCTGTCAGTGATTTTTGTGAGAGGTACACGTTTGAGGAAAATTTCCATGAATGGTCGACACATGAGTGGGGAATTTGTCACTCCATGCCATTTTGGATTGTTGGTTCATACAGCAATTTGGACTTGACTGGTCAAAATGAACGCAGTGCCACCTTTATTTCGCCTCAACCAGATACGAGTTGTGCGTCATCATACATTTTTCTTATGAATTCGGGTGGTACAGTAGAAGTGAACATTTATATGGAAAGGCCGCATCCCAATGACCGAATCTTTGTTATGGTCAACCAGTTAGACATCACTGGTGACACGATAACAGGAATGTCTGAAAATTCAGCTTGGGATACAAACAACTTCGTGCAAGGATGGCACACTCTAAAGATGACCTTAAGCGGCTCGGATACTTATAATGGCTACGTGAGTATTCATAATGTTATTCACTGTTGGTATTTTGATGATTATTAGATGGTTTACTGACATGAAGGTTTCCTTTCTGGAAGAACGTAAACTTTTAAATTAAATTCCGTCATAACATTAAACAAATATTTAGAATCGACAACTTAATCGATTTCTGAATGGTATTATTTGGTAGGGATGGATATAGATTTTGTAGTAAAAATCTCTAGTTTCATTCTCCAGCGAGAAAACTGGGGAATACGTTTGTATGGGCCAAGTGCCGCTAGCTTTTCTTCTTAATAAATGCATTCGATTCCTAACCTCCGTAATTATGATCATGTATCCGCACATCTTTCAGTTTCAAAATGGTTTTTTTTATACTAAATAGGCTTGCATTTGGCCGCAACTGACCTGATATGACGTGGCCATCCGTCTGCGCAGTGCGTTAAGGGATTGGACAACCTTTTTTTCTGTTTTTGACAAACCTACTTTTCCTTTCTGATCTGACTTCTCAGTTTCAATATGTATGCTCTGCGTGCAGCAAGAATCTTCTTTCCGCTAATAATCCTCTTCTACCTGCTAAACCACTATCCTGTGGGTGCCTTGAGTGTAAGGCCTCCAGCCAGGGTGGCATGATGGCAACCAGTCGGTTCACATTTAAAGTAAAAGCTTGAGAACACATTCTCAAGAAGTTTATAGATTCGTCTCAGAATTGATTTGTATTATCTCTTATACATAACTTACCAAACTTTCGGAGGAGGCTCTGGATCTTATAACGGAACAACGAGAAAACCCACCCATCACTCCAGCAGAACTACAGGTAGTCAACAAACCAATTAAAAAATTGGTACGACGTGACTTTCGATGCTCCGGCACACATGTTCGTCCAATCACTTTGGAGGAGCCACCTGACAAAGTTGACCAAATCCAGTGGAGATATCGTCGTTTCGAAGCTCTTTCAGACGTCGAAAACTTCTACGGCCAATTGTACGCATCTCAAGCATCTCGACCTGATCCTGAAAATGAAGATTCCAGAGCCACCTTAACTTAACCCGCCATTTCACAGAAGACCTGCCAAAAGTCAGCCAAGATGAAATCGAGGCGGCTCTTAGACACCTTAAGAATGGAAAAACCCCTGGTGAGGATGGGGTAACGAATGGCTTCTGAAAGCAAGAAGAGGAAGAGAGCTTCGGGAGCTTTTCAACTCAGGCCTGTTCTCTGGGAGAACTCCAGAATCGTGAGCAGGGAGCGTGGTCAATATTTTCTTTAAAAAGGTGAATAAGGCCCTATTAAAGAACTACAGACCCATTTCGCTCCTTAGCCACATGTATAAGCTGTTTGTCGGGTGTGTTCGTCACAAATCGTCTAGCGCGAAGACTCGACGACTTCCAGCCACCGGAGCCAGCCGGCTTACCATACCATACTATATCCACACAGTGCGGCAGATTATACAGAAATCCGAAGAGTATAATCGGCCTCTGCGTCTTGCATTTCTGGACTATTTTTTATTTTTTTTTATTATAAGTGTTTATTTCGGCCTAAAAAACAGTGTTAGTAACAAAACAACTTAAACATTTTGTTAGTATATACGAGTATGTTATAGCTAAAAGACGAAGTTACGTTACACCTAGTTCTAACCTGCTATACCTAGGTGCGGTTAAAATTTGAAGGTTTGATTCAAATTGCAAAAAACCAAAAACTTATAATTAAAAAAAACTGATACATGGGATATTTTATGTTAAAACCGCAGCATTTTAATAAAACGAATTACATACTTTGAGTTGATTGAATCAAAGCTGTGCGTGCTTAAATATTTATCCCATCTACGGAACCCTTCACTGTATATGAAAAAGTTAAAATAGGCCTCAACAAAGATAAAAATAAGGTTGCGAATGATGCTGTTTAGTTAGACTGAGCCTTTGATTTGTAAAAAATTGGCACCGCCCTTTTGAAACTCTCCGCCCTGCAGGTTTTTAAACCTGTCATTTCAACTAAGTACCTGTTTGACTTTGCGTTGAATCCTACTTTCTTTGTTTCAGATTTCCATCATGGGCATGGCGTCTCCAGATTCTATTGTATTAGTCGATTCATTCCGTTACATACCGCCAGGTATGAATGAGAATGAATGTCAACTCTACGAAGAAATTACTACCCCCGACTCCGATGAAACCACTGCCCCCGACTCTGATGAAACCACTATCCCCGACTCTGATGAAACCACTATCCCCGACTCCGATGAAACCACTATCCCCGACTCCGATGAAACCACTATCCCCGACTCCGATGAAACCACTATCCCCGACTCCGATGAAACCACTATCCCCGACTCCGATGAAACCACTATCCCCGACTCCGATGAAACCACTATCCCCGACTCCGATGAAACCACTATCCCCGACTCCGATGAAACCACTATCCCCGACTCCGATGAAACAACTACTCCTGGCTCCGATGAAACCACTATCCCCGACTCCGATGAAACCACTATCCCCGACTCCGATGAAACAACTACTCCTGGCTCCGATGAAACCACTATCCCTGACTCTGATGAAACCACTATCCCCGACTCCGATGAAACCACTATCCCCGACTCCGATGAAACCACTATCCCCGACTCCGATGAAACCACTATCCCCGACTCCGATGAAACCACTATCCCCGACTCCGATGAAACCGCTATCCCCGACTCCGATGAAACAACTACTCCTGGCTCCGATGAAACCACTACCCCCGACTCTAATGAAATCACTACTCCCGACTCAAATGAAACCACTACCTCAGACTCCGACGAAATCACTGCCTCCGACTCCAATGAAACCACTACTCCCGACTCAAATGAAAGCATTACCTCAGAGTCTGATGAAACCTCTATCCCCGACTCTGATGAAACCTCTATCCCCGACTCTGATGAAACCTCTATCCCCGACTCTGATGAAACCTCTATCCCCGACTCAAATGAAAGCATTACCTCAGAGTCTGATGAAACCTCTATCCCCGACTCTGATGAAACCTCTATCCCCGACTCTGATGAAACCTCTATCCCCGACTCTGATGAAACCTCTATCCCCGACTCCGATGAAATCACTATCCCCGACTCCGATGAAACCACTGCCCCCGACTCCGATGAAACCACTACCCCCGACTCTGATGAAACTACTACCCCCGCCTCCGATGAAACCACTACCCTCGACTCCGATGAAACTACTACTCCCGATTCCGATGAAACCACTACCCCCGACTCTGATGAAGCCACTACGGATTCTGATGGCACAGGTACTACACCGTATCCATGTCCAACACCACCTAGTGACAATGAAGATACCAATGGTTTTTGGACCCCGCTTACCATCACAATGTTGGCTCTCCTATACCTCATAGTCTTAGTGCTTATATGTCTACTAGTTTACGAGATTGGCCGAAGGAGAGGTAAAGCTGGTGCAGCAGCAGCAAATGATTTCGACATTGAAAGCCTTCCGAACTCTTTTAAAGTACCAAGAATAAAAACCGTATACCCTGATGCAAACACTAATCCATACGCAAGAAGGAGTAGTTGGTAACAGTCGAAGCCTGCTATATGTCCTGATAAACAGTCTCGGTGAAAATGATTAAGAAAACTATTTATTTAATTAGCAACAAATCATCTACATTACACTTATTGCTTCGATAAAAAGATGCATTTTACATTTTCGTGGTCACAGTTATCATGAAGTCACTGCAGGCATCTTTACTATAAAAGAACAGCTTTGTACCAATTTAATACCAACGATGTTCTATTATCATTTGTTTTTTCGAAAACCTAGTCCAGAGGCACATTTTCTTTAGCTTGTTCCGTCTACTCCACTAGTAACTCTAAAAACTATTGTCGACCATTATTAATATTAAGATAGTGACATTGTGTGAGCTTGCAAATTAGGAACATCATTCATCGATTTCAGGTTGCATGGCATATACAATTGAACAGTCATGTTCATAACAGTGCAGTTCTTTAGTCAAAAGTTAACCAAGCCATGTTGCGACGACTTCCTTGTCTCACAGATTATGCATAAACAGCTATCTTGCGCAAGTCAAAGTACCTAGTCCAGAAAGTTGGAGTGTAAAATGTATGATATATTCATAGCTGATCTCAAATGCCTAGTTTGATAGAAATGTAAAGAGATCACAAAAAAGATGGTAATTTAACAACATAAAGTAAAGAAATGTGACGACATAGCGTAACAATGAGTTATTGTCTCGTCAGATTTTTTATAACATTTTTTTTTACGTATAAGTGAAAAGATTTTTATTGTGTAATAATAAAATATTCAAGGAGCAGTAAAAGTAGTGTTGTAATTAAGTCAAAACTTAATTATATTACACTATAAGTATTTAACTGCCATAAGATAATGCGAGAGGAAGTGTCACATACATCGTAAGTACCTTACATTGTATGTGGCAAGTTACTTAGATATAAGTACTATGTCACTCATCAATACTCATCATATTATAAATCATCACAATTATTAAAATGTAAGTACATACCTAAATATTATTGTAAATATTATAACTTATAAGTTACTATGTCACTAATGTTATATTTTTTAAGTTAATTTATATCAAACCATTATGTACTCGAATACTATCTTTTTGTAAATATTAATAGATACTTATTTGTAAATATAAGCCATTTAAGTTTCATATTTAGGACTTTTAATTTATCCCAAGAGTTGAATTAAGAACCAAGGAGAAAACTGAACATAATGGCGGTAGCATCGGATATACTTATAAATACATACAGGGTGTAAACAGACCCTTCACATAGCCGTCAACCAAGCATTCTGTACATCAAACTAAGTAACTTTACGCAAAAATTATTGCTGGGAATCGACTTTTTTTTTTGGGGTGAAAAATCGCGTTTTACGAGAGGACTCGATGGAAAGCACTCAAAGCATTGTGCTGATGGGTGGATTGAATAGTAAGGGGGTCGTGGTGGTGTGTAAAGTTAAAATCTTACATTAAAAACATGTATTAAAAAAAAAACTTTAGAAAAAGTTGGAACTTTGACCCCCAATATCTCCGTAACTAGAAGGTTCCCAGGTATGGTCCAAAACAAAAAAAATATCGCAAAGACGAGGAGAACTAGTGCCTTGGCTATGTTAAGGCTATGTTGTCTATTTACATCCTTTATATCTCATCATTTTATTAAGAATTTTTGCTGATATATTGAGTTGGTAAACAGACACTAAAGTCAACTCGGTAGTAAAAAGCCCCTGTATACGTAATTAAAGAGTCTAGAAGATAAGGCAAATAGAACGCCTGCTTGGGCGGTCTGAGGATTTTATTGATACTGCACCAGTTCTGTCTGCAAAATTTAACCGAATGGCTTCTTATTTTTCTGACAAACTAGTTTAGCTTTTTATAGACTCTCTAACGGCAAACAAGTGGTTTTAGGCAAGCAATAACACTCTCGGCACCTGTTCTTTAACAGCACTTCCCACAATTTAAATACAGGTGGTTTTCAAAAAATCATCCAATAAACGAGAACTGCAATGAATACAGATGCTGGTTGACAGAGTTTTGGGTGTCATAAATTTATCTCGTACCTATAGATGAGGTAGGTAAACATAAGTAGTAAATAGCCCAAAATGCCAGTAATATACCGAGGCCTATTTATGTAACACTGATGATAAAAATATACAAAATAATACAAGGCGGACTTAGCTTCACATCAACAAATTCGCAAAAGTGACCACAATAATAACTACAAATGAACGCTCATAATATGCACACGATCAATATCATTATTTAAATGTAGATGAGAGCAAGAATTGGCCTAGTGGTCTGCAGTGCTAAGCATGAGGTCCAGGGTTCTTCTCAGGTCGGGCAAGGTGTTATTGTGTTTTCGTTTTGGTGTTTTGGTTTTTCCATGAGAAATTTCTCAGTCGCAGCCACGGAGTCTGGATTTGTGCCCGATTGATGGTAATAGGCTCGCCCCATATTACATAGGACTTAAACATGGGAAAGAGCCTCACGTCCCAGCCGCCGCGGGAGACGCCCTGGGCGTCGGTAGTCACGTGGACGCCCCCGGCCACTGTAGGCGCGGGTCTGTGGACGGCGAGTTATGGGCTAGCTCGCCGTCCGGCCGTCTTATGACGACAGGCCGTGTCGACGGCGCGTTCGTGTTCCACGCGCACCTCAAAGAGATGTCAGCAACCACGTAGGGGTCCGCACGGGCCGATGCCTGCCAGGGCTGCGGGACTGTTCGAAAGAGATACCGCGGCCCTGGAACACAAAGGGCAAAGAAGGAACATGGATGGGTTTTAGTCAGTACAAGTCTGACACTCCCTTCCGCTCCACCCAGAGCGGGGGGGAGGGGGGGGTAATTGTAATTTGTTGATTTCACATCATAAAAAAAAGGACTTAAACATAACTGCCGAAGTGTGGTTGTGCTTATTAGGTATATCTCTGCCTTACTCTGTGGGGATTACAGGTGTGATCATTACATTATTAAAATTAGAGGATTAAGAAACTTCCACACTGTAAGAATTACGAGTAAAATCCAGAAATGCACTATCTATTAGTCCGACTCTTGCCCATGTTAAAAAACACCCGTCACCTAATAATTTCAAATATATGGTGAATTCGCAGAAAATTTCGTAAACATTCAGCGGCTGCAACTGCATCTTCGCTTATCTAGTGTTACAGAACCATTTTAGGATACGTACTGATAACATGCGCACAATTCCATCACTTTGTTCCTGGCCGTGCTGTCCCACCAGTGCTTCTTACCAAACTAATACTGTGTTATTAGTTATACTTTAGGTAACACAATGGATTATAAGTTGGAATCACAAGTATTACGAGTGAAGTGGACTCTCACATTGAACAGAATGGTTGATCGTAATTCTTTAAACACTTTTTATTAAACTCAATACAAGACATCAGATGGTGGATGCTAAGACCGGCCCTCCGCATTGATTGATTCCACGTGTAACAGTGGACTTCCCTAGCATTATAAGAATGCCTACACTATGAACAGTCAATAAAAATTAGATGAAATTATAAACTACCTACACATTTTTTTTCGAATTTCGTCCTTGTCACTATAGATTTCGCGTGACTCGAAATACCTACTCGTTTCGTATTTTTTTTTAAACACACAAAAAAATATGAAGCACGTGTAATCACGAGGACGATCCATTTTTTTTATTTTTTTAAGTAACGTTGCCCCACACTAGGAATTTCTCCTGTATCGTGGATGCATTCAAACATTTAAAACTCACATACACAAACAGCCAGACTCGGAACAACTACCTGTAGATCATACAAATATTTGTTCCGTGCGGGGATCGAATCCGCGACACGCAGCGCAACAGCCAATCGCTCAGCCACTGCGCCAACCGTGCCGTCGATTAAAAGTGTAGTCATGGTTTCAACTACTTAAAATATCAGTTATTTTAAAGTAAGATAAAGTCAAGAAAAGAAAGAATGAAGGATGTTTATTTGGCACATGCCACACGTGCACACAAAAGATAATATTGAGTGTCTTGCGGCTGCACCAGCCAGGCTCAGTTCAGCAAAATGCCGGGGCAGCTAGTTAGAGAGATGTGATGTGAGATGTGATGGACGTAACATAGTTTTGTACTATGTGTTAATATAAATATGAATAGGGACTTATTAAAATAGTGTACCATAATAATACAAAACTATAGAATAATAATCATCATGAAAAGTGCATTCAATTGATGTTTTGAATTGATGTTGTCGTTTTAGTAAAAACCCAAGTAGATGATTAAGAGAAGTATACGTGCTCTACTTAAGTGATGAGTTCAAAAACCGTATCTACAGCGGCAGCGTAGGCAGAAAAATAATTCGTTTCGGCCAAATTCTTATAGTGCGTCAACCATAGCCTTTAATGAACTTGACCAAAACAACAATAGCCTCTGCATTCAGCCAGTTATTGGCCTCGGCGCGGAAACGATTGACTTTTTGTAAAGAACAAAAAATACGCCAGTAAATCTTTTTACAGCATTATATTAGATAATAGTATCTAGTCACAACTACCTATTATGGAAAAGCCAACAGCAGAAGTTGATGAATTTTTCAGTATTTTAAAACTAAACTACGGGTTGCTCCTGTTAGTACCTATTGTGTATTTTCTTCGGCAACAGTCTGTTTTTTGGCATAATTTTCCTACTGTTTATTTATTTGTGTAGCACAAATAAATGCGTGGGTGAAGTTCACAGTCAGACCTTGAGTCATTGAAACTTTTGGTATTCCCTCGTAAGTGTCCTTTACTGGCAAAATTATATTTCCAAATGATACTTTTAGTATGATAAACTTGAAATAGCTTTAAATAGACAAGGTTGTCAAATTCTAAGGATACTTTATGGCAAATTCGCAAGGTAAGGTCGTGATTCCCATCTGCATACTGCTTATAAATTTAATATACTACTAACTAGCACAACAAGCACCATAACGAGGTCATCGACATCGGCCTTGACCATAGAAGAAGGAAACGCTATATTTTAACGTTTTCCCTCAGGTTTCCAACATAATGTGCAGCGTATTAGGAGCTTGGAGCAGAAAGAAAGCGTAAATAACGTGTTCTAAGTTTGCATTATTGATTATGAGGAACATGCTATGCTAAATTAAGCAAACATTACGATACACCTTTAAAGCAGTCAGGATTAGACGAAAACTAAGGTTTTTTTAGCTTGCAGTTTCGCATCGCAACCAGGCACTACCTGTTAACAGGCTGTTAACTAGCATTTTGGCCTAACCTACAGGTCACTTGTATATACAGTGATCATAAGTGTGCTATTGAAAAGCTAGCTTTATCGGCTATAATGGAGGGTGGACCGTCAAATGTTTTTTTTAGATTTTAATATCTGAATAGTTCCGGAAAGTTGCATTTCCGGAAAGACCATCCGGAAAGTTTAATTCCAACATACAACGACCATTACATCTACCTTCTAACCGACCTTGCAATTAATAACATACGAGCCACATTCAAGTAACGTAAAACCCAAGTAGCAAACCCAGATCATGCAAGAACCATGAACCCAGTGCGTCATAATAACCATACAAGAAGTAGTTTAGATGACCAAGTTTATGACGATTTGATGGCCATTACAGCGGAGTCAGAAAAACCCAATGCCCTGTGTTCTTGACACAAATATTCGTAAGGCATAATAAGACGTAATAGGTGACAAGACAAGGCTCTCGTATGAATTTACAATGGGCTATGACGTTGTTGGGTGTGACAGATGAAAAGAATTGCCAGGGGTGGTCTTTGTGGGCACTCTAAGTAGGTAAAGCAATTATATTTAACAAACAAACTAATATAAAATATTGTCATCACGAAACAAGCATTAGATTTTTGGAACTAAACGACCTAAGAAAACTGGTCAAAAGTGAAAAGTCACAGTTTACGCTGGGACTGGGGGGTATATAACATTTAAAATGTGTACGATAAAAACGTGTGAAAAAGTTGGAAGTTTGACCTTCAATATCTCCGTAACTGAAAGGTTCCTAGGTATGGTCTAGAACAAAAAAATATGGCAATGACGGGAAGAACAAGTGCCTCACGGCTTCGTTAAGGGTGCTATCAACTTTTTATTGAACTCAATGAAAAAGTTAATTAGTTAATTTCTTTCAATGAACTTGCGAAACCTATGTTACGACGTAT
This sequence comes from Noctua fimbriata, assembly GCA_905163415.1. Lineage (NCBI taxonomy): Eukaryota > Metazoa > Arthropoda > Insecta > Lepidoptera > Noctuidae > Noctua > Noctua fimbriata. The sequence goes on along the minus strand of LR990942.1, from coordinate 3,313,813 downwards.
TAGGTATGTCCATATGTAACTAAATAAAAATTTGTAGTGCTCAACAAGCGTCGGTGTTTGTCTTCCCAGCAGCGGTTGTATACTCAAACGTAAAGCTCATAACTGGCACGTATGAAAGGTGCTTGGAATGATGAATACCGGTTAAAACCGTGACCCTTATACATCTTAAGAAGTTGAGCAAGTGTTAAGGATATTTGTAATTATTCACACTTGTATTTTTTTTAAATAAATGGATCAGGTGGCTGGTAAAGGTTGTCAGCTTAAGTAGTCCACAGCTGGACCGATTTCTTTTAAAAATGTTTCTTAAGCAAAAATCGTTAGAACTTTATAATTTAGCGGGCTAAGTTGAAAATAATGCCACAGAATATAGTAAGACTACAAGTAGTAATGCTAAATTAGAGTTTGCTAAATTCCATTTCAACTGATTACCGAAACCGGGTGGATGGATGGTTTAATTTCGTTCAGTCTTATTCAGCTTTTTACCAGGCTCCCGAAAAGGAATGACTTTCCATGATGTCATATGCTGCCAATTTATTCTGGGTCGTCGCAGTATCCTCTACTTACAAAATTATCTTATACCATAACATAACACCTATAATCCCCAAAGGATTAGGAAGTGTTGTAGGTACTAGATGTATATAGTAGGTACGCAAAATCACCTTTCACCAGCTGTACATAAGTCCAATGTAATAGGATGCGAGTTTATTGACCTCAACCGGGCATTCATAAATCCTGATTCCGAACAGCTTCAGAGAAAGTCCTGATGGTAAAACCTAATAACACTACCAGAGCTGGGAATTGATCCCAGGACATCGTACTCAGCAGCAAAGCTTCGAGCATTACACCAATGATGCACCAATGATTAACTTATAGGTATGTATAATTTACAATTTATAGAGAACCACTTTGAAAATTCGATGACGACTGCCACTAATTTAATTCTTGGATATTTTTCAATACGCAAACAATTAAATACTTTTTATGGTAAAACATTCCAAATCCAAATTAAATTTTGATTAAGAAAAAGTAGAAATATCGCAGACTTTTTTCATATTCCTTCGTCACTTAATTAACGCTTAGAACGTCAAGTATTAAGAAAATTTCTTCCGCAAAGGTTTTTTACGGTAAACGTAACTTGGGACAAAGGGAAATTAGGAGCATTGGGGAACAAAGCGAAGAGGCCGACCACAAAATAAGGGAAGAGATTCTACCACTGGAATCTGATATACCTAGTGAGTTATTTATTAGAGAAAAATGTAATAACAATCTTCAAAATATTAAAACATTTACACTTGTAAAACTAATCCTGTTGTTGTATAACAAATAAAGTAACGTGTTGTATCAACTTGACGCGGAAAGAAGTTTTTAAGTCTAGCATACAAGTGTGATCGTAAAATTTACGTAACCTTGCCTTAAATACTGTTTTGGATTTCACAGAGGTTCACGGCCAAATATCTAACTAATATGACATATCCGTTCATTAAAGCGACTTATTTAGACCTGCTCAGGTATAACCACTTGAAAAAGAACAAGTAGACCTTGATGACTCCTTATTTTAAAAATATTCACTTTAAAAATTAATGATTCTTGGGTGAATGGAAATCTGGATCCGTCCGTCTAAAACAATGTTACGACTATATGCAAGAGTTTTGAATCCGCCTGCTAAGAGTGTGGAACTTAGCACTATTCCCCTTAACTCATATTCGTTGTAGCACTTCATGTGGAAACCACATGTTGCCCAGAGAATATCGAAGGCGTATTGGAGTAATGTTATCCATGCAATAATACTATGTGAGTTTAGCGAAGCCACTTCACGCTCTACATAATTATAAGCAATACACGAATGATTCATTTGGTAAGTAAGAAATAAACTAATAAACAAAATAGTTGAGACATAAGACATTGAGAATTTCCCAGAAACAATACGAAACCTCAGATTCGAGTTCTTGAATACATAGTAGTTAGGAATGTTGATCGCAGAGCGAAATATAATTGGGGCAAGCGAATAAAATTAAAACTCCCAACGAAGACTCCCCAGGAACTGGCCAAGATAATTGGTCGCGAAAGCAGAAAAACAAGATAAAATTAATGTGCCACCATCAAAACACTTCAGCATTTCTTAATTAAGCACCCACTTAGGACGCTTTGTTTGTTATACAGAGTTGGGGATGCGTTTCACTTTAATATATTTAGAGGGTGGTGAGACTGACAAAGGTTTTGTTTCTAAAAACAATGGAATGGGTATCCTTAATATGTTCTTTCCTCTCGTGGGAAAAAAAATAGATACTTACCTACAATCGGTGTTTGCGGTTACTATAATTGGTGATTTTCTTCAGAAAGGTTAGATGTTTAGTATCATACCAGATGTACCTATGAACGTGGATGAAAGAAAAGAAGTTGTAATGGCGTTCTGTAGTTTCTGCCTACCCCATAGGGAAAAGGCGTCAGTTTATGCATGGTTTTAGCGGTCTATGTAAGAGCACTTCTCAGAAATCCAACCAAGTGTTAATAAAATAATCCTTAAAGTATACAGTTTCATATCAAGCTAGTATTAAGAAAGCTTTAAAATTCGTTAGATAGATTAAAACCATATTTTAATAGAAGATTAGATGTTATGACTCAGTGACCGCCCACGATTGATGTAGAGCAGACATTGAAAGAAGTTATGAACCCGTAAAGAAATAATAATTTCAGTATCTATGTAAACGATGTATTCCAGCACGGCAAGGTGACATTCTATCAGCGAAAACCATGACCTATGTTACTGAAAAGCCTATGTCAATCATGTTGGAAGTCGTTATAGTAATACGAAACCCTTGTAAGCCTAGTAACCTCAACTCAGATTGGACTACTCGCGAACCTCCATGGTATTGGCTTTTCAAATCGATTTTCAAAATAGACGAATATTAATCCTAAAAACAATACTAATACTAAATACTTAAGTACCAATTTCAAATCAACTACGTACTGCTTTTTTTAGTTAGCCCGTATTGTCCTACTCCTCAGCAAACGTCCATTTATACCAAACAAAAGGAATGCAGACTGTGCCATCTGAAGTATTTCTTTACGTTACAATGTGGTCTTCATGACTAGGTTCTAAAATAAATGAGGACATTCCTATTCAGAGAAAAAACCGTCTCCCAAAGCCTAATATCTTTCTTTTAAATATTTAATTAGGCGACGCATTAATCTAACGTCTCAAAAGAATTAACGCTACTTAAAACTTTTGACAGTGGCCGCCATTAAACGCGGATACTTATTAAATAGGCTCTTTACAGGCTTATAAAGTCCTGGGCTCTTGGTTGTAAGAAATTTTATACAGCTTTAGGCTGTTTTTGTTGTGCTATTGGTTTTATTAATAATTAGGGGGGATGGGTGTAATATGTCTGAGAGTGTCCCTTAAAGGCCAACAATCTTTTGATTTATTGCAGTCCCGCGACGTCAAAGTAATTCCACTATCTTCAACCAACGACTTTGATGGATTTAAAACAAAATGATAAAATAAAATGAGTAGGTACTAAAGGAATGACTTTTCTTTTCAGTTGATGTGATAAGTTTAGGCATAACCGGATAATCTACATAATTAAATATGCACCTTTTTGTAAATCTGGGGATAAGACGATTATTGCAACTTTTTACCGAGAAAAAAGATAAATCTTTAATACATAAATGTCAATAATTAATCCTGATTGATAAAAATAGATATGCAGAAAATTGTTTATTTTTTTTGTTAAAGTTAAAAGTAGGTAAGAAAATGGAAAGTTATTTAACCAGTTTGCCTACTAACTACGTACAAACAAGTCACACAGATGTTTGCACAATTTATATGTCGTATCGAGAGCGACATCAATATCTAATAATGTTAGCTATTTCTCTGTTTATTGTTATTTTCCACGTCTTTGTTCTAGGACTGCTCATTTCTCGAATGAGCTATATTTAATATCTAACCGGAAGCTTCGTAATAATAAGTTAGGATTTATTTATTTGGTTCATCCTTTACGGTAGAAGTATCAGCTGTGACTAGACTAATTCTACAGTATTATTATCAATAGGTATTTTATTATAAAATCTGCGCGTTTTGTCAGCTTTCCTACAATATGAGCTAGTAAAAGCGATAGGTAGGTTTATGGATAACTCAATTGTGTAAATGAGGCAGAATACAGAATATATTGTATAATAATAATAAATTATAATATATTGCTGGTATCATACCAGCAATTCTGTACTCTGCCTCATTAGCCGTAGGTTTAATGCGTTACAGTTTTAGATCTAGTTTAAATAATAGGAGACATCACCCTGACCTGTTACATCATTTTTCTACACCGACCTATTCATATTGTTTTCTTATTTACTAGTTTTGCCCAGAACAGTATCATCAACCAACACGAGTTGCAAGGCTTGCTTCAAAGAACTATTAGCTCATAAAACAGAACAATACGTAATAACGTACAGAATTACCGGTTTTTTTGCTTTACTTATCCGGGAGCGCCCGGATGAACCTAAATGTGTCTTTTGTCTACCCGGACCTAGACTGGCAAGCGTGTGACCATGCAGAAAGTGGCTTAGGAAAACTCCCGGAAAATTATGTAGACATGATTTTATGATGGATGGTGGCATGATTTGATTGGAATACTGATACCTTAATCCATCATTTTAATTATCGCTATTTGGATATCAGATGTCCTCAGTACCTATATTTCTCATAATAAGATAAAAAAAATAATCATTGAACCATCACCATCTGTATAACCTTTTCTCAACTATGTTAGGGTCTGCTTCCAGTCTAACCAGATGCAGCTGAATACCAGTATTTTACATGGAGCGACTGCCTATCTGATCTCCACAGCCCAGTTAGTACTAGGTAATACGATACTCCTTGGCAAGACTGGTTGTCAGACTTTTTGGGCCACTGACTACCTGTAACGACTGCCAAAGATCTAAAAATTACAGCCGGGACCAACTGCTTAACGTGCTCTCTAAGGCACGGAGGAAACTCGGTATGTAATGGGTGGTCACCCATCCACAGATCAACCTAGACAAGCACAGCTTAACCTAAAGGTCGATCCGAGCGTCTGTTATTATTTAGCCACGACCTCCTATATTTCTCTATATTTCTCATAAGAAGGTAACAAATTAATCATTGAACCATCTGCTCCTTAAATTTTATTTTAATTATGTTATGACAGGGTCATTAGAAGGCAGCCATGTATTATTGCGGCGCACCTGAATTATATCCCTCAACAGAAAATTTCACTTTTATGAAAATAAAGAGTCATCATCATCATCATCTGCCTAGCCTTTTCCCAACTATATTGGGGTCGGCTTCCAGTCTAACCGGATGCAGCTGAATACCAGTATTATTATTATTTTTTTTATGAAAATAAAGAGTAACAACATTAAAATAGAACAAACGTTATCCCTTAAAATATCCACATGGTTCTTGTTAACCCTACCATGGAGTGTCCCGGACAAAAATCACGGGAGCAAACGAACAATGGGCTCGTAGATGGCGCATTTCCTCCGCGGGAACTAATTAAGTGAATTCTATTCAAGTAATAGTTCCGTTTCTATAGTATCTACGTACGTATTCACCGATTCATTCGACTTTGTTACCTGTTCCTAAGGCAAATCAGTCGTAAATGTAATTGTTCGGTGAACGTATTGTCTCGATTACCGTAGGTAAAGTTAGCATGCGTGCATGCTTTACCGGGTAAGTTGCCAACAATTACTGTGGAGAACTTCTCAGGCGTTTACATGTAGAGCATAGCCTGAAGCCCACATGCTGTGTATAATTGCACAAATCTGCATACAGTTAGCACGAGGATTATGAAAAGAGAATGAGTATTTAACACACTCGGAGAGCATGCTGTTATTAAGCAATTCATCCTAGTAGCAAACATATTTCATTGTTTTGTTAGCTGCTTGCTAGCTGGAGGACTATTCGCTATAAAGGAGTGAATTGATAAATCGAGACATTCCCATGAGTAATGCGCAGTTTGAATAACCAACCAAAAACTTCATATTTTTAGACTTCCACCACAACTGACTTCTAAACAGGGGATTTCCTTTACTCGTCCTAACAATTATTTTATTGTTGTAAACGTCGCGTTAGAAGTACTTTATTGAGGCAATAGTGTTAGCAACAGTACCTACCTAGTAAATCAATAAATTGTTAATCAATATCATCGATCAAAAATCGATTTAATCCAGATTATCTTAGAAGATAACGATCTACTATCAAAACTGTTGTTTTTCCTACATGCAAATTGCGCAAGACACTGTCATAGCTATGTGGACTCTGACATGTGATAGGTAATTTTATTAATTCTTAGTCATGTTTGTTACTTAATACCTAGGTATTTTGAACATATCATAATGACTTATGTACTGTTCATCTATTCAATATGGTTAGACGTGTAATACAATGATAGTTTCATTCATTTCACCGCTTGTTTCAGCATATTTTAATTTAATTTAGTTTCGTACAATGATGCATAATTTTACGCAAAATATTAGTGGTACTTGATTGACAGTTTAAAGTTATAACGAATATTACCTAAATATTATTTATATTAGTTAAAAGACAGATCTTAGCTTTTCAGATTCAGACAACCCAACCTGAAAAAAACAGACAGCACGTTGTCACCTAAGGCGATTGTAAAATATTATTATACGCAATTTAAATAAACGTATGAAGTATATTATCACATTTTAGCACCAATAAAGATATCTGCTAAGGTCCGGATACCCGAAGGACCGCAGTTCGCACACCTACACTTTACCATTCTGTAGTAAGGTCTCGTAGAGCCGATTACGGCATTTTATTACCTCAATGCTGTTAAACTACTTTATTAAAGCTTTTAGAAGCTCCAAAAATGACTAGCAATTGAGCAATACGTGCAGAATATTAGAAACATGTGAGTATTCAAGTAGATATGGCTTGCATCAGCATAGGTACCTAAGAAAAGTTTACTATGAAAGAAATCTTATGCTGTAAACAAATTAATGACAAAAATGAAACTTTATTTTCCCTCATATCTCTTTTTCAACAACAATAACCGAAAAAAGATTGCACAAGTAAATTATTTTTCCAGATCAGATAAATTAAAAAAAAATACATAATGCCTGAGTATCTACCCAACTGCATTGTCATTAAAATAATTTATTTGGAATGTACGATAGCAAAACTATTTATAATAAGGTTTTAATTCAATTATTAAACAATCAGTGTGATTGGCCCAAAAAAAAACATTAACTCCTATAAATCTAATCCAATTTTCCAGGAATTTTCGTTATGTTTGTACGTGAATATCTAAGCGTATCTATAGACGTATTACGATATTGTTGTGTCAGTTCAGAATTGATGTGGCTACATAGATACCTATTATTTTAAAGAACAAGGACATATATGTTCGTTATTATAAATTCCAAGTGATGAAATGAATAATATATTCATATTAGGGACTGGGGCAGGGACTTATTGCGGGACTTATTGCTTATTGGGTTGCAGGGATCCGCTGGATGCGAGTAGTACGGGACCGGTCAATGTGGCGACGCTTGGGGGAGGCCTATGACCAGCAGTGGACGTCTTTCGGCTGAAATGATGATGATGATGAGGGACTTATTCGAAACATCGATATCTTTTCGTAGCCGCTACCTAATAGTAACAATTTTCAAAATCGTATGATCTTGAAAAGGTTATTTTTCTACTACCGGTTTTAGTCAATAATAATGTCCACTTTGACACGTTCAACCATTCATAATAAATCATAATGGCTAATGTCAGTGTCACGTACTTTTCAATACAAACAATCTGCGGTAGGTGGCGCACGCACAACCAATCTTATACTTACAGGGTCATAACAAACGTTCGATTTTTATTGGGTCCTTTCTTTTATAATGTTTCCTTGTATAGACACCCTATTGTATAATTTATATATTTTTTTTAAACTTCAATCGAACATGTTATGGACACAGATTTGATTGAACCTGCCAGGGCTCCGGGACTGTTCGAAAGAGATACCGCGGCCCTGGAACACAAAGGGCAAAGAAGGAACATGGATGGGTTTTAATCAGTACAAGTATGACACTCCCTTCCGCTCCGCCCAGAGCGAGGGGGGGGGGGGTTCATTTGAAGATTTCCCATTTGAAAAAAAAAAAAAATATTTGATGAAGAAATATATACTCAATGTTTTATAGGTCTCTATTTGTACGCACTTCAACTCATGTTATTATAAGTAGTTATGTTAAAGACTCTTTTATATCTATAGTAATTATGACCATAACAGACAAAAAGGGTGAAAGGCGTCATAACAGTTATAGATCATGTAGCTTTTTAGTGAATTGGGTTGCAAATATAGCCCGCCTTGTATGTAACTACACGTAGTGATTGGCCTTTAGACGAATTTGGTAGTACCAAAGAGGCTAATAAATATAAAGGTGAATCAGAAAAGTACCTAGCCATATTTTCTTGAGACACCTATACGAATCATGATTGCGTGATTATGAGATTCGAAAGCAATACCGAAATACCAACTGATAAAACCGAATGACGTTAAATTTGCGTATTAGATACCTATCATAGATTAAGTAGGTATGGTAAATAAAGGAAACTGCTCAGGAAGACAATTGATTTTTTTTAAATGCCATTCTGTGTTGTCTTCATTTTTAACTAATTATTGTATGTATATGTAAAGGTAACTACAGTAAGTAGTACATCTCTGGAGAACCATTCGTGAAATATAGGTTTTTTTAGGAAAATTCTAAAAATTCTATTGTGTTACAATTTGTTTAGCAGAACACGCGCAACAGTATTCGCAAGGTTGTATGATCATTTAAACATTTTTGACGAGTAGAATCATAAATTAGATTTAAATAACGAATGAAAATTCTAAGTAACCGTAACATTATAATATTTTTAATCTCGTAGTAGGCCTTAACTTTAAGGGATATAATATGTATAGGTAATGACATCTAAATCTAAGTAATTTATACGAGGAAGCAATGCTCAAAGTTTTCAAATGAGACCGGTGGTATCGGCATCATGTATTTTTAATATCTATATTTTATAATAGCTTGTAAAATTTGTAATTTGGAGTGTACACTACTAGATTTTACAGTCCTGTGACCAATGTTATCGTTGATAGGTAATTGTAATCGCGATATCCGTCACAGCTTACTGACAATTCCTAGAAACAGAGCTAATGCGAATAATCCCACTTAACGTTGTAAATACGAACGGTTTTTTGATATTATTGTTATTTAATATGGCCTATCGTATTAGAGATCCGTAAATATAAGAAAACCGTAATATTCTTGTTTTATATCTTTTACAGCTGGTATAAGAGCGTCGTAAAGAAGCATTTCACGCATTTAACTTCATCCGGATATAAGTGTAATTTTAAAAAATACACATCAAAATTAGCTTTTACTTTGCGTTACACGCATATTATTGACATTATTAAATTCTACTTATTTTCAACAATATAAACGTATCAATCGTTATACGCTGGGTATGTACCAAAAGGATGCAGTTCTTAAATTTTCTTTAAATAGTGGCAATGGTGTGTTGGATATTGATAGACATATACGACTTATTAGTAGAATACATTTATTAAGAAATATTTTTTCACATCTAAAGATGTAAGAAAACTCCATAAGTAATTGTAAAAGGTTAAGGGTAGAAAGCTATGAAATATGTTATATTTTAGAGTAGCAACATGAAACGAGTGATTTACAAGCACAATGGGCGCAGATTGCACTAACAATAAAATAGCACACACGCGGAAAAAGCTATTGAAAATCTACTGTTTTTTTGTTGTTGGAAGGATCACAAATAATCGCTTAAATATGGCTTGCTTTCTAGTAAAACTTAAAGCTTATATAGTTAGCGTTACCAAAGCCTTATTTTCATCTGAAACATTAACCTAGCCCTATGTTCACCATGAAAGACTTAATCCATTTTGTTTATTCTCCAGTAAAGGCCCAGTTATTAATGTTAGTTATGACTTAAAAACAGTGTCAGTAAGAGGAAAATATAACTTCTAGCTTGTGATTAACGTAAAATTTAGGGGTATGTTCATAAACGCCGCTTAAATTTAAGTAATTAACGTGTTCTAAACCATAAATTATCGACATTTACTCGTAAATGTCTCTCAACCTTATTCAGCGTTTATAAATAAACCCATTAGTAATTAAACATGGTGTTTGTAATGACTATTAATATTGAATAGGTACAGATTACCAGATAAGAACTAAGCTGCTAATTGCGCTAACTAATCCGGTGGCCGGAGCCCGGCTGCTCTAGCCAATCACAATCGTCTTCAATACGTCACGATGCGCTGGATTGGCTATCCGGTCCGTTATCTGGTTTTAGTTAATCACTTTTTTAGTTCTCTGTTTTATGTGTTTCAGAACATCTCCTTTGTAAGTTCTAAATCAAGCGTAAACTGGGTTATGAAAGTTGATGGATCAGCAAGTCTTACAATCTAAGTGTAAAGAAATTCAATAATTGACCAGTACGAATATTTTAGACTCGGCATTTATGAGCCATACCATTGCGTAAAAGTAACGAGAGATAGAGAAGGAAATTTTGATTTCGTTCACATTGCTATAATCAATGTTGAAGAACATTTAACGGAGAGAATTGAATAGAGCATCTCCTATTGATATGAAAGCGGAAATTGAGATTAAAAGTACTAATCAAATATAAAGAATGTCAGACGATCGTTAGGCCAAAATAGCATTCGAATAGATGACATAATATAATAATTACGTCGTGAAAAACCTTTCCGAAGATGGCATCGCTAAGAAGAATCCTTTATGAAAGATTGGTTCACAATAAAGAAGAAATTCAAAGAAAATCACGTCCTATTGGCCAGTTGTAGTACCAGAATATAGTAATACGAAAGTGAAATCACTACGTAGTATAAAACAAAGTCGCTTCCCGCTGTCTGCCCCTATGTATGCTTAGATCTTTAAAATTACGCCACGGGTTTTGATGCAGTTTTCAGTAATACATAGAGTGATTCAAGAGGAAGGTTTATATATATATATATTTTTCACCCGTGCGAAGCCGGGGCGGGTCGCTAGTAAGTTATATCTGTCTAGTAGTTAAGTCTGAAAATGATCGACACGAGTAAAGGTTTTTAACCATCGATCAGAATTAAAGTCTAAAATTAAAATTGGTATTCACCAGATCTGTGGTAGACAGTGTTATCGTTTTTCTTGCTAAAGGGTTTACCCTCGAGGTCGTCTATAACTGACATAAATTATTATGATGATAAATAAATGAATGAAGCGATTAGCGGCTGTTTAGATAGGTTCAAATGCATAATAATCTTTAGCGTTCCCACCGCTGGGCCTCCTCTCTTTGCGATGCCATCACATCATTTTTCATCACCGTTTTCAGAATACGTAAGGTTCTCATTAAGGCGAGTACGAGTATCACCTGCATGTGTTTGTTGAGGTAATTGAAAGAGAGATGAAATTAATTTTCTCTTCCGAACCTTTTCCAAATTATTATTTTGTTGTTAGTAGAATTCCAATCCCTTTATTCATAATTAGGCACCTAATTATGAATAACAAGCTTATCGATATCCGCAAAATGGTAAAGAAAAACAACCTGCATGATTATAATAAATCTGATCACGTGTTGGTAAAGTCCAAGTTTATGATGAAGCCAAATATCAACTAGGGATTAGCAATATAATATTTATGGAGGCATTTGTAATAACGTACCTACTATTTAAGTGTGATTTGACTTAATATATCTTTTTTTGTATGGTTTCTATAATCACTTAAAAACTTACCTATAGACTAGTTTTTCATTCAGTTGAATTTGATACAAATCATTTACCTACCTCTGATCACAAATAATTTTGTTTCTTGCCGAACATAGTAATGGTGCAGTATTTTTAAACATTATAACTTTTATCTTTACACTTATTTCCATGAATTAGGTATCTTGTATAATAACATAATATTGCTTATTAATTGAGTACAGACACATTTTGGTGTCAACGCCTGTTATGTCATACGTATTAATAAATCACCCTTTGTTATACCGTTGCTTTGTTTGTGTTCCAAATAAAGTACCTATGCAAATTAATAAAACAAAAATAAATTTAATCTATTCGTCCAATGAACAAGAGCTATTTATAATTTTTTTTATAGTAGCGAATGAAAAATCACAGCAAAGGGTTTTTCCTATAACATTTGCCTGCCTAAATAAATAAGTAGTAGGTAAACAATTCCTTGAGTACACGCACATGTATGTAAACACATGATAAATATATAGTAAAGCCTCTCCTTGGAATATGAGAATAAGATAATATACCTAATCATTTATAGTATATTTGTGGCCGCACTAAACATAATTATACACTATCCAAAACGAAAACCTTGGTTCTCTACAAGACTTCCTACAATTTGTAGCCATAGGAAGTAAAACTATAGGACCAAATCATTACCAAACCTATACACGGAAACTGGAGTATGCCCACCACACCGTACCATACCATGACCGTGATATGAAATCGATATTAAACTGAATTGTACCCATTTTATTTTATTTTTATTACTGTTTGACATTTTTTATTTTTATTAATTATTGTTCGATTTAGTTGACATTATTTACTTTTTCAAGTACCTGTGGTATTATTATTATTATTTTTTATTTTTTTCTTGACTTTATTTTACTTTTTCAAGTGTCGTATTATATATATATATATATATTATTTTTTTTGTTTATTACTGTGAATATGAGGACTACGTGGGTGATACTATTATTATTATTTTAATTTTTTAGTTAAGTTAGTTTCACGATTGTCTGGCAGTTTGAGTACTTTATGCGGCCTAACCAAAAGTCCTTTCTTTGGTATTGTTCGTCGTGTCGTTGAGCTCCTTGGATTACGAGTCGAGCTACACGATCACTGACAAATGCTTGCACTGTCTGGACAGGTCCACTCAAATCTGTGTGGTTATTTCTTCAAAATACCATCTCGGACATTAATCTACATGGTCCTCATATGACTTGAGCAATGTCTGGACTTTAAAAGAGACTGTGACCTCTGAGTTTGTTTCGGATGTTTCTTCTCAGAGTAGTCAGGTACGAAACACCGGCCCCACCTAGTTTTAAAAAACAACATGTTGTGACATGTAAAAGAGTTTTGTAAACCAATTTACAGAAATAAATATGATTTGATTTGATTTGATTTGATTTGATATGAACATAACAAGAAACGGAATGGAAGGAAACATGACACGGACTACTATTACGTGCGTTATACGGTCATCATACGTGATTATAACCCTACATTATTTGTACTCTGTATTGTGTGCATGGCACGCGTCGTTGTTAGTCGGTGACCGTCTAGTGGGCACAGTCTCCTACTTTTCAATATAAAGTTTTTTTTTTACCAGACTCGGTTCTAGCTCGGTCTTATACCAAATGATACGGTGTAGTGGGCTAACTCCTTTATCATAGCCAAACCATCACTTAACTATGCCATTTCTCATCTTTACCGTGTTCTATTGTCGAGTATATATTCTAACCGAATCATTATAAAGTTCCTTGTCTTGTAGACTTTTAATTGCTACGTATACAAATGAATGATCCGGAAGCCAGCGTTAGGACATGGCAAAAATGACTCAACAGCTAGTTCTACTACGTTTAAGGCAGAATGAATAGATGTCTACAGTATAGTGACCATAAACTCCAAGGATAATTGGTGGCGCAAGGATCGAATAATATATTCACATTTTATTATGTCATTGTCATTGATGCATTATCATAATGGGTTAATAACATTGTGTACTTTTGTGGGTTATGTAGACTTATAGGGAATCCCAACTGGGCTAATGTGAAAAGTATGGACGTGGACTCGTGTTCGAGTGAATATAGGTTAATCGATAAGAGCCGCACGGCTCGATCTTCAGGTTAAGCCGCGCTTGTCAAGGTCAGTCCATTGATGGGTGGGTCCACCCATTACATACCGACTGCCCTTCGTGCCTCGAAAAGCACTTTAAGTCATTGGTCCCGGCTGTCATTTATTAAACTTATAAGGTAGTCATTGCCCCGGAAGTCTGACAACCAGTCTTACCAAGGGGTATCGTATTACCCAGCACTAAGTGAGTTGTGGAAGTCAGATAGGCAGTCGATCCATGTAAAATACTGATATTTAGCTAGATTCTACTGGAATCTGACCCCAACATAGTTGGGAAAAGGCTAGGCAGATGAAAAGTAAGCATCATTAGGTATTAAAAAGTACCTTAAAAAGATCTCTGATAGAGATACCTTTCTTCATAAATGCACATCAAGAGGAAGAGTTACGTTCCTACAGCCAATCGGTGTACAGAAATATGGTAATTAAGTAGATACAGCAATTAGTCGGCGACTACTTATACAGGGTGTAAACGGACCCTTCACAAAGCCGTCAACCAAGCATTCTGTACATCAAACTATGTTTTGGGGTGATAAATCACGTTTTATGGTTAGACTCAATGTAACGTACTCAAAACATTGTGCTGACGGATAGATTAAATAGTACGGGAGTCGTGGAGGTGTTTAAAAATCTTACATTAAAAACATGTATTTATAAAAAAACATGTGAAAAAGTTGGAACTTTGACCCCTAATATCTCCGGAACTAGGTTATACATGTAGGTATGTTCTAGGACAATGACGGGGAGAACAAGTGCCTTTCGGTTTCGTTAAGGGTCTTTTTACACCCTTTATAGGTATGAACATGATATGAACACTAGGTTAGTCTAATTTCTCGCATGTGATCACAGTAATCAGTTTAGGGATACTTTCAGGTATCCGCAGATTTAAGAATAGACACCGCTATTATAATACTAAAGGAATTAATGAAGATGTTGAATACATACCTAAAAATTAATTTGTTGTACGTAGTGACATCTGTTATATTAAATACGGAACTAATTGCTTATCTCAATAATCATGGCGTGTGTTATCTGATAATCATATACTATTCGTTAAAACTATTTCACTAGTAGATAACTATATGTCTTCGTAGGTAGTTGATTTAGTTTGATCATGAAAGTATCTGATTATCTTTAGAAAAGACGTCTGCGTCCCTATAAGTATGACCATCTAACCAAGTCGATTATTCTGAAAACGGTCCTTATGCATACAATATAATGAACTCACTCACCTTATAATTCTGCTATCCCCGAAGGAATCTCGTCGTGAAGAAACTTAACTGGTCAACTGTTTGTATTCCTTGAGGCTCGTAGGTAACTCCCAACTTTCTTTCCTTAGTCGCCGATGCAATAGGTAGTTACCTACAAATACATATTTTCTAAGGTTGTGTGTCGTGTACACAACGGCCCATGATGGGCAATTACGTAGTCAATTGATTATCTAAGATATGCCTATGATATAAATATATGTGATTATGATAATAATATGCCCGATGATAAAATAGGTAGCCTTTTGAAGAAACGTACCTATATGTATAAATTACAGACACGCCTTTAAGCCTTTCACTATTATGGATGCATGGAGATCTTGACGAGTCCCATTGCCGTAAACACCAGACTTGGTCAAAGGGTTGGCGATTACCGCTTACATCAATAAATTATAATCAAAGATTTTAGTAACAAAGTCAAAGTGAAGAACGAACCTTGAACCCTGTAGGTAGGTATTTGAATAATAAATAAACACTTACCAAGCGACTTCTTTTAATTCACGCAACTAATTATAAAAAAAATCAAACTCTTTAATTTGGACACAAAAACAAATGAATTTGCGACAAAACACCGCCAATTTTTGCTATCTGTCAAAATTTGAAATCACGTTCTATTTTGTTGTTGTTTTTTTTTAATTTTTTTACGGTTGCCAGGACAATTTTTTTTCTATCATTTAAATGCTTAAATAGGTACATATCTAAATAAAAAAATATATTTTCACACAAGCAAGATAATCACATGACGACACTTAGGAACCATGTATCTCTTATTTACTTAGGTAGGCTATACAATTACCTATTATCGCAATCATAATCAAAATCTTATCTGTTCTTGAAATAAACTGGTTAAAAATAAACCAAGTCACTCACAATTAGGTATTTACTAATACCGAATACCTACCTAATATCAGTAACTAAGAAAATAACTTCCTATGATAATTATCAAAGCACTTCCTAACTTTTCTATTTATTTCCTCCATTCGTAAGGCATCGTCAACAAACACGCAGGAAAATCGAAAGTTACAAAGATCGCGTTCAAATGTAAACTGTAGGCATTATCTATTTAGGTTTACTATCATTCCACATTATACATCATCGCATTACTTAATAATTATCTATCTAACCATATCGGTAAACATAATATACACCCATAGTTACTTTTATCAGCAATAATTCTGAAATTCTTGAAATTAAAGAAGGTGATTTTTATTGCAGTCTCTTTCACAGAATTTGAGTCGGTCAAGGAATTCTGATTCTAGTGAAAAACGATATAATTTTGTCGAATAAACTCTTGATATAGTCTATGTTGCAAGGTGTTATCGTTAATCGGATTATATTGAGAAACACCTTTAATTAAGACGTGGACACTAAGGTACTAAACCTTATAATTATGATACAGAGCTTTTTAAGATCAGGTAGCATTTTAAAAGTAAATTTCTATCCCTATTAAAGACATTATTGTGTCTGATGTGTGTAGACGCGCCACTACTCCAACATCAATTTTGCAGGTAACACCATTATATCGATCAATCCCAAACAATGTCTACAAACATTTTACAACCGCATTAATTAATACAGACTGACTATCCGTCTTTGTTTATGACAAAAAAGCACATACAGAAGTGAGAATATAAATACTGAGATCAGCAGATCATGATCATTGTTATAGAGATCACAGTGTAGTGCGGATCGCAGTGATCATGAATATCTTGGTGAGCGTTCTTTTTTTAAATCGTGCAGTGAATAAATTCTCATTATTTAAATGAATTGAGTTTGCAAATTCTTAATAGTTTCGTGTAACAAGTGTTTTTTTTATAGCATTATACTTTTTATTTTATTTTAGGCCCTGGCCTAAAAGGTCTTTTTTTTTAATTAACTTAAATGTCCATAGGCCCTGGCCTATGGACATTTAAGTTAATTAAAAAAAAAGACTTGGTTATACTTTGCTTATCTATTAAAATATCGGCAAAGGTACTTTGAGTGACAGTCTTTGAGGCCTATTTGTGTGAAAGAAGATTTTAAACACTGTTATAAGCTTTCACGGTTTACAACTAAACTTGTACTGTCACTTACGGGATATCTTCCGTGATTGTTCATAGAAGATTTTAAGTTAGTAATCATTGCCTAGGCAGATTAACATAATTATTATTATAAACCAAGTGGTTTGCAGAAAACAATCACCTTGTTGCAGATTCGGAAAATATATCCCAAATCTTACGAATTACTTTGTTTTACTTATTTTTAAAACAAGGAAAATGTATTGCCTGAAACAAACATGAATACGTGAATCAAAAACGTACAATCTGAAATCATAGATAGTCAAAGCGGTTTCTATTTTAGTTCATTAATTGTGGTATCAAAAGATTAGATTTTAGAGATAGCAATCTGATGGATTGTTAAGATTTTATCCATTACCGAATTGGGTATTCAATCTTGATATGATTATCTTTTTTGAATATCTAGTAATTAAATTGTAATACATTATAGTTCGGGCCCGGCGTATAACTGTGATCAATACGCCGACAGTTGTTTTCTTTTTTTGTAAGAACACGTAGTCATTCTGACCTACCTAATGTATAAGAAACGTCACTGTAGGTACCTAAAGTATCTATTAAATTCTTCGAAATAGTGTTCTTTTCCCAGATATCTATGTAAACCCATGTAAACTTATCTTTACTTATGTATGTCGCTTGCCTATCACATAGTAGGGCGCCAGACGTATTCTTACAGATTCCAAGATAAGTCGCCATTATCCAAAATTATGAATTTTAATAGAAAAGCTATGTTTGATTGTATCTTAATCTTTCTATCATTAGTTTCGATTTTAAACAAAAGCAAGTGAGTAACCTTTTTGCGGTTCAAGTTTACTTAAATTTACGATAAAATTACAAAATAAGATAGGTACTTACTGAAGGTTCTTACGAGTTTGTTTAATACGTAAAATGTAATAAATTGGGCTCATCACGTGGTACCTACCTACCTACCCAAAAGGTGAATTTCGACAATGAGACCTCTCAAAAGCATGTTACCACGCTGTAGGCCCAATGTAAATTAGAAACAAAAAGGTTAGTTTTCGTATTTGTAATGTTCTAATACATTAAAAACGTTTTTATTAGGGAACAGAAGTCCAAAGGAAGGATGAAAACAATCGGTACTACAGATTTACCGAGTCCTTTGGTAGGAACTTAACTACTTAGAGGTACCTAGCGTATGTTCAGATTATCACTCTCTTATACATGCTATTTCAATATTATCACGTTCAATTACTTATCTAGTTTTGTTTTCACTCCCGCTTTCCCTTATTTTTTATCATGCGTACCTACTTATCTATTTTAATTACAAACTATTTATACTTAGTATGTCAATAAGTTGTGTCGCCACACATTTTGTTCAGTTAGGCAAGTGGGCATACCTAAGTATGAAAAGGCAGAAGAGTACTAACTTTGTCTTCATGATTTTAGAGTGGTTGCTATAGTAAAAGTTGCCCATAACGGTTAAGTACAATGATCCCTTTTCAGGTTTCCAGTTATGTCATTTACATCATGTTTTGAGAGAGATACAATAGGCACGGTGCAATAGGTCGGTCTGTGGATGGGTGACCATTATTACATACCCGAGTTTCCTCTGTGCCTCGGAAGGCATGTTAAGCTATTGGTGCCGGCTGTCATTAATAGATCTTTGATAGTTGTTAGACCAAAAAGTCTGGCAACCAGTCTTACCAAGGGGTTCCGTATTACCCAATACTAACAGGGTTGTGGAGGTCAGATAGGCAGTCGCTCCATGTAAAATACTGGTATTCAGCTGCATCCGGTAAGACTGAAATCTCAATAAAGTTAGGAAAAGGCTAGGCAGATGATGGCAATAGGCACGATACATACCTACTTTGATCACTTATTTAACAAATAAAAGTGCTTAAGGTGACGTATCACACGATGAATATCGGTAAAGAAAACTGGTATGTTGTTCTATCTGAGGAAGATGTTCTGATGTCCATAATTGTGTCGGTAAATAGAAATTTTCTTAATAGCGGTATTTTCCGATAAAATTATTTGCTTCGCACAGTTCGTGCCTTGCATGTTCCAAAATATCGAGACACGACACTGATCCCCTTGCACCATGTTCCTTATATCATATTTTCACTCTGATGATTATCGATAATCTGGAAAGAAGCAAAACTCAGCCAGTCAATTTTGTTATACAGGAAACAAAGAACATCTCTTTGTAAACGAAGTTAGTCAAAACTTATGGAAGAGGAGAGTGAGGACATGCATTGTTAAGTTCAGTTGAATTTGCTCGGTACATTGAGCAATGCGCCTTTGTTCTCAGTTACGAATGGATTAACTGGTGGAGCAATGTCTTTTAGCTAACGATATTGCTCATGATGTATGCAGTCAAAATAATAAATATCATCAAGCCAATTAAGCAGTAGTTTTGAATTATGTAGGTGCAGTGTACCTCTACCTAATAACCAAACAACGCCTTGAAATGTTACTTATATTATTTACAATTACATACTAGACGAAAAACGCTGAATGTGGCATTCATAAGTGAATGAGCCTGACTGTTCTGACTGTGTTTGATGGTGGTGGATCACATTATAGTTTCTTGATTTTTGACTTGAATTCCCACAATCTTAAACGCATCAATAATCCCAATTACTTTTATCATCTCCATCATTTTATAAACGTATCTACTTAATTAAATCAAGGTGATTAAACGAAACGATTGTTAATTTTATTTTTTTCTCTTTTCAGAACATAATTTTGCTGTCATGTTCTGTGGCCGTGACCGTCGCTCAAAAAGTGGCGGATACAAGGAATGACATCACAGATCCACGGCGGAATACTGGAGGCTATGGGTTATTAAGGCCCGACTCGCAGGGTGGCTATAATCAGGGTGGCTATAATCAGGGTGGTTATAATCAAGGTGGCTATAACCAAGGTGGTTATAACCAAGTTGGCTATAATCAGCCCGGCTATGGCGGTTACACCGGCTATAATGGTGGCTACGGAGGTGGACGACCAGGAGGCTATGGGCAAGGATACGGCGGCAACCAAGGGTTTGGACAAGGCTACGGTGGCAATCAAGGCTTTGGACAAGGCTACGGTGGCAATCAAGGCTATGGTGGCTATCAAGGCTATGGACAAGGCTACGGTGGCAATCAAGGCTATGGACAAGGCTACGGTGGCAATCAAGGCTATGGACAAGGCTACGGTGGTAGTCCAGGCTACGGTGGTGGTCGTCCCGGATTAGGGTCATATCCGGGACAGAGTAATTACCCTGGTGGATACAGAGGTTAGCATACAAAGATTTATTAGTATTCGGCAAGAACGCTGGAACGCTTGTTAGATGGACCAACAACCGTAAAAGTTGGCTAGAAGAGACTGGATGCAAAAGGCGAAGGAAAGGATGTTATGATGCAGCTTGGAAGAGGTCTATGTCAAGCAGTGGGCTACAACTGATTGACTGATTATGTTTCAAAACAATTAGTAAACTTAACATTTTCTTTAAAAAAGACATGAATGATTATGAAACCTGTCCCCAAACTCTTAATCACTGAAAGTCATCATTATTAATTCACTCGTTTCAAATCGTAAAAAAGCAAATGACTCCAATGAATTAGTCTTTGAGCAATTAATCACAAATGAATTCTACATATAGGTATAGGGGGTTACAGCAGTGGCGGCATCGGTGGCCGTCCCAGCGGCTTTGGACAAGGATTGCAATCTCAATATCCGACGGGTAAGCATGCTTTGCTAAATAACAGATAGTGTACAGTGTATGCAGATATACGTACTACCTACTTTTGTTCCGAAACTTATAAAAGTTGATTATTACATACAGTATCGAACGGTCATACTATCTAAATATCCGGTATGTCTGTCTGTCTGTTACCATATTACGCCCTTAACGCTGATTGGATTCGGATGGAATTAGGCTAACAGGTACAATATAATAGAATATAAGTACTTTATTTTACTCAAAAATTGAAACACATCAGTTGTACAATACTTACTTATTGCTAATTCTATATTATCATTAACACTAGAAACGGGATATTTACCATGTCCCGTTTGGTTTGTATCCCGTTTCTAGTGTAAATGATAATGTTAGTGACCATGATAGTTTAAAAACTACTTGCTAATTCTATGGTTACAATGGCGGTCTAATCGCTGATAGCGATATCTTCCAGACAACCCTTGGATGAACTGTACTGCTGTAGGCATGTGTTAGGATGTAGAATATTCTTTATTCTGGTAGTACCTACGTTCCTGTGGGATAACTTCCGTCCTAATAGCGGGCGAAGCCGCAGACTAAAACTAGTAATACTTCAATAAATAGGTCTATTTAAAATAACAAGAATATCATTTAAATACTGACATTTTTATCATGTGAAAAACGTTGAGGTGTAAAGCGATCACGTACTAGGAGTCAGTGACCGCGACGGCCATCGCACTATATAGGTAGGTTATACTTAGGATATTATAATCGTTTTCTTTGTATTTCTTGTAAAAAGTAAATTACACCTGTGCACGCTAAATCTTAGCGGTTTTACTTTTTGACATCACCAGAAGTCGTTCAGATTTTTATTTTTTTCATAATTGGGTAGGTTAATGAAGGAAATGATAGTTTTTGTCCGGTTTCATAGTAGACCTCCTTAAGTAGCTGTACTTTGATTGTGAAGTGGTTAAGTCCAGTTTGTATAAATAACAAAGTTTTTCAAACAGATCGTTAGACATAGATAATTCAAAAATAATGAAATTCTTCTATTAGACAGTCTAATAGTTATGTAAATAAATATACTATGGTATTATAGTATTATTGAGTAGTAGGTATGGCAAATCAACATCTGTAGATATAATTGTCAAGTTTATTTATTTATCTTAACTTTATGTACAAGAGTGGTACATAGGCAGACTTAAAAGGGAACAGGGGCTGCGATTCTCCTTACAAATGTAGTCCCCCTTTTTATTCCTGAATAATGGCTCTAGAGCAATCTTCTTTTTTCATAAAATCAAGGTCTACTGTAGACAGGTCCCTGCCATTTCCTTTTTCTCAGCAACTAATAAGTAAAGAAAATATTACCCTTCAAAAATTATAAAAAATGCCCCATTTTACGTCCGTGATTAGAGGACTACCAGACACATTTGAAATGTTTCATACATACTCTTTCTTAAAATTTTAATGTCAAAAATAATTTAATCGACTCAGTTTTCGAGGAGAAAAAAGGGGAATACGAAAAGTCGATCTCGTCAAAATTTGTGTGATATAATCGGTCTGAGCTGTAGCTGTCCTTATCGCACTCTATGGGGGCAGGCTAGACGCAACGCTATGGCAATAGTTTCTTCAAATACTTATTTTTTGAATTCCTCGCAGGCCCTGTTCCCTCTTAATGCCACAAGGCATTCTCTACCAGTCAACCTAAAGACGTAAGTTTCTATTTGTATATATATTTTTATGGATTCCCATTCAATCACCAGCTTCTAACTCTTTAAATGTCAGTCTCCTTTCAAGAAGGAACAAATTACAGTGGCTTTTGACATGGGATACCTTTACTAAAATTCTTACTAACTTTGACGTGCTACATCAAATACCTACCTAGGTACCTACTACTAATCATTTAAGGCGAGACAAAAACATACTCACGGGTCGATCATTAATGTTAACCCGAACTTGCCTAGATTTGTCCGTGGATGGGTGACCATTCATCAAATACCGAGTTTCCTCCATAGCTCGGAAAGTACGTTAAGCCGTTGGTCCCGGCTGTCATTTGTAGATCTTTGACAGTCGTTGCAGGTAGTCAGTGGTCCGAAGTCTGACAACCAGTCTCGCCAAGGGGTACCGATCGTATTACCCAATACTAACTGGATTGTGGAGGACAGATACGCAGTCGCTCGATGTAAAATACTGGTATTCAGTTGCATCCGATTAGACTAGAAGCCGACCCCAACATAATTGTAAAAAGGCTAGGTAGATGATGGTAACATTTTCACAATAAAACGGGCATGTTAGCCCAGAACTCACCAGACAATCTCCTATAGCACATAGCCAAGAACTCTCATGTTAGCCCAGAACCCTCCTATACCAAGATACCAAGCTAGAGGCACCGAAAAAGTATTGTACTTCTTCTGGGGCGGTAGCGCACCCCCTGACTTTTATAAAATAATTTACAAAAAACATTTTTCAAAATAATATTAGAACAAGAAGCTAACCTATCCGAGGCGGAATCCTTAAATTATCGAATGTTCATCACCTTTTTGTCTCCCAGGTTACCGCCCCCAAAGACCCGAAGTTGATCCCGATTTCCCGGAACTCGGCTCCTTACCAGCAGGCCCGTCCAGCCACCACTATAACAGTCAGCACCAGCCTATTGTAACACCTTTTAACATTCATACTGGCAATTACTTCGGAGGTATTCATGATGGTTATCAGTTAAGTAGCAAGCTCAAAAGGTACCTGGGCGAAGAAAGGAAAGCTGGAAAAAGGATCAAAGACGATGAAAAGTCATAGTTATTTAGTTATTACGTATAGTAATTTAGTACATTTTTAATATTTAAGATCTGATTTTACTGTTGCACTGATTTATATTATTAAAATTTTTGATAAATTGAATTTGGTCTTTACTTACGAAAACCTACCCTTTATTATTTCATTTGAATAGCCAAGTAAAACAACTGCAATTGGTAATTTGCGTTAGCGATAGCTGATCTTAAATTACTCACTAGTTTTCTAGAGATTTTTAAGAACAGGCGTTCACAAAATACCTTCCACCTAATTACTGGATTGAAGATAAGTTATCGCTCCATGTAAAATACTGGTATGCAGCTGCATCAACTTAAACTAGGAGCCGACCCCAACAAAGCTGGAACAAGGCAGATTATGACGAGCCAAATCACAAAATCCTGATGTCGCATTTTTGTTACACCTAAAGGACGGGAAGGGGATATTTTATCCCAAGCAATGATACATCTGTTTAAAATTGCATACCACCTTGTTACCTGATACCAATCTGGCATACATTAGACTCTTCGCGTTACTACATTAAAAACCAGTTCGGCGATTCGCTTCGTTGAACCTATTTCAATAATTTCGAATCACAATGCTTCATTCTGGCACAAATAAAACGACGGTATGAATAACTTATTTGAATATATTACATCATAAAGAAATAATCATTTAAATACATTTAATATTTTGATAACTTATTGGTCAAGTATGACTTGGGATGCAGGTTAAACAGCTATCGAAGGTACAGTTTTATCCAAGGTCAGCGGTTTCGGTCAAACTATACCTTGATACCTTTCCATGATTTAGGATAATAATATTTTCGTTATACGATACCTTAATAACATTCGATACTAGTCTACCTAAAATATCCTTGGCACGTCTATTATTCCAATTTATACCATACTACAATGACATAAGAGTCATATGACGCAAGCCTCTTCTTTACTAGTTTCTAGGGTAGCCTCCGCTGTTCGTCCGTCCGTCTGTCTGTCAGCGGGCTGTATCTCATGATCCGTAATAGGTAGACAGTTTAAATTTTCACAGATTTCTTTTGCCTTTATAACAACAAATAATAAATAAACCATTAAAGGGGGCTCCCATACTGGTACGGAGCCCTTCATGCGCGAGTCCGACTCGCGCTTGGCCGGATTTTGATTAACTTCATTACGATCTTAGAATAATTTGCTTTCTTTTCTTCACTATAAGAACTACAGTCCTTTACAAAAAAATTACCTCTGACAGCAGCAACCTTATTCCAACGAACATAAAGAACAAAATCACTAAATAAAATAATTGTGAAACGACTTTCCACTCTTAACTAAAAACCTGTTCGCTAGCTACTGCTCCAAGCCAGTTGACCAACATTCAAATTAACAAGAAAAAATATGCATATGTCGGATCCAGTCATTAGAATGGGCATAAAATGAATCGCAAATGCGCTGGTAGTGACGTCACGCGACCTACTTACAAGTCTACCCACACCACAGCGTGCTTCTACAGAGTCCTGATGTTTACAGCTCGAGGCGAGGACTATAGTCAATGTCTGATCGCAGCGGAGTTGAGACGTCCTGGAACTGTACCCGATTCATTGTGCCCCGTGTTATTTAGTTAATTTGTAATCTCAAATAATTTGTTAGTTTAATAGAAACAGTGTATCGCACCCAGTGTATTTTTATTGCACGAAACCCATCGTCTGCCCACAAGATGTACGAGCCTAATTCCTGACATATCCGACACATAAATAACAATCATAATTACACTACGAGCCACTGAACCAATCAGAGGAGATGGAATTGAAGAACGAAGCTGCCCCGGAGCGTGCGTTAGCAAAGTTGATGGGCAAAGAGCTCGTCATCAGATCTGATATGTCAGACCTCGACTTGTTGGGGCTCGATGATACGGGCTTCTTCTTTACCTGCGAAAATATAGTTTTATTAGGGAAATTGAGTTTACAAATTGATTGTAGTTTAAAGTGATTTTGATATCATAGGTTAAAGGAGAATGGGCTTCGAAGTATGGGCATCTGCCCCAAGGTTCAATAGCCATAAGATATACATAATTGAAAAGAGCTTTTTAAGAAGAACCTTTGCTACTAACACGACATTTGGCAATTCGCAGTCCGTTCGGAGTTAATGAGGTAACCAATAGCAATAAGATATACACCATTAGATCGAGCTTTTCTATAAGAACTTTTGCTACTAACATAACTTTTGCTAATTCGCAGTCTGTTCGGAGTTATTCACCTAAATAAGTCACTAGCTGGACACCGAAGTTAAGACTTAACGTACAACCAATTAACAGTTTTCGGGCAACTTATAGTCATAATAAATACTTTATTGGATAGAGCTTTTCAAAAAGAACTTTTGCTACTAGCACCACTTTTGCTAATATGTAGTCTGTTCGGAATTATTAACCTAAATGTGTGTCTCAGTGAGCACCGAAGTTAAGATTTTCTGGGCAATAAGATATACACCATTCGAAAGAGCTTTCCATGAGAACATTTGCTACTGTACAACTATTTCTAATTCTTAGTCTGTTCGGTTTTATAGATCTAATTAGGTAGTTGATTGGGCACCGAACTGTAGCTCTTCCCTGACTCTGAATCAAGAAAAGTTGTCAAAACAAGAAATATTCTTCTTGTTGTGATCAATTCATTAATACATATGTTAACGCTATTGGGCGTTGGGTTAGTATTATCAATCTGTCCCAGCTACTGTTACTGTAAGGATTTGCTCCTAAAGAGCATTTAAGATGTCAATATTTTGAAATTACGTTGATAGGCTTATAATATGATGTTTGAAACGTACAGTATCAATGAAAGTTAATTAAATTAACGAAATAAAAACAGTATTTAATCTTACTTAAGTTTTCATATTTAGAACTCTGTAGCTCCTCTTTGACTCTGAATCGAGAGAAGTCGCCATCAAAAAAATGGATTTATCTTAATCGCTATTGGACGCTAGGGCAATTTTGCCCATTCTCCTTTGATGAAGGAAATTTTAAATAATAATAATAATAATAATATTCCACAACTATCACACAACGCCGTCTAGTCTCAAGCTAAGCAGAGCTTGTGTTATGAGTACTAGACGACTGATAAACATACTTATATATTTCTAAATACATACATATATAGATAAATTACACCCAGACACAGAACAAATGATCATGCTCATCACACAAACATTTGTCCTGGGTGGGAATCGAACCCACGACCTCCGGCATAGCAGTCAGAGTCACTGACCACTAGACCAACAGGCCAGTCAATGCCGTAGGAGGACTTGAGAGCTGATTTGAAACGTGCGCCTCAGCTCCAAAAGTGCAAAATCCAACAGCCTCAATGTCCCTCACGAAATTTCAAATTTCTACCATCGATTTGTGTGTGATTATAATGCTCTCGACTAGTTTAGTATCTTGAATGTTTAATGTTTATTTTCTGCGTGGTGGTTTAATAATCTGTTTACGTGTTCTGCGTGCTTGAGTTTGATATTTCACAATATACAGGAAACATTTATAAAACAAATGATGTTTGTTTTACACAGTATTATGACACCATTTAACAAAGTTAATCAATAATAAAGAAAAATAGCACCAGTTATAATAAACAAACTAACACTCAATCGCTCTTGAAAACACAGGTGTTTGCATACCACTTTTTATGAAAACACATGTTAGATTATTTATTAATCACACATTAACAAAGAAAACTGGTGTACAAAACATTGTGGCCATTAGTATAAACAAAAACTTATTTAATGCCATTAGTACGTGATTCACAAGATAGAAAAAACTAGGAAGCTAAGAACAATGGTTAACGGATTATTGTCTAATATTAGAATATTAAGTGCAAATAAACTTAAATCACTCATACCAGTTCACAGTATGAAGAAATCTTCATTCTGAACAATAAATTAACATAGTTCAATTCTTAAAGCAATATTAAAAGAAAAATACGGTCTCTTGGCAAAAGACTACTGACACCCCAACCTATAGCTATAAATATTAAGTACTCCTGGTATTTTTCCGTGTTATTGTTGCAAACTTTTGTCGGCCTGTACATAGGAGCCACAACATAATGGTCATGATTGTGGCTGAATCCCCTATTCGAGTATGCACTGAACGCATAATCAACCTCGTATTATTGCTTTACCATCTTAAGGCTGAATGTTACTTGCATTGTGTTACTGAATTAACCAATGTAACACTTAAGATTAAACCAGAAAAAATCTCCCAGTAAAGTGAAGGTTTCAAGCAATTACGAAGTCAACTATACGTAGGTACACTTAAGTATCGCTTCTCGAAGACCCAATTTTATACCCTTAGAGATCTACGTTTTGGAATGTGCAACTACAGTACGTTCACAAGTCATTATACCTTGTGACAGGGACTGTAGCTTCATCCTTTTACTTTTGACATTCAAAAGTCCCTGAAATAGTCTAATTCCAATAAATGCTTTGAGTTTGAGTTTAATACACCCCAATATTTAATCAAACTCAATATCTAACAAAATAAACATTCACGTTTCTTATCAAAAATACTCACAGGCTTATCCTGCTTCTTAAGATGGCTAGGTGGGGCAGCTACTGGCAGTAAAGAGAACCAGTGGGAGTCTCCAGAAGCCAGGAGAGCTGATGCCTTGTCTCCTGTTCCTCCTGATAGGACAGGCTTGGTACCGATGAGGGCTGTCAGTTGACCGTGGTGAAGGATCAAGCTGCCTAGGAGAGTCTGTGAGGGAAGATTGTATATCCATTTAAACTGAGACAAACTATGGTGTAAATTATTGTCATTGACCTTAAATGTAGGGCAAGTTAAGGTCCAGAATCGCACGGCTCTTCATGTTTTGTCAAATATTGACCTGTTATATTATGTGTGTTGTGTGTCCCTCCCACACACAGAGAATTTTGAGCTGTCCTCATGTGACTGTTGTAAAACTAATAGATCAAGCTACGAGGTCAGGGTTGTCAAAAAGATCAATCGATTTACTTTCAATAAAATTAAGTGCTGTGAGGTGGTTTTAACCAATGAACGGTTTGGTAATTTCGCACTAGCGCCATCTCGTTGCTTGATGAAGAACAAATGTATGATTAATACGTTCATGATCGATTTAAGTTAATTATTAAACCAAAGAAGTTGACAAATCCGTAAAAAAATGAAAAGCATGACCCAACAAAATATTGTTTGAAATAAAACCGTACATGGTTTTATCTTATAAATAATATATACTAACCTGAACTCTCTGCACTGATCTCTTCAAGCTGGTCTGTATATATTTATAGAACACATCATAATCAAACGGATCAATCTTCTGCCTCAAAAAGTCGCAAATCTTTATCGACTGCTCCGTAAATATCTTGTTCTCTCTAGGAACTAACAACAGCGTCAAATGCCGAACATCCATGAGTAGTTGAAGCGCACACCTCTGATTTATGTCTGTCTCGTTCTCTTGTATGACTTTGTCGTAATGTGCAAAGGTGATAGCAGTAACTTTTTCGATGAAAAACGTGTGCGTGTCTATTGGTAAGGTGTGTGGAGCCACTTCGTCTAGTATTCGGCTGGTGGCGTATAGGTACTCTTGCAGTTTGAGAGAGGGTCCTGCTGGCACCTTTATTGTAGACTCTATTGGATTGCCTTCTTCATCTTTTTCTGTGATTTTGATGACGTCCCATTGCTAAAGAAATAAAATAAGCTTATGAGGTAACTTTAATGTTTTTTGTGTACTAATCCTTACCACTATCTTTAGGTTTAACTCATTTTGTTTTATTTATCTATTGTTTAGCTATTTGTGAAAACCTGTAATTGGCTTTATTTTTGTTATTAACGAAACTATTGTGTCTGCCTAGCTGTAAGTTTTCCGAAAATGATAAAATAAAATAAATGATTTTTGGAATAAGTAATGAAGGTATTATTTTTCATTCTGTTGCATAAGAAATAGTGTGTGACTTAAGAGTAAGAGTGAGCCGGATGAATGAATAGTAACTTACCATCATCAAATAATCAATATTCGCTTCCAGAGTAAATGCTTGCGGCAAACCTTTGGTCAAGTCCTCAACCTTGGCCACCGCGATATCCACCCACTTGCCCCAACAGAACTGACAGTTCTCCTTCAACACCACACATAGATCATTCCACCTCTTCAAAGCATTATCGTCTATATTGATGACACCTAAACTGTCGCGCTCTTCAGGAATATAGCATTTGCGTAGATGTGGCATAAGGGTGGAAATCGCTTGCGTAAAACGCGCGCTGTATATGGCAGTTGTCTTCTTTTGTATTTCAGTGGATTGTAAGGTGGATTCTTCGAAGCATGCCTTGATGTATTGTAGCATGCTGGGGAGAAGGGTATTTATTGTATAAAGGTTTTCTAGAATTTCATTCGAATCAATAAACATTTATTTGTTTAAAGATTAGATCAAATGACATGAAAGAAATAGGAAGTGTAGTTGACGTTGAAAATCTAACTTTTCTTTGCTAAATCCAAATACCTCAAGGAAAAATTGCACTTTAATATTATGTTATTAAGTCACCTCATAATTACACGTGCAATAATCAACGTACCTCTGTATATTGCTATCAGAGACATCTCTCAAATACATCTCGATCAGATGTTTATCGCTGTAGATCTGATCGATATCGTCCTCGTCTTCGTACGCAAACAGGAGCTTATCTTTACCGGACAAACTTTTCTTATCTTTGTACAGGTACACCCTCAGATCTTCTAGAAGTTTCTGTAGTTCGTCGTCTAAGCTTTGGCATAGTTTTTCTAAGGTCGGTGTGTATCCGCGGTCTTGGCGGGCCATACCTATGAGAAACAGAAAGAGTTAATCCGTTGCCCGTTTTCACAAACACTGTTTGAATTTCAAGTCTTTGAAAATCCAACATTAACCTAATGTTTAAAGAAACTGATAAAGATGATTAGTATTGATTGATATTAGTCACAGGCAAGCATGCGTAGCTTGAGACACATCACAGCTAGATGGTCCAATGATTTTTAAAGACGACTGGAACAGCATAGCTGAAGATGGTGGAAAACCGGGTGTTGTGGCACTACTTCGTAGAGACATGGGCAACAGTGGATAGGCTGATTTGTTAAGATAGAAGAGATAGTAGTTAGATCGATATGATTAGAACTTCCTATTAACACACTTTATACTCTGACAGACGAAGTCTATGTCCCTTTCTACATGTTTTTATCTATGACTAGACGCAGCAGTTTCACCAGCACTTTTGTCTTGCATAATACCTGTAATATGATTGTAAACAACAAACTGGAATTCCAATAATTGGAACGCTATTCTGGGATTGGCCTTGCGCTGTCACCGTAACACCCAATCAATAATTGCATATCAACTCAGAAAGATTGCACAAGCAGTGGACTAATCATTCACTGAAAAAGTACATTCCTGCATAATCAAGTTTATCTTAAAAGATGAAAGATATAACTTAAGCTATACAGATGGCGCCGATCAGAGATCTTTGTCATGATGAATGGAGCGCAGCGTATCTATTGATGGCGATTAGACAACACTGATGCGTGAGCGATATGATCTTTAATATAATATCATCAGGTTTACATCGCAATCGGTGATTAATAATCACCAACACTGCTATCGTAATCACTGATAGTTGCAGTTATTGATTATCATAATCACTGATTATGATCGTTTTTCCGTAGTCTTTGGTTTAAGGGTTTTTTGGGGATTAGTGGAAATACCGACTGTTTTAGCAGTATCATTATTCGAAGGGAAACGTTTACGGACCGGGTAACACATGGGCCAAAAATATAATCGAGCCATAAGTACGCCAATTCACTCGTGCAACTATCACCCATTTCAGGTCTTGCTCAGAAAAGGTATATTTAGTGCAGGCCTATACGCGCGTACAGACTACTTTTAAATTTTGATCATGTCTCGCCCTTGGCATGTTGTTCCATCCAGTACACGTGTATATTGGTATGCTCGACATCCGAGCTTTCAGGATTAAGTCTAAGCCTTAAGTATGCAGGAAATTCCCGCAGTTACATCCTTTTTGTATGTTTATGTTTGCGCCATACTAGTAACTGATGCTTCCTCACCAGCAACTGTGTTGGGGAATTACCGAACCTGGTTTACAACACAAATTGTACCAACCTAATACTATGATTTTTCGCAATGGGCAGTGACCTTTTAAGCGCCACCGTACAAGTACGTGACCAAGCACTGAAACTTCTCGACCCTGAGCGCCGGTCCCCGGACGTGATAAACAAAATCATATCATTTAAACATTGTTGTTTATAACGTAACCATCGATAATTTCCATTTCCGAGAAATAATCGTGCCCATAATCAAAGAGTAAGTCCTTAAAATATGTAGAACA
Source organism: Noctua fimbriata (assembly GCA_905163415.1). Lineage (NCBI taxonomy): Eukaryota > Metazoa > Arthropoda > Insecta > Lepidoptera > Noctuidae > Noctua > Noctua fimbriata. Next base: position 3,281,742 of record LR990942.1, on the reverse strand, counting down.
AATTTCGATAATTTTTGACAAATAATTAATAGACTACTGTGTTACCCGTATCATAGACAAGATAAAGTTTAATGTCATAATACCTACTCATAATCGATCAGTGTCGCATGCACAGCTTACTTGCGGCACTGAACTTATCAATACTGAGAAATGAATGACGGTTATCACATATTTGTTCAGTGGACATTCTTTAACTGCATGTAGGTAAATAAAATTAATTGATAGCGTAAAATGAATAAAAATAAACTGAATAACTTTAAAACCTCTTTTGGAATCGGTGCTTCCTTGTTTAGGGAAATTATTATTCCAAATAAGAAATTGTATTATATGGAACAGTGAAAAATCAAAACAGCGCAATAACACATTAATGAGTGAAATTAATCCGTAATTACCAAAATATCTAAACAGAAAAATCTCTAAGAATTATCAATGATCAATTATGAAAAACATGTGTATTCGTGTATTGATGAGTAATTGAAACTAATTGCATTCCATCGCCACAATCTCTATCGACAATTACAACAATCGACATCATATCTTAATTTTATATAGCCAATTCAGATAGAAGATTACTTTTTATTGTATTTGTTAATTGCATTTTTTACTAATTTCGACATATTTTCCCAATTCAAGTAAAGCAATGATGCTTTTATAAGATTTAATTCCCAACTCTGTTGACAGTTCATAGCTACGAGTTTTGACACACAATGACAGTTCTGCACGGGTAGCCTCACAGTCGTCAGGTTCATATTACCTGGGATTTAATTTCGATTAAGATATAAAATCGACTTAGGCTTAAGAAAAAGTATGGACTCCTCTAGTAACGTAAGTAATTACGGATGCGTTCAAAGTTAGATATTTTAAACTGCGTTCTATTAATTAAAGTAGTTTTTTTTAATCTTTTGAACGCCATTGTCACATCTACGTGACAAGCAAGCGCGTGCCCTGTACGCCAAACGACGCAGATATGTGACAAAAAGTTAGGTGAAATTGTGGCTTGGCGTGGAGGGCACGCGCGTGCGTTTATGCTCTGGCATCCAAAAGGTTAAAAGGATTATCTATATTTTCACTGCTTTTAAAAATAAACTGATGTTATCCGATAATTACATTAACAATGCACTACATATTGGTGACAGTCTCATCTCGGGACCAATTTCTGTTTATTCTTAGTCCACAGTGACCATTATTCTTTAGGTAAAAACAACTTAACATTTCAGTACAATCACAAAGGACTAAAGGACCATGGGCATTTTTCTAGAAACTCTGGGCGTAAGACCAACATAATTTAAATATATCTCAAATAATAGCATATGATTAGGACTTCAGTTCATTCTAAAACAACAAATACCTGGGACGAACAGAAATAGAACCACTTGAAATATGTTGCCTTTTTCAGAACTTTGCTACACACCTATTGACCTATTATTCAAACTTATAATAGACGTACATAGGTTAACAAGGGGGTTCCGTAATACAACCTATACAGTCCTTAGTCAATTCTAGGACATTCAAGGCCTTGCTCAGGTAATCGGGTTAGTTACTATGGGCTTAATTTTCGCAAAATGTTTTCTAAATGATCTACTTTAAAAACATAATTATGACTGTTTTAGTCAAATCTTCGACAAAATACAGGCAAGAATGTTAAATAGGCTGTAAGTAGCTCTGGTCTCCGGAGACTTTGGTAGTTGTCGCAATAGTATGCATTGGAGAACTTAATGTGAGCTATGATTTGAGATATGTTTCAATTCTGATGAACTTAGGCTCATTTTGACCACGACCCTTTATAACTTTAAAATAAAAACTTACCCTTCATCAACGAATTCATGACTTTAATAACGTCAGCCCTGGACTCGATCACCGTCTCTCCTATGAGGTCTTTCCACACAAACCAGTTGATATCAGCCTCCTTTTCGACGTCACTGTCTGAGGATACCTTGGTCAAGTCTATGAGGAGTTGCGTTTTGAACGCGTCGTAAACTTTGTCCCATCGGCTGTCGATGATCGCTTGGACGCGAGAGGTCAAAAGAGGTTGGTAGTAGTGGCACCATACGTGGACTTCGGGTATGTCTAGTGAGGTGCATATTGTTGACCAGTTTTCAGGTGTTTCTGAAAAAGAAATCATGAATGGAGTCGTGGAAACTAGGCGAATTTATTTAAGTGACGTCTAGGGCACGTATCACCACTTTTTCTAGCAAGTTTTACTTTAATTTTACTTCAGTGTGGGAAAGAGATGGAGCTATACGGGTCGTCTAGCTCCGTCTCTTTTTCACACTAAAGTAAGATTAAAACAATACTGCTATAAGATCATGGTTCACAACCAGGATGGTGAATTTAATTACTACTTATAATGTTGCTGGGGCGGGGCCTTATAGTCAAGAATAAAAGCCATTACGGTACTGGTGGGAGAAAGAGATGGAACTATACAGAGCGAACAGTCCTATCCCTTTTTCGCAACAGAGTAATGATAGCTGCAACGCTTTGCCCATAATTGTGGTATGGTTACTTTCGGTTAGTTTTATGTGGATTCGATTCCACCAACTCTAAACTATAAGTTTTTTTTCTGATCATACAGAAAACAGATCCAAAAATCTATTGAGTGTTTGTGGCCACAGAGTACGAAAGTTAAATATAAATAATTCCCAGAGAAAGTAATTAATGATAATAGGGACTATTTTCCAGCTTAGAAGAACAATTTAGCCAAAATATAACCATATAAACCACACTTACCAATCTTAAAAGCCTCTTCCCGAATCTCGTGAAGTACTTTAACCCTGGTAATATTCTGCAGCAAGATCTGCACATTAGTTTCTATGTAGGACTTGACCCACACATTCCAGTCCTGAACACTTTTCGTTATCTCCGTCTTGGCTAGAGGTTGCACTTCTTTGTTTGATGACAACCTGGTAATCAATAAAAAAAATGTATGTTGTGAATATCTTTTGTTGAATTTTGTATAGGTTTTTACACGGTAGAGATATGTACCAAAGGTTTGAGCTTTTCATAAACAGAAACATTCACATTTAATAGCAGGTTTGGAGCTGACGTAGAGCAGCAGTTCTCGCTGTTAAACTAATATCAAGTTTGTGAACACCACCACCACCACCGGAGGAGGTGCCCGGTGCCGGTGCCACTAGTCCGGTGGTGTACCACTTGCATCTTTCAAGCTGTGCAGGTAGCAGTAGCGAAGGGTCAATTTTTGTAAGAGGCAAATCTTTAATGTGATTATATTATTTGTCTATAGAATACTGACTGTGCCATTTTTCAAAGGGAAGCCGGTAGGAATCGAGTTCTTTGGGACCTTCGCCACTGGCAGGTAGCTACATACTTGTCTAACTCAATTTGAGTTCATCGACACGTAAAGAAGAAGAAGAAAATAATGTAAACACTGTTTTAAGCTTTCACGGTTTACAACTAAACTTGTACTGTCACTTACGGGATATCTTCCGTGATTGAGCGCCGAAATATCGGGAGCTCAAAACAATGAACAATCACGGAAGATATCCCGTAAGTGACAGTACAAGTTTGTGAAAATAATGTATTAATGTCTTGGCTGCTTTGATATTCTCGTGAACTAGTGGAAATTATCTGTTTGCTTTTATACATTCGTGTCAGTTGATTTTGATGTTTTATTGACGAAGGGAAGGTTTTTATGGTTTTAATTTCTGTTGGGTTGCTTAAGTTTCAACTCTCTAGAAGTAAGACGGTCGCGGGATCAGATAGCTGTAATATTTAAAATTATTAGAGGGATTATCGATGATCCTGATCTGCACAATAAAATCTGCAATATTTTTGTCCCAGACAATTACTGTCGTGGCAGAAAACACCGGTCACTGGCTGTTCCAAGTAGCCGTACTATTGCACACTCTAAGTCACCTATTCCTCGGACAGTAGCCGCTATTAACGCTCTCCTGGACTCAAACACAAGTCTTGATATGTTTGCGGATGAATGGAAGGTGATACTATCAGAATGCTTGATTTTCTGTGAAAAGAATGCATGACTGGCTCAAATAAATTAAATGTTAAATGTTAAATAGTGTAATTGGCTTCGGCCGTTCTATTTAAAAATAAATAAATAAATAATAAATAGATAAACACATGGGATGTTTGACTTGAAAGGTCCAACTTTAAATTGTGAACTACAGGTTACTTAATTACCTGCATAATTAATTTATAAAATGTTGACTTCAACCATACCTACCTATAGTTACAGATGGCCGGAGGCAGTATTTTCAAAGACGATGGATCACTGAACTTCACTAATTCTATTAATGGCTGCGAATCTCTTTTGAATAAGTCCTGTAACTTCGCTAGGACAGCGCCACCGTCATTATCTGTAAAAAAAAAAAAAAAAATTATTTGAAATAGGGACTTACATCATGCCTATTAGTTGTTTAGCATATATGGTTAGTGCTTAGCTAGCTGCTAAGAATAAATTTACTACATTTACAGTTGAGGCATATCTAAAAACCTAAACTATTACTAGCCTTTGTTTAATTTACATGAACCTTATTCTCATGCCATAAGGTTCCGATTAGTATAAGCGAAACTTTCATGAGCATGTGTTTTATACAAATATGAATCTTGTTCGCTTAACTTGACCAATTTAACTTACCCGCAAAACAAGAGTACACCAGCACAACAGTTTTCAACACAATCTTGACTCCATTAACGATTTTATCTTTAATCTGTGCTTTGACGTCTCCTTCTAATATTTGTGCCAGGTCAAACTGCAGTGTGGACTTCAGACTACTGTTACTGTGCAGACCTATCAAAGTGTTGAGGAGTTCCACCATGGACTGGGAGTCAAGGAGGTATAGGCTGACGAGGCAGGAACAGGCAACCTGAAATAGGTATTAATAGTTTTGGTCAGCTGAAAATAATGAATTTTGGAGCTGCCTCAGCACAAGCAAGTATTTAGTCCTTGACAACAGATGAACTTCAAATTATTCTCAAGTCATTGGCATGCAGATAATATAGACCGAGGTCAGGTAGGTCAAGAAAAACAAATATAGAGATATTTTTTTAATGTTGAGGGGACACCAGGAATTTCTCCTGTATTGTTGGTGCAACAAACATTTAAACTCACATACACAAACAGCCAGACCCGGAACAACTACCTATAGGAAATTCAAATACACTGTGAGCTAAATTAGACTGAATCGGAAATCAATCAATTCAGTCTATACACACTCCACAATATCCCTACTTCCTCCATCCTTAAAAATATCTGGGCTGATAATAACGTTGTGATATCATACCTCAACACTAATCTCGACATCCTGCAGCTTCTGTCGGCACACATCTATAATGGTCTGGTTGAAGTTAGCGATGGAGTTCCACTGCTGCTGCACCAGTCTCTGAAGGGACTGTATCCCAGGCTTTACGTTCTTGCCTCCTATTTGCAGCTGCAGTCCTGGCAATAAAAATTGTTGAATTTATCTGGTGCAATGAACAGTTACAACTTATGGTGCCTCAACCAATATGATGGCGTGGCTCCTACCCTGCTCTTTGTGCACCTGCTCTTTGAAGCTAATAACTTCAAAATAAGTATGATACATGGTACATGGTATGGTATGGGATCGTGGATTACATCTTGCCTGTTTTTTAATGCAGTATGTATGAAGTAAACCTTAATTAGATTAATTTAGGTATTAACAGTCCGCGAACCTGTAGTAGACCTCCATACTGACCATATATAATACTACTGATACTGATTCATAGTCATATACATAATCCACTAATCCATAAGGACACAGCGAGTCCCCGGGCAACGATGCAGCGGATGAACTAGCTAGAAGGGGATCGAGCATGGCAGCAATGGCCCGAATCCATCTTGCCACTTCCTTTCGGGTACCAACGCATACTGGTAAGGAAACGAACCATTGAACAACACCACAAACTGTGGCTAGACCACGGTGAGTGCAGGCAGGCCAAGGAAGCACTTCCTACTATCGACGGCCGCTTAACAAAACGGGTACTTCGGCTAACCAAATTACAGCTGCGTAGTGCTACAGCCGCCATCACTGGACACGGTTCTTTTAACAAACACTCTTTGCCATTGGAGTCACTGACAGCCCCCTGTGCCGAGCTTGCATGGAGGCAGACGAGACAGCAGCCCACGTGCTTCTACACTGCCCCGAGGTTGCCTCATACAGGGCAAAGTACTTCGGTAACCCAGGTACTCTCCGCAGGATTGTCAGCAACATCAAGGCGCTGTTGGCCTTTCTCGGGGAAGTGGGGTGGATCGAATAAATATTCCCACCCGCACGCTAAATACGCGCTTTGGACGTGGAGTTGCGGACACCAGTCCGTTATACAATAGAATACAATAATGCACTATGAAGGTTTTATAGGAGGCATGTTTCTCATTATTGGTAATGTTAAAATGTAATAATAGTAATGCTACACTGTAGAGCACAGTCAAATAATTATTCTATGATGATGACGTAGAACTTAACACTTTAAAGCTGCCACAATGTATTCATAAACTGTATAATTTAAATTAATTATGTTTCCTTTAGAAACCAAACCTGGCTTTTTTTTATCAAATGACTCTCTGGGCGGAGTGGAATGGAGTGTCAGACGTGCTGATTAAAACCCATCCAGGTACTTTCTTTGCCCTTGGTGTTCCAGGGCCGCGGTATTTCTTTCGAACAGTCCCGCAGCCCCGGTGGGCATCGGCCCTTGCGGACCCCATTCTGGTAGCTGACCTCTCTTTGAGGCGCGCGTGGAACACGAACGCGCCGTCGACACGACTTGTCGTCGTTAGACGGCCGGACGGCGAGCTAGCCCATTACTCACCATCCACAAACCAAATCTACTTTACCTGTATTAACATGCCTGGCCATAATGAACAACTGTGTGGCTTTCACATAGTCCTCTTTCTCAATACTGATCCATATCTTTTCAGGGATTTCCATCAACAGCTTCACTTGGACGGACAAACTGTGTACTGGGTTTGTGTTGAACTGAAAACTACAAATTAAAGAAAATATATAGTAAAAGAAATATATAGCTGAGAGATATGATCAATAATGATTTTATTATACAGGGTGTAACAAGACACTTAACGAAGCCGTTAACTAAGCATTATGTACATCAAACTTAGTAACTTTACGCAAAAATAATTGCTGGGAAACTACTTTTTTTGGGGGTGAAAAATCACATTTTACGGTAGGACTCAATGTTACGCACTCAAAACATTGTGGTGATGGATGGATTGAATACTATGGTGGTTGTGGAGGTGTTTACAGTAAAAATCTTATATGAAAACATGTTTTAACATAAGATTTTTACTGTAACTAAAAGGTAATGTATCGAACAAAAATATGATCGCAATGACGGGGAGAACAAATAGCTTTCGGCTTCGGTAAGGGTCTTGTTACACCCTTTATTGAGCCTGAATTGTCCTTCTGCACAGCAAAGGCCTGTCTTATTTTAATTCTTCTGATCTTTCAATGGTCTGCAAAAGCTCAGTTCATAGATTGAGCTTGTCACCTCAAGATTGGTCCATACCTTTCCTATCAGTGAAAATCGAGCTGACTCTTATGTTGTTACAAAATTATGTTACTTTAGATTAAGTAAATACCTCTGAGCTTTTGATGGTTTGTCATCAATTTTGAAGCCCACCAAATGCGTATTGTGTAAGTTTTTGCAAGCGGCCATCATATCACCAATGTGGTTCAGAGTACTGCCAGTAGTCTCCTTCATCTCTTCAATTGTGTCTGCTGCATGGATCAGATCTCTGTATCGCTCACTGAAATATTTTGATTAGATTTCTGTCAATAATAACATTATTGGATGGCCAACTACTATATAAAGCTTATTGTTTCTAATCTCAGGTAATTTACAAACTTTAATCACTACTTCTTCTTCCGTCCGTATGGTGTCCGGACGTAAAGAATAGCACCATCCCATGTCTTCCCGTGGGTGTCGTAAGAGGCGACTAAGGGACTTACCAGAGAATGGGCAGCAGCGTTCTCTGATTTTACAACAACCATACTGCGATCGCCAACCCGCCTGCCAAGCGTGGCGATTATGGCAAAACCCCCCTAAATGACGAGCACAATAAAAAAATGGCCCCTAGTACCCGGCAGCCCGTCTACCCTCGACTATGGTAGCGGTCGAGGTTACGGCGTGGCAAGGGGTGCTAAGAATCTCCGGACGGGATCAGGCTGCCAATACCGACGACTTGACCTGGCAACATATAAGACGCGTACACTCCGGACCGACGAGAAGATAACGGAACTCGAAGAGGAATTGAGCAGGCTGCGATGGAGTATTGTGGGATTATCTGAAGTCCGAAGAGAGGGTGAGGACACGATAATCCTGAAATCCGGCAACCTGCTCTATTTCCGAGAGGGTGACCGGCAGTCCCAGGGTGGTGTTAGGTTTATCGTCCACAAGCCCCTTGTGAATAACGTGGTGAAGATCGAGAGTGTGTCGACCAGGGTGGCGTACCTTGTACTCAAAATATCCTCAAGATATTTGCTGAAGGTCATACAGGTCTACGCCCCGACCTCGGCACACCCCGACGACGAAGTGGAGACCATGTATGAGGATATTTCCAAAGCCTTGCATGGTTTCAAGACTCACTTCACCGTTGTCATGGGGGACTTCAATGCGAAACTGGGCAAACGAGATGGAGATGAGCTGCAGGTGGGGCAATTTGGGTTTGGAAGTCGGAACCACCGGGGTCACCAACTGGCTAGTTTTATGGAGAAGGAGGGCCTCTATATGATGAACTCCTTCGTCAAAAAGCGCGAGCACAGGAAGTGGACCTGGCAGAGTCCCGATGGTGCAACTAAAAATGAGATTGACTTCATCATGTCAACCAAGAAGCAGATGTTCAATGATGTCTCTGTGATCAATTCGGTGAAAACCGGGAGCGATCACCGCATGGTAAGAGGCACATTGAACATCAATATAAAGCTTGAAAGGTCTCGACTGATGAAGTCTACGCTCCGTCCAGCACAGATCCAGATCCAAAACCCCGAGAGCTTTCAGCTTGAACTCCAGAATCGTTTCGAGTGCCTAGGAAGCTCAGTGGACGAATACAACGATGGGTTCGTGGAAACTGTCCACACGACTGGGTCTAAATTTTTCAAGACACGTCGTGCACACAACAAAAAACTCTCTGATCATACTCTCGAGCTCATGAAGGAGCGGCGTGAGATGATCCTGCAGTCTTCAGATGAGGTGTGGAAATACCGGCAGCTCAATAGACGGATCTCTAAATCCTTGAAGAGCGACCTCCGCCGCTTTAATACCGAGCGTATTAAAGACGCTATTGAGCGGAATAAAGGCTCCAAGATATTTTCAAGAGATCTGGCTATTGGGCAGAGCCAGCTAACGAAACTGAAGACCGACGATGGCAGGATCGTATCCGCCAAACCGGAGCTGCTGAGGGAGATCGAGAGTTTTTATGGGCAGTTGTACACTTCAACTAGAAATCCTGTTGCAACTCTAGCTAACGACCCAAGAGCTAGACTGACCCGACACTATACCGAAGACATTCCGGATGTCAGCCTGTACGAGATTAGGATGGCTCTTAAACAGCTTAAGAACAACAAGGCACCGGGTGATGACGGAATTACGGCCGAACTCCTGAAGGCGGGTGGAAAACCGGTACTTAAGGCCCTTCAGAAGCTGTTTGATTCCGTCATACTCGAGGGGAAAACGCCGCAGGCATGGTGCAGGGGTGTGGTGGTACTCTTCTTCAAAAAGGGCGACAATGCCCGGCTGAAGAACTATAGGCCCATCTCACTTCTAAGCCATGTCTACAAGTTGTTCTCAAGAGTCATCACGAATCGTCTCGCGCGCAGGTTTGACGATTTTCAGCCTCCCGAACAAGCCGGATTCCGAAAAGGCTTTAGCACCGTAGACCACATACATACGCTGCGGCAGGTTATACAGAAGACCGAAGAGTATAACCTGCCTCTCTGCTTGGCGTTTGTGGACTATGAGAAAGCCTTCGATTCGATCGAGACTTGGGCTGTACTGCAGTCTCTCCAACGGTGCCAAATCGACTATCGGTACATCGAGGTGTTGAAGTGTTTGTACAAAAACGCCACCATGTCAGTCCGACTTCAGGACCAGACCTCAGAACCTATCCTTCTGCAGCGAGGTGTAAGACAGGGAGACGTCATATCTCCGAAACTGTTCACCGCTGCACTGGAGGATATCTTCAAGGTTCTGGACTGGAGAGGGCTAGGCATCAACGTCAATGGCGAGTACATCTCTCACCTTCGGTTTGCCGACGATATAGTGGTCATGGCTGAGACCATGGAGGACCTCAGTACAATGCTCGATGACCTTAGTAGAGCTTCCGAAAAAGTGGGTCTTAAAATGAACATGGACAAAACCAAAATCATGTTGAATACCCATGTAACACCCACTCCTATCAAGATCGGAGACTCTACACTCGAAGTTGTAGACGATTATGTCTACCTTGGACAAACGATCCAGTTAGGTAGGTCTAACTTCGAGAAAGAGGTCAATCGTCGAATCCGACTCGGCTGGGCAGCGTTCGGGAAGTTGCGTGGTATCTTCTCGTCCAACTTACCGCAGTGTCTCAAGACGAAAGTCTATGACCAGTGTGTGTTGCCAGTGATTACTTACGGGACCGAAACATGGTCGCTCACAATGGGCCTTATCAGAAGGCTTAAAGTCACCCAAAGGGCAATGGAGAGGGCTATGCTCGGAGTTTCCTTGCGTGATCGAATCAGAAATGAGGACATCTGCAAGAGAACCAAGGTAACCAACGTAGCCCGAAGAATAGCCAAACTGAAGTGGCAGTGGGCAGGGCACATTGCTCGCAGAACGGATGGCCGATGGGGCCGAAAAGTTCTGGAGTGGCGACCGCGAACCGGAAGACGCTGCGTTGGAAGGCCTCCCACTAGGTGGACCGATGACCTGGTGAAGGTTGCAGGGATCCGCTGGATGCGAGTCGCACGGGACCGGTCAATGTGGCGACACTTGGGGGAGGCCTATGTCCAGCAGTGGACGTCTTTCGGCTGAAATGATGATGATGATGAATCACTACTTATTCATAATTAAGTATGTATTGTGTTAGTAATTAAATTATTCTAATTCCAATATAGTTGGGAAAAGGCTCGGCAGATGAGTAGTGTTTCTTTTCATTAAGGGTTGGAGATGTAGCTCCATTATGGGTAAAGACCTCCTCCATCTTTTTCCAATTTCACGTTCTTTGGCAAGCCACGTTTTCACGTTATTTCGTTAGCCCATCTTTTACACCAACTACAAAACGTTGATGTTCCTATTTATAGTTAGCCTTCTGTGATTTGGATAAGCTTTTGAATAAGGAAAAGCAAAATAAGTGATAACAAAATTGTGCTATGAATATTCTCAGTTTAAAATGGTTTTATAACAATATTGCCACTTACCCAACCATAGCCCGCAATTCCTCCCTTTTCCTTTCAATTTCATATTGCAATTTCTTCTGTACCTGGTCTATATCACTAATGTAATGGGCTTGAAACAGTTGATCAGGAACTATGTCCAATAGGTTAGGCTGAGACATCTTCGTTTGATTCACGCTTTATCCTACTAACTTAGAAATTATAACACATAGCGACACAGCTCTTGCCGTTACGTGCACGCAGAACTAGAACCCAATATATAACAATTATTAAAAATGTAAACAAATCAGGATTATTTTGTTTTTACCAATTTGTGTTGCCAACACATCGGCTGTCAAAATTATCTTTCTGTCACTATCACTAATTTGTCAAATAATTGACATCAAAAACTTCGTTCTGAAATCATTATTGTGTTTTTGTTATAAAAAATCTCACAATTTCGTAAACTCTTATATAGATTAACCAGTCTAATCTAGTTTGGTTGCAGTCTTTTTAACCGTTTTCTAGTCCGTGTCGCTGGCACGAGGTTCTGTTGATTCAAAACATCGCACTTCGACGGCGCCGTCTGTGGGAGCGCAAGGTTTCCATTGATTGCATGATAGGAATAGACACAGTTGAGTGTTTGGTAACAAACAGCGAGATGGAACATAGTTTATGCACAACTCCACGTTTTACCAGTTTTCGATACAATTGCCCGCTTCCCCATGCAGACTGCGGTTGTGCCTGAAGTGGTCTAAATTATCATATTCATTAAGAACTGTTAAAAAAAAGGTTCAAACTTCGGAAAGCTGTTTCGGCTTAATTACAGCCCTTGCGGCACGAGGGTATTTTCGTGCAAATGGATTCGTGTGTCTAAAGACATTTCGGCTCTTTCGCTAGTTTGCTACCGCTCTGCAAACTTCTGGTGGAGCTATGCCTGCCAATGAATACAGCATCTATACCGAAGTCAGTTTAATGAAAAAAAAAAGTGTAGGTCCTTGTGTGGTCCAGCGTGAATTTTTCATTCAAAAGTTAAATATCCATTGGGCATTGCTTGTTGGTTTTGCGTAATTCGTCCCCACCTGACCATGAGATATATATTGCAACTTCTGGCATTAGGGTATCAGGACAAACATAATCAATAAAATTGAAGTGTCTGTTTGTAATATAAAAATAACAGCTTTTTACTGAATGCATGTGAAAATATACAGGATGGAATTGTTCAACCCCACCCGTAGGGAAAGTACTCTAAATACTGGAGATAACAATTATCTTTGACGTCAATTATTTATTAAAATAACGAAGATAAGAAGATTGCAATTTGCACAAACAAATTCGTGCAAATTGCAGTCTTCTTTCTTCAATTGTCAACTAGTAATAGTATGGACCTTTGAGCAAAGGTGCTTTATTATTGTGCTTATGCCATTGAATTTGTAAGTTTAGATTTTATGGTTTTCCTTTCATTTTATCATGTTTGCTAGAGAGATTTGATCCATATGATCGACCCTATCGATTGATGTCATAAAAGCACAGAATGTTATTTATTCGAATTTTAGTCGGTTCGATTCCCAAGTGTGACAAGTGAATTTTCGAAAATCTTAACTGCAGATTTGTATCTTTTTAAAAATAAAGGAATGTTGCCTTTAAGTAAAATTTGCTATCTCAGGTATTTAGAGTACTTTCCCTGGAGTGAGGTTGAAAAATTCCATCCTGTATACGGCACTTATCACAAAAAAAAAAATTTCAACTTTTATCTGTCTGTTTGTTCCGGCTTATCCGAAACTGCTAGACCTATTTTGATGGGACTTTTACTGGCAGATAGCTGATGTTATAAGGAGTAAATAAGGCTATATATAACTAGCAAGCCGCCCCGGCTTCGCACGGGTGCAATGTAAATAATACATAAACATATCAACCTTCCTCTTGAATCAGTCTATCTATTGCTGAAAACTGCATTAAAATCCGATGCATAGTTTAAAAGATATAAGCGTACAAACAGCGGGAGCGACTTGTTTTATACTATGTAAAGAAAAAGGGAAGTAATATTTTTTTATAATAATATCATGCGAACGAAGGTCGCGGCGGGCAACAGCTAGTACATAATAAAATAAAAACATTAAATATTTTAATCCACAAATCACAGGGTAATTGTTGTAGTTTTGAAAATAAGCCAGGATCCAAGAGAACTAAAGAAATAAAACTAGAAAGTTTTATCGAAATAATAAATATAATCAAAGTACATAATACGATTCAATTTTGCAGTAAAATAACAATTAGATGTTTGTAGTCAATCCAGTGTCGCATACTCGGTATACTTAAATGTCATTGAAGAAATAATATCACAATTTGCAGATCATTATAATAATGAAATTCATATTTTAAAGATTCGATTTGTATAAACTTTAAGTACAATAAAATATACTTTGATATAAAAATTTCAGTCAGATAGAAATCAAACTTCTTAATACATTATTGCAAGAATTCCAATGGAAATAATTTTATGTATTTTTTTTTTCATATAAACAGTCTGAACTCTGAATTTTTAACACTTATTTTCCAATTTCCCAGTTTGTGTTCGCAGAGAAACTACATTAAAATAAGGAAATATCCTTGAACTCGTCCAACTAAGTTTAGCAGGGACACATTTAAAAAATACTTCCAAATACCGCTCATAACCCACCACTTCTTAAATTGTCAACAATTTATTGAAGAAACTTCATTTGTTTTTGATAATTAAAATCTTGTTCACCTAAAATTGTAAAGCACGATTTTCTACTCAATATGAAATGTTTGAACAGGCACTATCTTTTTATTAATACACCAACACTCCGTTTTGGAGTCAATGTTAGAGCCTTCAGTATTTTGTACATTGTTCGTACTCAAAACGAGTTGTCGCCCTTAACTATCATACATTAGGAACATGAGTGGGGCCATCATTGGCCCCGCATAGAGACAAAATGCAAAGCCAGTGTGCGTATTTTGATGCTTTCTCATCAAATCAAAATAAGGACGAAAATTGACAATACGATACGCATAATGATCAACTCGCCACATTACCCAAATATCAGTCTGAAAGAACTTAAAACTCAGAATAATAAAATAAATACTCGTAATAAATGGACCATTCACGAAACCAAATTCAACTTGGAAAATTAATAAAAATGATTTTCTTATTTCATTATAAAAATATATAATAACACTAAAAATATCCATGTTTAACGGTGCAACATTGATCTATTTGTTACATTAAAATTACACTTAATTCAACCACCTTCAGTTGGTTGCACACATTGTTACATAATATAACACAATAAAATGCTTGGAAGTCTCGTTATTGCTGAATTTAATACTAATTAATAACTTTGCAACACTAAAATATAATACAAGTAAATTTTGAGATCGTCATGGCTGTCCTGGGCCAAACTAGATTGTTTTGATCGAAAAATAAGTATTTATAAATGCCACAATATATTGATAACCTTTAAATTGTGTGGTAAACCTTTATGGAAAGAAAAAACTATCTAAAATAAATAGATAGACTTATGGAAAGCAAAATCCTTCATATATTTCAATAAACATTCCACCAAAAGAGAAACTACACACAATTTTTAGCGGGGCATATAGTTATATAGCCGTGTGTTAAAGGAATATTTTATTTAGCAAGGAACTCACGAGAACAGTCTGATTGATATGAAACCGTCACTATTGGACTGGTAAACTGGTTATATTGTCCAGATCGTCACAGGCACAACACCTGGGTACCTCACCCAAGGGTCACTACTCTAACCTAACATTATAAAGAGAGACTGTGAGTTTGTTTTTACGCCTTACTATACTTTGACCAAGAAGTTTACAGGCAAAGGAGTCCTACAATATCTTACCAAAAAAATAAAGTCCTAGTCTAGAAGTAAGTCCTCTCACACTGCTGTCAATTTTTCTTCATCTAAATTAAGCTCTAAGAAAGTGGTTCACAAGCGATAGAGAGAACCTTCTTTAATTTTCAGTTTAGTATTTACTGTTCTGTGCGTTGCTGAGGATTGTATCCTCCGGCAACAGGCCTACTATCTTTGCCTATAAACTTTTTGATGCTGGCTATCTTACCCCATAAAAGCCACTCAACCCGCCGACATCCGTCGAACTATAATTTTATTATCTCCTTAATTAAAAACAGTAACAATGTATACAGCCAACTAAACCTCGATATAAAACCGCTCTCACTTCTCACTGGACCTCGATCAACGTACATTTATTGCCTATGACTTATGAGATTACTGACACTGACACTTCAGTACATCACTTCGTAGACAGTCGCCTTCTTGTCACCAGAACCCGTCACTATGAACTTATCGTCCGCTGATATATCACAACTGAGCACCGATGACGACTCCTTAGACTGTAAATTAATTAATAACATTTCAGACATGGAAGCTAAAAGGCAGAGGCTAAAAGGGGCTGAATTCTATGTTCTGTGTAAAATTGGTTTTAAAAAACACTTTCACACAACAAAAATAAATCATGTATAAAGCTGAATGAGGTAGGTCATCTTCATCAACAATCATATTACATTACTTTGAAGGGTAATTTAGTATTAAAAAATCATGAATACCTGGAATATACTAGCTCCATAAGGCGTGCGCCACGCATTAAGTAGGTTATCCTTCCCCGTAGACACGAACCACTTGCCGGCCGCCGCGAACTTGAGCGACAGCACGCACGACTCGTGCAGCAGCAGCTGGTAGCGGTCCGGCTTGCCTGCGTGCAGCACTTCCACGTGCGAGTTCTCCATGCCTACTGCTAGCCATGAACCTGAGGGAGAAAACATCTAAATTAGAGAATTTAGTTCAGTACGCGTTAGAAGAAGAGCGACGTGGAGGACGCCACAGCGCACTTCCAACGTGTGTCGCCTGCTACTAAAGCTGCAACTTGGAGGGGTTCTCTGAATGAGTTTCAAGTATTTATGTTACATCATTTCAAGAGAAAATAATTATCCAGCTTCAAGACTATCTTTAAAGGTGAAAGTCACCTGGCGTTTCGTTCACGTTTCCATCGTAGGTCCCACTTCAACTTACTTAGCGTGATAACGCATTTAGACAGGAGCAACTGTCATATTACTCTCCCTTCCGATTTTTTAATATGTCTGATTATATACTGTAAATAACTGACCAGTGGGGCAGTATCCGAGCGAGAAGATCTGGCTGGAGAAGTCGTGCTGGTGCAGCTGGCGGCCCTCGCGCAGGTCCCACGAGCGCACCGTGTTGTCGAGCCCGCCCGTCCACAGCCGCGTGCCGTCGCCGCTGATGTCTATGCACGACGCGCCGTCCGTGTGACCTGCCCGTTACACATACAATGACACACTCTTCTACGTAAGCTTAGGCAGTGCACTCACATTGCGCACAATCAGATGTTTAATCTTATAGGGAAACTAGGAGGAATCCCTTCTGAGCTTTTTTTCCTGAGAATGCTTTTATTCTATACGTTTTATGCATTTTGAATTTACATAAAAGTTAATATGGATATGGCGTACACTATCGCATTAGGTAACCTTATAATGATAGTCGTAAGATGGATAAAATAAATAAAATACATACCTTGGAATTGCCTAACTAAAGTTTGGTTCTGGAGATCCCATACCGCTATGTTTCCGTCTGAACAACAACTGAAGCACACCTGTTGAATGAAATACCACATGTTTCAAAATCAAAATCAAAATCAAAAGTCATTTATTCAAACTAGGCTGAAAATCAGCACTTTTCGAACGTCAAAGTTACATAAGACAGTCCCCCAAAAATGCCCGCCCGTCACATTCATTCTATAATCGCCGGTAGCTGAACAAAGGTCTATTTTACCCGACTGCAAAACAAATCCTTTAACAATAAAGACGTTGTATATTTATGTACATTTAGTATGTTATCATTTATTTCACCTCAAGGTCAGTCGCTGTTTCATAGCAAGGTTACCTTGGAGTCGGGGCTGATGGCGAGCGCGTAGCAGGCGGGCGCGGAGGACGTGAGCTCGGCGCGCATGCGCGGCGTGGGCGCCGCCAGGTCCCAGATGGACAGGTTGGACGCCTCGCCGCCCACGATCAGCGTGCGCCCGTCCGGCAACAGCTTCACTGAGCGGATGTAGTTGTCTCTTTGCTGGAATTACAATGACTAACTTTATTTTGTGCATGTGAAATCATATTCGTCGGGCTAGTCATTTAATGCCGCACATCGGTTGGTGATCGAATGCGTCGGCTGCAATGTCAACCGATAACGCTTCTTCCACAAAACACGGGTTGGTGATCGATAACGGGTTTTGTGTTCTAAGCTGCCGTTCAGCAGTTTCCAGATGACCGAATTAGGCCTTGTCGTTTTAGAATTTTCTCCATTAAATATTTAAGTTTTTTGGGATTTCAACTAAGTCCTCTTTCTTAAGAAAGGCAGCAGTCAAATCTGGCCGAAAAAAAATCACACCTAAAGATTTAGAGAACAACGGAATCATCTAAAACATGTTTAAACTCACCAAACAATCAAGCTGCGACAACGGTTCCAAAGCCGCCGGGGAGCCCGGGTTGCTTATATCCCATAACTTAACACACCCTTTCCCCCCTGTATACGCATGTCTGGAGCTCCCCGACAGCGACAGCGCGACGGCACAGACCACCTCGCCGTGCGGCAGCGCGGCCACAGCGCGCGCCCCGCGCGGCACGCCGGGCCCGCCCAGCGCGTCCGCCGGGAAGCCCACGGGCTGCAGGGGCCCACCGCACGAGTGGTACGAGTAGGCCCTGTCGGTTGGAACATGCTGTAGTTGACTGATGGGAAAAGGAATGCAAAGATTAACAAAAGCATAACAATTAGTTAAAAGTATAAAGCATTTAAAGTATTAATATAAGTCTCACTTGCACTACAAATCACTATATTATTTCTGGCAATTGTTTCAATTTAACGGAGACCGAATAACGTTTTAAGTGTAAATAAATGTGTAAATAGTGTAACAAATGTACTGACGGCTTGGCGGGCGCGATGCCGTTGGTCCTGTGGTGCTGGTCGTAGTGCATGGGGTGCGGCGGCGCGGGCGCGGCGGCGCGGTAGTTGGCGTAGGCGGGGAAGCCGTACGCGCGCGCGCCCGTCGGCGTCGGCGCGCGCGCCTGCTTGCCGCCTGGCGTGCCGGGCTTCTCCTGGGGGCGGGGACAGTACAGAGTGACGGTGCAGAGTTGCTCCAACAAAATAGGAGTTTATAGTTGCGACAGCTGTCTTATTTTTGGGGGTGAATGGGTACAGTCAGCCCCAAAAAGATATTTACACGAACAAGTAACCATTTTATTGTAAACAACCTTTGTTGCATTATATTGTATACACGTCCACGCTACAAGCTATTTTTATCCGTCGCCTTTTTAGAATAGAATAGAATAGAATAATTTTTATTTGCTTAAAAACATGGTATAAAAAGATGGTAAAATACAAAAAAGAAAGAGCATACATGTTTTTGCTTAACAGTAATAAGCATGCAAAATTTTAGAATATTTAACATTTGTTGTCAAAGAAGTCTTTGACACTATAAAAACTGTAAACTGTTTTGGAACGTCTGATAACTCTCATCCCCTTTCAGTCAATATTACCGACAGTCCAGCTCGCACACCGCATTCTTACTTCTCTTATTCTTACGTCGCGGGTGCGACGTAAGACGCAAGTTCGGAGAGCTCTAGTGCGATAACCCTTGTCCACTATCCGCAGTGGCCTGGTGCTGCCCCTGCGCATTGCATTGTGGAGTACAGCCCTAGCCCTAACATCATACTACATGAATCATACTGCTTGTGTTTTGGCAAGTATGATAGGGTCGGAATTTCTCGAGGATAATTTAAAAATATTATTCCTGTAAGCACTAAAAGTCTACGAAATAGTGAAAAATATCCGAAAGTAACGAACTCACGTCTTTGGAACTCTTGGGCGTGGACCTACTAGACGAGGAGCCAGATCTCGAGGGGGGGCGCGGACCGTTCTCTGTTCGCTCGCCGCCGTCCGTGCGCACGCTAGGTGACCCTCTCTCCTCCTGCAATTATTGTGGTTTAGCATGTATTATGTTGTACAATCAAATGGAAAATGGAAGGCATGCTAAAATGCAGATTACATCATAACTTCTATCAATACTTATGGAGATAATCGCTGTTGAATTAGATTAATTTTGTATATCGGTACTTATTTACTACTTCCCTGAAGAAGTTCCAGTTTACATTATGTTGAGATTTTTTTTTATTTATCTTTTGACACCGTACAAACACCTATAACTGCATAAATAGTGAATGCATTTTTGAAGAGTGTACATATTTGCTTTGAAAGCCATTTTTTATAGAACTACAATACATTTAACAAAATCGAAATTTGAGCTATTAGTGCGATGTTCTATAACAGCAAAGCTGAAACACTTGTCTCTAAACTGTGGTCAGTATTACTCTAGTCATTCACAGCATTCAATACAAGTCATAATCTCAAAAACGTGCAGTGTTAAAATAACTACCTATCAATTAAACACAATGCACTGCAAACAAAAACAGGAAAAAGATCTCGAAATTATACAATTCACAGCCTTGAAATCCTCGGTGCACTACAGAATACGCAATCGTTACCATCTTACCTCATTAGCTACATCAACAACAAGATCTTGGTCACTTTTTTCAGCGTCGCTGTCCTAGAAATGTAATCGAACAATTAATAAAGGCATTGGAGACATTTTCTCTTAAGGAACCAGCAATAATATTAATATTAATTGACAAGTATAACAGCCATCGTTATCAGCAATGTATTTTATGAACAAGCTGTCTAAACAAGCAGTTAGAACAGACGGTCCTTGCTGAGTTGTGACCATTTGTATTTGTTTTAGGGATGATCATTGATTATCTTAAATTGGACAACCCTAGGGCTTCGAGTCGAGTCACGAGTATTTCTTTTTACTTATTATTGTTCATCTTCTGACAAGGAGTTGTGACTATTTAACAAATAATTTAATAACAATGGACATCTAAGAAAAATTTAAATACTCTTTTCTTGATACAGAGGTTCGCGCTCAATATATGTGGCATTGATTAGGCCACTTCGTCACAGTTCCATAGAAAAAAATCAGACAAACAGATCCGATTTTTTTTGACGGTTCAATATTCTAAAATTATAACCTTAACCGAGCAACAACCGCCTAAATCGAACATAAGGAGAGAAAAAAAACACAAAAAGCAACATGGATGTTTTGGAAGCCGACACATACACTACATAGACTCACATGGCCGAGTACCTTCTCCTCCTTCCGTCGCTTCACGTCCAGGGCTTCGGGCTCCACTGGCGAGCGCGGCCGGTACTTCTGCTCGCGCTCGTGAGGGGATACTGAGCGCCTTTGCTAAAGTAACAGAAAAGTTTATTTAATTATCTACGTAAATACAATAAAATACGAAAGTATACAATGAGTACTTTGGGTTATGTTTCAACAAAAAGCTATTCTGCGCTCTGAGTCCATCAGGACTCTCTATCTATGTAGCTCATATGAATGTCATCGAGCATTTGCAGCAAAATCGCGCCGTCTAAAGTTGATTGTAGAAAAAAACGCAGGAGATAGTTGAGCAGCACAACTCAGTGCAGCTTACGACCTACCTGTTGTAGTACTCTAGAGCTGTGTCGGTCGTCGTCTCTGGGTGGAGGCTGGCCGGGTAACTGCGGGGGAGGCGCCGGGCCGCCCGGGAGGACGGGCGGCTTTATGTCTGCGGGAGGAGGGAGCTCCACCTGATCAATAAATATACAATTAAAAGTAAGTATTATACCAATGGCATATTATACCATAAGGTGTAGCTAGAGTAAGGTAGGTGGACGTCAATAATCGATGCTCAATTGATGCATGTAATCCGACTGCCATGCACCACACTAGATCTTATTATAACTTCTTATTATTATTTTTGAATTTTTCCTCATGCGATACTGAAAATCAAGGTATATTTGACCTACTACAACTATCGAGCTTAATCGAAAAAAATGTTTTGTCAGTGATGAGAATGGAAGCAAACGAAGAACATATTCATACATGTCTCACCTTATGCGCGGGCGGCGGCAGGTGCGGCGGGGGCGGCGGGCCGGCGCCGGGCGCGAACAGCAGGCCGCCCGCGCCCAGCAGCCCGCCCGCGGCCCCCACGCCGTGCGACAGGCCTGCGCTCGCATGGATTTGCTGCTACAAAAAACATTTATATTGTAACAAGTAAAGGTATTCTGTCGGGTATATTAGTAAGGTGGATAGATGTACTGATTATGTAATACCAGTTAGGGATGACCTAAAAATATGTGCACCAGTTTTATTCATTTGATCTGTTGTCAAATCTCATGTAGGGATTTCGTTGGCTGTCGAGTTTGGCGACTAGTCCTTTCAGTTATTTTACTTCTCATTTTGTCAAAATCATACTGAACCTTATTACCGTTACAAAAGGATGGCTATTAGGTTGATGCCAACAAAGAGAAAATATGTCTGTTATTTTGACACTTCTGTCAAAATAACAGACATATTTTCTCGTTATAATAAGGGGGCCGTTCGGTTGCAGCTCTCAGAGCTAAAATAACTAAAAATACTGCAATTTGAGATATGAGAACAGATGTACTGATAAGGGTTCTAATGAAGATTGCAGAAACCAGTGGGAATTTATGAAATTCCCAGCATGTCACGGTTGCTGATAGTTTGATTATGCTAGGACCAAGAGCACTACGAAATAATGTTCCAAGTCCATTTTAGCACGAATCCCAGACTATTACTAAAATGTTTAAGAGTCCAAGTGAAGTTCCAAGTCCCATCAATTAAAATAGTCCCCAAAACATATCATGCAGATCCATGTACATGTGTACTATGATGAACACAGGTTGATACTTCTTCCTCTGATCTGGCCCAAACCTTAAATAGAATCTGGCTTCTTTCTTGGCTGTGAAACCAAATCCAAACCAAACTGTATTTTTTTTAATTGGGCTTAAAATTAGCTTAATAGTTATGATTAATTAAAGTCATCACTCCATAATCTAGCTTTAGTGAGTTAGAATACCCTATTTTGTGAGATATCTACACATACATTTTCTAATTTGCAGCTACTTCTATAATACTATGAACACAAATGACTGTAAAATAATAACCATATAAATATAAAGTAATAAAATAGATGTGTTAACACAAAGATGAAGCAAGAATCTATAAGAACACACTATTTTAAATTTACTTAGACACAGGAAATATGTTTCCAATTAATGATACAAGCGTGTGCATGAAATTAATTAAAAATTCAGTAAAAACTACTAATAAATTAATTAATGCTAGCTAATTGATTAATTTATTAACAAAGTAATTACACTTAAATACTTAATTAATTTTTTTATACTTAATTTTCATTTACAAACTCTTTTAGAGGTATAATTTTATATTCAAACTTTAGGTATTAGAATTATGAATAGATACAATCACAAATAGCGAAAAAAGTAATGTTACCAGCATGTTGAACATAGATTTGTTCAATCTCAATCACGTTGATAGCGAAACAACGAAACAAACTGATTTAATAGCGGCGATGCGTAAATCTCATTCATCATTATAATGAGAAATTAAAAAACGAATGCAGGTATAACATAAATATGGCGTACACATCATAAGCACTAATTATTGCATGTTAGATGCAACATCTACGCGTTGTGCTTGCATACAATGAAAACGTGAAGTTAGGAAGTGTGATTATAAAACATTGAAGTCCAATTAGTTTTTCCAATTACTGTGACATAACTTATGTTAAACGTCCGCTTGTGTTTATGTTAGCTTGTGCATTCTCTTGATTGGTACCGCTTTATTGCGATTTTTTTGCATTTGATGGCATTACAGCAATCCTGGTGTATGACGACTAAGATCATTTGATTTTAGTTGTATGTTTGCCACAATTGCTAGACAATATTCTTGATTGTTAAGAATATGTTGCATGCTGAACTATGTAAACCATTTTCACTTTTTAAAATATGAGATATCCCAAATTTCGAACACCACGTAAATCCATCATGCAATGGGCACCATAAATATTAGCTTATTAAAATTCTGGTATGTATTAGTATCTTTCCATGACCCTTTCTGAATATTTTCACCTTGTATAGGTGATCATTTTCTATTTTGAGATATAGTAAACATTATGTTAATACTCTCCCCTCCATTCCTCAAATTATTTATCAGAAGTATGGGATGTGTGTGTTTATAGTATAATGAGATGAGAATGCAAAAGCTTACATGAGAAATTTTGTGATGGGAATTTAAAAAGAAATCAAAGTGGCAACAAAAAATAATGCGAAATGTTAATCACAACATATATCAATGTACCAAGCACTGTATATCTTAACTTACAAGCAGTTGCTGCAGGCCCTGCTGTTGTTGTTGCTGCGGACAACGTTAACAATATATATGCTGTTGTTAATAGCCTACTCTCACATGTTAACTGCCTTGTGGATGTATCTGTATGCTTCTTGTTACTATATAGAATATTGATTAAATATATAGATCTATGGCTATCGATATATTACAGGAGGCAAGTTCAGCTTAGAAGATTACCTATTTAGGCAATCATTTTGCTTTTAAAATGTCCTTACGAGATGTACTGTAAGTGGCTTAAACAAAAAACATTTTATATGCTCTAACTCTGAATTTCAATTGTATTGAGTAACAGTATAGTCTTCGAGCTTTTCTCAGCAATAATGAGATCTTGAGTAAGTAGAATTCTGGGGCATCACCTAAATAATGAGCGCTTACTAAATTACCGTTTATAATTCATTATAATTTGCATGACAACTGCAAGTGAAACAAAAATGCAGGTAACTTTCCTAGATAATCATTTTATAGACCACTTTGCAGTTGAATGCAGGACATCATATTAACTGAATTGGAAAGTAGGGAACTTTTTTGCTTCACAAACCTAGAATTGCAGATGTTGTTCAAGTTAAAGAGCAATAATTATCATAACTGGTTTAGTCTATACAAGAAAGGACTCGTGTGATAAAAAAGTCATCATTCAGCAGCAGATGCAGTGCTATTCTATTATTATGACTTGCATCAAAATATTATTTAAATTCGTAAGCAATCAATATTTTTGGCCATTTGACTATAAGGAAAAATCATGGTTAATCAGATAATTTGCATAAATATAAAATTTAATTTATAAACAAATCCATAGAATATATTTTAGATTGATACATATGTATATTTTTATGTGTGGATAACAAATTATCTGGGTTTTATAAAAACGAAATGAAATAAATAAGCAAAATAATTAATGGGCTAAATAATGATATTATTCATAACACTATACAAGCCTTTTAAGATGATAAATATTTTTATGATTAATTGCTTTTTTTTTAAGTTATAGTATGTTATCTACTGTGGCATGTCAGGTAGCTTACCCCGATTATGGCATTAAGTTCGGACATGGTGACTTGTTTAGCTCTTTCCACTGCAGATGCCACCTGTTGCTGATGCTCCTGCGCTAAGAACGGGAGCATTTGCGCTATAATAGCACTTAATCTCTTTGCTATTTCTGTCTGTAAAAGCAAAAGATACATGATATTATTATTTATATTGACTTAAATTAAAATACAGTGTGCGTTTTAAAATTAGATATTTACCTGTTTATGCATCTCCACATTGAGACCGTAAGACATTTCATAATACTGAAAAACAAAAATAATTATTTGCATTATTCCTTGCATGTCTGGTAGATGGCCTAATGAGTTAAATAGTATAGTCTCTTTAGTAGATAGAGTCATAATATGTATAATGCATCTGATAGCATTGGAATATACTGTATTGTTTCATCACAGTAGTTATCAAAACTGGAGTTAAAATTTACATATTAAATAACCTATTAGCTTTACTATTGCACAACAATTGGCACATAATTACACATATTAAATACATTTTTAAATATTCTAATATAAAACAATATAAAAAAAAAACATTAAAATATTAATTAACTTAATTACTATTAGAATAGTTAATTTTCCTTATAAAAAATAACTTACTTATTCTATATTGTATTCTAAATAGGTACCAATTTCTCACACATGGCAAACAATTTAGGTCACACTATAGGTTACATTTTTAAGTTTAAAGCTATAATGGGCAATGAGGTTTGAAGCAATATAAGAATTGTTAATTTTTAAGACTGTGTTTATAACTTTGCTACCAATGTGCTAAACATAGAGTTTAGCAACCATTTAACATATTGGAAAGTGTGTTTGTTGTGTTTGGCAGTCAAAATAAAGTTTGCTCAATCGCAATATAATGTTGAAATATTAAAAAAAAAACAAGACAATATGAATAACTTAGGTTATAACAATAAATGAATACTGCTTATCAGTGAAATGTTTCTATATTGACTTAATTACACAACATGTTCAATAATTCCTATTTGAGAACACCTAAGCTTAGCCTACATCATTATCTAGCCCAAACATTCAATATTTGCATAATAGTTATCTTAGTTTCTCTCCTATCCTTATTTATTTCTGACTTAACATTGATATTTGTTCTCAAATAAACTTTCTTTATCTTTAGCTACATAAAAGTTTAATTACCATAACATAATGCCTCTGCATTTCCGTCTTCTCACTGGCCAGTTTCTCACATTCCAATTTCAAACTGTAAACAATGAATTGTAACTTAATCTCAAGATAAGATAATGATTAAGGATAAAACAGATCAAATTAGAATAGGTTAGCAATGTAAATAAAAACTCAATATGTACTTACGTATGGTATTGAGCTTGTAGAAAGTTAAATTCCTCTTTTATACGCTCTAGTGTGTCTGCTATAGTAAATTTGATAGGTCCTGCTGGCGGCTGAGGTCCCTGAAGAAGAAGAGACAAACAATAATAGGGTCCAAGCAGAATCTACTTCAATAAGCAACTTTGAAGAGTTAAACTTCTGCTATAACAGAATCATATGTCTTTGAAAGCCAGTCGAAGATAGAAAAACAACACAAACCCTTACCGCGGCCGCCGGGTGCCGCGTAGCTGTTGGATACATCTTAAACAAAAATCTACTGCAATATCTCCAGTATACACAATCAAATATAGTTTTCTTTTGATCCGTTTGCTAACACCATCGGCACCATCTCCTATAACACCGTCCACCGCTGCTATAACACACCAAACACCGGAGAGCCCGACTTACGCGCTAACGACAATGATATGCACAAACTTTGCTTCGAAACTTTTGAATTATCGGTCATTATATTGACATTTACAACTTTTATATACAATTATCAATCACCATGCAAATAACGCGGTTATTTGTAAATTTACATGTATTTCGAGCAACAGTCAACAGATTTTCGCAAATTTTTTAACCATAAATCCACGCCGTAATTTTTGTTCGGCTGTCATGTCATCCATCATCATTCATCACAAGAATGGCATTCTCGAAATTGTTATACTTCGTCATATTTGTACGCATTACATTGCTGGTTTGTCAGTCATAGACTTTTTTGGCTTCCTTTAGTAAACCGAGAATATCGTTCATGTTCGTGTTCTAATATTCTTTAAGTTGGTAGCGCCAAACTCCGTCGTATTTTCCGCTTTGTGTTTCCGCTTATGTCGGATCCTCAACATTACATTTCCAAATGATCTTGAAGTTTGCAAGCACCGATCGCGGTTGGGGTTTTTGAAAAGTCAAAGGAAACTTCACAAGTTGAATGAACAAAAATCACCATTCCAAGAACAAAAATCACTCATGATCATCATCATCATCTACCTGCACTTATCCCATGTTAATTGGGGTCGGCACAACTCGCCTTTTTCTTCAATTTTTCCCAGTCAATCGTCACGCTATCATTTACTCCTTTTTCCCTCTTATTTTATATATTATATATATTAAAAGAGTGATGAATACTCTTTTAGTCACATGCGATTCGTCCCTCCTAAAAATTCCTCACAAAAATCACTCTTACATAGCGTATATTTCGTTTATTCATTTTTGTTACACACTAATTACATTTTTAAATATTTTTATCAACAAAATTATATAAAACATTTTAAAATATAAAAAATAGTAGCCCACCGGTATCGGGAACAGGGTCCAAGCTGCCGGCAGTCAGGGCTCCAGAGAGAGGAACCTCCTAACAATACGCGGCGTCTCCAGATATACCGCTTTCTGAATCAAGCCCTTGATCCAGCTGCCTAACGAGAGCCTCCTCAGGTATTGGTCGAGGCTCTTGGCAATTAAGCCATGGGCTGATACGACTATCGGCACAATGATCGCTGAGTCCACATCCCACATGTCGACAACCTCGCGAGCCAAGTCAAGATACTTGATTTTCTTATCTTTCTCGGCTTCCACGAGGTTCTCGTCATGCGGTACGGTTACGTCAACAATCATTGCGCGCCGCTCTGATCGATCCACCACCACTATATCAGGATTGATCCCAGTACAATGTGATAATGCCATTTTCGAGAACTGGATCGGGAATATATGTATAGTACGGCACTTCCTATTCCACAAGTTGCTGATGAATAATCCTGGCTACAAGCTTGTGCCTATGCAAGTACTCTCCGTTAGCCAGACGTGAGCACCCGAAGATAATGTGACGAATTGATTCTCCTGGACAGTGGCATGCCCGACATAAGTCAACCGTGACGTCCTTCACAATAAATCTCCGGTAGTTATTCGTCATCATAACTTCATCCATAATTGCACAGACAAAGCCTTCGGTTTGTCCGAAGAGGTCCCCGGAACGTAGCCAGACTACGGACGCCGATATTTATATTAGTTATTAATAGAAAATCTTGAAATATTTTTGATTTCGTGCTTTTCTAATGTAAAATAATAACACCTAACAACAGTTAGTACAGGTTTCATTCAGTAACAATAGGAGGGTCTAAAATATTTCTGTAGGAATGAGCGTAAAGGCCACTCTACATCACATGCGAATCGCTCACGAAGCCACAAACTTGACTAGCATGAACAAGACGTAACATTTTGCGTGAGCGAAATAGTGAACAGATCTTGCCGTGCCCGGATCCGCACTGTGATGTGCGGTGTACCTTACCATTTGTAATCTCCTTGAAATAGGGCATTGCAGAATCACAGCAATTTAAATGTTTTTCAAATGTACTTGTGTTCCAAATTCGTTTGATTTTTTTTTATATTTTATGCACAGGGTACAGCGAAACCGCAGCCAAAGGTGGCGTTGTCAGGATAGTGAAGTGTCAACACCACGGCCCGCCGGGGCTGAGGGACTGTTCGAAAGAGATACCGCGACCCTGGAACACAAAGGGCAAAGAAGGAACATGGACGGGTTCTAGTCAGTAGAAGTCTGACACTCCCTTCCGCTCGGCCCAGAGCGGAAGGGAGCGGAGGGGCGGGTCATTTTATGATTTCCCATCCGAAAAAAGGGTTTTTATTCCACGCAGATTTTATACCACACACCATACCTGCCTCCGCTGTAATTCTAAAAACTATAAACCCTAAAAGGACATGAAAAAGAAACGTTGACTTTGAACGGTCCATCACGAGAAGAATGATATGAAAGGAAAAGGAGTAATTGATAGCGTGAGGGTTGACAAAGGTGGATGAAAGAAAAAACGTATTGGACCGACCACAAGTAATATGAGTCAAGGGCAGGGAGATTATGTAAGGATTGTGTCAAATGTTTCATTTGTTTCGGGGGCCTACACATCGCTAAATTATTTGCATTTGGTGAGCATCGCTGTGTGTGTCTGACTTTATAATGACTTAATAAAAAGACTCATAGTCCAAGCTCAGTCTGTATTTTTAAAAGCAAAGCTTGGAACTATTTTGTCTGTGGTTGTTTTTAAAATAATGGCAGAATTGTAGACATTTTGACGTTAATTTGTGGCAGAATTGGCAGATCGTCGTCGCGCTGCAGCTGTTTGTTGAGCGACTGAGTTTGCAGTGTCGAAGTGTTTTGAAATAAACTGACTGGTTGCTTTGTTTTATCGTGATACAGTGTATTTTCAATGATTATATTCAGAAGAAAGTGCTGTTCCTGAAGTGATTATCTGTTTTTGTGATTTTTTTTTACAAGCAAAGAGAACCATCATGGATTTCAAAACAGTCGTTTTCAACGCTGCACGAGATGGAAATCTTACGCGACTGAAAGTAAGTATTTTATAATTGTAATTCATCTTGTCAAAAGACATTAGGTAGTATGAAACCTGAGCTGGTTTATTGAAGTTGATACTTATAGTTTTCTGCTTAGAACTGTAGAAATAACAGTTACCTACACAGTTCCACATTTATAATTGTTGCCAATTCGATGCAGCGTGATTACAGGTTGAATAACAGAACAATCATGACATTTGCAAATATTTCCTATTTACGTGATATTCCTTATTTTTTTCTTATCGGCGTTACTTATTGGAGTTACTTATTGGAATAAAAAATATCTACGTAATAGGTGCTGTCGTAACGTAAAACGAAGTTTTCGACTCACTATTTTGGGAATGCTTAATTTGTTCGACGCCTGACATTGACAATAGTGAAACTTTTATCTTGAAATCCTCATTTGGCTATCAATAAATTAGCAAACAGATTATGAAGGTGGGGTATTTTTTTCATTTATCTATGTCAGCTATGGCCTGTACAATTTGTTAACCATGCTTAAAAGGAGAAAACTAAGTTCAAATTGAATATTACATTTGTGTTTTCTTTACTCTAGCACATGGTGTGAAAGTAACTTAATTTCTGTAGTTACAAGAGAAAACTACTTCCTGGCAGACTGTTTGTTTTGTTATTAATAGTTCATATTCACCAATGACTGTGATATACATCTAAACATACTTTATTGTACACGAAAATTGTAACGTAACTGTTTCTCAATATTGCTAATTCTATGGTTACAATGGTGGTCTTATCACTGATAGTTATATCTTTCAGACAACCCTATTCTTTTAAGTGGTGGTACTTTCATACGAGCATACAAGCTTGGCTTGCCCTTATGACTTACTACTATTCAAGGTGCTTTAAATTAGACCCCGTTATTTCTGAAAATTAGCATAAGCCCACCAGCTTCTACTTGTTCTAAACTATCAAATTCAAAATTCTAGTGCTTTTTACTTGCAATATGTTGTAAGTCAACAAATTACTACGATATAAAATCTAATTTAAGAAACTATAAAATTATTTTTGTATAATGTCATTGGCACAATTATCAAAGTCAGATCTCTGTTTGTTGAATTTATATCATTGTTATTGTCAATAAAATTTAATAATTTAATGTTGTTTGTGTAAAATTGAATAAGACAACTACATAATATATTTTTTTATCATAAAACCTCTAACCTCTATCTAAAGTTTTATGATATGTAAAAGGAATTTATTAGATCTTTTGAAATTTTATTTGCTAAGGGATTCAGTGTGAATATAACAATATGCAGTAAATAACAAATGATTGATTTCTTGATGCTGAAAGTTCTTTGTGTCATCTCATATATAAACAAGCAGCTAACATGCCTTTTCTTATTTGAACTTTACACTTTGAAAGTTCAAATAAGAAAAGATAAACCTTTGTTTACTTAACCAATATAATATAAAACAGTTATTTACTTACATGTTTTAAATAAGGATCATTATTCTCCTGCCCTTATCCCAATTTATTTGGGGTTGACGCAGCATGTCTTAGCAGTCACCTCCTTTCTAGTGATGTCATCCTTCACCCAGTCTATCCATCGTTTCTTTGGTCTTCCTCTACTCGTACCTCTGATTTTTCGGATTCATGTGCGTATAGTAAAATTATCACTTGCTTTTCGGTGAAGGAAAACATAGTGAGTAAACCAGTATGTCTGAGAGATATTTCTTGACGGCATGTAAAGCCAAGTCAGAGGCCCATGGGCGGCATAAAAACTCTGACACCAGGTTAGGAACCACACGATAACAACAACAGCCGTCTAAATTCATACTCAACATTTTCCTCACTTGTTTTAAATAGGATTTAAGAAGATAATTTTCATTAGCACTCCAAACAGCTGCATCGACTATGTCAAGGCATGCATTTAAAAAAATCTAAACATGTGTCCTCTTTCTTTGAGACATAAAATAAATCAAATCAATCGATATTTTAATCTGTTTACAACGCAAAATATGTTTGAGAGGTAGAAATTACGCCTGATAGTTACTTGTTGGGCCCCCGAAACTAAGAGAAATGATTTATAAATTATCATTTTCTATTTGAAATGATTTATATTTATTAATGATATAAATATAAATCATTTCAAATAGAAAATGATAATTTAAAAAATATCTTATTTAATTCGATTTATCTTTTTTTGCTTGCTGTTTCTGCAAAATTAAAACGATTATTTCAATACATGCCTTTTATAATAGCCACTAATAATTTTTCTTAGGACCTTTTTTTTTTTAGCTTTCACCACACCATAAATTACTTAATACTTTTAGTGCTTAACATATTTTAAAAACATCATTCCATGTCTGATACAGGCTACGCTTATTTTTCTATCATATTGACATGAACTAAATGTGAATAGCTCATGTCATAATAAAATATTAGTCAGTCAACTAAATGGTAACAGGACTCACAGCCGTTAACACTCCAAAATATACATTTAAGTAGCATCACTTTCTGGTGACTACTTATAATGCACCCAACTGCATTCACTGAAAGTAATAATAAGCAATTCATAGTCATAGCACAGCACCCACTCTTGGCTTTCCCCTATGAGCTAGAATAATTAGATAATATTTTATCTGAAGTTTCCCCATATTATAACTGCAAGGCAATCTCTTCTATTGTCTTGTGTTATCTCACAATGTCATCCAACAATAAAAAATGTTCATCAAGTGCTTTCCACCTTCAATTCTTATTGATGTTTTTCATAAAAATAAATTACTGCAAGAGGTTCGGTATGCAATAGATTTTGTAGTAATGTTGTTGTTTCCCAATGATGTTAAGACAGCAAGAAACATTTTTATTTTTTTATACTAAATGGGCTTACTCTTGACCTCAATCTAGTCCTGAGGACAGAGATTAGGTCGACGATGGAACGAGCTAACCCAAAAGAAGCCCATTAATTCGCGAGTTAAATAGATTGGGGTCATATGAACTTGGGAACACCGACGCAGGCAGGGAATTCCACTCCTTGGCTGTGCGCATAATAAATGATATAGCAAAGCGCTTCGTGCGAATGTGTGGAATATCATCTTTACCTGCCTGCCTCCGTCTGTACTACTATAAATGTAGTATTCAATTAATGTTGACTTGTAGAGGGATGCTGTAGGTACAAGTGTTCTGTAGAATGTTCCACTAATTAATTGTACATAACTTTACAGACTTTCCAAGTTTCAAGGCTGAACTTTGTACTTAGGTACCAACTTAATGTATCTAGTCAAAAGTACGAATGTTCTGGAATCTTCAATTAACCGTGTATGGTACAACTGGACCGTTCCCAACATCTATTAACAGGTAATAAAATACTAGCCTTTTCCATATGGGCAGATTTTGTGTTTAACGTAATTTATTTATTCAAGGCAACAAATCCCAATTTAAATACGTAACTACTTTAAAATTAAAACATTACAAAATTACATTAGAAATATTTCGTAAGTCATCTGTTAGTAGTCCATTAATAATTTAACAATACCTATTGCAATATAATAAAATAATTAATTAATATTATAAAAAATAAAAACAACTATTTAATTCGTTAAAACAGATACAGTACATTAATTTAAATAAGTAACGACATCTAATTCATTAACAATAATACGAAAACCACTTTTACTGAAACTAAAATTAACAGTAAACAATCAAATAAAAACTTTACCTTCTGTTGCCATTCCATGACTGCCGAATGATTTCTAAGGGTCTTCTTTCATCTTCACGCGGCATCAGAACGAGCAGTACTACCACATCACGTGACTCCGAAAATTAAATTATTCAAATAAACCTCAAAATTAATGATCTTTCAGAGAGAACGCTGGCAATCAATTCATTCTTATTTCGGTCATGGAATCATTTGTTATCCCGTAATGAGTCGGTGTCACTCACAACTTCCTACATTATCTAAACGATGAGGAAGTGAAACCACTTCCTTTGTGCAACGAAAGTAAAGGAGACTTTCCACTCTGAAAGTGCACACTGCGTCACTTCGACAGTTCGGCTGGAAATATTACGTGTTTTTACACGTTTAACTCTACTGGTTACAAATTTGTAATATGTAATGGGGTAAATAACACGGTAATAAAATCCTACAAGGACGTTTTACAGAACATTCTTCGTTTTGCTTCGTCCGCAAGACCCCATTTGTCTCGATAACGACATAAATTAATGTCAAACAAGGCCGCGAAAGTAAATATTAGGACATGTTGTAAGCGTGCTGAATATTCGCAACAATGCTCAATAAGGAGATTGACTTAATGCGTACGGTCTAAGTTCATAAAGAAATATTGCGTCTTTGACTTTGTTCGCCATGACTAGAAGCATTGTGAAATATCACTGCTACGTTTTATTAAAACATGACCACGACGTCGTCGTCTGCGTCTTCGTAATTGCCTTGAACCAGCCGCGCGATATGCTTATCTACATAACTATGTGCGCTGATTATTCCACTGTCTGATGGACAATAATAGTTCTCTGTAGGGAAAGTAGGTGGCAGAGCGTTGACCCCATTCGACTTGTGTTTACACACAGGCACCACTGTGGGCGTACGTACTTAGAATTCATGATCGAACCAAGAAAATTCAGTGTTAGAATATTCCAAAAGTGAATGGCGCAAGAGAAATCACAGATTTGTTTGCTCCCAAGTTTCTATTTTCGGATGATTGAGTAGCTTGAAGCGATGTTACTTTTTTTAGCGGATTGCACGAAGGAGCTCAGTTTGAGCTCTATAAAACGTGTATGTAAACTTTCGTTGCTCGTGTGTTTTTGTGCTCTGATTTATATCAAGAAAACGTGGCACGGTTATAAAGTAGCATCAGCTGTCGTATAAGACATGAACAACTCGCGGATTTTGGATTCGGCGAGTGCCAAACCTCAATCAGCGTGGCAGAATACGACGATGATTGATGATCTAATAATATACGTTTCACCCCGCTACGGATATAAATGTGTTGATATATTAACACCTAAAAATTGTATAGCTCTAATACCGAGAAAAGAATCGACTCCAATACCAAAGAAGTAATACTAAGCAGATTTGAATAAGTCACTCAGACGACCTCATTAACAAAAAGCAATTTCGGTAATGAAGGAACACAAAAGTTAATCTTGCCTCGTTTAGAAATCATCTAACTCAATTTTCTAGCAAAATTTTCATCAAAGAAGTAATTTGACGGTTAATTTTGTATAATATCCTTGTGCTTAATATTTATTACAAAAGTATTCTGAAGGAGCATCGACCTAAGTGGGAGTTCGATGTTTGTCAATATTTACTTTGGGATTGCATTATACGTATTCAGGGACGGGTTCGCTACCTATAAGATTCCATATACACTTGCAGAACAGAACGTTGCTCCAACGCATCTGGTGGTTCGATACCAACTGTATCCCACCACGTGTTCCCTTTACGAGATCTAAAATAAGTATCGCGAACGGATTTAGAGCATTGCTTACTCATCCCGCATGCGCGAATGCAACTTGCAACAGTCTTGGTTTACTCACAAAGCGACGCGGTAAAATTAAACCACAGTTATGGTCCAATTGAAACGGCCGAGCGATTAATGGGCCAAGTTATGGAGACCAATTACTCTTGATGAGTTTGGCTCAAGTTTTCAACAATGCAAAGGTTTCTTTTCGTTCTTCAAGTTCTATTCTGAGGTTAAAAGGCGAGTTACAAAAGTTAAATTAATTATAAAAGTTTAGGATTTTCTTGCTGAATAGCTTTTCAAGCCTCCTTGTATTCTCTGGACCGAACTAATACGTAGGGAAACGACTGATGATGCTCTTTTATCAAAGCTATTGGCTATATGGTTGACGGTAATGAAGCACGTGATCTCGCCGTTATTGCATTTTTTTAATTCTGTACCACACCTGAGAACCTTCTAACTACGGAGTTTTAACATTTTACAGGTTTTTATTTAAATACATGTTTTAATTGTTATAAAGAACTTTAAACTTTATACCTACATGACCACTGTACTATATGCATTCAATGCACCCATCAGCACAATGTTTTGAGTGCGTTATATTGAGTCGTTTCGTAAAACTTAATTTTTCACCGCAAAAATAAAATCACCCAGTAATGGACAGAATGCTTGGTTGACGACTTTGAGAAGTTTCCGTTTACATCTTGTATTATCGCCACATATGTATCTTTGGCTTGTAAAAATTGCTAACGCCTACACTAAACGTTTTCTCAGATTATAGAGCGCTATACTGCAGTATACTTCAGTATAGCGTTGAATTTACATCTGTCAACTCTTTCAAAGTATAAAGATAAAAAAGAATATTTGCAAAAATGAGAGCATTTTCTGATAATTTTTTTGCCACCGTAAATTACGTTTATTTCAAGAAATGTAGACAATGACGAAATTCAGCAACAATGATTCAGACTACTCGCTTCCGGGATATACGACGTTTTATTTTATTCACGTGAAATGTAAATGTTTTAGGCATAAAATTAGACCACACACGCATTCACAGCTTTTCCTCTATTTCGTTTTGTCGCCGGTCATTACCGGCTCTTTGTGCCGATGTGACTCACTCGGTCACTCGCACTCAACCTCCTCTTTACCACGGAAGATGGAATGAGGAAGGACAAAGTTTTTGTTGCCCCTCAATATGTTTCCTAATAGGCCTTTGTTGATCTCAAACATTGAGATTGATTTTTTTGTGCGCTTTATTTGGCCCACTACCAAAACAATGCATAAAGACATGGACTGTTTCAAACAATTCCGGCACAAATCAGTTTATTAGGTTAAACACTGTTATGGGTATTTATACAACATTAGTTTTAGTAAATGCGAAACCTGATACACGTGTCTAGTATTTTTATGTAAAGAATCTATGTACAAAATTTCAAAACTGTATCATGAAAAATCTCAAAGTTATAAGCTTGTTCTGTTACCCGCAGTTGTCCGCACAAAAACGTTGTCGCCACGCAGCGCGTGCCTCCAGAGTCGTCTTGGGCTCATTGATAATAATAATTTGGCAGTAGGTACCTAAATTATTGCGATAGGTATTCAAAGTCGCTCAGTGTCCAAGTTTTAACTTTTTTAAATATTTTTGGGAAAAAATATGACATGGTTTAAAAATTATTGGAATCGATTCAGTTACTTATTCTGAACAAACTATATTCAGGTTTCGCATATACTAAAAATAGTGTTGTATATGTTATTAAAATTCATTCTGTAAACGTTTTCAATTTCAATATGTGTTGCAGTTGTTCTTTGCGCGACTTGAATGTGCTCGTATTCGAGAAAATACGACGGAAACGCACGCTTCATTATCATTGATGTTCACTGCATTGTATTTATCACTTTCTTTAGAATGTTACGAGAATTTTCTCCTAATGATCAACCCATATTCTTTTCAGTAGTGGTAAAAAAAGCATGCTTCGTTCGGTAAGAGTCAAATGAGGGAAAATCAGTGTTGGCGCTAGTGCAGGTTTTATGCCAAGTTTGACTCGAAGCGAACGGCTTTCCATTAGTAAATCTGGTTACTCGGAAACTGCCAAACTAGTATTGTATTCTTTGAGCACGTATACTTCGGGTCCATTGTCAGAGAGCTTTCTTGGCCAACAAGTGCGTGACTCACAAATGTTCCAAAAAAATCTGTCCGTAGCTGTACCACCTTCAAGAAGTTCTCATCCTCTTCCTCAAGTTTTAAAAACGTCGCAATAAGTTTCTTTTGAATCGTTTTGTTTACAGCTTGCCTCTTTAAGTTAGTGTTTGGGTAGTTAGAATTTTAAATTCACTTTATACTTAGAATTTCAAATGATGTTTTGATGCGCTCAGGATAGGTGTGGCCAATTTTAGGTCAGGTTGTCTAATCTAAATGATCTAACGCAATATGTACATTCAATTGTTATAGCAACAAAGAATCACGAATAGCGAGATCATTTTGTATGTGGCTCTATTAAAATTCCGTTACAAAACCATACCGTTAGTTTTATTCTATGATGAGCGGTATTGCTGCTTCGTGTTGCAATTTAGCTCTGGGCTGAATTCCGTTAATAATGATGTACTTACTTACATTTGTGTTATAGGTATAAAAACACGATACAATTTCGTTTTAAATTCGTCTAGTGATTTAGTTGTTTGTCATAAAAGTTTGGCACACATTGTAACCATAGCGCCTGAAGTTTGTCTAATGACAGTTGCCAAGTATGATGAAAATTCACATTACTTTTTTATGCCCATTTTCTTTTAGCATTTTCCTACCAAAGCTTTTACAATACTCACTCAGTAATTTAAATGGGTGGAGAAAATAAATCCATTTGTATTCTTGTCTGCATAAATCTCAGTCGACTGAAATGGCAACACAATTAGTAATCTCCGCGTCGCTGATGCCATTTGTATATTTCATTGCAATTAGAGTTAGGTAACATTCGTTTAGTTTGGAAATCTAATTGACCGGAGGAGGATTACGAGTGATGGGAAACTACTGGGTCACTCTTGTTAGCTGATTGGATAAGCACACTAAAATAATGATGCTTGAAGTTATCTTCTTTAGTGGCTATGTCATTAATGTCAGAGGTCCCTTGAACTAAACTGATATAGCTGATTATAGATCGAAAATCGGGAAATTGAAATTTTGGCCGATGCATTGATTTTATTCATTTTTGAACTGGCATCAACGTGTCCAAAGATTACGAAAGTAGCTATAGATTGAAAACGGATGCCGAATATTTATAGATTGATTTGGATATCAATAGAACTATCTACGCATTGTTCTATGTTTTTACTTGTTATGCATTGGGCTATCTGTTGTGTAACAAAAACAAAACGATTCAGCTGGTGACACATATACGGATGTAAGTGACGATAATTTATGTAAATCTGTCACTGTTTAATTCTATTTACACATAATGTTCTACCAAAAGAAATTATTTTTGGGAATGGAGCTGAAATAATTAAAAGTATTGCGTTTTCAGTGTGCGCAGGTGTGAATGAAGTGGGTCGATGTGCTTGTGCACCACTTTGATTTATAGACAATAGCGCAGTACGAAACTACGACACGTGGCCTCAAGTGCTTGCCTAGCTCTCAACAGAACCGGTGATACAACATATAACATGACAAGATAAAGAACATGAGGCACGCTTTGCAATTGCACCTTTTATAGAATGAGAACTACTCGTAGAGTGTTACGGACCTGTGCTCGTGATTATACAGAATAAGGACTTAGTAGTGTGGTACTGAGGTTAGAAATAAATAAATGCTACCTCAAACACTGTCGTAATTTCTTTCGTATCGGCATGAACTACGCGAAAATAGCCCGTCTTGGTAAAGGTTGTATAGCCAAAATTAATTATTTATAAATATTTGATAATATTTGGGTACTGGTAATAAATAAGATTCTCATAACAATGCATTTATTATTAATACTTATAACATATTTACGATGTTTACGAATTATTTTAAATTCCCGATATTTCGGCACTGTTGCAAACGTTGTGATCACGGATAAACGGATCATGATGGACACGATGACGGGTGTTTATCCGTGATCATGGCGGTATATATCCTGTTTTAAGGATTACCTAATGACAGTGTTAGTGGCCGTGGCAGTTTATAAATGTAATATTGAATCAATGCATTTTCCCTTTTGTCGTTGCCATCACTGGCACAGGCAGACTGATAAGTCAGCCTGTCAACTCCCTATATTGTTTAACTGTGGACGTTTATGAGGAGTTGTTGTGTCTCACAGACAGATTTAAACGATCGGGCGTATTGCCATAATCACCAAGCTTGATAACTGGAATCATCTCAATCGCACGCCATTTAACTCGACTTTCAGCAATTCTCATCCAGTTGCTACCAGCCACCCTGCGAAGATCGTCACTCCACCGAGCCTGAGGGCGTCCCACCTTACGTTTGCCGATTCGCGGTCTCCACTCAAGAACACGTCTACCCCAACGGTCATCGGTTCTACGGCTAATATGACCGGCCCATTGCCACTTCAGCTTACTTATTCTGTGAGCTATGTCGACAACTCTGGTTCTCTGTCGGATTACATCGTTCCGAATGCGATCCGTCAGAGAGACTCCAAGCATAGCTCGTTCCATAGCTCGCTGAGCGACCATAACTGGAATGATAATCGTTTATCGCTTATCTCTTGTTATTAGCCCAATGAGGTCTTTGTGTCTGCTTTTCTCATACGAGTCTAGTATTTATTCGGGAAAAGGACTTATTTTTATAGTAATGGTATGGGTGATGCTCGTCGCTACCACGGTTGTATAAAATTCAAGAGTCGGAATTTAAAGTCGACATTCTGTGCAGCAATTAAGGGTCGGAAAATTCGTCTATGAAATTATTCTATTGTAATGCAAGTCAAAACGATGCGGTGTAGTTGGTGTTTTCCTGTTTACAAGCTGTGTAAATATTAAGATCGTTGACTTAATAACAGCCTGTTGCCTGTTTTAATGTAGGATAATTATAGTTTCTGTTGCCTCTTTAAACAGGATCTCAATAATGAGAAGCTAGTGCTTTTAACAAAAAGTATACTTTATTTATGCCGGGATATTTTTTCCAGAAGGTCGTTGGTAAATTGATAACGATTACCAGTGCCAGATAGGAGTTTGATATCAGATTAGATATTTTTATGCAGATTCAGTGACGGTTAGAAATGGCGTCGAGTGGAATGTTTTTGTTTACTTTTGAAATCCTAATTAGCTCTAGCTATCTGGCCCCTCTATTGATTTATTAATTGAGACTTCCTTTTATAATTATTAGTTCTAGAAAATATAGAAAGTCATCATTACTAAAAAATACTTTGATAAAATAGGTATTGCCATCACAGATTGAAAACAACATGACGAAAACAAAGTAGATAACTACTCAAAAATGTTGACGAATATTACAACAGATTACGCAATTATGCTACTACGTTATTATTCAATATTAGAAGAAGATAAAACAACGAAAAAAGTTGGAAGTGTGCTCATATTTTAGCTGTAGCAAAACTTGATCGATTGCGTCTTACTTATTGCGCTAACCGTGTCGAAAATGTAAAGCAATGTTAAATTTTGTAAGAGTATATAAGATTTCTTATATAATTCTTCTGACGACTGCAGACTTCGCCAATTATTTTCTTTCGTACTTACCTTTTTACCTTACATTATATTCGTGATTCATAATTACTTTGCGAAGCTTTGTTTACGTCAAATTCTGCGAAACTGTAATTTGGGATGTTGGCATGAATCATCATCACTCATCGTTTACGCTGGACTGGAACATTCAAGACCTCAAACATGTTTTTGGTACCAAAAAAAAAGAAACACTACGACTCAACGCATGAAGGGAAGTTTCCTATTAAATATCCTTTTAGTTTTTTTTTTTTAAACTGCATTACATTACAGGTAATCGATATTTTATTTCCAGCCATTTATACAACTTTCCATTCGCTTTATCGCGTCAATGCATACATTGATAAAATGGCAAATACTGATAACCCTCCGACTGGCTGGCCAATAACAGCTTTCGCGATACAACTACGTCAGTAACATTTGTGTAAGAGAATCGATAAATTAAATTATATTTATTATTCTGTACTAACCATCATATTAAAGCAAATGAACGGTCTCTTTCATTTTTCATGTCCTTTTCGATCTAGCTAGTCATTACGGTAAGGGATAATAGCCATTCACAAAAAATTGCCAGCTTCGTGGCCAGATGGTATCTGTTGGAAACATTTGCGCAAGGTCGGAACAAGGACAGATGGCTTACTGAAATTGAAGGACTGAAAGAGACGTACCGAAAGGGACCAGCAATCGAGAAAATCGATATTTTAGATAAAAAATATGTTGTACGCATTAAGAATTTATGTTTCAATTTGTATGAAGCCTGAGGGAGAACTGAATGACAGCAAACAAATAAAATCTTGAGATTTAATATTTGTTGAACGAGTAAGCACAGTCTTGATTGTATGTTATCTTTCTTTATACTTTTTAGTAGCACGGTACTCGGTATGATACGCTGTTGATACTTTCTGGTGGGGCATATTAGTCCGTGTCATGTTTATTTTCGTGCCTGATACGTTAATAACACGGTCATGGTATGGTACGGTGTAGTGGGCACTCCTTTTTGCTGTAAAACATGCCGACTACTTACATGTTGTCTAGCAAGTAATTAAGATGGTGAGTGGGGCAACCTTCCTTTAATTTGAACTCAATAGAATATAATTAACCTTATTCTACGAATATGAATTCTATAAATAAGTAAGTAGCTGATTACTTGAAATCGTCAAGATAGGGTGGTATACATAAATGTAATTGAACAGATAACAAACGTTGGTGTAAATATTATGCTCATGTCTCGCTTCTTGTATTGGCGAGCGAAAGAGACGGCACACATGGACATGCGCGAAGATACAGGATCCTGATAGACCATCATTTCGGACGTAAATGCCGTCTTTAAAATTAACTTGACACGAATGTAGCCCTTATGGTAAACCACGAAGAGCGTGTTATGGCTTGATGGAGTATTTTATGGTAATGTAATTACAGTTCCGACCTTTAAATGCTACTTGCTCAATTGAATGCATTGCCCTATGTTTGACTTTGTTAAGGGTCCATCAAATATTTTTATTAGAAATTTAACAATACTGGTAATTATGTTCTATAATTAAAGATTACGGCACTTAGATTGGATTTTGATTACCTTTTGTTATATAATTTGAATTTGGATTTGAACAGATTTGAGTGTACGAAATAATGTAAAGTCAATTTCGCCACAATGTAAGTTACAGATTAAAAAAACACGACATTTTCTCCAAAATAACGAACGGGCGCTAAAACTATAAAAAATAACAAACAAATATATCTCCCATCTTACGAAGACCTTTCTTACAAGAATAAATTGAGTATTCGAGACAATGGAAAAGGTCAAACGTGTTTTCAATGCCAAGGACTCGCATCGATCGATATAAAATGTACATAAGCGCCTATGTGCTACCTCGTGAAATATCGCGTGACGTGCCGAGCAACGACGCAAAATATTTTTTCAAAATTATTTTCGTGCGAAGATTCCTTCAGACATTTTTTCTGAAATTCCACTGAAACAAGCACGAAACATATTTGTGTTATACTGTGTACTTGACCTTGTTTGAGGGAAACCATAACGTTTTTATGAGATCAATTACTGAGAAATAAAGTCTGGGACGACCCGAATATAAAAAATATCTTCACAGTAATGTTCAGCATTGTTACCGTATCAGGGAAGTAAGAACTGATGAGGGCTTTGTGCTAACAACACTGAAGCACTATTCATCACCACTAGACCGTAACATGCTCGCTGGAAATGAGCAGACTCCAAGAGGAGCATCATGATGTAGTACAGTCACGAGCACCAATATGTAAACACTTTCCTAAATTTGAAAGCAATTTACGCGAGAAATAACGATTGTTACTTGGAGGTAGGATCTATTTCATAAAAATATGAGTTCCAAAATACTATGTTCCCAACAACATAAAATTTTAATCAGAATAGTTGGAGAAAAACACTTACTAGTTGTTAAATGTTTTACTTTTAGGCTACAAGCTAAACTATGAGTTATATTTTGACCTAATTTCCACACTACCTAAAAAATTACA
Organism: Noctua fimbriata; assembly: GCA_905163415.1. NCBI lineage: Eukaryota > Metazoa > Arthropoda > Insecta > Lepidoptera > Noctuidae > Noctua > Noctua fimbriata. Next base: position 3,238,646 of record LR990942.1, on the reverse strand, counting down.
ATTTCCTCTAAAGGAAATCGAACATTTCATCTTTGGAACATGTCTCCGATTATAATACTGGTTTTATGAGAACCTCCGATACCCAATATGTCCAGAATTTTCGACTAAAACTGTACATCGATCCCGTCTCTGGCGACCTCTAACTCCAACTCAAATATACATTTACCGCGAATTTCATGAATAAGGTGGGTGGAAAGGTCGACCTTCATCTCAAATTGAGCGAAACTTGCCGAATTGGGTTACGTCCTGAACAAGATTAACTATACGTGAGCCTCGGGTAGTAGAAATAGAAATTATACCTTCTATTTGCTGATTACCTGGTTTGTAAACGTTTAGCAACGAAACAACAGGATGCTAAGACTGGTTTCTCTCAGCATGAGATTTTTTTCTGTGCTAAAATGTTGAATATTTTATATATTAATCTAGTCTAATTGATATTTAGTGTCACCTGGTCAATAAAACTTTTGTGGTGACCTTGTAAACATTGGTTGGTGACAAAAACCTGCGAATACGTGGCATTACATGGTTACAATCTTGTCTGATGTCTTTTACTGGGCCAAGTTTGATTTAATTCAACATTTGACTATTGATTGAGGTAAAACAAAAAGCATATTCATTAAAATTGCAAATCGCTTGAAATATGCGCATTGATGAATTTCATCAAAACGAATGAATGGAAGGAGGAATCTGTGTTAGAAGAATTCTTTATCTGCTTCACCATCTTTTCGAAACTAGAATTAGATGTTTTGTTCAGAATAATATTTTCCATAAAACTGCAATTTGACTCATTTTTTCTGACTTATTTTTTACGTTGAAGTTTAATTTGTGTATTCCTTTTGTTGCAGGTAAGTTGAGACCGGCCATGTCCGTTTACATTTTATAAGGTATAGTATTAATTATGTTTCTAGAACTCTAAAATCTGTCTGTTTAACAAAGTTGTGAACTTTGTTTTCAATATTGATAATGTGATTATGTTATTGCTTGTCATGTTTGATAAATTACCTAATAAATCAAAACAACTCGCGTCGGATTCTATCATAATATTTTGGTAGAAAATATAGGACAGTTGATAAAATGCATGTTGTTTACCGTATACATATAGAGTGAAGTTATAAGCGGATACACATAATGGTAGTTCTAGTACACATGTAACCATCGAGGGATCATTGATCCTAATTACGTTCTACCTACTTACCCGAACTAGTACGTGTAAGCTTAGGTAATACCAGCTTACTAATCTATCACCTAATTATGCACCGTGTAACTCCAACCTGTTTTGTGTAACGTCCAAAAAATTACACGAAATTAGAATTGAGTCACTAATTTTGAGCAAACTTCTCGAAAAAATATATTTTTATTTCTTATTAAGATAAATAACATAACTAACTTATTAAAATAACTTGATAAGAACAATGGTTTTTCTTTTACTTTATTTTTATCATCTAACTAAATCAAAAGTCAAAAGAACCATCTGAGTCATCACCAACTGCAGAGATGTTTTTGTTCTATTCTTATATGAAATCAAACAAAAAGTAGAGTCGACCAATAAACTATGAGAAGCACAGTGCAATGCTCAGTGGGAAATAAACCGGCTCGGTCACGGAGGTCACCGAGCTATGTGTGGGCCGCGGAAGCACCTGCGAGCGCGTGCCATGACCGAATTGGGAGACTCCACTCTTTACGATATGGACACGAAGTCGATGTATGCCGAACGATATCGTTCGGTAACCTTCTTAGAATGGGATAAATAAAATCAATATACAACAAAGTTACAGTGCTTGGAGATCGAGTTACATACGACGTAACAAGCGAGTGATGCAGTCTGTCTAGAAGTTTTATTGTTGTATCATTTACCTCTAAGAGGAATTAAACTGAATATATTTCAAGATTATCGTCCCACAACCTCGCGTTTTTTATGCACTAAACTGGTAACTAATATTAAAATTAATCTAAACGAAAGAAGTCGAAATAGTACCAGTGAAACTGTTGCCTCACCAGTCACAACAAACCGTTTGACGTACAAACTCGTTTCCTAGTCGAATGCCGCACGTTACAAACACAATAACTCACTGACATAAAAGGTAGGCCACGTAATTACATTTTCCTTTAAAGGAGTACTAATATATCTAGTTTTCTAAAGTTCTCACACACTATTGTCCTTTCACTCGCACGTGTGATAATTTATAGAGGGTAAGGGAGACCGAGAACATCATCGCGGAAGAGTTTATTTATCGATTGGACCTTGACAACCTTGATTAATGCTCATGTGTCCTAATAGTTACTGTCTGTGCCTATGGTACGGATCATATTACTAGACTATGGTTCTGTCAGTCTTTGTTGTTGATTGTCTTCCTTCCATCGAGTTCATCATTACCCAACACTGCAGTAGGGCCCTGATTTTAAAATTGTTCTATAATTTTACTAGACAGAATTCTGCGGAAATGGGAAGCGGGAAGCATTTGCTCTGAAGTGGGGCAATACAGGGTAGTTAGTATTCGATAATGTATAGTTACAGTAGGAATTGGTTCGTTATTTTCTACAATTTAAACTACTACACGATGATAGGTTGCTGATGTATATTTCCTTTTTTTTCTCGCATTTTTCTGCTCATAAGTGGCCCTAGTGTTTGTTTTTTCACAATCATTAATTGATTCCAATGCGTCATTAACTTTGTGTTTATTTATTTTTGACACCAAAAAATTGTAGGTTACGAATGTTACGATAAAAATTAGCATAAACGAGTTATCATTTATTAAGCTACTAGAATATAAACGGATATTTTAGTTTAGTAGATTGAGCGTTTCATTTGTAGCAGTTTTGACTAGGGTATTTTATTTCTTAAACTTGTCTTTCATATACGAATTACTTATCATAATCAATAGTCCCCCTGCCCTATAACAATGTATTTGGGATCGGCACAGCGTTCGTTTACCATACGTCTCTATTAGCGGTATCAGCTGTCATCCCCATGTTCGCCCCCCTTTGTAACCATGTCATCTTTAAACAATCCATCCATCTTATTTTTGGTCTTTAGCTTATTCTCTATGATAATGTCAACTGTTACAATTTCTTTTGTGCTACATTTAAGAATGTTACAAATGTTACAATCATTCAAGTTGGGAAAAGGCTACTCAGGTGATTATAATGACATTCATTCAAGTCATTAATACCATATGGATTAAGATGCTTTGACGTTAATTAACCATTCCTTTTTAATTTTAAACACCTTTATTATTTAATGTAAAATAGTCCAGTCGTAAAATAGCTTTTAAGTGTAGAGATTTAATGATGTACTTTATTAAGATTTTTCTCGCAAGCCATGTGGCCTAAATGGAGATTATTATTGGCCTTCGTATGAAAGTGCACTTTGGGACTTATATTATTGAGAAACTTCAGCCAGTCGATTTGCTCTGCTGTATGTGATAAATTGCTTTGATCTGACACAGTGCTCGAGAATGGCTGGTCGTTTACTTTTATGATGAGTGTGGAGGTACCGTCACGATTGTCTACCGGTACCAGGAGAGCAGATCTGCAAGTAGGACGCCGTGTGTTGTGCCAGTTGCGTGCTTTAAATATAGCAGCAATCAAGATAAAGGTTACAAAAACCGTGCCACCAAAAAGAATCTCGTTATTTTAATAAACTTCTACTAATGCGAATGATTTATAACTGTATGCTGTGGTACCGTTTTTATCACGTCCATTCTATGGTTTCTTTTATTAAATAGATTCTAGTCCACCTTCCAACGTTACACTTCCGACAAGATTCTTTTCATAAACTTCGGACAAAAAGGTCGTCTTTAGCTTCTTTGATCCACCGTTTAGTTCTGAACTAACGGTTTTATCGAAAAGTTTAAACTGACTTACGTTTAAATAGAATCATCGAGACGTGAAATGAAACTTGAACGAATACTGAGTGAATCAATTTGACGCAGCTCCAACGCTTCCGCGGTTCTCGATAGGCGAAAGTGGTCTGGAACGATATGATTAGGTGAGTTGCGAGCCTAACGCTGCACAGAAATAGTACGGCTCGGAATATCTGTGAAAATAAGAAAATAGTTTCTAATCTAATATTACTAATCGTCTTTGCAGTGCAGTAGAAAGAAAGTATAATTCGATTGAAGAGAAATCAGTAAGGTCGGTGACTTGCTTAGGTTGGTCTGTGGATGGGTGACGACCCATTGCATACCGAGTTTCCTCTGTGCCTCGGCAAGCACGTTAAGTCGTTGGTCCCGGCTGTCATTTGTAGATATTTGACAGTCGTTAGGTAGTCAGTGGCCCAAAAACTCTAACAACCAGTCTTACCAAGGGGTATCGTTTTACCCAGTACTAACTGGATTGTGGAGGTCAGATATGCAGTCGCTCCATGTATACTGGTATTAAGCTTTATCCGGTTAGACTGGAAGCCGACCCCAACATAGTTGGGAAAAGGCTAGGCAGATGATGAGTAAGGTCGGTGACAGGGCAGATGAAGATAAATTCTTTGGCACTCACAAAGGAAATTTACAACTTTGTAATTAGTTCTGATTCTAAAACTTTATGAAGTTATGCTATGACGCATGTAAATTGATAGTCTAAAGACGATATTACAAATAAGTAAAATTATGAATGTCCAGCGTTCAAAATAAATGAAATGTAATTCTAACATCCGTTTCGAAGTTCTTGAACAGACTTGAACTTTACGATGTTAGTCGATAGTACGAAATCCTCCATCTTATTAGTAAAGGTGAACAATCATTTACATGCAAATATATAAAACTTACGCAATTATTTTAATATAATTCTGAAAAAATGACTTCATAATGACTTAAACATCCGTTCGTTTAGCGGTTTCTCGACCAAATTCAGAATATCTCGACCTTCCCCACACGAATCTTCACGTGAAGATCATTTAGTTTGATGTCAAGTGTTATGTTTGAGCGTGCACCTACGGCCTTGGTCTACTAAACAGCAAAATTTAAATCAATAAAGCTCTAATCTTCTGAACGATTAACCTTTCAATCGATGGGTTCAATTCATCAGGAATCGTCATTGGACCTCTTGTTCTATTCAATCCGGATCAAAGCAATCGCATAATCGTGCAAATATCATTGAGGAAAATATAAATATCAACTTAACTATAAACAATGGGTAAATAACCGAAACCTAAGAGCTAATATCAAGAATCTAGACGAGTTAATTAAGGAAAATATGAGAAGATAAATATCAGTCAGTATTTATAGATTAGTTGCTTCTGCGCATAATGAAAAGATAGAAACGTAATGGAAATGAACCGATCTAAATGCACCGGATATCGTCGGATTTGTGTTGCTAACAGATATCAAAGTAACTAGTAGCTAACATTGTTTGGCTTCAGCATAATTAGAATAGTGAGAGAATTGTGCAATGTTTCCAGAACTTTGCATTAATTGACTTAAAACTTTGGCCGAAAGACAACCTGAAGTTGCAAGTTCTTCCGTCAACATGGAATGTTACCAAGAGATTGCGAATTGTAATCAAGATAAAGTGCTACTAGAATAAGTGTGGACTAGAATAAATAGATCTGAAGGTAAATTGAACTACTTTCAGATCTATTTATTCTAGTCCTGAAGTTTTTTCAGCTAATCTTGCGGTTGCCTAGTCAACAAACGGCGCCTATTAGCAAATACAAAAATAGTATTCTAATTACACAGTAGCGTAGCCGTATTAAATTCTTGAAGTCGTTTCAAGTAATTGACATTGGCATTATTAATTTATACTTGTAGTATAAATCAGATTATCGAGTTAGCAATCACACGGAGATAATATAGCAGATACGGAATTTTCTCGTTATTTTTTTTTTCTTTTTTAATTGGTTATTTTTGACGTCAATAAATAACCAGTTCGGACTAGACAAAAAAACTAACTGATACCTAAATTATTTACATGTAAGTATACCTAAATACCAGTGGCGTGCAGTGCTTCTCCACTTAGGGTAGGCCACCGATATCCACGCACACTGATACCCAAACAAAATGTGATTTATAAAATTCAAGAAATAACATTGAAAAAAGTCTGTAAAAACAAAAATTATAAATACAAGAACTCACCACGTTATTCAAGGTACAAATCACGTTAATCAGGATTTTATGACGATGCAAACAGATGAAAGATTCGGCCACCTCAAATATCTTATCCAAGTGGGTGGGTGATAGTTACAGAACACGTCACTTGCAAGATATCCGAAGCGGCCTGTAAGGCCCTATTTCATGTGATTCGCTTGTATAAATATATTTAATAAATTAACTACGGGTTTAAAATGAATAAAAAAATCAACTCATTTATAAATTAAATCTACGCGCCGATCTTTTTTTAAATATGATTTTAAGACCTCGTCATAAAAAGTAGGCTTGCGTCGTAGTTCGACCATTAATTCTTTTTCTATAGAAATTAAAGATAGATTTGTGAGTCGTTGCTGACTTTGTGTGTTTCTTAGATAGGTGTGGATACGTTTTAAGGATGAAAATGAACGTTCTGCCGATGCGCTGCTTGCTGGGATAGTAACAATAAACTTCGCCAAACGTAAAACTTCTGAAAAAACTTTATCTAAATTACTTTTATACAAATTTTGAATGATACTATATATGCTACAATTTGCAAATTCAGGCGATCTATAAATACAGCGCAATTCGTTTTTTAATCTATCAAAATTAAACTTTGCCTGATATGTATTAGTGAACTCTCTGATTTCCTTTTCAGGGAATTGTTCACTGTATTTACTAAAATTCTCACAAGAAAGTAACTCAAAGAATTTCATATTTTTTATATTCAGATAACGATCTCTTAATTCGCTGAGTACATTATCAATTATTTCGTTAAAAATTCGCCGATAGTGTATTTTTACATCATCGACATTGCGCTTTCTTTTGGGGGGTCCGGTTATGAGAGCAGTTGCATCATAATTGATCTCGAACCTGTCTCTGTAACGAGCTAAAAATGACTCGAATTGTTTTATCTTTTTAACACAATACGCGATGTCACAAGTTTTTTTCTGTATAATGTCGTACAATATATCGGTTTCAGCAAAAATATCCGCGAATGTTTTTAAAAAAAAATTAAATTCAAATTCTTTCATGTTAAATAAAAATGAAGTGACTTGTGACAATGTTTCACCATCCCAGTGTTTCGTATTTTCATTCATTTCCTCAAACAACTGAAAGAGGTGTGTGGACTCGTTATTTATTATATTTAACGTGCGCGAGTGATATGTCCACCTTGTTTCGGCGACACGAGGCAGCTTTTTCATAACGGCAAAGTCGTTATAATACGCCATTCGTTTCGTACTAGTGTGAAAGAAAGCCGCAATTGATTTTATAATACTAAAAAAGCGTTTTGTTTCAGGAACCCGTTCAAAAGACTTCGATAAAACTAAATTTAATACATGTGCGGAACACCAAACATACATAGCTTGCGGACATTTTTGCCTCACCAAAGCCTGCACGCCGTTAATTTGAGAGGATAAAACTGCCGCCCCATCATAAGTTTGTGCAATTAATTTAGAATGACAATCTAAATCTCCTAAAGTTTCCAAAATTAGAGAACTTAAAGCTACAGCGGTCCGATCCGCGCTGACATCTACGTATTTAATAAATCGATCAACTACTTCGGAACCACGAAAATATCTTAAAATCAGAACTAATTGTTCTCGGCCGCTTATGTCTGGTGTTTCATCCACCATGACAGCAACATAATCGGACTGTTTAATTTCGTCTTTAACGTAATCAGTCATCACAGATGCAACGCTCGAGATCAAATCATTTTGCGTTCTGTTCGACATGCCCGTGAAAGAGGTACTTGCATTTTGTAAGTGGGTTTCTAAAACTCCATCATACTTTGCTAATAAATCTACTGTTTCTAAATAATTACCTCTATTCAGTGATGATAATGATTCATCGTGACCGCGAAAAGCTAATTCTTGTTTTCCCAGAAAGCATACAACATCGATCAGTCTTTGGAAAATATTTCTATTCCTATCTACTTTAGAATTATGCCTTTCTATATCTAATCTTAAGTTGGTGTTAATACTAGTTTCAATACGTGATTTACCAAATGTATTTAACTTTAAACATGCCTCTAGATGTTTTTCTGACAGGTCATGCTTTTTTGCCGAGGAATGAAAATTATGCAAATCAATATATCCCTCACTCCACTTACTGGAAGTATTAAACAAAATGCACGGAAAACAAAATAATTTATTTGTGTGTAAACACCCACACAACCAGCTAAATGTTGAATAATTTTGAGAATTGAAATGTCTAGTACGAGATGACTTATCATATTTTTGGATTAATTCTCGTAATTCGGGTGTACACCTACCTTTAGACACCACTTGAATCTTATCATTAAACGATAACTGCGAAAACTTATTGCTTTTAATTTCTATCAAACACACATTATCAGCACACACTTCACAACAGAATACCATCTTTAATTGTAAATGTACTTAACAAATAATATTTACATTAATGTACGTTTCAAAACGAATTACTTATAAGTTATAACTTAGTAAGATATAAAAACAATGAAGATCGCATATAAAGTGCTTGTCACATGAAACAATATGGCGCCTCAGGAAAAATTCGTAATTTGTTAAAAAAAAACACTACCAAATAAAATTGCATCATTGTCATACCGTGATCCTTTATAAAAGCGCATAACAAAATTTTTGCCGGATAATAATAATGGCACAAGACAGTAAAGGTGGTGTTGCCATTAATTATTTTCCAAACTCCACAAAAAACAAAGCGAAAAATTAAATTCATGTAGTTTTTAATTATTTTTTTAGGACTTTTGCAATTCTTACACATACAATTTATCATTTTTGTGGAAGGTATAAATTCGACAATACCACCATGTTTTTTTAATTGTATCTAGTAGTCATTATGGAAACTATCGTGTCTGTCTCTGTTTCTCGAATTCCCCGATAAGGGAAAATGTTCACTAATTGGGAACACTGATTTCATTCAAAAATATAGCTAGCCAATCATAACACGTGGTGTTCGTCTACAGTGAACGGAGTTACGCCCATAATCTGCACTGTCGCATACATGTGTGGCGTTTATACACACGAAAATATGCAACAGTGTGCGTAAAATTATGAATGACTTTCATTTTATTTTAGGCTAGCCCTTGTTGGGCCTCAGAATTGACAATTTGTAGCTACGAACTTACCTTACAGTATAGTGCGAGTTTGAGTTACGTCACCGGGCGCGACAAGTTGCTATAAGTGTTCTAACAGGAGTTTTAACTCTTTTTAAATATTTTGTATTATTTTATTACATAGTTATAATAAATGCATTTGGCGTTGTTGGTAGGGTAGGCTATGCCTAATAGCCTATATAGACCGCTCGCCCCTGCTAAATACTTCCTACTCTGTATTTATTCCCAAGTTCAGATGAGTTCTTTTTAATCTAGCGAGAACTCTTTGGACTTGAAATTTTTCAGAAACATTTAATGTAGTAAAGGAAAATTTACTTATATTTTCACCATCGAGAGATCTTTCGTGAAATGTCGATGATTTTAGCATGACAACTAATTTAATTGTTTCGACCTATTAAACAACTTCACATTCATACATATTTATGTTATATAATTTCATAGTTCAAACATTTAACCTTTTGGAAACGTCCTTGAATTAAATCATTAGACAAATGACTCACTGAGAAAGCCATGTGCGCTTACACATGCGCACATAGCTGAGGTTGGTACCACGTATCTCCTATTATTTGCATAAAAAACAAACTGCAGTTGGCTCGGACTGTTTATGAAACTGTACAAGCATTTAGATCTTGTTCAAAAAAGGGCCTTATTAATAAACGTTAGAGCGTTAACTAAATCTTTGTTCGATCCCTATAAAAAGCGAAGTGCGAAAGTGCGAACGATCTGTTCAATAATGAATGGATCCCAACAAAAGCCATGCGGATTAATGTTCATTATGAATCACAATGCTAAAGGTCGTCAGTTAATGATCTTCCGCAAACCAGGTATGGTTAAAAGTAAAACACGTTTCGTGAACTTATCCACCGGGGGTCGAAGTGGCCATCAACCGGCATTATCCGGGTTCCAGTATTTCTTAATTGGCAGCTTTGTTCATTTAACGCTTTTCATATGGAGTTGTTAATTAAAGGAAACACTTCGGCATCGGTTACCTGTTAAAATACTCAAATGCACTTTCTCAAGGGATCTGCTGAATATTATTTATACTTCTGATTTGGCTTTTGCTCAGCATCGTAAAGAAGACGTGTCCTCCGCATCTTTCTACGACGTTTTGACGTCATCCCTGTAATTTCTCTTAGAACCTTGGAATTTTATTGGGCAATATCATGCTGTGTCTTTCATGAATAAACAAATCAGCCTATCTTTGCCTTTCTTGTCGCAAGATCGCAACTGATGAAAGGTCACGAATCTCCTCGAGCTCCGAAGCGCCCGCGCAGTAAGCTCGTGGCGCCTAGAAAGCAGCTTAGACGTGGGTGGGTAGGAAACTACAGTATTTATTACTAACGTGAAAGTTGACAATGTTTAGCCCACTATTTACGAGCTTATTCAGATTATCTCTATAATTTCTTGGTATTACTTTAAAAATAGTTAATTTCTTTCACCCAAGGTGATGCGTGTTTCTAGACGAGGGTTCGGTGCTACAAGAAGTTGGTTAATAATGTTTTGCCAAACTATACAAAAAAAAAAACAGTACCAGTCTATTTTGTTGTTCTTACAACGAACTAGGCGTACGTGTAACGTTGTTTGTTTGAATAAAAAATGTTTCAAATTACCTTGTATTGCGTAGCTATGTATAATGTATACAGTAGGCCATTTTCTGTTCCAGTTTAGTTTTGCGAATTCTACAAAAAATAAATAATTCTAATTTTAGTTATTGCTTTACTTACTTAGGTGCTTAATGGTTACCAGACGAATAGTCTAGGATATTGGGTCTTGACCTCCATTTTTACCCTCCGTTTTGTAAAAAAACTTCAGGTGTGCCTTTGTACATCCTTCCAGAGGACGTCTCGTGGTTACAAGCGCGACTGCTGAGCGTGGGGTCCTGGGTTCGATTCCCGGGTCGGGCAAAAAGTGCTATTATGTTTTCCATTAGAAATTTCTCATTAGTAGGTAGTCTGGAGTCTGGAAGTTGGCGGTATGATACCCCAATGCCTTGGAAAGCACGTTAAGCCGTTGGTCCTGCGTCTGATATCTCTCCGGTCATGACTATGAGAGTAAAAAAGAAACAGAGAGTGCATGCGCACACACTTATGCACTATAATATCTCCCGCGCCGATATCTAATCTACGTCGAGATTGGCCGCCGTGACCGAAAACGACCCGGTGGACTATTGTCACTTCCAAAAGTCTATTGACACCGTTCGTCTAATGACAGATTGCTCGATTCTCATTAAACGAACCCAATTACTTTATTTCGTTGTGTCATTCCGGTCGCCTCGGTCACTGTCCTTATACAAAAAAGTAGCTATTACACGCGCCGTCGCTCGCCAGCTGTATCTTCGCCTGGGTAACTTTTAGGCAGTTCAGACGATCACTCGGCTTGGATTGATTTCCCAAATTACTTTGACCGGGCATTATTTTCGCAACACTAGAACAGACATGCTACTCTAGACCCATAAATAACGTATTAGCTGGCTGTTGTGTACGCTGAAAACGTGCGTTACATTACATTAGCTAACAGTGTTTTTGTTGTTCTTGATATAAGAGTGGTTTTAAGTTCGCCTTGTAAGAAATTACGAAAAATTTACAGTTTTTTGAAAATAGCTCCATTTTTTTTAATGATAGAAATCATTTAAGTATTCTACAAAATCATTACAAATACTGATACAAAAATAAAAACGCGAGTTTATGCTTTATCAATTGTTTTTTATCAATTGGGATCATCAAGAAAAAAAAACATTATTTCACATGAATATCTATGTAAAACTTATCTAATTTATCTATCCTGTATTATCCCACTGCAATGAATTCCTCTGCCTTAGTTTCATATTTACACTAAAAATGTAATACCCAACAAGCCCAAGTATAACTAAAAAACTAGAGCTGATCGGGCACACTAATGACTTTATTCTTAAGTTATATGACAAAAATAAAAAACTTCGCAAAAATGTCGAAAGCAACACAAAAACATTTCTTTTTTGTAAACTTGTGTTATCAATCGTCTTTGTTTCTCTAACTTTAAATCTAAAGTCAGAGAACCTTTTTTATCGACAAGCTGACACCAAAACATTGATAATAATGTATGTTTGTTACGACATTACAAACTAGAGACTCCTACGATAGAATCTTATAGTAATTGACTGCAATCATCGCCTCTAACGCATTCGTAGAAAATATATCGAAACACGTGAATGATGCTGGCGATTCACGTGCATATACAGAGAACACTGGTCACGCGAAATCATAATTAAAGTAAATTGGACACGATTTGCTAACAGAAGACTTTCCTGAAGATATTTTGTAGCTTTTTGGATGCACCTCTTTTGTAATCTGTACATTTGACACGGTTCTGGTGTACGATTCGTCTTCGGTCACGATTGAAGATTTTGATTGGTAAAAAATGTATAGGTACGAGATGGAAGGAAGTAATATCACTGTTGTACTAAGTAGTTTCATGATTAGATGACTACCTGGCTGACAGATGATCTGGAGTTTTCAGTTTATTTTTACCAAAGATGCTGGTAGAACATGAAATTTGCAGGCTACGTTCCGTAGCTGGTGAAGAGGGCGCACTAAACATAAGTAGTGCATCCAGTTTACGGTCGAAGTCGCAGGAAAAAAATAGTTTATTTTAAATTCCTGTGTGTAGTTTGTTGATGATTTGACTTACGTCAACAGAATATAATAAATGTAACATTAAATTGCTTTATTTAATTCGATTAGCAAGTTGTTCATAAGTGTTCTCATTGCCGTAGTCTATTAAGTCAATTTAATCACGAACGGAGTCGTTTACTTATAATTATGTAAAGCTCAAACGGTAAATATACACTTCAATTAAAATCTTGTTTGCAATTAATTAATGCCAATGTGATGACAGCTTTATTTTTATATTTTCATGAGAATAAAGTCCATACAATGAGGTTTTATGTTGAGAAGTGATATTTGCAAATTTTAGAAACAAGTTTGGTTATGGGGACAGTTTTATACTAGGCGGGTTTTTTTTTTACAACGATGAGACCTTCTCGTGTATTTTTTATGTCTAAATACCTGTTAGTCTGTGATAAATTCCTCTACTCGTGCCAAATTAGCTGATTACGACCAATGTTTACGGTATCCATACAGCTGAATATATCTGCAAACCATCTACACTAATTATTATCCCTTACTATTTAAGAAATGCAAATCATTGTGACTGAATATTGGAAACACCAACATAACGCAATCTGCAACGTCAGCTAAAATATTGACGTATTTGATTGGACGTGTGATTACTGATTACAGTTAAGCCCTTATGCAACTGAGTTCCAGCTCTTTCAGAAAAAAAAAATGTTTTTTTTAAATACTCAGGTATTGTCCTGTAGTAAAAAAGATTTAGGCAATAGTCTCAAGTAAAGAAGAAGACTTCTTTGCGTGTCGATAGACTCAAATAATACCCGACCAGTATATTGCCACCTCCACAGCTCTGTCGTTGGCTTCGTTTAAATCCTGGAAGGTGCAGGTGTTTGTGCAAGATGGGCAAGAAAGGAGGTGGGGCATATCCCCCACACTGACATTGTATTTGGGACGGGTCGATGATACCCCATTTGGCCAGATTATCTCTTCCGCGGCCAACCTGGGCCCGCAAACGGTTAAGAGATTTCCAGATTGGCCACTGCAGTTCCTGTCCAGGAGGAAGATGTTCTGCTGGATTGATGAAGTGAGGAGGGGAAATAGTATTTGCATTGAAATGTTGAAAATGTTAGCCATTGTATAAGTATTGCTTAAAATGTTTACAGATAGATTGACATTTTTAAGTATGCCGTAATAAAACTTAATGATCAGTTTTTTATTCAATGAGCTCTGTTGAAATACTTCTTTTTAATTGAACGTGGTACTTTTTATAGCTACTTCTAAATAATTACAAGCAATATTGAATATCCAACGGATAGTCATAATTCATATGTGACAGTCGTCGTTCAACTAGTTTGGATACAACAAAAAATATTGACGCAGATTGTGTGTTGATGTGACCGCAAGATAGAGGTTGGAGGTTCCAATTAGGGTCCATAGAACGCCAAATATTGAGATCACAGAATCGAAAATTGACATACAGCGTTATCAGTTTGTCATCATCTGCCTAGCTTTTTGCCAACTATGTTGGGGTCGGCTTCCAGTCTAACCGGATGCAGCTGAATACCAGTATTTTACATGGAGCGATTGCCTATCTGACTTCCACAATCCAGTTAGTACTGGGTAATACGATACTCCTTGGTAAGACTGGTTGTCAGACTTTTTGGGCCACTTGACTACCTAACGACTGTCAAAGATCTACAAATGACACCCGGGACCAACGGCTTAACGTGCTTTCCGAGCAAACTCGGTATGTAATGGATGGTCACCCATCCACAGACCAACCTAGGCAAGCACAGCTTTACCTAAAAACCGACCCCAGCGTCTGTTATTATTTAGCCACGAGCTCCTCCAGCATTATCAATTTGTATGACATAATAATAAAAAAAATAGTAAATAATAGTGGCCTATCGATACCTAACCCACTTATTTCACTTCAAAATATGTCAATAAACATCCAATTACTAAAATACAGTGTAAGTCCTGCAACCCTTCACTAGTGACCCGGTGTATTCGTTGCACCATGTTCTGGGTGCAGGGGAGAGAGGGGGTGCATGATGACCTATTTTGTGAAGGCCAGCGACACAGATCCGAGTCTGGGATGACCTACTGAACTGGGAAGTAGGATATTATTGGGTTATTATCACGGACAAGTTTGTGTAAACAAATGCTTGCATCTCCAAAAAAAAAATAGGATAGGAGAAGCAAGTAATCATGTCACTTTCGATAATGCTTCTAATTCGAAGTTCTTGCCGTTTTTATAACTTAATTTTAGTTTGTTACCAAGCGAAACCGTCGCTTATTTTATCTTAATTGTTTGTTTTTTCTCATAGAAGTGAATAATTGTAGTCTTTTTGAGCGAAAAAAAAATCTTAAACCGTCTTATAACGGACAACAAGTTTGTTTAAACAAATGCTTGTATCTGCAAAAAAGTAGGAGAGGAAAAGTAAATAATCATTAATAGAATAGAATAGAATAGAAATATTTTATTTTGCATTGAATGTAGGTACATACATGAGTTGTTCGTTCTTTTTGAAAAGTGGCTTAACTACGACGGTTTTTAGATTCTCAGGAAATATTCCAGCAGTTATACTATTATTAATGATGTGACTTAGGGGAGCAGCTATACTAGCGGCGGCAGCGGATACAAATTTATTGCTCTTGTTGAGATACCATCATAGCCGAAACTTTTTTATTTTTTAAATGATTTATTATTCTCATTATGTCTTGCGGGACAACTGAGGACATAAATATTGAATGGTCGTTATTTTCTATAGGTATAGTATTATCTGTTGTGATTTTGGGTATTTCTGAAATTGATCGATAAAGAAATCGTCATGACACTTTCGATATTGCTACCTGACAGATACTCTAGACAATAATACTAATTTTATGCGTGTGAACCTATGTGATATCATTTGATAATATTTACAATGTCGGATATTGAGCCTGTTCATCAAAAACACTGTTTGTTTACATTCGACGACTAACGAATTAACAAACAAATATGCCGCCATATTTGTTTGTTATTTCGCGGGGCACATGACGTTCAACCAATCAGCGCGCGAGGTGCGTTTCGTCTCATGCAATTTCACAATTTGACGGTTTCACGTCGAAAGATTATTATCTACCGAAAAATAATGCATTAAATTGTAATCAGTATGCTACGGTTCACAATCTCGCGAGATAGATTATAATCTAACGGTTTTTACGGCGATGTATACAGGAGATGAAACCTGCACATAAAACCCGCTCTTCACATACGACGGAAAAGGACGTAAGCATGGGCGTTTGCCTACATTTCCTTTGCGACGTGCTTCAAGAGTGCTGCAATTAAGAAACGGGTCGAGCCAGTAGCCAACCCTACTTTTATATCTGGGAGCGAAACCAGCACCAATTAACATAACGACAAGTACGAGACGAATATTATATGATGTGGTGTGAACAACTCACACTAAGAACACCTGAGGCCTAGTTACAAAGTGTCATTTTATCAGCGTTGACTGTAATGGAAAAGTGAAAAATGTATGGGACTAGTGATAAATGTAAGTTTGATATAATAATGTCAAACTTAAATTAACCGAAATATTGTAGATACGAAACTTTTTTATCGCGATTGGCACTTATTCATGTCCTCTGCATAATTGTTACTATATAATATGCATATGGGATTTCACTAAGGATATGTGGCTTTTCCACTAAAAAAAAGTTGCTTGCTAAAGACTGTATACCTTTGCTTCATCCGTCAGTTACAGCCCTTCAAAGTATGGCAAGATTACAAATTAGCGTTGTTCTTGATACATATTGGTCGAAGTTGATACTTATTGTTATTGAGAGCGCATAGTTACCAACCACAACAGCAGTAGTATGCGTCGTGGGAACGGCAAATAAAAATTCTACCGGTGTCGTTTTTGCGAGGATGAGTGCACTCACGTAAATTGAAACGTGTAGGCAAAATTAAACCGTATTGCGTTCATTTTAAGCTGCAGTATTGATATATCTTCCCCCGTTTTATGCAACAAACATGTCATTGATGTGGTAAAATGTTTAAAAAATAAATTAAGACAAAACAATGAAAATGTATATAAACACATCTAGAGAAGTTTTCCTCGTTCTTATTTTCCACAATGACATAAACAATTGCTTTTGTTCGTAATAATTGTATGTCCAGTGCAATTAATACAAAAGCGTGACTAATTATTTTTATCCTATACTAGGTTATAAGTGGCGCCTGCATTCCACTGTGCAAACAACGCAGATAATTCAATGCAATCATACGTCATGACTTTATTTGGCAATTCACACAACACAATCAGTGTTGCTGTAAAATTTTCAAAAACGGAGTAATCAAATTAAGGGCGTTTTGTTTTTATTTTCATTTTCAAACAAGGAAGGAAAAGTGATGTCGGATTATATACTATGTATATGTATTTGTAAACTGTATGATGATGAATGGTATGTAATATTAGTCAAGTTCCATGTCGATTGGCCTCTGGATTCTACCTATTTTCTGTCAAACCACAAACATCCTTTGTGGTTTGAGATAAAACAGGTCTGCTGTTAACAAATTAAACAGCGCGCAATCATCATTAGGTACTCTTAATTTTACGATTATATAGGTGTTTGTTTTGAAACCTTTAATGGTTTTATGTGTGAAAAAAGACAAGAGTAGCTTGGATTTGTTTAAACAATTAAGATTTATTTTTAGGTAGGCACACTTAATGTTCGTTGACAACACATTTTCTTACTGAATAATGCATGTCATGTACACAGCTTACATCGCAAATATTTAACAAACTTTTAACCTGAGAAGCTTGAGGGTAAATCAATAATGCAGAGTTTATTTTTGCGCGTTGTCGAGACACGGTGTTTCTGAAATCAACAGCAAGGAAAAATATCTAAAACTTGGCGAATGGTGTTATTTGTTCTGACGCTGTTACAAACAAATGATTGAAATTTTGAGAATCATAGCAGCAATTTATGAATGGGCAAGGTCTTGCGATAGGTCTTAGTTCAAATGGCATACTCGTTGAAGCGTCAAATCTTAATACTATAAGCAGTTATTCGTGCTGAATGTTTTTTAAGTCACTAATGTTTGTATTTTACTGATATTTTCAATTATGTTAGTCACGACATATTTGCTCATAAGTTCCGCGGTTCAGGTGCATTTTTTTGCCACCCGACTCACTAGCTGATTTGTCTACTAGATAAAATCTTAGGAGTTCGCGGTATTGAAACATAAATATTTATGAGTTCAAAACCAGAAGTGTTGGATTTGAACAATAACACGTATGGTTACTATGGGCATATAACATAATTAGACTGTCTCTAGTCTACGTACGGTTAGCTTCGCTTTTTCAGATATTTAATAGCTACATGTAAAAAACGTTGTAACTGTTTGATTGATTGATATTTACATGGATATTTGTAGTCGAAATGTTATGTTTTATTGTTCACTGGTCTGTGAAAATTACAACCTGCTCTGCAAAAACTTGTGATTTTCGACTGATAGTGTTCAAAAAATATCAGCTCGCTTTTATAATAAGCAAGATGTCAAATTCAAAATGGTTATCGATCATGTTACCAAGCTCCTTTAAAGTTATTTGCTCGAAACTTGTTTTATTGTTAGTTGTCACGTTTCTAGCCTCTTGTTTTAATTCTTACTGTCAACAAATGTTTGTATATAACCTGATCGCATTAGGCTTCCTACCTTTGTCCACGAAGCAATGCCTTAAAACAATCTGCGCTCCCATTGTCCTCGTTTATATTTGATATCTTCAAAGCATTAACCAGGCCATTGTGATCGCTTAATCGATTTGAATATTCTATGCACTGAACGACTAATCGATTTTTTATTGGCTGATAAAGAGCATTGGCAATGTTTGTTCAGTATTACATCATATACATAATTGGTAGTTAACGAGAAACAGTTTATTAAGTGAATGAATAATCTTGATCTCAGGTAAAGTACCAGTTTTATCGCGTCGAGTGAATATTGATGGCGTTTGATATTAGATTGTTGTTTCAAATTTTCCGACTGTCAATCGCGTTAATAGTGGTTGCGTGGAACTTCAAAGAAATCGATTGCTATCCTCGGAAACATGCAATTCATAATTCATATGTTCGTGAGCATGACTGCATGAGTCAAAGGACTTTGATGACATTTGCACGAGTGAGTGTGGAAGTCGTTACGATCATGCGATTGCCACAACCGTTTCCTTCGTATAATTCTATTTTGTATTATCTAATATCCGGTCTGTAGTTGCTTGTGGAAAAGTAGCAATATTTATTATTTGATATAAAACAATCGTCACTTTAGCAACTATTATGAAAATAATTCAACCTGATAAACCTTATCTGGGGTCGAGTTTAAATTGCAGTTAGAAACTGTAATTTGTGACTGAACTTTTCTACATAGTTACAACTTTCGAAGTAGCTTAAAATACCCAAGGGTGTTATGAAATGTTAGTTAAATTACTTGTTTTTAACAACTTTAGTTTATCGTGTCCATTTGTCTCAAGACTAGACGGTAAAATTCTGAGAGATTTTCACATTTTTCTTGTAAGTAATTTCCAAAATTTGACTTAAGAGCGCTTGTACACAAAGTGGGCAACGTCGCAAATAGCTGTCAAATATTTCGCTGTTTTGATTAATTTGGCAATATTACTGTATGGAAATAAGAAATATGGCTAACTAGTGAAATAGAATATTCAAAATGAATTGCAATTAAAACACTAAATTTGATGTTGTAACTGTTTTAGGTGTAAAAAAGACATTTGGAAAGTTTCCAAATACTTTTTTTACATTTAAAAGTAAATGTTCGGTGTTACGATATTAATTATTGCATTTCATAATCAATACTTTAGTTCACTAGTTAGCCATATTTTTTTATTTCTGTATAGTAATATAGCCAAATTGCTAGGCTGATATGTTGATCTGATTCTGTAGGTACATAAATACTTATGTATTCACCGTTGTCTTACGGCGCACGGTAGCACATATCAAGCGACTCGTAGTAGTGTTAAATGACTGTGCAAATATTGAACCAGTAACATACAATCTACTTACTATAAAATTACTAGTACCGTCTTATGTACCGGTATACATATAGCGACCTTTAAACACTGCCAAGTCCGTTTTATCACTGAGCTGATGTAGACAAGCAGTCTTTGTGTTATTCGTTACGTTTTTGATAATCTGTAATTTATCTAGACTTAGCTACTGTTTAGCATTCAGTGCAAGTTTAGTAACTTATGAATTGACGGAAATGAATTTTAAATTGTGTTTACCTGCAGGTGGCCAATATAGCTTCGTATCCTGCGCTTAAGCACGATTATAACATTTGTAGGAAACTTTATTTCGCTTACCGTTGGGTTTTTACAGTTCACAAGATATTCATGTGACGTGCCTACCTTCTAATTTGTTTTTCTTTGCCACCGTTATACGTGATCCCACATTAACGTGTGAATTCGAACCCATTACAAAATGGCTCCAAACAATGCTGTGTGCATTGTGGCTCGCGATTCTACAAAAGATAAATGTATAGAGGTCAATGTCGGCTCCCACGTGTGGATGGAAATGGCCCAATTTGCGTAAAACTGTACGCGAATATGGCACTTCAATGCTATGGACTTGTAAATTAGGTTAAGTGACAGATAAAAATATGTACAGCGTGTTCGAATCCTCTTTTGTGAAAAATGGATTGGATTTTCCGTCTTCTGATAGAAAGTTTGTATCAACTGACTTACTACACTATTAATAATTTTATGCATGTAACTGTGACTCGTTGTATCTTTAATTTTTTTAAGTATTATTTTGAGTCATAGTACTTAAATCCCTATATCTACAAGTGCGTCACATTTGCTATCGATATTGGTCTTTATGTGTCCTTCAAGCGATAGCATATATACGTCACAGTTAATGACTCAGTTCAATCTGAACCAAAAGGGGGAGAACCTGAGGATAGTTTAAAGACGTTACTTCTAAGTTACATGATCTAATTCTGATAGACAAGCAAAATAAACCGAGGGTGGAGCAACGCATTCTGAAGTTTTGCGTTAGTGAAATGTCTCTTCCGATACAGAATACAATATAAGAAAACGTGCACCATGTGCAGAGACTTAACTATAAAATGATCTATTGTAAGATATTATTGTCGTACATAAGCTGCACGAACACTCGGCAACTAGAAAGGTTATGCAAAGAAAATCCTACACGAGTTTACTCTACAGTTGACTCATCATCTTCTTGTCCTTGTCTCATGTTACACGTTTTTTTCCTTCCATTCTTCCCTGTCAACCATCACGCAATCATTAACACCTTTTTCCTTCATATCATTCCTCACATAATCCATCCATCGTTTCCTTGGTCTCCCTCTCCCTCTCCGTCCATCAACATTTATATTCTTCACTCTTTTAGTCACATGCGATTCGTACCTCCTCGTCACATGTCCATACCAAGACAGTCGATTACCTTTCAACTTTTGACGCAACTTTAAAACTTCCTCTAATATACTCATTCCTTATTTTATCCATTCTTGTCACACCACACATCCACCTCAACATTCTCATCTCGGCTACATGCAATCTTTTTTACTCTACAGTTGACTCAAAACCTTAATTAAGGACCTCTGTTTTATTTAATTACACTAACTAACTACGTAAGCATTTGCGTAGAGACAGGAGCTATGAAGGATAGGACTTAATTCTGGAGCAAGTAAGTAGATTATTTGTCCAGCCTACTACTTCTTGCCTTTGTACTAAGAGAATCTAGATTCTGATATGATAAGACAATTTAATTACGTTTCTAGGGTTCTTATAAAATTAACCTAGTTTAGCTACAAAGCCTTGATTTTCCTTATGAGATCTTGTCGTTTGATATTATAATAAAAATAACAGAGCATCGTTGAACATGATCCCAAAACTTGTTCTAAAGTTTTAATTAATGCTGTGGCAAAAACATAGAATTCCATTGTTTAGTTTCAAGTTTGGAGCAAAACAGTAAAAAACTTCTAAGAATACTCTTGTTTAAAGTTTGATAACAACTGGATCTTTCCAGACAGATCTTTTTACAAGAGTATCTTTTCGTTAAGAATGTTTTCATAAGAATGTTTTCACAGGGTTTCACTTTCATCTAACTCTATTTATCTTTAAATGAATTAAAGTTGTTCAAGATAGACAGCTAATTACACCGGTATTGTTCGGAAAACATTTAGCACTTTCACTATGAATAACTTAGCGTGAAATCGTATTACAATAGGCAAAGTTCTTCCGAGTGGGCTGTGCTGTGCCAATCTAACATGACCTCTTTGCCTAAGCGACATCTAGTACAATAAAAACGCAATGTAGTACATTCAGCTGTATTGCCGGTAAAGGCACGTAAGGCAGGGGTAGTGTGGAAACTGAAATTCAACATGAAAACACATACGTTCTAATTGGTGATCAACAGGATTTGCCAGTTTATCTACGTACTACCTACTACCATACATAAACCGTCTAGCTTACTAGACGATGAAAGTACATGATTCATCATCCGAGGTATCATCAATTTGGGCGTTGTCTGTCTTGTGTATAACTGGATTATTGATTTCGGTCATGAGTTCATGACTCCACTCATGCATAGAAAGTAAGCTGTCCTACAAATATTGCTATAAATAATGCTGAGGCAATTTCTAAACTTTATGACATTTTTACTAGGTATGTTGAAATTTCCATAAATAATCAAATTATTGATATTGACAAAAACAACAACATTAATTTATTTTCAGGCAACTTTGGCACATAGAAATATAACTTACAGACTAACATACATACAAATACAAATCGTGTTAGTAAATAGAACCTTAAATCTCACATGTCAAAGAACATGCAGAATTTTAAGCAGTTCATAAAACTAAACCGGTATTAGTACTTATCTAATTCGTGTTTAATTCTGTCACACACAAAGCAAAATATACAATTATTCAAACTTAAATATAAAATAAACTATTTGCATACATTTAACCGGATTACTGGATAAATTAAAAGTGCTAACCATTTTTATCGAAATGACTAAGCGCCAAATAAAGTCCAATCAACTGACTTACTACACTATTAATAACTATATTTAACTGAATAACCGGAGGGGGTCATCCTGTTTTTGTATAAACTGCTTTTTATTTTGGAGTTGGTCCTCTAACTTTATTGTCGTCTTGAAGATTGCCCTTTTCCAAATTCAGTTTTCGAACTTTTAGTTGACTAACTAGTTCTAGTCTCAAACGCTTCGTTCAGATTTTATGTTGAATTTGTATTCTTATTTCAATCTTTTATTCGACTTTCATGACAAAGAACTACGTTACCGGCCAGTGACACGTGGCCATCGACTTCTAATACCGCTGAATCATGATTAGAAACAGATTTTTTTGCAAGTTTGACAAAAAACAGGGCTTTGTTCGATGCTTGAACTGATAGTGCTTTCAGGTGTAACATGTATCTTGTTACGGTTCTTTATAACAAAGGGAACTCTTAATACGTTGTTATTTAAGGGCTACACCATATTACGTGTTGCTACATTGTCATGTAACGATTCGGAATACGGAAATATGTTATTTACTTTCTTCTTCCTCAGTTGATTGCTCATGAGCAAAAAAATCTGGGAATGGGGTACTTTCTCGCTAGCTTATTGCTCTATTCTTTCTGCAAATTATATTTAGTAATGTCAACGCAACTTTACCAAGTTTTATGTTCTTGAAAAATGATTGATTACATTACGAATTAATGATGTAATATTTGCAATAAGGTCTTGTCCTACATTTACATATTACATTATGTGATGAAATTTTTTAACTAACCGACAACTGATGTCGTAGATGTTAGATGACGATGATTGTGGTCTAGTAGCATAAGTCGAGCAACCAAATATGGCTCGTTGCAAATTCTCGTCCATTGTATAACGACTTCCTTAAACGATGAGATAACACACCAGTAGTACATACTTACAAAAATTACTATTCCAATAATATAACTGCTACAAATCACGTAATACACCACAGCCCTTACCGCTGTGACAAACTGCAGGCGAGGTGAAATCGTGGCGAAAGCGTTTACGCAACCACCACTGTTCCTAAGCAGGAACTCTCACTGGCTAGATCTCAAATCTGGCCCTGTCAACATGCGCTAGCAACATTTCTGGGTTAATACCAGCCTCCTGTAATTTAGATAAGGTTAATAACTAGAAAGTAATTAAGATTAGGAAAATGGCATTGTTTACCTACCTCTCAGGAAAGACTTGATGATGAAACGCAAAAAGCAGTTTCAGTATTATCAATTCATTATATTAAATCTGCCCCTATAACGTCTGGTTTATTAGAAGCCTTCCTCTCACGTCCTTGTTTGTTCATCCATTATAACGATCTGGTTAATGGTTGTTTTGCAAAGTTTATCCTTGTTTTCACGCCAATTTCCAACAACAAATAGGTTCTTACTACCTACGCTGAAAATAGAAACCAGCACGCAAAAAGAAAAAAAGTAATGACATTTAAGTAGAAGATGATTTGCTTTGATTGACTAATTGCTGTCCAGCAATAAATAACTGATTATAGGCCTCATTATGACGTTCAGTTTTTTTTCCATCTGTGAGTGTGTGAGTAACTGTCGATTGTGATCGTAACATCGATTAATTGCACAATTTGTTACTATTTAGTTGGTCTACGTACCTAATGACGTTAAGTTGCTGTGCTGTAATTCAATTTGATACGTTCGATTTGATCTTTAAATTTATATTAGACGGAGATATTTAGGAATCAAAATACATTTGCTATTTTAAAGCCATTGCCACTGATTCAAACTACAGTTATACAAGCTCCAAGAACTTAACAAACTCACTGTCCTCTTTTCGGTGGCAGTGAACTGTTGAAAAGTTAATTCTGATAGACCGGTTATTCAATCTGTCTACAACATTAGTTTTAGTATATGCGAAACCTGATACACGTGTCTAGTATTTTTATGTAAAGAATCTATGTACAAAATTTCAAAACTGTATCATGAAAACTCACAAAGTTATAAGCTTGTTCTGTTACCTAGTTGTCCGCACAAAAACGCGGTCACCACGTAGCGCGCGCCTCCAGCGTCGTCTTGAGCTCATTGATAATAATAACTTGGCAGTAGGTACCTAAATTATTGCGATAGGTACTCAAAGTCGCTCGGTATCCAACTTTAAACTTTTTTTTTATATTTTTGGGAAAAAATATAACATGGTTTAAAAATTATTGGAATCGATTCAGTTACTTATTCTAAGCAAACTATATTCAGGTTTCGCAAATACTAAAAATAATGTTGTATAATGTCCATGTGTCAGTGATACCTTTTTAGGGTTCCGTACCCGAAGGGTAACCAGTAGGACCCTATTACTAAGCCACCGCTGTCCCTCCGTCCGTCTGTTTGTCTGTCAGCGACTGTATCAAATGATCCCTAATATGCACACAGTTGAAATTTTCACAGAATGTGTATTTCTGTTGCCGCTATAACAACAAATAATAAACATAATGTAAAAATTAAAGGGGGCACTCCTACTACGATGGTAGTCTGAAAAATATCATGATACATATTATTTGTTTTTCTGCGTTTGTTTACCAAAGTAGACCGCCCCGCATATACATATATGAAATTGAGTGCTACTTTCCATTGACGGCTCTGATGACAATACAAAACACATATGTAACGGCACAGTTTGACAATGATTGTACAACGATGTTTTGGTAGTTCATTTTATTTCGACATTGTCGTTTTGGCCGAACGCCATCAGAATTGTGAGAGATTATAGAGGTGTTGTCGAACTACTGTCTGCAAAATTGGCTGAAGTTGCCAGTCGAAGTAAGTAAAATTGTGGAAAATTCACTTCAATAGTAGAAATAAATAAAACAGGTGCTTGTTGGTAAACATTTAGTTGCACGAAAATCCTTGATAATGATGTAAGACCATCAAAACACCTTTATAAGGGCATTCTACCAAAGCGGTTGTCAGATAATGTTTCCATTTTGGTAGGATTTCCAAAAATATGGTAGGTTCAGCAACACCGATGGAAAGTAGCGCGCGGAAGTTGATAACCGGGCCACTGGGTAAAGGGAATGTCCATCTGCGTAAACGTGTGTATGGACCGATTACCCAATTAAACAGCTGCTTATAAACCCAACTCATACAGGTTATTATAAAACGATTTATTTATTTTAATCAGACGTTTACTCTGCGCTCGGTGGATGTCTGAATGACTCATCGTTTTTAGAATCGATTCATTATGTGAAAGGATGCCGGCTTGCATATTTTACTGCTTGGCAGAATTGATATTTCACTTACGCAAGTAGTATAGATTCCACTGATACTCGTGGTTATAGAAATGTAAAATGCTTTGCAAAGCCCTTCTAAAAGAATGTTCAAGAAGTACATTTGAATTATAAGTTTTCTGAAACACTGAAATGTTTACCCTTCTTTAAATAGCACTCTTCAAATACTTCAGAGAAATATTTACTCTATAACCAAATTGCTCATGTTATGAAAATAGTGCAAAGTTTATTTTGAGAAGATAGATTGACGTCTCTTGCTCGATATAGGACAGGTAGCGGTACATCATGAATCCGTAATGCATGCTTAATGTATGTCTTGTTTATATTTAGACTCTTTGTTAAAAGTAAAACGGGTCGGGTTATGTAAAATACCAGAGATTCCGTCTTCCTCACTTTATTGATTTACTCTCAGCTCGGACATATGTCGAGTGATTTGCATTTTTATTGCGGATTTACACTTGAAGCAAAACGAATTTGTAAATTATATACATGCAGTCGTTTGACAAGCGATTAATAACTATTCATGTATGTAAAACAAATTCTTCGTTAGAATGCATTTTATTTCATGCCAGGTGTGAAATTAAGTGTTCTTCGCACCATGCATAATTAAATTAGACACAATCTAGCGTTCCTTCACTAATGTTGAATGTGTTAGGAAACCAGTTATTGCTACCAATCGATACTGCTGTCTTTGTAAAGAATAGCGTTTTATGTAGAATTTATTTGAATGCCTGCAGTGTCATAAGAGGCGAAATGCAGAGAGCAAGAGTAAAACAGAAAAAGCAAATTTATTATGAAAGAATTCTAACCAATATTATAAATGCAAGGAAAGTAAGTTTGTTTGTTTGTTAACTTTTTACGCCTAAACAACTGAAGCGATCATCCTGAAATTTTGCAAATACGTTGTCAGGTGCACAGAAACGGACATACCTTTCATCCCGAAAAAAAGTACCTACTATTCCCGAGGAAAACAACAATAACGTTTTTATGATAATAGATGGCGCCACGTGTCCTTCGAATCATGATTGAATTATATTATTACAAGCAGAGTACAACCCGAATTGATTGTCAAATTCTAAATTAACGTGTGCGAAGCTGCGAGCAAAAGCTAGTAAGTTTATAATTTTAAACATAACCGTGTTAATGTTAATTTCCCTAGTGTTTCCACAAATGAACTCGAGCGTAATTTTTGTTATCACATGAGTAATGTTCCGTAGCACTTGTCGGTTTCGTTGCGCTTGCGCTACATCCGCTGCAACAGTCGTTTAATTAATAACGAAACTGTTCTAAACGGGCTCGTGTTTGGCACGCCATTTCTAAACTAAATGCTAGTGTCTCTTTCATCATCATCATTTCAGCCGAAAGACGTCCACTGCTGGACATAGGCCTCCCCCAAGTGTCGCCACATTGACCAGTCCCGTACGACTCGCATCATGGCAAAACCCCCCCTAATGATGAGAGCAACACAAAGTGTCTCCTTAAATAAGAAAAAATACTTTTCACAGAAAATTCCTCACAGAAAATAATAAATGACCGTATTGTTGTACAAGGAGATATTTTGTATGATCGGCCTGCAAAATATACATAATTTATTACATATACAGCTAAAGCATCTATACCCTTGCCAAATGTAGTACGCTTTGGCACTAATTGTTTGGGAGTTAGGAATGATAAACACGATTTTAAATTCTCGATTGCATGCATCTAATTTAGGCTCCCACACAATAAATTAACAACTTGAAAAAAATAACAAATCCCGCTGACGTACTGACTGCACACCAAAATCTGCCAATTAAACAAATAATTCGTTTCCTAATAAGGTTCGCATAATTAGCTTAATTGCATGTGTTTTGCATCGTAGCCTGATTGATGCAGTTCTAAAACGCGACACGTTTATTTTATCGCTCGATCGGTACGTTGCCGCAATTTCGGTTGCTTAAACGAATTACGATTATTTGTGCCATCCGAATAGGCCCCGCAAGAGAGAAGAGGCTAGCGATTCCGATTAGAGCTATTACAAAGTTACGTTAGTCAAGTGGTGTGGTTTTATAATGTTAGATGATGAAGCGTATTATACGAGTTATTTAGTTACTTAACTATTCGTTTAAGTTGTAAGAACCCACTTAAGCGATTAATGCTGCCGGAAGACCGTTTACAAGTAATTACAGTTGTTTAGAGTTGAGATTTTAGTATCCTGTTTTCTTTGTCATATTTTCCTCCACACCATATTTTTCTTTTGAACCGCTCGCGTAGAGCGGCTCAAGAGAAAATTTACTAGTGCAAAACCACTAACCGCATAACTACGATAAAACATTTTACATTATTATAGACACCCTTTAAAATTAGCCTCAGGATCCTCAATAAAAAATATGACGAATGACGTGTTGTTCTTATGAAACTTTTCATAATGATAATTAAAACAAAAACGCTATAGCTTGTGTCATGTCCCGCTACGTGACTGGTACCACTGCACTCCGCTCGTTGTAATCACATTGTGATATCGCCAACTATTTTTAATAAGGCATTCTTTTTGTGGCATATTAATCAAGTGTTACGTACTGCTGTGTACTCTATTTTTGTTTTGCAAGCCACAGCATGGTCACGAACTAGATGTAATCGATATTTAATGATATAATCGCGATCGGACCTTCGCAATCAACGCAGAATACGCAACAAAACAATTGCCCAAATCAGCAAAACAGAAATCATCCTGTTTTCAGAAATAATTCTGTTTTGCTCATTTGGGCAACTGTTTTGTTAGCAACATCGTTTTCGCATCATGTTATGACATACATAACATTTATCTGGTCCTTCTGAACCTTTTGATATAGGACCCTTTTAATAATTAATTGCCTAAATAAACATAAATATTTTCTTCTCCAGAGACATTGTAAGTCAATAAGTTATCGGTTACTTTATTTACAAATATAAACAGAAACATATTCCACAATCTTATTCATAAGACAATATTTGTTTTGTTCCATCGCACTCTATTATACATAACATTCCATTTCGTAAAATATGACGATGTAACAAATACATAATGTATGAGATATGAAGACAACGCCCACACAATTTATTGTCAGCTTCCATTAAAGGTTTCCATCAGACTGGTGCTTTTGATATTCACAAATGTAAACATAAACGAGGTTTCTTCTTTTCGGTAAACAAAGATTTTATGTACTTAATTTATTACTTAATTAAGTAACAAGATAAATTCTACATATTTTTCCTTTAATTTACAGTTTTGGTATGTTTTGTCTCTATACCAAACAAAACTATCCATCTTTACTATTTATCTATTTTCAGCTCCAATATTTGAAACGACCGTATTCCTTCATCATCATCATCATTTCAGCCGAAAGACGTCCACTGCTGGACATAGGCCTCCCCCAGGTGTCGCCACATTGACCGGCCCCGTGCGACTCGCATCCCGCGGATCGCTGCAACCTTCACCAGGTCATCGGTCCACCTAGTGGGAGGCCTTCCAACGCAACGTCTTCCGGTTCGCGGTCGCCACTCCAGAACTTTTCCGTATTCCTTATCTAATAAAGACAATTCCATAACTTTTCTCCCAAGCATTTATTAGGGATTCAAGGGAGATAAGTTTATTTAGACAAGTGGCTTTGTGAAGACAGCAATTAGTTAAAATGGTAGTTTGTTCATGGGATTCTAATACTCAACGTAAACCATAATATACAACGTGTAACAGAAAGGGTAAGGGGGAAGGGGAAGGTCATTGAAATGATATGCTGCAGACCATCAAACTGAACAACTTCCTCCATACAATTCCTTCCTTTGTAAATAATGCAAAAAAAAATTCAGCTGTCCCATACATTTGGGTCGAGTAGGTATTGAAATTTTGTATGGGACAGCTGGTAATTTTTTCGCAATATTGGACCCATTGAGGAAGTTGTTCAGTTTAATGGTCTGCAGCATATCCTTTCATATGACTATCCCCTTTCTGTTACACGTTGTATAAGACGCACAAGATATTTCTGGAGTTTTCATTTTTAAGTGATAAGACTTGAACTCCAATCTACTATATCTGTCATGCGACTTATAAACAGACAAGATTTATTCACTACAAGTATTGGAATAAAAAGCTCTAAAACCCACGATTTTTCTCGACCGACCTTTAATAAACACGCAAATAGATATCTTTCCGCAACAGAATCCACTTTTATCCATACCCTGTCTTGGCCGACGCCGATACGCAATTTCATCCACTTTACCCAATTACATACATTCCCACATCGTCGGAACCCAGTTAGTGGAACAAGCTCTCCCAACATTAATTTACTTAAGTTCTGTTTGCTGCCGTAGAGTGCATTAACACAACCTAGTAATTACACATCTGTGTTAGTGGACCTGCTTTATGGAACTTTATGTTCTTTTTATAGGCCAGTCTTTTATGGCAAGAATTTCATGCCTGTTAACAGTAATAGGTATGAATTCCTTTGAATATATTCGTAATAAAAATGTACTCTATTCTATGAATGTAGGTGATATTCAATCAATTTTCCTTCCTTCATTCCTTGAATAATATCGTTTCCATATTGACGTCACTGCCCTATTTTATAAGGGAAAGGGTTTAGGTAAATTGTGTTGTTATATAAGAGAGCGCCTTCGATATTTTTTGTTCCTTAAAAAACAACTTTTCTTAGCTATCGGAGTACGTTGCTATGCTAAGTTACTAAGTTCCGAGCGCCTGATCGTTTAAGTATAGCTATTGACGCGAAGGCGTTTCTTCACGCGTTTAACTTAGAAGTTTCAGGCGTTTATATTGACTTAAAGTGACAACAATGTTCAACAATTCGATTGTTTTGTGTAAGTTATGTAGTATTGTTTAAAAACATCCATCAAAATATCACATTTACTACTAGCATGTAAAATGTTTGTCTAAATCTCGTCTTTACTTAGTATTCTGAAAGAGCAAACATTCGCATGGACGATAAATGAAAACTTGATAAATAATTTGTTCAAAAATACATTTCCATTTTCTAAGAACAAAATAAAGTTCTTTCAGAACTTTAGTGTTCGCGTAGGATTACAGAGAACCTTTAACGAAATAACTAAAGTAAGTGTTAAGTAAGACATGCTGGTCTAGTTTTTAGTAAGTCTACCCACGTTCGAAGTATGAGCCCAATTTGTACGTGAAAGTAGAACTGCAAAATTGATCTAATGATCGCTATAAACAGACACTTTAAGACTCATTAGCAGGTTTCTTCATTGTCTATAACGTAATGCCGAAATTGCGCTGATATTGTTTGTGCAAAGTTTTTGCAATTTCGGAATTGTTTTTGTTTTTACTTTCAGAAACTTTAAACCAGACTAAGTTATTTTAACAGCAATATTTCAACTTTGTTTTTGGCAATGTTAGATAAACCGCAAAAATAAATATAACAAAATACCTTACTTACGTTATTGAAGATTCAAAGAATATTTTTACTTCATATTATAAACGAAAAACATGTACGGAGATGAAAGGCCAAATCAGTTGAATAATTTTCCCTTGCGGAGTAAAAACACGGCGGTTTTTCTCATTGCCCTTTGAAGTTGCCACAACATTTTACGAATACTTAATGATAATGAACATGCTTCACGAGAATATCATCAACTTCATCAGTAACATTTAAAGACTGACACCTGAGAATGACATAACATCGAGAGTGAGCTCTCTTTTGTATCCGTTGCTTATTTCGTAAGTATTTACACAATTCTTTGTGTGGAGCCTTTAGACTTTACATAAGCTGTTAATTTTCCCTATTTGCGGCATAATGATGATGAGCAAAGTATTTTTAAGGACATTGATGGATGAGGAATTATTTTCAAAGCCTTTTAATCTTGTTTCGTGTTTTTTGAATGGAGGACCATCACACAAATGAAATATGGATCATCTTTGTTCATGTAGACCTCAATAAGGGACAGACTTATCTTCTTATGATGGCAAAATATTGTTTGTGAACACTTTCCAGACTAAGGAATGAATAATATTGCTCAATTGTTCAGACATTGAGAAATACAGCCCCTTTTTTTCTTTTTTTTTCGGCTGGGAAATCATCAAATGACCTCTCCCGCTCTGGGTGGAATGGAAGGGAGTGTCAGACTTCTACTGACTAAAACCCATCCATGTTCCTTCTTTGCCCTTTGTGTTCCAGGGCCGCAGTATCTCTTTCGAACAGTCCCGCAGCCCCGGCAGGCATCGGCCCTTGCGGACCGGAGCCCGTCCTGTGTGCTGACAACTCTTTGAGGCGCGCGTGGAACACGAACGCGCTGTCGACACGGCCTGTACTCATAAGACGGACGGACGGCAAGCTAGCCCATAAGTCGCTGTCCACAGGCCCGCGAGAAATACAGCCCCTGAGTGCAAATTTAACAAAATGGCACCAGAACAACAACACGTTATTCTAGAGGAATGCAGAGTGAAATAAATTAATCTCGATGACGAAATGTAACGAGCTAATTTCGATGCATTTGACAGATAACTAGAAAAATCAGTACAGTTCAGTCGGTATGAGGAAGAATCAAGTCAATAAGTTGTATTAGCACGATCGTGCAAATTGACACTAATTAGTGTGACAACATGTAAGACCGCACAGTTGATAAATAAGAACATATGTCTCCATAAAAACTACTGCGGAAAACAGACTATTACGGTGTTTGCTCACCGGCAACTAAATAATATTTACATGAGATGACAAGACTCTTGCCACAAGAGTCGAGTTCGAGAATATGATACTTTTATTTATTCAGATTCGTGCGTAGTGGCTGTGGAATTATCCTACTGTACACTTGTGCTCAGGGACTGAATGCAGACCTCAGCACTGTGGACATTGACGTCACCGTGTGTGTTAACCCGTGGTTCAACTAGATATTAATTTGTTTTAAGCTGATGCGATGCGTCTGGTGCAAGACAAACAAAGACCGAGATGTATAAATTTCACTTAGCACGTGTTTTGGCTTAGGCATGTTCTCGTCTCTATCTAATAAATTATACTTGTAGTTTGACAAAGAAGACGCTTAACCAAAGTATCTACGTACGTGCTAACTAACGTTTATGCATCTCGGCCTTAGTACTCTTGCACAAGACAAAAAAAGGCATCAACAAGATTAGTATCACTTAAAAAGCAATTGTTCGTCCTTAAAGTGGTAGTTTTTTTTTTGGTCCTTTTTTCGCCTTTCCCCTTCCAAACCTCTCTATCCTGTGCAATATTCGACCATGTTCTCTCCGCAGAGATCAGATCGTCACACCACCTTCGCCGCGGTCTACCTCGACGGCGATTGCCTTATATCATGTATTATTTAAAACAACCCTGGGACCTCTTCCTCGTATAGCAGTATTATTTTAATGTCACTTCAATGTGAGAAAGACATGGAGCTATACAGGAGGTCTAGCTCCATCCTTTTCTCAAACTAAGGTAAGATAAAAACAATGCTGTTAAGAGGTCTTGGTAGACCACCAGATTCTTTGACCCTCCTTGATGCTTCTCGCTCAGGAACTAGTACTAACATCTGCATCATCGCATCAGCTGTCAAGGTTCCAGTCTTTCATAAGAGGTCACATGGTGTTAAACATAAACATCTCAGTGCATTACATAAGGCAGACTGGCAGAATGAAGTGTTGACACACCATTACGTGGTTAATGTCGAATGTTAAGTAACGATATTGTATGTGTTTGTTAGTGCCGATAATCCAGTCAGGTTCGGTGTATCCGTTTTATTGGGCTGTTCGGTAATAAGGTGGTCGAGTTTGTTGCTGGACTAAATTGGTGGGGCGCTTATTAAAACCAGTATCTTCGATCATGACGTGAAGTCCAGTTATACAGTGCTGAAACTACAATACAATTGTGCCTTGAAAATGCATTGTCTTTCTCGTTTAAAGAAATCTGAATTGCACATAAGTAATTATGCAAGATCATTGTTTTACACTGAAGACTTTAAATTTAATTTAAGATAGCCATTATAAAATGGTTGCGTGATTCAAATTGCATACCGCTGCAGTGTTAAGTTTTCATCATTTTAATACTCCTTTCCATATAAATGTCTTTCGTTTATCTCATCATCAACATCTGTAAACACGTTTGGTTAGCAATTTCTTTGCAATAGATAGCGCAATTGTCTTGTTTGCTAATTCGATAATAATTTAGGTCGAGTGCAAAACTTTGTTAGTGTTCATTATCTATGTTCACGTTTTTGTCCTAAAAGTGAAAGGGTGAAATGCTATCGTTGATTGGTTTTTGAACATCGTTAAAACAATTTTACATGTAAGCTATGTATGTACATAATTAATGTTTGTATACACATAAATCATCAGTTTGTTTTGACATTTTGCGGTAAGGAAAGTCATACGCACACAAACTAAAAAAACATACACAAAAACACAAATTAAAAAACACGTCGTGTTTTCAGAACTGCTCATTCTAAAACTAGTGAAATAGATTAAACGTCTAGCATATAGCAATAGTTTATTGTATGTTCTAGGAAGGAAAGGGAGACAAGACCTCGAAGACAAAAATACAACACGATACAATAGAAATCTAGACTGTTACAAGACCTTACAGTAATATGCAATTACTTACCTGACAGACGACTTCAATCTTATACGATCATTTCCTACCTGAATCTGCAATGAGATAGTTCATAGCAAACAGCGAACCTTTCATGATGTTGCTCCACTTTACAAATTAGCTGAACAAGTAACGAAAATTATGAGACTACTATCCGTAATAGCATAGGCAGAACTTGGCAAATAAACCATCGCATTTACATACATTCGTGACGACAGTAAGAAACCTAGAAGAAGTGCGCAATGTGGATTATCGGAACTAGGTATCGCTAAGATACTTTGGCAGTCTCACACATGCAACGTCACGCACATAAATCTACTCGCACAAAACAACATTTTTCTTTTCAAACCAAAACAACATCAGGTCTTGGAAAGTGCCTCTGGCCCAGAAACTCTGACAGAAATAGATGGGGGAATCCGGAAGTATCACTCGCCTACACGGGCTGGGTTCAAGTTCCTTTCTTTTTAGAAATGGACAAGTGCAGCTGGTTCTTTAATTGGCTGTGCTCGAGAAAATAAAAGCAATGAACGGAAAACTGCGTTTAAGTGTGTCAGTGACCGAGTATCAACTCTGCTCGAGTTGTCGATGACCAGTTAACCAATTTGGTTTATTATCGTTGCTTCCTCCTGCCTGAGTCTCGCGACTCCCGTTTATATAATTCGACGGGGTTATGCAAGTCAAGCAGTATATATTACTATGCATTTGCATGTTATCCGATTATTATCTAATGCAGTTTAGAATGATGGGAAACACTTTGACGTCAGTCAATAAATTAGAAAATTGCATTGGCAGAGCCAATTTAATTTTGTTTTATTTTGTTGTTCCTGATAACGTACGTCACTACTGCATAGTGATCAAGTGCGATTATCTGCGACAGACATTAGCAACAGTACTCTGATGTTTTACCATTTCCAAACTTGAACTGATAACCGTCTTCTGCTAAACCGGTTACCTGGTTAAATATATCCTAACAATGAGCTACGCGTCAGATTTGCATATCGATTTAAGGCTCCGATCATCCGAAAAAAGCAATTGCTACACGCGTCGTTGCAGCATTGGAAAGGCAAAAGTTGGTTACGTAACCTTTTTATTGTGTAAGCGTTCGGTGAAAGAAGTTGTCCCACCACTAGCTGCTGCAGTATTGCATACGGCATGACAACGGCCGGTCGACTCTGCGTCCATTCGCACCGCGAACTCCGTCCCGAGTGTAAACGAGTAATCGCTGATCAAACTAAAGTTTAATACGGTTGTGCAACCCGTCTATTTGGATCTGTTGTTTGTGTGTGTGAATGATTTTATGTATGACGTTTGATTGTTTTTTTTACTGCTTGCTACAAACTGTAAACAGTTTGAAATTTTCAAGTGTTTGAGTTTTCTAAATGGTCATTTATTTGACACGTAGTATCGACATTGATGATGTTGTGGTTATTATCACTGTTTTTGTTATTGTTAATAAGATAGATCGTTTTCGCAGAGTATTTGTAACTCGATCTCATGTTGCACCACATCAAATGTACACAGCAAACGATTGCATTATAACTTGCCTGCAAAAGTTTACACATCGACCTCTGGAGCTCATGAAAATATTTTCGCAAAAAGAACATCACACGGTCGAATATTTGTACATTAGGCAAGGCTATTCGTCTTAATAACAGGATCTTGCCAGCATTGTTCATGATTAAGAACAATAAATATAGCCGTGTCGTAATAAACAACGTTATATCGCTGAAGTTAAGTAAGCTTGTTGCGGTAACGGTAAAGTAAATTAGAAAGCATGAGGCGTTACTGTGTCCAGTACGATGCGGTTCTAAGGCAGCGAATAGCAACGGGACCTGCGGCTGTCGTAGTTACGGTGCCATTCTATGAGTTCATGGTGCAACCTGCACCTTACTTCACTTATTTACTGACCATAATTCCATACTCCGTCACTTATCTTCACTAGTTGGAACTATGACACAAATTGCGACGCATGGGACATTCGTGATGCAACTGATTTTGCGCACACTCTTCAAAAGAATAAGACTCACTCTCGGTTAACTCATGTAGGGCACCGGGTAAGGTAACATCTACCACAGATGTAAGTAGTGTCCGACCGAAGCCGAATCCAAAGTCGATTAATCGTAACAGTTCATTGCTACAAACTTTCCGCTTCGGAAACTTCGACACATTTTGGCCGAGACCGAAGGTTTGTTCGAAAATGGTTCTTTTGGGGGAAGGTGGCCGAGGCCTAAGCTTCGGTCGGACACTAGAAATAAGGTCAACGACTTCGTTCGAGTACTCAGTTATAAAATTACTCTAGATATAAACAATACTGACATCCTCATTGACATCCACGTGTTTCTTGTTAGTAGAGGCCGCCATCATCGTATCGTCTGCGATCCCTACAAACATCCGTTGTTTACTTACTTTGTTTACATAATATACAAAGCACACGCGGCTTTACATTACTATGTAGATTAGTATTAAACATGATTCGACGTAAACAATTCCTTGTGTAACGATCATTATGGGCTATTTTTGTTTGGTAGAAAATGTTTACAAACCCGGCCCGCTCGTTTCCAGAAATGTTTGTATTAACGTGACCTCTGTTTTAAGTAACATAAGGTCGAGTTTGTCTTGAGTTGTTTCCTAGTATTGCCTGAAGGTGAAGCCGTTCGTGTGGTTTAGAACTTAAAATGTAATACTAAGCAATTACAACTGCCAATGGCCTCCGCAACGAATACTTGCCTAGTACATTATTACTTCTTAGCAATACGGCTGAACAGTTTATTGAAAAAAACTACATTGTAAATAGATAAAATGGCATACCTAAATAGCACATAATGACCATGTTTTGTCGTTTATGTAAAAATCCTAGATACTTAAAAATTCAAAGTAAGTAAATCATAAAGCTAACGTTAGTGGTAAATGAAAATCAGCCGTTAGTAAAGTACTTCAAACTTTTTATTCAATTTATTGTCAATTACTGTGGTTCAGAGCAAAAGTAGGTTGTGGGGTTTTGAGCCGGACGCGTGAATCATTTTCAAACTTTACTCTATGGCCACATATGTAGTAACATTTTTGCGACTGACACATTTTCTAAAAACCAGCTCAATCAACCGAATATTATCCTTATCGTGATAGAAATAAGAAACATAGTTCGATCGCATAAGCTTTAACTCTGCGTAATCCTTTAGTTTCTCATTAGCCTCGTAACAATCGCGTTTCATAGTTAATTAATATTCGAATCAATGCCTTGTTTATTTTACTAATTGGAACACAATTATTCTAGTAATTTCTCTAAATTAATGGAAGTTTTTGTCGCTCAGAATCAGCTGTTATACGTCAGAATGTCATACGTGTATTTATGTGGATTATTATATTCGATTATGAACTATTTTACAAGCATTAGGTATTCTTGGATTCTGATTTAAAAAATTAAAATCTGAATTATAAATCACCAATTAAATTGAAAAGTCAATGACCTCATGTTTTTGGACAAAATGACGAAAGCAATGTTCATTGTGCTTACATGATGGCTCTCTGACAATATGAAGTTAAACAGGGAATACAACAATGATATGAAAATTTATTGTGCAAAACGAATGGACTGTCTCGTTGGTCTCGTGGTCGCAAGCACGACTGCTGAGCAGGAGGCCCTGGCTTCGATTCCCAAGTCGGGCAAAGTGCTATTGGGTTTTTCTATCAAGAATTTCTCAGTAGCGGGGATCTGGATTTGTGCTGGGTGGGTATATGCCTTTCTTTGCTTGTGCGAAGCTTCACGGTCTTGTGCCAGAGGTGTACTATTAGGTACACCTCTGCCTAATCCTTCGGGGATTACAGGCGTGATGTTATGTGAACGGCACTTATTCTGAATACCTAGGTATATGTTAACTCGTCATAATTGTGTATATTCATCATTTCAGCCGGAAGACGTCCACTGCTGGACACAGGCCTCCCCAAAAGAAACCATGTGTATAAAATAAACATGTGTGAAACTATGTGTATATTACATGTTATAAAATTTCTTTCTTCCCACGGCAAGCTGAATCTATAGAACTGACTATTTTTTTATAATAATATAATGAGAAAACTAGGACATTTGCGCACAATTCATTTAGAAAAAACTGAAGGGACATCCTGTTCAATAAGTGATTGTAGAATAATATTAATATCCTTCATTCACACACAAATACCGGAAGATTTTGCCAGAATAAATGAAAAAAAAAACCAGCTAAACGAGTAATATTCAACATTTAGCGATATTTAATGGTTTTCATACCAAAATAACCATTAACACCCTTTTAAAAAATCGTAATAAAAGAAACCAGTGAGCGGGTTAAAACTTAAAGCGCAGACCTTCACACGGAAGTAAAAATATACCGGTAAACAGAAGCCAAACATGGATATCGAAGACGCATTTCCTCATTTAAGTACAGAAGTATTTAAAAATGCAAAATTACGAGAATGATCAGACGCCCAATTATCTTTAAAATTCGTCCTTTCCTTGAAGGCAGGTGTAAATGACCTGAGAGGCTGAGACCTGAATGAGACAGTAATCAATGTTCTACGCTTGTGATGAGGTAACCAATGAAAGATCATTCTGTTCACACATGTACTCACAATTTCTTTCCGCAATCGTACGTGCAAACCAGATGCGTCACACTTACCAGCCTCCTTTGATTTTCTATAGAAATTACGCAACAAAAATGTATGTAACAGGCACGTGTGAATGTCATTGTTAAAACGTGAGTTATATTATTCCATCGATCTCATTCAATTGAACAATCAAACGCATTTTATTGCCATTGTAACTATATGGAACGTGTCCTCTTATTTTGTTTTGATGATCAATACGTTATTGATTGAAAAATTACAAACATTAACAGTACATTCTTTTCTTCTTAGTGTGTCGAAGGCAAATTATCATTAAAATATATTTGGCCCGAAATTCAGCTATGCGAACTTCACTCGCTGATGCAGTCATAAGATCGTCAAGTGCGTAGGTGTCCGGGCATGCACCCCAAGATGGAAGGTGGGCCATTGTCTGTGGAGACACGCTGCAAACAAACTTGAGATCTAAGCCGTCCATGAACC
Organism: Noctua fimbriata; assembly: GCA_905163415.1. Lineage (NCBI taxonomy): Eukaryota > Metazoa > Arthropoda > Insecta > Lepidoptera > Noctuidae > Noctua > Noctua fimbriata. The sequence goes on along the minus strand of LR990942.1, from coordinate 3,198,906 downwards.
TCCATCTGTAGAGTAGAGATTGTCATTGGTACGGCCGATTGGCCATGATATATACTTTCTAGAATTCTTTGAAAAAAACTCGCAAAAGAATAGTAACAAAATATAACCTCCAAATTGGATAAACAAAATGACTCACATAATGGCAGAAAAACCCGAAAGCGGTCATTCTGATTTTTTGTTTCTTTTCTCGATACCTTCATTATAACACCAGAGTTCACCAGACCAGTTTTTCCTAATGTCAAGTAAAACTATTATAAAAACCAGACGTTTAATGTAAAAACATTAATTATATCGGGTTAATCTGTTAAAGTTAGTGTAAAAGCAAATAAATTGATTAAATATGTCCAGGAATGTAATTTTTTGTGATTATCGTGTCACCTTAATGTAACAGTCTTGAATGTGAATCCGTTATTTATTCAAGAACATCATAACATCTAGACGAGTCTATGTCACACCGTATCTCAAAATATTTGTTTTACGTAAGCTGTACAAGTATTTTGTATCTCGCAGTGTAAACAGTGGAAACTCGTGGTAATGAAAAGACATTAAATCTTACTCTGTAATAAAAAAGTCATCATGAAACGGCATTGGTGTCAACATAATTTATTTTGTTTTCCTGCTTTCCCGGAAGCTAGAGATTTTATTGCAAAGTTTGACGTCTGTTTTAGCGTCTGCATCATAAACACTAATTGCTCGTTGAGAATTTGCTATAAGATCAACACGTGTAGCTTAATATAAATTCGTAATTACTCGACTAGTATATTGTCTTGACGTAGCTGCTGTTTAGTTACTTTTCATTACATTTTCTTTTTTAAGTTTTTCTAATGGATAGGTTTCCTTAAATTCGGTAATCCTAGTGGACTACTAATAGTCGATGTTTGTGTTTAAAATCTTCTATAAACACTAAACAGAATCTACATGTAGTACCTATGTATAACAATATTATGGCACCAGTATCCCTTCAGGGTCGGTGTTATCACGTATCTTTCCACGGAGAAACCCCGCATAATCAGTAATCTGTTTATACAGATTTAACAGTAAATGCACAGCTTACTCAGAAAATCACGCCTTTCTGCGGTTGCTTACCATACCTATATATTTATCCGTGAGTAGTGGACGGTGTCATTTATGGACAAGTTGTTGAGACGTTGCCACGATATTCTTAGGCGCAAGATCAAATACAATTTTAGGCACATAGTGTTTCAAATAAACGTTTTGAAAACTCAACTTGTAACCTTGAAATAAAATCTGAAAATTTAAGAATAAATAATCAAACTTGAACTATTAACATCTTATAAATATTTACAGTGTTTGACTTCAAATATTTCTTCGAAGAATACCAAGATTGTGAACATTGTGAACAAAGTGTGTCGTGAAATAGTGTGTCGTGAAATATTGTGTCGTGAAATATTGTGTCGTGAAATAGTGTGTCGTGAATTAAAAACTTTTAAGAGGTACTGTGATGTGTTGATACAAAATGTCTGCTGGTGTGTGGCATCTGATGCCGTCGAGGTGTCGGTGGATCGAGACGCTGCGCCACTGCGGCAAGACGCTGCTGCGGAGGCAGAGGCGGCTGCTCAGGAGATTAAAGAAGGTAAGCTTTGGAATATAGCAGAGCTGTATTTACGTGGTATCAAAGGTTGAATCGGTCAAGGTAGCATCGTCGTCGATGTTGATCCGTGGAAGCTTACCAATGTTCTGGTTCTGACTGTAGATACTGCTGATATCAGTAACAGTGTGTTATACGACAATTTACATATTGACAGCAGCAAGTGTGTTGGCTAGTTCACATCTACTGTTCGAAAGGAAATTGCTAAAATAAAAAAATGGGTTCTATAGAAAAGCACAGCGTTCGTCAGCGTTCGCCTGAAAAGACTTTCAGAACACATTTACGAGGGAAGTAAACGATGCAGTAAATACAAAGCGGCGCTCCGTTTAACTTTCATATTTAATGGGGTAAATAGAACTAGGCAACAACAGCAAGACCTAACTACAACGGTCGAGTCACGTTCGTCAGTGTATCGAATTTTAATATCAGCCGTTCTTCTCATAACAAAACCCCTTATTGTGGAGCAATTTCTTCATAGACATTTACAACCTGTTCTGTAATAATGCGCATGCACCTAATTACTTTATTGACTTTATTAAGGTTTAAGTAATCGTTGACCAACAGCTAGGCTGTAAATGAATAGGTTTCGTTATCGTCGACTTTAAATCAATAGCTGACTAGCAATTTAACCGTTTTTATTAAGCAAGTTTAAGTTCTCTAGTCCTCTGGTAATATTGGGTTTTCATGATTACTAATGAGTTTGGATTGACTTAAAACATTCATCATTTATGCTCTGATTACTAAAGCGCTACAAGGCGCTAGAAGATAGTTTTTATTACACCTGTAACTGGAAAATGGTTTTTGCACAGTTATTGTTTTTATGGTACAATCCGTTAATAACACTCCTTTTTTTTGGGCAGTCGTGTAAAAATAATGAAGGACTTTGCGAACGATATTACGAGCGAAGATTTTAAATGCATGATTTAACTTTATCCGTTCTTGCACTTTATTGTTAATATTATGACGGCTATCTTTTAAATTATTATTTTATGGCAAACCAAGTAATTTCAGTTCTCATGAATGTTTAAACTGTCACCGAAGGACAGTGACTTCATATTGTTCTTTAATTTTTTACTTCTCGAAAACTGAATATTAATGTTTACTTGTAGCATTGTTATTAAAATAATATATGAAAAAGCAAGTTTCAACATTAATGAAGTATCCATCTTCAGTGTTAGTCACTGTTGATCTGTTCGCGCAACAGTCACGGCCGCCAGTACAATACCAAATTGTGAAATATCTTGTTACTTTATTTTCATTTGTTCATTGTCTTTGCACTATTTAATTAGCTCCGATGTCTTATTGATGAGTCAGTATCGTGCCTGATCAGTGCTCAGATTAACATCGGTGGAATTTGTTATGGTGCTCAGTACTTCAAATAGTCTATTGTTTGACTAATCGCCGTTGTGAATCGTTGTAAACACGTCTTGTAAGTCATATAATAATATATTTTAATTATCATAAGTCTAATCTTAAAATTCTTTCGCGAGGTTTTCTCTAATTTTTATTTTTTTTTGGTTGTTATCTAATCTTTATCCTTTGGACGTTTTATCTTAGAGGGAAATATATATCTTAATTTTCATTATAGTTAAAACTTTAACATGAATCTAAATTACATCTTACATTCATCATCAAAGTATTAAAAATAATAGTAATTCTCGGTTACATCGATGTACAACATGTTCTTATTAATATCCCTAAAAAGCTAGTTTTATAACGTTCAAATAAAAATCTCTATTTCACTGCCTGCCTAGATTTCGTATAAAGGGTGTAAATAGACCCTTAATATAGCCGAAAAGCACTTGTTCTCAACGACTTTACGATATTTTTTTTGTTCTAGACCATACCTGGGAACCTTCTAGTTACGGAGATATTAGGGTCAAAGTTCCAACTTTTTCACAAGTTTTTTTTTTGAAGTACATGTTTTTAATGTAAGATTTTTACTTTACACACCTCCACGACCCCCATACTATTAAATCCATCCATCAGCACAATGTTTTGAGTGCTTTCCATCGAGTCCTACCGTAAAACGTGACTTTTCACCCCAAAAAAAAAGTCGATTCCCAGCAATAATTTTTGCGTAAAGTTACTTAGTTTGACGTACATGCTTGGTTGACGGCTATGTGAAGGGTCTGTTTACATCCTGTGTACAGCTGCACACAGCACACGGCTTAAAGTGGATTCTACACCGCTAGTTTACCACTGAGAGCATCGTTGACCCATTTCGATTTCGTCTGCACACTACTTGTGCCATAAGGTGAACATCTGTGTTGATACTCTTAAACTGTACCAATAGAGTATGTTTGTCCCTGGTACCGTATTCACAAGTGGCCCATAACCTCAACTGCTCGTGGTAATATACGATTTATGCGTTAACTTTACGGCTATAATGTAAGTACAAGTAGACACTTGACATTGTTTGCTAGGAATCACGAAAGTAAGCCACAGACAGAGATTGTTAGAAGGATCGTAGGACTATGTTTTATATCAGAACAAATGAACTAACATTTTGATCCGAAGTTTATTAACAAAGTTGACGAAATGATGATGTCATTGGAATGTGTACTCTAAGAAAACTGTAAGGTTTATTGTTTCTTTTTGCGTCATTGAGGCATATGTTTTGCCCGTCCCATATTGCAAAGGTAAGTTTATTGGAAGGTCCCTCCCTTTAGTAACATTCGTTAAAGCATTGACCTGCCTCTCCTGCATTAAGCGAAAACCTTCATTTGTTTGGCTTCTAACTTCACAAAGGTCGTTCCGGTCAAGGTTATGTTCGTAATAAATTTCAGCCGGAGCTCTAAATCCTTCAGGGATTCTTGGCTGTGCGTGAAATGAAAACTGGGGATGAAACTCGGATTTACGATGATACTAGTCGTGCGGCTGTAATGAATTTAGACAAATATTGAATGTATTTTAAGCTAGCAATTATAAAAATGTGGAAAGAATGGCATTTATTTTATGATATATTGAGGTTACTTATATTAGTGGTTAAAGTATGAAATTGCCGATTTGTATGGACGATTTCGTGAAAAGTGATATTACCATGCTTACATATTTTTATTTTTCTTGGAAACGCCTGAACCGATTATGCTGCAATTACAAACTATAGTTAGAGTGAAAAAGCTGCGCTGCACTGCTTATGTTCAATTTTCAAAACAGTCTATGATAAAAATATACCTACATAAAGTAGTGAAAACGACGGCACATTGAAACAGGTGTTTTTAACACACTACCCTATGAAGTAATTTTGGAACTACTAGTACGGTTTTTGAAACTCTAAAAGGTACGTAAAGGTACGTAATTTAACAATTAATCCATCAAAAATAGAATTAGGAAAAAATATAATTATACGTCAACGTTACAAACAGAAAAAATGTGAGAAAAAAAACGGCAATTTCATAGTTAAAGACCCATTATGATACGCCACAAACATCTTTTGTAAAGGTGAATTTATACTGACGACAACGTTATTGTAATTTTTACGATTAAGTCCTCTTGTTGGCATTTGAAATTAATCCACATACTAAAAATAAAACTATTATGTAAGTTTGAACTGCTAAATATAATCTTAAACAGTTCTAAAAATATATCGTTGTGCAGGTGTATTTACCGGTGTAGGTTTTGCAAGCGCCGAGCAGCGTTGCGCCACGCATCGGCGCGGGCGCGCTTGCCAAACTTCGTTGTTATTATATCTGGGGATTTCACTTTTGCGAATCTTGATACCAAATATCTGCAGATGACACGATTGTCAATTGCCTTTTAAGATTTGTTTTTCAACATGAAGCATTATGAAATTGAGGTGCGCAAGACGTTGTCCATGCAGGGAAAATTATTGAGTTCGAGCGTTTACGTGCTTTTAGTCCGAATATTTTTTAGACGTGCTTGGCAAAATTAAACTCAGTGTGACGCTATTTAGAGTATTTAGTTAGGTTTTTTATCAATGTGTACAATTCATTTAATCTACATAATGGATTCACATTCATGCATTCATTATTATTCATCAAAGTAAAGAAGCATAAAACACAACCTTCGGTGCTTGAAGATTTTGCTAGTTTTTTTTTAGAATAAGGTAATTCCGGTTGCCTGATAATCATTTAGACAAATATTTGATGAGGTTTAAATTCATACACATTATCTTCGTCGTATTTGCTTTGTCTGTTTGTCTTGTGTTTAACGGCCTATACATTAAAAAGGATTCTGTACATGGATTATAAATAACATTGTGGTTCGAAGGAGCATAACATAATCTAGGTAAATATATTTCTAATAAGCACTTTCCGTAATCATCCATTGTTAGCAAGCTTATGAGTATCCGATGTCGAGGCTGATACGAACACATCGAAATGTTGCTTCTAAGAAAATGGTATGACTTGGCAGATTGGCAGTTGTGACAAATATCATTTAGCTCTAGCTCAGTTGTATACAATTTCAAATATTGGAAATACCAAGTATTTAACCCATTGTTGGCGGCCATGTTTTTGTATTTATACCCATGTTATAGGGTGAAGTGTGGCAGGTAACATTGTGTCATGTTAAACCGCATTCTTGTTTTGATGTTTTGGGAAAATCCCCAATAACTTCACTAATGTACTACCGAATTCACTGACGGTCTACCAATTTTCAACCTTATGATTTAGAGCATAAGGGTGAAAAGTGGTCGACCTTCAGTGTATTCGGTAGTGCCTATGGGCAACAGTAAACCATTTTACTAACGTTTTAAATCATCACGATGATGATTCAGAACTTTACTTTTTTACTTTTTAATTTACTCACTGCTGGGTATTGGCTCCTTTTTAACTGAGCTAATCTCCACGTTCATGTGCCAGTCTCTTATAAGATGGTCCAGGGAGACAATTCTGCTAATGAAATTGTACCAGAATAGCCACTCATCGACGTCGTAATTGTTGATTTTGGCAGTTTTGATAATCTCATAATTGAATGGCCTCATTAGGGATTTCCGACGTCTTGCTACTGCCAAGTCATTGATCTGGCGTAGGCACGATTGTTCGGTAATCTCCTATTATTATGACATTTCTTTAGACCATTGTGAATTTAGGATTGGAAGGCTACGAACATTTGACAAAATGGTAATGCGTTGTCTTGGTATGGTTATCAAGTTTTATTATGACAGATCATTGAAAATATCAGACTTAGCCCGTTGGCCAAAAATTTCGTCATAATATTAAATACATAGATCGCTAACCTTCTTTTCTTTCCCTGTTTCCAGGCGTACCTACACAGTTGGCGCTCTGCGGACGAGCTGAACATGTTGGTGGGTGCGAAAGTCGGCGGCGCGACTCCACTGGTCATCGCCTGCAGAAATGGACATTACGACGTAGCCGAATACCTCATCGAGAGGTGCAAAGCGGACATCGAACAGCCTGGTTCAGGTGAGGTCTCTTACCTTATTTTTCATCTATTTACTAGATTTGAGACATGTCCGTTGAAACTGCAAAGACAATGGTTGTAGCTCGAAAATTCTAAGACAAGTGACATCAACCAACTCGCACTGGACCCAAGTGGTAGATTACGGCCTGCCTACCAGTTGCGAAGGTTCTATACAACTCGATTCCTACCAGCTTCCCTTTGAAAAATGGCACAGTCAGTATTCTTTAGACAAATAATATTATCACATTATACATATGTACTCCGGTTTACCTCTTACAAAATTGACCCTTCGCTACTGCTGCCTACACCCTCTCACAAAGAGGAGGGCTTGAGTCCGAGCACTTGGAACATTGATTTTAGCTGCCAAAACGAAAGCTTCGGAATTTCAAGTTGTTACGTCTTTCAAAATGTCAACTTAATTATTAAATGAAGTCTGTTAAAAACACATGCGTTCCTAATTATTATAAATAAACAATTAAGGTTTTGTGCCTTTTACAATATAAGTAATTAATATTGTTATTCACCGATATTTCCTGTTATTGAATGCACGGTCATTGTGCCCTTAAATACTTGAAAATACTGACATAATTTTTAAAATTATTTTTTTTTTGTTAAAATCTTCACTGAAGAACCAAAATTATATAGAATAGACAGTAGTTAAGTACGCTATTTTGTAAAGGATCAAAATTGCGATTTTATTTAGAAAAAAAGATTTAAAACTAACCACAGCTCAATAGGAGAGAGGTCAATCTAGGAAGAACATTTGACTTTGAAATGAATTGCGTACATTGTTTTTCAATAAAGCTATTCCATTGTGTCGGTGTTGGCATCAGGTCAGGCGGTCAATACCGTCGGCGAAGAGCTTCGCCGACATTCCCAGTCTGCAGAACGTGTCGGTCTATCAGGACCTTAATTAATCACTCGTTTGTCGTGTAAATACAATTGTTTATTTGCTTTATGCCTGAATGCCTGAATTGTCACGCGTCGTCGTAACGGCTTTCCAATTGCGTCAATTGTTTGGCCAGAAGCCATTTTACTACAAATTGTTCAGCTGAAATTGTCGTGGCAATTAAATATATCTTTTGTGTTTTTGTATAGCAACATGGGCAATAAACTTGTCTTGAATGCTTGTATGGGTATATTATTCTGTAGAAGTCATTAACATAGGCGCTAATGTACCTATTGCTTATGTAAAGGACTGTAGTTTAATTCACTACGTCTACTTGAAGATGTATTTCAATCACTATAACAGCCAGTGCTTATGAAAAAATGATTCAGGTTTTATATAAAAACATTTACATTTCATAAAAAAATATTAGCGTCAGTGTTCCTTCCACCCCGTATGTATACTTAACTTCCACAAAAAGTTAACTCGTAACTAGCATATGATAGCACATAGCATAAGCAAGTATAGCATAGGTATACTTGAAAAAAAAAAAAAAAACATTGCCGCATGAATCATTCAGCTGTAGTTCGAGAAATTGCCAAAACTATCTTAGAATCTTACTCAGTAATCAAGAACATCTCGATTTTATATCTATTCCAATAAGAATAGTCTTGTTATTGTTTCCGTCTAGAACATAATTACAATATTCCGAAATCTTACTAGTAATAAGCGAAGACATCACAAAACTTTTCAAATAACTACAAACAACGTATTCTTTCATACTGCCTTCAGATTCTTTCAGTATTGGAGAAAAAGTTCTGAACTTTGATTAATCTCGGGTACTTTAGTACTATTATTCTTTTAGTCTCGGGACCAGGACCAAGTTTTCCCAAAAAGTATTTTATTTTCTAATAATAAATCACTGGGCTGTGTGCAGTATCAGATTTTTATCGAATAAGTAATTTGTGATTTGTAAACGTTAACCTAAGCTGCAAGATGTGCCAACATAAATCTCTAGACAATGTAATCTAAAATATATTTTTTCTGGGCGAGTACCTACATGGACTTCGCAACAACATGTGCCTTATGTTTATCTTCAAACCCCGAAATTTTCGGGTATAAACACGTACAAATCGATTACTAATAGTCTCATTGTTTAAATGCCCTTGGCCTTAATCTAAAGTCTACCCAATACCCAAATAATATATGACTTCTGCATGGTCTAGTTCTTTATATTGTACACTATACATCATATAACGCCTTCGGACACATGTCTTTACGATACCTTTTGTCACATCATTATCAAATCAACACGGTTGACACGCTTACAGATTCTATCGACAATAACAGGATCGCACGACGGTACTACGCAGTCTTGTTATGGTCTCTTATTCGCAGCGGATTTATAGAGATTGACGTACAGATAAACTGTATAATCAGCCTAGGTCGTTCTCACTGCTGGGACATAGACAAATACCTCCTGTGAGAGGGCGTAGGCTGTGATCCTCCACGTGGGGCCAGTGCGGCTTTAGGTTGCAGTGAGGCTCTGCAATATAGCCGATTTCTGTTATGCCCGGTTTTTGAGGTATTTTCTATTGTCGTTCATCTATTCCATAGTGATAAGAGTTTCTGAACTCGCAGTTAAGCAAGGCGAAGAACTTTGCTCAAATAGATAACTCGATCAATAGCTACAATTATGTATGAAAAAACTAGCGATAGGTCTCCTACCCTGCCCTTTGTGCAACTGCAGTTATACTTTGAGGGACCTCTCCGAAACCACCGCCGTCAATGTGGCAGAGTTAATGTAACTAAAAGAAGTATGGGAATCATCGACATGACGTCGAAGCTTTACGTTAATAAGCAATTATTCACGAACAATGCAGTAGCATAACCTATCTATGATTACTTACAGTGACATTCGACGGCGAGACGATAGAGGGCGCGCCGCCGCTATGGTGCGCCGCGGCCGCGGGTCACTTGCCGCTGGTAAAGCTGCTGGTCCGCGCGGGCGCCAATGTGAACTCCACCACGCGGACGCACAGCACCCCCCTCAGGGCCGCCTGCTTCGACGGCCACTCTGACATCGTTAGATTCCTAGTCGAAAATGGCGCCGGTGAGTTACATCATACATTTGTATAGCTGCTCAGGAGCGTAGCCACAATCTGAATAAACTCGTCTGTCTCGTTTTTTCAATAGATTTTACAGCGCTCCCTCAGCGTCATTTGAACGTCAAAAGATCCATGTAACACTGCGGGTACAGACACCAGCATATCAAGCTACTACAATCTGTCAAATTACTTTAATAAATTTTCAACTTTATCGCTAAAGTATTAGGTTCAGGGTTGATTGGGAAAATTTGGCAGTTTCGGGTAGCTTGATGTGCTGGCGTCTGTACATCATTTATGACAGGACTGTCGTAAATATAGAACTTCGAGCTCTAGAAAGAAACCGTCACACTAATAGTAGCAGACACGACACTCTTTTATGCAACATATTTCAAATTTTGTTGCAATTAGTCTATAAATCAGCAATTCTTATATTCCATTTCTCCATTTCCAGACATAGAAATAGCAAATCGTCACGGCCACACTTGTCTAATGATCGCGTGCTACAAGGGCCACATTAGAATTGCCAAATACCTACTGTCGCTAAACGCCGACGTGAATAGAAAAAGCGTAAAAGGCAACACGGCGCTACACGATTGTGCCGAGAGTGGGTCTCTAAACATACTCAAGATGCTGTTGGGACATGGAGCTACTATGGACGTTGATTCGTACGGTAAGACACTTTCACGGGGTTCTGGAGATACAAATAAAATTATTATTTACACTAGAAACGGGATATTTACCATGTTTCCTTACAAAACAAACAAAAAAAAACAAACAAAAAAAAAACAAACACAAAAAAACAAACACAAAAAAAACAAACAAAAAAATAAACACAAACAAAATTACAAATAAAATATTTTTTTTTCTTTATTTTTTTTCATCATCATCATTCTCTTGCCCTTATACAAATAAAATTGGTTGTAAAGGACAGTAAACGTATACGTACTTTGATAGGTCTTGTGCCTGCCGTAAGATCATCGTCATCTCAACTGAGACAAACGCAGCTTTACATAAGCCTCCCCCAATCTACGCCAGAACGACCAGCGGGGTTATTGCGTCACACAATCACAATCCCATTGCTATCATTCCTTTCAACAATATCCACTGCCCACTGAGTTACGTTTTCGAATCAAACGAATTTCGCAATGGGTTAATAATTTCCTTCGGATTGTCATAGAAAAGTGTGTTTCGCAATTTGGGTGCTGCTCAGCGCTACTCGCATCCTGCTCATTCCCGTGACCTTTATCAAGTTATTGATCCATCTTGACATTGATATTGGTATAATTCTTGCAGGTATGACGCCACTCCTAGCAGCCTCTGTAACAGGACACACGCACATAGTCGAGCACCTAATAAACACGGAGTACGGCCTAGTGACGCGACAGCAACGCATCGACGCATTGGAACTACTCGGTGCCACCTACGTGGACAAGAGACGTGACATGGTCGGAGCACTTGCGCTCTGGAAACGAGCCATGGATGACAGGTAAAATATTCACCACTTATCCAGAAATAACTTTTTTTTATTTCTGGATAAATGGTAAATATTTTACCCTTTTTTTTGTTAGCCTGAACTGTCCTACTCCAGTTTCTTGTCCTTTTCTTCTTTCTGTCGTGACCCCGTTTAGTTGTCTCAGGGTTCCGGTCTTGCGATATACGGGTCCACAGCTGTACCGACAGACATGGGCTGCCTAGGCCCATTTTAGTGATGAAACTTTATGCGCCTCGTTGGAAATTTGCAGCTACCTTTTTTTATCTTACGTAAAATGTTTAGGTTATCACTAACATTCTTGTTACCCTTGTTCAGATTCCCTACGGATGGAAGCGAGCCCATTCCCAAGCCGAAAGATATCCCGCGCATAGAGGCGTATGACTACGCAGTGGAACCGAGCAATTCGCAGCAGCTAGAGGAGATTCTCGCAGATCCTGACGGCATGCGGATGCAGGCCTTGGTCATCAGAGAGAGGATTCTTGGTGAGTTCATAACTGCAACGTGTTATTTTAGTGTCATTTTCGCAGGTTCGTATTTTAATATGATATGACGATAAGTGTCACCGCTCTTCTTCGGAGTTTTTTTCACCTGTGTGTAATGTAGTATGCATGTGGTCAGGTCCCGCGCACCCCGACACGTCGTACTACGTGCGCTACCGCGGCGCGGTGTACGCGGACGCGGGCCGCTTCGCGCGCTGCCGCACGCTGTGGCACCACGCGCTGGACATGCAGCGCGCCGTGCTGCCGCCGCTGTCGCCGCTGACGCAGAGCTCACTCTACAGCTTCGCAGAGCTTTTCTCCTACATGCTGGCCGAGCGCGCGCGCCCTCCGCTCAGAGGTACGTCAACTATTTACCCTAAACGTCTACCAAAGATAAGGAATTACGACCAAACTCGGCAACTTCCTGCAAATTTCCCAGTGGACTAACACAGACACCCAAAACCGCCACCTCACCGCGCTAACATACGACCTTCGTGTCGTGTACATTTTGGCGGACTAGAAATCGTGGTCGCCAAAGGACACTTTATAAGTTTCCGAACGACTGAGTGAATGTGTGTAACTCCGATCGCTTTGATGGACACTTTGTACTACGAAGGTTGGATTTTTTTTGAGGGCTAGAAATGTTATTACTTCAACCCAAACACTTGCACTCAAACATGATTATAACCACCAATTTCCTTTCCGCAGGTCGCATAGTCCCCCCTGTGACCTTCGAAGACATTGAGCCCGTATTCAGGAAGGCTTTGTCCGAAATACACCGAGGCATGGAGCTTCTGGACTCAAAACTCAGCATCGACAGAGAACAGACCCTGAGTACGCTACAGAGGGTACTGGTGATCTCCTTACATCTTGCGGCGTTGATGGCACGGCTACTCGAGGAACCCGAGTGTACTGAGGAAGTCTCACGGAAGATACACACGGCGGTCTACTCGCTTGTTAAGTTAGATATTACGGTGAGTGAACTTATACTGTCACTTACGGGGTATCTTCCGTGATTGTTCATTATTTTGAGCTCGCGATATTTCGGACACGAAAAGCCGGCCGGCCGTGCCGGCTTTTATTTTCCCGGTTTTAATTTTTTTTTATCGGGAGCTCGATATAATGAACAATCACGGTAGGGTTTTATGAATCATAAGGGGCGCTATATTTAAAGCTTAGTTTTGTAGCATAAAACGATCAATTTCAATACAGTTCTTTATTCTGCTACATTCATTATGATCTAAGTAGTAGCTTTGCACTTTATTCTAAAAATGATGAATGTTCGTGTCGCAGGTGCGCCAGGGCCGCTCGGCGCTGCACGTGGCGTGCTCGGCGGAGGGCTCCCGCACGCGCGGCGCGCGCGCCTGGCTGCCCGCGCCCGGCGAGCCCGCGCCCTGCGCCGCGCAGCTCGTGCAGCTCATGCTGCGCCTGGGCGCGCCGCCCGACGCACGGGACGCCGACGGGAACACTCCGCTGCATTTAGTCTGCAAGGTACGGTATACGCAGAGGCGCCACTAATGCTACTGCAACAATTCTCTCAAAACATCGATATGGGACATTACCGACCCGCGCTGAGACCCCGTGTTGCTTTACAACGGTCGAGTCCCTCTCGGATGGTAAAAAACGGGATTAACCTTATGCAGTTTCTGTTATCCAATAAAGGCATGTATTGAACGCGGCGACAAACTAATCTGATTTAGGATTTTAAAAATAATTAAAATGGTAGCAAAAATAATAGGTTAGCAGTTACAGTGAAGTCCAATACGATTAGTGTGATAATTCAAGGACTGCAAAAAACATAAAACAAGGTTATTAACCACTAGATTTTAGATAAGGCGTAGTCGACGTAGCCCCTGCGCACGCGGGGCTACTATTTCTGTTTGTACGGTTTAAAGTAACCTAACACGAATGGAATTCCGATTCTTAGTTCGCTCGCTCACTAGACCCCGGTATCCCCTTCGAACCTAACCTGTTCGAGTCGGGGAACCACAAGTCTCTCTCAGCCTTCGCTGGCTCTTGCATCCTATATTCTCCTTGCCGCAATGACCAGATAAATAGTTATTTACTTGGTACAATAGTCGCCCATTTAGTATATTGTTCGCCAATTAAATTTTTATTCGATTAATAATTTCCTTCAGATAAATACTCGCTTCTAAAATATTTCTGATACACACGATTTTCTAGCAAAACTACAATAATAACGTTCTCCTATACTTCCAGCTGAACCCGTGTCCCCCTGAAGTGGTCCGCGAGCTACTCTCTCACGGCGCTCACATCGACACAGTCAACTACGAGGGCGAGACGCCCGAAGAGATCCTCAAGTCCACGCAGCAGAGCCTCGGCGCGATCGTCAACCCGCTGCGCTACACGTCGCTGAAGTGCCTGGCGGCGCGGACCGTGAAGAACTACCGCCTGCCGTACCGCCACGTGCTGCCGCTGTGCCTGCACGCCGCCGTCATCACGCACTGAGCGCTGCGATCTACTAACGCTAAGCAGTATCGACCTCAACACTTAACAAACCCGGGCACGATCGTCTACTTCTGATTGGTTCAAAACCGTTCCCCGTGCGTATGTTTCCATTGATGACGTTTGAAACGTCAGTGACACGTGTCCACCTGGCACTGTAGATTTTGAGACTTGTAGTTTTGTTTGAAACATTATTTTAGCATTTTAGATTGGAATGATCAGTGTATATTTTAGGATCTTTTGAGGCTACGTTATTATACTTTTAATTCGTTGTAATACCACCGGATTTAATACCTTTACTTAACTGCCATATGAAATAGACTAATAAGGCAAAGGTATGATTCCGGGTTTATACTAAAATTGAGAAGTTAGATTGATGTAGGTAGTCAAACAAGCGACTAACATGAGCAGTCTAGCGTTAACTGTAGTGGAATCATTGAAATATCAGTTTTAGCATAAACTTGGTGTTACTCTGATGTCTAATCTGTCACAGTATTTTAAAATCGGTAGCTCAGCTCAAAGCGGAATTTATATAATATATTATTATGTATTCTATCATTATATTTAATAGTATAAACTTCATAATTCTGTGAATTTATGTTTTATACTTAGTTTTTCTTTATAATTCCTTCTCGTTGTTTATATTTCAAATCTATAATTGAATAATTATTATTTCATAGCGTTGTTTTGTCTATTGATCGTACACTTGAAGTAACATATTATTTTTGTATGAGTCAAAAGTCAAAAAAATAACGTCCTTATAATTGGTAGTATGGAAGGTATATAGAAATTAAATTTCAGTGCTGTGCCGTACGTGATTTGAAATAGATGTAATTATGTACATTGGAATAAGTAAAATTGATGTTTTAATATATAATATTTATGTATTCTGTAAATTACTGTTTCGCAATACGTCGGGGTATAAGGGAGTTTTATGTAATTGAATGTGGCCACTGTTTATACAATAGATCATTTTGAATGTCACAAATATTATAATTTAATCTTTTGAATTGTTTTAGAGCTCAAAATAAAAATCATAATGTTATTTTGATTACTGTTGGCGTGATAACCCGCATGTATATTGCTATATCATTAATGTACTTTGTCTTTGTCGTAAAGGCATACGTAACACTTCACAATGATTATAAGTAGATGAAGTTTTTTTAGTAGCTCCAATGTAATGGCACTGCGTGTACTTAATGTTTTAGTTTTGTACTGAATTATAAGACTTTTTTTCTGAACACGTTACGGCCATAGTTAATGTTAATCTTCCTGGTGTTTAAACTATTATAATTAGACTTCATCTGTGTATAATCGGTGACTTCTCCAACAAGTGATATTTGCTTTTAATATTTGACTATGATCGTAACTAGAGCTGCGCAGTCGCGGCCTGGACTAGAGTCAGTCGTTCGGTTATTTCCACTTACACCTCTCTAGTCCTTTATTACTTTAGTACATCCTGGAATACTTTATATACACATACAATCTTACTCCATATGTCAGTGATCATCGCTTGACGCATATATCAATGTAAAAACAAATTAGACATAAGTAGGCATATTAGGAATTAATGGAGATACGTATAAATTGGTATTGTATATTAGCAGAATGGGTAACGACAAAGTAAACTATTAGTACTGAATTATGATAAAGATGTTGTCTATGTTCGTAACAACAGCATCGTTCGCTACTTTGTGTGTATTTCCTCATAGTATATTATAAATTTAGTAATATTGCGTGATTATATGCTAGTTATTTTTGAAATTAATAAAATGCTTTAAAATAATTATTTCGTTTTATAATTTTCTGATGGTCTTACGCTACGTTGCTAACAAATTACGCAACGCATGCTGTGACTGGTTCGCTCAATTTATCTAGTACCAATCTGAGCACTTGCCCGCTACAACTCGTGCGCCCGCCCGTACCTTTTTAGCGTCGCTTATACTATTTTTGAATACAGGCAAGCGAGCGTGCACTCGCGCGTTTTAGTTGACACCCTGATTCGAGTTTGATATTGAATATTGGTGTTAGTAACTCAACCCAAGGGAAAACAAATAATTTAAATGATTTCGTCGCACAGTGCCTACTTTCGTACTAAGATTACTTTTTTGTATTTTCAAGTATATGATGATAATATCGTACAATTCAGAGGAGGTAGGTAAGGAAATCGAGGCTTATCAAAATTACTTTAAAAACCAAACATGTTTTTTTTTCTTGAAAACATTACAGAACGAAACATAAAATTTAACCATCAATCACAAAAATTCATACGAAAAAAAAAATTCTGTAAATTATTGTAGACCACAAACATACCGATCGATAAAAGTAGGCATTCTGCGATATGAGAATACATTTTTTGTCTAGTTCTTATGTTACCTGCCTTAGGTAGTTCACACCGAGATGAGGCGCGATGCGATGCGGCGTACACTGTCAAGCCATTTTCAGACTCGGGCCATCTTTCAAACCATACTATGCATTTCCTACTGGAGATAAAGCATAAAATGGCTTGACAGTGCACGCCGCGTCGCGTCTCGTCTCGGTGTGAACGGACCCTATGGCAGATAACAGAACTAGACAACAATGTTGTGTCTCAAATGCTTTGTACAAACAAGGCTCGGAACCGGTTTAAAATATACCGGTTAATACTGGTTTATTTCGGTTTTCCTCCGAACTTTTCTTAAGAACGTGAACGTTATAAGAACTTTATTTTAACCTAAATTAACCGGTTTATTCGACGAGCGGCATGTCGGCAAACGCGTTGCAACGTGTGACTACTTGTAAGGATGCCGCGCATAGCAGCGCGGTACTAGACGAACTTAGTACTTACGCTATTTCTTTTCATTCGATTCGTGACTTCGCAGTGGATTTAATTAGCAGTTAATTTTATTATAATTGTGTTTAACATGGGTAGAAAGCGAAAGAATTTAATCTACACATACTTTGACTACAATGAAAACAATAAAACTTCAAAGTGCTATTTTTAATTAAGCCACCTAAAATTGTAGGTACCTATATTAATGTAACGAGGAGACTGATTTATTGGAAAAGCATAAAATTTTTCTTTTTCCAAATATTTATAAAAATGTCAAATTAACCGTTAAAAAAAATGTATATCTACATTTGTACCTGAACATCCATCTAAGTAGGTACTAAGTACAGCATGCAAAATGGTGTCCACACATTAAGCAGATTACTAGATTCCTGATTTAAAATAAAACTTCGCTCTTATTTTCCTTTATTTATTTTTATTGGTAACATTTCAGTACGAATGATTACATTGATATTTCGCATGTTCCTCCAGGCACATTATATAAATTAAATATTTATTTTGTTTGATTTCTCTCGGTGTTGATGTTTTAAAGCATCTATATACTTTAAAATATTGATATAGGCTTCAAGCACATACATGGCGGCAAAAAATGTACTACACCTATTAGCAAATTTCCAAAATAATAGTTTCTTTTATTTATCAAGGTCCTTATCAAATAAACATAAAACACATTTTTGACATTCGAAGTAGTTTCTTCTCCTGGTTTAGCACTAATATCTTCGCCTGATTTGTTTTCGTTACTATCAGAACTATTTTCTGAATCCTCTTTCAACATTTTATTGAGTTGATGGTACGGTTTTTAGGTGCTAGCAATGATTGGGATTGATCTTCATCATCAGAATATTCCTTTCTTCTTTTTCGTGGTTCTCCTGTTACAAAATAATATAACATTCATTTAAATAAACATTCAAATAGTTTTTATCACATAGACACACAAAACGCCCGATCTAAGACCCAGTTTCACTGGTCGTTAATACCAACAGTGAAACTGGGCCTTAGATCGGGCATTTTGTGGCCTATTTATCCTTTAATTTTGAGAGTTTAAGGCCCGCTTGCACCACGAATCACTAAACGCGTTTAACGTAGAATGCATTTAAAACATCGTACTGTTTCTATCAATCGTTTAAAGACGACAGAAACAGAATGCTGTTTTAAATATGTTTAGCGTTTAGCAATTTGCGGTGCAAGCGGGCCTTCATGTCGAATACTGAATTGAAGTGTTTAGGTACTTACCGAGATATTGAGTTTTCTTCTTCATTAAATAGGATCTGTGAAAAGTAATATGTATTATGTTTACCAATTATTTATCGTCATTATCAACTTAATTTCACCAAAAAAAATATTAGATCCTTGCCCATTTTTTTTGTTTTTGCAGCGGAGCTTATTGATGCAATGACATAAATAAACGTCCGACCGAAACTAAATTTTTTTTACTACGGAATAAAAACAAAACAGCGCGCGACGTTGGATTATCGTGCGTCCGTATTAAACGGTTTTTATTGCTCTAAACCGTTTAAACCGAAAAAACCTTTATGTTAATACTCTTCCAAATACCGGTTTAATAATAACGGTTTATGCGAACGAAACCGAATATAAAGGTTTTGCGTCAAAGTACGTAGTAACGGTTTGAAAATTTAACCGGTATCCGAGCCTTGTGTACAAATAAGTAACTATGTAGGTCATAGATATGAAGGAAAGGGCTTGTTTCAGAGGTCAGTCATGTTAATATTGCTCCTAGATAACAAAAACAAAGGATCAGTTGTAGGTCCCTTTAATGAGAAACAATAAAAGGTTATAATATTTGTAGTACATGCATATAAATGTACCAGTACAACATTAATAAAGTATAAAATGGTGGCAGATTATGATAAAAAAATGTTGAATTTGCCGGTCAGTTTTGATCCAAAAAAGCAACACAAAAATATCAACCGTGGAACAGCTTCTTAAATTCCGGTGTGTCATCAATCAGAGTCTGCAACTCCCTGAGTGAAGTACTCGGGAACATCAACCAGACACGTTTAGCTGTAACCAGGTTGTTCTTCATAACCTTAGCCATAGTCTCTCCGTCGGCATTCTTTATGTTGCCCATCTTCACTACCAGTTCGACGGGAAGCTTCTTCAGTTGGTACTTGCGCATTCCGCACAAAAGAGGCCAGAAAGAGAACAGATCGATCAAATGCTCTGTGCCGCTTACAGCTGATAGGTACAGCTTACATTTGTCATCGTTGTTCTGATCCCACACTAGTCCGAGGACCTTCGCCTCACTCGACTGTATGTTCGGAAATTTCTTGCGATTCTCGTAAGCATAACCAGCGGCGAGACTAACCAGACGGTTGTAAGTAAATTCGTAATCCTCCACTTTTATATTTTTAGCGGTCTTTTTTATCAGAAGTGGTGTGCTGGAATAAGAAAGAAAAAAAAAATTGTCATAACTTAATCTAGGACAAATTTTAAGGGTCATGAATTTATGACTTTCTTCGTTTTTTTAACACTCAATAAATAAAACCGTATCAATTAATTGCTAATGTAATGATGAGTTCTATTTGTGATTTAGATAATTATGACTTTTTATATTTTGACGGCGCGGTTGGCGCAGTGGCTGCGCTGCGTGTCGCGGATTCGATTCCCGCACGGAACAAATATTTGTATGGCCTACAGGTAAACGCACCCACGATACAGGAGAAATTCGTAGTGTGGGGCAATATTTCTAAAAAAAGAAATTAATATAGTTAGTTAAAAAAAAATAGCAAGAAACTTTTGAAGACTTATTTTTTTATTTTTTTTATTCTGTATGGGCTTACTCTTGACCTCAATCTAGTCCTGAGGACAGAGATGAGGTCGACGATGGTACGAGCACTTGCACTTACTTCCGTTCAAGATGCATTCCTTCAATGATGATGGTCTTGCCAGGTTCCACGGTGCTGAGCTTCTTCCTCAGCTCGTACCCCTGCGCCAGGAGTCGCTCAACGTTGGCATCAATTCTCAGGAACTCTGCATCCTTGTACACGTTGTAAAAATGCGGCCCATTGAACGTGGTCGTCGCGGGGGGAGTCTTTGGCTCAGATGAAAATTCGAAGTTTTCCATGACTTGGTTGCTGAATAGAAAAAAGACGAAATTATGGTAGGTGCTTGCAAGTCTCGCTGAACATTATGGCTGGTGTAAACGGCGGCGGGTGGTGCCAATAAAGGTGCACCCACATCGATTTTGCTTAACAAAAAGTTATATCAATGGCCGCAAAGGTAACATTTTGCAAAGTTTTGCTCTTTAAAAACTAACTTCGGTGTGGTTGCCACTGTAAGGCAGTTCTTGCCCAGCTTATCGTATGACGTCATAAGTACCTAAGTCCTTGTCAGAACAATTAAGCCTGGCTATGATTCAAAGCTGTTCTTTTGTTTTATCAAACATAACATAACATTCATTTATTCTCACGCAACTTTGGCCCAAATACCTATTGTATACATATATCTTACAGACTAACATACGTAGGATACAATACAATTTATGTTAGTAAATAAGACCTTGAAAACTATGTAAAAAAATTAGGTATGATCGGATTAAGTTACCCTATTTCTACTGTCGCATTTCCGTTTTGCTTATGTTATTTATCAACAATCAGATAGTACCTATCTAATCAGGAAAGTGATTAGGTATTTGTCATGTCATTGAAAATTATCTTAATTACCTAAATCGATGCATTTTACTGTTTATTATGATTTATTTACAAGATATAGTTACACACGGCGACACATGAAGCTGTACATTTCCAGTATAATTTCGCCTCGCTTTGTATAGATTTTCTATACTATGAGAGATCCGCATAAACTGGTTTTGTATAGCTTGATTTGCCGTCGTGCGTAGGTACCAGCATAAAATCATTTTGTCTCAACAGAGAATACGGTACTACAGTTTCGAATACGGCACTTTTCTCTCCATTTCAGTTTGATACCAAAAATATACTCCTGTCCTAATAGGCAGGTACATAAATTATATATAGGTACATTGTAGGTACGTTGTTCAACGGTTATGCTCTTACAAAGGTTAAGGATTAAAGTATACAATAATATGCACTTAATAGTTATAAAAGTAGCATGTAATTGTTATCTAAATAAACACATCCTGTGTGGTCGGTACATCCTATTGCCGTGAAAGATGATAACACATTAATTTACCTACTAGAAAACCCGAGACGTGTGTTGTAAATAAATAAATAAACAAAGAACAGTTGATTAAGTACAACAAAGCAAGTAGATCAGTACTATTGGTACTAAAATAATAATGATTTCATGTACCTACTTAAGTACAATTGATACCCAAGTTCTATAAATAAATCATAAGTTAGGTATTTCAGGATGAACTTTTAACATGTCGATAATACAAATTTAAACACTGAAAAACTTACCTATTTTTAAATCAGAGTTGGTTTTGGAGAAAGAAAAAGGACACTGTTGGAACAAGGTTCGTGGCTTACTGAATTAGAATGTTTTATTAATTATTTTATGGAGCGACTAATGCAAGACCAAAGAGAAGTCAAAGGCGTGCGCTATGAATCGACTATTAATCGAATAAAGTCTAGTTTCGATAATACCGTCAAGTTTTGCATTGCATTGCATTGAGTGGTCTATAAACACAAGGCACTCAAATAAGTAGCCATAAAACAGTTTTCTGATTCAGATTTCATTAAGAATCTATTTTTTTATTAATTTTAATCGTCAATAAATACGCTAAATAGTTCTTCGTATGACAGTATATCAAGGCAGGATATCAATTATTTCAAGGTCAAATTAGAGTTTTTTGTTTTTTGAAATCATTCAGAAAATAGTTTATTTCTTGCATAATTAGTAAGTTGTATCATACATCGCCTAAATAAGACCACCTTATTTCACGCTTTAGTCTATGGTTGGTCTTTCCCTGTTGGCAGAACAGAGACTTGGCGTGCGACGTTTCACGGACTCTATTGACCTTGATTACCAATGTGTCACTGTCATGGTACTACATCTATATTTATATATTCTATACTCTATATATACATATATATATACATATAATAAACGTGTCTGTACATTACAGATTTTTGCAAAAAAAACACTGGAAGGTGCCAGAAATAAGTAATAGAAAGTAAAGAAATATGTTTTTAAATTTTTGTCTGTTTGTCTGTTCGTTTGTGCGCGCATCACGTAAAAACCCCTCTTTGTATTCAAAATAGAAATATTACAAAATAAGAAGCATTGTTGTGAGTATTATTTTGCGTTTATTTCATCAAAATCGACCGACAGACGCAAAAGATATTAATTTTTAAAATTTAGTTAGTTACCTCATACGCGATTTCTATGATAAAAATACTATACGTAAAGAGGTTTTAGTCGTAGTGTAGTCGGAATGGCTGAAAACTAATTTTGTTTTTAACCGATTTCAAAAAGGAGGAGGTTATCAATTCGATGTTTATATTATATTTTTTTAATGTACGTATGTTCGGGCATAACTCCGTCATTTATATACGGATTTGCAAAATTCTTTTTTTTTGTTCGAAAGGGGTTTATTCCGAAATTTTCCCATTTAATTTCATATAGATCTGATGATGAGTTTCGGAGACAGACAACGGAACTCTTCAAAAAATGACAGCAAATTAACCGCGATTGCTGCTATCGCATGAATATGAATTGTTTACGCAATCACGCAACATAAACCTTAACCGACTTCAAAAAAGGAGGAGGTTCTCAAGTCGTCGGAATCTTTTTTTTAAATGTATTTTCACCGATTACTCGAAGACGCCTGAACTGATTTGGGAATTTTTTTTTGTTTGAAAGAATATACTCCCAAGTTACTCCCATAAAAATATTGTCATGATCTGATCATGGACTTCGGAGATATGAAACGGAACTCTTCAATAATAGACAGCAAATCGGTCGTGATTGCTGTAATCGCTTGGGTGTTTATTGTTTACACAACATCATAACATAACATCACGCCTGTATGCTCTGAGGTGGTACGCAGATGTGTACAGTGCAGCCATATTTCGAAAGTTAGGTTTGTTAAGTTCCATTTTATTGGGGACTAGCTGTGCCCGAGGCTTCGCTCATGCGAGCGTGTATTCTTTTGGCATGATTAGAGAACATTACATGGGAATGTGAAGCCGTACTACATTCCTAACATCCTCTACAAAATAATCCATTTTAATATTATAAATGCGAAAGTAACTCTGTTTGTTTGTTACGTTTTCGTAACTAAACGGCTGATTGGATCATAATGAAAGGCAAGGAGATAAATTATATCCTGGGGAATGATATAGGTCATCGTTTTTTCCTCACACATACACATCAAAATTTCCACGCGAACGAAGTCGCGGGCAACAGCTAGTTTATAATATGTAGATATTGTTTTGCAAAATGAGATCCACAATGAGTCAATGTGTACGCTGTGCTGTGGTCACTGCTAGATATGGGTAAAGTTATGGTTTCGTATTATTAAACAGGATGGAATAAGAATGTTTTCATATTTTGCTTTTGCAAGTTTATATTAAACGCTGAAGTTTGGAGAGATTTCATTGTTTTGTAAACATAAAAACTTACACACTCTACAAATTAAGTAACGAAGAAAGTTTCGTCATTAGGTAATATGTTAAAAACTAATATAACTCATTAGTAATCTTAGCCAGTGATTATTTATAATATTTATTAATTAAAGAAAGAAAACGGGCTTGTTTGTGTTTTCAAATAGCGCCATCTCTTATCAATCTTTCGAACTCGACAGTGCCTTTGCATGGCAGTAGTACACGTGACTCTTCGACAGAGTGCTACGAATTGCGTATGCAGCGTATCATTGTTTCAAAAGTAGGTACGCAATGTCGATAGGTGTCTATTGAGTCCTGATATTCTGCTTTCCAGTCGAATTTCGTTGGATGGTTCTACCTACGGAGTACCGACGGGTTATTATGATGTTTTGCGGATATCGGTTTTTGCTTTTATGGTTATCAGCTCATCGGGAGCTCGTGGCTAAATAATAACAGCCATTCGGGTCGATATTCAGGTTAAACCGCGCTTGCCTAGGTTGGTATGTGGATGGGTGACCCCCCCTTACATACCGAGTTTCCTCCGTGCCTCGGAAAGCACGCTAAGCCGTTGGTAGCGGCTATCAAATGTAAATCTTTGACAGTCGTTAAGTAGTCAGTCACCCAAAAGTCTGACAACCAGTCCTACCAGACAACCAGTATTACCCAGTACTAACTGGGTTGTGGAGGTCAGATAGGCAATCGCTCCATGTAAAAAACTGGTATTCAGTTGTATCCGGTTAGACTGGAAGCCGACCCCAATGTAGTTGGGTTGTTGATGGTAATCAGCGATGGAGCTTCCGTGGCAACGTTAAACAGAAACTAGATATACATATAGGTTGCCTATTTTACACTTCCAACTAAATGAAGAAAGTTAGCACTGACTTAGGAGCGTTGTGTTTAGTTTTTTTTCGCTTCCTATTCACAAAATATTGCGTGATGTTATATACCGTGTACCCTAATCGTTATGAAACATCATACATTTTAAAATATTTATTTATTTTAGTACATGGAGGACTTACAGCTAAAATAATATTGAATAACAATAATTTAACAGAGGTCTACATTAACTTTACGTAGGTATTCAATTTTAATTAAATAGGTAGCAAAATATAGACTAGTTTATGGATTATAAAAACTTTCTGCGAAAAAAACCGACTTCCAAAAAAACATTAAAAAAGTCTTAAATAACTTTACTTTCGGAAGTCGGTGATTTTGTTTGTTTCATTGACTTTTTTGTCACCGACTTACGACAAAACAAAATTACTGAACCGATTTTGATGACATTTCTATGGAACCAATCGGGACCCTATCCTTACACTTAAAAAATATTTTTTTCAAATCGGTTTAGAAATGACGCAGTTATGAGGTAACAAACATAAAAAAGATACAATCGAATTGAGAACCTCCTCCTTTCTGAAGAAAGTCGGTTAAAAAGGGGCAAAGTTTGTGAGTTTGGATGTCTGGAATTTTAACTCAGTGTTCGGAATTTCACACAAATAGTAATTGAATACAATATTTTTTCTTCTAATAAAACAAAATTAATAAATTCAGTAAATTGTACCGCACAAATTAAAAGAAAAGAACGTATGGAATTTACTCCGGAAAAAAAACCATACATCTGGCAACCCTAATGTAATGAAGAAGGAATCTCCGAAACTACTCATCCGATTTAAAAAATCCTTTCACTGATGAATGAAAAAACCAACCTGCTGTTTCATACATTTTGACCGTCTCTGTAGGTATTGCACTTTTGTAGGAAATAGCAGATTTTTTAAAATAACCGATGTAAAATGTAGAATGATGTAAGTACTGAATACGAGGTAGGCGTTTTCACGTCGGTATCCCTTCCACCACGTATTACCGAGTGGCATAGAGTAGACGAGGACGAAGTCGCTGGCATGAGCCAGTCATACATAAACGGATATCAAACCGAAGTCTTCCATGATTAATTGAATAATATAACAACGGCACACCTTTTCACCCCTAACTTAGCAAGACAGAGAACCTTCAAAACATGGGTGGATAAAAATAAAAGGCTCATAAAAATGTATGAGCGGCACAAGATGCGCAGCTAACAAGAGAAGGTTTATCGCCACTAGCCTCTCGCCCCACTCGCCACACTCGCCCCTCTCGCCCCCCGCAAACTCGCCACATCGCTAGTTATTCCGCGTCACCGGTAATTGTGACAAATGAACGTGTTTCGTTATACTTACAAAATAGTTATAGGCGAACGAGGAAAACAGGGGTTTTGTTGCAAATATTATGATGTTATATTTGGTAGAGAAGAAAGAAATGGATTGGTAGATGTTTAGAGTGGAGCTTTTCGTGTTACAGAGAACCCTAATAGGTGAAAAAACTAATGTCGGTCGAATGTGGGGAATCATACAATACATGCAGTGTGTCTAGATAAGTATAGATTCAGGTGATGGGTTTTTCCCGAGGTCACAAACAAAGCAGGTTTACACGACATTTATTTTTGTAGTTGGTTTACACGATATTATTAGAATAAAGCATAATATACCACGTGTAAGCACACGTTTCCTATGCATTATGATTTATGAATCTCGTATGATAATTGTCGTTGCTGACGTTGACACAGAAACTTCGCGTGACAAAGAGTAGGTACACATTGTAGGTAGCAATTTGTTAGCCAAAAGATATTGTAGATATACCTCCAAAATCAGCGTTCGAAAACCATTGAAATGATGAATTAGATACTAGGTATTGAATTAACATCATGATAGTCCGGTTGGTCAAATGATCAAATAAATCAAAATCTCAGTTCAGTTAAGTTCTCAACGTCTGTGGCTTTCAAATATACAAATCAATGGTCTGGCATGTGAGCCATGCAAGCTGGATTGATGGATAAGCGGAAAAACAAGTTAAGTATAACAGAATTAAAGCAACCAGATTACGCAACTATTTACGATTTAATCCAAAACCATTACAATCAATAATTGTAATACAATACAAGACAACTCAACCCTAAATTGCAATCGTATACAACATACGTAACATTCAGGCACGTGGGTCAAACGGACCCATTGAAAAAACTAGGCACGCGCCATGTCGCAATAGAAAGACGTCGTTAAACAAAGAGGCTATTGTGCCCGAAACGATCCCGGGTGGGCAGTTATTGTACGAATACGGCTGATTCGCGGAATTCGCAGGGAGACGCTTAAAATTTGCGGGAAAAAAGGCGCGCTCGGGTAGATACGGCCGATTGTGCCTGATAGGGTTGATACTCAGGGCTGTTTGTGGTATGGGGTTAAACAATAGTTCGTTATGGATGATATTTTTTATTCGATGTCATGTTTTGTCGATGTTAATGGTGGATAAAGGTAGAGCGTAGAGATATTGTTATTGAAGCCTTTTATTGCATGACTCAAAACTCTTACCTCATGGAATTCCTATTATTTAGTTTTCAAAATTACAAATCAATGTTCAAAGTTAATTTCACAAATTAACCGTTCTTTTAACCACATATCTTAAGATAATATCGTAATCCTTGAACTAACGATACCTCCTACACAGTTACACACAGAAAACATCAGAAACTACCAACAGACAACCCTAACATGTCTCCATTCTCTGTTATTAATAACGGCAGCATATTACAATTCAATTTGAGCGGTCCGCCCCCTCCCCCCACTCCAACCCGTAATCCTTGCGTATAATCTGCCAACAGATAAACTGAACACAATTATATTAAAAGCCAACATGAAAATTTTGCCAAATCTCTGGCAAATGCTATTAAATCGACGTCTAATAGCATTGTCAGCTGTTACACACGTATTAACGTGTTCCATGAGCTGATTAAAAAAAATACTCGAGTTTTGGAGGGTTATGGTTTCACCAATTATTATGATTTGTACACCTACATATTCTATATAGTAACTTCCAATCTGCATCATCCCACTTGGTGGGCGAAGGGTTATTCCTATGATTTCCAGTTGTCAGCTCTTTTGTTTCAGGGCTTATGTGTTGAACCGTTATTATTTGCCCCGATCTTCCCGCTATCTTATCTTATAGGTACGTTTTAAATAAACAAGAAGAGATACTAGTTTTCAAGTCGTGGGATTGATTTTTCAATTCGCAAGAAGAAGAAAAATTGTGTTATGTTCCATATTTACGTCCCTGAAGTAAACAATCTGATATATTTACAAGTGTTCACGGATGGCAGGCTGCGGGTATCGGTTCTCTCATTTAACGTAATCGGTTTAGTATAACCAATGCTATTTGTCGGTACACTGGACGCGCCCTTACGGCGGGCATAAGTAAGTGCTGCAGTGATTGTTGTGGCGGCTTTATACTTACGTTCTATAGATACAATGTAGAAAGATATTGGTTAAGATAGAAAATGTTTATTATATTAGAATAATACTGTGTGGACAAAGAGTAGACGACTGGGTGTTAAATATAATGGTAGCAGAAAGAGAAAAACCTCTAATTCTTTTATCATTTGTCGTATACTTATAATGGATTTTCATGGCATTAATATGACAGAAGAACAGTGTCTTCCATAACAATGCTTGACTATAGACCGACCGCTTTAATGAGTCCACGCGAAATGGAATATTCTGAAGGTTGATCACGTATTGATTCAATATTAGTACCGTAATACCTACGTGGATTATGGTTATTTTAAAGCAAATAACCTGTAGGATATTGTTAGGACTTTGTCGACGCTTGATGTGCTTTTGATGGGGCAAGGCGGAGGACTCATTAAAGCGATCGGTCTATAGTTATATAGTCAAAACTAAATAGGGCCCACGCTAAGTTAACTTCGAATTTATAACGAAAACATGTGTGAAGAAAACAATGCTAACGTTTTCAGAAGTACAGAACCATGCATCCTCGGAGCTGACAATTTTGGGGGCCAAGTGTTGTTCCATTGTAGCAGCGCATAACGTATTATGTGCTGGAACAATCTTAAAAGGCAAAACCGAGCTGGTAATTCTGGATCTGGGTATCATAACCACCTCCAGTTAGGTTGAACGAGTAATCCGATCTTTTGTCACCCCATTATCATAAGCAGTGGCCGCCAGCTTTGTTTATATGCAAGATAATGCTCGCGCGTATCCTCCCGTATCACAAATAGCACTTTCTAATGCCAATATCACGGTTTTTCGGGCATTTATCGGATCAAAGAAGCCTTAGAGTGAACCAAGTGAATAGTCAATCGAAGCTCATAAACTCACAGAAAGTCTGTTGGGAACAGATTTTATAAAATGATGTTACCCATCTCTTCAAAAATGTATCCAGATAGCTTCAACGAGTATACACGGTGGATGGAACACCGACGCACAAATGGTTACCACGTAATCAGTACATCATTCTGGACCTCCCAGTCCTCCCACATATTATTTTTTCATCGGTAATCTTAAAAAAAATTGCTGTTTCATACAAAAGTGCCTACACTGTAAAAATGTATGAAACAGCATTTTTTTTTTTTGCCTTCTTTGTTGTCCTATCCACCCTGTATACGGAGCACAGGAGGTCCCGCTCTTTACTAAGCATATCAAAGTTTTTCATTATTATTTTCATTATTTCTCTAAAAAGTGTTTTTGTGTTTAGTTCAAACAAAATAAAAATAAACTTTAGCTATTGATTATGTTTCCGCAATTTCTAAAACAATAACCAAAACACATCATTTATAAAAATCAGATATTAATTATTGGTGTTAAATGCGAGCGATTTCTATGAACACTAGGGACTTGCGTCATTCACCATTTGCAATGCGACAGAAATTCATTTGATAGTATAAATGTGCTTACATAATTACTTAGTTTAAATAAGAAATAAGGCAGTCCCCTGTCCCCGCTAACTCTGGCAGACATAACTAAAAGTGTGAAGGCGCTCCACGACGAGGCTCCAGTTAATTGAATAGTAGCCACTACCACTGGTACTGGAAACGTGATAACATAAATTATTTAGCGATTTTTCCTCTTACTATGGCGTGTTCGGTACCATCTATGGCTAAAGCAGCTTTTTTATGAAGAAGCTCATGAGGGGACGTATCAGACATATTTCTGCCGCTAAGACACGTTGATGTGCTGTGAGTTCAGCTTAACTTTGTGATGATCACGAATCTGTGATTTTGTAATGCCGTTAGCATTAGCGACAGAAATATGTCTGATACATCCCCTCATGAGTTTGTTCATAAAAAAGCTGTAATACTACTAGAACTTGTATTTATATCGAATACACCTGACAAAAGTCGTATGCACCGACCAATCTGTCAAGAATGAGTCCAGATCATCACGGCAGCGTTTCTTGAACCTGCCTCGCTTACGACGGCCGTCTTCAGACACCCACTGTGTGACTATCTTCACCCATCTGTCCGGCTTCATTCTAGAAACGTGACCCAACGCGTCCCATTTAAGGAGAGGCCTTTATGCAGCAGTGGTAGGCTTATATCTAAAAAAAAAAGGTTAAACTATTGAATTAAGTGATTTAAAATACACTACCTGATTTTGACTACATAGGTAATCTCCAATAACAAAAACCGGCCAAGTGCGAGTTGAACTCGCGCATAAAGGGTTGCGTACCGTCGTAGTTGGGGAGCCCCCTTTAATTTATTTTTATTTTTTGTTATAGCAGCAACAGAAATAGACATTCTGTGAAAATTTCTACTGTCTACCTATTACGGATCATGAGATACAGCCCGCACAGACGGACGGACGGACGGACAGCGGAGGCTTAGTAATAGAGTCCCGTTGGTTACCTCTCGGGTACGGAACCCTAAAAATTAACTCGAAATGTCAATAAATAAAATTGTTAAAACCGTGGAGCTCTTACGAGCAGAGGGCTAGTTGTAGACAATCCCTTGGCGAGTTCATCATGAGTAAAAAAACTGATTATCATGATTAATTGTAGGTAAACTACACAGGGAAACGCGTTCTAAGCGTGGACAAGTAGTAGCACTCTGGGAGCAGCGGTCCGGAAAGTTAAAACGAGCCCCGCCTCCCCCGGCCCCCTCACCCACCCCCTGCGCCCTCCAACGCGAAAATTTTGCACAATTCAATTAAAAGCAGCATTGTTATCGTTTTTAAATATGTCTGAAACAATAAAGATTACATGTTTCCTCTTTGTTTAGACACCGAGGCAACGTATGCCTCGTTTCAGGTTGAGGAAATAGTCATTTCTAGACAGAATTTAGGTAAATGGTCAAAGGCTCTCCCTCTATTACATGAGACTAGAAAAAAATGGCGAAATGTGGATGTATTATGGGTACACCTCTGTTGAAACCTTCAGGGATTATAAGCGTGATGTTATATAGTTTAAAGGTAAGATGATCAATATCTCACGCCGAAGGAAGTAAGCTTGCGTATAGGGAACTCACATATTCGAGTCTTGAAGACACCTTGACTTTATCTATCAAGAAACGGCAAGAAGTTCCTCTAGCGGATGGCGCATTGCCGTACTTCTGGAATAATAGAAAGGTTTCGAGGTATTAAACAATATTTCCACCGTATTTTCTACGAAATTCCGACATTATTATTGAAATCGTTTCTGTGTAAGTACATAGGTACAGGTAGGATTGGGTTTTGATGCAATCAGATTCAGTTAAGTATCTAAATATTTTTTCTTCAGTACCTACTGCCAAAAATAAGGGAGTCAAAATGTTCGGAACTATTTGCTAATATCCGGATTTTTATCAGGACTTTTGGAATCTCTAAATGGGAACCCTACCCGAAGAGATGGTCAACGTTTTAAATTTTAAACAATTGATGTTATTTTCCTTTTAAAATGATTTTTACAAGTTCCTAAGAAACTTTGCTGATTTACAATAATAAACCCTTTAGACTGAACAATGTCTTACTTAAAAATATACTTACAGCTGTGCTAGTCAACCTATGGCTACATTCACCCATCCTCCCATACCGATAACTCTAAGTAATATTGTTTATCAAGTTATTTAATATAAAAAGAGCTTAATCACTTTGTCCTTTGTTTGGCCGTAACCTAAAGCGGTCGGCGGGTGTGGGTAAGGCTCTTCATTAGTTAATCTATTGGCATTACATAGAAGCCGCACTGTGCCCGCGTCGCGGCTTATTTTGTTTTAATTGATGCCAGTAGCATTTACCTTTTCAGTCATTGGTAAGTAATATTGGAGAACTACCAATAAGTATGGAGGCAAAAATGTAATATTTATTTTGAATTGCCCTTTTAAAGCTGCTAGATACAGTTTTTAATGATTAATTAGTGTTGTTTTCATCACTGGATTTGATAAGGTGTGAGTGGAGTGGATTGGACATTAGACTGGCTGCGGACATTGAACTTTATCTGATATTCAAAGAGCGTAGACCAGTCCGGTACGCTCGGTTTGGCTGCACCTTCAATGCTCTTGATGTATACCACTTTTTCCTAAAGTATAAAACAGACAGCAGAAGCGAAAAAAACTTGAATAATTGACTAAAAAAATATGACTTGTTTATGATAGTTTTAGAGTACAAGCAAAATAGCGATGACAACAGATTATGCTATGGTGGAATTCTATACTAGGTGATTATTGGCATTAGGTGATCAAATACATATAAGGAAATTACAATATGAGGTCTACGAGGGCTACGAGATGAAAGCCGTAGCGCTACGACACCCACGCGCCGCCTACGCCGCTACAACCACAATTTTGATCACTTCATCGCTACAAAGGTCGTTAATTGTACAGATATTATTTTTTCATGCCTACAGCACATCATAAATATTATAAAGAGGTTGTTTGTAAGTTTGGATGTCGGTGGTAATCTTCCGAATTGCTCCTCCGATTTCAAAAATTATTTCACTAATGGAAAGCTTCACTATTACTAAGCGTCATGGTATGTGGTTTTTTGACACGCCCGAAGTCGCAGGAAGAAACTAGTTGATCATAAAAAAAATATGTATTAAGGTTATTAGGTCGACCAAACACACGGTGCCAAGGAATCGAAAGAGGAAATACATACATGCATAATGAATTTTATCCACTTTCTTCACAGCCACCTCGATACAAACAAGATGAGTTGTGAACAACATGAATCGTCAAGTATTTCCTACGTTATTTATTTACCGTAAACATGATTTGCCAATAAGTCTCAGCAGTTAAGCACCCAATTAAACGAAGCTCACACGCGTATTTGAAATATCAATAGCAATCTTTAAAATCTAAATACACGGAAAAAATCCGATATTAATTGGTGCCGACGTTACGAGGTTGGGGCGTATTGTTCGTCGACGGACAAGGCAAGCTTAATGCGGATGATTTGAAAAAAGAATTCTAATTTTCCTGAGGAATTGAAAATGGCGTAACTGTGTTTATGTTTGTTGAAATTTCAATCTTAAGGTGGCTATGCAAAGTGTATTTTAGCGTGGAGTTGTGGATTTAAAATATGATCATAGTTTTGAGGATAACACCGTGTGGTCGCGTGCGTATAATCCTTTCATTGTTAATATTTATCCAAATAATAATGTGGTTGGTGATTCAATGTGATGTCTTACCTGAGATTTTAAGTACAATTAATTATAATCCCGACTCTCAGCATTTTGAAATCGTTACCTCGGATGGACCATCCCAATGTTCTTCTCTATGTGAAACTTGCGCTTGGGAAGTCTTAATGGTTTGGTGCGTAATGGTGTTGTTGATGTTATGTTTATCATAAACTTTCAACACGCCTGTAGTGGGGACTACAGGCGTGTTGTAAGTTTAGGAGGGTTAGGCAGAGGTGTACCTAACAGTAAACCCACATTTCGACAGTTATGTTTAAGTCCCATGTAATAGCGGCGAGTCTATTGACATCAACTGGGTACAAATCCGTACTTCCTGGTTGTTACTGAAAAACCCAATAAAACTTTGCCCGACCCGGGAATCAAACCCAGCCCCTCATGCTCAGCAGTTGTGCTTGTGACCGCTCGACCAATGAGGCAGACCTTATGAGGCAGTAACGATTTTCTTGTTTGGTATGGTCGTTTATCTGGAATTCCCCGAGTTATCTTTAAATTGTTGTACTTAAAAACCAAGTGAGGTTAGGTTACCGATTTATTAAACTTATATCTCTTTTTAGGTCAAAGATTTACCAGCACGCGTAGCATGACTGCTGTAGAAACGGGTGTTTTCGACGGAAGAATCGATAAAATGACAGATTAACTTTCTTCATAGTACGCGTGCAGTACGATGTTGATAAGCAAATCATAAAGACAAAAAGTGGTAGAAAAATATATATCACACACAAAAATCACTCGAATCCTCATAACAGAAACACCAGTATAAAGTAGCATTCATTAATTGCTGTACATTTGAGCGTTTATCAATGAAAACATCTGACAATAAAGCGGGGTGCACAATGATGACAACGTAAGCGCTGGTACACACTCGACAATAGCAAACAGTCGCGGCGTGACGGCACTTCATTATATCGGTATTGAACATCGATGCTAGTGACGGGATTGCATGTCGATGAACTATATTAAACTTATTATGTTAAAGAATCTATTTGTGGAACATTGGTCGTAAAGTGAGAAGTAGACTCGGTTTTTTCCAATTTAAAAACTTATTGTTTCGTTACAAAATATTTTTTTGTAATAATTTAGTTACTTTTGATATCCATTTAATTTACCTGCTTAAGTAGGTCTGAAAAATAATATGATAGTTTCTAAAGCGAAGGTCAGATAAGGAATTCTTGAACCACTATCAACATTAAATTAATTATAGATGCCTACTATGTAATGAACAACTCTGTTAGAAATAGTGAAAACTCCAAAACGTCAATAAAACTACAGTCTCATATCGATATCACCAAATCTTTATCGAGTAAACGTCAAGACAACACTTCTCCATAACTACACCGTCAATTGCCGTCGCAACAGGGGCGCACAACCCTTCATCGCGGCTTAATTCTATAATTGAGGGTTAAATCTCTGGCAGACGGGCTTACTCATTATCACACCATGTTTGTATCTCAGCATTTAATCGTTCACGCTACAGCCGGCAGGGGGCACTATCTCGATGACATTCTCACTATTGCGTCATAAAAATATGTGATGCCTTTTTTGAAAGGTTGGAATTATGATCTGTGCAATAAAATTATAGTATCTTATTATTATTTATTTATTTAATATTTTAACACATAATGTACAGAGGTGGATTTAATGCCAATGGCATTCTCTATCCGACCACCTTTGGGTGATGCAGAGACAAACTGTTGCAGAGACAAAATTGTGAATTTAATATTTATTTCATATAAAGCTGCTCTAATGGGGACTTACGAGTTTGAAGATCGAGACTTCGAACCCAGACAGTTTAATTTATTTCTATACAAACGCTTATGCAAATGCAAAAACTGCAGACCAGAACATTGTGAGGAAACCGCATAAGTCTGTCACAACGTCTACCACCCCACACTGGGCCCGCGTGGTTGATTACAGCCCACTCCGTCTCATTGAGAGAAGACCTGTGTCCCAGCTGTGGACTCATTATAGGTGGGTTATGCTATATGGTATATAGGTATATTAAAGTAAAGTTAGCCTGTCTGATGGCCTTCTAAGGGTCGACAATATCAAAGGAATTGAGACTGCGTTGCCGATAAGACTTCGCCAGTCAGTCCTCAGTTGAATATTTATTTTTCACTAGTTGTGCCCCGCGGTTTCACCCGCCGTTTCTGGCTTGTTTTCTTTTTGCTCGGCTCCTATTGGTCTCCTATAGCCTTCCTCTATAATTGGACTATCCAACACTAAAATAATTTTTCAATTCGAACGAGAAGTTTCTGAGATTAACGCGTTCAACCAAACAAACAAACTCTTCAGCTTTATAATATTAGTATAGGTTATTTTTCCTGGCAACATTATAAGTTGAAGTTGTTATTGTGATTCTAAGAAGACCCTTTAAATTATTAATACAGGTAAAGTGTTTTTATTCTAACTTGTGATTCTTGAAGAGCGGAGTTGAAATGTGGAATATTAACAAACTTCTGATTAATTCAGAGAATGCAGCTGATTTTGATTTATTTTTTGAGTACCCTTGAGCTCGTGCTTATCTTTTATGCTTTTGGTATTTTCTGGGTCGTATACTCATAACATAACAAATAACATCACGCCTGTAATCCTCAAAGGGTTAGGCAGAGTTGTACCTCTCATGGTGACATGGAGATAGCGACTGTCGCAACCCCGTGCAGGGCACGCCACCATAGTGGCGATAAGTCCCCTGTTTGAGGAGTGGCTAGAGAGGCGCCACGGCGCCCTCACCTTCCGCCTGACGCAGGTCCTCACCGGACACGGTTGTTTCGGGAGGTTCCTGCACCGAATCGGGCGGGTGGAAACGCCCGGGTGTTTCCATTGTGAGGATCGTCCGGAGGACACGGTGCAGCACACTGTGGAGGCCTGTCCCGCTTGGGCGGAGCAGCGCCGTGTCCTCGTAGTGGCGATCGGCGGCGGCGACCTCTCGCGCCCGGCCCTGGTTCAAGCCATGGTCCGGAGCGAGAGGGAATGGGAAGCCGTCACCTCCTTCTGCGAAGCAGTCATGCTAGTGAAGGAGGTGGCGGAACGTGAGAGGGAAAGGGCCTCACGTCCCAGCCGCCGCGGGAGACGCTCTGGGCGTCGGGGGTCACGTGGTGGCCCCCGGCCACCGTAGGCGCGGGCCTGTGGACGGCGGCCTATGGGCTAGCTCGCCGTCCAGCCGTCTTATGACGACAGGCCGTGTCGACGGCGCGTTCGTGTTCCACGCGCGCCTCAAAGAGATGTCAGCAACCACGTAGGGGTCCGCACGGGCCGATGCCTGCCAGGGCTGCGGGACTGTTCGAAAGAGATACCGCGGCTCTGGAACACAAAGGGCAAAGACGGAACATGGATGGGTTTTAGTCAGTAAAAGTCTGACACTCCCTTCCGCTCCGCCCAGAGCGGGGGGGGTCATTTGATGATTTCCCATCCCAAAAAAAAAAAAAAAATGGCAGTGTTGTACCTAATAGTAAACCCACATTTCGCCAGATATGTTTTAAGTCCTATGGAACAGGGAACGAGCCTATTGCCATCATCCGGGCACAAATCCAGACTCCGTGGCTGCTACTGAGAAGTTCCTGATGGTAAAACTCAGTAACACTTTTCCCGACCCGGGAATAGAACCCAGGATTAAATGCTCAGCAGTCGCGCTTACGTTCATTCGACCAACGAGGCAAATTCAATCTTCTATAATAATGTCAATCCTGTGTTTTCGGTGCTTTTTACAACCATTTTACAGAAATAAATATCATTTACCCAAATGCTACCCAACAGTAGCGAAGGGTTAATTTTTTTAAGAGGTAAGCCGGAGTACATGTCTTCAATGTGATTTTATAATTTGTCTATGGAATACTTATTGCGCCCGTTTTCAAAGGGAAGCCGATAGGATTCGCGTTGTATGGAACCTTCGCCACTGCTACCCAATAGCAAATACTTACAGCAAAAACTATGACGTTGGTGAAGTATTGTTCACTTATATGTGACTGAAACGCTATCAACAAAAAAAAAATGTAAATAATATTAAATTATAATTTTTATAATTCTCCTCAAACCTAGATCTAACACGTCTAAATAAGATCTGTATTTAACAGAGCAGCCATACCTGTAATCTTCACAAAGTCAATACGAACAACCGGTATCAAATACCTCTTTATCCTGCTCATAGTACTACAAACTCCAGATATACTACTTACAGGTGTTCAGGTATTACGTGAACGTATAGAGGTAAGTATAAGTACGGAGGAGGATTACACTCCCACGGCTTTCTTGTACAATGAGAGGTAGGTAGGTAGGTGCTGAGTCGATATAGTATGGTAGTGTTTGTATAGAAACCTACTTTTATTGTATTTTTGAAACGAAGACTTCAAAGGTGTTGTAACTTTGATTAAGTTGTGATAAAGTATTATAAAGGGTGTAAACAGACCCTTTACATACCCTAAAGTCACTTGTTATCCCCGTCTTTGCGATAATTTTTATTCTAGATCATACCTGGGAACCTTCTAGTTACGGAGATATTGGGGGTCAAAGTTCCAACTTTTTTTTTTTAAATACATATTTTTAATGTAAAATTTTTACTTTACACACCTCCACTACTCCCGTACTATTCAATCCTTCCATCAGCACAATGTTTTGAGTGCTTTTAAAACGTGATTTTTTACCCCAAAAAAAAAATAAGTCGATTCCCACCAATAATTTTTGCATAAAGTTACTTAGTTTGATGTACAGAATGCTTGGTTGACGGCTATGTGAAGGGTCTGTTTATATCCTGTATAAGAATACAAAAAGTAAAAAAAAATGAACGAAAAGAAAATATAATCTTTTTTTTTTTTTAAATATGAAGAGATTATATCAAGAAAAGAATAGCCAAGACATTCGAAGCGTGTGACTTTTAAAACGTGATTTTTTTCAGAAAAAAAAAAACTCAAACAAAAACAAAACATAAAATCAAAGCCTGAAAAAATCCCGGCGAAACGAATCGAACACATCAGAAACCAACAATCGTAATAATCTCTATTTTAATCGAACGAGCGGGCGCCGGGCGCGAACCTATTATACGTTTATACTTGTAATTTCAATCACAAAATTAATTCTGTCGTCGCCCGCCTTAAATAAGTGCTGGGGCCGTCCAATCGATAAGTTGAGGCAGGCTGGGCGGGCGGGCGTTTGAGGTAAATAACGTTTTGGGCGGGGGCTGATTGGTTGGTGCGCTGGTGGGCGGGGGCAGGCCGGGGCGTGGTGCGATTGGTCGGGGCTGAGGGAGGACAGTCTCGTGGCTACCGCGGTGGTGCGCGGTGTAGTACGCGGTAGAGTAATGTTGTGAATTGTGACAGCCGCCGAATTCAGGTATGATATTATTTGTTTTAATATTTTTTTTTTGTTTTCATGAAGTTATTAATTGTTAAATATAGCCGGAGGCAGTAGTTTTAATACTATTAAAATAATCAAAACCGTTTTCTCAAAAAAGTGATAACTTAATTATTTTTCAGAGCAAAAGTTTTATCAAAATACTCAAATAAAACTTTCTCAGCCAGCTACGATCTTTCGTAGCGCCGCCGCGCGCCGTAGCGTTCGTAGCACTCCGGCTACGGAATTTAATGAAATCTACATAAACATATTTTTTTACCTTCATAGTAATATTTCGCCTTTCCTGATAAGTTTGCTTTGTTTTCCTTTTGATACATATGAGTATATACCTGTTTTTTTTCAATTGTTCTGATAATGTAACAACATGCGTTACTTTAAAGCTCCTATATAAATTATATCGGAAACGTGGTTACAAAGTTTTCAATATTTTTTAACCAGGTATTTTAGAGAGCATAAAATGCGGTACTAATTATCATGATCAGCTGTTT
The DNA here is from genome assembly GCA_905163415.1 of Noctua fimbriata. Lineage (NCBI taxonomy): Eukaryota > Metazoa > Arthropoda > Insecta > Lepidoptera > Noctuidae > Noctua > Noctua fimbriata. The sequence goes on along the minus strand of LR990942.1, from coordinate 3,159,780 downwards.
GACATACTATTTGAGATAAGAATTAAATTGGAGTTAAATAAATTAAATGTGTGGTGTAGCGGGTATCGTATAACCCAGTACTAACTGGGTTGTGGAGGTCAGATAGGCAGTCGCTCCATGTAAAGTAGTGCTTGTTAGACTGGAAGCCGACCCCAACATAGTTTGGAAAATGCTAAGCAGATGATGCCGATGTGTGATGTAGCCGGAGTGTCTTACGTTTGAAACTGTTCCGGCATTGACATTAATGTTTATCACATATTAAAGTTAAATAATAAATGATGTTAATTTTCCTGTTTTCTTTAGGCCGGATCGCAACATGTAAACGGCAAAACCTGTTACTAGCCAAATCCACTCCTTCCATTTCTCTCGAACCCGTGCTTCCTCCTTCCAGTTCTGACGGAACCTGTCCAATTCGTCCCGCCATCTTCTGCGTGGCCTGTAAGGCGTGCTGCCTGTTTATAATAACATAATTAATTTTGTTGGTGTATGAAATGTATCTCTTTTCATCAATCTTTGTAGTCGAACCAGGAAGGTCTAGGTATTAATACATATAGTATGATAATAAGGTTCTTTCTTGCTTAACATGTAAGGTGGAGTGATATAAGGTGTCGTGATGTGCTTTATCTGGTATGTCTGGCGCCGGTAATGCTTGCATCATGGAGAAGTCTGTCTTCTGTAAAATGTTCTGTCTTTCTGAAACATTTGCTGCCCTTTTCAGTTCAGAAGAGCTGTAATTTAAAACTGAGTAGGCACAACATTAAACTTCGTTATGTGGTTCAGTATTAATACTATGTAGGAGTTACACGCGGTCTTTTCACTCGTCGGGGCATTTATTCAATACGTGTAATCTTTTAGATCTTATTTATTTATTCAACTAACCTAACTAACCTATTACACCTATTAACCTATTTAACTATACCTATATTTATCTTATTACGAGAAGTCGAGTTTAAACTGTGTTTACCGATATTTATCAAATATTGGTGTAGTTTAAACAAATAGGAGCTCGTGGCTAAATAATAATAGCCGCATGGGTTGATCTTAAAGGTTAAGCCGCGCTTGCCTAGGTCGGCCGTGGTTGGGTGACTATCCATTACTTACCGAGTTTCCTCCGTACTTCGGCAGGCTTTGGCAGTCGTTATAGGTAGTCAGTGGTCGAAATTCTGACAACCAGTCTTAACAAGGGGTATCAGTACTAACTGATATTAGGCAGTAATACCTAGGTTGTGGGGGACGGATAGGGAGTCACTCCATGTAATATAGTGGTAATCAGTTGCATTTGGTTAGACTGAGAGCCGACCCCAACTTAGTTGGGAAAAGGCTAGGGAGAAGATGATAATGGTACTGTTTTAGCAAGGATCTACATAATTGTCCGTCTCGACGTATTTTTCAACTCCGTAATTAATTATGTTTTTGTAGGTAAATCATAGATATGAGATCGAACAAGCACCGATGAACATAGCATTGTCTCTCAAACCCCTCTGACCGAAAAATCAAAGAAGACAAAACCCACATCTCCGTACAAAGTCATTGCTTCCGTAGATTACATTTAGAACAAGACAGATAAGCGGAAGATTTAATTTTTGTCCCTCCTTAAATATACATGGGAGTGTTACATTGTTTAAACAGGGGAGGCGAAGGGCCCCGGGGAGTCTATAATTGAAACACAAACAGGGGACGGACGATTCGCGACGAATTCATTATTTCTACATTAAGTTGATACTGCTTCGGGTTGACGTCATACGGATTATGTTTCTTAGACAATTATTGGAGGAATTTGTGCTGTGGTTGCAGTGAGGGATTAGTTGGTTTCTGTTAATTCGTTTGTTCTGGTTTACGCATGTAATGGTGGGTATGAAAGTTGTAGGTGGTAGGATTTCTTATTTAATTCGTCACAATAATAGTGTCGCACAGCCTGGCGAGGAAGCGACTAACTATCGGCTTTTTTCTCGCTCAAGAGACGAACAATAGATATACATTCCGTGTAAGCAAAAGAGATGCATATTAGTAAGAATAAGAATAATTTATTTAAAAAGTAATACAAAAAGTGTACATTTAGGCGCAGTGGTATTATTTCTCATACAGTAGTATAATTAGTACTTATACTTAATAGAAGTTAGTACTTAATAGTTGATCGCTGACTGTTTATTTATTTATTTATTTATTTAACAGTTTATGTACACACTAAATACAGAAAAGAAGAAAGAAACAGAAAATAGTACAAAGGTGATGCTTACACCAGTAGCGGTGCTGGTGCTTGCTTGGTGGTGTTTACATTGCCGGCGAGGACTAGCTCCACTAGTTTGTCGCTGAACGACAAAAGCTATCAAAGATAATACTCACTCGCTCAGCGATTCTTGGTCAGTGATGCTCGCTTGGCGGTCAGAACTCACGCCCAGAGACCATACCAGTGCTCATTTCTACCTGAGTGCGGATCTGAGTGCACATATTATGACTTCAGAATAGTTACTAGAACTATCATTGTTGTCTAGTACAGACGACGACGATGATGTATTTTATATGTGGTGCGAGTAATCGCCCGTCGCACACGCTCACTCGCTTATAGCCCAGCGACAAAACAATCGGAACTACACACTCGCTTCTCACTGCCCGGCAACTCGTTTCTAGTTTCTAGCTCTACTCGCTTCTCGCTCATCGTTGTTGGTGGGACAAGTGCCTAAAGACCTCATACTTAATCAAACTGTCACATTTATTTTCAGACTATCTACCTAGCAATTCTTCCTACCGTTTAGCTTAAAACAATGTATAAGATTATTCAAATATAAACAAAGTCGCGGGCTAACACCTAGTCAGAAATAAACGAAATATAAATTCCAGATTGTTTTACATAAAAGCAATTTCTTCTCACCATTTCGCCAATTCCAATCTACTTCGCAGTCGCCAAATAAAAATCAGTTGTCATTTTGACATTTAACTTTTAAAATGGCGCCGCCTTCATCTAACTTTCTTTTATGAGTTTTCCTCGAGGAGTGTTTCGTAAATTGTGTTTATAAAGCTGTTTCATTGTCAATTCGTTTGTTTGGCTGTTCTCGTGAACTGGATTATTGGTTTGTCAATTCAATAGGTTGGCACAATTGATTTGTTTGTGTGGAGTACTTGCTGTTTGGGATAAATTTATAATGTAGCAATCAATTAGTGCTTTTTAGGTCCCAGACTAATATTTTAGCGTTGGTTTCTGCAACTTATGGCGAATTAGACAAGAAAAGTAGTATACTGGTACATTTTACAAATTAGTTCCGACAAAAAATCATCAATTCGGTAAAAACAGCATAACAAAGTAAAATACGTATTTATTAAACAAGGGAAGAAAACCCGTATTATTTATGCATAAGTCTCCGCATATCTGCGTAATAAACTGAATAGAGGGGGACGAAGTTAATAAAAAGTCGGCATCTTGTGCCAAGTAGGTAATTTTCATCAAATCAAGTCTACAGATGTCATCTCGCCGGCGCGGGCGATTCAATTACTTATATAAATAAATTCGGAGACAATTTACATGTTGATGCCTCTCGTTCACGAACAAGAAGGGATGCTTGTTTAAACTTTCTCGTTACCTTACGATAAGTTGATTTTAAAATGAGAAATTATTCAGATTTTATTTTTATATCAACTTTTATAGGACATATTACGTTATTTATATCTGGCTGACTCTGTTTTTTTTTTTGGAAATTTTCGTAGGTATTCTTGATTCCTTTGTTTTAAAAGGTCAGCAAGTGTGACGATGACGATTCATGTTTGTTTTTCTTTTGTAGGGAAATTGGAAAACTTATGGCGTTAGTAATATACAAATCTTCAGGAAATTATTTCTGAATAAAATAAAACGACTGATGTGGGTAATGTAGCAATTAACAATTCTAGTGAAATTCCCTTGTAAAGTTCTGCGTATTCAGGCTAAGCCACTTTTCCTTCGAAATGTTTATTTCTTTATGAGCATACCTAGTTAACAATGTAGCATTGGTATCTTTACTATTCTTTAACTACCTAATTATAACATGAAAATCTTTCAGAGATACCAATTTTTTATATCATCCAACAAAGTCAATTACCAACCTATTTAAACTTAAGAAAAGCCAATATCAAACATTTAAATCCAACAACTGTTTAATTTTCAACAAATTAATTTATCAAATTAACAATGGATCCCGGATTAGTTACGAATTCAATTGTGTGAAAAATCTGCGCAGAGGAGCGGAGCAGCGCGACCCGTGTGTCAACACAGCTCATTGTGCTCTGAGCGTAGTGAGCGTTCGGGCGATGAAACAAACGCGCCCAGTTTAGAACTCTATGGTGTGCCAGGAGCTGGCTGGAAAAAAAGTGGGATTTATTTTTAATTTATATTTTGGCGGTAGGATTTAAAAATAATGCACGTAGTTTCTGCCTACAACCTACCCCACGGGGAAAAGGTGTGAGTCTATGTTAAAATTGTAGAATAAATTGCTCAAAATACGTGAAAAGAACTCGCTCGTATTTAAAATCATAATGAAAAGCGAGCCATTATAACATGATAAAAATCAGTAAATCAATAAGTAAACGCCGTCAATACTTGGGCACACTACCAGCTGACAGCGTTGAGGAGGAGTTTTTTGATGCCCTTTTATAGCTTTTAGTTTAGTTTATTTAATCGTGTTTAATTCTAATAAGTAGACAAAATACACTTATACTTTTATGTTCAGAAAGGTACTTCTTACGAATTAGTGTGAAAGATAGATCAAGATTTGTAACCTCACCAAAAAACCGACACCCCTCTAAAATCTAAGCAAACATCAAAACATTTATCTATCAGTTAACATTGACAAAAGCTCCCTGGCTCCGAGACTCCAACAGAAAGCGCTGATTAAATATGAATCGACGAATTAACTCCATGTCTTTGGCCGTCGACTCAATTAAGCGAACAAAGTAGCAAAGTAAATAACGCCGTCGAATTAATTTTGTACGAAACCTTTTGAATTTGAAGCGGCTTGTTTAAACTATGTGTCTCCATTGTGCGCAGGATGTAGGTACGGTTTGAATTGGGCTTAGGTATCTCTTGTGATTATGTTGTTAATAATTACTTAATGTACTAAAGTTAGGAAGAAGTAGTGTGTAGGTAGTCAGTGGCTCAAAAAGACTGACAACTAGTCTTACCAAAGGGGTATCGTATTACCCAGTACTAACTCGGTTGTGGAGGTCAGATAGGCAATCGCTCTATGTAAAATACTGGTATTCCGCTGCATCCAGTTAAACTGGAAGCTGACCCTAACATAGTTGGGAAAAGGTTAGATGATGATGTACTAAATTTAGAAAGAAAGGTTCGTTTTAGCGAAAACCTGACTGGATGTAGGTAGTTAATACGTATTACACTCTGGTGACGATAATTTAGGACCCTATTTTTTACTCATCGTAAATCTATAAAATGATGTGAATCGAAACCTAACAAGTTTTATCAACCCTGTTACTTTGGCTGAAACATGCACTGACAAATGGTTTTTAAATTATTCTCCAGTGATGTTCAAACAGAAGGTAAAAGTTTGACCACCAGTTTCCCCAACGGGCAACATGTTAAAAAAGACAGGTGATATATTATATTCCTTTTCTATTATATGATTAAAAAAGAGTAAAAATCCAAATCAATTTCATAAAAAAATCTCTAAAAATAACACTTCAAATCATCAACGAACCATGGCGTATTATTTTGACTTTTAAAAAACTGTCCGTTTCGTCACGTATCATAAAAATAGCGAACCCCTCTACGGAGTATTGAAGTACTGACTAGGTAACGTACATCGGACCGTATCTATCTGTAACAATGGCGGACGGGTCCGTCGGGCGACGGCGACGGCTGTCTTTATAAAGATTAAATAGTATTGCGCTATACAAAATGGATTCTCAAAGGAACAAGTTCGAACCATTCGTTGTGAGGATTTTGGTAGGGTGACTAGCGTTTGTGGTTTTGGTGTGTAAATTAAATAAAAGCGTTTTCAGTTGAATTCGTCTTCTTTTTGAGCATTTCCAATAAATGCTTGGTCCTCAACTTAATATATATATCTTCTTTTCCTTTATTTAATAATAACCAGGGTGTTTAATTTAAAATCCGTGTTTGCGATAATCTTCCTAATGCAATACACGTAGTTGTACTGTCAAAATGAAAGCAGCTGTCATAATCCAAGAGTATGTAACAAGGTATCACCAGTGTTACCGAATTGATCAACTTTTCAGCCAGCCAAAATTAGGTACAACAATTAGATTCCGCATTTATGACTGGTCATCAAAAAAACATCGCTTTTTTGACATGCAAATAAAATTGACATTCCCATAATTCGGCCAAAAGTATAATTTCACGGTCACCCTATAGTGCAGGGGTGCACTTGACACACAGATTCGAGTGTCCCCTTAGTTACGGATTATCCGGGAAAGTGCACAACATGTTGTCAATGCGGCGACCGTTGCGGGTACTAGCCGGTATTGTGCGATTTGTGCGTTAACATTTATTTGGACACCCGATGATAGCCGTTTTTGTGTTACTATTTGTTGTGGGTTAGAAAATATATTTGTATCACAGTTACGTTTCGATTTTAGTTTTCAGATAGAGAGAGGTTTTTAGATTTGTCCTGCTCTCTGTTGGTAACACTATTGTAATTTGTTTGATCCAATAAGATTATGGGTTTATGTCTTCGCCATTTTTAATCATTAAAATTTTTACTTTTCTAAAAAATTCTACTTGTCTTCTTCTTATTAGATGGCAAAAAAAAATGATCGTATGATTAATAATTAATATGATAGAATATTTTTTAAATTATTCTATTGAATATAATAATAATCATTCGATACAGGTATTGCAACTTGGCTATCGTGAAAATTATGTTTGTAACAAAATATTCTCAACGATTCCTGGAAAAAAAGTAGGTAAATACTTAGAAAGGAGAATTAATACTTCACAAAGGAAACATTCCCAGAAACCTTAATAGGCACCTGTTATATCCAACAAAATAAATAATTCGGAGAAAATAAAAGCCGTGAAAGCATTAAACTAATGCCGACAACCATAGAAAAAGAACAGATTTCTTCCAAAAACGATTAGTTCCGTTACAAGTGTACACATGTGCTCATCCCTGCCTCATCCCATGGGGTATGACCCCCATGTATCGCCGATATCAACACCATATGGCCCCCATAAGGGATTTATAATTACAAGTGTATTTTATAAAATGTATTGTCCGCGAATCAACAGGAATTGTTGTCATCTGAGCCGTGAAATGTAAAAAATGATTAATCTGCATGCAGTGAAGGAAAGATGTGCCGATAAAGATTATAATTTTTATTTGTAATTTTTTTTGCAGTATTGCTACAAGTGGAAATAATATCGTTAATTATATTCATTTAGGTAGGGACTTATACTTTTCTGAAATTACATGAAGCTAAATATTGATACTAAGACCAAATAAATAAACTTAGACTTTCAGCCGATGGCCTTAACTTTTTAACCGACGAAAAAAAGGAGGAGGTTCTCAATTCGACACGTATATTTATAAAGAGACGAAAACATCATTTTCAACAGGAAAACGTGACAAACTTCACGTTAAACAAAATATAATGGTATAGTCTTCCACCTCCATTTCGTCACAGACAAAAATACCAACTAATCTATTCACAAAATCACCACAGAAACAATTGAATGTCCCCTACAAAAACGAACATATGTGATCATTACATTAACGTAACGTCGTTTAACTTAATCAATTATTTTGGCGGGCACTGTGGGCCGAGGAGCTACTGGGCCCACTGTGCAGGGGTGACACAAATTGACTAATAACACCCTATAATGATCTCGCCGGTATGTCACCGCGTTTCGTACTTGCCAACCCTATTTTGATTTCTGATTTTAGGACAGTTTTAAGTGGTGATATATCGTTTTAAAGCGGTGACATGTTTCGTTACAGTGTTTTATAATGATTTTGAGGGTGAATATAGGTCAGGTTTGTTTGGATTGATATATTCTTAACCCTTTTGTTAATGCATTAGAGGGGAACGGGTTTAAGACATTGTAATTAGGAACAAAAGCTTTTTTATATTTATTTTAATTATAAAGAGATGAACTACAACAATTAAGTAAGAGTAAGACGTGTTGTAATTTTTAGACCCTTTTGTACAGAATTGGTAATAAAATGATACTTGAATCGTAGCAGACAAAAACACAATGAGTAATTTAAAGATCGATTTAAAAATAAAGTTATCACTCCAGTTTCAGAGTAATTCTTTACACAACTTATAAAAGCTATACACGATCTCCGAAAAAAATAGTAAAATGAGGGTCCCTCGAAGGGGCGGTACTCCATACATTATCGCTCCCCTCAATATGCCCAATTGATATTCGATACACTAAATTCACACGCAAACTGCCTATTTGTATACAAAACGATCACTTTTGTCCCAAATTTATTCGAATATATCACACTGTGCAGTTTTATTGTGCGGCAAAAGTAAATGAAGTCATTTTATTGGTTATTTGTCGTATTAATGGGACAGAATAGCATTCGGTAATGATTTTTGGTTTATTATGGCGTTAAATGACCCAAAAATGTATGAGGATTATTAAATATTGGTTTGGTGAAAGATCAAAAAGTAGTTGTTACTGCAAGAGTCGATTTGTTTTAGTATTAATCATGAAATTATTAGTTATAAGTCACTAGTAATTATGTGCACTTTTGTAAAAAAAATATTATAAAGTTCTCGGATTTTTAAATCATTATACGAGTACAATATTATTGAATTGAACTTATGAAAAACTCTAGGATATTTTCTTTTATATTCACTACGTTTTTTATATTAATTTTAGTAGCGTAGCTAAAATTTGGGCCACATTTAATGATTTGCCATCGACACGCTAAGAAGAAGTAGGGCTACTACTAAATAATTTTTATTTTGTCACAGAATGGAAGCTACGAACTTAGCAATGTCGCCTCGTGAGACTCTCAAACCTAGAGCTGAACACAAGGCTTTGCAATTAAGTGGCAAACCCAATCAGGTAAGAGTTGATTACTTATAAATATTTTTTAAGTAGATCAGATTGTTTTTTATCATTCAGAAAATAACTTTTAAGTATATATTCTTATAATAGAACTTATTAAACTAAATTTTTTGTAAAATACACCATATTCACAATATTTTTTCCAGTATTATAAAATTACAAGACTACAATGCAAGAATAGTTAGCTCTTAAAATAATTATAATGTAGCATAAGCTGCGTCACGAAATTACTTAATTCTCATAAACTCTCGTGTTGCACATAAATAGAATTCCTGCCAACAAAAAATGTTAACGAAAAATTATCACGATACAGCGTTGAAATCTCGCGTGACGTCACAATTTTTGTTACTTTTTACTAGCCAGTGACGTCACAAGCCCCCTCTCTTGAACTTTGATGCGCTGTATCATCGTAATTTTTTCATTATATGACAAAATAAAAAATACAGGTCCAACATTTTTTTGGTGATCTCACTGTCGGACTAAACATTTTTTGTTTTTTTTCGATGTTGTCAAATAGCCTATTAAGCATTAGTATTTAGACTTGAGTCAGGAACTTCGGAGTAACTCCAACATTCTAGTCGTAGCCTATTACAAGTTTTCTTATATCTGATTCGATTCTAAAATCTATTTTCCCACAGGTCGGCACCGTCCTCCTCTACGGTGTACCAATAGTCTCGCTGGTGATCGAAGGCAACGAGCGCCTCTGTCTCGCGCAGATCTCCAACACCTTGCTGAAACAGTTCTCGTACAATGAGATCCACAACCGGCGAGTTGCGCTGGGCATCACCTGTGTGCAATGTACCCCGGTGCAGTTGGAGATACTGAGGAGAGCTGGCGCTATGCCCGTGTCGTCACGACGATGTGGTAATAACACTCAATGTGCCAGCTAATTATGACTAGAAAGGAAATATTGAGATGACTACTGTTAGAGATGCATGTATGAGAGGAAAATTTCATACTAAGTTCATTTCAAACCTCCGTAAATGCTGTAAATATATATTTTTATCCATTTGTCAAGAAACATAGTGATTAGACAATTAAACCGCTATAGTTCCTATATTTTGTGATTATATCAAAGCCAGCAATCGGCTCTAAAATTATACAGATACAAATAATTACTATCTAGTACATAATGGAGTTTTTTTCTGATATTACTTATAATAAATTTTCCGTAAATAACTTAGAAGACGTTTCTAGACGAAACTCTGCCCACGCCATGTCTTAGTAACACTTGTGAAAAATAAGTGAAAATACTTTGGCTTTTGTATTTTTTGTGTATTTATGTTAAATCTTATTTACCTGAATCTCGAACAGGTAAATCAGATCTATCTTCTTAAAGGTTTTTCGATATAATAGGTTTTTTTTATCAAACTTCGTTTTTGTCGATTCTGAAATTAAAAATAAAGATACCATAATATTACCCCGAAGAATATAATAATCAGTGATAGGAATAGGTAGTGCCTATTAGCCTAAACTTCGAAGAACAGAGACAAGAAACGGAGACTTCCTTAGGACTAATTATTTCCGGCACATCTGTCTCGAAATTTCGAGACAACATTTAAATACATTTAAAAAAATGTGTTATTTGAAATAAGTAATTCGTCTATATTTATCTAAAGTTTGTCTATAAATTTTCATTTGTAACTAAATATTTGCACATCATGTATAATGGTAGAATGTAAAGGGACCTCATTAATATTAAGATCATACCACTTTGTATGCCTACATTCTGGCAAATAAATGAATTATTTATTTATTTTAAATACCTTTTTTTTAATGATAAATTCTTTCTACTATAGAGAATGCTAAAATGATAAAAAATTACCGTTTTATTATTTTAAAGACAAAATGCTTTTTTTACACTTGAACTTTAGAAATCTCATTAAACGTAGCCGAGAGTGAGCTAGAAAGAAGATATTTACTTCGAAACGTGTACGGCTTCTTATTCAAACATTGTGATTCATTGTGTATTACGATCAACAAGTCATTTACAAAATGTTCTCCAAAAAAAAATTCAGAAAATTTTATGGTTGTAACGACTATGTATGTTATTTATTATGATATATCTAGTCGCAAACTTTAGGTAAATATAGACGAATTACTTATTCCAAATAACAATTTTTTTAAATGTATTTATGTGTTGTCTCAAAATTTCGGTACAGATGTCTCGGAAAAAATTTAGTCCTAAGGAAGTCTCCGTTTCTTGTCTCTGTTCTTCGAAGTTTAGGCAAATAGGCACTACCTATTCCTATCACTGATAATAATACGTATACACGGAGCTTTTGTCGAGCCTATTGCCATCAACTGGGCTGCTTGTGAGAAATTCCTAATGGAAAAATCCATTATCAACTTAAGATTCAGTTAAACCAGTACCAACAGACAGACTGCGGACCGGCTTTGGACTCTAAACATTGCCAATTATTTAGACATTATCCATCCGACTCTGGCATCCAGAGCTGCGGTCGCAATTTATGTGTGCCAGTGGGACCGAACCTTGATTTTAGATTGCGTCTTTTAACTAACAATTTGTTATCACCCAGGTATGATAACAAGACGAGAAGCAGAACGTCTTTGCAAGTCGTTCCTCGGAGACAATGCTCCTCCAAGACTGCCTGATGACTTCGCGTTTGCCGTGCATCATGAGTGCGCTTGGGGATGCCGTGGAGCGTTCCTACCGGCGAGGTAAGACTATAGAAATGGTGATAGCATATGAGTGTGTTATGTGTTAATCCAGGTTGTAGTGTAAGGCCCAGCGGTTGTGCTAAGAATCAGACGATTTCATGAGTAGTTGAAACTAAAACAAAAGCAACTTGAAGATGTGGAAAGGACAGATTGGCGTAGCGTACAGCCGTAGGATAAAATATGGGCTGATTGAGTAGTAAATAGACTCATTAATCCGAGGAGCTCGTGGCTAAATAATAACAGCCACTCGGGTCGATCTTTAGGTTAAGCCGTACTTGCCTAGGTTGGTCTGTGGACGGGTGACCACCCATTACATACCGAGTTTCCTCCGTGCCTCGCAAAGCACGTTAAGCCGTTGGTCCCGGGTGTCATTTGTAGATCTTTGTTTATGACAGTCGTTAGGTAGTCAGTGGCCCAAAAAGTCTGACAAGCAGTCTTACCAAGGTGTATCATATTACCCAGTACTAACTGGGTTGTGGAGGACAGATAGGTAGTCACTCCATGTAAAATTCTGGTATTCAGCTGCATCCGGTTGGACTGGAAGCCGATGAGACTCATAAATGCGACAATACAAGTACCATGAAAAGCGTTATTTATAAAAAACATGTCACCATTTGTGTCTAGGTCTGCAAGTCTCCTAAAATAAGTCTTAGATTTTCTGCACCATTATAACGTAACGGTTTTTCCTAGGTACAACTCCTCACGAGCAAAATGCATCAAGTGCGCCTACTGCGGGCTATTCTTTTCCCCAAATAAGTTCATATTCCACTCGCACCGCGTCGGCCCTGGCGATAAGTACATACAGCCTGATGCAGCCAACTTCAACTCTTGGAGAAGGCACATGAAGCTCAGTGGAACTCCTCCCGAGGAAGTGGTGCATGCTTGGGAAGATGTGAAGGCTATGTTCAACGGGGGAACTAGGAAGAGAATGCTGTCTGCTGCTAGGTGAGAGCGAGATAGATGTTTTTGAATGTTCGTTGTATGTTGGTTGGGTGAAAGGGTTTGGTTTATTTGAATTGATAGTGTAATGAAGACTAGATATATAAGATTTTAAACTATCATGGTCACCAACATGGAAAAACAGAAAACAGTAAACATGGTAAATATCCCGTTTCTAGTGTTAATGATAAGACTAGATATGTTGATATTTTATTAATCGCTACATACACACACACATTCATTGATATATGTATATTGATATTGACATCTAAGAAGTCATCTTGAACGTTTTTTTTTTTCTAAAATTGTGAAAAAAATCTATTGAAATAGTTCAGCCTTAAATTGTGCTTCAGAAGAATGCCTGTTCGCAGGCCGGAGTCGGAAGGCAGTACAGAGGCGAAGAGACCAGCGGCCAGTCCTCCCACTGCTCATGCACCCGTGCCGCGGCTGGCTGACTACGTGTGGGGGGCCCGGCTGCCCCTGCCCTATGCTCTACCTTGGCTGAAGCCTACTTTGTGGACCCCGGGTAAGTTATTAGTGATGGTTGAGTTTGGAGTTTCTTCTTCTTCGATAAAACATTCTTCTAGTAATTTAGGTTAATTTGGAACAGTGACGGCATGTGGGTGTGTGTGGTGGGCAATTTCATGGCGGCTTCAGTAGCGTTCTTTACGTCGCTAGGATATTTTGGATAATCATAAAAATGCGTAGATACCATAGGAACACACTTCTTATTCTACTTTCTTCGTATTCTTTGTAGATTCAAGGTGCTGTTGGTTTGTAAACACATACTCCTCAAAACCCGATATAAAAGAAAACTAAAAAAACAATTTGTACTTTTAACTTGTAAGGTTTATAAGCGTAAGAATATTACAACACTTAACTTAATTTCGAATTTTATTTAACGTTTTTTGATAAAATTGTGTAACTACAGAACGCAAGTGAGTGTCCGACGGGAACACTAAATAAAAGTTAGTAGTAGAACTTTTTCATGAAGCATTTTTTTACCAGGACCTCCTTCTGTCCAGGTGCATTAACAGCTTTGAGCAGCGTGAACTCAATAGAGGAGCCCCGAGCGTTCCGTCCAGTGAGGGGACACAGACTGGAGTCCCCGCAGCTGTCACCTGTCATGTCTCCAGCGAGGTCTCCCAACAGGTAAGAAAAATATTTGAACTTTAAGTGTGACACTGTGGACTGTGGTTTCAATATTTAATAAATAGAATTTATTTATAGCAATGACAGATAGTGAACGTAAGATAGGAGGAATACCACTCGACATAGCACTTTGCTAAAACTAAAAGACACTTCACACGATATTGGTCCTTCGACTTGAAGAGGGCCAAATCGTTGTAAAATTCCTGACTACCTACACTATTGAAGAGCTGGATTTTTGGGAGCCGTATCGTTGGTACAGAAAATCGGCTAGTTCCCAGAGCATTTCGCACGAACGGATTGAGATTTAGACTTCTAAAACGTAGAACATTCCCCAGGTCACCAATGTCATCATCGCCACGTCGGTCATCGCACACCAGGTCACCTCTGAGGTCACCACCGCCATCATCACCGGCGCGGTCACCTAAGAGTGACAGAGATAGCGATGAGAGCGTTGATATAGAAACTACTGAGGAAGACCAGCCTAGGGATGTGGTAAGTTACTCACAAATCTTCTTATGGTATTTTTGAGAATTATAGATATAGTTACAGTTACAGAAACTTAGTTGAACCATTGGCTGAAAGTAGAACTAATTATAGTACTACGAAAAGTTCTTATGTTATGTCTTACTTATTTTGTTCATCGACGGCGCCGTCTCCATAAGGCCAGAAATCATAGTGCGACTCTACGTTTTTGTTCCTATTTTTGAACACGGCAGAAAGCAGAAAGGGCACACATTCTATGAAATTGTGAATAGATAATCTGTTTTAATCTGAAATCTAGCTTAATTCGAAATAAGGTTTGCTGTAAGAAAACAAAATTCTGGGTTAAACTCGCCGTTGTACATAAGCTATTATATATTGTAATTTTGTGTGTATATCTGTTAATTTTGTGTGCACTAAAGAACAAAAATTCGCACATCACGCAAATGAAGTATTTAATTTTGGTAGGTTAAATACCGATTATACTTATTTCAGTTCTGCTATAAGTACATAACTGTATTCTTCTCCGATAATACCTTCACAAAAGCATCTAAGTACCGAGGGAAGACTACCCAATACTCGCGAATAAGTCAGTAAAAATAACTCAAATCCTTTTATAACTTACGTAAACGTTTCTCAAAGATGCAATTTAATAGTATTGAGTGAATCGTATTATCCACTCGAGTTGGATTTTTCTGAGCTCGAGCGAACGGAGAGTTAGATCCAATTTAAAAAGTTGGAAGAGGAAAATTTTTCCAATCACCTTGTCTGTAACTCGGTAATCGTTGTGATTAGTTTTTTTGTTCACCTATTTAGACTTCAAGGTGCTCTGCTGGGGTTTGTGGAGGATTTGTGATGTAATGAAAAGTGGGATAGAAACTTATATTACCTATAGGGGTTTATATCAGAAAATATAAGTAAATAGAGGAGGTAAGTACCTCCTCTTTTTAACAGTATTTTGTTAAAATAACTTATCATGAAAGAAAAACGATCCGACTGTTTCGTAACAGGTTGTCTACACACTAGTCATTTATCACTTCAATGACTCCTATTCTGTTTTCCAATATTAACCACAAAATGAAAAGCCCGTCTTTTGCAAAAGGAATGACTATATCTGTAAATAGATTGCGAACAAAATCGGTAAGTTAAAGAAAGCAATTAACCACCCAGTTTACAAATAAATAACCTCAAAAACAAAAGAAAACTTGTGTAATTAATGCATTGATTAATTTTATTCGCCTTCAAAGATTAGCTATTTAATTCCAATCGGTGTCCGTCGGTCTCCCAGAGGAGTACACTAGCGCCATTTTAACAAAATGGCTGCCCATTCGAGGCTTTTGCACGTCGTAAACTGTGTAATTACTGGCGGGACGAATTCAAATGAACTTCATTTCGGTTTTAAATAAGAGAAAATGTTTAATTTAGTAGCGATCGGCTTCGTGGACCCAATTAATTGAGGATTTACGTTTTAGTGTCCGCGCGGTGCGAGGTTTCGGGGATTTCTCTTTTTATATTGAACATTGAGTAAGCTTTGCTTTGCCTTTCATGGACTGTAATTAGTGACTGCGCTTGCTTTACGTATTTGCAAGACGAGTTTCCTATTTTTCGGTTTCTTTGGTGATACAAAATTGATTATTTATCGTAGCTTTAACAGTGAGTCCGTACATAATAGTAGCCAAAAAAAGGAGATTTTTCAATTTAATGTTAAAAGCGAACCTTTAAATTCACAAGTGTAGTGGTTTAAGTGTTTATTCTATACCTAACCACTAATTAACATACCCAATACCTTGAATCACATCACAATATTGATTAAACACCCAAAACAACATCAATAACACAATTTCTAGGAAATCCTGAGCGTAAATAAGTTATTTACCAGTGTTGAATGGGTATTAGCTTGTAAATAAAAGGCTGGTTCCTCTAATGATTGACGTAAACGTTAGTAATTAACGCGTTTCGAGAACCCTACGATTAATCCCTTCAAAGGACACGCTAGGGTTGCCGCAGAGACGATTTGTTTGTTTCAAAGGTATTTTTATTTCGAAGTAACTAAAACTGATGGGTGGTAGACTTGTTTTAAAATATAGTTGTTTATATAGACATGCATTAGACGTTATTTGGTGTCTTTAAATTAATTATTTAAGTATACAGTTTTTTTAATGAGTACACATTTTCTGTTAGCTGACATTTTCGAACTGATAGATCTAGACAAAGTCCTACTTGTTTGTAGATCAAGTAGATAGCTCGAAACGACCACTTTTTTCAATTTAATTTATTTTTTTAAACTTATTATTTTGCCTATTTCACGATGGTTTGACACTTTACAAATAGGTAACAGTCACTACAGCATATTACCTATTTTTCAGATCAATTTAAAACTAAACAACGCAAACTTCTCCTATGTAATTTCAAATATATGTATTGATCTCTATGAAATCAATCAAGTAATGTAAGAAGAGATAATACTGATTGCAAATATGATGACGCATTTATAACAAATGCAACACAAACCCGTGGTCTATTAGCCTAATAGCCAAAAGCACCTCGGGCAAATCAGTCGCTATCATCGCCTATATACCTTCCCCATAGTTATAACAAAACAATTAATATAGATGGCCGAATCAGTACTGGGATTAAAATGTAATCGCCAAATCGGATCCCAGGACCGGTAAACTGGTCTAGATGGAAATCGGCTTAGTGTTCACGCCCCGGGCTCTCCGCTTATTGGATCGATCCATTGTTCGGACATAAGGGCTCTTTGTCTATATTGGATGGATGTTGGCTTGGCTTAAGTAGTGAATAGACAGATGTAACAGTATTGTGGATCGAATTTTAAATTATTGAGCGTGTACTGCAGTGAGTAAATGAACGTGTTGCGCTTGAAAGAATCTAATTATACAGATACTTTAATGTAGGTTTAATCAGTGGTTTCTTCCAACTTGATGAAGTCGCTGACTGCTTAGTAGCTTTAGTATGAGTAGAAATGACGTATTCGCACTTCAGATAGGTACAAGAACCCAAGGACCAAAAAACCTCTGCGATAGACAGACAAGTAGAAGAATGTGATCATATACATATGTAAAAGTTACGAATTTCTTTGTATGATCGGAATCTTAAAATACTTGACGTTAAGGTCTAGTTACTCAAAGTAAACTACATAGGAGCTCGTGGCTAGATAATATCAGCCGCTCGGAACAATATTCAGGTTAAGCCGCACTTGGCTAGGTTGGTCTATGGGTGGGTGACCACTCATACATATTGAGTTTACTCCAAAGCACGTTAAGCCGTTGGTCCCGGCTGTCATTTGCAGATCTTTGACAGAGTTACAGGTAATCAGAGGCCTGAAAGTCTGACAACCAGTCTTACCAAGGAAGGGGTCGTATTACCCAGTACTGACTGGGTTGTGGAGGTCAGATAGGCAGTCGCTCCATGTAAAATACTACCAGTATTTTACATGGAGCGATTGCCTCTGATCAGCTGCATCCGGTTAGACTGGAAGCCGACCCCAACATAGTTGGGAAAAAGGCTAGGCAGCGGATAATCCTAAAAACTACATTCATATGATGTTAGGATTTAAGAAATTTTATAGATTGTCATGGGCTATCAGGTTATTATTACATATTTTGTAAAAGTTCTTTTATATTAACATTTATGATTAAAAGGTCAACAAATAAATGTGATTAAAAGCCGTGTAACATTAGAGGCAGCCCTGGCACGCGCGCTGTTCAAATTAGGGCGCGTTCACAAACAGGCACTCGACACTCTATCATAAGCTCCGATACTTTAAGTCCTCCTCGACAAGTTATGGAATTAAAACGGCACATCCCTCCGTTTAATTAATTATTATTAGTGGACTTTTGATAGATGTTTTCATTTTGTATCTATTTGGACCTTTGACCTTTAAAACAACGGTTTTAAAAATAAATTGCAGCGACTAAAACAAATCTAAACTTCATGTTTGTAGTCTACAAACTTGAAGTACTACTAAATAAAAGCTTCTAGGAATAGATTTGTCGCTAATTAGTTTAGTTTACAGGAAATAAAAACCCTTGGTTAAGATGTTAAGGAAACCTCGTTGAAAGTTAACATTAAATACTTAAAAAAACACTATATCGACGAAGAAAGCAACACTATTCAGACACAAAAAACTGATAACCACCAAAACAGAAAGTAACGAACCCAAAAGCGAACCGATTTTCAAAAAACGAATGGATGTAATCCTCGGGGCGAACATTAAAGAAAAAGAAAAAAAAATCCCAGTTTCGTACCAACACATAAATACTTTTGTACCGTTAGTGCGAGTTCGGTAACCGGATCACGTTTCTAATAGATACTTCAGTCGGATTGCGCGAAACGATTCAATTGTAGTACTTGATGTTCGTATAAATCACTCGTCGTACGGTTCCACTTTGTTTTAGGCACGTAGAGATTATGTTTTTGTTTCGTGATGCGTTACAGCGTATACGTGGGATTTGTTCAGAGTGTATTTTCTGCTTTTTTGCTGGTCCTTGTGTTGGAATTTGGTTTTGTTGTAATGTACTTTAATATGGGTTTCAGATAGGTGATGTTTAGGAAGGTCTGTTTTCATTTTAAAAGCCTTTTTCATCGATTCGATATTTAAAAGATTTTTCAAACTTTTTGACTTCGATATTCCACTTAAAATTTTACTGGTCCTGCTCCAATTCAAAGACGCATAACTACAAATCGGGTGCATATCTAGCTGGAGCTGAGTCATATTAGAATTTAAAGAAGTTAGATCACCTGCACCTTCTATTCATAATTTCATATTTCAATGCATTGTATATTACATTGTAGCCGTAGGCAATGCCGTACCTCGTAATTGAATTAGACTAAACAATTGATTGTACGCAATGCAACAGTGTCGCCCCCCGGGATGGTCTGCGTCCCGCGTCCCGGCCCCGGGTCCCGGGGGACACTGACGTATCCAAGTTAATTACACGCTTCACACGCTGACGTCACGACAATGACGTCGTTTTGTATTAATTATGTTTGAACTTCGATCCGATGTTGGTTGGAACCTGCTTGATCAAAAATTAACTTTGTCTGGCGTATGTTCAGAGTTTCAGACCTTTGCACTAAAATGGAAAGAGCTGTTTATTTTATCTGCTGCTCCAAAAACTAGGCTTTGACCTTAATGCCATTCTGCCTATACCTACGACGCGAATACAGTTTGAGTGTTAGTTTTTCCAGCGCACACCAGATGCCTCCAAGTTTTTTGTTTGGGTGACGTGCTCCTGAACTGTTTAAATATTACAATAGCAGCTCTACGACTGGTTGGAAGCGACAATTGTGCAATATTTGCATTTCAATAAAAAAACTACAAGGTTGATTTATTTTCTGCATCGAAGCTGAAAATGCTTATGTAGGTATTGTAGGTAGTTCTTTAGATCTTTTCAGGAAAACGCTTTTTCGAAGTAAAAGTTCTCTTGATAAAAATTGGGCGATACCGTGAAAAGTGTCGTAAAGATCTGAATCTCGCAAACAACAAATAAAATGCCTAATAATAGGTTCCGTTTCTAATAATAAAGGAACAAATCAACAAGGAAGTGACGTCGATAAGCATCTTTTCTTCAACTACCCACATACAAAAGTGTGTCGCATTACACGTTCCAATATTTCATTTCTTTTCGGTAAACAAGTGACACTTAGTACAAATTACTCTGTTTAAACAACAATACATTTCTTTTATTAAACAAAAGTTCAGGCCATCAATAATTCAATGATATTCTAACGCATGGCGGTTACAATCAAATTATTTGTGTCTATACATTAGTGACAAAGAGATCTTTATCGGAATAATATTAAAAGTTGGGCAGTTATTTTTGTTAGATAGTGTTTTATTTGTGGGAATCGAATGTCGTTTGGAACAATAGCGGCTTTGAAGCCTTAATTCAAGTTTTGACAGCCCGAAGTTAGCTGCTATGATTGGTTGCGGTTAAATGACAGTAGAATGGAATAGTTTAGATTTTTAGAAACTGGCAGTTACTATTCTAACGATTTGAATGAAAAACTATCCCTGAAAATAAAAAACTGTTAGAATATTTTGATTTAAAAGAGTGTCCATGGAGTTTCTTGCCCATTCTTCACCATAGAGATCTACGCTTTGGAATGTGCAAATACAGTACTTTCTCAAGTTATTATGCCTTGTGACTGTGACTGTAGCTTCGCTTTTTTTTGTTTTATTTGACATTCAAAAGTGCCTGTGATGGTCTAATTGAAATAAATGCTTTGAGTTTGAGTTTGAATCCGAAATCTGCTTATTCACTGACAGAGGCTGCACCTGGCGCAGAGCCTAATCCGCTCTGGGTCAAAAAGCTCGAAAAGACAGTGCCTAAAACCTTTTACTTTTTTTTTTCGCGGCCAATAATGAAACTATAATTATACATATTATGCATAAAATTACATAACAAACAGAATTTTGTATGGCGGTAAAGCTCGAAACTCAGTTCGGACCGAGTTAAATCAATTAATACAGGGTAATAAATTCGAAAAGGCGAAAATATAGGTAGAACAAGCATAAATCTCTAGTTATTCGATTGCGCCAAATATACAACGAAATCCAACCAGAATCATGTCGTTATTTAAATGTCGTTGTGACATTTCGATATTTTTTTTATTTACCTCATTTGGGATTTGGCATTTTGGCCCGCCCGTTTTTATTGGTTGCGCCGTGTGCGGAACATTAATTTTGTTGTTCGTTCGTGGGCCGCGAAAATGTATGCCCCTAGTCTTTTGTTGGTCGTAATGTCATTATTATTGCGTAAATGGTTTTTTTTGTTTCTATTATTTTTTTTTGCTGTGTTTTTTCGGTTTGTTGTTTGCTTGGTTATTTTTTTCATTGTAAGATTTATAGCATCAGAAAATATTTTAACTAAAATACTATTTGAAACCTTTGAGTTTTTTCTGACTATTCTTTTTCCTCTTTGTTTACTTCGGTACTATTATATGTTTATAGTATTCGAAAACAGTGTTTGGTCCCATAATCTACACAGCAAATTACGTACAAAAATAAAGTCGATAAACCGATTTCATTCATCTACACAGGCAATAAAGTCTAATTTACCCAACAATAATTCAACAAATCTAAGCCAATAATTACTCATATCTAGAACTAATACCTTTTGAAATCGTAACTAACAAATAGAAGCTTTAATTCAAGCACTCACTGGCACGCGACACATGGAAGTATGTTAATCGAACTACGATATATTATTTAACGTCATAACGTGACTCGACGCCACGTAACGGTAATAATTATATGGAACCGCCGATGAATAGTTTAGTAGGACAGTCATAGAGTTGTCAGGGTATAGAGGAGGAAGGAGCAAGGTGTGTGCGATTTTGGAGATTCGTAGGCACTCGTAGCAGTGTGCTACGGCGTAGCAACGTAGCAAGTTGGGTTGCGTAGGGACGTAACTGTTTCAGCTGTTTTTTATTATTGAATACTAAATGGTCGATCAAACCAGTTCATAGAAATTGTAGACCTAACTTTCTGTGACACCGGACAAATAAAGTACTGAAGTATCCGTCAGTTCTGTGTCTGTACCTGGACAGCAAGTTGTCCAGACCGGATTTACTGAAACTTTACAAAGGATGATCTAGAGAGTTTAAATAAATAACGCTAAGAACTCATACACAACTATTGGTATAATAAAATACATAATTGGCCAAGGTATGATATTAGGTAAAAAAATATTGCGTTTTTGGCTGATTTATGAGGAGCTCGTGGCTAAATAATAACAGCCACTCGGGTCGATCTTCAGGTTAAGCCGCACTTGCTTAGGTTGGTCCGTGATGGACTACCCATTACATATCGAGTTTCCTCCGTGCCTCGGAAAGCACGTTAAGCCGTTGGTCCCGGATGTCAATTGTAGATCTTCGACAGTCTTTAAGTAGCCAGTGGCCCGAAAGTCTGATAACCAGTCTTACCAAGGAGTATCGTATTACCCAGGTACAAACTGGGTTGTAGAGGCCAGATAGGCAGTCGCTCGATATAAAATACTGGTATTCAGTTGCATCCAGTTAGACTGGAAGCTGAACCCAACAGAGGTTGTTAAAGGCTAGGCAGATGATGATTGCGTTTATGACTATTATGGATTTATGATTCGAATCATTAAGAACCCGTCGGAATAGTCAGCGACGGAAACAGAAAATGCCAATTTTCCATACAGCCTTTTGATACACTTGAAACGAAAGATCACTTTCAAACGCGTCGGTTCTGAAGCAAAAACATTCCCTGGTCAATATTTTGTCGCCAGCGCATTGGCTTTTAAATCAAACAACAATAATTACTGTGAGCTTTGTTCGTAATGTCACTATCTGTTCGCTCGCAAACTGGACAGCGATGCTCAACATTTGCATTTTGACAAGTGTCAATATTGTCACACTGACAGTTGCGGATATCACACAATAAATGTATTGAAATAAATACAACTGTTGTGTGGTATCCGCAACTGTTAAATGGTAAATGGTTTTAAGTTATTTTAGTGGATAGTAACATTGCTCAAAATACGCTTTATATGTGTTCTTATCTTGTGACTCTCTATTAAGGC
This sequence comes from Noctua fimbriata, assembly GCA_905163415.1. Lineage (NCBI taxonomy): Eukaryota > Metazoa > Arthropoda > Insecta > Lepidoptera > Noctuidae > Noctua > Noctua fimbriata. The sequence continues at coordinate 3,136,929 of LR990942.1, read as the reverse complement.
TAAATACCTACACCATTTACCTACAACTTTGGCTGTTGTGACATCATCTCTGATGGCATATGTAGGAATGTGTTGTTATCATACACCCACTTTTTGCGGAAGTCCATATGCGTATTTTTTCCCCCGGAAAATATGTTAACTCTCTTATCCCCGCAGGGTTAGGCAGAAGTCTACCTAATTACACCTACATTTCGCCAGTTATGTTTAAGTCCCATGTAATAGGGGGCGAGCCTTTTACCATCTACTGGGCACAAATCCAGATTCCGTGGCTGCTACTGAGATATTTCTGACGGAAAAACCCAATAACACATTGCCCGACCCGGGAATCGAACCCCGGACCTCATGCTCAGTAGTCCCACTTGCGACCACCAGACCAACGAGGCAGTCAAGTCACCCTCTTAGAAGTAATCCCAATACCATCATTTACTATGTGAATTTGTGTATGACATTAGGATTACTCCATTATGCATACCAAACTTTGAGAAACAATAAAAATCGCTGTAATAGCAAAACAGTAGTTATTAGTTAAGTGATAGTAACGAAGGGGTAGTTTCAAGTGCCGTGCCCCATCAGATAGACAGGCTCTCGTGACTGTAATCGAAAACGCGCGTTTTCGTCACGAACCGTATGGAATACGCCGATTATTGTCACTGAAGCATGCTTAATTATACTCTTTCATGAATGTAGTGCATGCGTGATTCAAGATTAGACTTTTTCCATGTTATATCCTTTGCGATATCAGTATTGTTGGTGTCAATAAGGTATCGAGCCTTTTACACACTCTAAACTCTGAAATACCATTATCTAATACCGCGAGGAACGATGATCCCTAGGGAGGAGTCAACGAGGAAAACGGGAACTATTATGAGTATTATTCATGCCACCGAGCTGTGGAGCCCCTAGTTGTAACGTCCCTACTAACGAGAGGTAGAAAACATCATGTCCTAGAACTAAAAATTCGAAGACTTGTGAGATCCACCAGTAAGCACCGGGCCCGTATTGTGGATTACGTCCCGCTCCCTCTTACAAAGAAGATATCTGTGTCTCAGCACAGTCACAAGAACTTTATAGGTCCATCGAGCTGCATTCTGATCCGATATTTGGTATGGGTCTCAGAAAATTTTGAGGCACACTAGGACTTCGGCCATTTCGCTTGTTTGCGAAAAGGATGACATAACTCAAAAATTTTGATTTTTCGATGTTGATTGTAGTTGAATATAAAATGAACGAAATTAAGTATTACATTAAGTAAAATAAATCTATCATCTTTTAATAAAAGGTTTGTATACAAAGAAATAATGCCAATATACTTAATAAAAATATTTTTAATTTAGCTGTCTTGCTTTTCTTATTTTTCGAGTTATGTCATTATTGTCACAAGCGATTTCATATCAAGCTAGTCTTTATGGTTATACACATAAAATCAAGCTGGGAGGATTAGGTAGGTGTTCCTAACCACACATTACACCAACGTGAATGAATGTACTTCACGGTATTTTTGGTTTGTTATGAATAAATTGATTAAGATAAATCCCTTAGGTTGATGCATATTCTTTAGGCCAAAAAACGATTACATTGCCATAAAAATCAACAGGAATGCTTGCCAAAAAAAAATCAAGGAATAATCTGAATGAGGGAATTTACAGAATAAACATCATAACATTATAACGTTTGATCTTTTTCAACTCAGGCATGTACCTGGCCAATCAGCAGCGTGCCGACTCCTCGGCCTGATGAGAACTGCTGGAGTGGCCTGGTGCCCAAGGTGGAGAGGGACGACGAGTCCAGGGTCGAGCCGTGGAGGCTGCCCGACCTGCGACCCTCCCTGCATTATATGCATGATCGTGGTAAGTGTAAGTTATCGAGCCTTTTTATCTTGACGGTTTTAATTATCTCACATTTTCTCATTTTGTGATGTTTAGATTAACGAAATAATTTCACGGACAGAAATTCTCAATTTCCAAAGCCAATTAAATTATATCCGTTATAACAAATTCTTATATTACACCGAGTGCAACCTTAGTATTAGTGGAATAGCCTGTGACCACAACACGGTATTGTAGATTTAGGCATCTCGTCCCAGAATGAGTCCAAGGCATGGCGGGATAGGCGATGAAAACACTTGACGTATTTTTCAAATGCTGCTCGACCTAAATTGAATGAATTTTCTTGATTGTCTACTTGGTCAAAGTTATGTCTACAGTGCTGGATAATTGCCTATTTAAGCTTCAAACGTACAAATGTTTTGTTTTTAGGTCGGTACCTAAAACTATGCTGGAAAAACTATGCTGGAAAAAAACACCTCATGACCTAAATCTCCCTCAGATTAAATAACATGCACGAATTCCCGACATTTCCATTAATCGATGTATCAATAATTATTAAATGGCGCGTTCATATTTACTGGTGTACAAGCTCTAATTGGCAGTACCGAGAGCCGCAATTATATTCGGATTATGTTACCGGTGTTCCCGGAGATAAGGATCGATATTCTCGTTCATTGCGAAATCGCGGAACAGAACGGTTTATTTGCAAGTCGCGGTGCAAGGTAGCCCTGCCTACTTATGTTTTTGTCCATTTTGTTTTCTTTTTTTTAAATACTGAGCTTATGTTTAGCGTCGATTGTATTTTTTAATGCTTGATTTTTGCTGTATTAGGGTGGGTATTGTTTTGATCATTAAAATCTTAGGTATGTATCACTGAACATTAGTGTTATACGTTGGTTATGTTTCTTATCAATAAGCTACTTAGGTAATGCTAGCTAGAGTGGGCACCCTCAAAAGTTTGACGGGTACCGTCAAACTTTAATTTTTATTTGAATTCACGACACCTTGTTGTTGTAATTTGTAGTTATTAGGTACATACATAGGTACCTACATAAACTCACGTTTTTTTTAAATAGCGGTAGGCAGAAACTGCAAACCGGTAACAGTAGTTTCAGTTTTTTTTTGTGGTAAGTCGTTACCTCGTAAATAAATCGTAGCTCGACTGATCTACTAAGCGAGCCAAAGTGATGCAATTACTTTTGAAACGCAGAAAAAGAGATGGCTATAATGTGCGTGCACTCGGAATAAAACGACGTATGTGCCAAAACAGATTTACTCTTCTTTTAACAAAATAAATGAATTAAAATTAAAACTACTTTGAGTAAACTTTGATATGATAATTCTCAATGTTTTAAAGTAAATTCCATTGAATAACTCTTAAGCGTTACGCCGTGATGTCGAAAAAAGTAAAAAAATAGATTTTTTAACTTTGTAATTTTTTGTATCGAGAAAAATTCATTGAATTGATTTTTTTCTTTTCATTTTTTCGATTAATTCCTGTTACATGACCAAAGAGTCAAAAAACATTTACAAAAATGTTAAATCCCTATTCTACATACTTAACAAGGGATAATATTTTTGTGTTCACCAAAAATCTAAAGGTACATCTATGTATGCATTTCTAAAATATTGATCTTAAACCCGTTTAATTGTTTTACTATAATTAAACTACTCGGCCAACAAAATATGTTACATCAAACAAATTCCAAATTAACACCAAGATATAACAATTTTTTATTGTAGTGCGCTGCAAATATTCTATTGTAACAATAACTATTTTATTCTTCCCCGAAAAATACTGATCGTGCACCAAATATTCCTGAATGGTTAGGTTAGGTTAGGTTAGGTTAGGTTATTTTAGGTTATTTTAGGTTAGGTTAGGTTATGTTAGGTTACATTTTTTATTAATAAAGCTACATTGGACATTAATTGGTGTTTGATTCAAATACATTTTGCTGTGCATTATCTGAAGTAAAACTAAAAAAATAAATGCTTGTTTTTAAAATTAGGTGTATTACTATTTTTACAAATTTGCAACAGTTGTTAAATAGATGCTCGTTATAACATATTTTAATGAACATATTTTGGTGCACATTCAGTATATTTGGTGGAACACAGGCAAAATTAGGTAAAAGAAATGGGAATAAATTGAAGTACTTTTAAATACCATCCCTTAACAAGTTACACGAAATAGTAAAAACACATTTTTTTCAATATATCACCCTGTCCCACTGCAGTGCAAAGGCCTCTCACATATCAGTCCAATCTTCCATATATCTTTCATTCTCCGGCCTATCTTTTAGAAACGAGTTTTAGTTATTGTCAAATACTTACCTGCCTTCATTTTTCTCTTTTCCAGATCGAGACTGCGTAGCCTGCGTCGCGCCTTTGCCTCTGCTGCCTCCGCCCGCACCAGCGCCCCATTAGCCAATACTTCGTACAACAATCACATAACTGTAGCCTTAATTAGATTATTATAATTATCTACGTAAATGAATACCTACACTAAGGCTAAGAAGCCACGGTGCAATATTATGCCTTGCCCGTATGCGATTACGGCGGCTATAATAGTTCGACGGGATTGGTTTAAAAAGTTCGGTTAGACCGATACAGACAGATTGCGGATCGGTTAGATGCTTCAATAAATTATCTGTCCGATGCCCAGTGCCGGTTCCGCATGTTGTCCGTACCGATTTGATCGAACCCTTACTTAGGTAGGTATATTTCTATATTCTGTGCAGCTAGCGGTCCCGTAACCGCATGCGGGCATAGAAGATAACGCATCGTAACTTTGGTCCCTGAGCTGTCTTAATTTGCCAAAAAGACTAGTCGCTTACATTCATAGTTTATATACCCAACACTAGTTAGATAAATCAAGTTTACCTACTACTTTATTGATGTACCTACCATTCAATAACTATTTCATGAAAAAGAATCATATTTTCATCAACATACAACCTGACGCTGACCTGGAAACTGTAAGATTGGGAAAATTTGACAGTTTCGAATAACTTAATTAATAAACAAAATACTTAAATAATAACTGACCGGTGTATGTACAATGAAAATGAAAACTTTTTGTTTTCAATGTGTCAAATACTTGTGTATTTGTCACTAACACTGGCGGCCGCTAGAGGGCGTTGATTTATATTTTTTACTATTTGACAGCCAATCCTAGTGTTGCAACATTGTAAAAACAGAAAAAAAAACAAAAAAGCCAGAAGGATTTTCTGGTACACTGCACGAAAGGGTGCATCGTGTCATACAAGCAAAAATAAGTAGTGAACAGAATCTAGTCATGTATAGTTTAGTTTAATTAATTAAAAATAATATGTAGTAGTGTAAAATAAAAAGCAATTGTAATGAATTTAATTCATTGATTTATAGATTCTAGTTATAAATGTAACCTATACAGTTTTGTCTAATATAATAATGTAAAAAATAAATGTAGATCGCACACTTTAAGCTAAACGATTTAACTGTAAATAGTTTATATATAAATTATGATAACAATTCGTAGTAGGTACGTACTTAGTATTAAAATGTTTAGTTAAATTCTATTTCGTTATAATTCTGTACACATGAAATGCTAAACAACAGTAATTTAGCTCGAGATCAGGGTTGCTAAAATTGCTTTTTGTCATGAAAATTACTTTTGATTACATATCACCATTTAATAAATATGTAAATGTAATAACTGTATCAAACTGTAGTGGTAATGTATTAGCAGCACAATTAATAAATTATGCGACAAAAGTTTTCACATTTTTTCTTCCCCATTTCAATGTTTTGGTTTTTTGATCTAATAAAAATGCAAACCCAATCACGGTATTGGCATCAGCGCACTACAAAACTGCCTATAGCAGTTCGTTACGACAATGTGATGGTCAAAGATTATTTTATAGAACCAATACATACAAGCAATACTCCTAGTGCCATCTATATTATCTTAGAGGCATTACTTGGAAGCAACAAAGTTAGAGTCATTGTAAGCTAAAGAATAGAGCCAAATAATTATGTAGCTAATAATATGATGAAAAGCTGCTTCGTTGGTCTAGCGGACATAATCACGATTGCCGAGATTGGGGTCCTGGGTTCGATTCCCAGGTCGGGCAGTGATATTGGAGTTTTTCATCAGTAATTTCTCAGTAGTAGCACTAGCAGCTACGGAGCTCGGATCTGTGAATAGTTGATGGCGATAGGGTTACCCCCTAATAAATTAAATTAGGACAATGTAACCGAAGAAATTAGTGTGATTTCTATGAATAGCTGCACCTTTATATATAACAATCCTTCGGAGATTACAGATGCGATTTATGTTGTTATAAATGAGTAGTGAAAGTTTCATAACACTATGAAAATACCGAATAAATCTTATTTGGAATATTTATTCAAATTCGTGAGCACTATACTGATGATTTATCAGTATAGTGCGCACGACGTAATTAAAATTATTTTTTAGTGTTTGTTGGTGTCTTGGCTTAAATCAATAATTTGGACTCAAGTACGCAAATACTCGTCAAATACCTGTTTCAAATTCTTACTCTCAAAATGTTGTTTTTATATTTTATCGATCTTGTGTCTTGGGCACACTCGGAGGGTAGCATAGACAATATAAAAAAAAGTATTTATTTCAGCTGTCAACATTTTGTTACAGTTGTCAATGTCAAAACTAGTTGTCAAAACCTCTTGTCTATTCCTTTTCCTGTTAAATTTTCTCCTGAGAGGTTGGTTTCGTGTTTGTTATAATCTAAATTAATCGTGAAAACTACTTAGTTTTGAATTAAATCCAGTTATGGTGTATTTAAGGACAGTGTATTCTAGTTGCTCATGTGTTTATTTTATTAAATATGTGAAAAGCCGGAATGTTATAAAATGATAACCTATGTTCGAAAGCGTTTGAGACATAAGCCGCTCTGTGTTTCAGAAACTAAACATGGGGCGTTATTCGAAGGAACCTGATAACCCAGCGAAGTCATGCAAAGCGCGTGGCTCCAACCTCCGTGTTCACTTCAAGGTAAAGCAATAAACTTTTATTTGTATACAAGTTATTGATTCCACATGGACTGACACTCCATCACACATACAGTTGTTTCTGACTTGTATGTGTTTAGAAACATGAAACTCATGAAATTACTACTTCTACATGAGTGTTTGGTATATAATAACAAACTCGCGCGGTAATAATTTCTTAGGTTAGTTTGATGAAAAGAAACAAGCGGTGTTTCACTAGTACCGCCTTGAAATCTGATTATAAGCGATGAGAATTACACATATTTATGTGTAATTCTCATCGCTTATGATAGTTTCTCATCTATCTTGCGGGCTATAACCTGAACAACAGCTGCTGCTCTAACAATTAATATTAATACAAATGACAAAGAGGACAAATGTGCTACCTTGTGTGAAACATTAAAGATCTTGTCTTACTTTCATCAAAGTTGTCTGTTATTGAGATTAACAAACACATTATCAGTGAATATCAATAATAATTTTGTCTGCAGTTAATCAAATCAGATTATACACTCTCCTGCCGGAATTATGAAAATAAGTGATTGTATAAAGACTAACCTCTGCCATTTACACATCTTCCAGAACACATATGAGACAGCCATGGCGATCAGGAAACTGCCCCTGCGCCGTGCTGTACGTTACCTGAAGAATGTAACAGAGAAGAAAGAATGCATTCCATTCCGCCGTTTCAATGGTGGAGTTGGTCGTTGTGCACAAGCCAAGCAGTTTGGCACCACACAAGGTCGCTGGCCCAAGAAGTCCGCTGAGTTCCTGCTCCAGCTGCTGAGGAATGCTGAGTCTAACGCTGACTACAAAGGCTTGGATGTTGACAGGCTTGTCATTGATCACATTCAGGTGAATATTCATTCTCAAACATTATTTAAAGGATAAATTATAACTTATGTTGTAAAGTCTATACTCTCCTAGTTTCATAATCATTTTATTTGGACCTCAATTTAAAATCAGGCTGTTATAGATCACTGATCTAAGGCTATGTTTTAGCATTTTAATGGACATTTTAGTACTTTGGTGGGAAAGTATTCATTAGATGGGAAAAGGTGGCCATGGCTGATTTGGTTTGATGATGATAGGCCAACGTCCAGCTGAATTGATTACTAAAGACCAGTAATAAGAGAATTAATTCAGTAAAAGCTACTTTTGTGACAAAAGACTAACAGACCTTTTTCTAATTGTGTGTCCTAAATAACTTACAATTTATTTACCTTGCACAAAGGTGAAAAGAATATTTAATGTAAATAGTGATAATTGCTGCAAAGATACTTTAAGAGAGGTCTAAGTTCAGACATGGTGAAAATGCTGTTTTAAAAAGTAATGATATTGTGTAATTTGTGTTAGTGTCTTTTACTTTGATAGAAAGTATTATAATACTGTACTGATTTCATTCAGAATCCCCCTGAATGAAATCAGTATTTTGAGCAACTCCAGAATTTATAACTGCAGAAAAGCATAATTTAAATCCAGGAGATCTGGGAAACAAGCTTATTATCTAGTTAATTTGTATCATAATTTGTAGAGCCAAGTTTTTATTCAACGTTCCCACAATTCCACTCTGCATGTAGTGCCTGTTAAAGATGTTTTAGTTCAGATTAGGTTCACAGAAAACAAGAAATTCACATCACAAATTTTCATTTTTGTTCTGTAATGTTTTGCTGATCAAAAATGAAAACTAATGTGAATTTCTAGTTTTCTTTTTTTGACATCTGTTTAAGTGGACTCCTGCCCGCTGAGCTCCTGTCTGAGATTTTCAAGTATAGTTTTGACATTCCCTTATCACACCTTACCCACTCAGGTATCAAGTTTTCATGCAAAATATGCTTGCTGAAAAGCCCTCCCCTACCGATATTACTTGCAACAACAGAGATTCTTATTTGTGGTGCTAACCATGAATTCTGTGGATTCAAATGAAGAGATCAGTGTTTCATAGAAGTTTTCCCTAACCGTAAAATCACATTTGCTTGCACGGATCAGCAGTTTTGAGCATCTCAATCTCATTATTACTACAGGAAACGGGATATTTACCATGTTTACTAAAAAAAAATATCGGAAATATCGGGAACTCAACAAAAATAGTAAACATGGTAAATATCCCGTTTCCTGTAGTAATAATGTTAGTGACCATGATAGTTTAAAGTCTTATATCTCAATCTCATTCTGTCATGTAAAGGCTTTTGCTCATTTGGTGGAGCGAGAAGTACGGTTGCAAGAATCCTGCATCCATTCGCTTCGGAAGCACTAACATGCGATTGGACCTCTCACTTTAGTGAGTTGACTCGTTGAATTCTAAGTGACAAAAAAGGAAAAGTTATTTGTCATTATCTTCCTGCCCTTGTCCCATGTTATAAAAAGTTTATTTAAAAATTTATTGAAACTTTTAGCTTGAATAAATGATAAATTGTAGTGTTTACACATTCCCTTGCAATTTTTGTTAGTTATTATAACTGTCTTGCTCATTATTAAGTAAACTATTGCCTTCAGCTTGTCAGTGTTACTCTATTTTTGTAATCACTGTTTTCGGAAGGCATACATCAAAAGTGGTTAACATAAAGGAAGTTTTCTCTATGGAACTTTCTTTTCTCAATTACTGACACAATTCTAGCCAAATACCAGCTATGAGTATGCTTGAATGAGAGAGACTATTGTACGCAAAAATTTTTATGCAGCTATTATTGTGTGAGTCATAATTTTAACTCTTCTTTTATCTATCTGCAGGTTAACCGCGCTCCCTGCCTGCGCAGACGTACATACCGCGCTCACGGTCGTATTAACCCTTACATGTCGTCGCCCTGTCACATCGAGGTCTGTCTGAGCGAGAGGGAGGACGCAGTCGCACGCGCTGCGCCCGCAGACGACGCACCCGCGAAGAAGAAGCTGTCAAAGAAGAAGCTGGCTCGCCAGAAGGAAAAGATGATGAGAGAATAGATGTTTAAGGGTTAATAAATGATTTTACAATCAATGTTCTTGTTTAACTTGAATAGGTTTTAGAGGCACCTCCACAACTTAGACATTTAATAATACTTATGAAAGACCGGATATCATGAAGAAAATAGTAATCTGCTTGCAAGTACCAAAGCCAGCCAGCCAGAGCCTGCTTACCGAGTCAAACTGCAATAAATTAAGTCCCCTTTTCTTCAAGGCATATGATATTTGGACGTAGTTAAGCGAAAAGGATCCAATCCACAACATGGCCAAAATTGACTTAGTGCATCACGTCATGTACCTGCGGCAAATAAATATATTTTCTTTCTTTCTTTCTTTTCATCAAACTGATGAAGAATATCAACACTTATTCATTTGGGTTGGTCGTAGGTTAGGTCTTTTTTACTAGCTGATAGTATTTTTTGGCCATGTTGTGGATTGGATCCTTTTCGCTTAACTACGTCCATTTTTGCTAAGACATTTCTTCTCGATAGGGTTGGATCTCTGGTTCGACCTAAAAGCGAGTTTGTCATAGTGCCAAAAATATAATTGTAGCGTTCACAAAGAGCACTTAATTTAAAAAAATAATTGATTTTTTTATTCCTTAACATCCAGTAACGAATACCTCTAGGCACACAGTAATAATGTAACAACGTGGATAATTGTGACTACACAAGATCAATTCATTTTTTTATGGTGAAATGCTTGTTTCAAATTTAAAACTTCAACACATGCTTCAGCTAGACAGTTTTCTAAATAGTAGTTAGCCTCAGCTAACTCCTCAGCGCGGTGGGACGCCTCTATTCTCATCTTTTTTGCTTGAAGAATTAGTATTTTCAATGCCTCATTTTCTGTTCGAAGAGAGTTCACTCTCAAGTCGATGATTTGAGAGTTCATTGCTTTTAATTTTGCAACTGACTGTTGTACTCCCGTAGTTTACAGGCTTCTTGTTTCATGTTATGTATCTTCCTTTTAAGATACGTATTCTTTACCTTGAGGTCTATAGCTCTTGACATCTCCTGATGTTGCTTATCAGTGGCTTTGAGCAGCTTTTCTCTAAGACTTAGGTTTTCTATCGTGATTTGTTCTAAAGTGTCATGAAGATACCAAGTTCCCCTTGAATGAAGGGGTTTTTGTAGTTTCATACTTAAAATCACATTACACTTGCAAATTTGGTTTTTGATCTAAAATGATAGGTTTTGACTCAAGTCATGACCGTTATATAAATAGTAGTCTATGCATCCATGGTCTAAAAAATAAATGAAGTATAGGTAAATAACGTTTTTCAAAGAGGCCTATTCATGTATAGGTAATCTTTTTGCAGGTCTATGTTGAAAAAGCAATGAGATTTTTCGTGTTTTATGGTTTCTCTTAGGGCTGCATGGTTCAATCTGGTAGGGCTGCATGGCGCGTGGCCGAACGCGAAAATAATGCCAACAACTTGGTGTTTCACATTTTTCACGCGCCACAGTATGCGGACCACATGTAAGTTGGGGGAAAGGGCAGGAGGATGATGATCTCGGGATCTCCATCTCATATTTTCGCTAACACATCCCTTGGAGATGTCAGTATGAATTGAGAAGTCACTCCAAATTTTAAAAGAAAGTTCATACTCACATTCCAAAAAATCGCCCTAAATTAGCAAGTTAAAAAAACGGTAAATTGTCATTCTACGTCAATTTATGTAGGACTTATAGTCCCAACCTCGTTTCTGACTCGCAGCCCTACAGCGCGGTTCCAATTGTGTGCACAATTAAACTTGAACGTTGAGAGTTCCATGTTCCATCAGTCCTTCAGTCGTTACCAACGCTGCACGTATGTCGTACGCGCGCACTGCCCTGTTCTGCGCGTGCGCGCTTGCCGTCAACGCCGCGGTCTACGCTGCGCCGGCGCTGCCTGCCAGGTCCGATAATAAAGGTAAACGGTAAATTATTATTTTTCAGTGCTATTAAACTTAGTGTCGGTATTGCAATATAAAAATTAACGAATACTTATTATATTACTTTTTCTTTAATTAAAAAAAAAGATCAAGAAAAACTATCGAGAAAATGACTCACTTTTTATAGTGTTGCTTTTTGAAGATAATGCGTAACTTCAGGTCTTGGTGTAAGAATTCTGGTGTTTCTCAAAGGCAAAAAACCAAGGATAGCGGTCCGTTATTTTTTGTGCTTAATAAAGGGACAAAGGATTTACCTACCATCATCTGATGATTGGTCTATTACAAACCTTTGCCGTGTCGTCATCCTTTCTTAGACAGTAATTAATTCAGCAGGTAAACATTGCCTATGCTTACCTACCTGTTAAATATGTACCAACATTGGTCACATTGCTTTTTGTCTGTGTTAGATTTTTTGCGCTTGGTCTTCTGCCTGGGTAATTTAGTTGAACCTACCATTATGGACATTTTAACTATGTCAGTCACAATACAGCCCAGTCCCTCTGCACTCAGAGGGTATGCTAGTGTCCCAGCTGTGGGAAGAGTATAGGCTGATAATGCTGACCTTTCCATATCAATTCTATTGTCCAGCACATGATATTAATGGGGACAACGAATGAGTTCATGCAAGGAACTGTTGTTTTTCAGATCAATTACCTCTCGTTCTTCACTCGACATTGTTTCAGAAATAATTTTATCATTTACCAGATATTTAAGACCTCTCGAAGGAAAAACTTGGCAATTCAGAGTTTCATGACATTAACAAAAACGGTAGTTTATTTACGTATTTCTAATACATTATTATTGAGCGCTTCTCAAATTCTACCATGTTTAGGTACGGTCTAGTATCCGCCTCGTCGTCGCACAGGATAAAGAATCTTAGTGTCTAACCGAATCAGGATTTTCGGCCGAAACCGAACCTTCTTTAAAAAACATACAGGGTGTAACAGAATATGTGCAATCCCTCGTTGGCCCAAGAAATAAGAGCCCAAAAACAAATTGACATCCAATACAAAATATCCCTACGACTGACGCAATTAGAAGGAAGAGCTTTTTTTCTACCCAGGTTCTTAGGGAAAGGTGTCCTGTTAACCTGGGTTAAATATAATAAAAATAAACTAATTAAAGTATGTAATCCCCGAAGGGTTAGGGAGAGGTTTACCTAATAGTACACCCACTTTGATTCGGCCAATAATTGGCGTAAACCGAAACTGGCCGAAACTAGAATTTTAGCCGAAACAGAACCTTCGATCAGTCTTTAAAGAATCTTTAGTTCTAATTGGGCAACTAATTCTTTGAAGAACTAATTTGACTTAAGTATGGTAGGTACCGAGGTTGTCTACGAGATTTCAGTTGAATTACAGATCTACGTAGTTCGCACTAAAGTTAGCAGTTAAAGCACTTACAAGTACTCCACCAGATCAGCACTACCTCATCTCATTTCTACAAACTGATTCCGATTAGACAACGTGTGCGAGCTTAATAGTCCTGCACAATTTCTGCAGCCAGCATAACATATCAATCTTTATGACTACGCAACTACGCTTAGTACTCTACGCTTAGTACGCAATCCGCGTGCCCACACGCATAAAGCGATCAATCAAACGTCTTATAAATCACGAAACACTTCGAGTATTTTAAGACCCGCTTCTCCGATCGTAACATTTAGATCATTGACACCAAAACTGTATCTAAGTGAACTCAGGAGCATGTCAACGATCCTCGCGGCGTCTTTGATCGCTTGACCCATATTAGTAGTGCACTTACCGACACACCGGACGTTGGTAAACGCTTGTAAATCGTTACAAGTGTGATGTGATTTTGACCTATTTACAATTGTTTCATAGTAGGTGCCATTGTTTGAAATAATATACTACAGACCTCTGTCTCTTCTGCTCTGTGGTATTCTTCTACTTTACGGGTTGGTTTCACTGAAATTTGATCCGACTAGTACAAATAAGGATTTAAACGAAATCAATGGTAGAGTTGAGCAGATGATTACAAAGTCACCTGCTCAGCTCTACCATAGATTTCGTTTAAATCCTTGAACCCCTAAGGTGCGGTGGTTGTTTAGGATGGGCTATCCTCCGAAGGGCTCTACTGTGTTTGGGAGGTTACCTCTGTGGTCATAAGAAATTGGTGTAAATTGGGACGGAATTGGGGTCTACCACATGACAGGCACCCATTTGTGATAAGACAACTATGTGGCGCGGCGCTGGCGACCTATGACCTTTTATCCATCATGAGTTGTGCCTACCTAAAAGTTTAGTCTATAGTTGCAGCAAGAATATTATTTGATGAGCCGAACTCCTAAATGGGTCTTCAAAGATTTAGGATGTTGGTTTGTGCGGTCTAAATCAAAATCCAATAATACGTTAGTTTTTTTGAGAAATCTAACCATTATGAACTCACCAGAAGTTATAACAGTCACAAAGATGGCCTCAACTTCTACCATTACAAATCGTGTTTGTATACAGGTCACTGTCATGACACACTGCGCGAATTTCGTCCTCCCGAGGCCCACTTATGATGTTCCATTTCCTTAATGTCCATCGCAAATTGTGCGTAGGTTACCAACACTTGGTCATAAAATTTCGCTAACTATTTTTGGTCGAAATATGAGGCTAAGTCGTTTTCGTCTAAAAAGGATGATTACATCAACATTGATGTCATCGTATCGCCAAATTTTGATTCTTTAGGATTTGTCGCAGTCTGATTTCATCGACCTGAAAATAAATGAAAATGTCAGTGTAATTCTGTATCTTCAAGAAAATCTATGATAAGTTGGAATTACCGTTGACTACTTGCTTAACCAGAGTTAACTTTGATTTTAGAAGTACAGAGACTTGCGTTTGAGGATACGACCAAAACATTTAGTAAATTGGCATAATGCCCGCTTTACGAGGTTATGGTTTTGGAGATCTCTAATGTTAACAGGATTACATGTAGTCATGAATAATAAATAAATAATTTATTTAGGACCAAACATTTTGTACATTTTATATACCCACCAAACTGCGTAACAGTTTGTCGGCGGGATTAGCGCTCGTCTTAATACATTTGGATACAATTTGAATGCAGGTAGGTAGTTTACCCATTCTAAAAGGTGCGATTCAAAGCAGTTGTTTACAATTCTGCAGTCACCAAAGGAAATATTTAATAGTCTTTTAATAACTAAAGTACTTCACACCCACAATCATAAAAGTTCCTACTACGTCTCGTGAACGGTTATGTTTACTGCCATATGCTCGGATTCACTATTACGTTGAGTAACTGTCTACACTTTTCATTGTGTCTCTGTCTACGTATCTTCCTCTTCCGTCATAATTAGATCTTTGTTGACATGAATGGAATGCCCGTTGCTATTTATGATCTAGAAGATCCAGATGTCCGTATTTCAATTGCTGGCCTGCATGTTGAACATCCAAGGAATCGGGCGTTGAAGGCCAAAGACAGTACGCGTCGCATCAGAATATCAATACTCCTTGTAATTGCCATGGAAAGATAGAAGAAGAATAAAGAAATAGAGGTTAACGTGTTTGTCAACAAGAACCAAATTCTTAGACAGCTGTCGGTCTACCATAGCTGCAAATGCTACAGAGTATTCGGGTCATAATCGGATTGGCTTTGGTTTGGACAGCCAAACTAATGCGAACCCCGCAATTGTGTAAGTAACTTGTTTGGAGATGTAATAGTCACGTGGATTCACCATCATCATCATCATCATCATCATCATCATCATCATTTCAGCCGAAAGACGTCCACTGCTGGACAAGTGTCGCCACATTGACCGGTCCCGTGCGACTCGCATCCAGCGGATCCCTGCAACCTTCACCAGGTCATCGGTCCATGTGGACTCATAATCATTAAAATTACTTATTTTTTGATATATGCCATAGCTTAATGTCATAACCTACACACATGTTAGTCACGTTTGCATCCATCTGCTTCTCAACCAACTCCTACGTCGTCACGTTTGTTGTTTTCGGTGCATCATCTTTGTGTTCAATTTTCAAGGACAGACCCTAGAATTTTGGGGTTCTTTGGGACTAATGATGAACGATCAAAATTCGAAAATCCTAAGATTAGAAAACGTCGGACCGAACATGGCGCCTAAATATTGCACATAAGTAATTTGAAGAAAAGTCAGCGGAACTTATTTAAGTCTTGCAACAGGCTTTTGGGAACTGAATGTTTCGCATCTTTGAAGCAAGAATACCTTTAAAAAACGCTCCGTATTTGGGTAACCGCAGTCAAATTTTTGGGTAGTAAGTCCCCATTTTACGGTTCTCCGAGATTCAAATCTAAGCCCGCTTGCACCAGAAACGCCAAATAAATTGAGCGCTAAAAGAATGAAAAAAAGTCATTCTGTTTCTGTAATCTGTAGACAGAAAAATAACGATGTTTTAAAATCATTTAAAGTAAAATGTGTTCAGTGATTCGTGGTGCAAGCGGTCCTAAGATAGGTTGCAAGCTCCTGCTTGAACTCTCGATATGATGCTTTTGATTGGCAATTTCGTGAGAATGTGAGGGCCAAACGTATTCTGCTATGGTTGGGTCAGGGATCGTCCTTTTATTTTAAAGGACTTTTGCTTCTGTTTCGCACCCAAGGGCACACTGGTTAATCTGATCTTTATCTCCTATTGTCCCCATGTTGTTTACTTTGAAGAACTATCTACCTAAGGCAGCAAACGTTGTAGGAAGGTTGTGCAACGCCAATTATGTCCAATATACATAAATCTGTGGCGTACAACTGTCCATTTTTATGCACATCGCCTTAAGTGATAAATGGTGGTTCCTAACACACACGACCGGGAAGTAGTCGGTACATGTAGACCAATTGTCAACATTGGATTATGAACTCATGTTCTCTTTTTGGAATTCGCAAGTCTTTAGGCGAATAATGAATGCCAAATGATTAGGTTAGGTTTTGCCAATCCAGGGATTTTTTTTTTTTAAGGTTTTGAATTTCCTCGAACTGGGTTTGGTTGTCAAAAAAATGAGAACAGGCAATGTTTTCTTATGAACGATCGACTTGGCTTGTACGTGAATCCCACCTCGGCTGCAATGAAAAAGTTTGCCCACTTGTATCAAAATGTACTCTTTTGATCTCATTCCCTTTTTTGCTTCCTTTGCATCACCTATGCTGAAAGATGGTTTAGTTAAGTTGTATATGAATCAGTAACAGAGATAGACCAGGAAGGATAAATTTCGTTGTGACATAATTTAATTTGCCAGGAAGATTCCATCACCATATTTCATTAATATTGTAATGCCTGTGGCTGTGACATTGAATGCGCTGGTCTTCCTAGTTTCTCACTGGGTACTATTATTGCTGCCCTACCGCTTCCGTGTTCGGGTTATAACAAGCTTGGATTTTATACCCGGTAGATATTATGATGAGCCCCTACCGGGTACACACTTCATGCATGACCAGTTCAACTTTACACAACAACGATATCTAAATTGTTTGCTTCGTTGGTGTAGCAGTCGCAAGCAGGACTGCTGAGCATGAGGTCTTGGGTTCGTTAATTCCAGTCCTAGATCGGGCAAATTGTTATTGGATTTTCCCATTAGAAATTTCGAGCCTGAAGTCTGTCACATAATTATGATGATAACTGCTAAAATCTGGAAGTACTTAACCTGTTAAAAAACACTAGTTCCAACTATCTTCACCAGCTTTTAGGCAGTTGCGAAAAAATCCTTGTGTAAAACACTTCGTAGTTTTCATTATAACATACCAGCAAGACTTGTTTCAGGATCGAAGATGGTGCAAGAAGAAACGATAGTGGTGCGAAGGTTGCCGAACGCGTACTTCTATCCGTTCAGTTTATGGCCTTTACCGAAGTATCCAGTCAGAGGTGAGTAGCCTTCACAGAGTGCAAAATTCCTGTCATTCTTATAATTTGGGGTCCTCAAATATATTATCTTACCGGGTGAGATACACTTAGAAGATGACAAATAAAGAGGCGACGACTCTTCGATTAAAATATTCTACTTACATTAACCGTAAAGGGACAATATGTAGATATTATTTTTTTCCTTTTTAGAGGTTTTTTGTCGGGGGTTTTTAAAATTTTTAATAATATTTTTTTAAACTTCAACCTACTAAATTACCAGGTAGGAAATAATCACCAAATTAAGTCATAGTTTCCTAATAATTCAAGATAAAAATACATTTCGTTCTATTATTTTATTTCTTCGAAAGTGTATTGAAAAACGTCGTTTGATACACGTGGGCATTTGTTACTGCAGTTCTCGGCTCCATAACAACCTCACCTGGCGGCTCGGGTGTGAATTCCTTCTATGCAATAACAATGTTTCCCCACTTATTTCAAAATGTACTATTTATCTTAAAATAAATTATTTTCTTTCCACAGACCACGAAGATTCCAACGAGTCGTTTCCGTACAGAAGAAATTACAACATTAAGAGGCAAAACAAAAGATAGTTTAAGAAACGATCCGTTATTGTTAACATTTTTTGTATTTACGATGACCTGCACTGCCAAATTATTCCGATGAAAAGCTGACCTGCCTGCGGATGATACGCCGTGCTACGAAAAAGGCTACGCGACCCGCCCCGGCTTCGCTTCCTCTTGAATCAGTCTATGTATTGCTGAAAACTGCATTAAAATCCGTTGCGTAGTTTAAAAGATCTAAGCTTCCAACAGCGGGAGCGACTTTGTTTTATAATATGTAAAGATTAGTGCTACACAAAGCCAAAAAACCACCAGAAATGGAGAGATTTGGCAGATACCTACACTCAGCATTGGGTGATGAAAGGTTGGTGAAGCTGAAGTGCTACACAACGGATGTGTGGATTCGACTAATATTTTCCCTCTACTCTTCTTTTTGTATGCTTTTATTTTTACGTTTCCTTTATGAAATAATGAATATTCTCCGATAGATACCTATAGGTGTTGGAAACCGGTAAAAACGTAGTCATGTAAATAAATAAGATAGGTTATTTATGATAAATTAATTTATTCGTTATTATACGAGCAAGCTTTAGTTTTATCAGTTGTGATTATTTTTAGTTCAATAAATTATTTTTAAATACTTTTTCTGTTTTGTTTTATACTCCAATACCTTTTCTAGTTTCTTAGTAAAGCAGTGCAAAACCAAAACAGTTTTCGTTTCTGGATTTGGATGCAGTTAATTAAATTGATACATTGAGGGTATTTAATCGGGAACGATTAACTTAAAATAGTTTTTTTATAAATAAATGAACAATAAAGCACACCTAACTACACACAAACAGAAACATACATAAAACATATATACATATACATATACCCATACCCAAACACAGACAATTTCAATATTAATATAATTATCTGTACTATGACTTATTAACTATACAGTATGTAATCAAACTGCTGCTATGCGACTTGTAACTGGAACCTTGTGGGAATCTGTTGTTCTAAGGTTGAGGAAGACTATCCACTCGTGATACAGTTTATACTAGTACGAGGGGATAGGGCGAATCAGTCTGAAGACAGCCAAAACATCTTTATATTGTACCATTTCACATTCAACTATCTGTCCATTTTGTGTTTATTATTAAGTTACTTTGTATGGTTGTCTTAAATTCGGGAATAAATTTATTATTATTTGTCAAAAACACGATTATGTTTTTAATAGTTTCTAATATAAGTCAGATTTATTATAGCACTCAAATCTAGGGGCACTAAACGCAAGGGCAGGATGCTAACGAATAAACAATAAAATATATAACAAGCCTTTTGTTCATTATGTGACGATTTGGCATAGGTATACAATATAACACGAGGCAGATGAATAAAGATGTACCTGGGAATAATTTTTTATTTAACGGAGTGCATTGTTAAAGCTTTTAAATGGAAAAAGAGTTGTAAATTAGCAATCTTAAAATTTCGCAACATTGGCATCACAGTAGTGCCATCTATGTTCTTAGAAACAAAACACTACTATGCGAATTCGTAGCTCTCAAAACAGAAAGGGCGTAAGTCCATTATTGATTACGCAGGCGCTCTGCTACCCTCATCTCAGCTATTGGGCAGCATCTCGCGAATTGTAAGCATGTTCCTTTAAAGATATACGAAAAACATTACAAATATCCATCAAAATGAAGCTGGGATTCGTCTTTATATTGCTAAGTTATGCCAGGACCTGTTTCGGTGAGTAAAGTGATGATTTATTCTAGTATTTTTGTAGTAATATTGAGCAGTATATAAGATGGATGGGTTGTGTGAGGAATGACATGAAAGAGAAAGGAGTAAATGATGTCGTGACGTCTAACAGGGGAGAATGGAGGAAGAAAGTTGCGCTGACCCCAAATAAAATGGGACAAGGGCAGGAAGATGATGATTGAATTTTGTCTATGTCTTGAAGAACAGTTGAAATTTCTCTTATAAGTATTTTATTTCTAGTGATATGCGAGATAGATGAAATATTTCGAGTATATTAATGTTGCAGAAGACTCATCCCTTTGTGACAAGTAATGTTAATATAGACAAATGCAATTATTTTTTCAGTATCTGAGCATAATATTATTTCTTGGAAACAGTTTATGCTAGACAAAATAGGAGATTGCATTAGCAATACAAATCTCAAGTGAATTCCAATATTTATGATTGGTCGTTGATATTTGGGTCAACCAATCACAACAGCGTTCAAGATTTGACAGCAGTTTTAAATTTAGAAGCTAGTGATCATTGTCCTACCGTCTTTTTCAGGCGTAAAGTTGCTCGAAGCAAATCCAGATGTCAAGCGATTATATGATGATCTGCTGAGTAACTATAACCGTCTTATAAGACCTGTGATGAATGTGAGTGACATTCTGATAGTCAGGCTTGGCCTCAAGCTGTCACAGCTCATGGAAGTCAACCTTAAGAATCAGGTCATGACTACCAACCTTTGGGTAGAACAGGTGAGTTTAATATTTACAGACTATTTAAATTTTAATGTAGGCTGCTTGTCTTGACTTACATCTTAAGTTTGTGTATAAGTGTCGCGGTCTCTTTCCAACGGCAGAGTGAGAAAGAGATGGCATATTTAGAGTAGTTAAACTATGTGGGTTATTTATGTGCCACTGAAATTTTCATCGAAGTTTTTGCTCTTATACCTGGCATACCCTTCCGAACGCCGTACGGTTTGTTATATCTTTAAGCTTCGTTTGCTGAGGTCGGTCCGTGGATGGTAGATGATCCGTTAGATATCGAGACCTCCCATGACTAGGAATGCACTTTAAACCGGTGATCCCAGCTACCATTTGTAGGTAGGTATTTGACAGCCGGGTGTATTCCCGTTGACCCCACTGCCATGGAACCACTGGTGGAGCCAACGGGAAAAATCAAAGCCGTCGTTTCGTTGACCCCACTACCCTGCCCCACTACCTTGAAATCAGACAAATACGGTGGGGCCAACGGGAATACACCGGCAGACGTTACCGGTAGCCAGCAGTTCGAAAGTTTGACCGTCAGTCTTCCTAAGGGGTATCATGTTGGCCAGTTACTGGGTTGTGAAGGTCAGATAGGCACACAAATACTGGTATTCAGCTGCTTCTGGTTCCCTGTAAGCCGTTCCTCACATAGTTGGGAAAAGGCTAGGCAGATATCTTCTAAGCCTTGAAGATGTAACGATGTGTTTCAGAAATGGACCGACTACAAGCTGCAATGGAACCCTGATGACTATGGCGGCGTTGAGATGCTGTACGTGCCATCTGAACACATCTGGTTGCCTGACATCGTGCTTTATAATAATTGGGATGGAAATTATGAAGTGAGTATAGTTTTAAGTAAACTTATGGCTGACTATGACAATAGAAGTAGTCTTAATGGTGTTAAGACCTGTGTACGCAATGCATGCTATAATTACCGTCATGACACAACAACGAGAAAATACTTGAAAGGGTATGGATAGCTCATAGACGCCTACATTTATAAAACAATGCAGGGGATCAACATCGCCTCAACTTGAGCTCTGTAGGATTCTTTATCTGAAAATTTTTATAGCAACGTAAACTTATAAGCATCGTAACATCCTAGCTTGGCTCATTGATGATAAACATGCTATTTTAGAACTGAAAATTGTTGGCGTTTTATAAAGAATAGGCTTCGCATTCAAACGATCCAAGCATTTATTACAAGTAGGCCAGTTACAGGCACTTTGGTACAGGCACAGTATATTTCTATTACTTTAAAACTCCTTAGATTGACATCAGCATCACCTTTGATTTCTAGGTAACCCTAATGACAAAAGCCACCCTGACGTACACTGGCGAGGTGAACTGGAAGCCGCCGGCGATCTACAAATCGTCTTGCGAGATCAACGTGGAGTACTTCCCCTTTGATGAACAGACTTGCTTCATGAAGTTCGGATCTTGGACTTACAATGGCGCTCAGGTAAGAATTAATTAATTAACTTAACTTTTTGTATTAATAGAATAGTTGCTGAAATATTATGAGTACGAAAAATAAAAGAGAAAGGGGATAACAAAAGATGAGCCAGTAAATAAATTAGTCGGTGAAACGAGGAGCAGACATAGACAGCTACTGCAAAATCTGCATCTTTCATGTCGTAGCTATTCTTCTTGATATGCGTTGATTCGATAAGGATACAAAAAGCTAGGGTACCGTGTGATTGCACATTGTATGAATAGGTTGTGTGGAACATAATTTGATCCTTTTCGATACTCTTACAAATTACGCTGCAAAAATATAAGATTGACTTATTCCTTTAAATCACATTGCAGGTGGACCTAAAACACATGGATCAAAATACAGGCAGCAGCTTGGTGCACGTTGGCATAGATTTGAGTGAGTTCTATCTGTCAGTGGAATGGGACATACTCGAAGTACCAGCCACGAGGAATGAGGAGTACTATCCTTGTTGTCCGGAACCGTTTTCTGGTAAAGAATCCATCGTTTATTATCAATCTATTCTAATGTATTAATGTTTTGTTAGAAATAGTCCGTTTCGAAAGACACTGAAGGGTGCTTTCGCAAACTAGATTTAAACCAGTTGTATCAAATGATCACAGAGCAGGATACCACAAAATCATAATATAGAAATTGTAATTTATTTACCATAGGGCGCTAGTTTGCAGAACTAGCACGTGTTAGAAGTAAATATGTAGAAGCATCCTGTTGAATATTAATGAAATCCTATAATACCTTTCTCAGACGTTGGAGCTTACGAATAGACTGCAGCTAGAAAAACAGATGTTATTCTAATATCTGTTGTGTCTTGTGTGGTGTGTGTGTGTGCGTATTCTTTGGAATTCACTGTCGGCTTCTCTATTCCCTGATCATGATAATCTGGATCACTATTCCAAGTTTAGTGAATCGGTTTCTTCTACGCAAGCGTGCTCCGCTCTAGGCCGCATCATCGCTTCACATCAGGCGAGTTATGGTCAAACGCAAGCCTATTTAGTACAAAAAAAAATTAAAACCAAAATATTATATAGCAGACAATGGCGTTATAACGTTTGAAATAATAATAAATGATCTGTGTGAAAGAATATAATCAGAAAGGCTACTGGTAGGTACTGAGAAGACAAAAAATTAAAAAGACATGTTGCGGGGACCCAAACTAAATTAAGATTACCGATAAGGGTAAGGACGATGATAATGATTTAACACTTGATAATCTTCGTTCCCTTTTCAGATATAACATTCAAGCTGACGATGCGCCGAAAGACATTGTTTTACACAGTAAACCTAATCATACCCTGCGTCGGACTCACGTTCTTAACCGTACTGGTCTTCTATTTGCCGTCGGATTCCGGAGAAAAGGTAACAACAGCTTGTTTGATATTATTTTTTTGTGTGTGGTAGATGTAACGACATTCTATTTACAATTGGGGTGCATAGGGTTCCTACTTTATTCCTTCCTTTTATTTATTCTGATTTCCTTAAATTGTATGGAACTATTTGGGAGTATTCTTTTAACTTACTCTTTTTAAGAAGGGTTGTCTGTACTAAACATATCTATTTACTCAGTTTATTTTGATCTGTCGCTGCTAGAGAAAAATTCTTTAGTCATTTTAAATTTTAATATTTTATATATTCTATTGTTATTTAATCTTTTATCGCTATAACACAACAAACATTTGCTCAAACATTTGAATAACAAAAATATCCCATTAAACTGAGCTTATAATTTGAGAAAATATTGCATTAACGTTAACCTCAGGTGTAGTTTTTGTGATAATGATGACGATGTTGATTTTTGGGAGTTATATTTTAACATTTTACAAAGCAAAGCCATTATAGTTAAACACTTGTATAACCTAGACAGAATAGTGGACCAAATATTTGACGATATACTCGCCTATAAATAAAATTTCAATAGAATGTCGTTACGGTATAGCTTTCTATGTAAATGTGAATGGGATGTTTCAGGGCATGTTCATATAGCCTTCAGTCCGCAAACCATCCTTCATGACCCTCATCCATTGGTAATGGTCTTTTTTGAATCACTAGCTAGTATGTGAGTGTGTTAGCATCATCTGGATATTGTTTGTGTTTGCTATTGTCTTTCCACACCCGAGATTTTATTCATCGTTTGCTGGTCCCAAAAATATATTATATCAAAATTTCTTCTGTATAGTTTTGGAGCCCGTAATATATTTTGGATATTTTATTCCAGTTTTCCCCAACATTATTTATCCGCTCTCCTCTTGAACTTAGGGTTTGCCATGCTCCTTTGCCTTTTGAGAAGTAATTATGACTTAACTATTCCACGATGTCTCAAGCTAAAACAAAGCTCGTGTCCTTTCTTTCTGCATTTTTTGTCTTTTTCCTTGGACAAGGCCCAACAATCTCTCTTATGTATTAGTTCCCTATAAGTAAGTTTTATTACTGGACTTGTGATTGTAGATTTTATTAATAACTTCTTTCCCATTGGAAACCAAAGTAGAACCTTCCCATTACTGTCAAATCTTTCTTAACTACTCCAAGATCTCAAATGAACTTTTTAATTATCCCCAGAATAATCATTATCATTGCATGCCCCCAAATTATATCACTCATTGATTGTACAACACATTCCATGATTTGTACCTTACTCTTTTCTAAGTAAATGCTAGTGGAAAGACAATTTATAATTATTCAACTGTAATGTGATAGCTATAGTATGGATTTTCGTGCACTGATTTATATACAGGTGGAATTAATTTCTGACTAAGGTTCGTTGGAAACCCCATCGGGAGATAAGTGAAGTGGTAAGCACTGTGGCCAAACACGACAATGTGAGTGAACTATACCAATTAATTTGCCGACAGAGAATTCAACTGCAATTTTGGACGTTTTGGGCTTTTACAGACGTTCGACTTCTGCACTAATAACTGTTTTAACTGAGAGTTTTGACTAAATAGTCTTATGGACACTCGCTTCATGATTCATTATACAAATCGAGTCATCCGTCTCTACAGGCCCACGTTTAGAAGAACGAATGTCAGAACCAACATCATCACCAACCACCGTGGGGTGTCAAGGAACCTTAACATCACAAGCTAATTCCACATTTAGTGTGCAAAAAACCAAAGAATTGAACAAAATAACTCAAAAGAGACTTCTCTTCCTTAGATATCGCTCTGCATCTCCATCCTGGTGTCCCTCACTGTGTTCTTCCTTGGTCTGGCTGAGATAATTCCGCCAACATCCCTGGCAATCCCCTTGCTTGGGAAATATCTACTATTCACGATGATACTCGTCTCGCTCAGCGTATGGGTGACTGTTTGCATACTTAACGTGCATTTCAGGTAAATATTCTTTTTTTCTTTTCTCGTAGATATCGTTAAGCATCTCGATTTTGGTGTCGCTGACTGTTTTCTTCCTGTTGCTGGCTGAAATAATCCCGCCCACGTCGCTCGCTATACCTTTATTAGGGAAGTATTTGCTGTTCACCATGATTCTGGTGTCTCTGAGTGTCTGGATGACCGTTTGCGTTCTCAACGTTCATTTTAGGTGAGTAAAGAAAGTTAGTTAGCTTTCCTTCTCCCTGTTTCTACTTCTTTGAGTATCTCTGGCTATACTGTCGCTTCGTAGTGGTTGTTTGTTTTAAAAATATTGTTTAAAACACCAAGGTTAAAAGAATATCATAAAAATCTAGTGGCAGAGCATAAAACCTAATAAATAAAGATAAATCTAACTTAGCTTTGATAGTTGCTAAATAATTGTGAAGCTTATTACAACTAGTATCATCATCATCAGCCTATAGCAGTCCACTGCTGGACATAGGCCTGCTCAATCGCACGCCATTCAACTCGACTACAACTAGTATAAGAACTATGGTTCTTTATATTTTCGGGAAGAAAGTCTTTGACCAGTACCAACCCAATTAAAATCTGCAAGCTTAAATATGTACAAGTTGTTCACACAACCCTTAGCTTATTGTCTAGCAACATTATAATGGCTTGTAACTGTAGATACAGATACGCACATAATGCTAGTTGTATAATAAAGGGTAGATGCTTCAGTGTTCCTACCCTTAGAATTTAAGATATTGTAAAAATGAGAATAAACGCTAAATGGTAGAACAGCACAAGGTTTTCATGAGTCTTGGTTTCGAACAAGCTTAAGTACATTTGAAACATTTCCCCTTATTCACCATGTTTCAAGACAAGCAGGCTTCTTTCATTGCTAGAAAATAGCATTAATTGTACGAAAATCACATATATGTGGAAATTGTCGGTTCATAGATGGCCTTGCGATTATGGCAGTGCGGTGTATTGCAGCCATGTTCGCCAATTTCAGAAATGAAAATATGAGTATCTGTGGTTTCAAAGAATATATAAAGCTGTCAGCCTTAATACCTATCGCACTATTGTCTGCTGTTGCTTCTGTACAATTTCAAGAGACAATTTGGTCAATTCATGGCCTAATGATGACATGGTGTAATAATATGAAGAGGCTACTACCATGGGGCTGATCGTATCGTATCATAGATTTTTGGTTAACATCGAAATGGCTCGTGTTTTAACCACTGTTACATTTACATGGGATTCATAGACTGTCAATAGAAACTTAGGAACATCGACCAGGTGTTCGGTGAAGTTATTTAGAATAATGTTAGGTATGTCCTAGCACGTTGTATTAAAAAACTTTATGAGTGGTAAGTTAAACCGAGACTTGAAGTCTGGAGCTTACCCACTACCTAGAGTATGTAGTGGAATAGTCGGTGGTGATAACAAAGGGCCAAATTCTAATCTCTTTTGTTTTAGAAAGTAAGTTAATACATTTATTTGGCACATGCCACAAGTGCACATAGTATAAAAAAAAACAAACCAGAAAATAAAATAATGTGACACTGTGTGCCTCACGGCTGCTTGGTTCTCGCTTTTTATTAAGACATCGCGCATATTTTAGGCTATTGTAAAAAATCTCATTCATTTGGGCAGGTTAAATTGTTTACTTTTTCGACTTGTTGCAACTTTTAACGGTTTCTATTCTACCATCTATAACCAAACTAAAATATTCTATAAACTAACAAAAAACATTCAAAAAATATTCCGGTAAACGTCGTCCGCTAAATAAAGGAGAATGCATAAATCTGCAGGTTCATTGTAATAACGTCAGTTCGATAGCGGGACAAAGGCGTGAAATATGGTATGTTACACTCTAGTTTAGAGAACGCTCTTTATTGAAAGCATACGAAGGATGTAATGAGAATTTGCAAGTTGAGATATGAGAGATTTGTGTCTATGTGGTTTTGTATCGGAGGTTTTTATTTTTAATAAAGCCTGGAAGATACTTTTTGTTCTTTAATGGTTTTATCTCCACATAATCGATGAAAATTTAGCAGATAGGTAATTTTTTACAAGTCCCTAAACAAACTTTTGGGAGTTTTTGATCTCCCAGCAGACAAGCACAAAGGGGATGTGAAAAGTGGTGGAAGTACTACAAAATGAATTCAGCACAATAATCATTGGATACGAAGATACCGAGACCTAGAGCCTAAAAGGACGCTTCGATTATTTCCAGTTTTGTCTCCTTTTTTTCTTATCGACGGTTCATCCACATTATACAGTTTGGGCCCAGTAAGTGGCCACGTTTATTGCAGCGTCAGAGGCGTTTATCAAATTGTCGAGAGTGCAGTCAAATGGACACCTGGCACACACTATCAGGTGGAAAGTCTGATCCGATAGTTTTGTCCTAAAAAAACTAGATTAAACTAACCATCCTATCTCTTTCATTTAATCGTAACTACGTAACACGCTCGTATTGCCAATGCTTCATCACCGTTGTCGTAGAGACAATTTTTTAAAACTATATTTTATGAATAAATGTATTAATAATTTCGTCAAACTCCTTTGGAATGCAATAGCAAAGTGTTATGCAATTGTAGTGCAGGCATTTTAATTTGAAAGTTCAGTTATCGAAGTCATGAAACTGAGCCAGCAGCACCAAAATTCCAGCTATCACAATTTAAATTCCGAACAAAGGTGTATACCCAAGCTAGGACCATCAAATGCAAGTGAAACGGGTATGAGGGGGTCTCATACTCGTTACAATAAAAATTAACCGACTGCGTTCGTGTAATCGCACTGCTACAAATGGTTCCAACCGTACTGCGTAGTGATGTGCCAACTATTGCCGCCTATTCGAATAGAATGGGCTTCGAAGGCAACTGTTTGAATAATTTGGAACAGATTATTTGTTTTCTCTGTGAGTGGTGTACGGAATGGGAAACCTATAGAGCTGGGTACTTCTCAGAAACATAAAAGGGTGAAAATAATTTTGGAATCGT
This sequence comes from Noctua fimbriata, assembly GCA_905163415.1. Lineage (NCBI taxonomy): Eukaryota > Metazoa > Arthropoda > Insecta > Lepidoptera > Noctuidae > Noctua > Noctua fimbriata. The sequence goes on along the minus strand of LR990942.1, from coordinate 3,108,481 downwards.
TTTAGTGGAGTTGTCACTTTCGCCTAATTTTGATGCGACGTGCGGCAGGTGTGTCCCGCCCAGTCCCTTTTTTATTGGCAACAGATTGGGTTCCGAAGAACAGAATCCGGCGATGCGGTAGGCCCAGAAGAAGATGGTGTGACGATTTGGACTTTAATCAAAGGATTGGACCCAAATAGCCAAAGACAGTGAAAAATAGAAAGTGCATCATCAATTCATCATACATCAGGCTCATAATGATTTAGAGTTGTTTATTTATTTTACTCAAAGAAAGAAAAATAAGTGAATCGAACTACTAGGTGCTGAGGTATTTCTACGAACCAAGTTTATAAAAAATATTTAGGCATTTTTTATATTTTGCATTTCAGGAAATAAGGCATAATGGACCTTTATCGAGCTCTTGATTATTTTTATTTTATGAACAAAAATCTGTTTGTGTTTTTACTATATCCGACTACGGCAAAGCCAGAAGGAAGTTTTATGATACCTTAATCCGTAAAATCTATCTATCTATCCGTATAATCCGAAAAAATATATGTTTTGGACGGAGCTACCTATTTTTTAAGATGTTGAAAGCCGGAAAATGGAACCGGAACATGGCGTCCCTTGCCAATTTATATTATATATGTATACTGTCTTAGGAAGTTTAATCAAACACAACAATTTTCGAATAACCAACTTCCTACCATACAACAGTTATTCGAATTATTCGAACGGCACATCCCTATTCCAGCGCTTCGAATAAATCTTCCGTTTTCATTGTTATTTTGTCATTACAGTAATAGAACATTGTGTGTGTGATATATGGCGAGCAAGATAGCACGATAAGCTATTAGGGCTTTGAATAATTTGTGGCGCTGTATAAAATAAAGCGGTATTTCATACGGTAATTAACGAGACAATTTAACTTGGATCTTGCAGCGCTGAAAGCGATGGATTGTTAAATGATCGCTATGTAATGACCTGGTTATAGCGTATGTTATCTTGTTTAAGTACTTGTCAAGAGTAAAATTGAGGTAATTTTCAGTGATGGTTTTAGGTATGCCTTATTTTCAAACTAGCGTCCCCTTAGCCTAGTCGAAGATCCTGTAATATTCATGCTCTTAGTTAGAAAATTGTTATCAGCAAGACAACAATTTCACATTTACTTATTACTTAGTTTATTTTAAAAATAAAATGGACCGTAAAGTAATGGATCCTTTTAAAATTCCCAAGTTAATACCTCAACTAATGCTTAGTATACAATCTATCAGGCACAATCAAATTCTTAGAATAATAATAGGCTTTTTTGTTGTCATGAACCTAACATCGCTTTGGAACCCACCAGCAATAATTTAAAAATGGAATATGAATAACATACATCATAATTTAAAAAAAAAGTTAAATCCCCGTGATCATGACAATACCACGTAGTCCAAAAAAGGCACTAAAACCACCTTCCTAGGCAAAGAAGAATATCTAGTTTAGATTCCCTCACATCAATGTTACCCCATCTTCATGTCTTCAAATTCCACAATAGGTCACCATCAACCCACACAATGTCACCTTGGATGAAGAAGCTGTTCCTTCAGCTCATGCCGAAGCTCCTCATGATGAGGAGGACCAAGTACTCCCTGCCAGACTACGATGATACCTTCGTGTCTAACGGATACACCAATGAATTGGAGATGAGGTAAGATGAAAAATTAAAATATCGTTTTTTTAAATGCCGTAGGGTTTAATTAATTAATGATATTTATTTAGCAAATAGGTTTTTACAAACACCTTCAGACCAAATAAAAAACCAAGACTCTGCGAACAATACAGAAGCATGCGCAAAACTACGCCTTACTCTGTGCATACACGCTCTCACTCACACATTTACATCAAACTACAACTAAACTACGCTCAAAACTACGCTCAATAAGTGCACACATGTTTACACAACCGGCTTCACGTCACTGTTGATAGCGCTGTGTCTTCGTTTTTTAATTGGCCTGACCAAACACCTTTACTCGTAATTTTTTTTTAAATTAGATTAGGCCGCTGTTTTGTACCTGACTACTCTGAAAAGAAACAGCCGAAACAAACTCAGAGCTGTCGTCTCTTTTCATAAACTCTGGCCACACTAACGCGGATCCCGCGTTATATGCGGGACCGGGAATTTTTATACTAATTAAGAAGGCACGCTACATTTTGCGCCAGTTTCACCTCCATTCTAATTAGTTGACATAACCGATTAAGACATGCGATCGAAGTTCATCCCACATGTAGCACACGATTCACTTCAATCTAGCAACAACTTCTTCATATCTTTATCAGTTGTATTTGTATGAAATTAAGAGTTTTTCTTTTCGTAAATAGATTTCTATAATTTCTGGGAAGTTTCATCTGTTAATTCAATTTCACCTTCTATTAAATGATTTTTTATAGAAAAAAAAAACCGAATTATTTTTTCCGTTTTATTATTCCGAATTTGAATTTCCAAAATAGAATGCGTAACTAATATTTTTTAAACTTTCAAGCCCTTCCGACGAACGGCTGCAAAGACTACTAAGTAGTACTTGTAGTTCAAGGTAACAACTACCTGACAGTGATTGTGCATCCATGCATGCATGTGAACGTGGAAAGCTGCCAGCTTGCTTCCGACTTCATGAAGATTTCCATGAAATTTCCCTGCCTTTCCACGTGTGTGTACTGTGCTTTTTCCAATAAAAGTCTTATTGTAAATACCAATATAAATTCGCCGTTCTACAGCAGCTCACGACTAAGCTTCACACGTGTTTTTAGCTTCGCTTTGTAAAAAATATACAGATATCGCCCGCTGCAATACACGGCCACACTACGCACGATTACATGGTTGCCAAATAAATGAAGTGAGCAGCGTATGTGTAAAACCTCTCCATATATATCCTTCGTAGTAGTGAATGGATGACGGGCCTATACTTGTGTATAATAATCAATTTCTGAAAGTAAACTTCTCGGCAAAGGGCGTTTTGGGGAACTGCGCAATGTTATAGTTGAGCTTCTAAAAGGGCCGATTCTAAATTTAATTTGAATAAGTGAATTTTGATTTTGACTGGAGTTCTAGCGACTAAGCTAATAAAATAATATCAGAATTCAGACCCCGAACAAAACCAAGTGCATATCGTACACCCCATATAAAAGTCGATGGCCTATTAATTTGTCGATGCATCATCGCTCATACAAAGCGTTGAAATCTCTCGATCAATTGAATTCTTCGCTTTTTACTTTATATATAGTTTTATTAAAAAGATTTTCGTTTTTTTCGTCATTTTTCAGGACCTTTTCCCTTATTGAAATGCAATCTCTGTGTGCTTGTGTATCCCACTGTATTTTAATTTGTAAATATTTACTGGCGCCTAAATAATATCTGCATAAAGATTTGTTTTCCTTCATAATCTTCGTTTTGAACACACGACGCCTTTGGGTTCCGTATCCGGCACATCATGGTTGGAAGATAACTAAGAATTTAATAGGAAGTCATATAGTCACGCAGAGTTTATTTAATTTAAAAGTTCCGTGTAAAATAGAAGATAATGATTCTGTTTTTAAATTACATTTTGCGTAGTACTTCGGATATTAAGCGGTACCCTTTAATAACAATGCTGGGACCGTTAAGCGATAAATATAAAGATTTAACCCACTTTTCAACCCTATTCCCCTTGCAGGGGGAACAGGAATACTTACTAGTAAACCACATAGCTAGTACGCAAAGCAATGAGGGTGCAAAGTAATTAGCTCCTAGAAAAATACAAAATGGCGTTTATTTACTTACCGTCGCGTGTAATTTCGCTATGTTTTTTTTACATTGCACTGTTTTCCTTTGGCGTCCGAAACTCATTTTTCGTCGTTTCCTTCCTCATTTAAGTAACAAAAAGGTTTTCCGTTTTCCTCATAAATTGTATCTTCCATGATTTTTCTTGCATTTTCATGATGAATATTCAGTCTTGCAGACTTTTGAAGTCGTCGCGACTTTAAAGGTATGGTGAAAACCAAATCTGAAGAATTTTTTTTAGGATTTTGTGTATTTCGAAATGAAACGAGATATTACTTTTGGTATTTATTTAGCAGGGACAGCTTAACGGATGCGTTTGGTGATAAAGATAACGGTGATTATCGCAAATCACCAGCTCCTGAAGATGATATGCTGTCAGCTGGAGGTGCTCACCAAAGACCTTCAGGTAAGAGGATCCATCCGAAATTTTCTGATTTTTGAAGATGTGTAAACGGGCTCTTATGTTTACAAAGCCGTCAACCAAGCATTATATACAATCAAACTAAGTAACTCTACGCCAAAAATATTGCTGGGTAACGACATTTTATTTGGGTGAAAAATTACGGTTTACGGTAGGACTCAATTCAACGTTCTCAAAAGATTGTGCAGATTGATGTAGTGGCCATGGAGCTATTAAATACATAAAGTTATAACACTAAAAACTTGTATTAAAAAAAACGTATGATGAAGCTGAAACTTTGACCTCCAATATTTCCGTTCCCCGGTATATCCATAGCAAAAACATTATCATTGGGATAATGTTTTTGCTATGGATATGACAGGGAGATCAAGTGGCTTTTGGCTTCTTCGGGCTTCGTGGGTCGTCGTATTTCGGCTTGTCAGTTCAGTCTATTTCATAATATTATTATTTCCTTTATTTATTTCCTTGCTCACTAGTTACATTTTTAAATATTTATTAACAAAAACCATATAAAAAAACATTTAAAAATATAAAAAAAAATAGTAGCCCACCGGTATCGGGAACAGGGTCCGAGCTACCGGCGGTCAGGGCTCCACAGAGAAGAACCTTCTAACAATACGAGCCGTGTCTAGGAGTACCGCTTTCTGAATCAAGCCCTTGATCCAGCTGCCTAACGAGAGCCTCCTCAGGTATTGGTCGAGGCTCTTGGCAATTAAGCCATGGGCTGAGACGACTATCGGCACAATGATCGCTGAGTCCACATCCCACATGTCGACAACCTCGCGAGCCAAGTCGTAATTATTATTATTATTAAACTTATACTGTCACTTACGGAATATCTTCCGTGATTGTTCATTATTTTGAGCTCCCGATATTTCGACGCTGTTGCAAGCGCCATGATCGCGGGAGCATGATATCGGGAGCTCAAAATAATGAACAATCACGGAAGATATCCCGTAAGTGACAGTATAAGTTTAGTTGTAAACCGTGAAAGCTTAAAACAACTTACTCTCTGTAGAGAGAAGGTTTTATTGAAATTAACCCTCTTTGAGTAATAGGTTGACCTTCTGTAGTGCTGAACGTTTCTTATAGTGCTGGAAAAGTATGAAAACCGATATAATAACAAACCTAATCGTTATCTTCTGTTTTTAAACACCTCATTAGCTAGGTCATCCACAAGGTAAACTGGTTTATAACAACAGTCTTTCTCTTTCTTCCCAATAGTGACTGAATCAGAGAACATGCTGCCTCGCCACCTATCCCCAGAGGTAGCGGCTGCGCTGAAGAGTGTCCGGTTCATAGCTCAGCACATCAAGGACGCTGACAAGGACAATGAGGTTAGTGACCTTTGTGGTAACAGGGTTTTTGTAAGTAGGCTTCGCGCTCCGCCAGCGTGAAATGAGTTTTTTAAATTTTGGGTGAAGGAAATTACCATGTTGTAATTGTATCCTAAATGTTATTCGGATCTGTTTAGTCATGATCTGCCGAGCCTTTACCAAATCGGCTGTCCCAAACCAAAACCTAGCAAGAGCATCTGAGCAAATTTAATAGGAGCAGGAAAAGAAACATCTTTTGCTAAGTTAAGTCTAATTGTACAAGTTTCTTTGCTATATCGAACTAAGACGTGCACTTGCTAGGTTTGACATTTTCAAAACTCTACTTCTTATCACGATAGAAATATGGTTGTTTTTGCATTAGATGCAGCACAATTTTTTGTGTAGATTGGTTTAAAAAAACGTATTTTGCTAAAAATGTCACTTGCTAGGTTTTGATTTTGAACAACCGAAATATGTTGTGGTCGGCTGCCATTCTACCCGGATGCACATAAATACCAAATAGGATAAAAACCCTTTGGTAAGACTGGTTGTTAGATTATCTGACCTGTCTGACTGTCAAAGTTCTATAAACGAAACCTGAATCTGTTAAGCAGTTTTAACGTTACTCAAGTACATATTTCTATTCTCTACAAAGAAAAGAATATTTCCTTTTATTTGAGGAAAACAAAAATTCCTTATTAATTTCCATGAACGGTTTTAGATGTTCTACACAGACACACGTATTTAGCCACTATTAGCAGATACTAAAATAATAGTTATATTTGCGAAATGACTCCTCGATATTTTTCAGCATTTTACAAAAATAAAAAACACTGGCTGAACTCAAAGACTCAAAGGATTCCCTTTGAACAGCCATGAAAAGAAAACTTTTAAAAAGTTCCGTCTCACTCAAAGATCTTATGAGAAACGCAAACTTATTTTCTGACGACGACGAAAAATCTAAACAAAATAGTCAGCTACCTGAAATCTGAATGTATAATAAAAAAAAACACGAGGAAGTCTTAATTATCATCGGATAGTAATAAAAGAGGGACAAAAAAAAACATTTTGCTTGTATATTCAGGAGGACATTTAAATATTCATGTACTGTCGGAGTTGTAATGGTTCGGGGAACAGGAAGAGTAATGGCGGCGGTGTCGAGGTCGCAGAACTGACAGCTACCGGTGTTGCTCTTGTTATAATTACGTCAAAGCATTTGTTCATCAATTTTCTGAGGTTTTTTGTGTGGTAATTTGATTTAGAGGTGTTATTCTTTATAGTCAAAGAGATTTAAAAGACATACAGGGTGTAACAGGACCCTTCATAAAGCCGTCAACAAAGCATAATGTACGTCAAACTGAGTAACTTTACGCAAAAATGATTGCTGGGTAACTACTTTTTTTGGGGTCCTACCGTAAAACGTGATTATTCACGTTTTACGGTAGGACTCACAGTAACGCACTCAAAACATTGTGCTGATGGATGGATTGAATAGTACGGGGGTTGTGGTGGTGTTAATTGTAAAAATCTTACATTAAAAACATGTATTTAAAAAAACTTGTGAAAAAGTTGGAACTTTGACCCCCAATAACGCCTTAACTAGGAGGTTCCCAGGTATGGTCTAGAACAAAAAAGTGATCACAAAGGCGAGGAGAATAAGTGTCTTTCGCCTTCGTTAAGTGTCTTGTTAGACCCTTTGTAGAGCGGACATCGGGAATATTGTCATACAAAACTTTTGATCCCGTACATTTTCGATTTTGACACACGAATGCTACCTGACAAGTGGCCGTATGACACTAGACAGACCGACTTGTTACTAAGTAGTAACAAGTATTGGATTACGATTTTTTTTTGTGCCGTCTATCGCTCAATAATATTTGAATGTCTTTGTTTATAGTGGTCAGTATTTTAGCCGAAAGTGTTGAAGTGGTATTTTGAAATACTAGTATGTTTTTTGGGAATACCTTAGAAGAGGAAATGGGATACAGTTAAAATTACCTGCTGTATTCTTTTATGCTGCCCGTCCTGTAGCGTGCAGATATTAGAAGTTTAAGAAAGATTATGGTAGGGTCTATGAATACCAAAGATTAGCAAAGGGTGGATGATTAATGGTACGATGCACAAGGTATCAAATAATTATAGCATGCACAGAAACCCGATTTCCTTTTTCTGGCGAATTCCCACTATTTCAACATCACGAAATTCTCAAAGAAAATAACTATTACCGCACAGTTTACATCAAGCTCCATTCGTACACTTCCGTGCATCGGTTGTGTTATAAAACCGAATTACTCATAAGTTCATTGCAAGCTCGCGTGCAGTGTACACTATCGTGCACCGAAAATCGTAAACCTTACACAAAAATACGAGGGTGTAATAAAAGAATTGAGAAATGGTACCGTATGTTTGCACTGAATTGTAGTCTTTGCGAATGGCTGATAAATCGTACGTGTTGGCTAGTTATTAGGTAGCGTGCAGCTTGCAACAGATTCTCATCTCGTGCAAGGATTTTTAGTGTCTAGGTATACTGGCAAAATTGGTTCTCTCCCTCGATACACTTGTGCTTTGATTAAAGTTTGTAGATCACATTACGTTCTCTCTCGTCTTTTTGTTTTATTGTATTTTTTCAGCCTTTTATTTGTATTATTCTTTCGGGATACCTTTTCGACTCTTCCGTGGCTAATTGCTTTTCTCTGTTAATCTTCCTATGTACAATTCTTTGGATTTACTCCCAATCAAGTAAGCAGTGTAATAATAAATGAGATCTCTTTATATGATGCTCATTTATTAAGTACACAAAGGAAAGTAATAAGTGTCTTACCTGCATGAAAATGTACATTATCTAAATCCTCATACCAGGACAACAGAGAATCAAGCGGGTCGCAGCCACGCATAGTGACGCGACAATCAGTCAAAAAATTCGTCCAATTTTCATACCTCCTTCCAGCTGATCGATTTCATTGGTTCCTTGCCTCGCCTTGCTGGTTCCGTAGACGTATTAAGGCTCAATCGACAAAACGTCTCTCGTTAATTCCAATTTAAATATTCAATAGGTTTTGGATGAAGCATTAAAATTTCGTCGTTCGTTTGTTGAACATCCCTTAAATCGATGTAGGATAATTATGTATGTCTGGTTTAAGGTAACGATGTTTTGGTCTTGTTTAATCTTATTTGGGAGAGGCGTTGGATCGACTTGTTTACTTTATAAGGGAAGCTTACGATACCGGTTTCTTCAGTCTCGCTATTAGAAGTATGGCTTGGGTATGTCACGTTACACAGATACCAACGATACAGTATATCGGGCTGCTACCTATATATTTAAAACAACATGGAAACAAAAATGACATTTTTTCCGCTATAAAAAGATATACATACAGTCTGCATGTATATGGTACACAAGTTTGTTGTTACAGCGTAATAATCAGTCTTACTAATCATTTGATAACAAACATCACAGCGCAACAATCCGCATAGGTTGTATTTCCAAAGTTATGACAGTTCTAAACCTTTACAAAACCGTTAATATAATCTCGTAAGCTCCACAATTTGCCAAATGGCTCCACAAACAAATAGATCACTTAATAATAGCAATTAATTTCCTGCCACTATAACACATTTACTGTGCTAATATTGTGGATCCGTTCGAGTGAATGTGAACGAATGGTCTCGAGAGACCGGGAGTGATGAACGAATGAATGTTTTATTACCTGCGTCCTGGAGGTAACGGTGACGAAATAAGGAAATAGGGGAATAAACGAATTACGTAAACTTGTTTCGGTTGATGATGGAACAATGTAAACGAAATTAATGAAATTGGTTTAGGAGAAACACTCATTTTCGCGAGAATTTCTGTTCTACTGAATCTTTCAATGTATACATGTGTATACTCTAATTTGCTTTCGTTGGTAGAAGTAAAGTTAAAAAAAGAAACAATGAATTAAAAGACACAGGAAAAGCTGTTGTAATTAAGAATTAGGTACTCGTGTCGCATCTCTTCTTTTACGGATGGTGGCGGCACGTGTAACACAATATTATACCTACATTGAGTTATGTAATTCCGAATTCAATTTAAGGCTCTCGGATACAATCTAGCTGAAGAATACATTTTTATAAAAAATAGAAAATACAAAGAGCATCTAAAATTATATTAGTATTAGAAAGACGCAGCAAATAGTTTTTATACAAAGCGTTGATTTCTACCTTTTCACGATGAACTACTTGCATGATAGCTTGACTCCTATGCTAAGAATATAACAGCTTGTAAATACTGAAAAGTTAAATGTTTAATACAATCATTATCAGTTAATCAAGATACATTGTTTTTTTATCAATTTTCACACCATGTGCCAACGTTTTCCAGAAACAACAAATTAAAACGATGTTAAACGTCAAATGGTCGACTGCATTTAAATTCGAAATGCGCCGCCATGACAGCCTGGATGTCTCGTCAAGTGTCATAATTATGACATAAGTCGCGCTCATTTCCCCCTGTAACCCGCATGATGGGGGGCACGCTGACGTTGATCTACTGAATGGAGTTTAATTATAGGTGGGCTGTCGAATAGGTGAACGCATTTTTATGCCGTGATTATGAGAATCACGAACTCACTTGCTTTATCAACTATCAAGAGGTACTTACATGCCTTTGGTATAACACAAACTCACGCCTGTAATCAGTGGAGTGCCTAGGACTCAAAATTACCGCAAGTTATGGCAAGTCTGTCTGTATGAATTCATGGAAACCTTAAAATTTTGACGAGTTATGGGCAAGCCAAGCTTTTTGTTTGTATGAGGACCGCCACTGACTGTAATCCCTGAATGGTAAGCCTCTGCCTTACCTTTGCAAATGTGGATTACCTTTAAAGTAGGTACTTACACCTCAGTCTACCCACATTTCGCCAGTTATCTTTATGTTCCACGTTATAGCGGGTCTATTGCCATCTATAGGGCATACATTGAGATCTGTCTGCTACTAAACTAACTAACTAACTAAACTTGATAATTTTAATAAGTAACACTGCGAGGAGCTCGTAGCTAAATAATAACAGCCGCTCGGGTCGATCAGATTAAGCCGCGTTTGCGTCTGTTGGTCCGTGGGTGTGTGACCACCCATTACATACCGAGTTTTACTCCGTGCCGTTGGTCCCGGCTGTAATTTGTAGATCTTTGACTGTCGTAACAAGTCAGTGGCCCGAAAGTCCGAAAACCAGTCTTACCAAGGGGTATTGTATTATCTAGTACTAACTGGGTTGTGGAGGTTAGATAGGCAGTCGTTCCATGTAAAATACAAGTATTCAGCTGCATCCGGTTATACTGGAAGCCGACCCCAACATGTTGGGAAAAGGCTAGGTGGATGAAAAATTTTATTAAGTAAGACTGCCGACCTAGAGACCCCCAGGTCGGTAGGTTACTTACTATGACGTCTTAAAGCAGGAGTAATTCCGGTATGGGAAAGAGACAGAGATATGCAGGTCGTCTAGTGCCATTGTGCAATTACTTGGTAGGCCACCTGGGATTCAAACCCAAGGAAAAGAATACTAATAGTATTCTCATCCTTATTCCGCCCAAATAGACATAATCCTCCATTAATCTATTATCTACGAACCTACTCAACAGCTTACCGTGTGAACTTTTTCTGATATTCCCTGTGGCGTTAATTTTCCTCTAATGCAGACAAAAACTGTAACATAATGTTCAGTTTCTTATCCGAAGACGATGAAGTTGGAGCATATGTGACGTCGTTACATCTACCTGTATTTATGACGATTTATTACATCTGGGTAGAAGAATTTTCTTGTAGAAAATGATATTTTATGCGGATTATGAAACTAATACATTCCAGAGGGGAAAATCGCTTATAACGTGACATCACGCCTGTTAATCCCGATGGGTTAGGCAGAGAAATACCTAATAGTACACCCACATTTATGTTGAAGTCCCATGTAATATGGGGCGAGCCTATTGCCATCAATCGGGCACAAATCAAGACTCCGTGGCCGCTACTGAGAAATCCCTGATGGAAAAACCCAATATCACTTTGCCCGACCTGGAAATCGAACCCAGTACCTCATGCTCAGGAGTTGCGCTTGCGATCACTAGACCAACGAGGCAGTCGCTTATGTAAACTTGAGGTGTCGATTTGTTCCCAAGATTTCTGTAGTTATTAAATGTAGGCATTATGTAGAGCCAAATTTAAAATTGATTCAGTACAATATAATTAAGTATGGCAGTTGAAGACCAAATATTCTTCAAACACATATTTGTAATTAGCTAGACTTTCTTTGTCCTCTCTCAGGAGTTTCATACCCTGTAAATTCTAGTCCAGCCAGTATTGTCACATACCTGCCCCCGTAGCATGACCACCGTAGACAAGGATTTCTTTGACGGAAGAATCGACAAAATGACAGATTGTGTCGACACAATGACAGATTTCTTTGCACTACCTGACATTTTGTCGATTCTTCCGTCAAAGAAATCCTTGTCTACGGTGGTCATGCTACGGGGGCTGGGCAAACACTTTCTTCTTTCTTCTCCACATAATTATGTACTGCTGGCCAGTCCTTTCTGGAAATAAAAAAATTAAAACGATGTTAAACACCAAATAGTCGACAGCATTTAAATTCGGAATGCACCACCATGACAGCCTGGATGTCGCGTCAAGTGTCATGTCAAACACTTACTTCTCGTTACTACGTTCTTTTCCAAATTCGAAAAAGAACTATAAATTGTACATACGTTCTCGTGAGAGTCGAGTAACTGTTTATACCTATAAATAAAAAAGATGAACAAAAAAAAACCTTAAAAACAATTCCATTGCTGATAAACCAACCAAATTAATAAAGATAATGGCGTTTGGTCGCTGGTACGTCGGATCGCTCCTCTGGGACCATGGTGAGTGGTGCGAGGTCTTACGTGGCCGTAATGACTCGAATGAGGAAAATATTCTAATATCCCTCTAATATAATCTGTTGATTTTTATGCAGGTGTGTTTACGTCAAACATGGTTTCCTAGTTTAGTTTAATCGTCACTTTTAGAAAGTATGTAAAGTATGTGTTCATGTTGTGTCAGAAATCACTTCGTTTTGCTCACTGAGTAATCCTTGTCCAAGATACTTTTATCCAGTTTTACAATAACATCTTAACTAACTTAACACTAATTTTCAATCAGAGTTCTAAAGTAGTACTAAATCATTATTTTGTTGGTGCCTCAAAATGTCCATTTTTTTACAAAGCAAGCCTTGGTCTCACATCCATACCCTATGTTTTTTTGTCTATGGTTTTAATTTAATAAAAATATCGTAATATTGCATGTACGCATTTTCGAAACAGCATTATGGCGTTAAAAAAAATGCGATGCTGATGTTCTAAGCAATTTTTTAAATAAACATATTTTCTTACTAAAAGTGTAGATACATTAACAAATTATATTATTTTGTTTAATGAAAATATCAAGTTTCTGTGCTTGAGGTACTTGTGAAGGAATCGGTCCGTCGGGATGTCTGAGTAGATCGTTAAGTGCTCCCTTTAAAGTGTCGATATTATGGCTCTGAACGAAAAAAATATAAAAATTGAGGCTTTTAAGTACTTAAAAATACTGAAAGCATCGATTAATGGACAACCTTGGCATGGTGTTATTGCCAATTATTTTTATTTTCATAATACATGTTTGCACATCTTTTACACAAAACATTTTTTTCCATCACCTCTTAGACTATAAAGCTTCATGTCATTGTAGAATAAATTAATAATGATGGCAGGAAGCCGAAAAAAAAATTCAAAATCAGTTTTTCCCATCACAATTCTGAAGGCATCTTTGCCCACCCGGACAAAAAACACAATGCGAGATTTTTAAAAAGAAATCATCCTGTATTCAAAACCACCACAAAAGTCAGTAACAATAAATTATTCTCCCCACATAACACAAACCGAAAGTAAAACACAATTAGCGAATTCAAAACGCAGCGTTTTGGTAATGCCGTCGTATTATCATTGAGACGAGCATCCAATAGGGTCTAAATCTAATTACGATCTCTCATTACTGGTTACGATGGAAGAAATCAGCACATTTAAATTGCTATCGATCCTCTCCTCTCTAAGGAGCTATACTGGCATCGTCTCCTCGAAGGAGTAGATACTGGGAATGTGCTGAGATGAATTTCAAACGATTTTCTGGGGAAAGTGGCGGCTGTATTTTTTGCTCGCAAGTGTTTTCTTGATTGAGCTTTGAAATTTGTTTACTTACAGTGAAGAGTAGGGACAATTAGTAGATTCTTTGGTTTAAGTAGACTGCTACGTTATGATTCTATACGTTGATTGTGAATTCATCCATACTCAGTTATAGACCGATCGCTTTAATGAGTCCTCTGCCTTGCCCCATCAAAGGAACATTAAGCGTCCACAAAGTCCTAACGATATCCCACAGGTTATTTGCTTTTAAATTTGCTCCAAGAAGTGATCAATCTTCAGAATATTCCATTTAAATTTATACCTTCGCGAGGACTCATTAAAGCGGTCGATTATAGAAGTTAATTTGATCCAATTCATCGGTAACAGAAACTTAAAACTGACTGACTCTCATGACTCGGTATTAAGTAGGCATTTCTTTTTGGAGGAGATTGTTTGTGTAATCAAAGTTTATCTTTGATTAAGGTATACGTCTAAGAGGCCGTTATCCTGGTGTGCCTTTAACCTGGCGTATTCAGGTTTTCAAAATATTCTAAAAAGATTACTTCTAACATCGACTGCGATATCTACTTAAACAACATTTTAAAAGTATTTCATAAGTTTTATTTTACAGCCATTTTCTTGGCAACGAACAAAAATATATTTTAACTTGTTCACTGCAAATTTACTTAAACAAATCCTAAATTCAAGACGGCGCTATTTATTCTCCGCAAAATACGAAGAAATTGTCTTATTTGCGCTCCCAGAGGTACAACGTAAACTGTCTTATCTACGTCAACGTTAATAAACGTAAACACTTGAATGTAAAACAATAAAATTAGCAACACGACTTACGTCACGTAGCACATAAGTAAATTAGTGAGGCGGCAAGCTCCCCGGCTAGGCCGAGTGCCAACACCGCTATTGCCGAAAACCGAATTGTTATTCCGAACACGTTTTTACGTCTCTGAGATAACCGCACTTCATTTTTGAAACGACGATATAAATAGCACCCGGAGGCCGAATAAATTTTAAAAAGCATCTCGCTGGATTACCCCGGCGATCCATTTTTGTTCGTGAATTAATATTAGGTTTTTTTTCTGTAAATAGATATTCGTTTATTGATATTTGTTTTGCGGGTTTGTTTGAAGTTCGATGGACGGGCTGTTATTTTTATTTGAAATGACGCAACCGCGTCATTTAAAATTATTATTTTTTCGATTGATTGGAAACATTGAAATTACTCATGTCAGGTACGCTTATGCAATTTGTTATTCAATTTGTAATCTTATTAATACCCTATTAAAATGTTGAGTTTTAAAATAAATTAAACTACGACTGATTTATGATATCTTTATGACGTATCATAAAATGTGTAACTGCTATAGGTACATATAAGTCGTCTGAGCTGAATATGATTATCTCTAGTCACGGTATATTTTTATACGGTTCTAGGAATATTTCTGATTCAACATGATGTAATTGAAATGGAAAGGAGACACAGCAGGTATACTCTTAAGCCTGTTAAAATTCATAAACAACTGAAATCAACTATGTACTTCTTTTTTAAAAAGTAGGTATTCTCGTATGATTTTCTTAAGATGAAAGACAGACAGATCGAATACTTTTCACTGAGAATAGATTCTTCTATTGTTAGATCGGTAAACACCAAATAGATAACCCGCCCCAATCCTTATAATCCGAAAGGTTTCGTATCGGATGCACCCTTACATTTCACTTTTGACAACTCAACAATCATTTTCACGCATCCCTAGTATTGACCTAATAACTCTCTTCGGCTTACGGCGTCCATCGCCATCATTATTCGGCGTTCGGCCGATCGCCGAATATAGTCTATTCGTCTATTCACTTTGTTTGCCATCTGTACCCTATATTAATGGTAGTTGGTCTTATCTTCGCGGAACCGACAGGGTCTGAATGCGAAATAGGATGAAATATGTAATATTGAAGTGTTTTTGCGGTGTTTTTTCGGCCTCGGCGTTGAAACGCTGAATGTTTGGGATACTGCCTTGTTTATTTGTTGTTCGGTTTTTTCGTTTCGTGTTTTTTGAGTGAAAAAATGTTGTGAAATGGATATTTTAAAAAGCTTTCGAGCGTTACTTTGAGGCTTCCGAGAGGATACTGTATCGCGTTTAAATGCGTGTGTTTTTCTATCGGCTTCCGAAACAATTGTTTGCGCATTTTGAAGCCTACATTGCAGTTTTGTGGCATACATTAAAAAGAGATATTATTCACGGTAGCGCCTAAACTGACAAAGACTTGAAACCCGATGAGTAAGTGATAGGTACTACATATTTTATCCATTAAAACAATATCGATACCACTAAGTTCTTTCCTATTTCGAATAGAAGAATCCCCACATGCGACTTTGACACAAATCTCCTTCTAAATATTTCCAATACATTTATATATCCAGGAAAAACTGCACGTAGTTGCAAGTGCGGTTGCATATTCGCTTTAAAAGCTTGCCCATCCCAGGAGAGGCTGTGTCCCGATGTAAACATGGATGGTACCCTGAAATCCTCCGATCCTCTTCGCGGGATTTCGCTCAGTAACATACACACTGCAGTTTATGTTGTTACGTGTGCCCCGACCGACACAGATAAACAAGCAAGCTATGTAATACAGAGAAGAATGTCAGCTTGTGTGCTGAATTTTAAATATTAGTAGTGTAGTTTGTTTTTTTTGATGAGACATGCGAGGTTTGAGTGAGCTAAGGCAGTCTTTGAGCTAGTTTGTGTCTTAGGTACGTCTGATACTGCTCAATTTATGTTTAGCTGTACCTTTTCATTGAACTTTATTAAATTATTTTGTTTTGTGTGTTTATTGTTTTGTGTTGAATTGGTATGTTTAATGTATAGTGTTTATTGTATCATTTGAGCTATATTGAATTTTGTGTGTATTAATGAGTCCTTGTTACTTAAATAAATAAATGAATTATATTACAAATACGAAGGAAGTTTTCACTGAAGCACTTTACAGACGTAGGTATACAATCTATTGTTGTTTTGAAAGTCCTTAAAAAACTTATACACTTTTAATTAATCAAAACGCTACATTGTTGTCTGAAGATAGTGAAACTGTCTCTAAGGAAAGGTGTGATGTTATTAATAGTAATGTCATAACATTTTTTTTAATTTTTTTTCATGAATTTGTAAAATTGTCCTAAAGTTCGTTTTAAAAAATTGGTCAATGTGACACCACTCTTTGGATAAATAATTTAAATTGAAAACTACTTAAACGGGTTGGTCAATAATTACCTTGTCGCTACTAATCAACAATCAATCTAACTTTCAAATTGAATCGGGAAGCGTATCAATTTATTTTTTACATAGGTACAGGGGATTACTATGACGTCTTAAAGCAGGAGTAATTCCACTGTGGGAACGAGACATAGCTATACAGGTCGTCTAGCGCCATCTCTCACCAGGTCAGTCGAATCCAAAAGTTGTGTGTCACCATCGAACAATGCGGTTGCATTTGATTTGCGGGAACTATGCCAGAGAATATTGAATTTTATTTTACCTCATTTCGTACACGGTAATATGTACGCATTACGACCAATCAAGATATACAAAACCAGTCTCTCGTTGTACGGGGAATCTAAAGCGAGACCAGCCGCCGTAGCATAACCACCGTAGACAAGAATTTCTTTGACGGAAGAATGTCGATTCTTCCGTCAAAGAATGCCTTGTCTACGGTGGTCATGTAGGTTGAAATCTGTTTCCTTGCCAAATTCTATTACGATCCAATCAGCCGTTTAGTCGTGAAAAGGTAGCAAACAAACAGTTACTATCGTCTCATTTCATTTATAACAACCGGGTACCAATCTCGAATTCATGCTGCTTATGAAAACTCAATATGACCATTTGTATTTCAAATCCATAACTACTGTATTGACTTCATTTTTCAATGTAACCTATCACAAACATTTTTCATATTTCCCTGAAATACATCAAATCAGCTTTCATTACATTTCCTATGTAAAAATATTGGTTATAATTCTGCTGAATACATTTAGTCTCATATTTCTGGTGTAGGCAGCAATGCTGAATGCTGTCTGATTGAACTTAAGACGCAATTCGCTCCAGATTGATTCATTCCATTTCCATTGGAACTGACGCTAATAAGCGTTCTTTGAAAAATTGCTTCATGTCTGGAATTACCTAGGTTTTATGTAAGCAACTTGCTTTTCAAGTTTTCTGATATAATAGTACACGCCCAGCAAGAACACACGTTGCAAGAGGGGTTGGTTGGAGTTGGTGGTGGAACTTGGTGAAAAAAAAACTTTTACCACGGATGCGGTATACAGGGTGTAAACGGACCCTTCACGAAGCCGTTAACCAAGCATTCTGTACATCAAACTAAGTAAGCCTACACAAAAATTATTGGTGGGAAACGACGATTTTTTTTGGGGTGAAAAATAACATTTTACGGTAAAACTCAATGTAATGCAGTCAAAACATTGTGCTTATGGATGCATTGAATAGTAAACGAGTGATGGAGGTATTTAAAGTAAAGCTATAAATTTAAAAAAAAGTATTAAAAAAAAAAAATGTAAAAAAGTTGCAACTTTGACCCCCAATAACTCCGTAATTAGAAGGTTCCCAGGTATGGCCCCGAACAAGTGCCTTTCGGCTTCGTTAAGGATCTATTTACACCCTTTATGATTTTAGATCCATCCAGCAAAGAAACAGCTAAAGGAAACATGGAACAAAAACGTGATATTTTTTTGACAAATCTAACGAATTTACTTTCTAAATTTTCTTGCCATGAAGATATCATCATCATCTGCCTAGCCTTTTCCCAACTATGTTGGGGTCGGCTTCCAGTCTAACCGGATGCAGCTGAATACCAGTATTTTATATGGAGCGACTGCCTATCTGAACTCCACAACCACGTTGGTAAGATTGGCTGTCAGACTTTCAGGCCACTAACTCGTAACGACTGTCTAAGTGCTATGGACAAGGAATATTTACTCTAAATTAATGAAAAACAATAGAATAGAAAACGAAATTATCCACGAAATTTATAATTACTCTATAAAGTCGCATTGCGGTTTGATACATAAAGTAACTCTCGGAGCAGTATAAAAGCTTTTAACTTAGCTATCAAAAACTTACAGTACATCCATTTTGATACGAAATTCCGTATTAGGGGTCAAAGTACGTCAAATGAACCAACAACCGTATACCAAATTGCTGAGAGTGCACAGTTCTCTGGGGACACGGCGGGGTCATGGTTTCCTGCTAGATCAGTGTGCCAGTTCTTTTTATTCGTATGGCTTTAGTGTGTTAGTGCACTGTGTTGAGATCAGTGTGGATAAGGATTATTAGGACCATTAGGTGCATTGAATTGAGACTGCATTTGCAAGTAATGGTATTTGTTAGTGGGTGAACAGAAAAACAGAACTTACACAATTTTATTGCGATTATAACTATAACAAGAAAAATATATCCTCCCATCTCAGTTTTAACGCTTTAATAAAACTGCATAATAATCCATCCGCGCTACACCCCCCACTACTTGCACCATCTAACCGCTATCTACGAGGGAATGTATGAAAAATTTTCAGTGAAAAAGTCTGGTTAAAATAAATAGGTTCCCGGACAGCCGCTCTGGGCCGGTTCTATGTACTTGTATCAAGTAGACTATGTACTTTAATGGTCGGAGATGTATGTACTAGGTATTTTAAAATACATTTTCAGTGGTGGAATAGTGTTTTTTACTACCTATGGGCTTTGCGTAATACACTTGTTTTGGCACTGTCGTTCTGTTTTAGGATGCACAAAAACCTACATTGTTTTAACTAGACACAATGTAGGTTTTTAAAGGTACGTATATATCTTGGGTGGATAGGAATTTTTCAGTAGCAGAACGGAGTCTTATGTGATGCGTGTGTCTGAGGAGCTCATGGCTTAAAGGGTTAATCTTTAGGTTAAAGTGCGCTTTCCTAGTTTGGTCCGTGGATGGGTCCACCCATTACATATCGAGTTTCCTACGTGCCTCAGAAAGCACGTTAAACCGTTAGTCCTGTTTGTCATATATATATCTTTGACAGTCTTTACAGGTAGTCAGTGGCCCGAAAGTCTGACAACCAGTCATACCAAGGCTTATATAGTATTATTCAGTACTAATTGGGTTTTGGAAATCAGATAGGCAGTCGCACCATGTAAAATACTGGTTTTCAGTTGCATCCGGTAAGACTGGAAAGCGACCCAAACACAGCTCTAATGTCATGCCCGGTTGATGACAACAGGATCCCCCCCCCCCCCCTTATTGCAAAGGACTCAAACCTGATTAGAGAAATGTGGGTGTTGTCTCTTCCACATCCCCTTGCTTTTTGGGAGAATATTGTCAATAATTGTTTTGTTTTTTAATAAGCCCGTCGGATTTTCTAATCTCACAAGGAGATTTATTTATCCCTAGATTTTATTCAATAACCTGACACAGTATTAAAATATAAAAAAATAAAATGATAAAAATGACTAGAACAAGTTTGTAATAAAATTGCACACTACAAAGGGAAATAGTTACGTAAAATGTCACAGCGAATTTTCTAGACCAGAATAAAGGCTAGCGGACAGCTACACAAATTGAGATATTATCTTTATAATCAGCTTTCCGTACTTCTTTGAGTGCAAATTGTTTATCTACAAGAGTACAAACGTGTCGTATTGTATACATAATCGTTTAGGCACGGTTAATCCCGAAGGGGAAATTGTCCCTTGATACGCTTCCCCTTATTCAAGACTCAAGAGGCCTGTAACGGAAGAAAATAATGAAAAAAAAGGCAAGGAAACTCTATTTAGATGATAAGGTGTGCTCAGATGAGGCGACTTTCCTAATAATGGCGGTTGATAGCCACTTTTTGTTGCAAACAACAGAGGGTGACGTAATGAATTCGTAAGATAAATGGAGGAGGATGAATTGTTCTAGCTGCAATGATTAATATGCGCTCAGTTTGTTAGGAACTCCTTTGTTAGATATAATGTTGTGACAGACGGGTTTAGTTTCAAATAGTCAAAAGTTGTAGTCGTTTAGTAACTTTGAATGGACTTGATTTGTTACTTAGTTTTAAGAGGTCTTGATAAAATAATTTTCTCTATGAATCTGCGATGTAGATTTTATATGAATTAAATTAACAACCGCTCGGGTCAATATTTGGGTTAAGCCGCGCTTGCCTAGGTTGGTCCGTGGATGGGTGACCCATTTAATATAATAAGTCTCCTCCGTGTCTCGGCAAGCACGTTAAGCCGTTGGTCCCGGCTGTCATTTGTAGATCTTAGACAGTCGTTACAGGTAGTCAGTGGCACGAAAGTCTGACAACCAGACTTACCAAGGGGTATCGTATTACCCAGTACAAAATCAAATCAAACAGCTTATTCGCATAATATAGGTAGATAGATCTTAAATAAATGTTACATTACATAATATAACACTAAGGATCCTCATATTAACCATTTCTGGTATACGAAACATAAAATAAAAGCTTATAATAACAACGAAACCAAATGGGTGACATAACTATATTATAGGTACTATTTTTCATTTTCATTTTATACTAACTTAACTAGCTATTATTGCACTAGAATAGGAACATAACTAGGTTGTGGAGGCAGTCGCTCCATATAAAATACAGGTATTCAGCTGCATCCGGTTAGACTGGAATTCGACCCCAACATGGTTGGGAAAAGGCAGGCAGATAATGATGATGATGATGCAATTCATTGTAAATTCACAGTTTCTGATCTCTGTCCGCGTTTGAACACTACTTACAAAGGGGGTTCAATTAAATGGACGTAGTTAAGCGAAAAGGATCCAATCCACAACATGGCCAAAAAATACTATCAGCTAGTAAAAAAGACCTAACCTACGACCAACCCAAATGAATAAGTGTTGATATTCTTCATCAGTTTGATGAAAAGAAAGAAAGAAAGAAAATATATTTATTTGCCGCAGGTACATGACGTGATGCACTAAGTCAATTTTGGCCATGTTGTGGATTGGATCCTTTTCGCTTAACTACGTCCAAATGTGCTCTTTTGAGAACAAGCAAACGACGCTTGTTCACATCAAATTGCCTCTCTCAATAATTGGTCTCCACTCTCTTTGGGGAAACTTTTAAATTATAGAGGAATAGGGAATCAAAGATTACTTTGAAACTTGAAGAATTTGAATCGAGTGCCATTTTAGTTGACATTCATGATTTTGATTAATAGGCTCGAATATAATTGGAAAAACTTTCTGATTTGAGTTTATTTAATTCATAATATGGCAAGGATTTGGTTTTAATTTGAATAACTGATGTTCATCTTTCACAGCTTGATTACTTTAGTTTACGAACTGTTATTAGTTAAAAGATCTTCATTCATTGGTTTATTGAACTGACGATAAAAAAAAAATTAAGAGCGTTCATACAAAAAGTTGGCAACGTTGCAAATTGCTGTCAAATATTTACCTGTTTTAATTAATTTGGCAATATTACGGTATGAAAATAAGAAATATGGCTAACTAGTGAACTAAAGTATTGTTTTTGAATATCGTAATTTAGTTAGAACTTGAAATAGTGTAATCTCTTATACGTTAGTTGCTTTCACCAGGTAAAATAAACTTACGACTGTATGCTTCTACTGCTAAGCTTCATAATTGTATACGGACCTTTTCTTTAAAGAAATTACGTTTTGAAGAATGAGGTGACTTCAAGTAGGTGATGTTACTCAGTATTCTGATATATTATCTTTTCTAGTTCTCAAGATCAAGTTTCCCTACATTATACAAGGTGGAAGGCACACCGACGCTGAAACGGTTATCACGTATTCAATATATCATTCATCTATGTGGGACCTATTCCCCACATAGAAATTTTTCATCGGTATATTTTTTTTTATCAGCTATTCCTTACATTTTGACCAAGTGTCGCAGTATTGTAGGAAACAGCTTAAATTATTAGACATATTATTGTACTACACTTAGTACATTATTCTGAACACAAAGAAAAATTTGTCGGTTACAAAAAAAACAACGGCAGAAGTACAATATATGTAGTGATATGTAATGTACTGCTACACCGACGCTAAACCGGTTACCGCGAATACGTGGTAACCGGTTTAGCGTCGGTGTATGTATTACCGTCGGTGTCCTTTCTACCCTGTATTATATAATTGCCTCAGACCCGCAACTGTTGAGATGAGATTCCGGATTATTGATCGCCGTGTCGTGAAAAGTTATGGAGTTTTACGCCTCCTGTAATGTAGGAGACCTGCGGGTAATTGCGTAACACACTCGTAATCCTTTAATTTTGACAGCTCAGCGACATTCATTGCGTTATTTATGTTTTCGATCTGACGAGTTTTTTAAACACATGAAGAATTAAGAATTTCTTTAAAAATTCTTCGGTTTGTAATTGAAAGTGGATTTCTGTAACAGAACAACATAATGCCATACGATTAAACGACAATTTCCCACTGCTGAGACATAAATGCCTCCTCTATATAAGAGGGCCAGCCGAAAGTCTGACAATCAGTTTTACCAAGGGGTAACGTATTACCCAATACTAATTGGGATGTGGAGATCAGATAGGCAGTCGCTACATGTAAAATACTGCTATACAGCAGCATTCGGTTAGACTGGAAGCCGACCCCAACAGAGTTGGGAAAAGGCTAGGCAGATGATGATGTAAGAGGGCAGGCCAAAATCCATCACGCGAGTTGTTGGATATCTAAATCCAATGTGAAGTTATATTATGGTGTGTTTATAGTGTTTTCCTTTGTCCCCAGGTCGTGGAAGACTGGAAGTTCATGTCCATGGTCCTGGATCGCTTCTTCCTCTGGCTGTTCACCATCGCTTGCTTCGTGGGCACCTTCGGCATCATTTTCCAGTCGCCCTCGCTCTATGATACCAGGGTACCAGTAGACCAGCAGATCTCTTCCATTCCTAGTAAGAAGAATAACTTCTACTACCCTAAGAATATTGAGACTATTGGTATTATTAGCTAGATAATTTATTTTAATGTTTTTATTGATTTTAACCATTACTGTTACCAAACCTGGATAGTTAAAAGCTATGCAAGTTCAAACGTTATTTTTAAAGCTATGCAAGTTCAAACGTTATTTTTAAAGCTATGCAAGTTCAAACGTTATTTTTAAAGCTGTGCAAGTTCAAACGTTATTCTAAATATTGATCTAAGCGCTTTGAAAGCGTTTTATGTTTCTATAATGACTTTCTACGTAATTGCTAATTCTTTTTCGTCTTTACCATCAACCTTATCATTATATACAGAGTTTCCTCCGCACCTCGGAAAGCACGTTAAGCCGTTGGTCCCGGCTGTCATTTGTAGATCTTTAACAGTCGTACAGGTCAGTGACCCGAAACACTAACATCCAGTGTTACCAGGATTTATCGTATTACCTAGTACTAACAGGGTTGTGGAGATCAGATAGGCAGCTCCATTTAAAATACTGGTATTCAGTTGCAACCGATCAGACTGTAAGCCGACCAACATAGTACGGGAAAAGGCTATGCAGATGATAATTCTAGACAAATAAATAGTTTTTCTTGCTTTCCCTGTGTGTACTAATAGAAAATAAATTTGTCTAGGCCCTCTGGTGAATTGTACGTTTCAAAACAGTTAATTATGTCAATATAAGTATTCTTTACTTCAATGTTCCCGATACGTCCTACGAATACTTAAGTTTCCAAGTTCGTTGACATTAGATATTGATATTTCTACGAACATTCGCGGTTTGACTCCTGTTGACACCCGCTGAAATTATTCTAGGATTTTTTCTACACGAAAACATTCCCGGAATTTTAATATTACATCGGAACATGACACGTGTTAGGTTATTACATTTCACTCGTGTTACGTTAAATTTTTGTGAGATGTAGTAGGTACCTTAAATTGAAGGTTATGCTTCGATATATTTTATCAATTTGGTATTGGCAAAGATCGGAATAGGTCGAGTGTACAGGGTGTAAGTGACAGCCTTCCGCAGACTGACAGGGAGAATATAATAGTACGGTCATCCTAATATGATATACTGATATATCATATTAGGATGACCGTACAAGAAATTATTTCAGGAACGTTATGGGACGGAATTATGGAATCAAATAAATTTAATGTCTTTTTTTAACTCTCCCGCAATGTGTCGTTATCGTGGCAAAACGCACGAAGCGAACGGCAAGCGCGACGACGAGTTAACGACTAAAATTCCGGTGGAATATGATTCAAAGTAAGGAGCTGAAAGCACCCTGTCAGTTTGAGAAGGGCTGTCCCTTACACCCTGTTTATTTAGCTATAAACTTGAAGGAAGTTAGTAACAAATGGATAGTATCATCCGTTGGCTAAACAGTTTGTCACGGAACTTAATAATTTTCCGGAATTTTAGAGGGAGGCAACATGTGTATACTTGTCCACATTTTTCTTGAAGTTTGGACGAAAATATCGTCTTCATATTCCAATCTCTGGCATTAATAATGTCATACATTATAAAAGTTGAACATAACACAAGCAAATTATCAATCACTTAGCAGGGTTTTAGGTTAAATCCTTTGCTCTAGTTATAAGTAAAGTATATATTTCCTTATTTTTCCCATTTGGCAGACAAATCATGCCATATTATTATTTGTTTACAAAATAAGAATTGTAAGGAGACATGCGCTGTGTTTTCTAAAACATCTAAAAGACGTGTAATAATAATTTAATTATATTGCTCACTATAATTATTTTTTCCTTTATTCATCTCTATCATACTTATTTTAAATATTTTTAAACAATTCTTAAAAAAAACCATAAACCATAAACCATATAAAAAAACATTAAAAAATATAAAAAATAGTGGTCCGCCGGTAGCGGGAGCAGGGTCCAAGCTACCGGTCGTTAGGGCTCCAGAGACAGGAACCTCCTCACAATACGAGCCGTATCGAGGAGTACTGCCTTCTGAATCAGGCCCTTGATCCAACCGCCTAAGGAGAGCCTCGAAAGATGGTCGTCGAGGCTCTTGGCTATAAGGCCATTGGCCGTCACGACGATCGGCACAATGATAGCCGAGTTCATATTCCACATGTTGACAACCTCGTGTGCCAAGTCGAGTTATTTTATTTGTTTCTCTTTCTCAGCTTTCACGAGGTTCTCGTCATGCGGGATGGTAACATCGACTATCATTACGCGGCGCGCTGATCGATCTATCACTACTATGTCAGGCTTATTGGCGACAATAGTCCTGTCAGTAATGTTAGACTGATCCCAGTACAGCGTGACATGGTCTTTCTCGAGAACTGGGTCGGGCACATACTTGTAGTACGGTACCTCAGATTCCACAAGTTTATATTTCAAGGCAAGTTGCTGGTGAATTATCCTGGCTACTTGGTTGTGCCTGTGCAAGTACTCGCCGTTAGCCAGACGAGAACAACCAGAAATAATATGTCTGATGGACTCACCCGGACGGTGGCATGCCCGACACACGTCAACCGTCCCGTCCTTCATAATATATTTCCGGTAGTTGTTCGTCAACATAACTTCGTCCATAATCGCACAGACAAAACCTTCAGTTTCTCCAAAGAGGTCGCCGAAACGTAACCAGGACACGGACGCTAGAAAATCTACATCGGGCCCATGAAGAGCCCGGTAGAAGCGCCCGTGAAGCTCCTTGCCTTGCCATACTTCCTTGCGGTCATCGGTAGTAACTACTACAGGTTTGCGCCAGTTCTCTTTAGCCATGGACAGCGGGGTGAGTCCCTTGTCCACTGCGACCACATCTCGGTGCATACCCACCTCGACTTTAAAAAAATATTCTCTGAGACTGCTCATCTCGCGGTTGTGAAGGGACTTCGCGATTAAAAACCCTCGACCCCCGCACTTCCGCGGGATGTACAGCCTCATCACTGATGATCGTGGGTGATGCATCCGGTTTGCGGTAAGCAGTGTACGAACTCTCCTATCCAGGGCATCGAGTTCGGTCTGAGTCCATTTGAGTACGCCGAAAGAGTACATTAAAACCGGCATGACCCAACCGTTGAAGGCGCGCACCTTGTTTCCGCCTGAAAGAAGGCTATGTAATACCTTGTTCAGGCGTCCAAAGAAGCGCTCCTTCAGATTGCTTCATGTCAGTTACGTTAATGCCTAACGCTTCCGACATACCTAAATACTTATAGCTTTCGGATGAGGAGAGGGATCTCAGGTGTATGGAATCCGAGAGCTGAATTCCCTCGGATTCCATAATCTCCCCTCGCTTTACATACATGACTGCACATTTGTCCACACCAAATTCCATCCTGATGGCGCTACTGAAAGTTTCAGTTACTTTCAGTAGCTCCATCAGTCGCAATTTGTTGGGGGCAAAGAATTTCAGATCATCCATGTAAAGAAGGTGAGATATGACCTGACCATCTCTCCTCAACCGGTAGCCTAGACCTGAATCCTCCAGCAATGTGCTCAGAGGATTCAGGGCTAGACAGAACCAAAGTGGGCTCAGACTGTCGCCCTGGAATATTCCCCGTTTAATCCATACAGGTTCATCGTTCCCCTGGATCTGTCGACATCCTGGATATCGAAGGACCGTCCTCCATTGCCCCATACACGACTCAAGGAAGGCGCGTAAAGTTGCATCTATCTTGTACAACTCCAGCACCCTCATGAGCCATGTATGTTGCACCGAGTCGTAGGCCTTCTTATAATCTATCCAGCATGTAGACAGATCCTTGCGGGATCGACGAACCTGTTGGCTAATGGCCATGTCGATGAGGAATAGCTCCTTAGTGCCGCGGGACCCATTCCTACATCCATTTTGAGAGGCAGACATAATGGAGTTTTTGTCAATGTGTGTATTAATTTTAGCTCCCAAAATGGATGTACGAAGTTTATAGACCGTAGACAAACACGTGATCGGTCTATAATTTTTGGGTTCCGCGAGACTACCTGACTCATGGAGCAGGTGGGTAACGCCTGTTGTTAAAAACTGCGGTAAGGACCCAGACTCTAAGGATGACTGGAATTGGGATGCCAGGCAAGTGTGTGAACTACTAAGCCATTTGAGCCAAAAGTTGTGCAGTCCGGTGCCGGTGACTTCCAGTTCGGTAACGGACGAACTGCTCTGGCTATATCTAAAGGTGTTATCAAAATTGGCTCCATTTCTGGGATAGGTTCGCACACTCGTTCGACATCACGCATCCAGTCAGCCTCAGTATGACAGACGGGCACCGACCAGATGCTGCGCCAGAAAGAACTCGTGGTAGCATCATCCGGGCGGCACACGTTCGTCATATTTAGCTCGGGTCGCTCCCAAGCTCTGTATACCCACCTCTCATCGCTCTGGAACATGCGATTCTGTGAGTACCGATCAACCCACCGCTTATACCTCCGAATACGGTTCGCCCATGCATAAACTTTCTGCTTCAGGAAGTCGATGCGTTCTGTGACACGGGACATGTATTCTTGAGGACTGATTCCAGTCCCCGAGAATGCCCGTCTCACAAAGCGCATTACACGTGGTCGTGTATTACGCTCCCTGAAGCAGTATAGTTTGCCGATGAGTACCCTGGCCTCGTCGATGCGGCGCTCGATCCTGCGCTGCCAGGCTGGTACGGCTGGTTTTGGTCGAGTAGCTACGTCACAATTTGGGAACTTGACGTTAGCTAAACGACATGCCGCAACAGCCCCACAGTACAGGATCGAGTGTGTATCAACGAGGTTCTCGCTACTCTCGAATATATTCTTGAGTTGCGAGTCCAAGGCACACACCAGCGCCCTATTTTTATTATGCATGGGTAACTGTGGTAATCGGGGCCTTTTTTTTTTTTTAGGATGGGAAATCATCAAATGACCCCCCCCGCTCTGGGTGGAGCGGAAGGGAGTGTCAGACTTGTACTGACTAAAACCCATCCATGTTCCTTCTTTGCCCTTTGTGTTCCAGGGCCGCGGTATCTCTTTTGAACAGTCCCGCAGCCCTGGCAGGCATCGGCCCGTGCGGACCCCTACGTGGTTGCTGACATCTCTTTGAGGCGCGCGTGGAACACGAACGCGCCGTCGACACGGCCTGTCGTCATAATACGGCCGGACGGCGAGCTAGCCCATAACTCGCCGTCCACAGGCCCGCGCCTACGGTGGCCGGGGGCCACCACGTGACCCCCGACGCCTAGGGCGTCTCCCGCGGCGGCTGGGACGTGAGGCTCTTTCCCTCTCACGTTCCGCCACCTCCTTCATTAGCATGACTGCTTCGCAGAAGGAGGTGACGGCTTCCCATTCCCTCTCGCTCCGGACCATGGCTTGAACCAGGGCCGGGCGCGAGAGGTCGCAGCCGCCAATCGCCTCTACGAGGACACGGCGCTGCTCCGCCCAAGCGGGGCAGGCCTCCACAGTGTGCTGCACCGTTTCCTCACGCCCGATTCGGTGCAGGAACCTCCCGAAACAACCGTGTCCGGTGAGGACCTGCGTCAGGCGGAAGGTCAGGGCGCCGTGGCGCCTCTCTAGCCACTCCTCAAAGAGGAGACTTATCGCCACTATGGTGGCGTGCCCTGCACGGGGTTGCGACAGTCGCTCTCTCCATGTCACCATGAGATCGCGCCGGAGGTCTGTCCGCTGAGCGGCGATTTGCCGCGGCAGTGGAGTTTCCCCCCGACGTAGTGCCTCCGCGCGCCATTCGTGAAGACACGCGAGGACTATCGCCTCCAGATCCCATGGCGGCAATCCGGCAAGGAGGCTAGCCGCCTCACCGGAGATTGTGCGGTACCCCCGGACTAGCCTTAGGGCTATCCCCTTTTGGGGCGCGTTCAGGTAGCGGGCGGCTTGCCGCCTCAGAGAACGCGCCCACACCGGGGCCCCGTAAAGGGCCATGGACCGCACGACCCCCGCGTAGAGCCTCCGGCAGGAGGCGTTTGGACCCCCCAGGTTGGGCAGGAGGCGTTTGGACCCCCCAGGTTGGGCAGGAGCCGCTTGAAGGCAGCCCCGGTCCGTTCCAGTTTGGGGGCCAAACGTCGAAAATGCTCCACGAAGTTCCACCGGCTATCGAGGACGAGTCCCAGGTACTTCAGCGTCGACCCGACGCCGATGGAAACCCCTCCTGCCGTCAGTAGGGATCCCGACGGTGGCGCATTCCGAGGCCCATGAAAACACATGGCCTCGGACTTGTGCAATGCCACCTCGAGACCCAATTGCCGGATCCTCTCCACGACTATCGCAACCCCGCGTGTCATGTTTGGTAATCGGGGCCTAAGTTCGGTAGGAGTGGATCGATATTCACGAAGCGCATCTTCCAGAGCGCTCCTCAATCGGTCGTTGCACTGGCTACTTACCACAGCAACCCTATCATCTTCCTCTACAACAGCTGGGTTGAACCGCGGCGGGGTTGCGTCAACAACTGACGCTTGCACCGCGGTTTGTGCCGGAGTTAAAACGATACGGTTGCTCAGTACCTCTGAGCGCAGCCTACCAAGTACGGCGTCGTCCAACATGTGATTGCGTTGGATGACCCGCACCTGATCCGACAGTCGTTGGGCCGAAACGTTGACGGTTGGTTCAAGTACCTGGAACAGAGACAGCATCCCAACACGGTACGCAGTGAGGTTAGTTCCCCCCTCTGTAGACCCTTAGTATGCGCGCATGACGTTCTCTTTAATGGAATGTGTCCATCTCATGTGCTGCACACAACCACCGGCAGCGGGGACCCGGCTCGGGGCCAGATGGCCCCTAAGTCCCAAGCTTCTCGGTGGCCGGCTTCTCCCCTGCCGACGTACAGGTGTTGGCGACGTCGGCGGAGAGAAATACTCGTCGCTCGAGCTCGGCGCAACTGCCACTGCCGGTGTCACAGCACTCACGATGGGGTTGGATTCCGGCGGCGGCGAGGCGGAGCTGAGCGACGGGTCCGGAGGTGGTAGGCGTGCGCGTCGGTAGGCAGCTCTCGTAATCATCATGGTCATTTTCAACAAATCATTCTCAAATTATTTTAAATTTTTCACATTGACGGCGTTGGCACACGTCATTGTTGATGGTCGTGGTCGATTTTTTTAGTTTTTCATTTTTTGGTCTTCAATCTGCTTTTATTAAAATTTTCTAATATTTGTGTAGTTTTAAATGTATATTAAAAGAATTATTGTAAATATGTTTGTATCAAAACCAATATTTGTATTAAAATAAGAATGATGAACATTTGACCTATGCTTGACGTACGGGGTTGCCAGTTTGGCAGACAAATCATGCCATATTATTATTTGTTTACAAAATAAGAATTGTAAGGAGACATGCGCTGTGTTTTCTAAGACATCTAAAAGACGTGTAATAATAATTTAATTATATTGCTCACTATAATTATTTTATTGTTATGATCTTATTATATTTTGTTCTTAATAGAATGTTAATTAGTCCAATTTAAATACAAATATGTAAATGTTATGTTTACGTGAAATAAGTAGCACAATTAATTACGGATTTCCACTTAAAAAAAAAGCTTTTAAATGTCTATATCATAGAGCTGACTAAACATTTTTTTAAATCGTTTTTACGTAGTAAGTTTTACGAAAATAGAAATAGATGACAAATAATATTAAATGGAATACATATTATAATAACACAATACAGTGTTGATTAAAAACTACTATTTTGGGTATACACGTTACTATTACAGTATATTAAAATTATCTTTTGACACTCTTTTTATAAAATTGATTTAAATCAGAGTAAGTAAATTAGCCTATTGAAATAATAGCAAAAAATATAATAATCCGAGTTTTATACTTTTATTTTGGTGTGCGTGTACCTACAGTTATAGACAAAATAAATACCTTACATTAGATAGTATTAAAATGTAGGTATAAATACGAAATCATGTATTATAACAATGTTATGTAAATGCTGACAGTAAGATCTCGTAATACTTATAATAATAATAATATAATAATAATATATCATTTATTTCAGGTAACAAAGACCCATAACATATATACCTTATAGACTATCATACATACTTTATAAAAACAAGAAATACAAACTATTGTACACGAAGTGACGGTGTCGTGTTGCACTGCGTGGTGTCGCGTAGCCTACCGCGGAAACGCCGATATATGACACCCTTCGGCCAAAACTCTTCCTTGAGGAAGGTCTCAATATGATGAGTCGGAACTCGCACCATAAACGACTTGAAATTCGTGTTGTGGTGCGACTCCAACTTCTCAACCCTCAAGGTCCAGTTGGTCTTCGCCCGGACATACTCTACGACCTCCTCAACCTTCGTGGTGTGATGTAGCCGGGATACAAATATAGTTAAACTAAAACATATTAATCAATGATTAGATAAATATTGGTGGAGAATAAATACTGTACAAAGTTATTAATACATTAATTGATAATTTTGTTGGTTTATATATTGTTATATTTAGAGGAAAAGATTTTCAGTAAGATTTTGTGAAATTAATTTTAACATTTGGACATCCAAATTGATCATGTATGGGTTCCGTTTTTTTCTTTAGACTTAAACCTTGAAATTGACCTTTGTTAATCATAACATAATCAAATAAGATGAGTTCAGGAATAAATAAAATAGTATTTTAATTTTAAGAATCAATATGAAGTCGGATAATTAGGAATATTGCATTCCTAATTATCCGACTTCATATCATCATCATCATCATCATCATTTCAGCCAAAAGACGTCCACTGCTGGACATAGGCCTCCCCCAAGAGTCGCTACATTGATCGGTCCCGTGCGACGTGTGGAATGCAATATGGCGCAAGCTTATGTGAAAATGAAAATTATTACCTATTTAAATACTCACTTTGTAAACTATGAGGAATTTTAACAATAAGTAACTAATGTATAAGTAATTAAATAAAATAAATTTTTAAAGGCTGTGAATGATAAGTTTTAAATTTTATAAACTGACAAGTTTAATAACTATAGTTCAATATGTACTGTATTGTTATTAACATAAAGTTTAGAGCCTAATAAAGAATTATGATGATATCCAGCTGTTTTATTCATCTCTTTTAATTATTTGATCGATTATCTTGTTCTGTAGAACACCTGACCTGACCTTCGTAGTGTCATGTTTTCGGGCGACGCCATTCCAGCTTCCAGCACATCATCTTAAGTCAGACTAGATATAAACTAACTATACAGGGTGTAAACGGACCCTTTACGAAACCGTCAGCCAAGCATTATGTACATCAAACTAAGTAACTTAACCCAAAAATTATTGCTAGGAAACACTTTTTTTTTTGGGGTGAAGAGTCACGTTTTACGGTATTTAAAAAAAAACTTGTGAAAAAGTTGGAACTTTGACCCCCAATATCTCCGTAACTAGAAGGTTCCCAGGTATGGTCTAGAACAAAAAAATGATCGCAAAGACAGTGACAAGTATTTTTCGGCTTCGTTAAGGGTCTTGTTACACCCTTTATACATCATTTCTATTAAAAATTATGAAATAAACTAAAATAAATGATGACTGATAACAAACTATAAAAGGGCATCAAAAAACTCCTCAACTGTCAGCTGGTAATGTGCCCAAGAGACTGGCGGCGTTGCTACGTTGTTTGGCAACAATTAGCCTCTGGCCAAGGTAAAAGCCAGCCAGCAAGATATTAATCTCTATTATAATTTATATAATATCATATATATGTAGATATATATATATACAACACTAGTTTTAGTATATGTGAAACACGTGTCTAGTATTTTTATGTAAAGAATCTATATACAGAATTTCAAAACTGTATCAATAAAAATCACAAAGTTATAAGCTTGTTCCGTTACCTGGTTGTCCTCACAAAAACGTGGTCACCACGCAGCCCGCTCGCGCGCGTGCCTCCAGCATCGTCTTGAGCTCATAGATAATAATAATTTGGCAGTAGGTACCTAAATGATTGCGATAGGTACTTAATGTCGCTCGGTATCCAACATGTAACTTTTTTAAATATTTTTGGGACAAAATATAACATGGTTTAAAAATGTTTGGAATCGATTCAGTTACTTATTCTGAACAAACTATATTCAGGTTTCGCATATACTAAAAATAATGTTGTATAATATCCAGCAAGATAATAATATCTTGTATTATTTTTGTTTTATATTGTGTGCACTTGTGGCATGTGCCAAATAAATGTATTTTCGTTCTTTCTTTCTTTCTTACCTTGCCCAATGTTAAGCCGATAGCAATAATATTCGCCGTGATTACTGGCTGTGACAAACGACTGAAACATACAGGCAGACTTGAAATCTTGCTGGCACGGAACTCTTAAATCACGACATTATGACTTAGAACGGATTTCACTAATAAAACTAAACCCGATCAGTACGTCTGGACCGCGTTCCAGAGCTGTCAGTGCCAAAGTTCCACAACAATGATGTCATGGACAGCTCCTGAACCTGGTTAAGATACTAATTGCGTTCTTGTCGTTTTCTTTTTGATTTTTGACGGCACGGTTTGCGCAGTGGCTGAACGTTTGGCTGCTGCACTGCGTATCGCGGGTTCGATCCTCGCACGGAAAAAAAAATTGTATGGCCTACAGGTAGTTGTTCCGGGTCTGGCTGTTGTAAAAGCACCCACGATACAGAAGAAATTCCGAAAGTGGCGCAACGTTAAAAAAAACGCCTTTAAAGATAACAATTACTAAGAGCTGGTAAGATATTCAATACATAAAAGTACCAGAAACAAAACACAAACGCTTGGTTCTAAATTCGTTTATTGCGAGTGCGGGAACTGAACAAGCCTTGTTATGTAGT
Organism: Noctua fimbriata; assembly: GCA_905163415.1. NCBI lineage: Eukaryota > Metazoa > Arthropoda > Insecta > Lepidoptera > Noctuidae > Noctua > Noctua fimbriata. Next base: position 3,074,068 of record LR990942.1, on the reverse strand, counting down.
CGAACAAGCTGGTGGGGCACTCGTCCACGTACTTGTCACAGTCGCCGCGGTGACCATCCGCTTCTGCCTCGTAGTACTCGTCTTCTAGACCTTCTTCCTTCGATGATGAGGGCCTGGGAGGAGTGAAGAGATTGGTGTTCAGAAACTTTAATGGTAAGTCTTGAATTAGAACTTAGATTATCAAAAAATTCAGAATTTAGACGTTAGAGTGGAGACGTCCACAAGGACTGAAACTGTCAACTGTCATTTTTGAAGCTTGGCCGCTTAACAGTGTAATCCAACTTTAACATTGAAACTGGAACACCCGTCTCCTCTATGTGAGAAGATGGCTGTAATTCACCGCCCGGGTCAAAGTGTACATTAGCGGAATCTGGGTAGGTAATCTCTATTGGGTGCATGCCCAGAAAAACCGGTGATGGCAAGAAAAGTAAGTATGTATGAGCACGTAACGAGTAGGGAAAAAACGATTATATCTAGTGAATAGGTAGGTTAATATCATGCAGATCATTGTAGTTGAAAATTAGTTCAGCGTAGCAAAGCATGGAGTAGAGATGGCTGGCATTGCAGCATCGAGGCTAACGCTCAACAGTTACTTGTACGCATGACGACCAATCAAGCTATGCAAAACCAGTATAATCGGATCTCTCATTGCACGGAAAATTTATATAAAGCGAGGTCATTAATATACTACGGTTAGGCTACGCACGTGTGTTAAGCTTCGTGTTGTAAGAAAATGTATGTGATTGTTACCACTGCAAAACACGGACACGCTATGCATGAAATGACGTAATTAGTACATGCGTGGATTGCTCGAATAAGGCGCGCACATAGCTGAACGCTGTCAACGCTATGCACGCTGTGCACGCGGTACACGCTATACACGAACTATGCCGCGGTGGGCCATGCACACTACGTTGTGGGTGTGTAGCGTGTACTGCTGTGGAAACGTAGACCTACGTTGTCAAACAAATGAATCCACGCAGCAAAAATGCGCCGTGCACAGCGTGCACCGCGGTAGGTTTGCCCCTTAAAGGACATATTGACACAGACATTTACCAAGGATTCAGTAGAATCATGATTATAGATTCCCAGCGTTGTGTACTGAATGTTCTAAATCCAAGACAAAGCATTTCGTAACGATGTCCCTTACAACTTGTACTAATACTCCTTGTTTCCGCATGATTGCGTTAAAAGAAACAGAAAAGAACATCGTTTTTCCCGAATCTATCCATCCGTGATAATTTGATTTTTGATTTATTCAAATCACATAATTTCTGAGCGAGACACTTAGGTATATTTGTACGAACAGAATTGTGTTAATATTATCATTTACGCAGGAGTTCCTTTTGTCCATTCCTTTTATGAATTATGAATTAAATGGACGAGAATTCGGAATTATGTGTTTGTGTTTACAAATGGCTAATTCCTTATTATTTTTTTTTGCTGACATTGCGGTGTTTATGTTTTTATTAGTCATACATTAAATACAGTAGATTTTGCGCTCTAAGGTTGCTGCGCTGCGTGTCGCAGCTTCGATCCCCCCGCACGGAACAAATATTTGTATGACCTACAGGTAAGCAGGGAAGCGCAGGCAGGATAGGCACCACGATACAGGAGAAATTCCTAGTGTAAAACAAAGTTTTTTTTTAAAGAAAAAATTAAGGTAAACTTAACCATAAAACAAGTGACGATCGGTGACTAAGAAAGTGTCATCATCATCTTCCTTCCCTTGTCCTACATTATGTTAGGTACTTGGGATGGCCGCGACACATTAACATCATTTTCTACCATATCGTTCCGCACACAATCTATCCATCATTTCTTTGGTCTTCCTCTTCTTCTCCAGCCATCAACATTATTTTCACCACTATTTTAGAAGAAAGTGCCGAAACGGTTTTTGGTGAACTTACGTGAATATGATGTGCATGATGTGTCCAAGTATACCGTTGTGGTGCAGCGGAGTCTCGGCTGCTTCGCAAATGTTACGCAGCATACACTCTCTGCCTTTCATGCCGTATCTAGAATTTACAGTTCACAGGTTACACAACCAGTTCTACGGTTACAGCCTAAACGTAAAAGAAATGAAACAGGAGCAAGAAATGCTCCGTAAGAAGAAAGATTAAATTGAACTATTATACAACATTAGTTTTAGTATATGCAAAACCTGAAACACGTGTCTAGTATTTTTATGTAAAGATTCTATTTACAAAATTTCAAAACTGTGTCATGAAAAATCACAAAGTTATAAGCCACGTGGCGCGCCCGCACGCGCGCCTCTAGCGTCGTCTTGAGCTCATTTATAATAATAATTTGGCAGTAGGTACCTAAATGATTGCGATAGGTACTTAGTGTCGCTCGGTGTCCAACTTGTAGCCTTTTTAAAATATTTTTAGGACAAAATAGAAGACGGTTTAAAAACTATTGGAATCGATTCAGTTACTTATTCTGAACAAACTATATTCAGGTTTCGTATATACTAAAAATAATGTTGTATACTCATTCTCTAGGTTGGTCTAGTGGTCGCAAGTGGAACTGCTGAGTATGAGGTCCTGGGTTCGATTCCGGGCCGGGCAAAGTCTTATTGGGTTTTTCATCAGGAATTTCAGTAGCAGCCACGGAATCTGGATCTGTGCCCGGTTGATGGCAACATACTCGCCCGCTAATACATGGGACTTCAACATAACTGGCGAAATGTGGGTGTACACTTTTGCCTAACCCATCGCGGATTACAAGGCGTGATGTTATGTTATGTATACTTACTCCTGAAATCGATTCTCCAACACGGTGTATGTCAATTCTCTTGATATACTACGACTTTGTCTCGATGTTACAACCTGGAATTAATTGAATTCAAGTGAGTACACATAGATAGTCTAGAAAAATCAATAAGTGAAAGATAATCAGCTATTCTCAAATCATACCGGTTTAGACTGGTCCTTGGTCTGACTAAGATATTTCTTTTTATAGCCTTATTTTAGAAAAGGAATGAAAGGCATTTGCATGTGATAGAGGTGAGAATGCTAAGGAGAATGTGTGGTGTTACGCTAATGGATAAAATAAGAAATTACTACACAAGACGAAGTCTGAAAGTGGCGCCGGTAACTTTAAAGTTGTGTGGTTTGGTATGGGCTTATGATGCAGAGGAATGAGAAATATTTCTTGAGGAAACTTTTGTGTATCAATATCGATATGTATAAGAGTAGAGAGAGATCAACGAAACGATAGATGCACTATGTGAAGGATGATATGGCAAGAAAAGAGGTGTCTTATGAGATGTCGAGTAATAGACAAGTATGGAAGAAGAAGACATGCTGCACTGACCCCAAATAAATTGGGATAAGGGCGGGAAAATGATGAGGCTGATTTTATAAATTATTAAATTCTTATGCCATGGATTAGAAAACTATGTAGTAAGGTTGAGTCAGAGCATATGTTACGGCTAATAACCGAAGTGCGGCTCCACCTAATTCTAGCCGGCTAAACCTAGGTGCGGCCGGTAATAGGCCGCAACAGGCCGCCGTAGCCGTACTTCGGCTTTTAGCCGTAACACATAGATTAGTAGAAACGCTTTTTGTGAAGGAAAAGCATATTTTGTGTAAGTTGTAAGCAGCGTTGGTTTGTATCAGTTAAAAAGGTAGTAAAAAAGGCACATGGGATACACACACATACAGCACACAGCTCTATCTCTGGCGAAGCAACTGTGCAGTTTCTATACTAGAAGCGGATGACCAATTTCGGTGTCCTTACCATCAGGTGGGCCGTCTGGTGATTTACCACTAAGCGATCTAAAATCCAAGTTTTACTTACTGGTAGATTAGGGAACAGCGTTTCATCGATCTCAGTGATATTGTTCAGGGTGCTGTAGTTGGATTCAAAGTTGTAGGACACGAAGACGTTCTTGTTAGGGATGTCGATAGGCACGGCTATGGCCAGGAAAGTCTGCAAGTATTGAGATTATCTACATATTAGCCATCTGCTAAACGTTATATTAACTATGTTTAGTTGTGACTGCCTCGTTGGTCGAGTGGTTCTGGGTTCGATTCCCGGGTGGGCAAAGTGCAATTGGATTTTTGCCATCAGGAATTTCTCAGTTTCAGCCGAGTCGTGCCCAGTTGATGGCAATAGGTTCGCCCTTATCACATGGGTCTTAAACATAACTGGCTAAATGTAGGTGTATTATTAGGTACATCTCTGCCTAATCCTACGGGGATTACAGGCGTGATGTTATGTTATGTATTTTTAGTTAGCGGTAGAAGGAGCTGGACTAGACCAAAGACCTAGTGAAGGTCTAGGGAATCTGCTGAACATCTATCATCATCTGACGTGACAACGATTAGAAGGTAAGATTTAGGGAAATACGACCACCAAACTGATTTCTACCGCCAAGAATCGTTGATGTTCTGGTTTCAGAGGAATTGGTGGAGGACTTACATCCAAGTTATGCTAAACCTCGTGTCACTAATGCGGTATTTCAGCTGACGGTACGAAAAAATAAAAATTATAAAGATTATATTACATTACCCCGTAAAGACTGGTGGGAGGAAAGATGAGAGATCTTTTGTGCTCCGACTTCGCTGACGTTGTTGTAACTATAAGGAACCTGAAAGAATTAAAGCAAATATTTTAAAATTGACTGCCACTGTTTTTTGGTAATTTTCAGATAATTTTCCTTTTAGTAACTTAAAACATAAACAAAAACAAAAAACCCTAAACCAAAAAAGTTTTATGTACCGAATCAGTAGCTGGTACACACGGCGGCTCATAAAGCTGTACATTTCCAGTACAACTTGGCCTAGCTTTGTATAGATTTACTATACAATGAGAGCTCCGTATAAACTGGTTTTGTAAAGCTTGATTGACCATCGTGCGTGCAAGTTCAGTTAAAATAGCAAGTTAATTAAAAAAAAACAACTTGTAGTGTACTTACAATGTAAACAAAATCTTGATGCACTTCATTTTGCCCAATAGCATTGCATGTAACACAAAATATATGTAGTATGTACACACAAACACTGCTCCTTACACACTGCTACTAATATTTTTTAGTTGCGCCGGCGACTAACTGTAACACATTTTAGTAAATTATCGAGTGCTCGCTAAATTAGAGTGCGATACTTTCGAGAATGGAGACTTCCAAGAGTTTCATTTGGGAGTTCATGTATAAGTAAGTAAATAGTGTCTGAAGCTGGGTCTAAAATAACAACGCCATTTTTCAAGCTGGATCAACATGGTCACACACTGAGCCCAAGAAATTTAAATAAGTCGTAACAGCGATACGAAAGAAAAATAAGAAGCCAAGAGACTGATTAAACTTTATCTAATTTTGACTTGTGTCATTGCAGTCCACACTATGTCCACATGGTGTATCGTAGCCTGCTGATACTAATAAACAAGAAGCCGTTGCTGGAACATTTCGGTTCAGTACGATTCTGTATGAGTCAATAAAGAAAAAAGACTGTCAATTGTAGATCTTTGACAGTCGTTACAGGTAGCCAATGGCCCAAAGTCTGACAACCAGACTTGCCAAGGGGTATCGTATTACCTAGTACTAACTGGGTTGTGGAGGTCAGATAGGCAGTCGCTCCATGTAAAATACTGGTATTCAGCTGCATCTGGTTAGACTAGAAGCCGACTCTAACATAGTTGGGAAAAGGCTTGGCAGATGATGATGACGATTCTTTATGAGTGCACTATAAACAGTTGAACATACTGTACTGTCTTTCCCGTTAAGTGACATGAGACTAGTCAGAAGGCAAACGTCCTAATTGACCTAGAACATAAGGAAAGTGACCTAGAATGTGTAGCTAATACTGTTGTCATAGCAACTAAATCTTGTTGACATCTATCTGTTTTTTTTTCCTCTGTGTGAAAAGGAAATCACGTTTCTACAACTTTCTATCTCGACTACCTAATTCTGTTCCAAATTTAAAAAGATTTGTAGCATCATGGTACTGTGTCAATGCTATCGTTTACACAGTGGGCACACTGGGTCATGACAAAATAGGATATTATGTAGCTGCTATAAGTTGATTGAGGTTTTTTTTTATTTTTTTATCTTACTAATATTATAAATGCGAAAGTTGGTGAGAAAAGTCTGGTTGTTTATATAACCTAGAGTAACACATAGGATACTTTTATAACCGGTAGTACGATCCTGTGGGACAACTATCGAGCTCCATGCGGGCGAAACCGCGGTCTTAAGTTAGTTACGGAATAGAGAAAACGAAATTTCCCAGATGTGAGAGATAGCTAGATCAATTTTTATTTAATTAAAATCGTTAGAGCCGTTTCGAGAACGTGATTATACAAATATATATATCGTCTTGGCCGCAAGTACATAGACGAAAATATAGGGCAAATAGGCTGGTAAACGCCACAGATTAAAAAGTTGTTACCAACAATTCGTGAAAAGATGAACACCTCTACATACATTTATTCATAACCCCAACAACACCGACATTGGTCCAAATATTCAAACGGAGAGTAAAATTTATCTCAACTGTGAGTCACAAATTGGCTCCACGTCGACTTGACAGATGTAATCGTGGAATTTACGTGACAAAAGCCTCAGCAGACATTATCGAGGGCTGTTTACACGACTTTAGCTGTAATAGACGCATTAGTCATGTAGGTGACGTTTCTTAAAGGATTCTGGATTTTAAATTACGTCAGACGTTTGATAAGAATCGGGTGTATTATGTGGAGGGAAGAATGTCCGGATGTTGGTTAATTTTCGTGGTGTACAACTGGTTAAACAATCTGTGTTTTTGTTAAGTTACAGAGTAGGTGAGGAGAGATCCTAGAAATAGCGTCATCGATGATGGGAACTATGTTGAAATATATAGAACATTATTTTTAGTATATGCGAAACCTGAAAATAGTTTGTTCAGAATAAAGTAGTAACTAAATAGTAAGTAAGTAACTGATCGATTCCAATATTTTTTAAACCATGTTATATTTTTTCCCAAAAATATTAAAAAAAGTTAAAAGTTGAACACCGAGCGACTTTGAGTACCTATCGCACTAATTTAGGTTCCTACTGCCAAATTATTATTATCAATGAGCTCAAGACGACGCTGGAGGCGCGCGCTGCGTGGTGACAACGTTTTTGTGCGGACAACTAGGTAACAGAACAAGCTTATAACTTTGAGATTTTTCATGATACAGTTTTGAAATTTTGTATATAGATTCTTGACATAAAAATAAATACTAGACACGTGTATCAGGTTTCGCATATACTAAAACTAATGTTGTATATTAGATTAACATAAAGAAAAGTTTATGTCAATCATGTTGAAAATCGTTGTAGAAACACGATATGCTTTGAAGGCAGTCGCTTCTTGTCCTAGGCCTTAACCTTTGGTATAACCGGAACTTGGTGGCTTAACGGGACCCCATTACATTGCTGGAATGCGGATCCAGGACATGACGACATCGCGGGCCTGTGGACGGTGAGTAATGGCCTAGCTCGCCGTCCGTCCGTCTTATGACGACAGGCCGTGTCGACGGCGCGTTCGTGTTCCACGCGCGCCTCAAGGGCTGATACCTGCCGCAGCTGCGGGAGGGTTCGAAAGAGATACCGCGGCCCTGGAACACAAAGGGCAAAGAAGGGAAGGGAACATGAATGGGTTTTAGTCAGTAGAAGTCTGCCACTCTCTTTAGTTCGCGGATCCACATTCATACCAAAAGTTAAGGATGAATAAGGAAGTTTTGAAATGGGTTGGTCTCAGGTATTAGTAGTATTTAGGCTGACGGAGTTAGCCAAAAATTTGACATCTCTATGAAAAAAAATAGCTTTTAGTTTTGAACATGTTTAGATCAGTTCAATAGGAAGCAGCAAATTCAATTCCAAACCGGTTGCACTACCGGTGACTTTCTCAAAGCAAAGCAAACTACCAAGGAGATGAAAATTTTGAAGTTCTTTGTGCACACAAGTTTTCTCAACAATATCTCCCTCGCTCCCAATATGGAAGCTCCTCAATAGAATCTACATAATAAAGTGGAGTTTTCCTTCAAATGTCAAAACCACTCGTGACGTCAATACTTATATAAGATTTTCCTTTATTTCCCTTTTCTATATTATATTTTTGTGTGGAACATCGATGATTTTCTTTTTCATTTCTCCTATCGCAGCTGGCAGAATTTTCTCAAATATAATGTTATTTTTCAGTGTTGTCTACTGTGTGTACATAAATAGTAAAATGTGTATAAAGATGAATAAAGGATAAAATAAATACAAATGATTCGAAATTTGCTTCCTTATAATAAACTCATTACATGTTTTTTGTTTAAAGGTTGTATTGAATTTATTTCAGGTTTGGTCAGATGGAGGTGCATCAAAAGTACATAAAACGAGCGTAAAAAATATTTCAGTCGCGAAAATACTCTACAAAATTCAACTAGACGATTCACAGAGTAGAATCGTATAACATACACATAAATCCTGGTATAAGCGTGTGTTTATCCAAAGCAATATCCAGAGCGATAGTAGCAAGCCATGGACAATCATGTTCAATTACTGGCCGATAATTACGATGGAGTTGGGGCTAAATACGTGATACTGGCTGGTGAAACAGACTCAACCCGAAATCATTAATGAATTAATCGAATAGTTGGTTGAACGGCTATAATAATATGAGTGGTTTAATGGGTTTTCATCACGGTTTTTTTTAAATTCTAGTTCTTTTAAATGTAGGTGAAAATGCTGATTAGCCTAATAAAAATAAACTTTATGAACTCAGTTTTTGAGTCGTATTAAGTTGTGGTTTTGTCAAAGCCAGGCCTTTTATTTCAATCAGGACATTTTAAGACACTTTAAAATGTTGTTAATTTTCAGATGTTTTTAATTAATATACCATTTATAACAAACACTGTTTAGAACGTATTTAATTTTATTTGAATTCAGTATCTACAGACGCCAGCACAATAAGCTACCACAATCTGTTAAATTTCTTTAATAGATTTTCAACTTTATGGCTAAAGCATTAGGTTTAAGGTTGATTGGTTGAAATTTGATAGTTTAGGGTAGCTTGATGTGCTGGCGTCTGTAGATACTGAATTCAAATAAATACGTTCTAAACAGTGTTTGTTATAAATCGTATATTAATTAAAAACATATGAAAATACATTATTTACGAACCACAAATAGATCTAAAATAATAATAAAAATATGTACAAGTATCAAAAGAGGAAAATAATTACAGGGCGTCAACGGCCACATCGCTGTCAATAGGAAAAGTAACCAAAAGGCTGGCAGCATTGCCAAATTGTCCTTTTGCACTCAAAACAAACACTTAAATATAATTCGACACGTTTGAATGTCAAATTTTACATAAAAACAGAAATTACTGTAGTGGCCCATTCGAAAATATAGTTCCACATGAAAGGCTAGGATTTGATAGCAGACTATTTAAAGCCACGTTAGTTCGGTGACTGGATTTGGGAGGTTAGGTAGGCAGTGGTCCATATGGCGCCACAGTGGGTTCTGGTATTCAGCTGCTTTCGCTTCGACTGGAAGCTGGCTGCAATATTGTTGGGAAAAGGCAGATGATGATGATGATGATGATTCAGTCTTCCTAAACTTGTCGAAACGAAAAAAGGTGAGTTTGTTATGTCCCTTTCTTCTGTATCTTAAACACTAGGAAGTCGTAAAGAGAATTCATGATTCTTTTGATCGTAGACAAAAAGTTCAGAACTCCGTTCGCTGATGCATCAAGTGCACAGGTTACGGGACTTGCGAAGTGAAACACACACAGAGTGGCAGCCGTTCCATAAAAATGACTGCACAAACAAGTTTTCAGTTTATTCACTACCTCGTTGGTCTAGTGGCCGCAGGCGCGACTGCTAAACTCGAGGTCACGGGTTCGATTCCCAGGTCGGGCAAAAGTGTTATTGGGTTTTTTTAATCTGGAATTTCTCAGTAGCTCGCACAGTCGCCCCCTATTACATGGAACTTAAACGTAACTGGCGAAATGTGGGTGTACTATTAGGTACACCTCTGCCCAACCCTTCGGGGAGGCGTGGTGTTATATACTTATATATGTTTCCAGTTTAGTTTGAAATAAAGAATAACACAAGTTTTCCGTTAGTTTGCCTTAAGAAAATTACAAACTAATAAATAAAAATAAACAAGAAAATGAAAACGCCAACAAGGCTTGCCAGTCAGCATTGCAACTGAATGCTCGGTGGAACTTGTTCAAACAGAAGCGACCTACAAACAGTGGACCAACGAGGTCCGCGTGCCTCAGCACTCCTTGTTTATACGATACCTTGCTGAAATCAGATAGCCTATAGCAGGTAGGATAGAACTGAGTGGGCAATAAAATTGTAGTGGATTTTGTGAAGATTGTCTTTTACAGCCAATTTACTAACGACTATAACCCTGAAAGTGGATTTCAAAATTGAAGATTCTAGTAATCGTATAGTGATTATGGTGGCGCAAAACGTCGTAAAATTAGGACAGTTAAAAGGTTCCGTCATACCACTCCAGACAGATAAGGTACCACAGGGAGGTATGCAATTTTATGGTGTGCAGATATTAAACATGTGTGACGGCAGTGGCAACCTTACAAGCAACTTATGCTAGTGGTGTCCGTCTCCCATAGTGTTCAAAATAATTATTAAACTAAAATGTAGCGTTTGTTGTTGTAGCACAAATTTTGAGAGATTTCGAGTAAGCGGAGGATGGCATTTTGCTGTTTTTCCTTTTGTAACTATTAAAGTACATGTGTGGAATTTATCCATTTTTAAACAAGGACTATTAGCATAACAACTAAATACTACTAACACGATACGTTTTCCATTTGTTTATTAATTCACACAAAATTGTCAGCTCTCAAAGAAATAATTTCGAGAAGATTCGATGGACAGTTCTTAGTGTATCTTTTGCACTTCTTATCCAAACCGTAGTACTCGGCTTCGTAGAAACTATCTGCTATTTCATCTTCTGACATTGATGCTGATGGCCTGAAAAGAAATAATAAATTGGCATCAACGTTTTGAGCAGTCTAGGCATCGTTTGAGCAGTCTGTGTCAAAAGATCAAGAGTGTCAGACTTGTACTGACTAAAACCGATCCATGTTCCTTCTTTGCCCTTTGTGTTCCAGGGCCGCGAGCAACGGCCATGTGATGAGGAGGAAGGAATCGCATGTGACTAAGAGAGTGATGAATATAAAAGTTGATGGATTGAAAGGGGAAGGAAAGCAAAGAAACGATGGACGTAGTGTGTGATGAGGAATGTTACGAAAGAAAAAGGAGTAAATGATAGTGTGACGGTTGACAGCAGAGAATTTAATAAAAATCGTGTTGCGCGGATCCCAAATATTCAGCGTGTTCATGATTCTAATAGTGGTGGTTTGATTCAAAAAATGTACTGTATCACTTACGTGAGAACAAGGTAAATAAGATCTCCCATCAGTCCATTGTGCAAGAAGTGTGAGTGAGCATTCTCGCAGATGAGTCGGTGCAGGCATGGCCGCCCGGGATACCCGTGTCTGTAACAGAAAATACCCTTTTGAGAACAGTACAAGCTGAAATATTGATTTATTGGACAAGGAGGACAGCAAATTATAGCAGAGAAGTCATGACTTAAACCTGAAAGCCACTCACGAGGGAAAAGTAAGGTAGCCGCCAATGCAATAGCCGCATGTTCCGGGATCTATCCGCATCATTCCTTTCGCAAGGCTATAACTGGCCTGATTAACATGACATTCTTCCAACGATAACGATGACAGAAAGTCAAAGATTATTGGATTGACGTATGTTATCGAAAAGCTGATGCCAATCCTGTCGAAATACGTTGTCGAAATACTTTCGTCACTTGTTAAGACTCTCTGGCTGGTATTCTTTTTACCGGGTATGCAATGTAGTTTCTCAAGTTTGTAGGGAATATTAAGTTAGAACTAAATGTCATGAAAGACATGCAAGTAAATAAAAATAAATGTAATACACAAATACTGTCGGAAATGCAAAATCAGAGTTCTTTTTCTAAATGATGGTAAAATAAATTGATTAATTATTAAAACGAAAAATATCTGATAGTAATTACGATGTTGCAGTTAGCTACATCACAAAGCCCTCAAGATTGTTTTGAGCTTTAACAACCTATTTGGTTTACACCACCAGATTACATAAGTTAAGCTTGAATAGCATTGAGGTATAACTTTTAGTTTGAACTCCAAAACATTGTAAGCTCAACTAATACTTCAAAAGCAAGCACAATGTATTCGGCTAGTCTACTAGGATAGCAACAGAATTAGTAGGTTTACCGTTGTTTGGTGGTTAGTAACTACAGCCGTTCGACGGAACAAAGTCTCAGCTACAGCGGAATTTAGTTCTCTTTGTGTTTTATGGGCTCCTAGTACTTGAGAATTTGTTTGGTGTTGCTTACATGGAGTTTTAGGATCCATTTTGATGGAAGAGATCTTTTCTTTAATATTGGCGAGTATTTTTGCAATGTCAGTTATTTCGTGATTATTAGCTGTGCTTTTATGAGAAAATGTAATGTAGCCGTCGCTGCGGTCTTTTTATGGATGGGTGAAGCGTATTGTTCCTATGATACTATAGTATAGAATCTCGAAGGTCTGTTAGATATCGATATTACTCATATATTAAGAGCGGTGGCGAAGCGGATGTTAAACTGCAATAGTACCAATAAAATACTCATTCAGCCACATCGTTAGGAAGCTGATGTTGACATACTGGGGTAAAACCGCAAAAAATCTAGCCAGGACAGATGATGCCTAATGAATGAATTGCTTAGTTAGTAATAATTACTTTGCCAACATGGATTCAATGAAAGTGTAGATACTGCTTCGGGTCATAACTTCTTTCGGAACGTGAATACTTCGATCCTCCCTGTCTCTTGACACCTAAAACAAAATCAACTGATCAATTCTCATTCTTTATTGTACACACAAATTACATATAATAGCATTTAATATTAAAACTTATGGACAATGACGAGCTTCATCCATGATTGGATTCTCTAACAGCACACATCATTGTGATAGTGATATATTTGCATTCTCGAAAAATAAAAAATCTAATATTACAAATTTTTTATCTGCGGATAATGCAGTGGACTGCAACATTACTACCTAGTTTTGTTAATCGTATGTGTTATATATATGCTGTAGTTGTTTAATATCCCTCAATAAAAAAAAAATAAAAAAATAGTGAGATTCGCAAAGAGGGTACTTGATACGAGTGCCCAATCAGTACCTATATTTAAAAACTTAACTAATTTGTGTTATTTAGGAGAAGACGGCGGTACGTCTTGTATGGCTTTCTCGCGAATTGGCCAGAAGAAGCACAGCATCGAGAAAAATGAAAGGAATGGGGAGATGCCGTACGAAGCCTTTCGCATCAACGTGGCAATTGCGCTCCCATGCTTTGTGCTTTTTTTGTTTGGATAAACCGTCGAACGCCGTCGATTAATGTGTCGTGACCCTAAATAAATTTCTTCTTTACACTTTTATGAATGAATCCTTTTACTCCGAGTGGAAATTTCTTTCCATAATAATTCTAGAATTTGCATCTTCTAAGTGAAATCGTATTTGTGGCTTTTTAGTCGTCCTACAACTATTGTTGATCGAAGTCCTACCTATTCAATGACTACTAAACATTTATTTAAAAAAAAAGTATTTATTAGATGCTTCTTACTGTTTCAATATCTCCCAGCAAAGGCTCGAAGTAGGTAGCGTTGTCCACGGTGAAGTAGTTAGCTTCATAGAACCACGCCACGCTCACGTACTTTTCGGAAGGCAGGGGTATGGATACCGTTGCGAATACCTGTGGAAGAAGATAAATGTGTAAGAATTACTTGGAACTGATGTAGCTTAGAAGTTGAAGGTGACAACCCATTACATACTGAGTTTCCTCCGTGCATCGGAAAGCACGTTAAGCCGTTGAGCCCAGCTGTCATTTCTAGATCATACTGACAGTCGATACAGGGAGCCAGTGGCCCGAAAGTCTGAGAACCAGGCTTATCAAGGGGTGTCGTATTAGCCAGTACTAACTGGGTTATGGAGGTCAGATAGGCAGTCGCTCCATGTAAAATACTGGTATTCAGCTGCATCCGGTTAGCATGTTCCAGCATGTTTATTAAATAATTACATGCAGATAGCGTCAAATATGGAGGTTGAATTTCAACACAGACAGTAATTTCTCAGTTGCAGCACGAAGTCTGGACTTATGCTCAGTTGTTGACAATAAGCTCGTCTCCTTTACACCACTAATGTCTGAATTAACAAGCTAAAGGAAAATGAAGATGAATAACAAAACTGAAGAAATGAATGCTCATTCTTCAATGAAATAATTTTAGAAGATCAAAGTATAATGAAACGGGAATATTCCTTCTTTTTTGGTGTTTAGAAATAAATTAACTAATAAATACTCACGCCCCACTGTGTGGCCGGTGTAAACAGTAAGTATCTTCTCGTCCTCTTCTTTGTGACGGTTTTTTCGCAAATTACACTTAATAACACGATGGTCCTGAAAAAAACTCGTGTAAACATTATTTATTTACTTGTTTTTGTTCCTGCGAATAAATATCCCATCATTTGGCAAAAAAAAATAGCATAACTGCTGAGTTATTTTCTACTCATGACTTTACTTTAAAGTTATATTTGCATACCTACAGGGTGTAAATGGCTATGTTAAGGGTCCCCCTTTTATATATATGTAGTATCTTCTACAATATTCTTATAGGTTAGATTCTAACCTATGAAGGAGTGGTGAAAACCTATAAAAGTTCTAACCGTTAGAACCAATAGGAAACTGGAACTTCCTCATCTTTTACAAACGTTGCAATGGTCTCGGCATTGTGAGTATTTACAGATTTTGTATGGCAAATCTTACAAACACTTTCGGTTAGACAGATATGCACATAACCAAAACAGAATATAAACAAATTAATCTTTTCCAAGGCACCATTTTGGTCACACAACTCATTTTAAAACATTACACAATAACCACTGCAATATAAAACACTTACACAATCAAATAACCACCGATCAACATTATGCCATACAACATTAACTTTTCCACAATACACGCTATATTTTGATGTTTTAAAGTCACACAAACACTGACGCGTGGTCCAGGGTGAACAAACGCCTGACTGCCTGATATTTAATATTGACACAAGTGATTTGTCAAATGTCGTCGCCGTCTTAATCACTGAACACATACTCGTACGTTAAAAGCTTAACTATAGGTGTCATTGGAACCTTTAAAAGGTAAGAATTGAGGGAAATAGAACTTGTTTCAGAAGGTTGTTTGTCTTTGATTTTGATTCTTATACACTCTGACACAGAATTTAAAACGAATTTTAATTTGAAGGAATTTTATAAATATGATACTTTCGTGGTTATTCTAAAGAATTCTTTTTTGAAAATCTGACTCCTTATTGGAGGTGGAGTAAACCAACATCATTGTTTTGAAGACATTTTCGTGATCATGAAAACATTTTATTTTCAGAATTTCACGAGAATTCTAAACCGTATCTTAAAATTTAAACTCTTCAACTTGATCAGAAATTATTGATTGAAACTTGAATAGACGGAAAACAAAATAGGGGTTTTGTATAAATACAAATATTGCACGTCGTGTACAACAAAACGACCCAGTAATATTAAAACACTTTAAACCACAATTCACAAATCGAGTTCCAAATTCCAAAGATTTACAGAAGGTTGTCTCTCTTAAATATAACTTGTCATTTCTACCTGTAATTACATGAAATCCTTTGGATTAATTAAGTGAAGTATCTTGTGATACAAGCCGTTGAGGGATCTTGTTCAATAATTCACCGGTTACATAGTTAGAGTGATAGTTGTCGGAGTGTTCCTGCAAGTTTGGGACCTACTGTTCAAATGTTTCATGTTGCTTGAATAAGGGTCCGATCGTTTTCATTCATATTAGTCGTGGTTTAGTATTTACAATAATTGAAGGTGTTTTTGTCCGCCACTGTATGCAATGAACCTGTATGAATTTGTTCAAAATCTTAGAACGATTTAGTCAACGTTTTATCTATACTATACATATATAATAAAATTTTAACAGGCCGACGTCTGTAAAAGAAGAAGCCAATACAACAGTTTTCAAAATGTTTGTTTGTCTTTCTGTCTTTCCGTCTGTAAGTTTGTACGCGCATCACGCAAAAATTATTACATGAATTTGAACGCGGTTTTCACCGCTCTACTGCTAGATGCTTAACTTAAAATATAGACTACATTAGATATAGTTTTGGACCCGATAGGTGGCTCTGTGCGAAACAAGGGCGGGTCGCTAGTTTTCATATAAAACCCCACAGACTACACCTCCCCTAGTTTATTTATTGAGTCCCTGTTTTTTCTAAAGGTGGTCTGATAAAAATTACTATTAAGATTGAACCTCATATAGCAGAAATGCAGGAATGCAGGAATGAATGCAGCAGGAATGCTTTAACACGTGGCAGCTTCGATGATGCCGTCCGCAGCACGGTCTGTTTCTCGCTCTAGCAAATGACGGTTCTGAGCGACAGAAAAGGATGGAGCATGGAAAAGTACTATTTCTATTGAATACGTGTTGCGCCATATCTAGCAAGATGTGGCGCAACCCTTAGCAATAAGATCGCCATTGTACCTAAATATTATGGAAATATGGACCCTAAATAAAAGAGCCCTGTTATAAAGTTTAGTGAACAATAAAGCATATTCTATATGTATGTGCATATGTATTTATGGTACAAAACTCTTCAAGTACCAAAAAGATAGAACAAAAACATAAAAGGAACCAAATAATAAAGAGCCACTTAATAAACCATAATTAGATTACCAAAGATCTCCTAATTAAACAGATTGTTTTACAATCTACTTGTCTAATTTGCAGGACGAGAAAAATCACGAATAATTTCATTACAGCCAACATAACTCATGAAAGTCAAATTGGACTGAGGTGTATAATAATTTGAGAGGGAAATTAGATGGACGGATCCGAAATGTAAGGTATACATATACATGTGTCTACAGATTTCAGGGTATTTGATTTGCAACTGTTGTTGCTAGTAGCATTGAGAGAATGGTTCGAAAGTCAATAAAGAAAATAACAAGACTCATAAACAAACAGACACATAAAAGGATACAGACAGGATAACAAGCACAGACAAAAACAAACACTCACAAGGTACCAATATGTCTGCTACAGCATTACCGGATATAAGGGCAATCTAGTCTGTTAGCGATCATCGCCAGAACGGTGTTAGTGCTGCCCCGCACTCTGCGCACCAGATACTCTTTGTAATGATTCTTAATAAGATGATGACAGGTTCATAACACACATTAAAAAAAAAACAATTCTCGGAAACAGACTAACCAGCCAGTGGCGTGCCTAAGGGCTAACAATACGGCTAGCCGATAAGGCTAGCAGACTGCTCAGAAACACGAACATCATGAAGAGTAGTAGGTTATAAGGGCAAGCCAAGCCAAGCTTGTTGGCTTGTATGAAAGTAGTGTTAGAAACCAACCAAGTGAAGTAAGTGAATATCGCTAGCGAGGGTATACTATATACAGGGTGTAAGGGAGAGCCCTCCACAAACTGATGAGGTGAATTCAGTATATCATGTCATGTCAGTCTAAGATGACCGATACAAGAAACCATTTCAGGAATGTTTTGGGATAAATTTGATTTGTCTTATTTCCTCATACGCTATGTATCGTTACCGTGGCAAAATGCACGTAGCGAACGGCAAGCGCGACGACAAGTTTGATGAACTTTGTAGCAAGGCAGGAAGGGAACAGCTGATTTCACGCGTCGTTCGTAAGATTATTTTAACATCCATTGTTTCAATTTTGATTTTAGCCGTATTATTTACATAAATGGAGTGCTGCTTACAGGAAATGTAATTTTACATTAAAATAAAGGAATAGTAACAGAAAAAAAAACCGATGGAATATGATTCAAAATAAGGAGCACAATGCACCCTGTCAGTGTGTGGAGGGCTGTCCCTTACACCCTGTATACACTTTATCGGGGGATAAACAATATCAAGCCGTTAAACCATTTATCCCGATTTAAAACCATAATCACCACCATAACATATTTAATCATTCAAAACCAATTAAACAACGGGAAAGCGCAGAAATGAAAAACCATGATTTCGCATTAACGAAACCTCTTTCATAACAAAACACGATACGATAGGATACAAAAGAGGAAAAATATCTGTTCAACATATTGCAGTGGTGGTGTACGACCACAGAATTCCATTTTAACCCTTCATTTCAATAAATTGGCCAGCGCAGTGTGGAGTGGACTTATCTTTGATGCGGTGGAAAACGGCAGTACCCTGTAGAACTCAGCACATACTGTGGGCAAATGTTTGCTGGTGAAATGCACGCGGTACTGGCAAGTTATAAAAATGAAAAGAAAATTCTAATGTTGGGAGCAAAATTTTGTTATTATACTGTGTTGTGGTGTTGAGCCCTTTTTTATCTACTTAGTCCATTTGAGTTGGGCACAGAAGTATGTTCGGTAGATTATGTAGGTAAACAAATTGAATTTGTAACTAGTTTATTTCTTTTGAAGTTTGATTTCATTATGAGGTATTGAAGCTGATTGAAGTAACATAACACCATACATAACATCACGCCTGTAATCACCGAAGGGTTAGGCAGAGGTGTACTTCACGTTTTTCGCCAGTTATGTTTAAGTCCCATGGGCAATGGGCACAGATCCAGACTCCGTGGCTGCTACTGAGAAAATCCTAATTTCTGATTGAAGTATTGCCCACAATTTCAGCGGATTCCTTCCATTCCTGTAATCTGGATTAATCTTAATTGTATGCTAATTAAATTTCATCATAATTATCATACTGGTGTTCCGTCATTATTTTTGGGGTCTTATATTTGTAAATGTATTTTTGAGAATTTCTTTCAAGTCTCCCCTAATGACATTGCTTCTTTCTTGATTTTGAGAATTTTTATCTGTTTAAAATTCCACCCACGTTGGTTTGTGAGCTTGAATTTAAGTGTCTACATATGTAGATTAAAAGACATGCATAAATCTATTAGCAGGGTATGTAGGGTTGTGTTTCTTGTGTTTCTGTCGACAAAAGATACGTAATCAATGTCAGCTCAATCAAGTAAACTGGTTTTTTTTTAAGGTAAATTATGTACTAGTACTTTAAAAATATAGACCTCATTTCAGTATCAAAATACAGCCAGCCTACACTCGTAGAATAAGGTCGTTATGTGTAATGTTTTGTTAAACGGAGATGTAAGTTTCAGCTCGACTCCACGTTAGCAAGCATCTGGGCCGTTCGGTACAGGCCAAATCACTGTGAAAACATAACGGTTCATTAGCCAGACACTGCCGTAGGCTCTGCGTAAACATTCTAACATTTTATCTTATACAGTATTTACACGTCGACGGTGCCGGAGCGCTCAGAATCGACGAAAAACGAAATAGTACGATGTTGCTGGCTCTAATTCTGTTCAATTTGCTTTCCCTGTTTGGCGCGGACGCGGGCAGGCAGAGGCGCTACCTCGTGTACCCCGACGGTGGCCCAGCCAGGGCACAGGTACGTTCCCCCTGTCTTATTAGAACAAATCCATGTAAATTTACATAGCGTACCTGATTTAACTTGAGCAAATGATGTTTTCTTTGCACAACGGATAGGGCTTAACGAAGCAGTGTCTTTTTTGTTCGTGAATTTAAATGCAATTAAGGTTCCGTCTGCCTTTTGAAGCGTACAATGAGAGATTTTGTTTTTAATTTATTTCTGTTTCAAATGGACGTGTTTTGTCTGTACTCGTCTAACATTTGCATGGGTTCAACTCCGTACTTTGTTACGCCAAATGTTGTGTTGAAAATTTTAATGAAGCACCAAATGCTTATATTATTTGAATGGGGATGTTATTTATTATTAACGTTCACTTGAGTTTCAGTTCATTGTAATTTTGTGTATTTATGTCCTTCATTACCCTGATTGTATAAGCGTTTTACTTCTTTTTTTTAGAAACATTCTCATAAAAATCTAATGTGTTTTACGTCGTTATGAAATTCATTGATGAATATCTTCGTTGAGATAAGTGATTAAATGCATATATTTATGAGGTTTTTTTTCTGCATATTGCATATAATGCACATTAGATCCGATTTAATTTGACATAAATCTCGCCTCTCTGCCTTTTTTTTTCACAAAAATAAGGTTATCGAACTGTACCTACCCAATTTTCTGACATGACCTACATTGATCTAAATTGATTCTAACTACGTACAACTTTGTCAAACTTTTCAGTTCATCATCGGTCTCGGTGTACCAGTGGATTTAAAAGAGCAATCAGTTACCGTAGGTACTGTGATAAAGTTCCAATATGATTTGCCTACAAACAGTACTGAGTATACCAGCCGTATCTACGGATTTGCCGGAACTGTCTCCAGGGACATGGACGAGGACAATCCTAAACAAGACGTTACGAATGAAGTAGATGCAGATAATTCAGAGATAGAGAGACAAATGAGTGAAACAGAAGATTTCGTAACTGACGAACCTGAGGGAGACAACGACACTCTAGTTGATTTGACTTTTGACGACCGACGAAAGAGGTCTTTAGTTTATTCTGAAGCCGGTGTTCTAATTACGGACAGTACTACTGTTAAGGCTGATTTGTCTTTAGATGAAGCAATAAGAAAACAAGAAATGATTGACCAGAATGCGTTGGAAGAGGAAGAGGAACCGCAAAGAATGAATAGATGGGACTTTTATAAAATAATCGAACGCATGGTTCAAAGGTAATTTTTTTAAATGTTTTAATGCAGTTACTGAAGGTGATTCAAATATTGTTGACTTACTTTTAACTAGGTTAGATATCTTATTTGAATATATTAATTAACGTTTTCAAATTGAAACTCAATATTTACTACAGAAATATACGAGTACAAAATCACTTTTGCTCGAGTTATAAAACACAATAATAAAAACTTCAAAAGAATAACAAAGAATCAAAGCATAAAGTTTATGTTTCAAATAGAACGAGCAAAAATAAAACGTTGAAGCAACCAGCGCTTAGCTCGCACAAACAAAACGAAAAGAAGTAAAAAAATAATCCTTTAAACACGAAAATAACACTTAAATCAAAACATCATTTAGTACAAGTCTTTTAGAAAAAGTTAACAAGAATTGCTGTAAGGGTAGGTATAATATTTTATTAAGGTTAGCTATTGAAACTTCAGGTACGGGTATTCAGGTCGCCCGTGCTTGCTTCGAACAATCTGCGAGGCTGCGGAGGTACCATTCACCCATGAAAACGGCTTGCTCGGCGAAATTGGACATATACTATTCACGTAAGTCACTAACGTTATGAAAGGATTTCGGTACTGCTTTATTTATGAATGATATATCATTCATTCGGGTGGAGTTGACGGGTTAAGATTGCAGCTCTTTGGTTAAGGAAAATCGTTTAATCTGGCGTTGTATGTTGTGTTGGGAGGTTTTATTTGAAGGGTGTGTAAATGAGAGAGCGCTAACTCGGCGTTTTCATTTTTAATGCTTCTTATATTTTTTCCACCTCTGTATTGAGATTTCTATGTTCGCTGGATTAACACTTCGTATAATTTTTCGATTTTATTTACATTTTGACAGAAACGATATTATGAAGATGTAAAGTTGTAAGTTTGGATGTAGGGGGTAATCTCCAGAACTACTCATCCGATTTCGAAAATTCTTTCACACACGGGAACCTATATTATCACCGAGTCTCAAAGGCTATATTTAAAACGTAACGTTGGATAATTCTTGACCATAACACGATCGAAGCTGTAGGAAAAAAAATATTCCAATAATGTTTGGTAACACTAGTGTTTGTTGACTTTAAATATATTTTTAACAACATTCTAAAATTAGACGATTTTCTTTAAAACAATCACTTAGCTTTTAATCCGTACACGGTCATTTGGATGAGGTCTAAAGTTTAGATTAGAGGACTCTTTGTTTGTTGCAGAAAGATTTCCCGAAAACTCGAGTAGTGTTTTATTAACTAATTATATAATATTATAATTGCGAAAGTTTGTGAGGATGGATGAATGGATGGATGTTTGTTATTGAACGGATTTGGATGAAATTTGTCACATAAATAATTTATAATCTGGATTAACATATAGTAAAATTTTTAACCCGGTAGTAAGATCCCTTGGGACAATTATAGAACTTCTCTCGGGCAAAGCCGCGGAAATAAGCTAGTGTATTATATATCTTTCCATCTCCTCAGGCCATCTACAACAAAAGACTCGCTATCCCATCACACGGACAACGAGTACCACGCAGCTGAGAGGCTCGGCAGAGAGGTTGGGATCAGCTGTGAGAACCTGTTCCCAGAGTGCGAGGGATCCGTCCTCAGCACCTTCACTGACATCGGGGTGGAGACGTTGCATAAGTTTGGGTTCTTGTAAATGATGGATTTTGAGAAGGAGTTCTGGAGTAGAAGAAGTCGTAAAGTTCATTTAAGAAATCATTATCACACTCACAACATCACATCATCATCATCTCTCATCATTGCACTTGTTATATGACAGGACAATAGTAATTATGTAAATGCTTAAGGTCAACGCATAATTATAAGCACCGGACGAGATCGCCGAAACTTAAGGGGGAGCGTTAAACCGCGAAATTCAAATATTACTTTTTTTTGCAATTTATAGGTCCGTGCCAGACAGTATGTTGATTAAAATAAGATTCACGCCCGTATCACGTATGTATTTACAGAATCATCAATACAACCTCTAAGTTCATTTAATCCCAACGAATTACTATTTAATGAAAAAGTCATTTATCAACATACAACCTGACATTGACCGGCAAATTGCAATAAAAAAAAAAATGAATTTGGCGGGTGGGATTCTTTTTATGAAACTCTATAACGCATATTAATAAATTAGCACCTTATAGGCTTTGCTTTGGATCGGGATCTGCTAATTACACAAGGGTGGTGCCGATCGGGTGCAGTCCTTATAAGTGCTATGCAGTAGCAATACGTACCAAATTTTGTTCCTCTTCATTGGGTCACCCCTGCCTGATGCTTTAATTTTACTTTCACCATGTAGTTTCATAATGTTTTTGTATTAGCACCTAAGTCTAGGGAGGTAAAGTGTTAATGTAATATCGATATCGAATGATGGATAAGGTACTTCCAAATGTCGACCTAATGATGCTTGACGGTTGGAATATCATTTTCGTAAGTAATTTATTTTCATAATAAAATGTTGATAAGAAAGTGTTTTATTTGGTTCTATTAATAAGTCGAAACGCCCGCAATCCCTGAAGGGTTAGGCAGAGGTGTACCTAATAGTAAACAGACACATTTCGCCAAATATATTTAAGTCCCATGTAATAGAGGGCGAGCCTATTGACATCAACCGGGCGCAATTCCAGACTACGCGGCTGCTACTGTAAAATTCCTGATGGAAAAACCCAATATCTCTTTGCCCGACCCGGGAATCGAACCCAGGACCTCTTCCTCAGCAACCAGGCAGTTTTTCTGGACAGAAATTCCGGATTCACAAATTCTAACTGCATTATGACCATGCAATTGAAAAAAACAATATGAATATTCGTTTTTGGAACAAAAATCATATATGTGACAAAATTAAATGCTAGTTAAATGATTGGCTGTTGATAATTCATTTAACCAATCAAAACAGTTTACGCGCACTCGACAATTGTGTCGAAAATGTGTATTGTGTGTGTGTGTTGTGTTGATTTTCATTCCTGAAGCCAGGTGTCAGAGCCATAATCTAAAATAACATCCCGTATTTCTAAAACCCCTATAATCCCTTTTCATTTTCGCCACAGAAGATAACAATAGAACGCAAAATAGTAAAAAGGCACTTGCACCCTATTATAACCCACTCTAAGTTGACTTTTGTGAATAGCGGGGGATGAAAAACGGGTAATGCACTCTATTTTGTGGCTGATTCATGTGCTGTTTCCGAAAATAGCATGAAATGCAAACCTACACCCTGTATATAGCGGTCCTCCTTTATGAATATGAATGCGGTATCATTTTTATCCTGTGCATCTAGATTAAGGTACGTATTATTAAACAAAATGCATTTGAGATTCAAACTGGCTATTCAGGAAAATTTGAATGATCAGAGATCAGGCATTACGATTTTATTCTAGACCATAAAGAGAGTGATCACAGTAAAAATACAATAATTTTAAAGTAAGTATTTTTTTTTTATTTATAGTTCCCGGCCCTCTATTCAGTCATTATCAAACACTTATAGTTATAGAGCTACATAGTTCTTTTGCACGGTTATTAAACATGAAAAAAAATCACGAATGTTAACCAACATTAACAAAAATATATAGATTTTCATTACAATGGTACCTATACTTATTCTTTATTGTATCACAAATTTTCAATACAAAATAATCTACAACTAAAATACTGTCAATTTATTAATTAATTGACTTATAAAACAAGCTCATTTATCCATTGCAATTTATTGAAATCATCATCTTCTCAGTTCGTTGGCCCACATCAGTCTGGTCTAAGTAGGTCTCTCATTATCGAAGCAGGATAACTTGGCTACTGGTTTAAATTACAATGTCATTCAACCATCAAAAGAATCATGCTGCACTATACACATATAGGCATTTATATGTATGGTGCAGAATGATTCCATTTCACCGTATCATACCGTACCGGGCTAAGAACGTGTCAGTACATTTTGATATAAGTGTGGGAACTTTGTTATTGCATTCGAGGCGGAATTCACACCCGAGCTGCAAGCGAGGGTGTTATGGGGCCGAGAACTGCAGTAACAAATCCCCACGCGTATCAAACGACGTTTTTCAATACACGTTCGAAGAAGTAAAATATCAGAACAGAAAGTATTTTTGTCAGGAATTATTAGGAAACTATGATTTAGTTTAGTTTTTTCCGCGCTTTGCTTTCGCTAGGTCGAAGAAGAAGCAAAGGTATGATACCGCTAAACAGGCTAATATGAAAAAATTGAATTTTCTAGTTTTATAGATTCTTTGTGTTGAAAAGTATGAGACTGCCCGTTCCGTCAACGAGCATGTCGGCACCGGCAAAATATTTTCGCCGACAATTTAACGACACGGTTGGCGCAGTGGCTGAGCGATTAACTGCTGCGCTTCGTGTCGCGGGTTCGATTCCCGCACGGAACAAATATTTGTATGGCCTACAGGTAGTTGTTCCGGGTCTAGCTGTTTGTGTATGTGAGTTTAAATGTTTGTAAACGCACCCACGATACAGGAGAAGTTCCTAGTGAGTTCCGATGTTTTTTTTTTTAAAGGAAAAATTAGACTGTTGTCGCTCCGGGCATACGTGATGGTGTTAGTCGGTGTCGGAACGGGGTATGGGTCATAGTCTCCCATTTTTCAATACAAAGAATATTGTTTTGCCTGACACGTTCCTAACACGGTCATGTTATGTTACGGTGTTGTGGGCGGACTCCTTTATTCTCTAATAAACAGTCTTTATTCCTTATCCAGCTAGATCATGCAGCTTAGTGAACACATCTATGAAAGATAGTGAGCATCCTTGGTATAACTTGGTGCAGTCCTGATGCTGCTCGCCGTCGGTGTATGCTTTGATATACGGGTACGTTTCGTCGCTCTCTGATAGGTTGGTGGTGCCGTCGTTCTTGGGACTGGAAATAACAGAAAAAATATTTAGATTTTCAGATACGGGTTATGAATTCACTAGTGCACAAAGGACATTGAACAGGATTTCTATCAGTATCGTGCTTAGGGCCAACAATACGGAAAGCCCATAAGGCAAGCAGATGGGAAGAGTAGTAGGTTTTAAGTGCAAGCTAAACTTGGCAAGCTTGTATGAAAGTATCGCCACTAAATTAGATTAGAATATTGATCGACTTGAATGATAAGTTACATGTTAAAAGTTAAGAGCTTTTACGATTTACGGCATTTCATACAAAGTTTGAAGTCCTATTTTTAAATGACTGAACCGATTATAATGAAACTTCATACGCATAAGCAGGATACATAGCTCTAAAAAGTAATCAGAGAACATTTTCGAAAAATAGTGTTACAGCTAAATTAGCCCGATTTTAGATTTCCTATAGAAACAGAAATTTCCAATTATCTTTTTTTTTAAAAGACATTTCGAAAATGTTTTCTGATAACTTTTTAGACCTGTGTATCCTGCTTATGCGTATGAAGTTTCATTAAAATCAGTTCAATCGTTTCGAAAAAAAAGGACTTGAAAGTTGTATGAAATGCCGTTAACAATGTCCATCAACCATGTGTTTTAATAAATCCTCGAAGTCGAAACGATAGTTTAAAAACAATTTAAATACGATCACCGTGTGTGTAATTTATGAATCTACATAGTAGTGGTCTGCAGGAGTCCTAAATTCAGTGGCATATGCCTGTAGGTCTATGTAAATGCCTTTAATCGACAACCAAATATATGACCTGCCGCCGAAATAGGAGGCATATATTCCGCTAAAGTAACCAATGACACAGAACGATAAACTACGTAACATTAAGACGAAGCAAAGGAGCATTTAAGTATTATAACACGTGGTGTCCTGTAATTTCTGCCTACCTTTTAAGGATAAATGCGACGTATGTATCTTTCCATATTTGACTATACCTACTCAAATCACGACCGTCACTCAACGGCCATCACAACTAAGTTGTACTGCAAAGAGCCTCCGTGCCTCATCGAGTATGTACTCATCAAATTGTCAAGTTTTCCTGCTAATGGTCGGAACTAGTTGAGTTGAACTTGTCAACAACACGTGGTGTAACCGTAGGGCATGCCGTACTATGGAACGGTCATTGAACTTGTGAACTTACTCGTCTCATAATATCGGCAACTGTATAGTAATAGCTCTTGCTATGGTAAAAGTACTGGAATAAAAATATTTTCGTTTCAGAATTTCCGACGCCCGCATCCAATACAGCATCCCCTGTTTAACCACTTTAGGGGAACTGAAATTTCAAAAGTCCTTGCCAAAAAAATCATGCTTCTAGACCCAGCGGTTCAGGCCGTGCGTTATCTGTCAGTGAGTGATTTTTTTATAAAGCATGTTTTAATAGGCTTATGAATTCCCCTAAGATAGTTTTACCTTTGTAATAAAACTTGCAGTATTCCTAAAGTGCCAGAAGAGATAATTGAGCTTAGATACTTACTTCAAAACAAACATCGCCATTTCGTGCAGTAGATCCTCTTCATCATCAGAATGTAACGGTTCAGCTCCGAGTTGGCACAAGGTCTGCAGGACGCATGATTTGCCATTGTGGCCGAATCTGGAAAAATAGTGAAATCATGGTTATGGTTAGTAAGACAAGTATCCTGGATAATCCTAACTTTAGCCAGAGACCTGCTAAAGGTATCACTAGTTTTAATCGTCATATTAAGTTCGATAAATTGATAGAAATGTATGGGCATGTTATGAGGAGGGATGAAACGCATGTTACTAAAAAAGTGATTGATATTAATGTTGATGGATGCAGAGAGAGAGAAAGGCCAAAGAAAAGATGGATGAATTGTGTGAGGAATGATATGAAAGAGAAAGGAGTAAATGATGACGTGACGTCTGACAGGGGTGAATTCGAGAAAAAAAAGTGTTTCGCCGACCCCGAGTAGAATGGGACAAGGGCAGGAAGATAATGAGCTAATGATGATCAAGTTCGATAAATTTTTTAGGCTTAGGCAGAGGTGTACAGGCCTACAGTTCACCAAAATTTCAAGAGTTATGTTTAAGATCCATGTAGTAGGAGAGAAAGAGGAACTCCTGACAGAAAAAATCAATAACACTTTGCCCGACTTTGGAATCAAACACAAGACTCCATTGTCAGGAGTAGGGTTTGCGACCACTAGACCATAGGGACAGTGAGGCTATGAGTTGATGATTAATAAGGATATCGAACAAAAAAGAAGTGCGCGATCTGATCGGTTCTCCAGTTTAATGTGTGACGTACGTATTAAAATATTCACACCACCAAAAATAAAAATACCCGCTGTTTACTAAAATAGCCCCGCACCAGTAAACAGTAATAAATAACGAATTTTGACATTCACAAAATTGGTATTGACGAAAGCAATTTATGTGAAAATTGCTTCCGAAAGCAACCAAGTGTCGGAGTGAAATAAATCATGATTTTGATATCTTGCGCTACCAATCGGTTATCCGTGAATAAACAAACACACAGACAGACTGTGATGTGAGCAGCGCCTTCAAATAATTTGTATTTACGTTTTGAAGGGATTTTGAACATAGCTTGTTGTAAGTTTTTCGTCATGAGAAGCTAAAATTTTTTTTTTTTCGTTTTCATTCAATGTTTGAGCGTGGCTATGAAGAAGTTCTAGAAAAAACATTTTTGAAAAAAATAAAACCGACTTCAAAAAACACAAAAAAGTGTAAAATAACTTTAGCTTCAGAAGTGTAAAATAACTTTAGCTTCAGAAGTGTAAAATAACTTTAACTTCAGTTTATTTTAACAAAAAAAAGAATTTATACAAACAAAAAAAAAAATATTCCGACGAATTGAGAAACTCCCCCTTTTTTGAGTCGGTTCAAAAATAATATTCCTTCACCGATAACGACCATACAATTTAAAACAAAAAAACAAGTTTTAATTAAAATGAAAAGAATAAAGCGACCTTGGCTGCAGCATCAGGTCTTGTCTGCTGCTACTGAGAAATTCCTAATGAAAAAACCCAATAACACATTTTCGACCATCCAGGAATTGAAACCAGGAGCCCTCGCTCAGCAGTCGTGTTTGCGACCGCGAGACCAACGGGGCATTAATACTAGGAACTTGTTAATATCCTGCTCTTATCCCAATTTATTTTCATCATTTCATCTCATTTGACACTCCATTTTAAGCCACATCATCTTTCGCACAGTCCGTCCTTTGTTCCCAGTCCCCTCTTTTTTTCAAATCCAATCAAATCATTCATTTCTTTGCAAATATGGGTAACAGTTACACTTTTATAATAAGGTTCTCCACATTTTGCCGTCACTTGGGCATGCATATTATAATAGTTTGTTTACAATTATAAATTAAAAATAAGTGGCGTGACGTTAGATTATATGCAATTTTTTTTTTTAAATATGTCAACATGGTCAAAGTAATAAAAAATAAAAAATATTAACAGTAATGTTATACTGAATAATATTATGCCAACTAGAATAACAATAATGTCAATTAGAGTAACTAACGTAAGAGTTTTCTTTGTCCTTTGTTTTTTCTTGATCTTCCCCTACTTTACAGCCATCCACATTTCTATTCAAAACCGTCCTCACGACATTTTTTTTTCATTCCTCCTTTTATATGTGGGACTGCGAGGCTAAATAACTTATTACGTAGATGATGTTCCTGGTAAGGTCATTGACCGGAAGTCAGGTTAAACCATAATACAGTTAGCTTGATTAGATGTTTGTTGTAGTAATCCAGAGCAACATAGGCTTGCTAAGGTTGTCACCAATATGAATGCACAGTCTAGTTTTAATTTCCATGACTATTTTTGATCATGATTTTCTAACAAGTCCAAAATCCGAATAAAGTGACAATTCAGTTTATTTATTAATCATTCAATTTGATATACAACACATGCCCCTTTTTTTTCGGACGGGAAATCATCAAATGACCCCTCCCGCTCTGTGCGGAGTAGAAGGGAGTGTCATACTTCCACTGACTAAAACCCATCTATGTTCCTTCTTTGCCCTTTGTGTTCCAGGGCCGCGGTATCTCTTTCGAACAGTTCCGCAGCCTCGGCAGGCATCGGCCCTTGCGGATCCCTTCCCGTGTGCTGGCATTTCTTTGAGGCGCGCGTGGAACACGAACGCGCCGTCAACACGGCCTGTCGCCATAAGGCGGACCGACGGCGAGCTAGCCCATTACTCGCCGTCCCCAGGCCTGCGACACATGCCCCTTATGAAGGAGGTCAAATATCCTGGAGATGTTTGAAAATTGAGCAATACTTATTTTAAGACCAACGGAAGACTGCGGGAAGAGATGGATGAGACTCTCACATACCAGGGAGGCATACAAACGGAAGGGGAACTTTACGTTTTAAGGGGAACTTTACGTTTTAACTGTCTTGATAAAAATAAATTCAGCTCCAAGAAAGCTTTTTAGTGCATGAAAAGTAACTGTCGTCCTTACTTTTCGTCAGAAATTTCAGAGTCGTGATTGACGTCATTTCGTAAGTAGGTAGTTCCGGCAATACAGTACATTGTACTAACAAGAAGTGATAAGTTGACAAACATATCGAGAAAATTAACGAGGTGACGAATAAAGACATAACATTGGGATATGATTTTGTCGTCCTATAAATGAGTAGAAAGATATACAGAGTAGAAAAATTTAACAGATAAAAATGAGGATGAACCTACAACGGTATGATAGACCACCGTATAAGAAGACCACAGAAACGATGTAAGGAGTGCATGAAAGTGTCTAGAAAGAAGGTGACCTTCCATTTCTTTCATTTCATTTCATTTATTCAATAAACAATTTATATTGTCTCTGAATGAGTTACATAAAAAAAAGTTAAATAAACATAAAAAAAACATCTATCAATAAACACAAAAATCATCTTATGAAAATTCATTGAAATATTTAATTAAACATGTCATTCAAAAAAAAAATCATTATAATCATCATCTTTTCAAAAAAATAAAAATAAATATCCAAAGTCAAAAATTAAAATCATAATAAATAAAATCCATTAAAAATCATGTCGTAGTAACTAGTAATTTAAGTCTTTACAAAAGTTAGAAGAATTTAAGACAAATAAAAAAATCACCCTTACACTAATGTCAATGAGTCATGAATTCATCCACGGAATAGAAACATTTTTCCAGTAAGAAGCTTTTTAGCTTATTTTTAAATAAGGTGGTTTTATATAGCAGTTCTTTTATGTCCTTAGGCAAGCAATTAAATAATTTTAAGCAATAACGACTTCTGAAATGTCGACTAATATAAGAGTGGTATATAAGAAGAAGAAGAAGATGCTTCGCAAACTCTAAATACGCAGGAGAAAAATGATGGTGATGTTGATAGTTGAATACTGATCCAAAAATAAAGATTCCAGTCCAGTACCCAAACAAAACCCCACGCAAAATGTCGCTAAAAGTGCATAAAAAAATGCTTCTCGATAATCAGCATAAGGTGCTAGTCCTAATATAGCTCGTGATCTCATGACGTCAGAAACTATTAGTACAGATCATGGTTCAGTAAAACCCAGAACTGGTAATTCTGTAACAAATCGGATCAGCTTTAACTAGCACGATTAGCGACGCGACAAACGAATTAACATTCGCACTCACTTCAGCATTGAAATCACTTACACGGATCGTGATGGGCGGTAACTGGATTATGGTTTGGCGGCCATTTTGCATTCTAGTAAAGTGTGATTGGATTTGGAGTTAGTGGAACTTATGACATGCTAATTAAACTTGGACAGTGAGAGATTATTAGTTTTCTTCGCAAAGAGATAGAATTAATAGGGATGAAAATAAAGATGGTAATGCAACCATGATGGCTGTATATCTTCCAATGAATTCCTAAAGTCTTGTCTACTACAGTAAAATAAACATTGATCAGGACGCGAGCTTTTTGCGTTTAGATGCACAATTCTTGCCTATTTGTTCCTGGTTTCTTAACGATATTTTCTTTCTCTGCACTAAAACTCAATGAAAAAGTCGTTGTGAAGTCAGATTTTTAACCTCAGAGAACATTTGAACAGAAGATCACAGAAAATAAGCTACTTATTTATTCAACAAATTATCAAACATTTTCCTGTTTTAACAAAACTGATAACCGTATACTAGCTTTCTAGTCATTGGTGATTTCGAATGGGTAGGTTTAATGCATTGAACTACAGCGGTTAACCGATCCTTATGCAAACATAATTTAACACTGAGGTTAACGGCAGTGTTAGTAATTCGCAACATATTGGCTGTGGCAATGAGTATTGCGTTATAGCGCAGGTCAGCTATATTGCATTCTAGGCTGATACAGGTCCTATTAAATGCTTTAAGTTGAGAGAAAGAATTCTGCTTTACTGACGAAATTTATGTTAATTTCAGCAAAGACTCATCGACGCAGGAAATAGTATATCCCACAAAAGCGAGCTCAGGTATATTGGCTATCACAGCTTGACGTTTTGGGGTCAGCACAATAAGTTTTCTTCTTCCATTCTTCCGTTTCCACCGTCAAGCAGTCGTATGGTCATTAGAAAAATTTAAAACTGATGTATTAAAAAGTAATAACCACGACAAGCTTAAATCTTTAGGGGTTGCAAACATTTCATAAGCCATTACTCTTACTAGAATCACAGCAATATCTCCCCTCAAACAAACCTCACAACCAGATAATGATCACCTCAACATTATCTACTACCATTATCCACTAATAAACGACACACGGCATTAATGTTGTCACAAAACTTACAGCTACCAACTACCGCAGCTGGCTAATGAACACTTTAAGTAGCAATTACCTCGGTAGTTAGCTACGAAGACATTTTACTCAGGTGTACCAGGATAGCATGAAGCGTATAGAGGATGCATCTTTTTAATGGTTCATGCATTTACATTGTTTACGTGTGAATATGAGCTGTGTGTTTTGGGAATGCAATTTTAAAGAGCTTTGGTTCTCGAAGTATACGGTGTGTTGTTGAATGAGGTGTACTCCTAGAGGATTATGATACCCGTGTAGTTGCATTTGAAAGTTGGAACCCAAACACAACAAATCCTAAATATCAATCTTGTACGACCAACCCGCACTGGGCCCGCGTGGTGGATTATAGCCCAATCCCTCTCATAGAGAGGAGGCCTGTGTCCCAGCAGTGGGAAGATTATAGGCTGATTATGCTTATATATAATCTTGTACGAAAACCACAAGCCCCCAGGTAGCTCTAACTTGCCTTCTTTTAGGTAAACAGATGAGGAATTTGAGATTTCAGAGGAAGACTGATTAGATTTGAAACCCATACGAAAGGTAGTCTTCCAAGAGCTCGAGGAAATCTACGTACGTAGCTACATGCTTAAACTAACCACGAGTAACCTTATGGTTGAAACTCTGGGGTCCAAGTGCTCACAGCCTTTTAAGGAAATTTCCAAGGGCTTGCTTTTACCCTGACCAGAGGCTAAGCGTTGCCATTCAACGTGGCAACGCTGCCAGCCTTTCGGGCACATTACCAGTTGAGAGCGTTGAGGAGTTTTTGATGTAACTATGTATTCGTTTATTATTAGTTTAGTTTCATTACTTTTGTTTATTTTATCGTTTTTATAGTTCAATAGAAATAAATAACAAAGAGCACTTAATTACTCACCCATCTAACACAGATTCCACATGTTTATAAAAATGGTACAGCTTGGCATCGTCCTGGTAATCACCATTCTTATCGTCTTTAATTCCCCCCGCGTCTCTTTTCTTCCTCGCAGTCCCAACATATCCGGTATTGGCTCCAAAGATGTCTACAGGGATCTGGGTTCGATTCCAGGGCAGTTGAAAGTTGGCTTGGAATGCGTAGTTCACGTTTATACTCTTGGCTGCGCTTGGGAAACCAAAGCCTGCATTGAACTGTAAATGAAGAATAGTTTTTTTACTAGCAGAAGAAGTGGTTATGTTTTCCCTTTATTTATGGCACAATAATTATATTTTCGCACTATGTTAACGTTAAGCCGTTGGTCCCGGCTGTCATTTGTAGATCTTTGACAATCGTTACGGGTAGTCAGTGGCTCCAAAAGTCTGACAACCAGTCTTACCAAGGGGTATCGTATCACCCAGTACTAACTGGGTTGTGGAGGTCAGATAGGCAGTCGCTTCATGTAAAATACTGGTACTCAGCTGCATCCAGTCCTGGAAGACGACCCCAACAAAGTTGGGAAAAGGCAAGGCAGATGATGATGATGATGATGACTATGTTAACGTGAACGGTAGTATGTAAGGACTTGTGAAGTTCTGTAGCTTCTGACATCCTTTTTTATTTTCGGGGTAAAACCTTTAAAAGGCCCGAACCGGTTTTTGGGGTAAGACCAGTGGGTGTAGGATTTGTACCGCACTAAAACCGCCCCGGTG
Source organism: Noctua fimbriata (assembly GCA_905163415.1). Lineage (NCBI taxonomy): Eukaryota > Metazoa > Arthropoda > Insecta > Lepidoptera > Noctuidae > Noctua > Noctua fimbriata. The sequence goes on along the minus strand of LR990942.1, from coordinate 3,039,990 downwards.
CGGTGGTCACAATTCGCAAATGAGAGGACGCACCGTTTCCTCTTAAAATACCGTTCCGGAGCCCCCTCTGTGCCTGGCCTGTTAAGGCACATCCCTGGGGAGATTTTGACATCCCTAGGGTAAAATTGATATTGATAGATTATCTAGGTTCTAGTCGTATGCGAAAGCTTACATTGACCAATTTTCAATTATGAATTTAGACTCATGAAGATGCAAATAAAAACTCATTAAACTAGAAAATTTCTAGACTATTTTTCATTCTACCTGAACCAACTGAACTGAAAATTCAGGAATTCCAACTTCCAAGGATCGCAACTGCTGTCAAAAATAAAGGCCCGCAGATCAAATGGAGTACCGACAAATTACTTATGAAATTTTAAATTCAATCTTCGCCGCATTTTATTCTCACGTGTGGTACGCTCACACATAATGCAGCCGATCATCCATTCGACAAATGCGATTAATTCCTCACTTCGCCACCACGCGACGAGGTCGCTTATTTTTTGCCGAGAACCACATGATCGGATTATGCTGCTATATTTCGTTGCAAAGGGATCCCCTAACTCAGTTACCTTGTCGCCCCCTTTTGCGACAAAAGGGCTCTTTTCTCTCTCAATATATTAAAAGCTAAAACAGCCAGCATTTTCCCGAATATAACGTATTTAAGTTATGATATCTTTTGTGTATGGTGACTTAGTTGATATTCAGAACAATAATGTTATTCTGTAAATATCTTGTTTGTGCTTTGGCAACACAGAAAAACTGTAATTAAAGCAACGCCAGTGTATCTTTGTTTTATAGAATTGTATGATATATTGGGCTGTTGTCCTTGATTCCACATTCGAGGCACGTATTTGGCGAACTATACGTATTAAAATACTTATTCCACTGGCTTCTACCCTTCAGTTAGACGGTAAAAGGCAGGTATTATTGTAATATAGACTGTTTTTAAACAGATTCTAACAACAACCAAAACCGACTGATTTGGTTTTGCGGAATGTCACCGATAATTTAGATTGCAAGATTAGATCTATTTGCATCGGAACCTAATTGGTCCCACAGCTAATTTTGCGATACGAAGCACCCTCTTGCCAACACTACATTAACACAACCACAAATTAAGCGTCGAAATCAATTACACAGTACACTAAAACATTTATAATTTACTGCAAATTCCCACAAGCAACTGACTTATTTCCCGGATATGTTCGCCGAGAAATTTTCCAATAAATAATCACGCGGTACTGAATACCAATAATATGACATTATAATACGATGCCTGATTGAAGGAAAATACGACAGTATTATGGTTTCCGAAGATTCTTACACGTGTTTGGCTTTGTCATTGGAAGGAAGAGCAGAAGGGAAAATGGCAAATGTATTAAGGTCATACATATCAGTTGTGATTACTTGTGTGAAGGCATTACAGTATGAGTTGAACTTAATATTATAAACACATCTCAAAAATCGTGAGAAATCTGACGTGTCCTACAACCGAAAATTTGTAGACGTGTGGCATTCACAAGGTGGATTATGACCTACATCACAGGGAGGAGGCTTTTGTCCTTGCAGTACCACGATTTAGAATTACAGGGTGTAAACGGACCCTTCACGGAGCCGTCAACCAAGCATTCTGTACATCAAACTAAGTAACTTTACGCAAAAATTATTGCTGGGAAACAACTTTTTTTTTTGAGATGAAATGTCACGTTGTACGGTAGAACTCAATGTAACGCACTCAAAACATTGTGCTGCTGGATGGAATGAATACTACGGGGCTCGTGGAGGTGTTTAAAGTAAAATCTTACATTAAAAACACGTATTTAAAAAAAAGTTAGGGAAAAGTTGTACTTTGACTCCCAATATCTCCGTAACTAGAAGGTTCCTAGGTATAGTCTAGAACAAAAAAATGATTGCAATGACGGGGAGACGGGGGGTCTTTTTACACCCTTTATATTAAAAGCTTAACTTCGTTTAACGAACCGTTCGCGCCATATTTCAGTAATTTGCAGGATACTGATGACGGTAAATAAACTTTTAACAACATTTCGCATTTCGGTTTAGAATATTTTGAAGTTAGCTGATGTCCGTTGTCTGACAACCAGTCTTACTCAGAGGTATCGTATTACCCAGTACTAACTGGGTTGTGGAGCAGATAGGCGGTCGCTCAATGTGAAATACTGGTATTCAGCTGCATCCGCAAAGAGTGGAAGCCGCACTCAACATAGTTATGAAAAGGCTAGGCAGATGATGAAGTTAGCTGTGGATGAAGACGCTTTATAGCGTATTGATGATGAGAAATGTCTTGTTTTTGCAGATGCTAAGAATCTGATGAAACTTGTGATGATCGGAAGACCATTATTGCAAACTGATGATACAGAGGAAAAAAACATAAATAAACATATTAGCCCAGTTAGATGATTTTATTAAGAAATTACGTTTATAGGGAAAAAGGGATTAAGTACATCATTAGTGCATATTATTGAGTTTTTCCATAAGGAATTTCTCAGTAGCAGCCACTGAGTCGGATATGTGCCCGGTTGATGGCAATAGGCTCGCTCCCTATTACATGGTACTATATCATAACTGGCGAAATGTGGGTGTACTATTAGGTACACCTCTGTCTTACTCTTCGGGGATTACAGGCGTGATGTTATGTTATTAGTGTTAATAAAAGAAAATTTCAAATAATTTACAACATTAAAACTTCTAAATGTTTCGTCTAATCTGGCGTCGCCATCAGCCTTTCTCAAAGTGGCGGTAATCCCAGAAAATCCGGCTTAAAAACTTTTTGCTGATAATTCCTTTTGATAGAAAAAAACAACATACCTGCAAAAGAGTGCTATTTGGCCAAAGTAACTGCCTTTTACTCCTGTGTAGAATCCCATCGGATAGTTCCATCTCTTTCACACTTATGGTAAAAAGCAGGTTGGATGCAATAGTAAGTGAAAAAAGAAGATCTTTGGATAACATGATGTTTTTTCAACGTATGCGCCTTGAGTGCGCGTGAGTTGCCGAATTTGAACGACACATTACGTTAAGTGATGGTAATCGTTTTGTATATCCAATGGACTTTGATAGAGATAACGTACATCTTTTTATCCGACTTAAAAAGAGGAGGTTCTGTACGTATACTTTTACGATTTTTGCAAGAAGATCGTATTCGCCAAACCGGAGCTGCTGAGGGAGATCGAGAGTTTTTATGGGCAGTTGTACACTTCAACCAGTAAACCCATTGCAAATCTAGCTAACGACCCAAGAGCTAGACCGACCAGACACTATACCGAAGACATTCCGGATGTCAGTCTGTACGAGATTAGGATGGCTCTGAAACAGCTTAAAAACAACAAGACACCGGGTGATGAAGGAATTACGAACTCCTGAAGGCGGGTGAAAAACCGGTACTTAAGGCCCTTCAGCAGCTGTTTGATTCCGTCATACTCGAGGGGAAAACGCCGCAGGTATGGTGCAGGGGTGTGGTGGTACTCTTCTTCAAAAAGGGCGACAATGCTCGGCTGAAGAACTATAGGCCCAACTCACTTCTAAGCCATGTCTACAAGTTGTTTTCAAGAGTCTTCACGAATCGTCTCGCGCGCAGGTTTGACGATTTTCAGCCGAACAAGCCGGATTCCGAAAAGGCTTTAGCACTGTAGACCACATACATACGCTGCGGCAGGTTATACAGAAGATCAAAGAGTATAACCTGCCTCTCTGCTTAGCGTTTGTGGACTACGAGAAAGCCTTCGATTCGATCGAGACTTGGGCTATACTGCAGTCTCTCCAACGGTGCCAAATCGACTATCGGTACATCGAGGTATTGAAGTGTTTGTACAATAACGTCATGTCAGTCCGACTTCAGGACCGGATCTCGGCACCTATCCTTCTGCAGCGAGGTGTGAGACAGGGACACGTCATATCTCCGAAACTGTTCACCGCTGCACTGCAGGATGTCTTCAAGGTTCTGGACTGGAGAGGGCTAGGTATCAACGTCAATGGCGAGTACATCTCTCACCTTCGATTTGCCCACGATTTAGTGGTCATGGCTGAGATCACGGAGGACCTCAGTACAATGCTCAATGACCGCAGTAGAGCTTCCGAAAGAGTGGGTCTTAAAATGAACATGGACAAAACCAAAATCATGTTGAATGCCCATGTAACACCCACTCTTATCAAGATCGGAGACTCTACAATCGAAGTTGTAGACGATTATGTCTACCTGGGACAAATGATCCAGTTAGGTAGGTCTAACTTCGAGAAAGAGGTCAATCGTCGAATCCGACTCGGCTCGCGCGCGTTTCGGGAAGTTGCGTGGTATCTTCTCGTCCAACTGACCGCAGTGTCTCAAGACGAAAGTCTATGACCAGTGTGTGTTGCCAGTAATTACATACGGAACCGAAACGTGGTCGCTCACAATGGGCCTTATCAGAAGGCTTAATGTCACCCAAAGAGCAATGGAGAGGGCTATGCTCGGAGTTTCTCGGAGTTTCCTTGCGTGATCAAATCAGTAATGAGGACATCCGCAAGAGAACCAAGGTTACCGACGTAGCCCGAAGAATAGCCAAACTTAAGTGGCAGTGGGCAGGGCCATTGCTCGCAGAACGGGTGGCCGATGGAGCCAAAAAGTTCTGGAGTGGCGGCTGCGAACCGCAAGACGCTGCGTTGGAAGGCCTCCCACTAGGTGGACCGATGACCTGGTCAAGGTTGCAGGGATCCGCTGGATGCGAGTCGCACGGGACCGGTCAATGTGGCGACACTTGGGGGAGGCCTATGTCCAGCAGTGGACTTCTTTCGGCTGAAATGATGATGATGATGAGCCTGTACTAACACACAGTTCATTTTGTACATTAAAATATGCAAGAAAGTGACGGAGTTAATCCGCCCTCAGGGCATTGTCTTTTCCATTCTGGTTAACCAGCGATATTTAAATAGTTAACCTATTTATTATAAGGTTTAACCCGTGTAAGAGTTAATTAAACATATGGGTTATAGGTCTAACCAGTTAACCTTTTAACCCAATTAATCGGTTCCTGGATTTAACTGCAACTGCACCGCAGGTTGATCGGGGTGTCATGAAATTACCAGTATTCCTTGCGTCGATAAGTAACTAGTAGTACCAAAAATCGTGTTTAGGTCCCAAGTTATACAAGGTGACAGGATCTGGGCCCGCCATAGCAAATTCACATATTATAGAGGAGGTCATTTGCTTATTATTAGACACTTACTTTCCCTAACTAAAGTTGTATAGTTTGGGAGATATGTCAATTTTTATTTTTTATTGAGCTTTTCCAAAATTTGACATTCAAGCATTCATCTTCAGTTTTTTTCATTATTTTAGTATTTTTATATTATTTATTGATAGTCATAAACATTTGTGATTAAATACGTCGGAACTTCCCTCTAAATAGGGTTAAAATTTTTTTTGGAAAATTTTCAATAATGTATGAAAATTGATATATTTCCTAAACTATAAAACTTCAGCTAGGGAAAGTTAGGTTCAATTATTAGTAAATAACCTCCTCTATATGCGAATGTGCTATGGCGGGTCCAGATCCAGTCACCCTGTATAGGTTACACAAAAACCTTTGTTAGAAAATATAATCAAGTAACAGACCGGTTTAGCCATCATTTTATATGTGTTTTGGACGACTGATGAAGCAACTCAGTACAGTATATAGTTCTTGACTTGGTAAACAAACATGGCGCAACGACATTTGGATTTTAAGTAAATTCATATCGTGTTTATGTATTAGTACCTGGGCGACGGGTGAAAATAGAAAAAAGGAATTTTCCCAAATATGACACCTAGCTTGATCGATTTTTCACCCCCTAAACGCCTATATTGCAACTTTTATCGAAATCGTTAGAGCCGTTTTCGAGAACGTGATTACAAATATTCAAATATTGCTCATTTAATAGTATAGGATTTGTAGCAGTTTTTGATGTAAAAGAAAAAGATACCAGAATACCACACGTCGATTATTTGCAAAGTCATGATTATATGAAAAAATAAAATGCATTGAAAGCGGCCTCAGAATGAGAGATGACCCAGATGTTTTTAGTAGGAAATAAAGTCTAACATACCTGTAAAACCGAGCTGTTTAAATACAATAAATGCAATTGTCTTCTTTCTCGGTGCACAACCTCACTAGGTCCCATTTCTTCTTTGGCATTTAAAACAAAACATAGCGAGTTTAGTAGTGTGAACGTCAAAATATTAGGTAAAGGAAGCATTGTGCGTCTGCAACGATCACAGTGGAGAGGCGCACTAAAGACAATGAAGTTCACACATGTACAATTACGTCACGTAAAGGAAATCGATGGACCCCGTTAAATGTTTACGAGATTGAGAAGAAGGCAGGTATGAATTTTTTAAGTAAAATAATTTGCTTGATATCTATATTAATCTATACATCTACTAATATTGTTAAGCTGAAGAGTTTGTTTGGTTGAATGCGCTAATCTTAGGAACTACTGGTTCGAATTGAAACATTCTTTTAGTGTTGGGTAGCCCATTTATCGGGGAAGGCTATAGGCTATATAACGTCACGCTACAACCAATAGGAACGGAGAATCAATGAAAAATGTAGCAAAAAAAAAAATGTTGTTGTTGTTGTTGTTCTATAATAAAAATAATTAAATTATGGTTGCTTTGATAGAAAAATTAATAAACATTCATCATTTGCATTTGCTTCTAGGCGAACCGAAAGGAACCAATATTTTGACCTGTTAGTTTCTTAATCGATTGGGACACGATAAAATGATTTTTGTATAAATATCTCCTACTATCCTAGGTACAAAGATGTCTTATTTAAAAGTACAAATTAAAAAAAAAAGTAAAAATATTTTGCGCAGTGTCTTTCAAATATGAAACGTTAAGGTAAATCCGGATAGCAAGCGATTCCAAGCAGCACACGTAATACGTCAATGTTAAGGTATTGTCTCGTGACCGTTTGTTGTTGGATAAACATATTAGTGTGGCGGTGGGCGGAGTCATGTGACTGAGATTTAAAGTTAAAGCTGAGTTCATCATGGTGCAATCAGGAAGTCTAGTTCTGCATTGAGTGTCTGTGTACGTGCGTGTCTGTGTACGTGCGTGTCTGTGTGTGTAGGATACGATTGTGGGTTCAAGATGATCGTGTTTAATACATTAAAATAAAGACTATCATCATCCGCTAAGTCGTTTCTCGATTATCTTTGGGTCTGCTTCCAGTCTTACGGGATACAGCTGTATACTAGTATTTATATGGAACGTTCTCCGCAACCCAGTAACTAGGTCATATGAGACCCTCTCTGGTAAAACTAGAAACTAGACTACTAGAAACAATTGTCAAAAATCTATAAATGGAAAACCACTATAAAGACCATTGTTTTTTTAAATTGTAGGTTGAATGTTCATAATGAATAGCGATCACAGTTCTTAATTATAATTTAATATGAGAACGTCTACTTTAACGGTATTGAAAAACCCACTTCGGTTGATTAATAAAATAAAAATACCTAAGTTACAAGAAAAAACGCTGATCCAATTCCAACCACCAGAATCCGGAATTACTGAAATCTCCTACGCAGTGTGAACTCCGCCTTATAACGCCAGCCACAGACGAACGGGTGCATTGACACCTTTTCCAACAACAAGACGTTGATACGCGAAGCCGACACACGTGGAAAATGTGACTCCCTAGCTGCTCCCTGATTGGTTGGTTCAAGATTAAAACTTAATCCTGAAAAATGGGGTAAGATACCTAAAGTTGTAAGGTTTTTTTAAAGGTAGAGATTGTCATTTGCTTTTTATCTTTAGTGAGTTTATGGTTTTGTAAATCTATCTTTTCATAAAATGGCTAAAGAAAAACTATAGATTAAAAAGGAGGTAACTGACTCACTTAGAAGAGCTTTTTAAGGAGATAGATCAACGTATAGCTTTGAAAGAACATATATTAACAAATCAAACAAGAAATGATAATATAGTCAATACATGATGATAATTAAGTTTATGTAAGTGAACAATCTTAATTTAGTCATAAATCAAAGTAAATTTTTAGTCTACAATAATATCAAACGCTCTACTAAAAGCGCAGTGTCATTGTTTTCTGAATTCAATCGTGCGACCGAAATATTGTTTAACATTTATTTAGAAAATGCTCATGCGTCATTTTAGTAACAGAACAAAATCCAGTTTCAGCTGGATTATTCCGGCCCTGCTGGTGATCGCAGTGAGTGTAGCCGCCGACGACGAAGAGGAACACAAAGCGATGGTGATGAAGCGGCAGATAAACAGTATTCCACTAGTGTACCCTCAAGGAGGTACATATAAGGTACGAAATCGAATTTTAGATACCTATCAAACTCATTGGTCACTCATTCAATGATCATAACGACACTACACCTGTTTACCCCAAAATGTATCTAGTACACACGGCGGCACATCAAGCTCTATATAACCAGTATAACCTGACTTCGCTTTGTATGAGCTTCCCGTACGATGAGAGATCAGCTGAGTGGCCGCCGTGCGTACATATTTTTTTCATCTATAATTGGAGAAAAATTAAGACTTAAGTTTTGTGTGATACCGTGGTTTTTTTTTACTTTTTTTTTTAAACTCATTCATCTTTTAAAAATATATGCCCTACAATAAAAAACGTGAACTTAAACAAATTTATATAAATCTGCCGTTGTCAGGATTAAAACCATTCCGTGCGTGAGAAAGTTCAGAGGGTAGCTCCGTCTTTAACACAATTAAAATAACGGCAGACGTGATCGATAGCATGAAAAGCAGCACTTAACCCTTGACAGCTGACCCACTGGATAAGGAAGAAGTTGTGTCTGAGAGATCTTAAACAGTGGAGTGGAGTTGCGGCCTCGAGTGTTTAGTCTATGAGTATCATCATTCGAGAGAACCAATAAAAAAAAATTTTTCATAAGTTAATTCACCTCCTCTCTCTTCAGCTCATCGTAGGCTTCTCAGCGCCCATCCACGCAGAAGACTACATCAGCTTAGCCTTCGCAGCGAACTTCCAGTACCAATACGTTCAGTTCGCGAACATAACCCAGCTGTCACAGTACTACTTCATCAAGACCGTGTCTAGGGAACAGAGGGAAGCTGATGTGGCTGCCAGGAGAGATGAGAGGCTCACGTTCTATACTGCAGTCTCCGATATGTTGAAGTCGTGAGTGTATTTAGTACTTATTTGAAGAATTAGGCTGGATATGGCCATGAACTTCGTTTTCAATTTAGTTTCCAAACTTGATGAACAAACGTGTTTTAGGAAATACATTTTTAAAACTAACACAAACTTTAGTTTGCACTACAATTTTTTTTAATGATTTTGACATGATATGAGTTGAATCAAATAAGATTTTAAACTATCATGGTCACTAACATTATCACACCCACCCGCAATAACTTCAGTTTATCCGTGATCATGGTGCTTGCAACAGCGCCGAAAAATCGGGAACTCAATAGAAACAGTAAACATGGTAAATATCCCGTTTCTAGTCTCTATAATAATATAAGTTGAATCATTCTAAAATCAACTTAATTTACTCTGACAATAAGTTGATTGCCATCATGGTGAAAGAATTAGCCAGTCAGCGGGGATGCTCGCTGACTACCCAGGATGCGCCAACCTCGTGGCTCAGTTCTGGGCTGACACAATTTAGATTATCATCAACAAGCTAGAAGAAGAATAAGTTGATATTCGATTAAAGTGGAAATAATATCAATTGTAAACATAGGTTTGAACTGACTTTACCCAGTTACGTTTGAAAAAACTCCAAAAACAAAGGGCAAACTTAAAAAGAGGTGACTTACTTACAAGGAGCACAGGACAATAGGACATGTAATTATAATCTCTTATTCGGTTCAATAGCTGAACACTATCACCACACTTGACATGTGTCACTAATAATTTTCAGGAAAGGTGTAAATGGTGAGGAGTGCGTGTATAGAGCAATTTGTGAGGCTGCACAGTATCCCGTAGAAGAAGAAGGCCTGGTTGGAGAGATAATACACATACTTCTAACGTAAGTTAACACATAATATAGTTATAGTTATCATCCCTAAAGACAATTGCATGTGGATGAGATGAGAATGCTAAGGCGGATGTGTGGTGTGACGCGAATGAATAAAATAAGGAATAATTACTTTAGAAGAAGTCTGAAAGTGGTGCCGGTGACTGCAAAGTTGTGTGGTAATCGGTTATCGTGGTATGGATAGGTGATGAGGAGGAATGAGCAAAATGTTGAGTATGAATGTATTGGCTATAAGAGTAGAGGAAGACCAAAGACACGATGGATGGACTGTGTGAAGGATGATATGGCCAGAAAGGAGGTGACTGCTGAGATGACGAGTAATAGAGAAGTATGGAAGAGGAAGACATGCTGCTACGACCCCAAATAAGTTGGGATAAAGGCAGGAGATTGATGATCATTATGGGCAACCACCGTTCTGTATGGTGACCGGACGTAAAGAATAGCACCATCCCATATCTTCCCGTGGGTGTCGTAAGAGGCGACTAAGGGACTTACCAGAGAATGGGCAGCAGCGTTCTCTGTGTTTTATAACAACCATACTGCGATCGCCAACCCGCCTGCCAAGCGTGGCGATTATGGCAAAACCCCCCTTCTTGGGGGAGGCCTATGTCCAGCAGTGGACGTCTTTCGGCTGAAATGATGATGATGATGATGATGATGGGCAACCAAGAAGAATTCCTGAACTTTTTGAAGATAACTCTGTACTTAGCTTTTAAACCGACTTCAAACAAATACAACAACAAACAACAACATCCATTTATTGCCAGGCAACTTTGGCCCATAGCCACCTTATAGACTAACAAAAACAATAAAAAATACGATGTTATGCTTTCGTTAAGTTCCCAAGATAACGTCAAGGTCCATTCAGAAATTATGAAATTCTCCACGAATTACATCATGAACTTAAAATAAACGGATGCAATTAAAACTATCAGATTATTTGACTGTCAATCTCCATTCATTTCAGTGATCGCATTCTCTCCGTTGTGAATATTTTACACTTAATTAAGTACCAGCTTTAAATAATGTGTAAATATGTCAGTTACGAAATAATGAAGAGCATTAATTAGCCAGTTTTAACATTCAACAAGAGACTCGACGGAAGCTAAACCGACTTACTACCATAAACTATATGATGGAATAGAACTGTTTTCTATCTAAATCTTTTTTTTTTTAGCTAGTGGTTTATCCAATGTTTGTTAATGATAATTTCAATGATCTTAATCTCTTACACACACCATCACACTACACCACACCACACACACACACACACACCACACCACTACAGCGGAAGACATCGTACGTCAGAAGTCCAAGTACGTGGCGAGAGGGCAGTTTCTTGAGATGCGCCTCAACGTCAACTTTAAGGCGTTCGTGGTGCAAATGCCAAAGTGCTATCAGGACCTCGTCTTGGAAGAGAACTTTTAGCCACAGGGAGTGGTGTTCCGTCGCTTCCACTGGCAAGTGCCACACGGACGCGAAGTGACATAGTGCACAAGTGAAGTGTTACTAACATAGTTTTAAGGGTCTGTTCACTAACACAAATTCTATTTTATTATATTTAAGGAGAAGGAGCTTAATGCACCCTGTCAGTTTGTCCCTTACACCCTGTATCTATGGGCCAATGTTGTTGTTGTAAATGTTTTACCAGGACTTCCTATGATCATGTCACGGTTTCACCCACATGAAGGTCAGAAATTACTGGAACGTACAGACTACCAGGTTGAAAAGTATCCAATATTAGGTTACGCTTGCTTCTATTCCGGTGTGTTAGGATTCTGGGTCTATACGTGCGAAAATCTTCACATCCAGGATGTTCAACGCCGCTCAACATAGCCTAGGCAACTAGCCTGGGATAACTTTAATGTCACCTTATTTCATGAACCTATTTCTCCCATTTCAGACCCGACTACGGAAGGACGTCTTTTGACGAAAAAGATGAAGACTGGGAAGACTTAATGGGAGCATACAATGATGCAGCCGTAGCTGGAAGGCAGATGTTTAACTGTGCCTCTGTCTACTCCGAGTGCCCTGAGGGTCAGGGGCTCATGGAAATGTTCAGTATTCTGAGAGATGAATGAGGAAGCTATGGATTATTTTTGTTTGATTTGTCTATTGGGTGAAGGTGCTTTTGAAATGTTATGTGGTATTGCGTTTTGTCCTATTCTGTCGATAGTTTTACGATTAACGGGATTTAATATGGATATTTTATAAAATAACAATGTTTCTAATATTTTGACTAGATTGGGCACAATTAAAGAAGTAGTTGAAGTGAAGTCAATGTACTTTGTTTTTTTATTTTAAATACGTTGAAGTTATCGTCGCCATTATCTTGAAACCGCCTACTGAAAATTATAATAATTATATGTAGATTATTTATTATTATTACATTTGTAACGCAAGAATATTTTTTTGTAGAAATAATGAGTTGTTTGTGTTTTCTAACTCATCTAGAACTCGCCTCAAAGCTTTGATCTTCAAAAGCCCAAAACAAATAACTATCTTAAAACCAACCATATATCTCCGGGATCTGACCAAAAGACTAAAAATGTGGCTCAAAAGAAACGTCTGGACGAGCAGTAATCCTGAGGAGTGCCGGTTATAAAGTGTCTACAGCAAAGCCGGGCTGTTTGCCCGAACCGCTGCTTGCGACAAATTAAGTAAATCTCATATGAGAAGCCGGTCACGTACAGGCGATCTTTTCCTTACAATATTTACATTGACTTAGTGGTCTGTCAACTATCGGTTCTCGATTGCATTTGGTTTAAAACTGTTTGTGTTAAGATGTTGGCTGGTTGATTTGTTTGTGGTTTTTTATGTTTATTCGACTTCTGAAATACGAAAGTCGTAAAAGTTTCTGATCTGAGAATCGATCTAGGTGTCATCAAGACTGCATTGCTAAACTGGTTTCATGTGAGTCCTGTGCAAGTGGGATTTGCTATAGTTTTTATTGACAAGAATTTCGATCCGCAGACAGGATTTAAATCGACCCCGTATTAAAGAAAACAACTCAACATAAAATGCGAAGATGCTGTAAAAAATAGATGAGAGAAGAAGTAAAATACAAACCTACATTCCAGCTAGGATGGGTTACTTCTTTCATATGCAGAACTTAAACATTTAAGTGTGACTGATGATTGTGTTGAATAGGTGACTAGAAATGTAATATGTTGGAAGGATGAGCAGCTCCAAACTCGCGTTTAGGAAGGACTACACAGTGTAGGATTAAATGAACGCTCAAAAATAAAACTTCCTTTAGGGTTACATTTGATTCCACTGAGAGTAAGATTTTAATGTCTGTGTGTAGCAACAGCAGGCTGATAAAATTGACATATTATGTATGATTCCGATTTTGGCTACAAATGGATTAAAATATGATAAAAGTTGTGTGGTAATCGGTTGTCTTGGTATGGGCATGAGATGTGGAGGAATTTATTTATTTATTTTATGAAAGGAAGCTTCACAGCTGACAGTAGGTACATTAACATACGATTATTAATCAAACATTAAGCCAGTTACGAAGTACTAAAAAAAACCAGTGCATAGCCTGGTGTCAGAGTTTTTCGGCCACCCATGAGCCTCTGACTTGGCTTTTCATGCCGTCAAGAAATATCTCGGATTGCTGGTTTGATTTCCTCACGATGTTTTACTTCACCGAAACAAATGATAGTTAAACAATACGCACATGAATCTGAATAATCATAGGTGCATGTCTTGGGTTCGAACTTTTGAATAAAAACCATGTTTCACTTCTTTATCCTACTTCAAAGTATCATGCAATCTATCTCAGGAAATGAAAAATACCAGTATTTTATTCGACTAAAAATAGTGATCTCCCCCAGGCCCCATTGGGCAATCAGTTCAATAGTAGCCGATTTAGACGCCTCGAGAATTTATTGAGTGGTCCAGTGGTACCTAACCCGATTTATTTTGTGCTAACCACGCACTGAGCTTTCATTAGTCCAGTCCTCAGCGTAGATTGAGATGGGAATAGGGTGATTGTAGTGGTGTGAGAGAGATAGGTATATGTTTATTTGCATTTAGTAATGATTTCGTCCTGCCCTTGCATGCTATTTTGCGTTGCTACCCTTAGGAATATATCTTCAGTTTCTTCTGCTTCTCAATTTACTTAAAATGTACTGCAAAGGAACGTCTTACAATTTATTCACCCTTAGAAATACTTAAGTCAATTAAATAAGTTTGTTTTTCTCTATTTCTAAAATCAAGAGCTAGAAAGAATTATCACGTTTCAACACCAGAATTTCTTTGTCATGGAAATTTGATTTAAATGTTACTATTGGAATTAGTCTTGATGAGAAAGTAGCTCACATAATCTTGAAATAATTGTTGATCTTGATAAGTTTTCTTCTTCGTTTTTTCTCCGATTTCTATTGATGGTGTCTTCTCATTGAATTTTATACATTCGAGGATGTATAGCAGCTGTAGCATTGCATCACAAAGTAACGCCGAATTCCAACACTTACAAATTACTAACTAACAAAAAATATAATTATAAAAAAGAAAAAAAAATGCAATGCAAGGAGCATGAGAAATGCATAGGGCCTATGGTCGTTATTCGGGCATACAATATCTAAATTGTTGCGCACTCAATTTATTTACTTCAACAACGTAACAACTAGAATATTTTACATAAAACCAGCAGTGAAAGTAAACTAGAATTCCGAGCGAATAATTTAATTAAAAATGGCTGTAGTCGTCGAGCAGGCATCCGGGAACAGCTTGTTAGTGCTACATTTATTATATGACATCATTAGGTAGGACGAGTTTCTCATTCTTGGGTGTCATTTTTTTTGCACCGACTTGTATTTTTTTGAGGTGATTGGAGAAAAAATTCTCCTTCTGTTTATACAATTTGGCAATTGTATGTATAACAATAAACTTTATAACTATTATTTTTTCTTTTGAATACTATTTTTTAAATATGCGTTTTGTTTTTAATAGTTCTTTTTTTGAATGTTGTATGTTCATTTCTGCAATCAATACGAACTACTGCGTGGTGATGTGGGTCTCCCAAATTCAATACAGAAAAGAACAGATTTTTTTTTGATTATTAGTTAAGGTGGTAGATCATCTGAATTGGTTATAAGCTTTCCTTAATTATACCATGCCTCCAGATTTTCTTTCTCTCTCTTTTTAATCAACTAATTACAGTATGTTCTAACTTCTCATCAGTCATCCTGCTAGACAATACAGTATTAGGCCTGTTATTCACTTGCTCGGATCGACGTGACTCGGCACTGCATGACCGCAAAGTCTAATATAATATTAAAATATTTTAGGACAAAGCCTCTCGACTTTGCTCGACATATTATTATGCCAAATCCGACCATGATTCAACGAAGGACGACGCCGAACGGAGTTTGCCGATCGGTACAAGCGGAATATGTGCAGTAATGGGCATTATCTAAAATTTTATTTTTAATTAAGAAACTAATGTGAATATAATTTAAATTCACTGGCTGGGCTAATTAATAACATATTTATTTTTTAAGTTTCATGACTGATGACGCCATCACTGTAATAGATTCCTAAGCACATTCAAGTGACACTCTAATGACGTTGTGATGTTTTTTATTTGCAAACTGCGTTGTTCCCGCCGTGTCTGAACGCAGGCTTAAGCGTACTTTACGGTGTTCCTTCTTGAGATGACGTCATAGAAGGATAAATAAAGGTTAAACACATGTCTACAAAAATATAAATGAACAGGGAGGACTTTTTTCATTTCAACTAGAAAGAAATGATAAAATACATATACAGCAGTACAGAGAGCGATTCGGACATAGCGATTTCGAAAAATTACATCGTTTTGCAGTTAGGACTATTATTGAAAAATGAAAAATCCCCATTGCTTTGGGTCTGTTTTGTTGTATATCGAATATTGCCGAAGCGAATTTGCCGACCCGAAGAAATGTGTAGGACCCCTTAAGTATGTAGATATGTAGGGTTGTTAACAGTAACAGGTTGCTATTAATGTGTAAAGGCCCATCATTTACGAGCGTCAGGGGAAAAATAAAGCTGGGAAATGACTTTTTAGGACGCAAATCTGTCTATTACACTCTGAAGGGTCATAGATTCTCTAGGTACCTATTAAGTATAGAGAATTGTTTTTTTTAAAATAATGTACCAAAGCCGCTTTATTGATGAGCTCCTGAAAGGAACTGGCAACCTAGACTTTGCTAAGGAACGTGTAAAGCTAGACAATATTTTTTGAATTAGGAACAGTTGTTGCTTCTTCATATTGGTAAAAAAAAAAAAAAATATTTAAATAATATTTCAATTAAATCATTTATTCTTCTTCTCAGAATTAAGATTTATTATTTAAATAAGAGACACGTTAGATTACTTGTATCCCGACTGTAATCCACCACTATCGAGTTAGGTTCAAAGTTAAACATCGGTATACAGAGATACCTCCAGGAACGAAAATGGGCATGATGACCGGGAAACTGCACAGTCTTCAGCAGTTCTGTTATGCCATTTATCTGTGGCTGATGACTGTTGCCTGAAAACAGAATAGAATCACTTTTAGAATCATGGAGATAAAAGAAAAAAAAAGTATAAATATAACTACTTTACTGTGCATTTTTAATACTTTATTTGAAAATAGTTTTTTACATTTTAGGTTTAGTTCAAAATGTTTTTGTTCAATGTTTTCGATTCAAATCTTCCATGAAATTCTATCTATGTTAGATAGAATTTACAATACTGATATACTTCCTAAAACTTACAATTTCCAATAATAATAATTTCTGATTCAGAATCTAATTCCCAAAAATAATGTTTCAACTGAACCTTTAACTTTTGTTTCAACCAAACCCACGTTACAATTTCCGAACGTGAATGTCCATTTTAGCGTTAAATTCGCTCGTAATTTCATTTCAGCGTTTCAACGGGCGTCACTTAAGAACATAATTTCATTAAAAATGTCATTTTATATTACCTGAAAACCATTTTTAAAAGTTTGTGGTATATTTTTCGCGGTTCAGAGAGCGTTTCCATCTCGCAAATGGCTCGGCGGACGCACTGGAATCCATTGAGGCCGTTCCTGGGGCAATCAATTTGTTTTTGGTAAATGTTTATGGTATTTTATGAATATATGTATTTATATTGACGTGTATGTGGAAGTAAAGAATAAAGTGGGAGTGCTACACAAAACAAGGTTTTAATTTAGTTGGGTACAAATGTATTTTTGGGGAAAAGTTAGTGATATAGCATGTTGTGTCTATCGGTTAATGTTAGTTGAATAGTGCAACGATTGTAGGCAGACCAATGAATAATAAGTGATATAAAAATATAAAAAAGGACCCGTTAAGATCGAGCTAACAAAACAAGAAATCTGTGAGTTCTAGTTTACTAATTTAGCATTCCAGATCCAAATTATACTGCCATTGAGGTATTGTCAGGATATGACCAAATTCATAATAAATTATTTGACTGCTCAGTGAGAAGTAGACGATTAATCATTTTCAACAATTCTAATAAGAAAGATAACTAACGCAAGTAAGTATGTATTTATAACGAAATTAAATACATCTCTTTCCTAGAGGATTTCTAAGTTATCTATGGATTTATGTTTTTTGTGTAAGTTAACACAGCGTTTTGGGTGCGGCGCCCAAAAACAACCGATATCTATTGAACTCCGTCCAAAAACGTAGCAGGAAAGCTGCGACAGTTACAACAAGCGGTACGATCCAAGAAATAAGCCAATAAGGATTCTCAAAAGTGGGGAGAGGGAGAAGGTGAGGCATCCATATGCATACTAAAGCACAAATATTACCCTTTCAAGAGAAAAACATTTTTTAGGCTCTAGCAAGTATGCCTTTGATGTTAAGCAAACCCTACATGCTGGTAGGCATTAAATAAGGAAGGCTTAAGCAGCGCAGACAAAAAATACGAAACACGTATCTATTAAATAAAAAAAATGAAGTGTCTGTTTGTAATATGAAAATAATAGCTTTTTAATGCATATGAAAGCATATAGTCTCATTGTCTGTCTGTCTGTTTATTCCGGCTAATCTCCGAAACAGCTAGACTGATTTTGACGGGAGTTTTACTGGCAGATAGTTGATGTTATAAGGAGTAACTAAGGGTACTTTTATTTTAGAAAAAGGATTAGGCTTCCGTTCAAAAAAATTAGAAACCTTGAAATTGTTCTATAATAATTTCACACGGATGAAGGTCGCGGGCATCAGGTAGTTTATTTATAAAATGCGGGTCTTACCTGTCCAACAGTGTCTCCGTATGACTATAAATAGTTCTTCTATGTATGTAATGGTTCCGATAAGGATGGAAGGTGTCTGGTGGAGTATCCCAATTCAGACGAAACCCGAGGGCCTGCGCGAATATCTGGTTCCAGGGGACCATGTTGATTTTGCAGTTAAAACGTAACTGAAAAACGTTAAAGACATGGCAATTAGAAATCTTTGCATTAAACAACGAGAAAGGTTGACCTAATTAGTGTGAGATGTAACTACCTTGCTGTAGTCCATAATTGGCTTGTTCAAAAGTATGCAGGTAAGAGGACAAGTGATGGCGGAGCCTATCTTTTTATTAAACATGTTTTAAAAGCTATAAGAAAAAGTAATACTTACGAAGAAATGCGTCATATTCTTGAAACTGAGGTATCTTCTGTGACGATGAGTGGTAGACTCATTAGCCTTACCAAAGTCTATAAGCATAAACACTACAAAACAAACATAGCACACCGCACACACTTGAATGTATTTGTACATTTTGTTGCAGAAAAAGTACCTAATACTAATTAAAACCAAAAACAGGATTCTAATAATAGAATTAAAAGTTTGTTACCCGCTTCAATTAAGCAGGCAGTTACAGTACAATTTACTTCATCGTTATCATTTATGTATATTGTTTTAAACTTGAGTTCTAATAATAAAATGTGGGCCAATGATTTTGGCCTGTCTGGTATTTTGTGCAAATTGTGTTCACTTTCTCACTTATACTTTTATTTAAGTCAATGAATATTGAGATTTAATTGGTTAAAATGAAATCCACTTTTATCAATATGCTCAATGATTCTAGCTTCTTTATCATGATTTTTTTTTCACATTATATCTTTGCTAATAGGATTCGTGTCTATCACATTTTAGTTTTTTTTCAACACAATTTTCGCTTTTCACAACACACTGTAAAGATGAGGTGTAACATAGAAATAATAAAAGCGACAATATGCGTACGAGGCCTTCATACGAGTCTAAAGGGGGTCATATTTGATGTATTGTTTATCAACAATTATTGTGTTTGGACAACGTAAACTAGTTTATTGGATGTGGGTTGAGTCAGCTAGTGTTTTAGAATGTAGCAAAGAAAGCGCGAATTGTTTAAAGATAAGGGTCGAGTTAGACTTAAGACATTTGGGGATAATATATTTGTCGGATATAGACTGGCAAACAGGTCGCGTGATGTCACCACTGGCGCGCTTGCGATTCATTTTATGTCCGTACTAATGATCGGATCCGACATATTATTATTTTCAGTCTGCAATGCTAAGTTTTTTTTTTGTATTTGTAATACACGGTTGAGTTATGCTAATAGATCAAATAGGTCGCTGACCCATTCAGTCTTTGTTGAGAAATAACTGAATTCAATTTTAAATAATTACGCAAAGAGGTTGGTCGACTCTTCACGTGACCAGAGGACTGGCCTTTGTTTTGGGCAAATAATCAATCAGCATTGCCATCCAACGTGGCAATGCTGTCAGCCTTCTGGGCACTTTTCCTTTTGACTGCGATGTGGACGAATTTTTTGACGTGCTGTAATTCTTTTCCCATTTTGATACTTGCACTTATTTTTAATATTATTTTAGATCTATTTGTAGTTTGTAAATAATGTACATACTGAATTTAAAATACTACTTAGCTAGTGGAGTCTTTGGCTTAGTTCCATTGATTGGGACCTAGCCCTTCCAAATAAAAATAAGACAAACCCTGTCTAATCAATGTTTTATCATTTTATCATGTTACCTTTCAAATGTGTAAGTGTACACACTCCCTAATTTCGAGTCGTGAAACGTCATAACAAGTTATAAAGTCAATAACACATAATATAATTTTGTAACTCATTTATTCCAAACTTTGACAAAAGAAACATTGATTTACAGAACCTTAAAGTCAAGCCATATCTGTGTAAGGAGCAACTTGTAATAGCGACAAGGGACATGTAGAAAGTGAAGTGTTACAATCTTCTGTGGTTGTATTGTGCCATCGTTCAGTTGATGATGATATTCTCCTGAAACACAAAATACATGAATAAATAAATGAGAGAATTATATGGAAGGAAGAACAATATCTTGCAGAGACAGTCAAAGGACTAAATCTTCAAGTGACACTTCCAGAAACCAAAATATCAGTAAAGAATTATTAGTTAGAGTACTCAATAGAATAGAATAGAATAATTTATTTAAAAAAGTATTACAAAAAGTGTACATTTAGGCGCAGTAGTATTATTTCTCATACAATGGTATAATTAGTACTTATAAGTAAACTATAACTAAAATATATATTATTACTTAGACAGGAAACGGGATATTTACCATGTTTACTGTTTTTGTCGAGTTCCCGATATTTCGGCGCTGTTGCAAGCACCATGATCACGGATAAACCGGTTAAATGCCGTATGGTTTATCCGTAATAATGTTAGTGACCATGATAGTTTAAAATCTTATAAAATACATATATTCAACAGTTGAAAGTAATAATAGTCCAATTCATGTCAGCGACCTGCCGATCTAGGTTTATTTAAACCTGTGTTTCAGACCATCACTTTACCTAGCGCAATTTAATTAGGACAGTAAAACAGCTCTGATTATCATGAGCCTAGCCTTTTCCCATCTATGTTGGGGTCAGCTTCTAATCTAACCGGCTACAGAATATCAGTATTTTACATGGAGTGACTTCCCATCTAACCTCTATTACCCAGTAACTGAGATGACTGAGTAGAGGAAGACCAACTAAACGATGGACGGACTGTGTGAAGGATGATATGGATATGATAAGAAAGGAGGTCCAGATGATATGATAAGAAAAGAGATATGGTAAGTAATAGAGAAGTATGGAAGAAGAAGACATGCTGCGCCGACCCCAAATAAATTGGGATAAAGGCAGGAGAATGATGATTAGAACACAATCCCTAGCTCTACTGCAACAAAATATCTGTTTTCAAATGACGTGTCCTGTTACTGCATTCGATCAATACAAACTTAGTCATGACGAGATGCAAAAAGAATGCGTAACTCGCAACCAGGTCCATGATGCATTTACATAACTACCGACATCTTTGTTTCTCCATTAGCATTTAAATAAATCCTATTACAGAATTAGCATACGTGCATACGAAATAAGTTTATTACCTGAAAACCATTTTTAAAAGTCTGTGGTGGATAATGTTGGGTTCCGAGATCATTTGCATCTCGCAGATCGCACGTCGTACGCAATGGAAGCCGTCCAAACCATTTCTGAAAACGGAGAAGTTTTCAATATAGTTACAAATATTTATGTGGTTTTTGTATATTTTGGGCTTACACATTCATAAGATGTTTGAAGACATTCAGCAGCGTTTAGGAATACTAAAAGTTACTTATTGACAGTTTCATTCTCTAAATCATGAACAGTAACCGTAGGCAAAACAAAGGCCAATGGTTTTTTTCACTTTTTGGTGATCTCAGAGTAAGTTTCAAATGAAATGCGAATGTCTTATCAGAAAAAGAATTGAATGAAAGAGTTTCCAAGCTCAAGGTTTGCCAACGTGCAACGGAGCGCAGTATCCTAGGCGTCAAACTTACCGACTATGTACGCAACACCACACTGCGCTCCAAAACACTAATTACTGAGGATGGTCAAAAAGCCGCTAAGCTAAAGTGGGACTGGGCTGGCCATGTCTGCCGCATGCCCGAGGAGCTGTGGGCCAAAATAATCACGAGGTGGAGCCCTGACACAGCCAGAAGGCAACGCGGCAGACCTCGCAGGAGATGGTGGGACGAGCTGGACAAAACTACCGACCAGTGGTCCACATTGGCCCTGGGTCGAAGAATTTGGAAATCATGGAGAGAGTCCTTTGCCCAGCAGTGGGATGACACAGGCTAAAAGAATCAGTAAAGAGTTTACTTTGTCCATTGCTAGATTTATAAATTGATGTTTTAAAAGGAAATAATGGCCTTTTCAATATGAGTATAATGCTACCCATTTTAAAAACAGTCTAGCATTGTAATTTAGTATTTCTTCTGAGGGCCGATTTCATCATTAAAAGTGAATGCGATCGAGAGTTGTCAATGTCAGAATTGTTACGGAATATTGACGTTAACAGCGATTGGTATAGACGACCTGATCGCGATCAGTTTCAATCGTGCAATTCTCCTCAAGTTTTTAAAACATGTTTTTATAATCAAAACCTTACTTCTAACAAATAATTAAACTAATAACTAATTCTTACTTATCTAACAGCGTTTCCACGTAATCATAAACATCCCTGCGGTGTATGCGGTGGAAGGTGCGACAATTAGGCGTCGGAGCGTCCCAACTCATACGGAACCCTATAGCTTGCGCGAACAGCTGGTTCCAAGGAATTATGTTTGCTTTGAAGTTGAATTTTAGCTGAAAATTTTTAGAATATTGTTGGAAATGGTTTGTGATATGCATTGTTTGGATTTAAATTGGTGGAGGCGTATAATCAGAGTATAGAAGAGGTTGGTTTGTCGGTAGAAAATGTTTTTACTCAAAAAAAGTTTATTGGGAAACCACAACTATTATATTGTGTATCTTACAGCATTGAATAAACTAAACATAACATAACGCCTACAATCTCCGAAGGGGAAGGCAGAGGTGTACTTAGGTACACCTTATGTTTAAGTCCCATATAATATGGGGCGAGCCTATTGCCATCAACTCAGCACAAAACTGACTTCTTGGCTGCTACTGAGAAATGATGGAAAACCCCAATAACACTTTGCCCGACCTGGGAATCGAACCCAGGACATTATGCTCAGCAGTCGCGCTTGCGACCACTAGACTAACGAAGCAGTCAATAATCTAAAATCAGTATAAAATACATTTTTAAAATTACAATTACGTCTAAAGGTTACGACCGTTTATTATAGGTAACAAATGGGTACATTTCAGGATACCCCGAAAGCTCAAACACTACTAAACCATTAATTTAGTTGTTACTAATTTTTAGAAACGGGTCGCTCCCTGTCACACGGGACTTAAACATAACTGGCGAAATGTGGGTGTTCTATTAGGTACACCTCTGCTTAGAGCGAGGCCTAATTAGTGCGTTTTACATATATTTTTAGTGGTATGCCACGTTATGCGTTGCGCCGTTGTACTAGAAATTTCAACAGATCGACGGACGAGAGGCCAAACGGAGGGAGGGTGATGCGCTGCACTCTTGGAGCTCCGGTGCGACGACGGATTGACATCACTATTTATTAATGCAATCAAGGGAGATACCCAGAATCTTTTATTGTTTCTACGTTTGTTTTGGCGGTAGCGTGAAAAAGGCAGCAATAGAATCCATTGTCGTATGAAGCCTGAAATTCACACTGAGGCGTTGCCCTTTTGCGTTAGGACGTCGTGCGTCGTCGCAACCCAGGTGTGGCATACAATGCGTTGATCCGTTGCGATGATGCAACGCAACGCACTAATGAGGCTTCAGCTTTAACCCTTTGGGGATTACAGGCGTGATGTTGTGTTACGTTTATTTCTTTACTAAAAGTGATAGAATCAGGCTAAAACTTAATGTTCGTTGTATTTGTGTTTAATAAATAAAATAATGTTATCTTAAAACTCACATAGAACCTTGTCTTATTCATGAAGGATAGGTACCGCCTGTTCCTGTGTAGCACCGCCTTTGTATCATTAGCCTCGCCGACATCGATTAGGATGAATGCTACTACACTTAGGTAGCATATCAACACCAATGGGATGAATTTGTTCATGTCTGTCTGTGTGGTTTTGCCGCTATAATGAGTACGCTGTTTTATAGTGTTCTCATTTTAAAAGTGAATATTTTTCTGAAAATATAACCGCGTAGGTATCTAAAATGATAGATGTGTATATCGGTCCTTATTTTTCTAAGTGTCAGTCTATGATGATAGATATAAGAATAAAAACAAACACACACGCACGCACAAGCACACACGCCCGCACATACAAATATGTGCAATCCTCAGACAGCGAGAGCTGCTTAATACATTTAGTTTTAATTTTTATATTTTTATTTGTATATTCAGTACCTTACTCATATATCATACTAGCTGTTGCCCGCGACCTTCGTCCGCGTAAAATTTTATAGCCTATAACCTTCCTCGCTAAATGGGCTATCCAACACTAAAATCATTTTTTAAATCGAACCAGTAGTTCCTGAGATTAGCGCGTTCAAGCAAACAAACAAACAAACAAACTCTTCAGCTTTATAATATTAGTATAGGCTATAATATCGTTGCTCAGATACCTCCAAGGAAAGAATAAGACAGCCCCGAAACAAGTACTATTTGTAAGTTACTGGGGATGCTTCAGTTTATGTATGACAGAATGTATTGAGATGAAAAATAAATATTTTAGAAATTCTTTTGTAAGAATGTAACAACGTGTGTGTGTTGTGTGTGTGTTTTTTTATGTGTTTATTAATTATCAGTTACAATTCATTTTATATTTGATCAAATGTTATTATAATACATATTTGTACGCCGTAAAGGTAAAACATGACTGTGATCCTTTCTGCAATGTACTTAACATCTTGCATGCTTTGTGTGTGCATACTCATGTTTCTGACAAATAAATGAACTATGAACTATGAACAGCCAAAATTTAATTGTAGAAAGTAAAGTAGGTAACGGATAGGTACCTACATGATCTGGTAATCCCGATTGGATACAAAATTCCGTAATAACATTCACTTAACATCGTGATTTTGAATCCGTTATAAAATATCAAAAGAGAAAATTCTTGGAAAACCTACAGCACAGGTCATGAAACGTTTTATTTGTAAATTTATTTAGGTCAATAATAGAAAGGCGTTAATATGATTTGGTTAAACAAACATACAAAAAATAAAAATATCGGTCAATCGTTAGTGTATGAGTATGGTTATCTGTATGGGTTCAGTTTAATTTATGCTAGCACTTACCAAATTATATCTTTTCGTTTTAAAAGTAAATAATAGACCAGACTAGATCTCACTTTTGAAACAAAATCACAAAAAAAAATACTATGACTAAGATTATTAAATAGTTCAAAAGATAGCCGTCTGAATATGAAAGGTTATTTTATTAAACGACGACGCTAGGTCTGTAAGAGAAAATGAACTAAACTATTTCAAGAAACTAGGTTTTATTTGATTTTTTTATTCATATATGGCTCTTCTGTGACCTGACTTACATTTTTTTGGTAATTCATAGTGGCATTTATACATGGTGTTTTAAAATTGGAAAGCCTCTTAAAATGAATAAGTAATGCAACATCGATTTAAGTTGTCCAACGATTTTAAATCCAAATAGTTTTGACGAAAATACGTGAACAAATTATAATTTCTTGCTATAATTATTATTTTATAATAAAGGCTTTAGGTAGGGATTTTCGAACACTTTATCAATTTTAATTACTCTTTAGAAACATAATTACAAAATGTCCTCGTAAAGAAGTTTTGCCTGTGCCTGACGACACATTTTTTGGAAACTGACGAGTCATGCATGAAAATAAGCATCCTGTATAAGAAAAGTTAACGGTTATCCATTATTTGTTAGTCGTGATCAACGGTACGTTAGCCGCGGATAATCTTGACATTGTTAACTTAGAACCGAATACGATACTTTGCTTCACATCTAAAGAAATAAAAAAAATAAAAGACGATTCTGAAAATAAAGTCAGTACAATAATAGAAGACAAAAAACTATCCAATGTTGGGAATAAAGACAAAAACAAAGAAGAAACTGATAAACTAAAAGAAAGAAAGTTAATTCAAGAAAATGACAATCAAAATAAATTTAATAGTAAATTTTACACTGCTATTAATAGCGTTAGGAGTTCAAGGACAAACGCAAGTAAATGATACAAGTGATGAAATACAAGTATACAAGAAAAGTGAAATCTTATCCAGGAGGAAAAGATTCATCATATTTCCTGAAGGCAGCTCTCTCCAATTGGGTAAGTCTGAAATTAAAATAAACAATATTTAGTACACATTGACAAGTACCAACCCACATGGGTCCACGTCGTGGATTTCAGCCCACTCCTGGTCATAGAAAGAAAGGCTGTGTCCCAGCGGTGGGAACATTGTAGGCTGTTTAAGATTATGTTTCTATGGTTGTAAGTGTGAAATTATTCATGTTACTTGCGACAGTATTAAAATGATTTTTAATAAATCGTCCATTTGTAAAGATCGATATGCTTAAACGACCCTCTTTCTAGTATTTCTATTAACTAATAGTACCAGAAAAACATGTCCCCAAATCCGTTCTTCCCAGCTCAGCCATTTTTAATTCGCCACTCGTCCGCTCAAATCTGAAGAGCCACAAACATCTAAACAGCATATTGGATGCTGTGTGGTTCACCATTACGAGCGGGCAATTGCACTGAGCTCCTAACAAATGGACCTGTGACGTAATATGTTCCTCAAAACACGGACAACGTTGTTATACCAGATTCAGTCGTATCATTTATAAAGTAAATCCTAGTCTAAATTAAGGAGATGTTGGAGTACTGTGGAATCTCGAACTAAGAACGTTCGTGTTTGAGGAATATATTCACTGATTTTCCCGAGTGCATAAAGTGTTTAATATGTATCATATTAACTTATCCTACTTCTGGTTTTGCAGTAGCAGAGTCTATTTAACAAACTAACTAATGGGTAATGCTTTGGTGTGATATATTTTGTTCTGTTGTTCCTTCAACTAAGTATTTTACATAAGAAAAATGCTCTGATTGTTTCGGTTGTTAACAAATACAGTTTAAAAAAAAAATTAGTCTCCATGACTAAACTTTTTTTTCTATTATTCATGTTGTGGCCATTACATAAATATCACAGCAGAAAGGGAGCTGTATTGTTGTTACACTTCATTAATACCTTAAACGTTTATTTTCCAGTATTCTGTACCACATATGCCATGGTCTTCAGGATCGGAGACATTTTCTTGTACGGATCAACAGCAGCGTTGGCTTGGGAGTTGCCTCAAGACCCTTACTCGCCATTCAACCACAAGGCTGACCCTCTCCATCGGAGGGTAGACACCAAAACAATATACTATACCGATGAATATGGAAGGGTTATTGATAAGAAGCCGTATCACAGGTAACAAAGAGAAAATACTTTTTTTGTACAATTTCTGCAATACTTTTCATTTTGGTGTTGTATTTGAAGTTGATAATTTGAAACACTGTTTTACTGTGTTCATTATTTTGAGCTCCCGATATTTCGGCGCTGTTGCAAGCGCCATGATCGCGCACTACTAAAAAAACAACACTACTAAAAACACACACATTTACTAAATAATGCACAATCACGGAAGATATCCCGTAAGTGACATTATAAGTTTGATAACTTGATATAATTATAATTTTTAACTTCAATGACTGGCAGACTAGAGGCTGCCAATCTTAATTGACGTCACTCCGTCGTTTAAATTCCTCGAATTTAGCTATTATTGATCCCTTTATCAAAATGCCAGGAAGAAAATTTTCCAGGTACTGAACCAATTCGTAGAAAAACACTCATACCTACACCAAGTTAAAGGAGGAAATCAGGTAGTAATTGGTCTGAACACGGTCTCTGAAATGAATTCCAAACAGACTTGTAACGTACGGGCTAACTTCTCTCAGTCTAACCAGCCCTAACACCTAACTTAGGCAAATAATTAATGTAGAGTTTGCCAACTTGCAAAAGTATGAACTTAACTTACTGCCACAGACTTGTGTGACCAGATTAATATATTTAAAAGTCATCTACGAAAAGCAATTTCTTTAAAAATTCCAATATGTTATTAATTGCTTCAGCGATAATTTACTTCATGCCATTTACAACTCTTAACTTTAAAACTGAAGAGTCAGTATTCTCTAACACGCCATTTTAATAAAACCCTGACATAGAAACACAAATAGAAACCTAAAAACTCTCAGCAAAATTACAAACCCTAGCAGACAGACTACAAACTATGCGGAATTAACTATCCATGAACAACTTTCAGAAAACCCATAGCGAATCCAGCGTTCGCGAAACGCAGTGTGGACTGGCCGGACAGAAAAGGAACTTTAGAGGAATTCAAAATAGACAGGAAACAGATGCATGCTTCGGAAAACAAACGGGAATATTTGAACGGACGCATGGAGCAGCGGAGCGTCGAATATCACAGGAGCAGTCGCGCCTCGTTGTACCAGAAAATAGAGACGATGCTACACGGGTCTGTATTATGTAGTGCGGTTGTTCGTTGTGTGAAACGATTTTTGATTTTGATTGCGTCTTTTTGGTTTTGATTCTGGTTTTGTGTGTCGCGTTTTTACGTGGTCGTTGTTTTTTTTTTAAAGAATATTAAAGAGAATTAATGAAAGTATGTATGTAAGTCCGTGCCTAGCCTTTCGCGGATGGCAGGCATCAATTTAACGGGTTCGCTAACATATCTCTTATTGTAGTTTCAGCTAGGACACAGGCTTTGCTAAATTCCTTTGTACCATCGAATGTGTCAAAGTCTTTCATTAATTCAAAAATTGTTTCAGTTACACAGACGCCTGCTAACTACAGTTTAAAAAAAAGACATGTTTTAAGTTTACTGTTTCCTTTTCCAGTCTCGGTGTGAACGGCAAGAATTGTGTGCTGAAAACATTATGTCTGGTCGGTCAAACACAGGACCAACCTCAAGGAGCGTTCTTCCAAGAAATTATGCGAGCCGTTTTCACGTAAGTATTTGTTTTTGTTTGGACTATGTGTGTTATTTGTATATTATATGGGCCGTAAGAACCTTTTTAGAAATTTGATATAGGCAATCGTTTTATAAGAGCGTATTATAATAAGATCAGAGTAAAGAGTTTTAGCGTCAAATTATAACTTTTGCATGACTATTGGTAAAATATTAATGAACCTACTTTTTATCTGTGTATCACCATGTACCAGTGGCGAAGGTTCCATACAATTCGATTCTTACTGGCTTCCCTTTGAAAATTACACACAGTCAGTATTCTATAGACAAATAATATAATCACATTAAAGATATGTAGTCCGGCTTACCTCTAATTACATACTTACTTAAAGTCGCTGGTGATTTGAGGATGTGCTGTTTCACAAATAATAGAACACATGAAATCATACATAAACATAAGTCGTCTCAAACAGTAAAAAATAAACGAAATTGAAATTATTCATGATTAAACACGACAAGATTTAGCTCGAATATACATAATCATATTCGAATAAATAATTAGGAGTCTCGAAATTGAATAATTAAGAATATAATTACAGAGATTTTGTTACAAGCCGCAAGTGGCCAGATTTTAAAGGCAGATATTTGATACAACCCTTGTTTGAAGGCCACGTTTATTTGTAAACTTGGAATTATCTGCAAAGTAATATATAAGTTTATATATATGTGTGTGTATATTTTTAGATATGTATTTTCAAAACTAGAAAATATTTATAACTAAAATTTAAGAAATATTTTAGTTAATATTTTCTAGTTTTTTTTCCGTTATTGCACCTACTGTGACTGACTATGTGTGTGCGTGTGTGTGTGTCTCTGGATCACCCTAAGGTAGACTGGTAGAAAATGACCAAGGCATTAAGTCCGCCTTTTTACAGGTTTTACTTGTGCACAACGTTTTAATAATAAATACCTGTATCTGACACACTGTATCTTTTGCTATGATCATCTTTATATAAAACAATGGCTTATAAAAGTTCTAATTAAAATTGTAATATATAAGTAAATACCGTAATAACAGAAGATTTTTTATAAAATGTTCTGGTATCAAAATTTCACAGGCAGTATTAAATCTGTAAAGATGGCCTTGCTTACTTATCCGTCTGTCCTATCTCTTAGAAATACGGACGAGGTTTTTGATTTATGTTTGCGTAGAATTAAATATCGACACAACTTTAGCCGAAATTTACGTAGAAATGCCTACAACGACCTTAGTACTTTTTTTTTTTGGATGGGAAATCATCAAATTAGCCCCCTCCCCCGCTCTGGGCGGAGCGGAAGGGAGTGTCAGACTTGTACTGACTAAAACCCATCCATGTTCCTTCTTTGCCCTTTGTGTTCCAGGGCCGCGGTATCTCTTTCGAACAGTCCCGCAGCCAACGACCTTAGTACTTGCCTTTTTTCGAGAAAAAAATATTAATTTAAGTTCACATCTATTTTCAGTTTACCAAAAAACTCGGCAGAAGATAAACACGCGGAATACGATGCAGCTCTCTCTGCCACCGGGTCTTGTGACGAACTGTATCCAGAATGTGACGAGCCCCCGCTTGACTCAGACGCGGCGAGATTCGCTTACTAGGAGTTGCAGACGGGAGACCTGATAAATCGCCTGACGGATTTTGTGTAGAAACTGAAGGGGTACATAAAGTATATATAGAATGTTTCTATCAGTAAAAATGGTGACGGAAAATTCGAAATGTATTTGAATTATGATGATGATGTCAATTGTGTTGGTAGTAGAAATATGAAAAGCGATTGGCACTTAAGGAAGGTCAGTGTATTAGTGAAAGCATGTAGAGAAATTCAGATCTTGCACATTCGTATACTACATCTTAAAAAAAACCGCATGGACATCGGTTCACCCGTTACAGAGCTACGGTGCACAGACAGACACACACATAGCGGTCAAACTTATAACACCCCTATTAATGCTTCGGGGGTTATAATAATGGTCATACCCATTTTGTTTAAAGCATCAAATCTCTATAATCTTCATGTATATTATCTTTATTACATCGAGACGAAGAGTCGTTCATAATTTTGAATTTGAAAAAGACAATTTTAATATATGCTACATCTCTTTTAAATCATAGCATCCACACCTGATATCGTACACTTCTTGCTGTCAAAAGTAGGCCACTAAATTGTCGCTCGTTTGTGACCTACCTAGTTTAACTAGCTCGTACGTTTGAGAGCTCAAGTAACGTTGGCCGATTACTGTTTGCAGTTCCTATATAGAGTGGAATCTTGTGTTTTCGTTTTTACAGACTAATGGTTCACTTTGGCAATTCGTAGAAGAATTAATTATGAGTAAACTTGAGCGTATTTCTGTCATTAACGACCTACCCCAATCAAAAACTCCCATTTTCCGATGTAATTGTAATTATTTAGGAGAGTCAATGCTGATTAATTTTAAATTTGTTCTAAGCATAAGTTTTGGATGTGTTTTGTGTCTTGTATTTTGTTCTTGTGTTTTGACTTATTTTACTGAATAGTAATAGACCAACACGTTAAGAATGGTGGCTTAGTGTGACGTTCTTAATGTATCAATAAGAGATCATCATCGTCCTGCCCTTATCTCAATTTATTTGGGGTCGGAGCAGTATGTCTTCTTCTTCCATACTTCTCTATTACTCTTTATCACATCACACAACTCCTTTGTTGCCTTATCATCCTTCACACTGTCACACAGTCCATCCAATTCTTTGGTCTTCCTCTATTCTTATACCCATCCACATTCATACTCAAAACTTTCCTCACGATGTCTTCCTCATTTCTCCGCATCACATGCGTACACCAAGCCAACCGACTACCACACAACTTTTTAGTCACCGGCGCCACTTTCAGACTTACTCTTATGTAGGTACTCATTTCTTATTTTATTATTTATTATGCATACTAAGAGATTGTGAGTCATCATGACAGAACTACGTCAACTTGGTAACACTAAAATCAATAACTCAGGATTGTCTATTTATTATTATTCTAAATTTTACCAATACTCAGTTACAGCTGTTATAGAAATAGATTAAAGAGTTGAATTAACTAGATTTAAGATTATTTTGAAATTCGACAGTAGTACATCTAGATTTAAGACTGTTCATCGTTCTAGAAAACTGTCAAGATGTTAAGAAAGGGACTAAGAGTATTAAGGAAAAGGTTTAATTCTTAAGTGTATTAGAAAGTAGAAGATTTATTTGGCAAGCCTTTCGCCGATAAATCATTGGCGATCGGCTTGAGTTACGTAAGATATTGAATAGACTTTAACGAAGTTGGATAATACTAACAAGAGACAACAAAAATTAAAAAGGAGGAGCCCATGGCCAAATAATAACAGACACTCGGGGTCAATGTTCAGGTTAAGCTGCGCTAGCCTAGGTTGGTCCATGGATGGGTGACCACCTTACATTACATTCCCAGTTTCCTCTGTGTCTCGGAAAGCACGTTAAGCCGTTGGTTCCGGCTGACATTTGT
The DNA here is from genome assembly GCA_905163415.1 of Noctua fimbriata. NCBI lineage: Eukaryota > Metazoa > Arthropoda > Insecta > Lepidoptera > Noctuidae > Noctua > Noctua fimbriata. Next base: position 3,007,547 of record LR990942.1, on the reverse strand, counting down.
AGATCTTTGATAGTCGTTACAGGTAGTCAGTGACCGGAAAGTCTGACGACCAGTTTTACCAAGCGCTGTCTTATTACCCAATACTAACTGGGTTATGGGGGCCAGATAACCAGTCGCTCCATATAAAATACTGGTATTCAGCTGCATCCGGTTAGGCTGGAAGTTGAACCTTAACATAGTTGGGCAAAAGGCTTGGCAGATGTATGATGTGGCTAATATTAACAAGATTTTATGTTTTGGACGAACCAAAAGATGTGTGTAAGGATCTGCAGGTGTCTTAGCCGGTGGCGTTCTGGAGCTTCTGTCAACCCCTCTGGGAAATAGGCGTGAGTTTATGTGTGTAAGGTTTTATTTTGCATTTTATCCTTATGTTTTACCTCATTCTAGTGAGATCAATTGTTTTGAGCAGCGTATATTTGTCATAATTATAAATGTAAGGAGTCTTTTAATTTATTAAATTACGAGTATTATTAAGTATTTTGTTATTGAATAAACCATAGATCGGTGCTTTGTTTTATTTATTACTATTCCCCAACATACCCTCATTCAATCGGAATTTAAAACCGTAAAACACTGCCTCTCTAATAAGCCCTACATTTCTTTCTTTGTTTCTAAACAAACATTTTATGTTTTTAACATTCTGAATTGTCGCACGAAGGTAACAGTAAACCAATTTACACAGTGTTAATTGACAGTTACATTTGTGACATTAGGGTTTCAATAGATCAAGAACGGGACAGTATATTTTACGATTCTTAACGGGCAACTCTGAATCACGTTTTGAAATTCATATTTAGTATCTTGAAGTTTGACATGTGGCCAGTTCTAAATAAAATCCGTTAGGAACAGGTTGCGTTCCTATTTTGATTTGAAAAACATTTTTGAATAACTGTTCGGTATTGTTCCAAATATGAATAGTATCTTTTCATATTTCGTAACATTCCTAGTTTTACAGACAGTAATTAGTGAAAATGTAATAGACAATGGAAATAATACGGTAAATGAAATTCACAAGGAAAATGAAGGATCAAGAGCATTGTCGAGACGAAAGAGATTCGTAATATTTCCAGATGGAAGTTCTCTGCAACTGGGTAGGTGAATACTTATGTATGCTAAGTATTTGATTCGTTATAGGATTATACTTTCCAGTTTTTAAGTGCAACAGTTATAGTTCTTTATTTGGTTACTTTTCAAGTGCATTGAGGCTAGTTTAAATGAATACATGTTGGGACATTGTTTGACATTCTTGTGCTTGGACTAAATGTGGAGACTGTTAATTAATCTTAATTAAAAGGTAGTTCTTACCGATAACTATTTACAGTTCAATTTAAAGTCACACTTCCTATAGATATTGCTGTAAGCCTCTATTTTTCTAATTGATGTAGATTTATAAGTTGAACTCGTATATTGAAATTAACATACTAATTTCAATATAGGGCAACGAGAGCTAATTCCTAGCTAATACGTTCGGTGTGAAACGCTTAGTTAGAGCTTGTTTACATCAGGATGCAAACCTCACAATTGGGGCTAATACTCGTACTTTACTGTAACGTGGTATTCAGTTATAGAATCAACTGTGAAAAGTTTCAATCAGTGTTTGGAAGTCAATCGGTCTTTCATCAAAACGATTTGCAGTTCAGTCACCATATTTCAGTAGTTAATTAACAATCCTAAAGATTAGTCCTTAAGGTGGAAATTTGAAAGGCTGTTAAAAGAAAACAATGTCCTTCTTTATTGTCTTTAATTCTATCAGTCTCAATTCAATATACGGGGTGGAAGGAACACCGACGTGAAACGGGGTACCACGTATTCAGTACTTCATCCTGAGCCCCCCACATAGGAATTTTTCATCGGTTATAAAAAATTATCAGCTGTTTCCTCAAAAGCGCAATACCTACACGGTCAAAATGTATGGAACAGCTCTTTTTTTAATAACCTATGATTTTTTTTTATGTAGGGGGTCTCAGAATACATCGTGTATTGAATACGTGGTAACCGTTTTCGCGTCGGTGTCCCTTCCCGGGGTAGAAAGGACACCGACGCGAAAACGGTATGGGAATGACTATAGATGAATCGGTGACTAACCAAAAGGAGTATATAAGGATCTGCAGGTCTCTTATCAGGTGGCGTTTTAAGGCACGAGACCACGTGGTCGACCACCAACCCAATGTACCGACATCATATTTGTCACCAAGATCCCTGTAGCGGTATGTGCTCGCCATGCAGTCAATAGAGACCAGTGGAAAAGGATCGCGAAGGCACCGACCGCAGTTGCAGAGGACCCCCATGACTACGACCACTCTGCCAAGAGTGAACGTCTAAGAAAAAGATAAATGAGTCGTCACTAAAATGCATCATCATTCTCCTGCTCTTGTCCCAATTTATTTGGGACAAGCGTCGTCTTCTTTCTTCCCTGGTCATCTTATTAATAGTTAAACCGTTTCCAGTCAAATCATGAATCATCACTAATCAAAACTTATATTTCTATATTTCCAGTATTCTGCTGTCAAACTGCAGCTGTGATCCCGATTGGCGACATCTTCTTGTTCGGTAGCACTGCAGGTCTAGCCTGGATTCTACCAACGGATCCCCAGATATTCCACATGTTCAAAGACAATGCTAAAGATCTGAGGAGAAACGATGACGTCAGGACTATCAACTATTTGGATGATAGGGGACGTATTATTGCTAAAGTTCCTTATAAGAGGTCAGTTTGTCATAAAATTTTAAATTAAAAAAGTACAGCAAGAGTAGCAAAACAAAGATCACCAAGTGGTCCTCATTATGAAACCCAACCCCAACTCAAAAATATTTAAAGCTAGTTATAGAATTATCAAAACTAAATATTTACAAAAAAAGGACTAATTTATATAAATAAACTAATACTAAATAAACAACAGGACGCTTAGGCGTCAAAGATCTCCACATCCATCCATCCACTCCATTCCATCTTTCTTCCGGAAACGTGTCCAGAAGACTGGCAGCATTGACACGTTGAATTGAAAATACAATAAACCTTAGGGAACTGATAATAACTAATAGCCGTATCTGGACTCAGTCTTTTCAATTTACAACACTCTTTCAAACAATACTGAGAAGCCATTCCATTCAAAACGGGATCAAAAACTGTGACGAGGTGTGCACTACACAATACGTAATTCTTATTTACTATAACATCATCACATAATGTCGCCTTTGTAATCCCCGAAGGGTTAGCCAGAGGTGTACTTAATAGTACACCCACATTTCGCCAGTTATGTTTAAGTCCCATGTAATGGGAGGCAACCTTATTGCCATCAACCTGGCACACATCCAGATTCCGTGGCTACTAATGAAAAACTCCTGGTCGATAACCCCGATAACACCCGACCTGCGAATCGAAACCAGGACCAACGAGGTGGTCTAGTATTTACTATAACATGCCAAAAATATTTTTCCAGGAGACTAATAGTAAACCCAGCTTTCGCCAAGAGGAGTGTAGAAGACGAAACACAATCGTTCAAAGAAAAGCTTAAACTGAAGATAGATCGGAAGAAGATGCACGAGAAACATTTGAAGAGCGACTATCTGAAGCACCATTTGGACAAGAACAGTATAGAGTTCCATAGAAGCAATAGAGTGGACCTGTATTCGAAGATTGAGACACTGTTATCAGCGTAAGTACCATTAGATAAAATAATACTCCTAGAATTTTACAGTATTACGGGAGCGTTATCATTATCTTCCTGCCCTTGTCCCATTCTATTTGGGGTCAGCGCAACACGTTTTCTTCTTCCATTGTACCCTGTCAGACGTCACGGCATCATTTAATCCTTTCTCTTTCATATCATTCCTCACACAATCCATCCATCTTTTCTTTGGCCTTCCTCTCTCTCTCCATCAATCAACATTCATGCCCATGACTCTTTTAGTCATATGCTTTTCATCCCTCCTCACTATATGACCATACCAAGACAAACGACTTCCTTTCATTTTTTCTGCAACAGGCGCGACTTTCAAACTTCCTTATTATTGGAGATACAAATTTACAAGCAAAGAGATCAGACACGGAAATGTTCATACAAATAGAATTCCATATGCATCCCCTGCCTCAATTGGGCCTGTTATTGCCAAAGATGTGACTATGCACATTGCAAAGTATCTATCTCTATAAATATTTACCTCCCTGAACGCCACAGTAAGCGCTTGAACGAGTCACATGCTCAAGCGAAAAGCTACAGCAACTGAAAAAAAAACAAATAAAATAAATTGCTTATAAGTTATAACATACTAAGAGCTCTCTTCCTCTATGAGGAGCTCGTGGCTAAATAATTACAGCCGCTCGGATCGATCTTTAGTTTAAGCCGCACTTGCCTAGGTTTGTCCGTTGATGGGTGACCACCCATTGCATATCGACTGTCCACCGTCTTTGACAGTAGTTAGAGGTAGTCAGTGACCCGGAAGTCCAGCCAACCTCTCCAGTCAACCAGTCTTACCAAGGGGTTTCTTATTACCCAGTACTAACTGGGTTGTAGCGGTCAGCTAGGCAGTCGCTCCATGTAGAATACTGTTATTCAGCTGCATCCGGTTAGACTGGCAGCCGGCCCGAACATAGTGGGCGAAAAGGCTATGCAGATGATGATGTCACCTAAAGCAAGACGCGTCACAATTTTCATCGCCTGTGTTCATGTCAAGCATTATCTAATTAGCTAGTGGTATTTTGTGCAGGATGGGGCGAGACGGGCGTCAGTGCGTTCTTTACAAACTTTGTGAAGCAGCGCAGCGGTCTTCAACGCAGGGGACATTCCTACAGGAATCCCTAAGAGCTGTGTTTACGTAAGTATCGGTTTAAGCACCATTTTTTTCACGTTTTTCATTGCTTTACACACCCATACAAACAGTTCCTCCTTAATACTCGGTCATCTCATTATTATTTCCTTTATTTATATTTTTACAAATTATTTACATTTTTAAATATTCCTTAAAAAACAATAGAAAAAACATTTAAAAAAATATAAAAATTGTAGTCCACCGGTATCGGGAACAGGGTCCAAGCTACCGGCAGTCAGGGCTCCCGAGAGAGGAACCTATTATCAATACGAGCCGTGTCTAGGAGTACCGCTTTCTGAATCAAGCCCTTGATCCAGCTGCCTAACGAGAGCCTCCTCAGGTATTGGTCGAGGCTCTTGGCAATTAAGCCATGGGCTGATACGACTATCGGCACAATGATCGCTGATTCCACATCCCACATGTCGACAACCTCGCTAGCTAAGTCAAGATACTTGATTTTCTTATCTTTCTCGGCTTTCACGAGGTTCTGATCATGCGGGACCGTTATGTCAACAATCATTGCGCGCCGCTCTGATCGATCCACCACTACTATATCAGGCTTATTGGCTACAATAGTCCTGTCAGGGATGATGGATTGATCCCAGTACAATGTGATACTGCCGTTTTCGAGAACTGGGTCGGGCACATACCTATAGTACGGCACTTCCAATTCCAGCAGGTTGTATTTTAGAGCAAGTTGCTGATGGATAATCCTGGCTACAAGGTTGTGTCTATGCAAATACTCTGCGTTAGCCAGACGAGAACACCCGGAGATAATGTGCCGGATTGATTCGCCTGGACGGTGGCATGCCCGACATATGTCAACCGTACCGTCCTTCACAATAAATCTCCGGTAGTTATTCGTCATCATAACTTCATCCATAATTGCACAGACAAAACCTGTCGGCTTCGGTTTCTCCGAAGAGGTCCCCGGAACATAGCCAGGCTACGGACGCTGATAGACCACATCGGGCCCATGCAGGGCCCGGAAAAACCGTCCGTGAAGCTCTTTACTCTGCCATACGTCCATGTGGTCGTTAGTGTCAAGCACTACAGGTTTAAGCCAGTTATCTTTAGCCAAGGAGAGCGGGGGCCCTTGTCTACCGTGACCACATCTCGATGCATCCCCACGTCGGTTTCAAGGAAATATTCCCTGAGACTGCATATCTCGCGATTGTGGAGAGTCATAGCGTTTAAAAAGCCTCGACCCTACACCTCCGCGGGACATACAGTCTCATAACAGAGGAACGCGGGTGATGCATTCGATATGCCGTCAACATTGTACGGAGCATCCTATCCAGGGCGTCTAGTTCTGTTTGAGTCCATTTCAGTATGCCGAAAGAGTACATCAAAACCGGCATGACCCAACCGTTGAAGGCACGCACCTTATTCCCGCCTAATAAAAGACTATTAAATACTTTACTTTCATTATTATTCAACGGATTAATAAATTGCTGCACTTAGGCGGCTGTTATCTCAGAATTCACCCTATTCCGAGGCAAATGACACGATGGTTTCTATGATCTTCTTCTACATTTAACGTCACGTCACGGACTACACGTTGAAGAGTTGTAGGGGGTCATGAGGGGGAGAACATAGATGAAAGCACATGCTTGGAGCATGCCATGAGTCAACATGACGGGAACTAACGCGAAGGAAACAACAGTCGCTTGGCGCTTCCGTCGCAAGTCGTGTCGTCTAAATTCCTTCAAAAGTTTGCCAAAATTCCTTTTAATCATTAAATACCTTTCTCCTAATTACAGGTTACCAAAAGGCGAGGAGTTCATATACGATGAACATAAGGAGTACGACTCCGCACACGTTGAGACTGACGACTGTTCGACGCGGTATCCCGGATGTGTCGACATAGATGAATCGAGAGTACTTTGATTAATTTATTCAAAATAAAGATTAATAAAAATTTGGAGTTCTTGTTTTGTTTTTGTACTATAATATCTCCGATGGCTTATATCCTGTGATTAGCCGCCGTGACCGAAAACGGTCAGGAGGACCATTAGCGTGAAATCACACCTGTCGGCATCGATTCGAAAGTTATCCATTGAAATTTGCTATTTTGTATGAAGATGACGCATCAATTTATTCTCTTATCTGCATGGATTGAGCTTTCACATTTTTGTTTTAATACTATTATAATCTACTACTTGTTGCTTTTTTGTAACAAGTTGGTCTGTCTAGTGTTTAGCTAGTGTCATCGGGCGTATGACACTAGCTAGACACTCAGATAGAATTCGTGAGTCGAAATCAAGAATGTTCGGGATAAAAATTTTTGGCAATACTCTTTTAGATCTCTTTAGTGCTGACAAATGTGATTTCAATATACTTGTTATTATTTTCTTAAAATCAATTATTATATCACCTACAAATAGATCTGTCTCTTAGCTACGCCACAACACTCAGTCCACCGACTTCCAGTTCACTTAGTAGGGGGCTTCACACGCTACGCTTACCGGTAAGTGGTCTCCACTCCAGGACTCCTACTTGTTACATCGTCAGCAAAACGAGAAAACTTACGGAAAAAAATCAAAACATTAATAAAAGATGGTGTACGAAAGCAGTTCCGTGAAAGAACCACACAATCGAACCACTTTTATCCTTACCCTGAACATCAGCATCAAGTTACGGCTGTATTGAGAAGATAACTAATTAGTGTTCTGGCAAAAAGTATAATTTCCAGTTAAATTGCATGTGTCCAATAAACATTATGGCGAGTTTGTCCCTTGACAATTAATCAATACCAGAGTGACCGTCATAGGTTGCATGTCAAGCAAACTGAAGTGACAGTGGAACGGCCGAAGGGCCAATAGCAGGTGGAGCAGACGGGTCCTAGATGCTAGAGAAGATAGAGGTTTGGGTGTTGCGGAGCTGTTATGGAGGCCTCTGAAAACAAAACGACCGGTAATAAAATTTAAAAAAACCGCCTCACGAAAGAAATTATATAGTGAATTCACTGGATACAGCAAATGCTTGTGCGAGTTATTTTTATCTCTCGTTAAAACATGAATCATGTTCAAATGTTTAAAATTAGAAATCACGAGAGGTCCAAGAAAAACGCCCTGTGGTCCTCTATCGTAAATCTCATTAATCAAAGGACCTAAGTGTTTTTAAAAGTGAACACACACCTAAAGTAGTTTCGAACATTAGTTCAAGTTGTATGCAAGTTATAGTCTTAGCAGAATTAATAGTATGATAAAGGATTTTTAAAAATATCATATATTCGATGGAGTCAAAAGCATTAATGAATTTTGTAAATACCATTTTAGTCAGATTCTGCACGGTCCAACGGATGTTGTGATGGTAGTGGCAGGATGACTCCTCTTCCGACTGCTCTTGCTGCGGTTACACTGGTAAAACACAGACACTCTAATAAGACCTAATTTGCTTCTAAGCTAAGCCAACATCCTCAATTGTCACTTAATGCTAACAGTATCTCAATACGGTGTTAATTGAACATTTCCATTGTTTTATAACTGAGGATCTATTTTTAAAATTCGGAGCTATTATCTTAAGTTTTAGTTTAGTCTAGTCAGTCTAAAATAAAATACGCAAGGTGCAGCTTGCTTGTGGTGTTTTTGCAAATATTTTTTGTTGTCAGCTTTTAATTATGAATAGTTTGCTACTCATAATGTTTATATTAACACAAACAGTAATTAGTGAACATGTTATAGATAATGGAACCGTTTTAGCTAATGAATTTTACGAAGAACGTGAGGAATCAAGAACGTTGTCGAGACGAAAGAGATTTATAATATTTCCAGATGGAAGTTCTTTCCAACTTGGTAAGTATCATCATCATCATCATCATCATTCTCTTGCCCTTATCCCAATTCATTTGGGGTCGGCGCAGCATGTCTTCTTCTTCCATACTTCTCTATTACTCGTCATCTCATCCGACACAACTTGGTAAGTATAAGATTATTAAATCTTTTGATCAGCATTATCAATTTGGTATTGCAAAGATTAATGCCTGTGTGATGAGTTTTATCTCAAGAAACAGAAGTAAGGTTTTCGAGACTTAAATAATTTTATGGAAGGTAGGGCCAAAGTTATAATTATTTTGAACATACTGCTGTAGAGAGCCAACAATTATTCTTTCCTTTCCAGTGTTTTTCTTACAAACTACGGCTCTCATCCCTATCGGTGACATTTTCCTGTTCGCTACCACTACGGGTCTAGCTTGGTTACTGCCTGCGGACCCGAAAGTATTCTACGCGTTAAAGGAGTTTGAGAAACCTCTGCGAAGAAGTGATGTGGTCAAGACTATCAATTATTTGGATGAAGATGGGAGGCTGTTAGCTAAAGTTCCATATAAAAGGTAAGTAATATAAAGTAAACATCGATAGAACTTTATTTCTACAATTCTTGTGTTAAGGGAAAACGTGTGATAAATAATTAATGATTATTTAATGAATAACAACAACAGTTAATGTAAGCGGAATAATTAAGTAGGCGGAATATGCTGAACTATTGTGTAACTGTGTGTTATAAAATCTGTAAAATACCATATTTCAAGCAAATAAATGAATCTGAATGGTCTGACAAACACTGAACGAATGAAAGAAAGTACTGATGTATTTTTAAACAGAATAATTGTGAAACATGGCTGTGTCTCACAAGGAAAAGAATCAGTATGATTATATAATACTAACAGCGGAGTTAATTTTTATGGCAATTCTTCATTTTTCACATAAAATTTTACATCATTATGTAAAATTTAACATTTTCGAAGCCTCCATTTAAAATTATTTTAATATACCTACCATTACTTCTTTTAGAAGACTTATTGTGAATCCAGCCTTTGGCAAAAGAAGTGTCAAAGACAATTTGATATCGGACGAGGAAAGGATAAAACCAAACATAGATCGGAAAACGATGCATGAAAAACATTTAAAAACAGAACATTTGAAAACCCAACATAATAACGAAGACAGCGTGGAGTTTCATAGAAGTAAAAGAGCCGAACTTTATAAGAAGATTGAGAAGCTGTTATCTGCGTAAGTATAATCTTAGAAGAAGTATATAAAGCTGTATGTTATAGGGATGTAATCCAATTAGGCACCAATCTAGCTAGATGAATAGAAAGCAATCGGATTAAGGTGTATGTTGACGCATAGGGTGATATGGGCAACCCTAGGTGAGGCTGGTGTTTCGTGTATAAATTGGGCTTAAGCTTAAGCAGCTTGTTTTTAGAGTTTAATTTATTTGTTTTTTGTATTTATATTTTTAGTATTGTGTCAATCGAGACTTAGCATCTCCGCAGCAGTTAAGCCTCGATGTGAAACAATACCCCTTTAGCCAAAATCTAAATCACTCACTCAATTCCAAAACTTTCACAAAACCTCCAACATGGCGGTTTCATCCTTACCGTGTAATGTGTACGCCACAATAAAGCATTTTCTAAACAGCTTAACGTAATCTGTGCAGGATGGGCCGAGACGGGCGTCAGTGCGTTCTTTACAAACTATGCGAGGCGGCGCAGCGCGCTCACAGGCAGGGGACATTCTTGCAGGAATTCCTTAGAGCTGTGTTCACGTAAGTATCGATTTTCGCACTTGTGTTCTATTGTTGTGTTCGTGAGTGGTATTGCGGGGAATTCTTCTCTCGTTAGCCCTGTTGTTAGTGGAAGAATTTAATGTATTTTAACGCGCGTTTAAGTTGGGTGTTTTCTGATAAGGTAAAGATTAGAAGTTTTCTGAATCTTACGATGGATTTTGTGTTGTGGCTTATAGATAAATTATTTTGGCACAATCTGGCAGAGTCTAGATTTTGTGGTTACGTTGTCTGGAGATTCTAATAGTACTTCTTCTTTTGGGTCCATGTCATGGTACTTTTTGAACCAGTTGAGCCCAGTAAGAAGTGATCTCGCCCATAGTAGCGTCAGTGGCGTTTATTGGGCCCACAAAAGTGCAGTTGTATGGACTTTTAGAACAGTACAGTTAATGGGCAATATTAATAATACTTTATTTTAAAATTGCAGGTTGCCAAAAGGCGAAGAGTTTCAAGACGATGAACACAAGGAATATGACATCGCTCATGTTGAAACTGACGACTGCACAGAGCGGTACCCAGGATGTGAAGAGCTACATGAATCGATGCTGTTATAATAAGAAAATGTAATAAATAAATACAATCTGCTCTCATTCAGTAAAAGTATTACGGACTTTTAAGTAACTGTCTACGTTTCGTCGAATAAATATCATTATGATAACTGAAAATGAAATAAATGAAGTACACTTAGTAAACGTATTATTCAGTTCGAGTTTTTTTTTTTTAACAGAAAACATTTAAATTACTGTCAATCGTTAGTAGTTTTCTGTGAAACTCCATTGATGGATTTAGAGTTGCAGCCAATATCTGGAAACTAGTTATATGAGATGTATCATCTCCTGTATTGTGAAATTATTCACACATTTTGGAAGACGTGTGCATAGTGTGAGGTGTACACATTTTGTCCCACAGGTGTGATTGGAACAAACCAATACGTTACCTTTAATTCAATTTGCTATATTTACTTAACTATTAACAACCACTTGGTTGTTTAAGAAAATAGAGAGCCCAAAATTATTATTGGAACCCGCTGAAAATCAAGAATACCATAATCCCAAGTAGCCACCTATGTACTTGGACTTTTGTCATTCTTGACTTTTGCCATCGTTCTTTTTAAATCCCATTTTATTTAATTTTATTTGTTTGTAGGAGTATAAACGAGCATACGAAAAAATGCGAGCAGCAAAAGAGCAACATCATAACTTAATCCTTTTCTGTATTTTTTAATTAACATTTGGCAATTTTCCCAAATGGCTGATGATGACGTTAAAGCAAGCCTCGTGGATGTAACACGTTGCCGTAATTTTACAGTAAAGGACCGAAATTATCGGTAAAGCATGGCTGATAAAAGGAAAACTATTAATAATAAGCTATTATGATCAAAGAGCTAAACGTTGGTGCTCTTTACATAGGGCTCTTTAGGTAGGCAACATGACGCGCCTCCTTGAACGTAGTTTTTTTTTTGTTGTGAAAAAATGCTGTTATTCTCTAGCCGTAGTCTTTGCTATGATGTTCTTAGTAGGCACACCAGTCAGTTCAGTCAGGTATTTAGGTTCTTTTCAATTCCCCAAAATGTAAGGCAGACTGTCTTCTTAAATTCGTTCAGTCATTTTTTAAATTTGCAGTTAAAAATGTTTGGAGCGGCGTTGGTGCGTTGGATTAATTTTAATATTAGTTTTTCAGTGAATAATTTGATTAACTTAAATTAATCATTTTAAACACAAAACATATTAACAAGTTTTTGTTACCGGGTGTTGCGGTCATCATTTAATTTTGTTTACAGTTAAATAATATTGAAATGACAGGATAACAGTGGTAACCATTATCGTTTCCGAAATAAAACAATTGATGAAATTTCTGCTTGTTTAAATAAAAACCCTAGCTGCATATTTCTGTTAAATTGAATATTTATATGACGAATATATCAGGATTTATTCCGTTAGGCTCGTTCATCATGTGGGCAGACGATGGGTTTAGTGCTATGAAAACACACTGGGTGCGGTACAATGTTTCTATCAAACTAACGAATTACTCGAGTTTACAACTTAACACAATAACACGGGGCATAATGAATTGGATTCAGTTCCAAGACGTCTCAACTCCGCCGCGATCAGACATTGACTGTCGCACTCGCCTCGAGTTGAACATCGGGGCTTTGTAGAAGCACGCTGTTTGGTGGGTAGACTGGTAAGTAAGTTGCGTCACCACTGCACACTAGCGCGCTTTCCAATTCACTTTATGTTAAAAAATTATGATATGGAGAATTTTTATCTGAAATGAACGTTTTATAAATTATTTTTATATTATAGACTACCTATTATATCAAGAGCTACAATTCCTGTTAAAACAAAATACTATTATTCATATTCTATGTTCCTATGGAACATGGTAACAAGCAGTGTTACTCTTGGGTTATTAATTCTTTATACTCAAAGATCAACCATCAGCTTATTTCTTGTGATGTGTTTACAGATGAATGAATAAAGTAATGCTTATAAATGTCTGGTGTTCTGTGAGAGATAAAGAGTGTCTACTGTTCCGTGTTATTTTTAATAAAACCCATTGAATGTTGACAACTTGATGTTTTACCTTTGATTTCTTTTCTGTTTTCATGTTAATTATTGTAATTGGTTTTATACCGTTTTAATTAAAATGAGTTAAGTCACCCAAAGGGCAATGGAGATGGCTATGCTCGGAGTTTCCTTGCGTGATCAAATCAGATATGATTACATCCTTATGAGAACCAAGGTTACCGACGTAGCCGGAAGAATTGCCAAACTTAAGTCGCAGTGGGTAGGGCACATTGCTCGCAGAACGGATGGCCGATGGTGAAGGTTGCAGGGATCCGCTAGATGCGAGTCGCACGGGACCGGTCAATGTGGCGACACTTAGGGGAGGCCTATGTCCAGCAGTGGACGTCTTTCGGCTGAAATGATGATGATGATGATGAAATTCCTGATAGAGAAACCAAATATCACTTTGTCCGACCCGACAATCGAACCCATAGCCTCAGGATGCTCAGCAGTCGCGCTTGCGATCACTCAACCAACGATTCAGTCCGTTTTTATGAATTCCGTTCCGTTTTTATTTTGTTTTTTTGTTATTCTATTTGCGGTCGGCGCAACACGTTTTCTTCTTCCATTCTCCCCTGTCAGACGTCACAGCATCTTTTACTCCTTTTTTTTTCATATCAGTCTTCACACAATCCATCTATTTTTTCTTTGGCCTTCCTCTCTCTCTCCATCCATTAACATTCATGCCCATGACTTTTAGTCACATGTGTTTTATCCCTCCTCATTACATGTCCATACGAAGACAAACGACTTCCTTTATTTTTTCTATAACAGGCGCAAAAAGAGGGGTGTTATAAGTTTGACCGCAAAGTGAGTGTGTGTGTCTGTCTCTGGCACCCTAGCTCTTAAACGAGTGAACCGATTTGGATGCAGTTTTTTGTTATTTGAAAGCTAGTTTCTTGGCGATGGTTCTTAGATCCCCAAGTGGGGTATCAAATGAAAGTGCATGATGTGTATATTACAATTAGACATGTCTTATCAAAATCGGTGTAAAATTTACTAGATTTAGGGGATAAAAAATTAAACATTTTCAAATATACCCAAGTGGGGTATATTACAATTAGAATGAAAGGACATGATGTGTATATTACAATTAGATTTGTTTTATCAAAACCGGCTCAGTAAAAATTCAATTTTATTGAATTTTTAAGTGTTTGTCCGCTTTTCTTTGCGTTGGGGGGTTTTTAAATTTTAAATTTAATTTTTCATTATAGTTATATGCGTTTCATCCCTCCTCATTACGAATTAGTATATTAAGTACTATTTTAGTTTAGTGGCACAAAACCTGTACACCATTGAACTGTTAATATATTCTGTTTGAGGCTGGGGGACAGTTTAGAGCGACCGCTGTGACTACCGCTAATTATGATCTAGTTGCAAAGCATTAGAAGCTACTACGTTCTCCTGTGGGTTTATGTGCTTTTAATTTATTTTTCCAAATGATTTTGGACATGGGTTTTATCAGACAATAACACAACAACAAGCTTGTAATCCCCGAAGGGTTAGGCAGAGGTGTACTTAATAGTACACCCCCATTTCATTCACTAGATATGTTTAAGTCCCATGTAATAGAGGGCGAGTCTATTGTTATCAAACGGGCTTAGCTCCAGACTCCGTAGATGCTATTGAGAAAATCCTTATGGAATAACCCTATAACACTTTGCCCGACCTGGGAATCGCACCCAGAACCTTATGCTCAGCAGTTGCGCTTGCGACCACTAGGCAGACAAATATTATTATAAAGGTCCATTTTTTTTTTTTTTTTTAGGATGTGAATTCATCAAATGACCCCCCCCCACTCTAGGCGGAGCGGAAGGAGCGTCAGACTTGTTCGGACTAAAACCCATCCATGTTCCTTCTTTGCCCTTTGTGTTCCAGGGCCGCGGTATCTCTTTCGAACAGTCCCGCAGCCCTGGCAGGCATCGGCCCGTGCGGACCCCTACGTGGTTGCTGACATCTCTTTGAGGCGCGCGTGGAACACGAGCGCGCCGTCGACACGGCCTGTCGTCATAAGACGGCCGGACGGCGAGCTAGCCCATAACTCGCCGTCCACAGGCCCGCACCTACGGTGGCCGGGCGCCACCACGTGACCCCCGATTATATAGGTCCCTGCAACCTTCTCATTACTATTGTGGGGCCCCCAGACAATCAAACTTCGAGAACACAAGTTTTAGTTTGTACAACAATGATTTTTAAAATAGGAATGTGGTTCTCTTCTTCTTCGTATCGCTGGCACGACAAATTTTCATTCATTCTTTTTTTCTATTTTTTTTTTAATTTGGTTCTGATTAATTAATATTAATTCTCGTTATATAGTAAATAACCCACCGAATATTTCATAGTAACTTTATACTCATATTTTATTGCATTATTTTGAATAAACATTACAACAGCAATCCTATTTATTTTAGCAATCAGAAACTACTTAATTACTCTCATATTTTAACAGTTAATTAATAAAATGTAGTTAACGCTGCGTTTTCGTTCAATTACTAATATATAAATAATGAAGTGGCGTTTTGAAATATGTTATTAATTGCTTCGGAATTTAATATTATGGGAGGATCTGCATAAAACCGGCTGGCATTGGTTCTTGGGTATAAATAACTGGAAATCATGGAGACATGTCTTGATCGGCAGTGGAATTATGGAGGCTGGCAATCAGCTGGTCTACCATGAGATGGTGCTAGACGACTGTATAGCTCTGTCTCTTTCCCAAACTGGAGTTACTCCTGCTTTAAGACGTCATAGTAACCCCCCAGAAGTATTATTTTTATTTTTAATATAAATACCATTACAAGCTAATGTGCTGAAAACGTTGAATCTAATTCAATTTATCAAAGTGTATGATAGATCGAATTTATTTATTTTACTTAAATTTTAAGGGCAAGAGAATGATGATGATGACTTAAATTTTGAACTAACTACATATGTATACAGGGTGTAAACAGACCCTTCACATAGCCGTCAACCAAGCATTCTGTACATCAAACTAAGTAACTTTACGCAAAAATTATTGATGGGAATCGACTTTTATTTTGGGGTGAAATATCACGTTTTACGGTAGGACTCGATGGAAAGCACTCATAGCATTGTGCTGATGGATGGATTGAATAGTACGGGGGTCGTGGAGTTGTGTGAAGTAAAAATCTTACATTAAAAACATGTATTTAAAAAAAAACTTGTGAAAAAGTTGGAACTTTGACCCCCAACATCTCCGTAACTAGAAGGTTCCCAGGTATGGTTTAGAACAAAAAAAAGATCGCAAAGATGGAGAGAATAAGTGCCTTTCGGATATTTTAAGGGTCTCTTTACAATCTTTATACATTTACAAATTAAAGTAACCTAACAACAAACTAAAAAATTACGTCATTAAACTCCTCCTCAACGCTGTCAACACTGTCAACGCTGTCAACTGGTAATATGCCAAACACACAGGCGGCGTTTTGCCACGTTGTATGGCAACGCTTCGCCTCAGACCAAGGTAGAAGCCAGCTCTTAGCTCTCGGGAAGTGTCAACTAAGCGTTTCGAATTTCCTTAAAAATAGTTTAATTAGTTGCCCTATCCAGTTTCGACGTTCAGTATCTATGTTTTTACAAGAACGTGGCTTAAGGGGGCGCCAAGGTAGACCGCGAAACTCAAATTTTCTTAGATTCATTGTAATTTGCAGATCAGTGTCAGACTGTATGTTAAACATAAATGATTCGCGACCGTAGCACGTATGTAGTTACAGAATTATAATCATTTAAATCATCAATACAATCGTCGTAAGTCGTGGGTTTGAACTCAGGCAGGCTCATTACTTTGTGTAAGTTATCTCATCACCACTGCTCTCAAAACAGTGGAGGAAAGCATCGTGAGGAAACCGGCATGTCCTAGAACCAAAATTCGAAGACATGTGGCAACTACCAATCCACACTGGGCCCGCGTGGTAGATTATAGCCCATTCCCTCTCGTAGAGAGAAGGCCTGTGTCCCAGCAGTGGGAACATTGGCTGATTATGCTTATGCTACATACAACTTGACACTGACCTGCAAATTGCAAAAAACCTAAGAAAATTTGAATTTCGCAGGCTAACCTGACGCATCCACCTTAAGAAACTAGTGTACTTCAGTGAAGATAAACGATTTTTTAACCTATTAAGAAAAGCAAAGGCTGTTTGAGTTCTCGTCTAACTTAGAATTTTATTTTTTCTGCTCGAGAATCCTTCTGAGTAGTAGCTAGAACATTTTTTAATATCTTTTTCATTTTCCGCTTGTAAATCTCAGCTCGTTTCTTTGTGAAAGACTAGATGTTTGAATTTTTTTATAATAAGGCTTTGTTCTTTATATTAAACTGGTATGTGGGGAATACCATCGCCAAATATTTACATAATAATACGATTATTAGGTAGAGCTTTTCATATGAAATCATCAAAAATGGGTTGCTTTTATGTATTACCGTTTGTATTGAAGTAGATAACTAAGACTTAACGTTTTATTATTACAGTTTTCAACTCTGTATTTCGTATCCAAGTAGGGATTTCTTGGAGAAGTGGCTTGTG
This sequence comes from Noctua fimbriata, assembly GCA_905163415.1. NCBI lineage: Eukaryota > Metazoa > Arthropoda > Insecta > Lepidoptera > Noctuidae > Noctua > Noctua fimbriata. The sequence continues at coordinate 2,990,056 of LR990942.1, read as the reverse complement.
GTGAACACAAATAACCAATGTATTGGGCACTATGACTGCATTGCCATTAAAGTTGCCATACTTTTTTTTTTTTTCGGTTGGCAATCATCAAATGACCCCCGGGAGCTCTGGTCGGAGTGGAAGGGAGTGTCAGACTTGTACTAACTTTGACTTTGACTTGTGACTCAAACCCATCCATGTTCCTTATTTGCCCTTTGTGTTCCCGGGATGCAGCATTTTTGCTTGTAACCATAATCATTATAAAATCTTCACTGTTTCATTAATACAAAATTTAAGTGCGGGACATTTGTCGGTGCATCAATTTCAATGCTACTACTATTTCATGGTGATTCTGTTAGCTTCTGAACAATGTACAGTCTACTTTCTTTCAGGCATTCTTCTTTTCTTTTATCAATTTTCTGTAAAATAATCCTAAAATACAAACAAACAGACAAAGGGATATTTAAAATAAGGGTCAGATTAGTCCGTTGTGCTTTCATTAGCATGTTTCTCAAAAACAATTTGTCGTTATTTGCGCGAAGCTTGTAATTTTATGCAAATATTCTAAATACGTGGCCCATTGTTTTACACTGCATGCCAGTCCTTTCTTGGAATCCAAAAGGGGTAACATTCTTTGAAGAACTATATAAATTGTAAGTTTATTATGTTAAGTTAATTAGTTTGTACAATATTTCTAATTATTACAACACGTTTTGTTTTATGGATCAGAATGTTGGGCCACAAAAGGGATGAACGAAAGGCAATTGCACGTGGCGAAGATGAGAAGGCTAAGGGGGAAGTGTGGTGTAACGCGAATGGATAAAGTAATAAGGTAAGAAATGAGTAAAGAGGTGCTGGTGACTGAAAAGTTGTGTGGTAATCGGTTGTCTTGGTATGCGCATGTGATGCGGAGAAATGAGGAAAACGTCGCGAGGAAAGTTTTGAGTATGAATGTTGATGGCTATAAGAGTAGGGGAAGACTAAAGTAACGACAAATAGACTGCGTGATGGATATGGCTAGAAAACAGGTGTCCGACGAGTTGACAAGTAATATAAAAGTATGGAAGCAGAAGACATGCTGCGACCCCGAAGAAAATGTGATATGGGCTGATGTTTGAGAGATGATGATGTTTTGTTTTACGAGAGTTGATAGTGATAATACGACAAATAATTGTGCATTGCCTAAAAAAAGTACACCTTAGGGCCTAGATGAAGTGAAAATCTAGATCGATACCGATGATGGTCAAAAGAAAAGTCAAAAATAATTTAGATGGACTTATGCTACCGAAAAGTAAATACTGTAAAATGTCTTAGAAATCTATTGACAATTTTCTGGGCCCTCTTACTATGGAAATGTTTATTTTTTGTTAGCCTGTACTGTCCCACTGCTGGGCAAAGGCCTCCCTCAATTCCTTCCAGTTGCTCTGCTCTTTTCCCGTGCCTCCTCGTCTCGCCACCTCTTTCTGGGCCGGCCTCGGCGGCGCCGTCCGACGAAATGATTTGAAAGTGAAAAATATTTTTTTTTCAGCATAACATGAACATTTTTGTTTACGTCTTTATAATATCAACAGCCACGTTTGTTGACAAAACGACAGCCGATGCAAATGTAACAACAGTGACACAACAAGTTCATCATAAGAATGGAAAAACTGGGGTTAAATTATTGTCTAGGAGAAAGAGGTTCCTGATATTTCCTGATGGTAGCTCGTTTCAAATAGGTGAGTAATTAAAATAAGTGACAGTACTGCCTATAATAGTAAATTTATTTTCCTATATTAATCTTAATGGTTAGCAAACTCAAACTCAAAGCATTTATTTCAATTAGACCATAACAGGCACTTTTGAATGTCAGAAAAAGAAAGAAGGTGAAGCTACAGTCACAGAAACAAGGCCTTAATTTGTGAAAGTATTATAGTTGTCCATTCCAAAGCGTCGATCTCTATGGAGATGAATAAGCAAGAAACTCCAAGCAGAGTTTGGTCATGTGCACAATTAGTGATCGTTTACAATCAATTATGGACGTAATAGAGAGTCCGAATTCACAAGGGTTGTTGAAGATTTTGTCCACCAACCACAAAAGCCACTTACTCGTGCAGTAGATTTTAGGGGTGTCTGGTTAAATTTAAAATTATAAAAATAATTTTAACTCACTCATTTCAGTCTTCTGCACCCAAAATCACGGCTACCTCCAAATAGGCAACATCGTATGGTTTGGCTCTACGGCAGCTATGGCATGGGAACTGCCCACGGACCCTGGAGACTTTGACATGTTCAGGGACCAATACAAAGGGTTTGAGGGAAAGAGACGTAGCGATGTGCTGTACTATGTGAATGAAGATGGGAAAGTAGTTGACAAGTTTGAGTATAAAAGGTAATGTTGAAGTCTTGAAAGTCGTAACCGAAGTCCTAAATGCGGTAGGGCCACTAGATCAAAAAAAAATATATGTCAAATCCAATTAGCTTGACATCAGCAAACAATCTGAGTCATTGAAATTGACAATTTATAAAATAAAGAATAGGCCACCAAAAAAAAAAATTTTTTTTTTAGGTGAAATCACCGAAAAAATAAAATTTGTCCGTCAGTTAGATCACAAAAAAAATGTTGGACACGTGTTTTTTCTTTTTTCACTTAATCAAAACATAACGACGATACAGTGCATCAAAGTTCAAGAGAGAGGGTTTGTGACGACACTTGACAGTAAAAAGTAACAGAAATTGTGACGTCACGCGAGATTTCAACGCGTGACAGAAGAAAAAATACGTGTCCTATATTTTTTGATAAATCTCACTGACGGACTATATAGATTTTTTTCAGGTAAATACCCTATTTCTTGACCGCAAAAATAATAAGACAAACCTTTTACAGAAAAATGTTGGTAAATCCAGCGTTTGCCAAAAGAAGCGTCGACGCAGCTGACGCAAATGCAAGAAATATGACGAGGCTTAATAAAAAGGAAATGCATAAATCGCACAAAAATAAAATCTCCTTCAAAGACTTAGATACAACCAGACTAGATCGCCATAGAGAAGAGAGACAGAAACTTTATGTAAAAATGGAAAAGTTTTTGCAAGCGTAAGTGGCATTCATAAATATGAAATCGGATTTATTTCCAAGGAACTTTTAAATATTTAAAACTATCTTCTTCATTCTACATGTTGGGAGTAGTATAATATTACTAGCTATTGCCCGCGACCTTCGTTCTCTTGAAATTATTATAAAAAAATATTACTTCTCTTTTTTAATCGAATTTTGTTACCAATTTCAAGCGTTTTAATTTTTTTGCGCGGAACCCAAATAATTTTTGTAAAATAAAAGTAGCCTTATAGCATCAGCTATCTGCCAGTAAAATCAGTCCAACTGTTTCGGAGATTAGCCGGAAGAAACAGACAGACAGACAGACAAAAATTGAAAAAAAAAAGTATTTTTGTTTTAAGTATCCTAGTACTTTCATATGCATTCAGTAAAAAGCGGTTATTTTGGTATTACAAACAGACACTTAAATTTTATTTATTTGTATGTATGTATTGATAATATCACGCCAGTTTTCCGAGAAAGGTAGGACAGAAGTATGTACACCCACATTGAGATGAATTAGTGAGAGAGCCTATTGCCATCAACCGGGCACCAATGCCAAGCTCCAAGCTGCTGAGATTTCTGTAAAAACACAATAACACTTTGCCCGCTCTGGGAATCAAATTATTGTTACCATTTCATATCATTTGATATTTTTTCAAAATGTTATCCTTGTTTGAACAGGATCGGCTGGAACGGCAGAGAGTGCATCTTGAAAATGCTGTGTGTGACAGGCAAGGGTCAAACCAAACAGGCATCGTTTGTGGGAGAAATTCTACGGGCTGTGTTTACGTGAGGAAATAATAAATTAGTAAATGGACGAGCAAACAACCTGTAGGTTGATTGGATACAAAAATGGGTGAACCGATCGTGGCAGTCAAATTTGGGAGAGTCTTCTTTCGAGCAGTGCACGGCTAAGGATATAGAATCTAGATTTTGATTGATTGCTTCATAATGTTGAAAATGATTTACGCTTTTTAAGTTAAACTAAATCTTTTGACGGCATGGTTGGCGCAGTGTCCAAGCGATTGGTTTCTACGCCGCATGTGGCGGGTTCGATCCCCTCATGGAACAAATATTTGTAGGACCTAGGTAATTGTTCCGGGTCTGGCTGTTTGTGTATGTGAGTTTTAATGTTTGTAAACGCACCCACGAAACAGGAGAAATTCCTAGACTGAAGCACACTTTTGAAAAAAAAAACTTATTTATCCGGATACAATTTTGTTCTAAATGATTATTTGTTTGTCATATATTTGACCGTATTACCGTCTCAACTAAAACAAATGAATGTCGAATATTAGTGTTTAAAGCTTAACACACTTATAAAATCTGTAGTGCAGTGTTTATAAGTGTGCTATGAGCTGAACTTCATCACTTCACTTCATATAGGTATAATACTACCTGATACGGATACGAGGCGATGCAAAGCCACCGTGGTTTCATAGAAACTAACCAAACTGATCAAGTGGAGGCAAAGCTGGTCCCGTAACTGTGCGTTGAACTTAAACGTGCATAGATTTAGCCTCAACTTCAAGTAACACTACCTACAGCGCCTGATGCAACACAAACTTTATACTCATAGAATTCTCCTCCTAATGGCTAGCAGACAATACACGCGACGTTTCCTTGTATACCTAAACTTGGAACATAATTTCAGATTACCAGAAGTCCCAGGCTCGGTGTCCGAACTTCATAAGCAATACGACGACGCCCGAGGGGCCAATGGAAACTGTGCGGAGCTGTACCCGAATTGTGGAGATTTGTCTGTGGGAGTGTAGTGTAACATGTCATTGTAATTTTTATTGTATACTAGCTGATGTTCAAGGCTTTGCGTGTATTTTGTACGTCATATTTTTTATTAAGAAGGCATTTTTCGATGCCATCATTTACTTTGTTGTTCAAATCAAATCAAATTGTTTATTTGAGAATATGGGTTGTAAAATAGAATAGAATAGAATAATGATTATTTGTGTTAAAACATGGTACATCATCATTATCATCATCTTCCTGTCCTTGTCCCACATTACTTGGGGTCGGCGCAACACGTTTTTTTTCGTCCATCCCCCTCTGTCAACCGTCACGCTATCATGTACTCCTTTTTCTTTCATGTTATTCCTTACACACACATCTTTTCCTTGGTCTTCCTCTCCCTCTCCATCCATCAACATTTAAATTCATCACTTTTTTAATCACATGCGATTCATCCCTCCTCATCACAAAACATGGTACTCCAAGTTCTTATAGGGCATGTATCGCCATAGACGGGATGTTTGGTTATCAACTTGAAAATATTTTACTGTTTGTATTTAATGAGTTGTTGAGTCATAATTAATTCAAACTTTGGAAATATGATATCAACGGTTAAAAAGTAGTCATTGACGTGAAAAGTTAAAAAACAGGCAGACAGAGATACTTTTGCATTCATAATAAAAGAATAGATTTTTGTATTGGCAATAAAGTTGATGGAAGCATCGTGTGTTTTTCTTTTGGTTGGTTTTATTGTTTGGATCGAAATTGAAGATAGTTTTATTGACTGTTTGTATTGTAGTTCGTGATAGCACCAGTTCAAGCGCTTAGCTAGCATGAACATGAGGTCATAGGTTAGATTCCTAGGTCGGGAAAAATGTTATTGGGTTTTAACTTAATGGATACTTAACGTCACTTTTAACATGCCATTTAAACAATGGCGAAATGTTGGTAATCTATAGGCATACCTCTGCCTAGCCTGTCGAGAAAAACAGGCGACATATTATGCTTCATAGTTTTTCTTAAATTAAGCAGTTCGTTAAACTAATAACATTCATCATCATCATTGTTTCAGCCGAAAGACGTCCACTGCTGGACATAGGCCTCCCCCAAGTGTCGCCACATTGACCGGCCCCGTGAAATAAACATTCCAATTAAAATAATAAACATAAACTTCCGTCCCTATCAGAAATGCTTTATAAATCTATGTATCTATTTATTTTTATAATTGTACAGCACAGATTACCTACAGTGTTGTCCCTCCTCTCCTAAATCCATCCAAAGGTTGTCTTGAAAATATCGTTTTTAGTGATAAGACCGCCCAATGAGTCACCCTATGCATAAAGTCTACATGTAATGGTACATATGTAACTTGTATAGTGATAAAGAGTATACTATCTATCTGTCTATTTTGATCCTCAATCAGTCCAAGTTTCCAATAATTATTAGATGCATCATCGTTCTTGCCCTTATCCCAATTTATTTAGGGTCGGCGCAGCATGTCTTCTTCTTCCATACTTCTCTAGGTCTCTCATCAGATAGCTCCTTTCTTGCCATATCATCCTTCACATGCATTATTACTGGATTATTATTAAATGCATCAATAAAAACTTATACTGTCACTTACGGGATATCTTCCGTGATTGTTAATTATTTTGAGCACCCGATATTAATAATATATTTTTATATTGTTTCCTTTTTTTATATACAGATAAATTACATTTTTAAATATTCCTTACAAAAAAACAACATAAAAAAAACATTAAAAATATTATTAAGATTTTTTTTATTTTTTTTTTTGTATTTTTTTTTGCTTCCCAATATCGAGAGCTCAAAATAATGAACAATCACGGAAGATATCCTGTAAGTAACAGTATAAGTTTAGTTGTAAACAGTGAAAGCTTAAACCAGTGTTTGAATGCATCAATACTCCTAATTACATTGCATAACTAAGAGTTTGTGGTAGACTGCGACGTTCAAAAGTGCAGACGACAGACGTATTCTAATTACTTGATCAAACGTTGAACTTGACGCTCCGAACATTGCACTAGAACATTGGCTTTGTATGGACGAGGTTTTGAGGTTACTTACCTACTAATTCAATTGTTTTAGCACTGTCTGGTATATTCATTTGAATGGTGGATTTATGCATTTTTTTATTCCCATTTATCTTTTTAAATATTTCTTGTTATCGTTAATGTGCCATGGTCTGCACACAAAAACATCAGCCAAGTCTTGTCCCAACTATGTTTTGGTCAGTTACCTGTTTAACCGGGTCCACCGGTATTTTACATGGAGCTGGAGCGACAGCCTATCTGACCTCCAAAACCCAGTTACTGGGTTCCAAGATACCGGTGAGACTGGACGTCAGGCATTCGAGATTCTTTCTGACTACCATTAACGACTGCCAAAGATCTACTTTGCCCTGGTCTGCACATGACACTAAGTTATGGATATTTTAGCTTACTGATAACATAACTCCAAAGGATGTTCTCCAAAGGATTGGGCCGAGGAGTATACAAGTTGTAAACGGACGGTGTACTTTCACAGTTTTTTATGCCTTTTGACTGGGACTGTACCTACATGACATTGTTGTCTTTGTTTCGACAATTCAAAAGTGCCTGTAAGTAGCCTACTTGAAATAAATACTTTGATTTTGACCCTTCACAAGCTGTTAACCAAGCACTGTACATCAAACTAAGTAACTTTACGCAAAAATGATTGCTGGTAAACGATTTTTTTTGGAGTGAAAAATTACGTTAATTAAGTTTTATGCTAGGAATCAATATAACGCACTCAAAGGACTGTGCTAATGGACACATAAATAGTACGCGGGTCGTGGAGGTAATTAAAGTAAAGTCACTACAAGTACAGTTGTATTTAAAACAAACACTTTTGAAAAAATTGAAACTTTGACCACCAATATCTTCGTAACTTTAAGGTTCCCAGGTATGGTCTAGAACAAAAAAGATATCGCAATGACGGGGAGAATAAGTGGTCTTGGCGTCGTTAAGGGTACTTTTACACCCATTAGAAAAACTCTGAACATAATTTAGTCTAGTTAAAACATGTTTGTATTGAAAGTTCTCGTGTCTGTCTGTCAACATTTCTGAACAATGTGCTAAATAGACAACGGGTAAGGTTAAAACCATACACGGTCATTGACCTTAAAAAGTCATGTGCCCACCAATCACTCAAAGCCAACGTTATTTATTTTGACTTCAGACACACTACAAGCAACTGTTGGGCTCGCGAAGAACATGATAATGACTAAGTGTGAAATAAAAATGTACAAATAATTGTCCATAAGACGCCATCTTGAATTTTCTTGTAGTCACGTGGTTGATGGAGCCAATGTCAACTTTTGACATTGTTTAAAACATTTAGTACGTTTTAAGTGGGAATATGAATGTGACACATTTCTTAGTGATAGTTTTCGTAGTGAATCAACATTTTTTTAATGTAAATGGTGAAGGTAAGAACCGGTGTGATAATGTGAAGACATCTTTGAATGTGTTGAGGCAGAGAAGGCATTTGACGTTTCCTGAAGGAACAAATATGGTTGTAAGTACAATATTAGTTTATTATGCAGTTTAAACAATACACAATAATAATGAGATACTATTAAATGTATCACCACTGCTCTCAAAACATGGAGAGAGGAAATCGGTATAGCACCAAAAATCTAAGCCATGCACTGGGTCTACGTGGTGGATTATGGCACATCATCATTGATTATGGCTCTGCGAGGCATGTGTTCCAGCAGTGGGAACATTGTAGAGTAATTATGTTTTACTGACTAATTGGTTTTTTACTAAAAGTATCAAATCTGTTTTATCTTTTCTGTTTCGTTATGCTATTATTATGAAAAAGTTTGGTTAGTTATCTATAAGTCTGAAAATATCTCAAATTAGTTACTTCCTAGCTATTGTGTTAGTTACCATTAAACTTTCTATCAATGTTTAACAAACATTTAAGAGCGTTAACGTCTTACGGCATTTCATACAAAGTTTCAAGTGATTTTTTTTCGAAATGACTGCATTAATTTTAATGAAACTTCGTACGAATAAGCAGAATACGTAAGTCTAAAAACTTGACAGAGAATTTTTCGAAATGTCTTAGATAATTGGAAATTTCTGTTTCTATGGAAAATCTAAAATCGGTCTAATTTATTTGTAACACTATTTTTCGAAAATGTTCTCTGTCAAGTTTTTAGATTTATGTATCCTGCTTATGCGTACTAAGTTTCATTAAAATCGGTTCAGTCATTTAGAAAAAAAATCACTTGAAAGTTTGTAAGAAACGCCGTAAGACTTTAACGCTCTTAAACTCAGTCAGTCTGTAGTTTCCTTTATAACAGTACTACAGAAGAACATAAACAGTTGTGGTTTTAAAAACTTTACTTCATTTAAGCGGAATTAACTTAAAGACCAACTTTAAAATAACTTTCCCATATAAAATGCACGGATTCTGAAGTTTTTATGGAAAACGACTTCCTCAGTCTTTCTTCGTTATAATGTATAATGACTACGATTTTGAACTTTAATGCTATGATGGAAACTGTACCTGGATTCAGGTCTTTATAATGTATGAATAAAAGATATAGTTTGCTTCAACGTAAAGTATGTCACTTACTTAATTTCAGCTAAGGATATTAGTCTTGTTCCTTGTGTTTTACCAAATTAAACAAATATCATAAGAATTTGCCCACCATCCTTTAGGCAAAATCGATATTTTAGAGCCACCATAGTTTCATTCTATTTTATTATGATGGTGTACAAGAAACCTTGAAGATTTTGCTTACTACAAATAAAGAAAAAAAAAAGAAAAAAAAAAGATAGAAATAAAGATTAGAGTTTTATTCTAATAGATCAGAGGCCCTAGCACGAGCGTGCGGTGTAAAGGAAACGTAAATACGCCAATTATTATTGAATCGAAAATACAATTATCCTATAGCATAATCAGCCTACAATTTTCCCATTGCTGGGACACAGGCCTGCTCTCCATGAGACGGAATGGACTATAATCCACCACGCGGGCCCAGTGCGGGTTAGTAGATGTGACATATCTTCGAATTTTCGGTTCTAGAAAATGCCGGTTTCCTCACGATGTTTTCCTTCACCGTTTTGAGAGCAGTGGTGATGAAATAAATTACACAAAGTAATGCGCCTGCCTGGGTTCGAACCCACGACTTACTACTCGTAAGTCGGGACCGCCACCACTGGGCCACCGCTGCTCTCATATCCTATAGCATTTTAGTTAAATTGCAACAAGCACAATCATCAGTCTTCTGCCTGACACCAATCATGATCGTTCTCCAGCCCATATCCCAATTTATTTGGTGTCGGCGCAGCATGTCTTCTTCTTCCATACTTCTCTATTACTTGTCATCTCAGCAGTCACCTCCTTTCTAGCCATATCATCCTTCACACAGTCCATCCATCGTTTCTTTGGTCTTCCTCTACTCTTATAGCCATCTACATTCATACTCAACATTTTCCTCCCTACATTTTCCTCATTCCTTTGCATCACATGTTCATACCACGATAACCGTCGTATCTGTCCATAGACAACAATATATTACTAGAAACTAATTTTAAAATCGACGTATTAGCGGTACGTTTACACTGCACGTTCGTGCTAGGGCCTCAGTTTATGGTTACTCTATACTCTGTATTCCAAGCAAACTTTTAAATTCCGAATGAAGTTCCGTTAGAAGTCTCTCCACCTAAAACGTCATATCAAATAATTAATTTCTGTTTCTTTCTTTGATTTTCAGCTGACAATGTCGGTGCTAAAAACTGTGATGGTCCACGCGCCATCAGGCTGGAATGTAGCCGTTGAGGTAGATGTGCTGTATCCTCTGCTGAGTCCGGAGATGACCAACGCTTTGTACAGGAAGAAGTTTCATCATCGACAGAAGAGAGAGTTCTGGGAGAGGATGGAGATGGCTCTTGAGAAGTAACTATACTTTATGAATCGTCATCATCATCTGCCTAGCCTTTTTCCCAATTATGTTTGGGTCAGGTTCGAATAAAGTAGATATTATTTAATCTGCCTCGTTGGACTAGTAGTCGTACTTACGACTACTGCTACTGTGGAGCATTCGATCTTGGGTTCGATTCCATTCCATGGTCGTTGTCCCTTATTTATATGACATTTAAACATAACCGGTGAAATGTGGCTATATTAGGTAGGCGTGATGTTAATATTTTTTTCATCGAGGCCAAACCTACAGTTAGTAATAACTTTTGCTAAGTTACTAACTGTAAGTTTTACGGAGCTTTGCGATTGGCTTACATAGTCTGGTGCTGTATTACGGGGCTAATGTTTGTCTGGCAATTTACTGTATACAGGGTGTAAACGGACCCTTCACGAAGCCGTCAACCAAGCATTCTGTATCAAACAAAGTAACTTTACGCAAAAGTTATTGTTTAGAAACGACTTTTTTTGGGGTAAAAAATCACGTTCACGTTTTACGGTAGGTCTCAACGTAACGCACTCAAAACATTGTGTTGATGGATGTATTGAATAGTACATGTGTGTGTGTTAAAAAAAACTACTGAAAAAGTTGGAGCTTTGACCCTCAATATCTCCGTAACTAGAAGGTTCCCAGGTAAGGAACAAAAAATGATCGCAATGACGAGGAGAACAAGTGTCTTTCGGCTTCGTTAAGGGTCTTGTAAAACTTTTAATGTGTCAGGCAACCTTTAATTGAAATGCGTGACCAACGAAGTAATCAACTTAACATTAATGTTTGATGTAGCTAACATTTTAATATTCTTCTTTTCACTGGCACCACAGTAATTTTTTGGCACAAATCTTTGACACTTTCACGGCTTCATTGGTGGCAGTGCCAAATTGTCACTTTTGACTGCTGGTTTAGCGATAGGCGGTGAATAGTATTGTTCTATTTCTTCATTCCTTTACATGCTTTATTTTATTTGATCTCTCACAGAACTATGTAAGCAGTAAACCATTACACTTACTTATAACAAAACCGTTCCATAAGACTAAGTTTCGCGTAACAAGTGTTCAGTAAATCATTTTGTTTTCAGTTACAACTTGAACGGTCGCTCGTGTATTTATCGAAGCATATGTGAAGCGAGAACACACTTGGCTCCACCGGGAAAGTCTTTGGTGCATGACATTTTGAGGACAATATTTTCGTAAGTCTCTTTTTGATCTAAAGGCTGATGTGGAACTACCTGGTTAACTTTTGTCAAAGGAATAATACTGATAGTATTCTGTATTAGCTGTTAAATCTTTAATAATTTTCTTTTTAAACTTACATATTGTGTCAGATAAGTTTAAAGTTAATTCAAGATAATTAATCTTTCCATTATGTTCTTGTTAAGCAAATTTTTATTCCTTGGATTGTATTAATAACCTGCATCGGAAATCGGGTTAATTTAAGCTAATTTCCAGATGACTCAACTCTATTGCATGCCTATCATACTTATATCAGACGATTTTCACTGTGTTAAAATGGCAATATTTATAAAATAATATCTTATATCTTATCTTATTTATTTAATGGCATTGTCCTATTCTTCTCGGTTGTGAATTAAAATGAGCTTTGACTGATTTCTTGACTCAAATCATATTTAAGAGCTGTTGTCTTTATATTTTGCAAATCATCAGTTGCTCGTCGAGTAACCATGTCAAACCATCATTTACGAGGAAAAAGAGCAAAGATTTGACCAAAATGGAAGACAAATTGCATACCACCTGCGGCCACTGGACATTGCACTTTAGTACAGTATCTGCCATATTCTTGTGTATGTCAGGAGCCGCGTCCACCTTACCTTTCATCATCTTCATAAGCCAATTGAAGTTCAATGTCCTTCAAATTCGAAGCCATTAAACTCAATCTCCCACAACATTTATCCAGCTTCTACCAGCCCAGCCACCTAGCAAAGATCTCTTCACCAATCATTACTTTACAGTCTCTGTCAAGTATATCGAAGAAAATTTCATGAAGCCTTGTTTAAAGTTACCCTGGCCAGTAATAGAAATTGTTCGTTTTGTTTCAAGCGCCCCGGTTCACGAGAAAGGATTTAAGGAGGAACTTAATGAAACTTATTACGAGTTATTGGAACCAAACGTCTGCGAAAGAATCCACGATTGCCCCATTTCGATACTGGAAGTTGTATTAGGTCTGAATAAAAGTAGCTACTTATAGCAAAATGAAGTTTTGGTTTTATTTTGTAGAAGTATTTGTGTCTATTGTTGTACCTGAGTCCTTGGTGTAAACGTATTACTTGAGGTAACTTACATCTAGATATAATTAGGGGAATAACACGATTATCAATGATATTGAAGGATATTAAAAGAGCGAATTATTGTTCAAAGCCATTGGGACATCGTCGCACGAACTAGCTAGACCCACTAGCGTTGAAATGCCCTCAGTTACACCGAGTATAAAACTTCAGCTGATGATAAAAAAAATGATGATGATGATTTATATTAACAAAATGGTATTGTTCGTATTTATTTTTTTTGTACTCTATCACGATGCTGTCCTATTTGACCCAAAAGTTGACTGGTATGTTAGGTTAGGTTAGTACATGAAGTTTAAATAAATAATATTCCGTACAAAATGACGCAACCGATTTGAAAATAAAGTTGTCACGGAATAAAGTTATCAATGTCAGAGTACAGTATACCATAAAACCTGACTAGCAGTTATATTACGTGAACGATATGAAAGGTTATCCATTACTCCAACTTTAAATACTATTCCCATTCACGCGTAACTTTGTGGTCGATGACGGCGCGGAAAAAATGTGCTACTACCAAATCTACCGTACCCTTGAAAGTTTAGGGTTGAATTTGCTGTAACAAAGCAATCAGATTCCAAGGAGGTGTGACTCGTGACTGAGCTAATTAGGGTAGGCGAGGCTCTAATTCTTTGATCCAACATCCCGGGTCAGTGAACACGCTGGAAACGCGCACGAATCACATTTTACGATATCTTTGTGTAGATAAGGTTTGCATGCAATTCCGTTTTTTGGCTTTTTAGTTAAAGGCTTAGTGATTAGGGTGGCCTTTTAAATGGTAGAGATGTTTGGGATTCTGATTGTCTTATGATTTTCTACACAAATAACGACAACGGTTGGGTAATTGATGAAATAAAGGCTGCCCGATAAATAGACTGTTGGTTTTTGTTTTATCTTATTCCAAATACTATAAGAGAGATTCCCCGTGCAACTTCATAAAAAACTGGCTATACATTTAGGACATTGAACTGACTCAATTGGTAAACAACTTCTGTAATAAATACTTTAAACGGAAATTCATTACAATCATTTTATTTGAATTTCAATTATTCAAAAGTTGTAAATAAATGTTTTAGAAACCAATCAAACAAAAAATATAGACATTTTATCTTTTATTTGTGTACATCCATATCCACACAAAAAGAAAAAGCTAGAAGCCTCGGCGAATAACTCTTATGCATCGTCGATTACTCCGGTAGTAATATTTATTCACATTGCATAAAGTTTAGCAGAATGGATAAATAAATAGTTATGTTCGTTGTAGTTTAACAATTTATTTCTAGTTTGAACAAGTAGAATTATGTGTTTGTATAGCTATTGCTCTTGAGCTCCAAGATTACTTTAAAAAAGTTGGAGCATATGATAATGAGTAATTAATAATTATACAGCATTAGATTTTTGGATTCACTCGAGAGAAAAGATAGACCCTTGAGGTATCCTCACAATTATGGAAGAATTAAATGATATCAGAGAAGAACTGATTTGTGGAATAAACTGTTTAAGAATTAAGCACAAGAAGTAAAAGTTCTATCACCAGCAGGTTTCTCAATTGGAACTACTTTTCAAATCATATTTGCGTGTCAAACCCTGTCAAAGGCTTTAGAAAATATGTATAAAGCAAAATAAAAACAGACTGCCGAATATTGCACAATCACTGCGGAACCAAGTTTAAAGTAAAAATCATTTATACATTGTTTTTATTTCAATAATTCTTAAGTATAGTATATATGTTTTAACATATATACAAAAAAAAATTGAAAGGACACAAAAAAAATGACATTGAAGCACTGTTCACAAACAAAACTATAACCAGAATTAGTGATATATTCTCTATCGCTCCATAAACTTGCTTAAACTGATCCCAAAGCACCCATACTAAGACATCAACGTAGCCTATCCCATGCGATCAGTGTGTGCAATGTGTGAAAACGTAAAGAAAAACGCACACGTCATGTTCTGATACATATAACTGATTACCAACTATTATTAGATGGTATCTGGTACAACCTAGCCGCACGAAAAATACCTTTATATGTGAAAACAGAAATAGATAGATAAATAAACTAAATTAATGCTGACTGAGTAAATATTGACAGTAATTTTAAAGTTTACGCTAGAGATACCAAAGACCGTTTTCTTTTTCAAGATAATTGTAATTATGTTCTCGACTTTATAATGGATTTCAAATCGTTTTTGTTGTTTACATTTATTTTAGTAAGTAATGTTTCTAGTGAGTTTTCTGTGAATTCTACAATGAAGGAACAATGTCCAAATGATAAAACTTCGTTGGTGTCTGTGAGGAAGAGGCGCCATCTTGCTTTTCCACCAGGATCTGCTGCTTCGGTAAGTAATAATTTCTTAATTTTGTTCTATATCAATATGTGAATGTCTTGGGAGATGATATTAGCGCATGAAGTTGAAATAGTGGTTTGGTTGATGGTGCCCTAGAAGCTGATGATGGTATTTTTGGGCAGTAGTAGGTGTTTAATTAAGGACTACCTAGTTTAAAATGTGGAAAGACCTCGTAATAAATGATGCATATTAACAGTATTTTACTAATAGAAGAGATAAATCTTCGGTGAATTTGACGGTTAAACAGCCAAAAGTAAATGCTGTAAACGAAGTAAATGTTAACGTTCCTTACCTACCTACATTATAATAACAATGAATTGTAAAGTTTGTTAATTTGACGATACTTTAGCATCGATTACGAATCGGTACTATAAAAACAAAAATATTAAAATTTGAAACAGTTGTGAATCGTGAACTTTTGTTTTTCGATGACGAGTTGGAACAGTGAACGTGGCGGGCATAACTCACCACAACTATGCTTTCAGTTGTTACCTAAGATTTCATCATCTATCTTCAGTCAAAACAATTTGATATGACGGTGTTTGCATTTGTACCTAGTCTTTCTTCAATTTAATTGTAAATAATGCGTGACGCAGATTATTTTAAAACTCGTTTATAACTAAAATGTGACCAAAAACCATCCACGTAGGTTCCAATTTCCGTTTCCACACATTGATTTTATCCGCCAACACCTGTTTCACCTTTTCCTTTATCAGTCAAAGCGTAATGTACCATTCAGCCATTTTACAAATGGTATGAGCACTCGGGGCAATACAGAAATGTGTTTATGCATGAAGCCTCGTATCGCTATAAGGTAGAGGGGTTGCAGCGATGCATGTAGAACGCGATTTGTATGGCTGTGAAGCCATTTTGTTGCAGCAATAACTTTGATAACTTCGGAATAGATATATAAAAGAGATGGGAGTAGTGGGCGTGCTATAACGAAGCTTATGCATACTGCTTACCTTGCATTTGATCACCATCTTATGACGGCTCAGACAAGTACATACCATCGCTATAAAACCCGTGTTTCTATAACGACATTCAGCGGAATTGATGTCAGATTTTCGGTAACTTACAAATGTTAGTTCCAAACATTTTTTACTCATTGAATATCGCTATATCTAGCTAGGCTTCTGATAGCAAGCAAAGAGACGGTCTATCGCTAATGAAATGGAAATTATAAATCAATTGACATAGTTAGTGACATTAAAAATAGAAGCTTTTATTCAATTTCTTCTTATATTCTGAGATTCCGCCTAAGATCGACATTTACCCATCTTCTTAACGAATGAAATATACTTTTTAAACACCATATTACCATATTATACCGAATGGCTTGACTGATGTTAAAAGTCAAGTTCGGAGGTAAGGCATGCTCTGTGATGTAGTTCTACATCCATTCAAGTTACTGACAATGACTTTTGTGTATTAATTATATTTCGGCTTCACAAACGCAGTATAAAAGCGACATCAATGCTTTCTCTCTACCAATAATACCCAGTACAAAAATATCGTTAAAATCTAGTTTCTATAACGCAAATAAATAATAGGTCACGAAAAACATGACAGGTGGTAAATACATTTTGACATGCCGTTTCTGTTTCTGTCTGTCACGAAATTTTCCTTCCAAAAAAATAAAATAGTTAATCCATATTACCTTACGATTATCACCTCATTGTGTGTTCAAATGATTAGCAATCCTCTAACAAGGCGCCTGATGACGTATTAAGTAAGGTGTTAAAATTAGCAACAATCAGCAATCAAAGCTGTTGTGCATAGGTGTCATATTTTAATAAACCTGTAGGTACACATGTACATATAGAGTTGCTTTAAATTATTTTTCTTCTATTGAATATGTATGATCATTTATCAATGAGGCAAATGTCGTGAAGAAAGTTTGAAGTATGAACGTGTCTATAAGAGTACGGGAAGACAAAAGAAACGAAGGATGGGTGAACCATTCATCAGTACAACATATTCTTAGGTAAGTGCAAAAGAATTTCGATTGTAACGATAAAACTGGTCAAATAAATGTAAAATGGCCACTAAAAAGGACTTTGACAGTAAATTATCAAAAGAAGCCTTTTTTTATTTCAATACTAGCTTGCTCTCGCGTGTTCGCCCGGGTGAAGTTCGGTAAATGTCTCACGGGATCATCTACCGGGATAAAAAGTTTCTTATGTATTATTCCAGGTTATAAACTATCTATGTGCCAAATTTTATCCAAATTTTAGTTTAGTTAAGTAGTTAATGCATGAAAGAGTATGCATATACATCCATGCATCCTCACAAACTATCGCATTTATAATATTATATAAATAGTAAGAAGTAAGATAGTGCAGTGTCACTAACATAGCTCTATACCACTGTTCACCCCCTAAAACATACAAGCCAAAAGATTTAATGACTACAAGTTGCCCCTCAACTAACACACTAACACAGTCTGAACAAATCTTAAAGACTAACGAACCATCATGTACTTACGTACAAAGTTCATTTGGGCGCCAAAACTTGGCTTTTGGGCCATGTAACGTTGTTTTGACAAGTTGCTTGGAGCAGGTAAATTCATTCAAGACTGCCATTCACTTTAGATGTAGGTAGGATATTGATTTTGTGGGACAGTATTTGCAGAGGCACACTTTTATTTACAAGGAACCGATTGTAGCATTTGTTCTGCTATGAGTTTTGATTGAAACCATTCTTACTTTTATCGAACGTGACCTTTTCATCTTGTTGACTTTATAGAACAGGGATTTTGGTTTTTGCTAAAACAATATTAGATGTAACAACTCTAGCTTGCTGAATAACAAGCCTTCAGAAGTGATGTTATAAGTATTATCAAGTATCCGCCTCCACCTTTTCCGAATGGGGATGGCAACTGTGAAACTAATGTCACTAGCATTGCTGGTTCCAAGCATCGTCATTGGTTGAAAATCTGGTAATGTCATTTTATATATCAAAACAGTTTGACTTCATTGGCCAGACTGAAACCTAGCTCGCGCCATCTACAATTATATAGCTTGTAACAGTCTTCCCCATTAAATACGTTGTCTAACTAAATGAATAGATGTTGCCAGATTGATATTTTGACAACATGGATTCTAAAATTGTAGCTACTCTTAAGTTCTATTCAATGCATGCATGTCAATTCCTTGTTGTCATTTAAAAGTGCCTGTATATCGTATAATTTAAATTATTGATTGGTGTAAAAACCTTCATGTCCACCACCACATCATACAACACATTTACTGATGCATGCGTGCACTGACTGGACGAGTTCGTCTGTGGTTTTGTCTTCAAAAGACGACCATTTAAGCCAAGAAGCTGCATGATCTTCACATGATTTGGACCAAGACAACGTCTGGTCTTTAAAAGTGTTTCAGTTTACTTCGGCTGTTTCTTGATTTCTTCTGAAAGTAGTCAGTTAGGAAACACCGACCTCTAATTGTTTGTAAAAAAATGACTTGGCACGCGACGATGGAAAAAGACCGGACGGCATGTCTTTGTTTTCTTGGAAGATGGGTAGGCCTTTAGTGCGGGACGCAATAAGCATCGATACTCTTGCGCCATCACATCTTCGAAGCTCATCGTCCTTTGCTAAACTATATTTTAGACGCAAGGGCTGGCTTTTACCTTGGCCTGAGGCTAAGTATTGCCATACAACGTGGCAATGCCGCCAGTCCCTTGGGCACATTACCAGCGACGAGGAGGAGTTATTCGATGCCCTTTTATAGTTTGTTGTTAGTTTATTTAATAGTGTTAAATTAATAATTAATAATTATAGTTAGTTTATTCTACTTAATATATATATAATATTCATGTGAAATTTCATCATTTAATTTCAATTATTTCAGTTAACCACGTCAGTAGTAAAAACCTTCATGACGCACGCACCATCAGGCTGGTTCTCGGTGATTGAAGCTGAATTGGTGTACATGCTGCCAGATCCCAAGGTCGTGATCGCTCACAATAGGAAGAAGCTGCATCATCGACAGAAGAAAGAAATCTGGGAAACAATTCAGAATGTTTTGGAGCTGTGAGTGTTTTACTTTGTTGTGTAGTCCATTTTACTTGCCTATGTTGGTTCGTGAGTAGCTGGCCGAGTTTCCTCCGTGCCTCGGAAAGCACGTTAAGTTGTTGGTCCCGGCTGTCATTTGTAGATCTTTGACAGTCGTTACAGGACGTAGTCAATGGTTCGAAAGTCTGACAACCAGTCTTACCAAGGGGTATCGTATTACTCAGTACTAACTTGGTTGTGGAGGTCAGATAGGCAGTCGCTCCATGTAAAATACTGCAATTTAGCTGCATCCGGTTAGATTGTAACCGACAACATAGTTGGGAAAGGGCTAGGCAGATGATGCAGTCTACTTTGCCTCTTCTTATTTATAAGTTACTTAATGCTAATGCTTGTTTGACCACCTAGTGGACATTAGGATGTTTAAATAATTTTCTTGGCTATCACAAGCGCTCCAAAACGCTAATCGTTGACGTGGCTCAAAAGGCTGCCCAGCGTAAATGGGACTGGGTAGGACATGTCTGTCTCATGCCAAACGAACTGTGGGCCCGTAAAGCTCAGGATTGGTGCCCTGAAATAGTGACACGGGGTCGTGGCAGGCCACGAAGGAGATGGCGGGACAAACTGGATGTCTTCCTTGAGAACTGGAAAGAAGTAGCACAGAAACGTGACCTTTGGAAGGAGTGGAGGGAGGCTTTTGCCCAGCAGTGGGACCATGTGGGCTAGCTATAATAATAATAACTACAAGCGAGTCCAACAGGGCTAATCGATACTTTTGAAAAATTCACCAAGAGAGCATATAGAGCGAGATAAGTTCCTGTAGTTCCTTTAAAATAACAATTTATTTTGGGAACTCCTATACTATAGTGACAGATTAAACTTGCTCTGTTTGGCATAAGTTTGTTCTGTTCAATAAATAAAATAATTATATCACAATTTCAGGCGCAACATGAATGGTCGTTCCTGTATCGTAAGGACGATATGTGAAGCCCAAATGAGTCTGCTGCCAAAAGGGAAGTCTCTCGTTCATGACATACTAAGAGCTATGTTTACGTAAGTACGTGTATTACCTCGGTAAAGTTGCTTTCAAAATGGTGAAGAAAAACATAGAGAGAGCAAAATATGCGTGGTAAATTATGGCCCAGTCTCCCTCAAACTCCCAGCAGTGGAACTATTATTATTTCCTTTATTCATTTTCTTTACATATAACATTTCCATTTTTTTTTCATAAATTTTTTATTAACATCAATTATATAAAAAAAATAAAATCATAGAAAAAAGTAGCCCACCAGCATCGGGAACAGGGTCCGGGCTACCGGTGGTCAGGGTTCTTGAGAGAGGAACCTCCTAACGATACGCGCCGTGTCCAGAAGTACTGCTTTCTAAATCAAGATCTTGATCCAGCTGCCAAGCGAGCGAGCCACTATTGGCTATTAAGCCATTGGCCGACACGACTATCGGCACAATGACTGCTGTACTCACGTCCCACATGTCAACAATCTCGAGAGCCAGATCTCTATTATTATTATTAACAGTAGCTGAGTTTTTTTCAAAAAGTCTGTGATAGAGAAACAAGACCATAAGATGAAAAAAATATCATCGTTCATGATTTTCATGCCCTTATCCCTATCTATTTGGATTCAGCACAGCAGGCAGAGGTGTACCTAATAGTACACCCACATAACACCAGTTATGATTATGTCTCATGTAATAAGGGAGGGGCCTATTGCCATCAACCGGTCACGAATCCAGACTCCGTGGCTGCTATTGAGAAATTCTTGATGGAAAAAACCCAATAGCACTCGAGAATCCAGGACCTCATTGCTCAGCTTTTTCTATGCTACACTTATAATAGTCATCTTAGTATTCACTTCCTTTCTACCCATACCATCTTTCACGCAGACGATCCGTAGTTTCAGTCAAAAGATAATAAGAGTAAAATATTGTTTGCGATACAATTCACTATTTTAATGTCCTGAATTGTCGATTTTAGGTTAAGCCGTGCTTGCCTAGGTTGGTCTGTGGATAGGTGACCACCCATTACATACCGAGTTTCCTTTGTGCCTCTGAAAGCACGTTAAGCCGTTGGTCCCGGCTGTCATTTGTAGATCTTTGACAGTCGTTACAGATAGTCACTGGCCCAAAAAGTCTGACAACCAGTCTTACCAAGGAGTATCGTATTACCCAGTACTAACTGGGTTGTGGAAGTCAGATAGGCAGTCGCTCCATGTAAAACACTTGCATTCAGCTGCATCCGATTAGACTGGAAGCCGACCCCAACATAGTTGGGAAAAGGCTAGGCAGATGATGTATGTCCTGAATTTTTGCACTTCCCCTCTCGTCTGTCTTTAATTGTATAAAGCAGAGTTTCTTCGCAAAAACGAACAATTTTAAATCAGCAAATAGCCCGAGACGGTTTATCAAGATAAGATAGGTGTATTACCGAATTAAGACCCTCGTCTTAAGCAGAGATTACCCAACTTCCAATTACACTACGCAACCGACGTATAACAGTTGAAGCATTTAGAGACCTACATAATTATGTAGATAGTTTCAATATATAATCCCTCCTCTATCATAACTAAATTATGTAAAGCTAAACCTTTAAATATGTATACATTATTCAAACTCTAGATAATAACTGGTGTAAGATAACCGGTTCGTTGCTGAATGTTCGTACTCCGCTAATTGCCTTATAATCCGAATACGTGACGTTTATACGTCGTGGGATTACGTCATAATGTTATGTACTATGGAACAGAAGACATTAAAATCACCAACGCTCAATACTCGACATTTTCCTAAAGCTAATCCTCCATTGCCGCATTTGTCAAATAAACAAGATTTGGTGCTCTTTAAAAGCGCGCAATGGATTTCTTACAAAAATATTCGGGGAAAATTCGGGATTTGGGAAGCGTCGGTAGGCTGCCCTCATTGTTAAAATTCCCTTTAAACTTTCATAAGTGGTATTGTTAAGCGAAATTAGCGAATGACGTCGTATAGTAGTAATTAATAGATACTTTAAGTGAGTCTTGTTTGGGAGATCGCCTTGGGTGTCGTAACAAGGTAGGGTAGAAGTAAGATTGTCAACGTAAGTCAACCTCTTAAGAGATGGTTAACATAAGTAAGGAAGTAGATTTAATTTGTATCGCGTTTAATGCGTCTTAAAAAGTTAAAAATAAAAGATCAGGATACACTAGAAGCCGACTCTAAAATACGGGGTGTAAACAGACCCTTCACGAAGCCGTCAACCAACATTGTGTACATCAAACTAAGTCACTTTACGCAAAAAATATTGCTGGGAAACGACTTTTTTTTGGGGTGAATAATCTCGTTTTACGGTAGGACTCAATGTTACGCACTCAAACAAACATTGTGCTGATGAATGGATTGAATAGTACGGGGGTCGTGCAGGTGTTTTAAGTAAATATCTGACATTAAAAACATGTATTTAAAAAAAAATACTTGTTAAAAAGTCGAAACATTGACCCCCAATATCTCCGTAACTAGAAGGTTCCCAGGTATGTTCTAGAACAAAAAAATGATCGCAATGACAGGGAGAATAAGTGGCTTTCGGCTTCGTTAAGGGTCTTGTTACACCGTTTATGTAGTTGAAGAATGGTTAGGCAGATGATTTATTGTATTATTTACTTGAATAAATAAATAACATTAATGGCTAAAAAATTACGTATATTTTGCATTGAAAATTTTCTTTTTCTTCTTTGCGTATCGATAGACTTAATAAGACCCGACCAGTATATTGCCACCTGCACAGTTCTGTAAAATTAAAACAATTTATAAAAACAATTAGGTGAATTACATTTTGAAGCACAAAATGAAACCAAACAAAAATCGTTTGCACCAGAAGTTACAACTTTTTTCAAAGATACGGTCCCAATTTCTAGAACATCTGTAACTTCTAGAAAACAGCTAAAAGAAGCTAATAAAACAACATATCATTGAAGCTGTTCTTGGCAATGTATCACAAGAACACCTCTTGAACTGAGAGGCGCTAGCTCCCGCTACGTATAAAATTTATCGGATCATGTACGTGCAATATAGGAATAACACACTATTTTGTAGGTTGGTGCTTAAGATGTCTTATTTCAGGACTACTTTTTCAGAATTAGCTAGTTGTGATCTTAGTTAAATCCTTTCCGTTTATTTAATACTTCAAGCACAGAGTATAGAGGCGGACTTAATGTCATAGGCATTTTCTACAATCAACCTTTGGGTGTTGCAGGGATTTGTCCCTGCATCACCCAGTGGTAGGTTGTTTCTCTCGTAACAGCACGTACTACAATAGGATCAATGCTGTGTTACCCAGGGTAACATCCTTAGTGACATCACATCATAATCAGCGATAACCTTCGCACTTCTGGGACACAGGCCTCCCCTCAATGGACCCTTCCATTAAGCTCTAATCACCACGCGAGCCCAATGCGGGTTGGTAAATGTCGCATATCTTCAAATCTTCGGTTCAAAGACCTTACAATTTTTACACCGTTTTTAGATCAGTGGAGATGAAATAAATTACATATAGTAACGTTGGCTGTCTGGGTTTAAACCAGCACTCGATGTCGGAGCCGGCGTCACTACAGTTCTACCTGAGTGATCTCCATGATCAACTAAACGAAGGGGCTATTTTAATGTACCTCAAGTTTTTTTTAAAATAATATTCCCTAGTATTCTTACTGCCATATCTGGGGTATTCCTTAAAGCGCAACTATTTTTAAGCAACACCAACTAAGCGCAACTAAATTATTCCTCGAAGCGCAACCGTGAGTTGCACTCACAAATTCAAATTAAAAATATTATATGTTTATTCCTCAAAGCGCAACCATGATGAAAAATAGAGAAAGAAAAAAAAATGAATCCATCATACCCCCTGGTATGTGATTGTGGTATATGATTCATAATTTTTTTTTCAATCATTCATTTTTCGCTTCGAGGAATGATTTAGTTGCGCTTAGTTGGTTGCGCTTAAAAATAGTTGCGCTTTGAGGAATACCCCCCATATCTACTCGTATAGACTTCTGTGTAGAGACTTATCATCCCTTAGAAAAAAAAAACCTCTTTTAAATATTAAACAGAAACAGTTCTAAAAATGTCATAAAGCATAAAATTCAAACACGAGTATATTGGAGTGGGTGGCTCGCAGCTGTGTTTCTCCACAATCTAGCTGGTAACGATAGAATAATCGGCTATAAACTATTCATAGCTCGTATGTAGAAACAGCTGGTGATACTGGCCAATGCTGTGAGCACAGGAATTGTTTGAATTGCTAAATGTAACCTGGGAGCTTCCGCGTGTTGTATTTTAATGTACTGCTTTGTCCCAGAGATTTTCTTCATCGTCTCGATGACACGACAGTACTTAATAAATACATAAAATCACACCTGTAATCCTCGAAAAGTTTGGCAGAGGTGTGCCTAGTACATCTACATTTCGCCAGTAATGTTTAACTCCGATGTTTTAGAGGGCGAGCTTATTGCCATCAACTGGGCTAAAATCCAGACTCCGTAGCTGCTACCGAGAAATTCCTATTGGAAAAACCCAATATCACTTTGCCCGACCTGGGACTCCAACCCAGGACCTCATGCTCAGCAGTGGCGCTTGGTACCACTAGACCAAAGAGGCAGACATAACCTAATGTTCGCCCAAAACTTCACCACTTTCACTTGCAGAGGAAGATTCTTCCTGCATTTCTATACAAAACGAACCGTGCATATAATGGCTAGTATCACGCGAGCAACGGAAGAATTGCCTTAGGCCATTGATATTAAAACGTTCCATATTAAACCAAAATGTCGGAAGATTTTTCTAAATCACTGAACTGGGTGGACGGATTTGTTATTGCGGTTTGGATTTCGAACAACAGCGGAATTTCTTTGTAATAATGAGTATCAAATAAAATAATTGCTTTGTCACACGGAAAAAGAAGACTTTAAGCCAAAATACGAATTGCATTTATGCAAACGAATTTTCTTTTTTCTTTTTTTTTATTGGCCGATGGGCCAGAAAAGTTCTGGAGTGGCGACCGCGAACCGGAAGACGCTGCGTTGGAAGGCCTCCCACTAGGTGGACCGATGACCTGGTGAAGGCTGCAGGGATCCGCAGGATGCGAGTCGCACGGGACCGGTCAATGTGGCGACACTTGGGGGAGGCCTATGTCCTGCAGTGGACGTCTTTCGGCTGAAATGATGATGATACGAACGTATTTTGGCTTTGAGTCTAGTAGAAAACGAAAAAGGTAATGGCATCATTACCCAGCTTTAATACTGCATAGTTCTTGTAGCTCTTGCCCAAACTCTCAGAACGGAGGCCACAATCTTGGTTTTAGGGTTAAAAATGGAACCCTTTAAGAATCACGTATTGTTGTCCGTCTCTAAAGATCATCCTTTTTCTCAGGAACGCGTGGAGGTATCAAGCTGAAATTAATATCAAATACTCTGAGTATTATTTCTGCTACCCCTTGTATTAGTAAAAACCATTGTAAGTCAACGCGAACAAAAGATATGACCGTTTATGTCGCATATATTGCGATTTCACAAGGGAATCAAAACCTATAGGATACTTCCCCTTGACCTAGAATCATGAAATTTGGCAAAAAGACTTACAGCAAATATAAAGGAAACAATCTGGAAAACGTAAATATGTGGTTTAATAACAAAATACCAGTGGCGAAGGTTCCATTCAACTCTATTCCTACCGGATTCCGTTTGAAAAATGGCACAGTCAATATTCTATAGACAAATAATTATGATCACATTAAAGATATGTACTCCGGCTTACCTCTTACAAAAAATGACCCTACGCTACTGCAAAATACCCATATCTTTATACGAAACCCTCGGTGCGCGAATCCAACTCGCACTTGGCCGGTTTTTTCAATAAAATTTCCAACCAACAGAGCCCTAATAACAATGCTAGAAGGCACTGAAAGAACCACGATAGAAGTCAAAACAATTTTCTAGAACGTAAATCTAAACAGTTTCAAAATCCACCATATTCCGTGAAAATTTTACAGGTGCATCTAACCGCCCGCGCCGCCATTTTCCTCCAGAAACTGTTTTAAGATGAATCCCCACTATTCCCTCAAGTAAGCTTTCATAAATTATTTTTATTTCAGGGCGCCTTTGCAGGAACACGAGTTTGTCGAAGAAATGGGCCTGACGTATACTGAGTTATTGGAGCCAGACTTTTGTATGAAAGCCAACGATTGCCCGCTGTCTATTTTAGACTTTTTGTTGGATTTAAATCGAACGAGATAACGGTTTGTAAATAAATTGTTTGTTGTTACGTTGTTGTTGTATTTTTACCCTTCACTTAATTGTTTCTTATACGAAACAATTAATTTTATTCATAGTAAATATTATATACTTTAATAAATTAAAATAACCTATATTAACTAACTAACTTAAAAATAAACTTAAAAAATGGCGTCAAAAAACTCCTCCTCAACGTAGTCAACTGGTAATGTACCCAAAAGACTGGCGGCGTTGCCACGTTGTATCGCAACGCTAAGCCTTTGGCCAAGGTAAAAGCCAGCCCTTGGGTCACGGGAAGAGTCAACTAAACGTTTTAGAAATGTCCTTGAAAAGGCTGTGAGCACTCGGACCCCAAAATACGTACTCCTACTTAACTTATACTGTCACTTACGGGATATCTTCCGTGATTGTTCATTATTTTGGGCTCCCGATATTTCGACACTCTTGCAAGCGCCATGGTCGCGGGTTGACTGGAGAATGCGGGTGGATGGTAAATAATTTTTTAAGAGCAGACAAATCTACCTACCCTCTTTCTATACTCCTACTTATTTCTGCCACAGGGATAAGTTCTCAGTAATTGGGTTGCGGTAGTCGCTCCAGGTATTCAGCTGGAAGCCGACATATTTCATATTTCTTCGGGATGACCAAAAACGTGCAATGCTTCTGGTATAGATGTAAATAGTGTGGGTATAGTTATCACTTACTCTTAGGTGGGGAAAAAATAAAGAAGAAAATGTATTTATGTGCCAAGACTTGCCCAACTGGACCCACGTGTAGGCCCATTTCCTACAGATGAGAGATCTCTGGTGTCAGCAGTGGGAACGTCATAGACTGATTACGATATGCTTTTTCCCAATTACATACTTTTTATAGGACCTCCAGGCATAAAAATAAAGTAGATTCAGTAATGTGTGAATTTGAACGATTAGGTATCAACTTACTACATCTAATGTCGTTATTCCATTAGGCAGGATATAAAGTCGGTTAGGTGCGTTTGGTTTAAATTATAAGCGAGGCATTTGAGACAAGTAGATTTTGTCATTTACTTATTCGAGCTGGTAAATTGGTCAAAATATTTAGAGAACAGTTTGTCTATTGTATTTCTAACGTATTCCTGCCATTTAAGCTTAATCATCCAGATCAACTTACAGCTAGCTAGGTAGAAGCGACTGAGAATTGGACCCTGATGTGCTGTTTAATCCTAAAAATAAATCATTTTCAAGGCTGAAGTTTATCTATACAGATATGAGGAACAGGGTGAAGTTCTTCTCCCACATTGAAAAGTTTCAATAACGTCATTTTTGATGAAAGCATGCCAGGTAAACGTTACAGATCGATGTTGAATTTTTTTGAAAATCTGATAAACCTAAAATTCCCGATGTCTGCAGAGGAGCACGATAATATCGATCTCCGAACTAATTTCCCTTATTAAATTAAACCAAGATAGATGGCTTCCTCACAAATCGGCATGAAGAGGCACAACACCGAAAAAAGTGAAAGGAATGGTGGGAGTCCTTTGCCCAGAAGTGAGACAGTCCAGGCTTATAAAAAAAAACACTTATACTTGGACCACACAGCAAAGGGTTGCAGCCCTTCGTATCGGGGCATACATTAGGATCGATCATATTCCATAACACGCAACACGCATTTGCATCAGATATCGATCATTGGCTCGTTCTATATTATAATTAGCTCTTTATTATTCACCGTATACATTAGAAAATTGCTATCGGATTATTTTGAGAGGTAATGGATACTTTTGCATTCAAATATGTTCTTTTTTGAATTGGCGGGGTTTTCGTGCCAACGCCAGAGAAACTAGACTTATTCAAATCAACGGTGAGTCACAAGGGTAGAAAAATTAATTATGTCTAGGGCGCTGGGATGACCAACAAATGAAAGATCCCAGGTTAGACCTGATGACTTTAACTTCACCCTTGTCGCAGTTAGTACGTCACTTTGCTGTACAAAAGTAAGTAAGTTTAAAAATTAATTAATTTAAGTAAGTAAGTAGTAAGTTTGTTTATTTATTTAAGTCAAAATTGTATTCGATTGACATAACCTACCGAAAAGCTGATGTTATGCTCCTGTTGAACGGCGCGTTCGTGTTCCACGAGCGCCTCAAAGAGATGTCAGCAACCATGAAGGCGTCCGGGGCTGCGGGACTGTTCGAAAGAGATACCGCGGCTCTGGAACTCAAAGGGCAAAGAAGGAAACTGGATGGGTTTTAATCAGTACAAGTCTGACACTCCCTTCCGGTCGTTGAAAGACTTAGTAAGAATACGAAACGGTTTGAAAGCGATGCAACTGGTTTAGGGCTCGAATAGACCAGGGAAGAGAGGAGGCTCATTCTTATCATTGGGAGGTACCACTGCCAGTGATGATGATGTCAGTATAGGTGCAAACCATCTAACATTTTTTCTGCATGAACACGTACTGTAACACGTCTTGTCTTATGTCCATATCTAATATATTTTTGTAGGTAGGTAGACATCTTACTTTAGCAAGGCCGCCAACCAATACAAAAACTAGCTACTTACAAAAGCCAGCTGAACACAAGCTCAGCTTAAGTTCAGCTCAAAACACGTTCTCACAGATTGGCAAATGCTTTTTAGTGCTGGATCCCGAAAACGGTTATCGCCTTACACTCCGGTGGCTTTTATGGGCCCTACTATTTGTGTTTAAATATTATTTCAGGGTATGGTGTTGTGTTTACTTTGTAAGATAAAATGACATTGTAGTGATTGGCTTATAAGTTTCATTTTGAGATAAGCTTTTTCAACATTAGCCCTTTCAATTAAAGTTTACCCAAACTCGAGATTGATGTTACTGATAATATAAGTATAGATGAGAAATTAAGAATAAAATTTGGAGGGCGTTTCTAAGGCCACTGTCGAGACGCACCAGAGTTGAATGTTAGTTGAGCATACCCCTTCAAACGGACGTACGATATCGGTGTTGATCTTGGACAGCAAACAGCGACACAGCATAGATAGGCCCATTTAGAATCTACACACAAGAACAAGTAACATGCAATGAAATCAAAACATTACATAGACTTCTGAACGCACAAAAACCATCAAAAACCAACCCGATCCATCTGCAAACCCCGAAAAAGTAAGTAATTGAACCAGAACCACAGAAAAACAACCGATGACCTCATTCACCTAACACACATAGAATTTGTCAAGTTTTTGTCCAAGCCATCGGGCCTTTGTCCTCAAATAATAACGACGGCCATAAGTATCGTTCGTCAGCCATTAGTAGGGGAGGTCAACTCGCTGCCGTGATGTATGTTTTCATAAATCTTTTGAACGCTGAGACTGGGCGGATAAAGGGGGTAAAGACCTTAGTTTTGGGGATCTTGCTAAATACAGGGTTTTGGATCGTGAGTATAGGTATACTAAAGGTTATTTTCGTAGCAGATGACTTTGATAACTCCTTGCGGTCTTTGTTCTTTTATTGCCTTTGTCAGATTGGAGATCATCGTTTGATCTAGCAAATGGATGGCAGCATTGCAGCAATTCATTAAGGAAATATCTCGCCGATTGGTTTTCACTTCGCGTGATCAGAGGGCTGGCTCTTTCTTTGGCCAAAGAATTAGCATTGCCATTCAACGTGGCAATGATGCCAATCTTCTGGGCAAGTTTCCGGATGACAGCGATGCGGAGTACTTTGACGCCTAAGTGACCTATTGTCATCGTTGTATACATATATGAAGGTACTTACTTTTAGTCTTCTTTTTAGCATTATTTTAGTGCTACAGGGTTTAAATAGACCCTACACATAGCCGTCAACCAAGCATTCTGTACATCAAACTAAGTAACTTTACGCAAAAATTATTGCAGGGAATCGATAGATCCTTTATTTGTAGTCTTTATATGTTGATTATAGGTTAGTTTCGTGAATATACTTGACTGGTAAACATTTTTATGATTTCATGGTTCCATTACAGACAACGAGAATGCAATTAGATATAAAACGTGACCTTAAAGCTAGGCCACGCTAGACCACCTTCAACTATCACATACATTGTCGTTAATGGTGTTCTTACGTGTCCGTTTTGAGCTCGGAGTTTTTCAACCAAAGTTGGATAGATGTGCTATTCACTTGAGAGGACATGAAAGAGCAGCACACTAAAATTCGACCTGGACAGCCCTCGAATACAGTCGCCACGACTGAGCGGCTAGATAGCATCATCATCACCCTTAAATTAAACTAAAGCATTCTCTCTATGGCTCTCTCTTGGAATCAGATTAGATCACCAGCGTAATCTTAATTGTAATTACGAACCTCTTAACCTTGCTACATGACATTTTTACTTAGTTTTACTACAAATTCAGCTGACATTTCAGTTCATAGCACAGTAGTTATCAGCCTTCACTGCACGGGGGAATAAAATCGTTAAATTTTATTGCTTTCAATCTTGACTTGAATTTCAAGTGGCTTTATAAGAGCGAGTGAAAAGGGATTTTAAGGGCGGCTTCAGAGGTTGTAATGACACACACACTTTGTGATATACAACATTTTTTTTAGTATATGCGAAACCTGAATATAGTTTGTTCAGAATAAGTGACTGAATCGATCCCAATAATTTTTAAACCGTGTTATACTTTGTTAATTTGCTACAAGTTGGATACCGAGCGACACTAAGTACCTATTGCAATCATTTAGGTACCTACTGCCAAATTATTATTATCAATGTGCTCAAGACGACGCTGGAAGTGAGCACGCGGGCGCGCCACATGGTGACCACGTTATTGTGCGGACAGCCAGGTATGAGAACAAGCTTATAACTTTGTGATTTTTCATGAAGCAGTTTTGAAATTTTGTACATAGATTCTTTACATAAAAATACTAGATACGTGTTCCAGGTTTAGCATATACTAAAACTAATGTTGTTTAAAATCAGAATAATCGTAGAAGTTGTTATGTAGCAAGCTTTTACCAAATCAGTTTTGGTCTTTCTTTATCGTGTGGTTAGTGCCTAACCTGGTGTCAACATAGACAGAGTTTAAATGCCGCCCAAGGGCCTCTGACTTAGCTTTACATCATCATCATCATCTGCCTAGCCTTTTTCCAACTATGTTGGGGTCGGCTTCTATTCTACCTGGATGCAGCTGAATACCAGTATTTTACATGGAGCGACTGCCTATTTCTGATTTAGCTTTACATGCCGTCGAGAAATATCTCGCAGGCATGCTGGTATCCTCATGATGTTTTCCTTCACCGAAGCAAGTGATAATTATACAATACAGCAGTTTAGGCAAGTGAATTTAAGATTGTTATGAAATAGATCTGATCTTAAATGGGTTGCTGTCTGAAAAATCAGATGCGCGTGTCTTGGGTTCGACTCGTCGACAGTAGTCCGACGGTCTCACCACTAGGCTTTTTTTAGGATGGGAAATCATCAAATGAGCCCCCCCCCCCGTTCTGGGCGGAGCGGAAGGGAGTGTCAGACTTGTACTGACTAAACCCATCCATGTTCCTTCTTTGCCCTTTGTGTTCCAGGGCCGCGGTATCTCTTTACGCGCCACACCACTAGGCTATCACTGCTTTTAGTAGTTGTACCGGTGATTTTGTAAGTCTGATTTTGTGTTGGTCTCAATTTTTTTGTTATAATATATGCGTGACTTGTATATTGGATCAAATTTCTACTTGATGAAGCTGCAGGTAAATTGCGTGAGAGCTTTTAAGTTTAATTATACTGCTGACTCCTACGTATTCGAAAGTATAAATTAGATGCATATATTACCTTTATTCGATGTCGAGTATTATGTAAGTAGAATATTAGCAAGCACCAGCTGGTTTATAAATACAGGGTGGCGATATAGTTCCTTTTATACTAAATAAGTTTCGCTATGAAACTCGTATCCATAAAAACCTTATACAACAGTAGACAGGCAGTACGTGTGAAAAGTTTTGTGTGTGTGTGTTAATGCTTCTATAAAATAGTATATCCCAAATATCACCATAGCTTAACCCATCGAAAAACCGTAAAGATCTCATCGATTTCGTCCACAAACGCAATAGAGACATGATTTGTATACCGACGGATTTGGGGTAATGGCGAGACCATATTCCGGCCTCTGTCGCGTTACAAGCCTAATGGAATGTCTGCTATCAGTCATCGTGTTCAGGTTTTTACCCCAACAATATGCAAACTGGGGCTCTTTTTACCCTAAGCTCACTTTTATGACGGGTAAAGTATTTACACATGATTATTTTTTGGAGGAGTACTGGTTGATTTTTTTTAAGTTACATTTTTTTTTTTTTGCTTTATTCGGAAAACTTACAGCTAATATAAACAATGTTTTTAAACAATACGAATTTGAACGCCATTTATAAGTTTCCACAGATAAACACTTAAAACACTCGAAACAAAAAGACAACAAAAAAAAAGTAGGTACATAATACTAAAACATTAATTAGGAAACAAAATAACACGATCGATTAATACAAACTAGAAACTAAAAATCAATCAAAATAATATTATAATTATGTGAGAACTTTAAAGAGTACTCGATAAGGATTCATTTTGTGTAACGGTAAGTTCGTTTTTTTCTTTAATTTTTAAGGCTTCTCAAATAGCGGTTAGGTATGCCATTATCAAATGTCCGTTTCGTATATAGCCCGAAAATCGCAAACGACTCATTTTCAAGTCCCCTAAAAGTTCTACTTTAAAACTAAAGGTATTCAATAAAGCGTGCACAGACGAAAACTCTGTTATTAAAAGGTTTATTTAATATTAGTAATCAGTTTTGATCCATTACATTATTGTTATATATCAACTTTGTCTAAAATTCAACCCTGAGAGGGTTGGTTGTTTGAGGTTGGTTGAGGGTTAACTATTCCGAACAAGTTTTAACTTTCCATTCCAAAAACATTCCTAACATGCATAGGTACCCATATCGTAGTCTCAAGAAACAAAGAGAACATCCTTTCATCATCATCATCATCTGCCTAGCCTTTCCCAACTATGTTGGGGTCGGCTTCCAGTCTAACCGGAACAGCTGAATACCAGTATTTTACATGGAGCGACTGCCTATCTGACCTTCAAAACCCAGTTAGTTCTGGATAATACGATACCCCTTGTTAAGACTGGTTGTCAGACTTTTTAGGCCACTAACTACCAAACGACTGTCAAAGATCTACAAATGACACCCGGGACCAACGGCTTAACGTAACAGAGAACATCCTTTATTGATACTAATTTGTCAAATAAGGGGCACTTTCCTACAAATGTGACACATCGATCGGTGTCTTTTAGCGACAAATTAAACTATACAGTTATAACGTTTGAACAATAGAAGCTAACCAGTTTCCCGTTAGTCGATATTGAACTTCATTCTACTGATTTACCTTCTATCTGATAGATAGGATTTTACTCAATTTTTATAAAAAAAGTTTTATAAAAATGGCGGTCTTTGATTCTTAATCGTTTGAGTCTTGTTTGGTTCTGATTTTTAGTCATTTTTTTTTTAGTCTTGGTTTTATTTTATTTTAACGATGTATTTTTATATTAATTTATTCGTTGTGATATTTTTAAGTTGTATACAATTTAGTGAGTTGTTGGATACAAGCGATGTTTCGCAATCAAAGATTTTGTCTAGAAGAAAAAGATACGTAGCGTTTCCAGAAGGATCCAGTTTTTCAGTAAGTTTTACTTTACTTCTATATAATTAAGTTAAGCAATGATCTATGGCCAGACAAAGTGTAAAATTTCGGGTGATAATCGTACACAGAGTGGACGTCCTGCTTACGCTGAAAAAATATAAAAAAAAATTATGAAGTATTTTTTTGAGCTTAAAACTGCTTACCAATACTGTCTTGCAGTGATGGCTTATCATGCTCGCCCTGAGCAATCGCCATCAGTAAACTTATCCTGCTCTAAATGAGAAGAGAGCTTTGCCATGTGGTATTTTAAATATAAATACTAAAGCATGCGACGTCGTTAGCTTCGAAGAAACTCCATGGCACTAGGCTTCGGTAACTTTTCATAAGTGAAAGAATTTTGGAGAAGTTTCCGAGATGTCCTGTATCTTTAAAATATTAGTATAGATATCAGTATTATTTCCTTTATTTATTTTCATACAAATCTTATACTACTTATTTTAAAATATTCCTTAAAATAAAAACAATATAAAAACATTTAAAAATATAAAAAAAATTGTAGCCTACCGGTATTGGGAACAAGGTCCAAGCTACTGGCGGTCAGGGCTCCAGAGAGAGGAACCTCCTAACAATACGAGCCGTGTCTAGGAGTACCGCTTTCTGAATCAAGCCCTTGGTCCAGCTGCCTAACGAGTGCCTCATCAGGTATTGGTCGAGGCTCTTGGCAATTAAGCCATGGGCTGATACGACTATCGGCACAATGATCGCTGAGTCCACATCCCACATGTCGACAACCTTGCGAGCCAAGTCAAGATACTTGATTTTCTTATCTTTCTCGGCTTTCACGAGGTTCTCATCATGCGGGACCGTTATTATGTCAACAATCATTGCGCGCCCGTCTGGTCGATCCACCACCACTATTAGATATCATTTTTATTACATAGAACTTATTCCTTCCAGTGTGCCGGGTGCGTGACAGTAGGTGTGATCGGCCAGCCAGCCCCCTCCTCCAATCCGGGCACGTTCACCTTCAGTCTTAACTGGGCAATAGCCTACGAGCTGCCCAACGTCACAGAAACAGCCATCTTCTCTATACAGAAGAAGTATAAACAGAATCTACAGAAGAGGATCAATAGACGAGAGCTGTATGGAAAGCTGGAGACTATTATGGACAAGTGAGTGTTATTAGCTCTTTCGGCTTTGCTAGTCATCAGAGAGCTTACGAATGGAAATATAATTATAGTCTGGGCTGCTGTCACCGAATGCGGTGAAGAATACAACCTATACATTTAGCAACATTTTGATGAAGGAGTCGGTACTCGCGGATCCAAGCTTAGCTGGAGATCATCGACGATCGCCTTCAGGTTAATAAATCCTTTGAAAATGCCTCTGGAGTATTTTTTTTTCTTACTAACTTGCGTTTGGCCGCATTATTATTTATTGCAACAACAAAATGCAAATAAAAACTTTAGGTATACACTGGTCAGCAGCTTACAGCTACTTCCTCAATGCATGCAAATAGATACACAGACATGCATGCATGTGTATCTATTTTGAAAAGCGGTGAACGTTTTGTACAGTTTTATTTTTTCAATAATGTTTTTGATGGACCTCTTTCTAAGGAAGACTCTTTTCTTTGTTTTAGTATGGGCTACAGCGGCAGAGAGTGCATCCTGAAGACTCTATGTGAGAGTACACAGAGACTTGTACCACACGGAGATAACGTGGTCGAGGAGATGTTCAGAACTTTGTTTTCGTGAGTATTATCAGTATTCTTTTAAAAAAAAAATCTATAGCCGGCATTATTCACCGTTTTCTCTTTTCTCCTTTTACTTGGGACTTAAACATAATTGGGGAAATGTGGCTGTACTATACGCACATTTGGGGATACGTGTTATTTGTTGACCAAAATTACCACCGTTTTTAATTCAAAAATCTTGCTATCATCGGAACAACGTTAGGACGGGTTGTTACTTTTTCAAGTCCTTAAAAAAATGTTATAGACCGATCGCGCCCCATCAAAGGCACATTAAGCACAAAGTCCTAACCATATCCCACAGGTTATTTGCTTGAAATAACCATAATCCACGTAAATACTCGTGGGTATTACGATACTAATTGAACCAATACGTGATCAACCTTCAGAATATTCCATTTAAATTGATACCTTCGCGAGGACTCATTAAAGCGGTCGGTCTATGGTAACACGTCCATGAGCAGTCTATTCTTTAAAAATGTCCTAGAACCAAACATTCGAAGTCCTGTGAGGTGTACCAGCCCCTTAAGCTCTTGCAAAGCTGCATCCCATCAGTAGGTACACTAAAGGCTGGTTTTTCTTTTAACATATACATTTTTTTTTTCACAGAATGCCAGCTACAAAAGTACTCCCATCAGAACCTCTAGAACATGTCATCTACGACGCAGCCCATCGTCTAGGTCGCCTTGTGGAGTCCTGTGACCGATTCAGATGTCCAATCTCATTGATTGATCTGATCAAGGGCTATTATAATGCGCCGGCGCCGAAAGTTGATGTTGGGAAGAACCCTTGGGCGTTGTTTAGTAGTAATTTTGGATAGTTGAAATAGTATTGAAAAATATGTGTACTTATTTTAGTGTAGGTAATGTTTTTATAGATTGTACAGTCACCGGCAGCAAAATATGTAAAATGAGTGCAATTCAATACCGAGTTATTGGTAGAATAACGATTGCAACTTTGAAATAATAACTATTTCATAAAAGCAGGGACTCTAAAATAATAATTTATGATGTTCGTAAAAAAATAAAATTACAATTAATACAGAAGGAGAAAACCACTTTTATATATATTTGGTGTGGTTTATTATTGGTGCTTGTGACTGTACGCACGACGCGACGGCTAATAAAGATTTACAAAACCAGTTTATGTGGATCTCTCATTGAACAGGAAATCTATACAAAGCGAGGCCAAGTTATACTGGAAATGTACAGCTTCATGTGCCGCCGTGTGTACGAAAGGAAAATCTACATTTCTTTTCTTATGACTTAAATCTTATAAGAACAGAAGTGTCAAAATATTTTGTACATCCACTGGGTTAAGTTACTATGTAGGTACTGCCGCTTATGTATTCCATTCTATTTTATTTATGCCAACTGTGCTGATATCGACAGTTCTGCCAATGTCAGATGTATTACAGAGAAACGAGCAGCCACACATCAATGGTAAATCTTGTGAATTAAAAAAAACAGCCTTCATTGCTATGACACACATAACTGTCAATGTCAAATTGTTTCTACTGTTATACGATTAACTATAGCTCTGTCTACTGGATACTGTAGTTCCGGTAAGAACGGGTTTAAAAGTACCCTTAAAAAAGCCGAAAGGCACTGCGATATTT
This sequence comes from Noctua fimbriata, assembly GCA_905163415.1. Classification (NCBI taxonomy): domain Eukaryota; kingdom Metazoa; phylum Arthropoda; class Insecta; order Lepidoptera; family Noctuidae; genus Noctua; species Noctua fimbriata. Next base: position 2,952,347 of record LR990942.1, on the reverse strand, counting down.
TTTTTGTTCTAGACCATACCTGGGAATCTGCTAGTTACGGGGATATTGGGGCTAATTTTTTTTTTTAATACAAGTTTGTAATGTTATAACTTTACTTTAAATACCTCCACGACCCCGACCATGATACTATTCGATGTATTAATCAGCCAATGTTTTGAGTGCGTTACACTGAGTTCTATTGTGAAACGTGATTTTTCACCAAAAAAAAAGTCGTTTCCCAGCAATATTTTTTTCGTAGTGATTTAGTTTGATGTACAGAATGCTTGGTTGACGGCTTCGTGAAGGGTTCGTTTACACCTTGTATCATCATCATCATCATCATTTCAGCCGAAAGACGTCCACTGCTGGACAAAGGCCTCCCCCAAGTATACTTTACTTTGTATACTTTTAGTCAAATAAAAAAATTATTATCTTGCTTTTTACTTCCCACTTATTCCAACCAGTCTGATCCTTCCATAAATTCAGAATTTTGCTCCAAATTAAAACATCTTTTTCAAAATCCATCTCAAAATATAATCCGACAATGGACTAAAAGAGATATGAAGGCTTAAAAGCATTTACTCTGAAATAACTTTTGGGTATAATTGATTCCCAATTTTGACGGAACCCACGTTAACAGGCAAATGAATCGACCTTCAATAAACCGTTGTGAAAGGTTTTCAGTGTGTTTCAGGGTTAATTAATCAACTTTTCATATTTTGAGGCTGTCTTGACAGAATTGTTAAATTCATTTTTATCCAGCGGCCTGGGAGGGTTATGTTTTTCAGTGTATATAACCATATAACATTTTACAATAGGAATTAAAGGTCTTTGATATTGTCATATTTTTAAACGTAGCTATTTTTTGGATATCTATTGCACGTACTTATATAAAATTGACGGCTATATTCTATTAACCTTTCATGTCCTTAGTTAAAAATATAAATTGTTTGTTTTCACGATTATGTTTAAATAATATCATTTTTTTATGTAATTAAACCGTAGAAATTTACCAAAATAGACTTTGATCCTCATAAATTCATCACATATTCAAATGAATCACAATTTCCATCTATTGAATATACATACACATTGCAATAATCTAGCTAAATTAAAATAACCTATATTAACTAACTAACTTAAAAATAAACTTAAAAAATGGCGTCAAAAAACTCCTCCTCAACGTAGTCAACTGGTAATGTACCCAAAAGACTGGCGGCGTTGCCACGTTGTATGGCAACGCTAAGCCTTTGGCGAAGGTAAAAGCCAGCCCTTGGGTCACGGGCAGAGTCAACTAAACGTTTAGAAATGTCCTTGAAAAGGCTGTGAGCACTCGGACCCCAATTTATTATTTCCATCTAAATTAATTTAACACGAATATAATTATTGAATTTCAAATGAAACCATCGACAGCCAAGCATGATTGACGTATTACAATTGAGTTCAGTATGCCGTTGACTTCGTGTGCCCATAGTTAGCTTCAGTAATAACATGAAAATTGATGGAACCGTTACTTAAACACGGTTTAACGGATAAACCGTGGGCCCTGCCATTGCTGTGCCCATCTATGAAAGGTCGAGTACGATATTCATTTTTTTTCTGAAAATGGTTCTAAATTCAAAGATTATTGTTCTTTTGATACTGGCATGTTATTATGGTGAATTTTGTGCTGCCAAATCTGGTTCCAAGGTACTATCGAGAAGAAAGAGATATGTCGCTTTTCCAGAAGGTTCCAGTTTTTCGGTAAGTTTGTATTTTCATTATTAAATAAAACTAGTTATGAAACAAGATTTATTTAAGTAGGTCACCAAAGTGAGCTATGTTTTTTATAGCAATAAACAGATGGCCATAAAATGTAATGATAAAAGTTTTAATTCGAAACAGAACCCGGCAGAATTGGGGAGAAACTCGTATGTATTAGAGTAGCTCTTAGATTAGATGCAGAGCCTTAAAACGTATCACCCAGACACATAAAACTTGGTTGATAACGTACTTTTTGGAATTTTATCTCTCTTAAATTTTAAGAGAGTTTTTTATGTCTTATCCACGATTTATGAGCGTCGTTTTTCCTTCACATATATTTCCATGGTGATGTTGGAATAAATTATTATCAGGTTGATGTTCGTTGCCATAAGGAGTTAATTTAAAATTCCTGTGGTACTCGCAGACGGCTTACTAACGCAAGACTTGTTATTGCTAAGGTGGCCAGCTTACTTTTATGAGACATGTACATAATTTCCAGAGGAGCTCTATTTGATGGCAGTATGAGAGCTGAATAACTTAGTGAGATTATTATATAGACGACTGTGTGTGGCCATTTTGAGTCGCATGTTGTACGTTATTTGCGTTATGATTCTTTCTTTCTGGTAGCTCAACTGAACTCGAAATAGTTTTTGTTGATTTGTCTATTTCATCGGCCATTTCCGATTCGGTCATTTGAAAGATGGCTTCTTTTCAATCACCCCACAAACACACTGCGCAATCAAGCCTTCCATACATTTTCCCTAATGGACAGTTTTGTATGAAATAGCAGTTTCTTTTTTAATAACATAACATAACATCACGCCTGCAATCCCCGAAGGGTTAGGCAGAGGTGTACCTAATAGTACACCCACATTTCGCCAGTTATATTTAAGTCCCATGTAATAAGGGGCGAGCCTATTACCATCAACCGGGCGCAACTCCAGACTCCGTGACTGCTACTGAGAAATTCCCAACCAATATCTCTTTACATGATCCAGGAATCGAACCCAGCACCTCTTGCTCAGCAGTTGTGCTTGCGACCACTACACCAACGAGGCAAACAAGGCGTTTTTTAATATCCTACAAAAAAAAAACCCGTTGGTGGGTCTAGAATCATGTGCCTACAGGAATCACGGTAAGAGGTCACGCGTTGACATTCTATCCTGTGTTACTTCCGTCTAATTCACAACTAAACTCTGCATTTCCCATTTCCAGTGCGCCGGCTGCATGACCGTCGGTGTGATTGGCCAGCCCTCCCCCTCCTCAGCCCCTGGCACCTTCACCTGGGGTATGAACTGGGGCATAGCGTACGAGCTGCCCAACGCCACGGAGACTTCCAGGTTCTACCGCAGACATAACAGACTGACGAAGCCGATGGAACAGAGGAGGAGTAGGAGGGAGCTGTATGGGCGGTTGGAGAAGATTATGGAGAAGTAAGTTTTGGTTTAAATAACACATAACATAGTATCACGTAGGAATGGGCTGGTCATATTAGCCGTAGAATGACCGTGGGAGTAGACGTGTTCTTGAGTGGAGACCGTGAATCGGCAAACGTAAGGTGGGACGCTCTTAGGCTCGGTGGAGTGACGATCTTCGTAGGGTGGCTGGTATCAACTGGATGGGAGTTGCTGAGAATCGAGTCGAGTGGCGTGCGATTTAGGAGGCAGTGGACTGGTATAGGCTGGTAATGATGGGAGTATCACGCCTGTAATCCTCCAAGGGTTAGGAAGAGGTGTACCTGTAGGACACCCGTCGTTTTAAGTTCCATGTAGCCTGTTGCCATCAACTAGGCCCACATCCACACTTAGGGCCTGTTCATCATCATCATCCACAGGCCGAACTCACCCACTGCTGGGTATAGGCCTCTCTTTTCTCGTGCCAATCCCCACAGTCCTGTGCCAGCCTCATCCAGGTTTTTCCCCCGATGGCAACTATGTCGTCTGCCCATCTCGCCGGGCATTAGGGCCTGTTACTTGGTAAAAACTTGAATCTAGTACTTTACTGGATTGAAATTCTACATCTACAAAGTGTACCCTTCACAAAGCCGTCAACCAAGAATTTTGTACATCAACCTAAGTAACTCTACGCGAAAATTATGGGAAACGACTTTTTTCATGGGGTGAAAAATCAGGCGTTTTACGGTAAAACTCAATGTAACGCACTCAAAACATTGTGCTGGTGGATGCATTGAATAGTAAACTGGTTATGGAGGTATTTAAAGTAAAGTTATAACCTTAAAAACTAATATTTAAAAAAAACTTGTGAAAAGGTTGCAACTTTGACCTCGCATATCTCCGTAACTAGAAGGTTTCCAGGTATGGTCTAGAACAAAAATATGATCGCACTGATGGGGAGAACAAGTGCCTTTCGGCCTTCGTTAAGGCTCTATTTACCCTCCTTATATCATAAAGAGTATCTTTTAGTAACTAGGAGATACTTTTTCTCAAGACATGAATTGCTAAGGAACCGTTAAGAATTATATTCATGTCATCTTAGATGTGTTTCACCGTTGTGGAAATCTATCAATACCATTCATCAGCTTTAGCATTCAAACTCGCTAATTCATATAAATATAATTAATGAAATTTAAATATCCAGAAATTTTCAGTATTTGAAGCTATAAAAAAAACATCTTATTATTTTCAGTATGGGCTATAACGGGAGGCAGTGTATCCTCAAGACGTTGTGTGAGACCACACAACGGCTTGTTCCTCATGGAGAGAACATGGTGGAAGAGATGTTCCGGACCTTATTTACGTAAGTATAGTTCTTAATTCAGTATAAACATTTCTAGCATGATAAGTAGATGATTAAAATTTTGCGATAGATAAATTGAACAGCAGCATTCTGTTTGCTAAGCCTACATACTCTACTGCAAGACATGTTCGTAGCCCTTTTTGTGAGTATAGCAATCCACCTTAGTTGTTGCCGTCCACAGCTGCACAATAACCTTCCCCAACTCACTTAGGCTTAGCACGCACTGAGATTAAACACGAGCGGTTTAGGAATAGCCGAAAACGCAAAACCGCATACAACCACGTACTGTGGCTGGCGTTCTGCTTAATTTTATTTTAGTACCACCATGGATTTCTGGCGAGTAACGTGTGTTGTGGCTTTAGTTTTCAAATTAAGAAATAGAAAACGAAAACAACGCCGCCGCCTTAAGTACTCGGTAGATCCACTAACAGATCAAAGACATCTGAAAGGATACTTTTGCAAAATGTACAACGACGTGCGACGACATCCCGATATGTTTTTTAATTACTACAGAATGTCGATTGGTACTTTTGATAAAAAAAATGTACAATAAAAAACCGAACGCCGTTAATCACTGTGCGTGCGCCACCATACTACTTCTACAACATTAGTTTTAGTATATGCGAAACCTGATACACGTGCCTAGTATTTTTATGTAAAGAATCTATGTACAAAATTTCAAAATTGTATCACGAAAAATCACAAAGTTATAAGCTTGTTCTGTTATCTAGTTGTCCGCACAAAATCGTGGTCACCACGCAGCGCGCGCCTGCAGCGTCGTCTTAAGCTCATTGATAATAATAATTTGGCAGTAGGTACCTAAATTATTGCGATAGGTACTTAAAGTCGCTCGGTGTTCAACTTTTAACTTTTTTAAATATTTTTGGGAAAAAATATAACATGGTGTAAAAATTATTGGAATCGATTCAGTTACTTATTCTGAACAAACTATATTCAGATTTCGCATATACTAAAAATAATGTTGTATATGGGACGCGTGTGGGTGAACCAATTGTAATAAGTTACGTTTTTAAAATCAGTCACTAAAAAATGTCACTGATGCTTGCGCTTGTATAGAAAGCTATGTGTCACCTTTTTTTGCGGTTTCAGACGTACGGTTAAACGCGAGCGTTTAATCGCAGTACGTGCTAAGCCTAAGTCCTATGATTACTCTTCCACTGGATACTTACTTTACCACCTTTTTCATTTTCACTTTCCAGCTTACCAATGACGAAAGTCCTTGCCTCGGAGCCAGTGGAACATGCAACCTACGACGCTGCTCACCGCCTCGGCCACATCCTCTCAAATTGCGACCAGTTCATTTGCCCAATATCATTAGTTGATTTAGTACAAGGGTATTATAATGCTCCTTCGCCTAAACTGGATACTGCTTTGAACCCTTGGGCCTTGTTTAGTAGTAGTTTTGGCTAGGAATAAATTATTCGAATATAAATTGTTTTTTGTTTTGTTTTGTGTAGTAAGTCAGTGACGATCGCTTAGAAGAAGCGTGACGTGCTTCTGAAACGACTTTCAATAGCATTGGCTTTTTGGTAATTCAATAATTGTCAGTCCAATACAGTTTTTTACTTTTTACCCGACTGCTAAGGAACCCTTCCTTATTGAATATAGTATACAACATTATTTTTAGTATATGCGAAACCTGAATATAGTTTGCTCAGAATAAGTAACTGAATCGATTCCAATAATTTTTAAACCATGTCATATTTTTTCATAAAAATATTAAAACAAGTTAAAAGTTGGATACCGAGCGACTTTGAGTACCTATCGCAATAGTTGCCAAATTATTATTATCAATGAGCTCAAGACGACGCTGGAGGCGCGCGCTGCGTGGTGATCGCGTTTTTGTGCGGACAACTAGGTAACAGAACAAGCTTATAACTTTGTGATTTTTCATGATACAGTTTTGAAATTTTGTACATAGATTCTTTACATAAAAATACTAGACACGAGTATCAGGTTTCGCATATACTAAAACTAATGTTGTATATAGATCGCTGATAGGGGTACTATATTTTCTTTTGTATACCTACCTACTTGCCAGCCATTAATATTGCATTAAGAGATTTGATATAATTATTGAAATACGCAGATGAGGGACTTGTGTCCGCCGGATAGAAATTACCGTTCTTGTTGTTGTGTGGCTGTTGTGTTGTTTTTTTCATCTTTTGGTCGACATCCATTGGTTGTTGCAAATTGTTCTCGGACAAATTGACCGTCGTTTGCGCAGGCCTTTATTGAACTTGCCAGGACTATTATCTCATAGTCTGGTAACATTTAAATTAATCTTATTGTGTGAAATAAGTGTGGTTCTCTTTATGTGTTGTAGTGTAGGAACTTGCGACAGATATCGTTATGAATAAAACGCTCGTGATTATTATTAACGCATAACATTTAATATTTATAGTTCATATTTATAATACATTTCAATGTTAGCAGTAAGAAGTCATGAGTGTATTCATAATGGTAATGGTAGTGCTTGATTTTTGATTTTTAATTAACATTACAAAATGGGACTTAAATGATTAACCTTACCACTTAAATTATTTATTTTCTTTATTATGTATATTATTTCGCCTTAACCCTATTTTTGCTTCACCTATTTTTTATAATAATTGCTTAATAACTATTTATTACAATTATTTCATTTACGGATTTCATAAATTATTGAGCTATTATGACTTAGAACGTACAATACGAATATTATTATATTTATATAATATAGTATATGTATATTATAGCATAGTGCATCAATCTTAAAAGTAGTAAGTGGCAATGATTCGTGATACAAGTGACTGAACAGTTAAGGTGCGGCCACACTAACGCGACTTGCGACATCACGCGGCACGATTTTCACTATAATTACAAACAAAGCTGACTGTATGCGCGATAATTCTGAACTTAGCCTACAAATACATTTAAAAATTCTCCTTCTTCAAAATGTTACTTTATTTATTATTTTTCTAATCGTTCCATTAGGGCACTACAGCCAGCTGTTCCAGTAGCTAACAAGTCGCGTGCACGTTCGCGCGATCGTCACGTCAGTTCAACCGCGCCTCTAGTCGACTATTTCCCTAACACTATCACTATTGAGGACAAGATTCCCATAGAAGTCTATTATTGTATGACGTAATATTATAGTACCTTAAATATTAAAATAATTTAGGAATTTCCTCTCATGTAACTATCTATCATCTATATTTGTATCATTAGTATGGTGTTCGTTTGCGTAATGCCATTTTCACTGGTCAGTTTGTTTTGTGGGAATTGTAGACAATCTTTAACCTCAACGAGATGTAAAGCTGGAATCATTCGATTTAAATGACTAGAATAAAATAGTCCAGTTAATAATAGTGTTGCAAAATGCTTGGTATTGATTTTGACATAGTGATTGTTCAAGACAATGGAGATATCAGAAACGTGCATGCCATGTAAAGACAAAAATGTTCATTAACTTCTTGAAGTTCTTTTTAGAATCAGATACCAAATGGTGAAAAGTTTATTGTTTAATTGAATTTTTACTGGCGAAAAAAATGAAGTGATACGTTCAACGATTTTAATCAAGAATGGTTTAGTGACAATCTATAATAGTCTTTAATAATACTGATATAAATTTAAAATTTGACTAGAGGTCTCATCTTATTTTCAATTCCCATACAACAAACACCGTTACTCGTGACGAGAAAGGTGAAAAACAATTCAATAACAAACAAAAAATTATCATAATTAATAACTATTCGAGGACATTAATTACACTTAACAATATTAAGACGAAAATCTCCGAACATACACTTAACCTACTCGTCGTTGCGACACCAAATTATTTCAATGATCTGACAATATAAAATCTTTAACTTACACAAATTTAATATGAGTACGATTGCTTTCGTTTAAATTAAAGATATACACAATTTTATCTTAAATACAAGTCCGTCGAGACATCGATAAAATTATTTCAACTAACTTTGGTTAGTTAACTAAAGTAACTAATTATATTTGAAGCACATAAAAGGTATAATTATGATACAAAAGTTAATAACGTTTTAGTAGCGTGTTACCGTGGTAAAGATTAAAACAGTTTCTTATGTTCTCCTTAAAAATAACTGGCCAAATGTGGCGTGCTTCAGTAACACTTCTGCCTACCTCTCCGGGGATTACAACTGTGATGTTGTGCAAGTCCACTAATGCAGCTGTGCCACAAACATTTTCTAAAAACATCAGCATCACTTACATAAAGGTAAGTGCATATTATGTCAACTCCCGGGAAGCGCATTGCAGCGTTGAAACCTAAACTTGGCATAGTAATGCGTGCCGCAGCACGACAGCAAATTGTCTTTTACAGTATATATGAAATACGTGCTGCAAACACTGCTTGGCGATCCCTTACGTGGCATTGAGCTGCTGCACTATGGCGTGAACCATTTTAATTGTATGGGAATTATCGGTGTAGATAGTCGCGCCGCGCCGCATTGCGACTTTGTGGCCCAGTGTAATGTGCACTTACCTTTACTGAGTGATAGGTTTCGATTGGGCTACTTTACTTTTGATACCAGTTTGTGTTACTTTGGGTAATTATTTCATCGAATTTTGCAAGAGATTTTAATCTTTGAAAATTTTAATGAGAAAAAGACGTTGCCATAAGTATTAATTTTGAGGAGATTCTTGGATATTTCTTTGAACATACAAGGAAATTCGATTCTTTGTTACATCAAGTTTCTTCAACCCTTGTTTAGCTCTGAAAACTATGAAATGTTTTAAAAACTATTTTTCTATTCTCAGCTCAAATTTATTTTCTAATCTTTCCCACGGCAAAGGCATGAGACCAGTAAGAACTAATAAAATAAGGCACACAGAACTTAAAATATAATGTAACAGTTATTGCAAGTGAACGCAAGCCGTGAACAGATGCTGACTATCAACAATGATAAATTCATCTTATACAGACCAACTATTCAAAATGCAATTTATTTTTCCAAAAAAAGACCGCATCGAGTAAGAGAAAAATTACAGATTTACTTAAACACGGCGAGACAGCTCAAGCGATCTTTGTGCTTTAACTTATGGCAGTGCCTGCTTTCAATTTGAAGTGTGCTTTAATTTTAATTTAGCTATTCTTGCATTGTATCGCCGTGGTATAGTGTGTCCGTACCTTAACAATCGGTTGAAAAAAAATGTGTTGACAAAATATAATAATGTAGTGTTTAGTTATTTCAGAAATACTGGATTGTAGTTAGTAGACATAATTAATTAGAATATTTTTAATAATTAATAGGAATTTTAATTTTCGAACACATTTTCATGACACTTTTTAATCGTGGGTTTTGCTTTCCATTTTTGAGGATATCGTATTCTATTTTTATTTTAATAGTCAGCATCTCTAAACGGGACTCCGCTCTTCTAATAAATACATCCATTTGTTCCATTACGAAAAAAGGAAGTGTCTATATTTTGAATAGTGGTTTATTTATTTCTGTATTTACATCTAATCGTGTTGGAAGCTCAACGCAAATTTCGTGTGGTTTCATCTACCTATTAATTACACTTTTTAATATCTATGTTTATCATATCAGTAAACTATCAAGGTAATACAGAAAGTAAGAAAGATAGGAAAAATAGAACAGCTTCAAGTAATCTATTGAATTAAGTTGTGGCAAGATATGACAAATAGCGAATTAGGACTTACGAATATTCAATTTCGTTCCCAGATCGGCCAAAAAGCAATTGGGGATTTTGCATTAGGAATTTCTCCGTGGCAGCCACAGAGTCTGGATTTGTGCCCGCTAGATGGCAATAGGCTCGCTTCCAAACCTCTGATTAACTAACTGCCTCGTTGGTTTAGTGGTCTAAATCGCGACTGCTGAGCATGAGGTCCTGGGTTCGATTCCCGGCTCGGGCAAAGTGTTGTTGGGTTTTTCCATCAAGGATTATTTAGTAGCAGCCACGGAGTCTGAATTTACGCCCGGTTGATGGCAATAGGACTTAAACATAACTGGCAAAATGTGGGTGTACTATTACTTACACCTCTGCCTAACTCATCGGGTATTACAGGCGTGCTGTAATGATACCTCTGATTATTTTTTGGTCTCTGATTGATCTAAACAGACTCGCTTAAAGAAGTTATTGCAGATCTTAAAACGCTACCTTATTTATTCCTTCGATACATGTGGCCTGGGTCATTATCACTATGTGATCAAGAAGTTTAAATGGAAAGAGAGGATTGGTGAAGCTGCTATAGACGCAAATTCTTACTCTTCAGAGGTACTGAGAAGTAATAAGAGTGGTATTAGGTGATAGTAATTCGCAATTTGTTAGTCCTATGAAGCCACAACATGAAAGTTTCGCTTGCAGTGGTTCAATTGCTTCTCAAAGATATTGTTGTCTCAAAACTGTGTCTGTACGGGTATTAGTTTATTAGAATTTTGTCCTGAATGTATGATTGTGCATATTTTCTTTTAATTGATTTTTTCTCTTTAGTATTAGTGTAAGTAAGCTTATCTCGCTCTGCAAGCTCTGTAGTAAGTGTAGTAGCTAATTATTTGCTTCTTATTCTTTTTGTAGTATAAATTGACTGCAATTTCTCGAATTTTGTCAGTAACTCTTGCTGAGTTACTACACGGACATCTCTGTCATTCGCCTTATTTAAATTCGGTTGTTGTAAAGATTGGCAGAAATGACGACGAGACATACATATCTTGTTAGGATTTTCGGCTGAAACTGAACACTAAACTCGTGTGTGACTTGTGTAGTTACATTTTAATTTAGTTTTGTTTAGTGTACTTACCAAGTATTTAGTTAATTATTAAACCACTGCAAACTCAGTAAAAGTAACAATAGCGATTAGTTTACACACAAAACTATAAATTTAGACGAAGAAAACTGAATTATTTATGAAGGTCATAATAAAAAACATATAAAGCAACAAATCGAAGAGAAATACAACAATACCTTACGTCACTGGAAGACGTTCGATTAAACATGCAAATACGACTAACTTACAAATATTTATAGATAAAGAGTACTTTAGTAATGTAAAGATTAAGACAAACGATCCCAAAAGCCAACGAAAGGTAACGTGCAATAAAGCATATCAAAAAGGTGTCGTAGAAGAAATGACTATTCGAAATTCTAGATTTCGTTGAACCTAATTATAAAGCGTTACGGATTATTATACTGACTTCCTTCCAAAACATATTCAATTTACATTTGTAAGTCAAATTAAATGCTTTATGATCAAATCTAACTAAAGTATCGAAGACCTTATTGCTGTATCAACATTTACTGACGAAGCAAACGTCAATAATACTACAGCTCCCTTCCACTACTCCTACGTTAGCTCTAAGGGTACGTGAAAGGAACGTAGAAAAATAACTTGTCAATTATAAATATTATTTAAATTTCTATGTTGATCTGCTATATTTACACGACAACATTTCGGTTAAGTTGATTCTTAAAATTATTGACAGCCATGTGATAGCTGACTATGAGTTCACAACTCTGTCACCCGATGTAGACAAACTTGTTGACAAAGTATAAGCTTAGTATTAACTGACGAACACAATGTACAAACATAACAATAAAGTCTATTCTAATTTGCTACGATTCTAAGAACAACAAATATTTGGCACAATCCCAACCTTTTACGTTAAAAAGTCTACAGTAACGTTTCGTAACAAATTCTAAAGTAACTTTTCGTTAAAAATCCTAAAGTAACGAAATAAAATGTTGACAATAAAGAACAAATTTATCTGACACCGCGTCGCCAAGTTGACTCATTCGTCGACTAACTCTAAAAACACTGAGAAGCTAATCATTTATCATATTAATATTTCTTATCACTAAATACATTATTTCATATCTTTAACCTTATTGACGAGTGTTTTAGCATTGTGTTTATTGTTTTTTTTACCTATCTAGTGTCAATTATATGACAAAATCCTATACGTTCAGTTACCCGTTTATCACCCGAAATATTATAATATTAAACAGACGATTAGCCTGTAACTAACAAGTTTCCGAAAGAAAATACATGACACGTACGGTAACGAAACGATGGCCTAGACAAATGACAGCCGCTTTCAAAGCGTTTTATATTTCTGCAAGGACTTTTAACAGGATTGACACAAGCGTTTGGATAATAGCTTAAGAGGGCATTTCTCCATACAAATGTATTCACCTTTTTTCTTTCTGAATAAAGCCTCTAGCTAGAGCAAGACAATATTTTTTTAGGGCATTTTTTTTTTCAAATTCAATCAAGGTCTAATGTAAACACTAGTGATTTCTTTTTTTTCAGTAACTAACAAATTACCAAAGAAATTGATAGGAACCTAAACATATTCATTCTTAAAATTTTAAAGTCAAAAATACTTGATTCGGCTCAGTTTTCAAGTAGAAAAAAGGGGAATACGAAACATCGATCAAGTCAAAATTTTTTTGTGATATAATCGGTCTGAGCTGTAGCTGTCCCTACCGCACTTTACGATGGCAAACTTGACACAGCGTGACGGCAATAGTTTCTTCAAATCCTATTTTTCAAATTACTGGTAGGTCCTGTTCCCTATTAAGCCAGCCATAAACGATAGATATACATGTACAGTTTTGCCTGTACAGTCAAACTGGCCAGGCATGCATGTGTGTAAGAGAATACTGTACTGTTAGTCTGTTATCTTGGCTTGTACAGTCACGAGAACCAATACGTAGACATTTAACAACTTTTAAAAGTGTTTTTTGGCGCCTGTTCTGATTAAAATTTCATGTTGTTACGAAGATAGTATTTTGGAATTCGTATTTTTATGGAAAAGATCCTATCTCCAAGTTGCAATTGTTATTTCTCGCGAAAATTGCTTTTAAATTTAGGAAAGTGTATACATATTGGGACTCGCCACTGTACATGCAACCTAGAGACTATCAAAATAGATGTTTTTCTGCATGTTTGTCGCATGCAGCACTCAATTGTTTTCTATTTTTTTAGCAAGTAATTAACCCGCCAATGCAATCATATTGGCGTGTGTTGCCGGTGATCGCATGCTTGCAAATGAGCCACCCGACTGGCTTGCAGTTACATATTGGTCCTCTATGGAACTCTTTTGAGTCGGTTTTGCATGAAGGTTGTCATGCATAACATATCGTCTATGGCCGGCTTAACCAATACATTGTTAACTTTTCCGCATTTGTTAACGCTGATACAATGTCTCTTTGTCTAGGCCTCAGGTCTTTTAGACAAGGAGTAACAAACTGAGATCTGAGATCATGTAACGATGGTAATTATAATATTGAGCTAAATGCATTTACTTTGAGTAAGACTACAATTTTTGGAATAACGCTCCGAAAGATCTAAATTGGAAATTAGAAGCAAATTGGTTGACAGACTCTGATTTTTGTACCAACACGATTTTAACCAGTTGCATTACATGATGCCAAAATTAATTGACATAGGAAAAGTCTACCATCTTCGTGTTATATTAAGTCTCTTCGTACGAATTTTACCAGATAAAAATGAATTTTGTATATATTGTTTTTTCTAAATAAGATTGTCTTTTCTCAAGATGATGGCTTGTTTTTACCACACTACAAAAAAATAAAAATATTGAAATTCTTTCAATTCATTTAAGTTTTCATTGCAATTTAAGTTTGGATAATAATTTGATATACATTTTATTTGCTGGACTCGATCTTCTTCATCGTGTCGATGATTCCCTTTTTTATAGTCAAATTAGTTTTGAGCAGAACTCTGCCACCTCAACGGCGTTGGTGGTGGCTTCAGACAGGTCCCTCAAAGTGCATGTGGACTACACATAGAACAGGACAGGAGATGGGCCATAGTTTGTGTTGAGGCACCGCAGTCACAGCCTGTTTCATCGGAATCCACCACCGGACCAAGTTGTATCTGCAGCGGCTCACCTGGCTTCGCAATCGGTTTAGGGTTTTCCAGGTGGGCCATGGTAGCAGGTGTTCCGCTGGGAGCTTTTCTGCAACTTCGACATAATGTGTCGGAGGGGGATGTCTGAGGAGCCACAGTTTTTTTATTGCTTCTTTAACTCTGTTGTGACTTGACCTAAGAAAGCTCTTTCGACTCTTCAGCCTCTTGGCGTCTCCATATTATAGAGGGTGTGATGTTTGTCTGTCTGCTGTTTATACTTTTTTAGAAGAGTAGGCAGCCTCTGTCACTGGACTCGATAGTATGTTATTTCGAAGTTGTTTCACAATATTTATGTCAGGACCTGTATTTAATTTAGTAAGAGTAAGGAATCTAAATCTCTTGTTTAATTTGAGAAAATCTTGTTCTAATTAGTTTTGCTGTCAATATCGTTTACACGACAATATTTCGTCGAATTTATTATAATGTATTTTTTTATCACAATCTTGTATGCATTCTCAATGGGAATCACTTTAAATATGATACAAAAGTCAGAGTCCATATGGAAGATCTATAAACCAGCCAAATTAAAATAACACCGAATACGTACTTGGCCATTAATCGTTGTATCGACATAGCTCATTAATTTCAACAGTATACGACAGAAAATGTTGTAGTACACCAAGAGTAGTACCACGATTCTTTTACTCTGTGTCGTTGTAATATAGAACCCGATCCGATCAAACTACACTTAGCTCCATAATTCACGCTCGAGTAAGTATGTACAATGTTTTGCTTAACTTTTAACATCCTCCACTGAACGTCACTCGATTCTAAACACATACCCTATGGTGTTATAGAAAATCTAACTATTATTATTAATTTGCAGTCATATAAAAATAACAACAGACCGTTTTATCTAGCAAATATCTACAATAAAAGTTCGGATGATTACGGAACAGTGTGCCAAGCCTGTGGACTTAACTAATCATTATTTGATAAATAGTTATAACACTAAATTGGTGTATTTCGGTGGTGCAATAGCACGATCCTACTCACTATTTACTCACGTGAATGTTTCAATTAGAAAAATTAATCATAGTTTTGAGGACTTGTTACAATTCCATCCAATAATTCCTTTAGAGCCAGTTCGTATGTGATACAGCGAGATATCGTAAACTTCTGCTAATATTTAACATCTTTCAACCTTTAGCGAGCTTTCCACGACGTCTAGTACGTTAGACCGTTTTCTAGTTTTATTTACGTATCATCTAAGTCTAGACTAGCCATTTTCTGCGTTATCCTCGACACGAACAGCTATACACATTCAATAACACTTATAATTACGAAGACGAACCACACAAAACAATTTGATTTTTTTTATTTATTTTACATTATCCATCCCTGTTTTCCTAACTGCTCGCTGTGGATTTTATTCATCATTAATATCAATAACTCTGAACTTTATCTAAGTAATTACCTAATAAACATTATCATGATTTACTTTGACATATCAAATACGCGGCTCGAAATATTTTTTTTTCATTACTTTAGACTGCTACAAATATTCTACAGAATGGGCTGAAGTGAGGTAAGAACGCCTGACGCGTCCGGCTGAAACAATATTTAACTATCAAAGGAAAGTGAGTCATGACTTCAAGAACGAAAGATAACATCTAATACGAATCTAGTCTAGGTACAAATTAATATAATGTTACCTAATTACTTACTAAAGTCACAAACCTCAACAATGATTTAATATCTAATAGTGTTAGTGGTAAAGTGCCGATAAGTGAGTAAAGACTTTACATTCGGTGAAAATTTGTGAGAAATATAAATCAGGAGACATTCGTGTACTAATTTTACCCTGTATTCTAGTTTTTATAGTGAGAATACTGTTAATATTAACATTACGGAAGAAGTGTGTCCTCACGCCCCCTCTCTACCGCAGACAAGCGGGCGCGTTCAAACTTAAGCTTTAAGAATGTGAATTGATCAGTCATTACATTTTGGGCAAGCATTCGTTTTACTTATAAATACATCAGAATATATTTAAGCGAATCCAAAAAGATACTTCTAACGGCAATTAAGTTAGCGCTTATAGAAAAACAACATCATCGACTTGCAAACAATCTGACCTATGAAGTCTCTCAGATGGGTTTGGCACTCCGTTTTAAAAAATCTAATAAATCAGTTTATCGAACTACCTAAGAATACCCGATCTTTATAAAAATGTTTTAATATCTTTACAATTGGCAGTCAATTGTGTTACACAAATACATCTAATCATAGAATTATCACGATCGCGATGTGACTAACTATCTGGCGTTATGATAAGTGTCCTTACTATACTGATGACTAGGCTTTTAACCTAACTGTATCTACAATCCCTTATGACATACTACTAAAGGGAAATTATTACATTTCGTCAGTATCGATATTGTCCTTATGATTTTTACGCGAGTACGCAGTTTATCAAATATTATATAATGTATAATTCAAATTTATTTCATAATAATTTAGTACATAATCTACATAGTCCAGCTCTCATCGAGGACGTTTGCTCGTAACTATTATTATAAATGCCTGATTCTAATCGACGAGTTTGAATATTACCACTTTACAATACTTAGATATTACGAATTTGAGCTCGATTTATTCGAAGTAAATCTTATAGTTAGTATTCTATTACATTATTATGTCCCCCGAAAATGAATTCGACTATCGCAAGAAATTAATACAAACACCTAAAGATAATCTGTACAATGTTTGTGCGCTCATATCAAATTATTACTCGAAAAAGAATCGATCCGTTGAATAATTGTAAATGAATACGTTCCGCTTAAAGTATAAACGTTCAATACAGCGATTCTAATATAAAAATAGTTATGGCAGATCGGCGTCCGGCGACAACACAAACCGGCCGTTGCTTGAGGTCGCTGCGACAGTCCAACATCGACGGACAGTTTCGACATCGAGTTAATGATTCTATATAAAAAGACGGCTTAGGATACGCTTACGGCGTGTACACGTCCATGGGCGCACCGGGCGCTTGGCACCACACACAGCACAACAACACATTGTTCTCGCCTCACAGTTCCCAACTGGGAGTCTTAAATAGATCATCCGTGCCACCACATGACGATCAACTCCCAGAACGTCTTCGGCGGCGAGTGGCCGAAGACGTAAGACGAATTTCAGAGACCCGGGTCACCTTCCGAGCCCATCTTTAGGAGCTCCAACTTCTTCTTGGCGATCTTCGAGTACAGAATGTCGATCGGCTTCGTGTTGTCGTAGAAGGTCGGTGCCCTGAAGATGATGAGCGCCGTCCCCAGCACGCAGGCTATCGTGAACAGGAACAGGAAGATTCTATCCAACACCATCGCTACGTACTTCCAGTCATCCTCCACCTAGAAACAATATCATGCATAAGGAGAGTATGTATCCAAAGACGAGAAAAAAGTGGCGATGGAATACTTACACTTTCAAACTTATCCTTATTTTTGACATGCTGCGCAATAAATCTAGAACCTTCTATTGTCTTTTCCATCTCTCTCACGTAAGGTTTTTCTAGAGATGGGCTACCATCATCTAAGTCTAAACGGCACGGGGATCCAGGAGGCGGGGAGAACAGTTCATCATCACCTCCAGGCGGAGGCGGCGGGGAGGGAGGCATGCCTGGTAGTTCATACTCCTCACAACCCCATTCTTTGAACTTTCCGTCCATGTCATCCGGGCCGAAGACATCCGTGAGTATCTGGAAATACAAATCAATTTAAAAACAGTAAAAGAATCATTGTAAAGTCAATCAAAGAAATTGAGTGTAGAGTTAAAGGTCGATTCAGTGCAATAATGGGAGTCGGATGAAATGCCGGGAGATTAAAACGTCAGTGCGCGTTCCGGGAGGGCCAGTGTATCGACGCAGCTTAAGCCGGCACACAATTAGGCCGGAGTGGAGGTTTCGGCTCGGGCCGTGCCTGCTGGCGTCGTATATATCGCGCGATCCGTCCGCAGCCACCAGGGGAACATAAATAACGGAGGCCGCGCGCGCTCGTTAAGCCCGCCCGGCGTTGAGTAATAAAGGAAAATCGAAATGGAATGAAATTGGGCTGGAAGCGATATTTTCGCGATACACACAGAGCACAATGGATTTAGAATATCGTTGAAAGGAGCGTTTCCCAGAAGAGTCCCGCGGCTGAGGACAATTAAAATGGTTATTGTTGAGGGCGGCTTCGACTCCGCTGTAATAGCGTTCTGTTTGTATTGAATCCGTTCCGATGGAAAATGTTTTGAATGGAGTAAACTCAATGAGAAAAGGCGCCGTGTTGTTTTTTCGTACTGAAAGAGGTTCTCTCTAAAGAACTTCATTTGTGATCGCTTTTATTTTACAAATTTAATTAAAACGCTACGAGGCTGTGAGGTTTATCCAGTCTTGGTGTGAGATAAACCGATGCCTTGCAGATGATTAATGATTTACCGAGGGATGTGTTCCGGTTCAGTTCTTATTTCGTGATGTTGGTGATTTATTGCAGAATCAATATTTCTTACCTCGCTTGGTTTATCGTTATCGTCGTCGTCATCGGGCGGTTTCTCTGGCCTCTGTATACACAATATTTTGGGTAAAAAATCTATAAAGACTTTCCGCACCCACGGGGCCATGTGGTGGGTGACTGGCGACCTAAAATTTATGTTTAGCACCACGATAGTGACAACTACTGATAATGTAACTAGCATCATAGTGAATAACAAATATTTGCCTAACAAGGGGACTGTTAGCGATGTCGGAGGAATAATTTCGGCTAACAGCAAGAAGAACACGGTCAACGATAGAAGAATCGAAATACAGAGCGAGATTTTCTCTCCGGAATCTGAGGGTAGGTAGAATACTAGTACTGAGAGGAATGAGATCCCAACGCATGGGATGATGAGATTGACCGTGTAGAAGAGGGTTTTTCTTCTGAGAGTGATGTTGAAGATGATGTCAGGGTACGGTTCTTCGCAACAAGAGTAGAACTTCTCGTTCCTCGTGGCCGGGACCCGCATGATGTCCCATTCGACTGAGATGTAATACTCTGACAGATCGATCCCCATCCCGATGCGATCCGAGTCTGGCGTCTGTTTCAAGTGCCTCAAGTCCACCTAGAAAAGAAAACGTGGTCAGAAAATACTTCAAGGGTTGAAATCTCTATTAAGTGTCTGTCTGTCATTATTTTTAATTTCAAGGATTTTTGAACACCGTATTACAGAGATTTAAGACTTAGTAAATGAAAAATGAAATATGCACGTTTTGATCGTGAAGTTACTACCAGCCCGACAAATATAAACGCTATATCGTCCAAAAACGAAAACAAATACCCAAGAGTTAATAATACCATCCTTTACAACACCAAAATAGAGACATCAAGAGCACCTAAAAGAGAGAGCCGCAGTTTGAAAACGAAGCATAACAAAACACCCGAAGTAAGGCAATCCGTTATTAAGGAATCAAACCATTCACGCGAAGCTTTACAAATAGCTGTTATTGCTATCTCATACAACTATCTAAAGTAAGAAGGGGATGGAACACACCTGAATTCCCTCGTGAACCTTAACACGGCGATATAAGGCGTAGACGTAATCCGAGTCTTTATTTATGTGAAAGTAGGTGACCACAGATTTATTAGGTTCCTTAGTGTAATAGATGAATGCGTCTGTATTGAGCTTTCAAAGAATTTGTAACTGTACCTTTGAGCCTATAGTCACAAAGTCTTTGAAAGCTATAGCTTCACGTTTTTCATTCGTGTATGTATTTTCTTGGTATTAGAAGGCCAAAGTTTTCGCAACAGAGGTCCATAAATTTCTCGTGTTACGTGACTCCTTTTGGAAGAAGGTTTGTTCTTATAGATGTTATGATATAGGTACTGGGATAGTTCAAGTTTATAGTAGTAGTGTGTGTAAAATTTCACATTATGTGTAAATATTGTGAAATTTTATTGGCAGTCACTTTTTCATACATTTTATTATCATTCACAGTTTGATTTGATTTTAACATTAGTGACGGGATTTAGCACATACGAAAATTCATACTTTGACAAAGAAAAAATCGTGCTTAATAAAACTGGACTCAAAAGTTATTAAAACACCATAACTTTATGCTCTACATCATTGCTATGATAAACTATTCAGGCGTTGGCATTTACGAAAAAATACAATAAATAGAAACAAAAATCATGAATAGAGACAAAACTTATGTAAATAAACTGGGTCATGGATGTACTTTGCCCCAGTACTTGATCATCTGAATACTTATCAAAATATAAGCCTAGTAATAAATACTGCGATATTTTATACTTGAGTTCTGATATAACGGTACATTTCAACTATCTCTAAATATTTATATACAGGGTGATATAAATATTTTACTAGACACTAAGTATTGGAAAAGGCTTTTTGCAAAGAATTCGATTACATTCCCTCTAAGCGTTTCGCTACGAAATTCGTTTAGGGCTCCATTTTTTTTGTTTCATACAATTTTATTAGGGGTCGAGGACTTTCGTGAAAAAAAAATGATTCTTAAACGAAAATAAATTTTTGGTGACGGTTTTTTTAGATACTAAATTTTGAGAGGTATTCGTTTTTGTTTTTATGAGGTTCGTGATAGATTGTCAGCGTTCTTGAAAATTGTTTTAACTGTAAATTATACTCTGAGACAATAAAAATAGAATACATTTTCTTTCTTGCTGAGATTCTGTTGTCGCTTGAATGTTCGCTATTTTTATATATACTGATATTCTGAGAAATAAAATATCATACTAAAATTTATAACGTACATCTGTACTGTTACAGCAAATGATAGCAACAAAAAAATATGATAAGGTTGGAAATCCATAAAATCACATTTTGATTCAATCATTCCGTCGTCAGTTTTCCATGAACGTCAATTTGGATGGGCGTACGATCATAACGTGACGTCATACGTTGTGTTTTATGGCAGTGTTATTGAGGATTTATTCAGTTAACCTTACTGTATTTTAATTGAAACTGCTTCACAAATTTCACATTTAACGTAATATAACATCACGTCTGGAATCCCCGAAGGGTTAGGCAAAGGTGTTCCAGATTTCGCCGGTTATGTTTAAGTCCCATGTAATAGGGGTCGAGCCTATTGCCATCAACCGGGCACAACTCCAGACTCCGTGGCTGCTACTGAGAAATTCCTGATGGAAAAACCTAATAACACTATGGCCGACCTGGGTATCGAACCCAGGACCTCATGCTCAGCAGTCGCGCTCGCGACCACTAGACAAACGAGACAGTCCAGTTTCACATTTAACTATGATTTAAACATCAAAACTCCAAATCAATCTGGCCATGATTGGAGGGAGAAAAGGGAGGCATTTGTATTTTTCAGTATTAGACACACTGGATATTATTTATGTCCACTGTAAACATTGTAAATTAGCATACAATGTAGGTTTACAAAAAAACACAAATCAAAGACTGATGAAAATGAGATTGTTTTAAACTAATCTCTATTATGTACTAGTAAGGCCTATGTCACGATATCCGAATAGCCATTACTTACCGAATAAATTCAAAAATGGAACAGAATTTGTATGAAATTATCTGCCAAGTAAGTTAACGGGAACTTAATCGTCTTTGGTGAAACAGGCCCTAAGCCTTGTAGTTACTTCTATTACTCAAAAGGCACAAAACTCTTGGACAAGTAAATTATTTTATATTTCCCGAAATTGGATATCCGAATCAATTTGATATGCCTTTTAGAGAGAGAAAGAGCTAACCAGACACATCCTGCCCAGCTCCTCAACCACGCTTCGCTTCATACTGTAAACCCACTCGCCTCTAAACTATCTCGCTCAGTTAACCCTTATGGCTCCTGGACCGAATTGCTCACTTTGGCACATTTTCAACATCCATCGTAGCATCCGTGTTTGAGGTATTTATCGAAGCTGTTAGTAATTTAGCAAGGAGCAAGTGCCAAGGTAGGCTATTTGGTGCAGAAACTATTACATCTATTTACGAAGAGTTTGGAGTTAATGGAAACATAGAAGATGACTCTAAAAATCTTCTTCCATTTGTATTGTCGACATTACATTACGACATTACGTGGTATTTTTTTAAGCAGAACTGGAAATAGTCGGTAAATGAGAAAATGCTATCGTACCATCTAAAGAGTCTCGAGGAATAAAATATCAAAGGTGACGGTAGCTTGCTAAGGGAAAAATACACTCGAATTTCAACATTACAAACAAAAGAATTAGGGCCGTATTAATATAAAATTCTTATTCACATTCGCTCATGGACTTAATAATAACATTCAAATAAGAATGTAAATCAGTGAAGTTTGCTCTAAGTTGGGTGATTGGGTGATATTGTCAACATTGCATTTAAGAAAAATAATCATTTATGAAAAATTGCCCACTCACCATGTAGCCATCGTAGCTCCAAGATCCAAACTTCATGAAGCAAGTCTGCTCATCAAAGGGGAAGTACTCCACGTCAATCTCGCAGAAGGACTTGTAGATGGCGGGTGGCTTCCACACTACTTTACCATCGTGGTGGAGGATCGCTTTCGTCATGATTGTCACTTCATAGTTACCGTCAGCGCTGGAATAAATAGAATCATGTGAGTATTGTGAGAATTTTTAACCTTAAAAGGCGTGAATAAAATTTTAGGACGGTACCGGCATCAACCAACCTGTCCAGCCTCTCCTACAGAGAGGTGGATGCTAATACTTCGCACAAATATTTGGTAGTATCTTGTCTCAGTCGTGGTAAAATTAATGACTCACGAAGAGTTGTGGCCGTCATTTGTCATGTGCAGATCTAATATTATGATATTGAGGAACCATAGCGAATAATTCATAACAAAAATTAAAGTTCTAAGCAACAACATCAAAGATTATTTCTATGCTGAATAATAAAATTAAAATATCGAAAGTATAGAATGCCCACTGGGCACTTACGTTTTATTTATTAGATAAACTATGTATTAACAGCACATAGAACACACTAATAGCACAAAGGACATACTATGAAAGGCAACTGTGTCAATCGTATATTTCGTACAAAATAATATTCAAGTTTCAAATTCGTCTAAATTCTGAGTTGTGAAGAAAAATGTTAACCGTTTAAAAGAGGAAAATATACTGCGTCGCTGTCGAAGGTTTAAATGAAATCATTATAAGCTTTTCACTTTGCGCAGGTAACGAGTCCTAACAGGAATTTAAATCCATATTCATCTCTCTTGGGATTTTGCGTATATTACTTTTTTGTGTTCTTCCAAGAAATGTTATTAAGTTACTAAACTCTGATACATACTCGTAGGTATCTGTATACATTTACTCATGTTTTACAATATAAATATATCTTTATCTCTTTGTCTTTACTATTAAAACATAATTGACAAAGAAATTGTATTTGATGATCTGATAGCATTAAATGAGAATATAAATGAAATACTACATTTTGATGCAAGTGTGCAATGACAAATTAATGCTCATGCTTTTCAAGCAACAGTTTTCAATGCACTATCAGAAAGAACACATACACACACTTATTGCATTTTAAGACCTGGTTGAGACTCGTACGAACCAGGGAAGAGGCCTAATACTCTGCAGTGCGTGGAACAACAGTTGCCAATGTTGATGGTGGTGATGATTGCATCTTAGTTTCACCATGGTTTTTTTTTAATCCTGACATTATCAATTCTGCTTTTGTTAATGTAGAAACCGTGGCAGATACCGAGCAAACAAAAATTTACCAGTCCGATACAGTCAACAAATCTACTCCATAAGCTTAGTTAGCCTCTTATTTATGTGATACTGGCTTCAGTGTAGTCTGCTGCGTCAGTACATCAACTTGATCCTTGTACGTGTCAAACTAAAGTGGCTGATTTACTACCTCGCAGCTAATTACACAGCGACTGTAATCTGATTGACTGTCTTACTGTATTAGGGTCTGTTACAGTCTGTGCGTGGTGATATATTCTGTCCTTTGTATCGTATTAATGTTATAAGTGTAAAAGTATCTGTCTGTCTTTGTCGGTTACGTCATTTTGATTTCTAAACGGCTGAACGGATTTGTTGCACGGATAGATCATGACCTGGGAAAAAGTATCCTTTGAATACTAATTCAAAGGATACTTTTTATCCTGGTAGTATCCCGTGGGATAATTCCAGACCTCCCCACATATGTACCTACATATTTTATTGATTTCTCTTAAAACCGCATTAAACCCTTTAAGTGCTATCCCAAACATAATGTAATACCGTAATATAAATAGGAATTACAACAGCATAAATTGATTTAAAAAACCACTCAATCAAATCGACTCCATAATTAAAACGGAAAACGTCTACCAAAATCATCACCCACCCTTTTGATCCCGCCATTCGTTGTCGGTACAAAATTGACGTTGAAACCTCTAAAAGCTTTGTCATAACCAACTTTTGCGCATTCATGAAAATTGTCCCGTAAAATAGGTCGCCTTGTCTTCCATTAAGCCAACGCTGTACCATTAAAAATAAAGTTAACACTGAATATTCGTGGAGTGGGCTTTTAGGGGAAGTCACAGGTGCATTAGAGTGTTACCTCTATTTGGTTAAATTTAAAAATATTACAGTCACGTCAACGGCGAGCTTCTAACAACCTTAATATATGAGTAGAGCTAGGAGAATGTATATTTTATTTGATATAAAGTTTACCACACTGAAGTAAAGGTGTTTAAGTAATACTTCTTAGGGTCTAAAAAGCTTTCTTAGACAATCGATCCGCTTAGTTGAATTTACAATTAAGGCCTTACTTACCTTAGATTCGACTCACCAGTTATTGGTTTCAATATAACTGTAGATATTTTTGCGTCAAACAAAGTACCTAAATTTTAAACCATAAGCCTCGAAATAAACGTTGCTTTCGTTAAGCTCTTTGGCAATAGCAATTATTGTAAGTGGCCAAAACATATCGGTTGCATCTAATTAGCAAATCCTATTGGCACCTGGAGCAGCGGCCACAGCCAAGTCTTAACGCTTATTTATAGATCAAATCCAACCGGAGAAATCAAAACCGAAACCATTTGCAATAAACTACAAAGTTAAAATAACTTGGCGCCGTAGTTTAACAGTTTCTGGTATCAAACTTAGATAATCCAAAATTAATCCAATCGCAAACTTGTGTCGAGCGGGAATTGAACCCAATTCGCATAATTTGAATGCTTATTATGAAACTTCGTCAAACAGGACAAGATTCCAGGAATTCTTATGATTAGCGACGTGATAATTTTATTGAAATATTAAATGATAAGGCGTAAAATAATTAATGATAGGTAGTTATGAATTAATACAGTTAAAAGGCAAACGGGGGTTTATCAATGAAAATGGTAAAGAAATAAACAAAACATTCAGAGAAATAGGAGGTAATGAGAAAGTACCAAAAATTAAAAGATTAATGGAACTGTTACATCATTTGCTTTCTAACAAGAATAATACGTAGAGATGCTGTTACTCAAAAAAACGACGAAAACTCCCAATGAGAGATGAGTTGCTGAATAAAATAGATGGAATTAAGCAATCCACCACGACAGTCAAATTAGAAATTAGGGCAAATGTTCTAGTAGTAGAATATTTAAACGGCACTGAGACGAGTGAAATGAGCAAAGTTGTTGATAGGATTTTTATAGACGTCAAGCTTAAGCACTTTATTAATGATGACAGATACAATGAAAAATAAAATAATGAGCTATAATCAAATATTTAAGATTTTAGAAGAGAAAGAAGGGATTTGAGGAACACATTCGATCCAGAATTGTGATAAAAGAATAAAGAGTTACTAAAAACAATGAATACGGGCTAGAAGTGGTATTGAATGTTTGAATCAAAAGCGAGCTAATTTGTTCTTCACAAATAAGAACAATCAATTTGCCCTGAGTGGCTCTTAGATTTGCGTGGGAGGTTACGCAGCTGATGTATTCTTTCGTTTACAATCCGATTTATATGAAAAACAATGCGAGGGAAAGAGGAAAACATTTATTGAAAAGTATCACCGTTTAATGAAAGTGATGTACTTTCATGAATGAAAATGGAATATTAGTTTTAAATCTTCAATTCCATTTAGAATTCCGTTTCCTTTGATATAAATTGAGACTAAACTGCATCAAACAGACTTCAATGTCTAACGCTTGTTAATAATGAATGCTTACCGTGGCGTGTTTAGTTCGATACGCTACCTTGATGCTATTTAGATTAAAGCCCGCACTTATCGTGCCTTCCGCCTGGCCAACTTCGGGCGCATTCTCTACCTCACCTAGATACCAACTACCCATTCAAATTTCAGCTTTATTTAAAAGAAGATAAGCTTTTAAATCCCGCAGAGTGGAGAGCTTACGTGGCGTTAATGCATATAAATGCGGTGAACTGCCACTGATAATGGTTAGCGTTGCAAGTATAAGGATTTTTAAGGCGGTCTCGCTTTGGTATTGGAGGGCGCTGGGATCGATTTGGAGTCTTGAGTGTCTGCCAAGTGTGGTTATTGATTGCGTGTTTGGTAAGTTTCGATGATTGCAGTTTTCAATTATGCTAAAAGAATCTCGATACTTCATCGTTCACTATTTGCGGGAAGTGATCCGAAATGCATTACTATTCGTATATGGAAATAGGTGCCCATTTTCCAACACATAAAATATTATATTTATTTTGAGTATTCGCATGGAAGTTTAGGATGGAAATAATCCAGCTTGGGAAGTTTTTGGTTAAGTTTTCAATATTCCCTCGTTTTGTTCTTTTGAACAGCTTGAGGATAAAAAGAAAGGCTAAACAAACAAAGAGAAATCATTAACAGCAAAATATACGCTTCCAGTGAAGCACAAGTTAAGATTAGTTATATACTTTTGTCTCAACATCTGACTTTACCGAGGAGTCTCGTCAAGATGTCTTGATAATGCAAAGTAATGGGATTTTTGTCCGCAAACCGGAAATGAAGAGATAAGGTCCTTATAAGAAGAGTTTATAACAAAAGAATAGAAAGAAAAGTTAACTTTTATTGGAAGGAATGGGGATAGTGTCAAACTTGTGGACACAGGTTTGTTCCAAGTTTCTTAAATTGATTCCCCAGTAAATGGCTCCGGAGTGAGATTAATGTTTATCGCTGGCATTTATAAGAACTTAAGTGTATTCGATTTATTGTCATGTTGCACGAAGACTAATGGATTTCAAGTTAGAAAAAATATTTCTCAAGATTGATGTTGCTACTTTGCCACTTTAAACGGTCAATGAAAGACTTTCGTTGAAATTTCTATTAATCTCAACAACTTTGACGAATAGTTTCAAAGACTTTGAGTGATTTGGCAAATTATTAGACTTGGTGAACTTTAATGAGAATTGTTTTTCGGCTAATTATTTTCGTAACAATGAAATGTAATTGTTAAGAGCAAGACATTTTAGTAATTGTTAAACATTGATTGCTTTAAAATTGTTATCAAAATTCAGATACCAATTTAAAATTTCGACTACATCAAGATAGAATTTGGATCACGATTTCCATAATAATGGCGATAAAAGCACAAAAATGGCAATCTTTATGATCGAAGAGTGTTCTCTGTTAAAGTGCTCATAAAATTGTATGTTCTACATAAAATTTGGAATAGAATTAGAATAAAATATGTGATATTCAACTCACTTATTATACAATACGATGTCTGGCAGCCATATGTGTTCAGAAGGTACATGCAGAGTCTCCACACCACCGTAGTCATCTGGGTTCCACTTCAATTTGTAGTCGTTCCATTCCTGCAACAAAATAAACCAATATATTCTACTCTATAGAACTCTTTCTATGGCGAAATTATGTTACTATGAGATTTCGTGCGAGTTTTCTTTTAAAAGAGCATGTTAGTAGTTGGCTTCATCTTAAGCAGATCTAGCATGATTTTTTTCTCTGTTGTAAGTTTCTTCTAAAATTATAAATTCGCTACGGGTTCTTTAAATTATCTGGGTTAAACGTATCTTGTATTTCCAAAATTCTAGTCGACAAAGTCTTGGGTCTTAGCATTACGTAACTAGTTTCAAGATTAAGCTGAAAAAGCCACTTTGCTTTGAAAGAATTTAGTCGACTTTCGTATTTCTTAACTTTATTAAACTCTCTTGCCACATAAATTGAGGTCGAAACTGACCAGACCAAAATGTCTATTAGCCTTTTTTATCCTCTTAAAGAAGTTTTTTCTCAAACTAAAGTCGGTTCGAAGACATTCCCAAAAGTACTTTCGTTGGAGGCGGCATAAAACAGTGTTGTTGACTGAGACCGGTTGCTGAACGTCGGAAATTGCGGTGGCTTATTGGGTTCCGGTCGCGGGTAGGGTCTATTGAAAATCTGGTGCTGTGGGCGAAAATCGACTTGGCCACTTCTCACTTAGTGTCCAGTCGAGCAAATACGGATTTCTCCTTGAATTACTTGCTTTACCACAGTTAGCTAAGACACTTTTTAGGGTTCCGTAGCCGACCAGCAAAAAACGGAACCTTTATAGATTCGTTATGTCTGTCTGTACGTCCGTATGTCACAGACACTTTATTCCGAAACTATTAGGACCACACAGTTGATACTTCGTAAGTATATGTATTCTGTGAAACGCTTTACGATTTCTAAACGAAAAAAAAAATACTGGCTGGCTCCCCATATATGCAACTGAAACTAAAAAAAAATCATCAAACCTGCGGTTTAAAAATGATAGTGAAGTTTCTAAAACCATTTTTTCTCAAATTCAATCGTTTGAAAGACAGATACTTCCAAAGTGAAAACGTCTCCCCCCCGCTCTAATTTCTAAGAGGAAAATTCTGAAAAAATTTAGGATGTAGAACGCAAAAAAACCTTTCAAGGAAAATTGATTTGAATAAGATTTGATTTTTAGTTTTTGAAATATGGGACTTTTTCATCAAACTGCAGTAACTTTGTTTTTCATTAACATACTATGAAAAACAAATTTAGTTTTGCTGTTGAATGTAATATAATACAACATATGAATGAGCCTTCAAAATATTTTCATTATGTTGTTTGGTGCTACGGAACCCTGTGTGCGTGTGAGTACGGCTCGCACTTGGCCGCTTTTTTGAAAATTATTTTGTAGCCTTTTTTAACTTCAACGTTGAATGAAAAGCATAATAAACTGAAGGATTCATTATTAGCTTCTTGAAAAAAATACAGATTTTTCTTTTAGGTCTTCATGAATTTGGTATATCCCAAATTCCTACTTTTCAGTAGAAATATACTAACAGACATCAACGTACCACATTATACATAATTCAGTTTACATGACGTCTTAAAAGATTGCCTAAATGATAATGTCAGTTGTACCTCGAGGGCGTAATGAAATTTTCTATTTGTAGGTTCTTATTATTTTTTTAAGTAATGTTATAAAGTAACTGAGTGAATATAGATCTGATTTCCCGAAGGAGGTTTGTTTTGTGCTTTCGTTGGAGTTCCAGGGTCTCGTGGAGGGCTTCATTTGTGGGCATTGAAGTATTTTGTGTCCCACGTCGGGCGCCAATAACAACGATATTAGATTTTTCTGCTACAAATGCGGCGTATGTATCCATATGAGTTAGAGCTTTAATTTTAACTCCTGGATCGAGGAAATGTGATCGTAAAATAGATGGACTTTATTGTTTCACTGCATTGGCTACCTATATTTTCTACTTTCTTTTATTTTATTAAAATACGATGTACCCGATTCTACAAGAGTAATTATCTTCTTTTAAGCAGATAGTAGTTTTCATTACAATATTCTACGTTCGTATTTCTTAGTACAGATCAAATATAAACGTATATATGTCGGTTGTTATTTTAGCCGCGATTTTATTATCCTACAGTGACAGATGGTAGACCTTTTCTACTCTTTGGGGACTTTGTATTACTTACCAACTTGTCTATGTTATTTTGTACAGATAAATTGAATAAGGAAAGTATTCTCCACTTGAAAAAAAAACAAGTTGATGAGATTTTATGAGGAAAAATTTGCCATCTTCTTTTTAAGCATGTTTGATGAAACATTGCCTAACTAGAATCGTAATTACAAAAAGAACTTGTATACCCTTTTTTACGTACTGTTGAAAAAGTTATTTCATGTAATAATATCTCATCAACTTAAAACTACTCTGTACAACAACAAAAGGAAACGAAGCCAATTTCATAAAGAAAAGAAACAGACTTTGGTACTAACTTGTCAAAATATTAGAATAGAGAATACACGCTAAGGCAATACTCATAATTCTAAACTTTTTGACAACACGAAACATCATGACAAACTAACATATAGCAAACAAAATAAATTCAAGGATGTAAATAATATATAGTGCCCAAAATATTTGGCGACCCGACGGAACTTATAACCTCAAAAGTTTGGCACAGGGAATGAATCGTTCAGTACTATACGGAACCCAATTATTATTTTGGCGGGCCTTGTAGTCTCTGTTAGGCCGAATTACTGTTACTAAAACTCAATTTAAATTTGTCTACACAGACTTAATTTGAAATCGTCTTTGCGCATGTATGGGTCGGTTTTCGGCGATGAAAACGTCGACGTGTCGAGCGGAATTGAAGCAAGGACGACGGTGTAAAGAAGAGATTTGAAATGAGAATGGTTTGGAGATTATTATTTGCCTTTTTATATCAATTTGAATGTTGTAATAAAGTGTATTGGAATGTTTGAACATTATTTTCTGATTATGATTGTTGATCAAGTTAGAACAGACAATATCTAAGAGATTAGAAAATCATCCAGGTAAATAGTGGCAATGTAAAGTTCGTTTTAAGATTGCCTTCTGGCCTTCCTTCCTTTGGCTCTGCCTCAATACTTATCTAGCTGCTGCCACCTTTAATCAAATCTAATATTATTCTGAATACTGCTTTCGTCTTTGTAGAGTATGGACTGAATATACTCATCGTGCTCAAAACGATTCAAGCTTCCGCCACTTTCACAGCCCCAATCCAAAGCTGAACGTTTAATTGAATCTCATAATGGGATATGCGTGTGACGCGAGATTTTCGGTCGTTTCCTCGGCTATAATCTTTAATATGAAGCTGTGCTCCACATTTTCTACACCGTGTAATGTCTGTTTTAGTTCAAATTCTATTCATATTGCGAAAGTTGTTTGAGAGTTATATAGGAGCAATTTGTGCTCAAGTATTTGTTTTAAAAGTATTTCTTTCGATATCTTCACTGAGAAAGACATTAAGGAAACTAAATATTACATTCATGATAAAAGTGTTGAAAAATAATACTAATTAATTGTTTGGTTTTTAACAATGGAATGTGTCGAAATTAGTACCAATATTATCCATGATTATATCGTATGATCCAATTACTACCATGATATACCGGATTCCAGCCTTGCAATTACGTGCTATTAGTAACAGATTGTTAGCTTATTACCTACATTATTGAGTAACCCGTTTCCGATATTCGATACTTATGATATTTGGGATAATAGGTGGTTATGTTCCTTGGCTGTTGTTATTAGACCTTTATCTAGGTTTTCCTATATTCTTCTTTATTAGCGTTGTATTTTCTTTTAGAAAGTACGTACCATTACCGTTTCTGTTTTTTACGTTTTACGCTGTATACAGCCTGATGCATAATAGAAAACGATTGAATTACGATAAGAAAAATTCTTGCTAGATGTGCACAAATTCTTTTCTTGTCATTTTCCTCATCTACTATACCGTTATCTCTGTCATCCTTGCTTTCCTTGTTTTTAAACAAAACACTGTAGAAATAATCTGTACAGTACGTACGTTGTTCTGTATCATATTATTATTATAGGACTGCCTACCCAACTGTGCACCCTACTAAATGTTTATATAAAGGTCTATGTTTGCTTTACGAGATTCAACCAAAATACCTTAGGTTTATGATTCATTAAAACGAAATTTAATTTACGCATATTATGGGTATACTGGTGTTAATACTTTGCGAAAGCTATGAGTGTAAGGTAAAGTCGTTATTTTAGTAATGAAATCAAAGGACAATGACGGCATTAATTTTCGGCGAAAAATATGTTTAGTGATATTATTAACTAACGCATTACAAAAATAAATTTCTTAACACAGAAGCAGTTCACTGAATACACATTTCGTCACCACCAAATTATCAAAACCGGTCAAATATGAAAAGCTTTGTAATTCTCTGACAGAAAAAATGAAGTCTAATATTAAAAATTCGGAGGTTTTAACACACCCTCAGGGCGAGCAAATTGTCAAGAGTTTCAATTGACCGCGCCCGCCATTTCCTGGTGGGTCGAGTATTTTTCATCGGATCTTTTGGGCTGTGGCCACTTTTGTAATGGGAAGTGGGAAGCTACAGTTTATTTTCGAGTTTCGCCTCAATGTTGTTTGTAAATGTCGCGCGTGATCTTTTTGATAATGTTTAGGTGATAACGGAATCGCTGCTGAAGAGGGTTTTTATATGAAAGATCAGAACGAATTTGGACATACACACACGTTTCCAATTACATTATATGATAGTAGCGATTGAGAGGAACGAGGACAACTGGTGATTTTTAGATAATTTCGACGTGTATTGGGCACTGTTTGTAGCAAAATGAACAGATAAACGTGAGGATTGAAATGTGTTTACTGACGAAAATTTTCAACCAGAATGGATTAAATGAAAAAGTTTAATCCAAGTGTTGTTTTGCTGTTTACGCAAACAATTCGAACGATGAATAACGAAGTAATGAAATAACTTCCAATGCGAATAAGCCAAAATATCATCAACAAAGCGAAAAACAAACGATAATACGAGAGATTGTTGGTAACAAAAATGTCGGAAAGTTGTTAGAGGGCTCTCGCCGGCAACTCAGCAAGAATCCGACACAAGTATGCGTTTGGATGCGATGTTTTTAAAATGTTTTTTAATAAATTTTAACGAGAACAAATTTTCTGATATAATCGGGAATTTCGTTCAGGAAATTTGGCAAGCTTTCAAAGGCGCTCTGTCTACGGAAATTTTCTAATTTTCATTTTAGTCGTATATTTCTGAACAACACTATAACATTGAGGTGATTTTTTTGTATATCTATCCAAATATAAAATTTTCGATTCTCTTTTCATTATATACCTCCGCCTTAAACTATATCAGCTCAAAACAATTTCTACACAAACATGTCGAAGTTCTTAAAAGGAAATTCATTTAGGAACACAAAAGAACAAAGATTGCAAAACACAATGAGAGAGGGAGATGGCGAGAAAAATTTGAGGAACTTTTAATTATAGAAAATCTCTTGAAGCCAATTTCACCTTTAAGTGGGGCTGCAAACTTTGACTGGCAATTTGGATTCTATTTAAAAGTTTTGACCGACATCAAAGCGATTCCACAATGATTTATTATGCGAATATATTTTGGAAGTTGATGTTTGTTTTAGACATGGTATTTAGACATGTGCATTCATATTCTATGTTATAGAATGGTCGGCGAGCAATTGAACTAAATATAGTCTAGGCTTTTAAAAGATACCATGTTATACAATGTTAGTGTGTTATTCATATTGGCTGACTGGTAATTAGCGACCGATACTTAAACACGGGATTATACTTATGATAACAAACAACTTTCCCAAAGAAACATTTTATTATACCTACTCGTTCAGTTTTATCCCAATAACACAACAGCCGTATGAAATTAGCGCGCGCGCACCTGTGTCTCATTACTATCGTACCGTGCAACAGTGGGTAGGTAGACCACAGTAGGAGACAGGATGGCGTCACGCGGCTGACAGCTGATCGCTGTTGTGAAAAAAAAATATTTGGGAAAGTCGTTTGTTATCATGAGTACAATCACGTGTTTAAGTCTCGGTCACTAATTACCAGTCAACCTACACGCGGCTGACACCTGATAGCTGTTGTGAAAAAAAAATTCTTTCATCTTATATAAGTTACCTATCTTTTACTTACACAAAATCAGCAAAATTATTACAAGTTCTGTTAACCCTGCTATTTCAAGTACAGTTATAGATTTCCTTTCACATTTACAGACGACTTTTCCATAAGCCACGATAATCACACATACAATACATAAGCCACATATAAAATACATAATACGCCAAAGGATATATCCTGGGGGTAGTTCAAAAACGTGTTAACTGGTAGGTGCGCGAAACGGGAATGATTTATGATACCCTGCAGGGGACGGTCGGGTAAAAACCCTTCGAAACAGCGGCCTGTTTCGATACACATCTAAAACTTGTTTTTATATCAAAAAATATTATTTCATCAGCAGCGTTTCTTGCTGGTTTTCGTCGTAACGTTTTTAAATATAATGGAAGTCGAAAAGGTTTGAAGTTTTAGGTTTACGTTTCAATCGGCTCAAGTAGTTTGTAGGTGATTTAATAGAAAGAGGCTTTATTTACGATCTCGTATCAAACGTTTGACCTTAGTAGGCGTCCGTTCGTCCATAGTAACAGTCTGATTTTGACGCAACCATGTTTTTTAATGGCAGAGGAACTAGCCCGAAGACGCGACTTAAAAGTAACGTGAATTTGAACGATTTTTAAATCGACAATCAACTCAGTAAGTTGGTTAACATTTTTGATTCAGCAAATCTATACTAATATTACAAAGAGGTATTTGTTTGTAAGTTTGTAGGGGGTAATTTTTGGAACTACTGATACGATTCAGAAAATTAAATGGGAAGCTACATTATTTCCGAGAGTTATAGGCTATATTTAAATCGTTTCCGTGGGATAACTTACAAACATAAGGCGAGCGAAGCCGTGGGCAACATCTAGTTACACAAATGAATAAAGTCTTAACTATCTAAATATAAAAACGATAACACAAATAAATTCAAAACTTTGGTACATTAATAAATTAAAATAACCTATATTAACTAACTAACTTAAAAATAAACTTAAAAAATGGCGTCAAAAAACTCCTCCTCAACGTAGTCAACTGGTAATGTACCCAAAAGACTGGCGGCGTTGCCACGTTGTATGGCAACGCTAAGCCTTTGGCCAAGGTAAAAGCCAGCCCTTGGGTCACGGGAAGAGTCAACTAAACGTTTAGAAATGTCCTTGAAAAGGCTGTGAGCACTCGGACCCCACGGACCTAGAGTTTCAACCCCAAACGGCTCGAAAATATAGTTACCAATAAGGTTACTATATTTACGCCGCTTGAGGTTCTCTGCAGCCGCAGCCGCAGCCCCAGCACAGCACGATGAGCTAGGAAGATGGGATGGCGCAAGAGTATCGACACAAGTTGCATCCCACACTAAAGGCCTACCCATCTTCCATAAGTACAAAGTATTATTATGTACATTTTAGTAATTTTACTAGACGTGCAGTTTACCATACAAACATACTTTTCAAGGTCAGTCTAACTATAAGGGGACTATTTTTCCAAGAATACTCAATTCTTTGATCTTTCGAATCGATCTTGCGCAGTCGGCTGGCAGACATAATACTCTCTTAAGTAGCATTCCCACTCGATCTGAAAGGTCAAGAAATAATTCTTAGCAACCATTTGACATCATTATTTGTGTATTATTACCCTATAACATAATATCGATTCCCCTATTCGTTTTCTTCAACAACTTCGTACTTTGATCTCTCTTTTTCATACGAGCACTACTCGTCATCTCTTTCTAACGATCCAAAGTTTTTTCCTACCAAACAAGTTGGTCCCGCGATAATAAAAATGTTATGATCGCACAAGTAAGTTTACGATTTATTTGTTAGAATGCTGATAGTTCGGGCAACCATATATATTTTGTTAAGGCATGACAAATGTCCAAGTTTTCAAGGATCCGTCCTAGTTTTCAACACGAGGTTGGAGTTACAAATTGTGTTGTAAATTATGAGAAATTTTCGAGTGAGTGGGAGTGGGTAAGGAAAGTAAAGTAAAGGTCATAGTTGTCAGCTGTTTCTAAATGCGTACATTTTAGTAAAGGGTCCTGCTAAGGCTGTGTACAGTCACGAGCACCAATATGTATAACTTTTAAAAGGGCTTTTCTTCTGCGGTATTGATGGTAATTTCATGTTTTTACTAACATAGTATCTTGGAACCGGAAAGTTACAATCGTTATTACACGGGAGAGTCGAGTTTGAATTTAGGTAAGTGTATACATGTTGATGCTCGTGACTGTACAGACTGAGTCAAGAATGTCCTTAGTCAGACTAGGTATTATAAACATAACACATACCATCACGCCTGTAATCCAGACGTATACCTTATCGTACATCGATATTTCGCCAGTTATGTTTAAGTCCCATGTAATAGGGGGCAAGCTTATTTCCATCAACCGGGCACGAATCCAGACTCCGTGACTGTTACTGAGAAATTCCTGATGGAAAAACCCAATAACACTTTGCCCGACCCGAGAATCGAATCCAGGACCTTATGCTCAGCAGTCACGCTTGCGACTACTAGAGCAACAAAGCAGTCGAGATTAGGTATTATCACTCTTTGAAAACAATATCTCATAGCTACATCACTTCCTGTGATATACCAAACTGATTTGTCAAGACACCTAGATGTGAAGTTTTAAAGGTCAATTTGTATTGACGAATCTACGTATTATTTGATTTATGGCTACGTTCAAATGTACTATCAACCCTAGGGTTGCAAAGTAATAAAATTCTTTAAGAAAGTTCTATCTCAGACTGCTCTTAACATTGCTTTTTGTCTGTCAAACAAAATAAATTGTTTTATTTTTCATGAAATCTAGCTTTATTAAGGCAACTTTAATCTGACTGAAGGTTTCTGTTTTTGTACTAGTGTGACAAATAATAAATACTTTCCTTTGACTTCTTTAAATAAAATAGGAACTCAAAGTAACATTACTACTTCACTATCACTACATAATATATATATAACAAAGTCGCTTCCCGCTGTCTGTCTGTCCCTATGTATGCTTAGATCTTTAAAACTACGCAACGGATTTTGATGCGGTTTTTTAATAGGTAGAGTGATTCAAGAGGAAGTTTAATATGTATATATTCATCATCATCATTTCAGCCGAAAAGTCCACTGCTGGACATAGGCCTCCCCCAAGAAGGGGGGTTTTGCCATAATCGCCACGCTTGGCAGGCGGGTTGGCGATCGCAGTATGGTTGTTGTAGAATCAGAGAACGCTGCTGCCCATTCTCTGGTAAGTCCCTTAGTCGCCTCTTACGACACCCACGGGAAGATATGGGATGGTGCTATTCTTTACGTCCGGACACCATACAGAACATGTATACATTGCTCCCGTGCAAAGCCGGGGCGGGTCGCTAGTATTACAATAATTTTAAATAATAAAAAAATCCTCCCAGCCACTTTAATCATCAAATTTTTCTTATAAGTTGTACTTTTCGGTGCACTTTTCCAGTTTCTACGTTATTGTTTTAATTATAAGTTCCGATACCCTAGGTATATAAAATAGTGCTTCCGTTACATTTATAAGCATTAACCGCTTGATAAAGATATCCCAAGCCAGAAATAGGTACTGGCTTAGGTTATTATGTATGTGTGTATGTATGCATAATAAACGAAAAGTTTCTTCAGTGCCTAATAAATAAATCTCTTATGTTTTTGTTCTGCTCAATGGAGTAGAAAATAATATTTACAAGCGTGTTTCCTTGTTGCTTATCTTTGGTGTAACTTATATTTATACAAACACAAACCTATAGCCTACTAAGTTATGTATTTATACTTGTTTGTGGGATGAGAAATGTGAAGCACGTATACCACCATTGGCAAATCTTGTAAACTCGTTAGATTTATCTTTTTTAAACCGACTTCTAAAGAAGGAAGAGGTTATTTAGTTCGTAATATTTAAGAGGCCTAAGTTGTATTGGAAAAGGCAGTGTGCAAGGGCAGAATAGTACTAGCGGGAATCAATAAATAATAATAATAATAAATTCATTTATTTTCTCACCACAATATTTAAAGATTACATGGAAATATTGTTTAGTAAATTATATTAAAAAATACTTCAATATTGTGGGAGACTGGTGCCTAAGCTAGGCTAATAGCCTGTGTTATAGGACACCAATAATCTTTACAAATAAATAAAATTGAAGTATTTGTTTGTATTATCAAAATAACAGCTTTTTACTGAATGCATATGAAAATATATACGGTAATTATAACAAACACATTTTTTTTTAAATTTTTGTCTGTCTGCCTGTCTGTTCCGGCTTATCTTCGAAACGGCTGGACCTATTTTGACGAGAATTTTACTGACAGATAGCTGATATATAAGGTCTAACTTAGGCTACTTTTATTTTAGAAAAATATTTAGGGTTCCGTGCAAAAAATATAAAACCCTTGAAATTGGTAACAAAATTCGATTCAAAAAGGGAAGTAATATTTTTTTATAGTAATTTCACTTGAAAGAAGGTCGCGGGCAACAGCTAGTTTAATAATGTATTTCAAAAAGTATATTGACTTTATCACATTGCCTCCTTTGTACCCATTGTCTAAGTATTTTTGCTGGGGAGTTTGTTCCGCCATATCTTCATCCGAGATAAAACACTAGGAATTGGCGAGGAGCGGGCTTGGGTGGGGTTTGAACAACTGCATCATGTTATATTGACATTCAAAAAGTGCTGATTTTTTGATCAGCCTAATTTGAATAAATGACTTTTAATTTTGATTTGTCCTCAAGTCTCGTGCATTTCTATGTTTTACTCCTAAAATTTATAAGCTGTAGCTTTATTGCTGTATTTTTGTTATTTTGATACCTACTATAGGTTGAACTATTACTGTTTTAATAATAAATAAGCGGATATTATAAATTAACCGCAGCTTTCGGTTTTCGTAATCGGTTTAATTTGAAGTCTCAAATGAATATGTTAATTAAATCGGTTCCCAATACTATCGCAAATTATGCAAGCTCTAAAATGGTCATTTTGTGAGATAATTGCGTAGTTATAGAAATACTAGGAACGGTAATAGCGTATTTTGAAATTATTCCATTAGAGCTTATAAGCAGAATGTAGAATTGATTGAATTCTAGCTGTTAATGTAAATGTTAAAAACAATAAGAGGTTTATTCTTATATAAAGTCTGGCTACAAGATTTTGTTTACCTAAAAGCTAGGTAACAGGCCCGAAGGCACCAAAGTAGCTGATTCCTGCCCTCTTCCCTTCGGGAACAAGGCATTCTACGTGGTCTGTTGGTAAGGTATATAAGAGTGGTTTAGCCTTAACGTGGAGAAGTTGGAGATTGGCATAAGGAAATCAGCCTTTACCTTGCAGCGGGTGATGTCGGGATTATGATGATGGTAAGCTGGTAGAATAACTGGTTGAACAAAAATATCGCTTGAAACTTTTTCACGTATCATCATTCTCCTGCTTTTATCCCAATTTGTTTGGGGTCAGCGCAGCATGTCTTCTTCTTCCATACTTCTCTAGTACTCGTCACGTCGTCGTCTTATTCACGTATGTATATCTCGATGAAATTGATCTTATATTAATTTCACTAAAGTATATCTGTAGCTGTATGAGATCTGTTTATAAACACAGCTCAGCTCAGATCTACGTTACAGGACAAATTCTGAGTGTATGAAAAGGAAAAAGAAAATACACTCAGTAACACTTCAACATTACCGAGGCTGATTTATCTAATACACACACAAAGTAATGATACACCCAAAAAAAAAAACTCCACACGCCAAAAAATACGAAAATCCTTTTCCTCAAACGAAAACATTTAATTTACATTATCCCTCCGAAATCCACAATCATTTAAACGAGAAACAAAACACATTCTCATTTCTTCCAAAGAGGGGAGAGAGGACTTTTTCTTCTTTCGATTCTGGAGAGTTTAAAAGCCTTTACATCTTTTTACATTAATCACTTTGGAATTGTCAGGCGGGTGTCGGCGTCCGTTCGCTGGAAGAATGACAAACCTTACTTGTCTTCACGGTGACACGTCAATGTCCCTTCCGGGTGGCTATTTGTCAATGGTATAGTGGGGGAAATGAGACATGTCCTGTTTGTAACGATTCGACTTGTATTGTGATCTATGTTCGTTGTTTATGGTCGTTTTGGTTTTTTATTTCATTCGTAGGTTTTGATTTTAAATTCTCGTTTCTTTAGGTGGTTTGTTTAAGGCTTGTTTCATTCAGAGAGGCTCTCTGAGTACAGTCTACTACTCACATGGATAGGGTAGTCTATCTTAAGCTTAGGCGTAATTTCATTCAGTGTTAAAGCGGCTGGCTGTTAGAAATTCTACCATCTTTGTCAAATGATTTTTTTTTTCTGACCTTAGAATTATTTGCATTTGGTACCTTGTTTATTACATTTTTTTATGTTAATATCAATCTAATGTGAAGTAACACTCTTTTATTGGCCAGTCGTGTAAATAGTTTTCAACTCACCTGTTCTACCCACACGTTCGTTGTCATGATTTGATTCTTAAGATTCTGAAACAAAAGAGAAGAATTATTTAAGAGGATGTTCTCAAAAAAACATACATATCATTTGTAGTTTTGCTTTGATACATGGGACATAAATACCTAATTACCCATACTAATCCATACTTCCATACTATACTAATATTATAAACGCGAAAGCAAGTTTGTTTGTAACCTTTCACGTATCAACCACTGAACCGATCATCCTGAAATTTTGTATATACGTTATCAGGTGTACAGAAACGGACATAGGGTGCCTTTCATTCCGAAAAAAAATACTATTCCTCAGAAAAACAACAATAACGTTCTTTTGATAATAGATGGCGCCAAGTGCCTTTCGAATCATGATTGAATACTACAAGCAGAGTCCAACCCGAATTGATTGTGAAATTCTAAATTAACGCGAGCGAAACTGCGAGCGAAAGCTAGTGTAAAATAAATACCGCTAATTTAAATTCAAAAGATTATTAAACATCAGTTAATTATCTGACAGATGAGTGCTATTGCAATATTACCTATTAAATTGTAAAGTGCTTTACGCATTAAAATTAATTGATTTCAAAATAAATTCATGCCGCTTCAAACATATTAAATTAATTTACATGTCTTTGAAGAGGAATTCATTCATTTCCTCCCTGTAGATATTATATCGCATTAATTACAGTTATGAAATATTTAAAGTGACACTTTAAACTGATATTATGTGCGACAGAAACATCAACATGTTCTGCCTTTTCCCAGCTAGATTGGAAGCGGCTTCCAGTCTAACCGGATACAGCTGATTAAGAGCCTTTTACATGGATTGGCTTCATAATTCATTATTTATTAACACGATTCCTGAAACTCTGACTACCGTAATGGCTGTTAAAGAAAACAGCACATAATATTTTATTTCTTACTATAAAAAAAATTATAAATATGTGAGAGTTTGTGTGTTTGTTACTCTTTTACGCAAAAACTACTGAACGGATTTGGATGAGACTTATAACACAGATAATTTATAGCCTGGATTAACACATACGTTTTATTTTGGTAGTATGATCCCATGGAACAATTACGGAACTCCGCGCGGGCGAAATTATTTTACCAAAAATTTGAGTAAAATAGTCGGCTAAAATCCGTGGCTGCTATACAACATTAGTTTTAGTATATGCGAAACCTGAAACACGTGCCTAGTATTTTTATGTAAAGAATCTATGTACAAAATTTTAAAACTGTGTCATGAAAATCACAAAGTTATAAGCTTGTTCTATTATCTGGTTGTCCGCAAAAAAACGTGATCACCACGTCTTGAGCTCATTGATAATAGTAATTTGGCAGTAGGTACCTAAATAATTACGATAGGTATTTAAAATCACTCCAACGTGTCCAACTTGTAACTTTTAAAATTATTTTTGGGACAAAATATAACATGGTTTAAAAATTATTGGAATCGATTCAATTACTTATTCTAAACAAACTATATTCAGGTTTCGCAATATACTAAAAATAATGTTGTATATATTTACCTACACGTCCTATGTATGTATAATTTTATGAAAAGGTTTCATAACCCATCCAGGTGGACACAAACTACTTATAGTCTTCAAACATAAACCTCTTTAACATTTTAACACTTCAATAGTTTGTTTAAGAGGATCCCAAGTTTCGGGGAACTTTAATCGAAATTTGTTTACTCCGTTAATTGCCTTTGACGACACCGCGCTCCAATAGGAAGTGACGGGGTGGAATTTTCTAGAAACTTAGCTACTTAACTGAACTAAGCCAACTATAAAGGATGTTATTAATGTCAAGGTATTTGAGAAGTTAGAAGGCGTTAATATAAATTACGTTGCTATACAAAATTAAATGTTATTATTGAGAAAGTAGGGTCTAGAAATAAATGAAAGCAAGTCGTACTCACACGCACACAGGGTTCCGTAGCACCAAACAATATAATAAACATATTTTGAAGGCTCATTCATAATATGTTAATGAAAAACAAAGTTACTACTGCAGTTTGATGAATCTCTTTAGATGGGGGTTCATGGACGGCTCAGATCTCAAATGTGTATGCGGGGTGTTT
This sequence comes from Noctua fimbriata, assembly GCA_905163415.1. Taxonomy (NCBI): domain Eukaryota; kingdom Metazoa; phylum Arthropoda; class Insecta; order Lepidoptera; family Noctuidae; genus Noctua; species Noctua fimbriata. Next base: position 2,909,552 of record LR990942.1, on the reverse strand, counting down.
CCACAGACAATGGGCCATCTTCCATCTTGCGCTGCATGCCCTAACACCACTCATTTGACGATCTTAAGACTGCATCAGCGAGCGGAATTTGCGTAGCTGAATTTTGGGCCAAACATATCTAATAAAAATTTGCCATCGACACGCTAAGAAGAAGTTTGATGAAAAAGTCCCATATCTCAAAAACTAAACGTCAAACCAATTTTCGTTGAAAGTTTTTTTTATGTTCTAAAACACTACATTTTATCAAAATTTTCCTACTATTACTTTAGAAAGTAGAGGAGGGGGGGGGGGGTTTCAGATTTTACCACTTTGGTAGTGTCTATCTATTAAAAGATTAACTTTGAGAAAAAATGGTTTGAGGAACCTCAATGTCATTTTTAAAGACCTATCTATAGACACCATATAGGTTTGACGAATTTTTTTTTAGTGTCAATTCCATGTATGTATGTAATCTTGTAATTTTGTATAAAAATCGTAAAGCGGTTCACAGAATACATCTACCTACCAAGTTTCAACTGTGTAGTCCTAATAGTTTCGGAATAAAGTGGCTGTGACTTGCAGACAGACATGACGAATTTATAAGGGTTCCGTTTTTTGTCATTCGGCTACGGGACCCTAAAAAAGGCTAGACCGAGAGGTTATTTTACAATAATATAATAAAGATTTATTTTCTCCCAGAAAGTACAATTATAACAAAGAAGTGTTCCAAAAATAGGAGGTACAAAGGTTTGTGGGAGTCAGGAATCCAAACTAGGATACCCTGTGCTATGGAATCCTGGCCTCCCTCGCCGAGATTGGGATTATGATGATTTTAGAACGTAGGACATGTAGAACTATTGTAAGAAAAGAATAAACAAGAAAAGGTACTAATGAAATAAAATCAAAAAAATAAATAAAAATGGAACTAAAAATGCGTGTGTGTTTGTAAGTGTGAGTGTGAAGTGGAAGGTGTCTGTGTAAGTGTGTGAGAGAGAGTAAGATATTGTGGTGTGTGTGTGTGTGTACGTATAAATAAGAAATTTGTATACGAATGTGTGCGTGAGAAGCAATATATACCTATTTATGAAAAACGCTAGACTAGGATAAGATAGTAAGCAGTTATTACAATATTAAGGTACACGTTCCTTTTACGGAGTAATTTCTTTTGTTGTTTCTACTAAATTAAAATAGAATCAAGCAAACGTAGATTCTAAACTAGGTCGCCATGATCTCAAGCATGTAAGTTACGTAAGATGTGGATTAGGATATCATCTAGGATTAGTTAGAGTTCGTACAAATTCTGCCTGGATTAGATGAAAATGAGGAAGATTTTGTGCGGGAGTTTATTACGGAGAGTAAGTGAAATCTAGGTTGCAAATACTGAAGATTTGAAGATCCTATGCACAGATAATACATGCATAATTTAAATTTTTCATTATCACTGTTCTCAAAAACCAATAACCGTGGTAACTAAGCGCATAAACTGTGCTTTTATCACCTCTATTATATTATAACTGGGTATCGTGAAAGGCGGAGAGGAAGCTTGTCGACGGTGGTTCTTGTTTTTCAATGTCCGACCTTTTTTCTAACGCTTCTAATACGATAGTGCCCGGAGCGGGTCGGGGAAATATGGATCATTACTATCCTAAGGAATTATCAGCCTCTGACTACGTACCGTTTGATGTTTGCATCTTTTTGCCAAGGACTAACATAGTTTTTTATTGTATTTTTTTATGTTTCAATCTCTATTTTCTGGTGTAATTAGAAGTACCTATAGATAGGCGTGTCTCCACAGAGAACGTCTCCACCTTCGATCTTGCGCTTGCGCCCTGACACTTCACTACTTGACAATCTTATGACTGCATCAGCGAGCGTAGCTGAATTTTGATAATTTGCCACAGACTCGCTAAGAAGAAGATGAGGTACGGTTCTGAAGGCAGCCGCAACCGTAAACCGTTGTGGTTGAAAGAACCAAACATTTTGTCGTTTTCATGGAGTTACCTACATAGGGGACCAATCGTGTCGCTCGATCTGTTACATCAATTGGGAAGCTAATCATTAGATATACTACTGAATCATCATCTTCATGGCGTTGTCCTGCCTTGTGTTACTTGGGATCGGCGCAACACCTTTTTATTGTAACACTATTCCCTGTCAATCGTCACACCATCCTTTACTCCTTTTTCTTTCATATCATTCTTCACACAATCCATCCATCTTGCATTTGGTCTTTCTCTCCCTTTCCATCCATCAATATTTATATTCATCACTCTTTTATCTGTTTCATCCCTCCTTATCACATACCAAGACGGACGACTCCCTTTCATCTTTTCTGTAACAGGCACCACTTTCGGCCTTCCTCTTGTATGCTCATTTCTTACTTTCTCCATTTTAGTCATTCCACATAACTAGCTCAACATATTTGAGATACCTACACGTAGGTAGAACCTACTTGAAAGATGTTATGAAGTTCAAAATTTCTAGCTAAACGAAATCTGGATAACTCTGAGTTGAAATTACGTCAAGTTAGTCCGCTATTTAACAGCTTTCCGATACCTATTTACACTATCATGTAACTTGAGGTTACATCATAATATTTGCCATACAGTACTTAGATACATTCTTAGACAAAGACATGACGCTGTACATAAGCCTGTATAAGTTTGTCAAACTTATCAATAAGCTGAAGCTTCTATACTAAGTGGAGTTTACATATTAATAACGTAATATTATGAAACTTCCAACTATTCAAACAACAATATTACGTCAGAGTAATTTTAATTATAAGATTAATTATTTTGATTAAGAAGTTCCGAGCAAGACTTTGGAAAAGTAATAACAAGGGAGATGGTTAATATAAAAGACATCATCATAATAATTTATGGAAATGTCTCCGAATCTGTCACTGTAATTTAATTTAGTATTTTGTATGTTGAATGCCTGCAACAACTTCTGGATTCAGAACCTCAATTTCATAAAGAATTATAATCCAAAAGATTTTAAAAGTAATTCCATATTATTTGCTTCATAATTATGTTTGAAATTTAAAACTACATATCTACGTCGACGATTTTTTCATCTTTCTTTTTTTGTTGTTGAAATGTTAAAACGAAAGGGATTGCCATTACAAGTGTGTTTCGCAATCATCCAGACCGTTTTGAACAAAATGGCTCATAGAAAAAGCTTGGTTAAGATACGTCTATTTTCTAAAATCATAATTATTTAATTATGTAAAAACACTACCTTTAAAGGCACTCCTACTATGTAAACTGGCAAGGAAATCAACAAAGTTCTGAGATATACTTCCCGTATGTATGTATGCAAATTCATCACACTGAGCTAACCCACTTCACATGAAGATATGCATGCAAGACGGGAATTAATTGAACATGTACGAGAAAATTTGAGACAGATAAACCTTTTGCTGAGCAAAAAGTAGCTTTCAACGCCAGCGGAATATAACGAGTTGAACACGCATTATTTTACGATATAAGTCACATAAGTATTCTTTTAGTTTCACAACGTCCGATACGATTGCACTAACAAAGAGCACTGAAACTAACTCAAAGACCAAAGTCTCTTTTAAAGTTTTATTATTATGATCAGATTATGTTCGGATCATGCATAGAAAGTTTATCTTTGATAATCTTTTGAGGTAATATTCGACAATCGTAATATTTTTCCGATAGCTGAAACACGTTTGAATGTCCGAAGTGTCCCAACACCTGCACTTTAGAGGACCTAAAAGACGCTACAGACGCCGCTATAACGTGGCCACAGACAGGCCTAAGAAATTTAAATAAGTCGTACCATCATCATCATCATTCTCTTGCCCTTATCCCAAATCATTTGGGGTCGACGCACATCTCATCAGACACCTCCATTCTTACCATATCATACTTTACACAGTCCATCCATCGTTTCTTTGGTTTTTCTCTACTCATATACCCATCCGCATTCATACTCAAAACTTTGCTCACAACATTTTCCTCATTCCTCCGCATCACATGCCCATACCACGACAACCGGTTACCACACAACTTTTCATAAGTCATTTTAATTAAATAAGTCGTACCATCGACACGAAATAAGAAAAGGAAGTTGACACACATGAACCACTCATCCTACAGCTCCATATACGTAAAAGACCTCAATAACCCAACTACACATACAATTTTTGATACAATAATTCCGACGTTAAGTACACTTAACTGTGGTCTAACAATAACCAAACAAAGTTCGTCGTTGCACCTGGATTTTGAATTGTTTATTCCGAATGAATTGTTTTCGTGTGTTAAAATTTGCTCTCTGGGGTTGCAATAAGTTTTGACATAAAGTCAAATGTATGATAGTATAAGGCTATTTAAGACATGACATGTTTATGAGGACTGTGGACATACATGCTGGCTATTGAATTATAGCTATGTTCTGTCCCTATGTAGGCCAAAGTAGTCACTTTTTGGAGTCCTTACACAGCCAGAAGGTCGCGGCAGACCTCGTAGAAGATGGTGGGACGAGCTGGACAAAACCAACGACTAGTGGTCCACATGAGCCTTGGATCAAAACAACTGGAAGTCATGGGGAGAGGTCGTTGCCCAGCAGTGGGATGACGCAGGCTAACAGTATCAGTATCTGTGCTACAATCACTAAGCAGTTGACAATTTACCGATTTAAATATAACTTCTTTCTGTTTTATATTTTGGACCAGAGCCAAAGTCAATACCATATTCCAAGGTACCTCCTCGTTCAAGACCGAAAGTCAATTTTGATTTAATTTTATCACACAAAATCTCAACCATCTCTACCATCTTATTTGAACCGCAAAATTCCTATTTAAATTCGAAGGTGCTACTTAGTGCGCTTACCTTTCACAGTATACAAGAGTTGATGCGAAACACAGGTTCAACTACAAGTTTCATTGTTCGCTGCACTCCGTAAACTTTCGGATTCCTTTTAACTTTAATTACCCTTAGTTCACGAACGGCATCAGATAAAATTGCATTCCTTTAGTCGAACGTTTGCTACATCAGCACGGGCTGAGGAATCCAAATTATGTTTGCTCATTCGTTCATTCGTTCCTGTTGGGATTGCACGTGATTTTGCGTTTCCTATTCGTATTTTCTCTGCTTTGTTAGAATTTAAAGGATCGTTTTAATGGTTTTTTATTACTTGATGTATTAAAGTTTTACACTTAGCTCGCTTGTACAACAAATCACTGAATGCATCTAGCGCTAGCTTTTTTGGTTGCTACATTAAGCTTGAAATACACATGCTATGTAGAAAAGCGTGCTAATTTTGAGCAAATGCTATTTAGTTACACTCAATGTTTATGCGTATCTAGAGTACCTATCATTGTTTTAGGAGAGCATGCTTATAAGCTGGCTTAATACTTATTAGAAAACAAGCATGCTGTTTATAGCGTGTGTGATTGAGCCTTCAACTTCTGTTATTGTATTTTCTTTCATCAATTGTACCAAATACCAAAAAAAAGTACCTGAAATGTAATTCATAATTATGTGTAGATGTAAGAGTGTACAGCCAAGCGAGGAACACCGAGGCTAGACACTCTCGCACTCACCCTTCCTCGGAGTGTCTGGGCGAGAGTGTACAGCCACCTTCAACCAGGTTTACGGGATGTCGGAATCTCATGACCCAAGTACAGAAAACTCACGTGTCTCCAATTCAACCTACAACTTTTAGTTTCATCTTCGTCCTATAAGATCATTAAACTTTGTCCCCAGTTAATTACTATTCAAATTCATACATTCAATGTAACTATTTTATCACAACGCTCAGGTATTTACAGCAGCACTTAACCAATCTCCACTATCGTTCAAACACAATAAATGTAGGTACTCGAATGAATATTACCATATAATTTTATTACCAATTTACCGTTATAGGTAGCCCTTAACTGTTTGATAGGAGTCGATCGTTACAGGGTTTGTCAAAGTGTCGTTAACTGGGAACGATTCATAAAATTGTTGTGACTTGTTCTAGTGACATAAAAAGCGTTTAGAAACAAATCATTTTGAATGTTGAACTATTTCTTGAGTTATTTTGTTTGTAAGATGCTGATTTAAACATATAATGTGCTCCATTTGGACATCAACACTATAACATGTTCACGCAACAAATTCAATGTTGCACAACGTTTGTTTACGCTTCCTAAAACTCTCTGTTGCAGTTTACGAAAATGTCTACTAGATGTCGCTATAACCAGACATTGAGACGAATCATAGACAAGCCGAAACACTCGAAGAAAGCTAGGTGTCTCACTAGATGTCACTACGTGTTGCATTTTTTTATGTGTTATTGTCATAGCTGATTTCGTATTGTAAATGTTATTTGCCGTCATAAGAAAACCTTACTTCCAACCAAAGATTCATGCCTTCCGATAATAATTTCACGTCGTTTTAAATCACCTGTTTTCTCTGTTCGCTCTTTTCCCAAATTATCAAGAACCAATTAGCTACCTTCTGTGTAAACTCAGGAACGTGTAAACATCAACTAATTTCCATTGTTACATAAGCCAGTCCCCATTAATTACGTAACCGTAACTATTCGTATAATGTAAAGTAAGTGTGCAAGTGTAAAAGGGACAAGCTGACGCTTCATTAAACTTTATAATTGGCTTCGAAGCGACGTAGAGGCGACGAACTAGAAAATACTTCGCGTTGTTACTGAGTTATCACAATTTCGTTGTTCAGATGTGCTGAGGGATGCAAATTAGATTTTGTAATTAGATATATCGTATGTAATATAGGTATTGAAAGTTGTATGCCTGGAGGATATTGCAAAGATGAAGGTCTTAGGTGAAATGCTCAGTGTTAATGACAATGCGATAAAAAAGGCAGTTAAAGAAGGAGCATTAAAATTATTTAAAAAAGGGGTACTATAAACTTTGAATTTTTTTTCGGAGACAGTGACTAATTGATTAAATCGATCATAAGCACGTACATAGTTTCAAAGAGCTGACCGGATTGCAACCAAATATAAAAAAAAAACACAAAAGAATATGAATCTATAATAGTGTTAATATTTGAGATAGCAAAGCAATACTTTGTGATATCAAGATAAGTTATCCAAGACACCTCATTTTATCATCATCCACGAACCATAGCGCGGGCCGCATAATGAATTCCTGAACCGTGTCACCCTACCGTCAACTATACATTGACGATTTCCCATAATCCGAACTGTCACACACCCTACTCAATTCTTCCGTCGAGATCAAGAAGATTTAGGTCGTGGTTATATATGACCTCATAAAATCCGTCAGCGTATAACTGGATGCGAGTTTTAGTTTGGTGCGTCATAAGAGGAACTTTTAGATGTTTTGAGACCAAATAAAAATTGTGTGGGTAGTAAATTGAAAGGTGGGATTATGGAAATGAGTGATATTGAAGATGGAGGAGCAAGTGTAGAAAATGTTACTGAAATAGACAGTTCTAAGATGGTGTCACGGAAATAGGGCAAAAAATAGGATCATGTTGTTTCAAATGCCAATGATAAAGCATATTTAGTATTGTATATTGGTTGTAAATACCAATTTAACACGTCAAAAATAGCAGTGATAATCCTAGTGGTGTGACCGTCGGACTGACACGTCATAGGTCTCGAATTCGCACCTAACACACACCTCTGATTTTTTCGGATTCATGTGCGTATTGTATAATTATCACTTGCTTCGGTGGAGGAAAACAGTATGCCTAAGGGATATTTCTTGACGGCATGGAAAGCCAAGTCAGAGGCATGTGCGGCATAGAAACTCTGACACCAGGTTAGGCACTAAGCACACGATAAAGAAGAAGATGTCAAAAATCAATTACATTTTAAAAACTAGGTGGGATCGTTTTTGTAGCTATAATAACGGTATAAGCTTAAGTAAAGAAAAATGGAAATGTAACTCGCTGAATATTCGAAATTGAGTAAAACATCACGTCTATCAGATTTTAACTGGAAACAAAAACTAGTTAACAAGCTACTTTAAGCTATCAGTGCATTCAATTGATCATGGTAACTCAATTTGTATAAACATAATCAACACAATAATAAAGTTAGTAGCTCAATGGAAACCAAGAGAAGGCAAAAGGATGAGAGGACTCACGATATGAAAGTGTATGATATTAAAACGACAGCGGGGTCAATGTGGAAGAAGGAAATCCATGACTGTGAAACGTGGAAAATATGGGGGAGGCCTATGCTAAAGCAAAACCATCTTCATAAACCGATGTCTGAAGAGTAAAATTTTCTTATTAAGTAAATAATACATTTAACTAGTTTTATTTATGCATTTGTTTTGCTCGGCTAGCCGGATAGCTGGAAAGTACTGATATCACGGACCTAAGCCAAGTGATTATCAGCTGGGTTGGGAGTTAAAGTGGTTATACTAGGTACAACACGGTTTTGCTTTGTAGCTTGAAAGAGAGATGAGGGTATGTTTAAGTGGATATGTGTGGACTGGTTGTCTGTAATTCACATTGCTGGAACTTCCTCAACAGTCTCCACGTGTTAAGTATCACTTCAGCCTTCTGGAGCAGGTGGTAGGTGTTAGAAGGCAGGTTCATATTATTAATCAACAGAATCACCAGTCCCCAACACAAAATTCATGCACTATGGACAACATTACAGCGTCCTCACCCACGCGGCCACGTACACAAGTTACAAGCGTGACTAGCGACATCTGTTGTTTGCGGTAAACTAGTCCGCGGAGCTATGAGTAATTAAACTTTGTAATTGGTTTGGACGACACCGACCAACTCTGACTTGCCACTAAAGTCATTTCGCTATTTTGGCGAGTAATCACCACAGAGATTGGTGTGAAAAATATTTTAGATTAGCATGCCGATTAAGGTTCACAAATGGTAACTTTGGAATTGGTTTCAAAGTTGTGTTTCTGTTAATGAGATTTTTTTGTTTTTGAGCTGAAAACCTGGATATTTGCTGAAAAACTTTATGCTTATTCGGGTTCCAACAGGTTGTGTTTTTACCCGACTGGGGCAGGGTAATGCATTTAACTGTATATATAAATGTGCGTTTGTTGCTTTGTGGCACTCTAGAGACACAAACCCGATTTAGGTGATTCTTACGTCAATCTATTTGTCTTAATTTTGTGAGTGTTATACATTACACAATACAATACAGTGATTTGCCAGACAAGGCAGGACCTATTCCATGTTTTAATATGCCACCTACCCTAAAAAAACAGTACATTCTAACAGTAGTAAGAGATTATAACTTTAGGGCAAAGTGGCATAAGATCATGGCCATCCTTTCATAGGATGAACATCATTATGACTATTTATGAAATTATGAAATATATTAAAATATGTATAAATTGTTTATGTTTATAATAGACGATAAACATAACAATTTCAGACGAGAATATTTTCTCGTTTCATACTTTTTAGAGTGTGACTACTGAAAAATCACGCTCTCTTTTAATTTGTTTTGATCTTCAGTCGGGGTTCTTAGTGTTTTTTTAGTCATACTTTCGCTTATTGATTTTCTTTTACGCAAGTCACTGTATTGTATTGAGTAGACGGCTCATCATTAGTCGAAAAACTCAATTAAAACAAGCATTATCTAATTTATTGTAGTAATAATATTTGTAGGTATTCTTACATTACTACAAGATACGACACTGAAGCATTAGCGAAGAATTCATAGTGCCTCAGTTTAAAAACAGTTACATTCAATTAGTTGTTTACGGTATGCAAATTAACAAGTAAATGGTAAGCAAGTCAGTCCTTTGAAACTTACTCTAAAATAAACGAAACTCATTCAAATTGAAACAGTACGGTATACCAGTAGGTGTGTGCTCTAACAGGTTCTATTAAAAATGCTAATTAAGTCCTTGCAAGCACCGCGCTTCCGACTCGTATTTGTCAAACAGAAATAGCAGAGATCCCACAAAATTATCTAAATAGGCTACACAAATATCTCTGATGTTAATAACGTGAAATATTCATACACAGCCTTGGTAAAGTCAGCAATTAGCCATTTAAAATGAGCATAAAACCGTCCGATCCGGTGGTTAGTACCGAAACTTCTGCGTTTCAGCCAATTTCCAACGTTATTTATTATTACTTGGCTATAATGAGCTCTTAGCCGTTACATAACACAATCCCATTATTGTGTGCCACAAAAGCATATCATAAATCAACGGTGCCAGTAAAGTTGACATCATTTTTAATAACAATGGGTCGGCCAAGTCATCTTTTGTAGGGTTTGTTATCGCAAATAAGCGTTGGATCTGTATCGCTGGCTTGAGCCGCCTCGGCTCTTTGTCGACGGTTTCAGCAGGTGATTAGGATATTAGAATTTTGAATTGTGAAGGGAGGTAGGTATTTTTAAGATACGGAGAATTTTCTATTGTACTTTCAATTCTATGTCATGTTTTGTTAAACTGCTATCTGCGTAATCGTTGTAGATTAAAGTCAACAATTTGCTTCAGGTTCGGCAGGCTACTTTAGAATTTGACGACTCCACAATGTCATAAGTACTTTTAATACAGGATGTAAGAAGACTCTTAACGAAGCCAAAAGGCACTTGTTCTCCCCGTCATTGCGATCATTTTTTTGATGCAGACTATACCTGGCACTTTCTAGTTACGGAGTTATTGTGGGTCAGTTTCAACTCTTTCATAACTTTAAAAAAAAATACTTTTTTTAATGTAAGATTTTAACGTTAAACATCTCCACGACACCCATACTATTCAACCCATTCATCAGCACAGTGTTTTGAGTGCGTTACATTGAGTACTACCGTAAAACGTAATTTTTCAGCCCATAAAAAAAGTTGTTTCCCAGCAATATTTTTTTTGTTTAGCTTTGCCTGTCAGTTTATTACTTTCGATGAAATTTGGACATAAATAGAGAACCTGGGTTAGGGTGTAAGATTTTTATACCGATAGTATGTACAAGTACATAACTAATGGGATAATTTCTGAACACGCGTCCAAAAGCCAGTAAATAAATAAATAATGTTATACATAATATAATAATTATATTGTTTTAATTTTTTAGTGATATGATTTTTCAATGATTACTGGACTGTTTTTATTCATCTCAATTTTTTTTGTTGTCCCTATATGGGTAGTATGCCTGAATTAAAACAAAATTTATTTATTTAATTTATTTTATGAAATTTTTAGGCATACCGGTCGATCGTACAAAGAAAACTAATTAATTCCCTAACACAACTTACAACTAAGTCCCACTCAAACTGTATTAATTGAATTTGTTATTCATAATGACTAGCCTTGTTACCTACCAGCTGGTACATAATATTACAAATCCAAGATCCCGTACCATAGATAGCCAAATAGGTTGTATTAAATCCCATTGTTTTCGACATAATAACCAGATTATTGTGGCCTAAATACTGACGGGCGGGAACGCCAACGTGGCATGGCGAGGTTGTGGATATTATGGATAACACGTTTTAAAGCAATCGAGTTAATTGCTACGTCGATGTTGTAGCGTTTAACTTATAGTATGGTTTACCTGATCAGGCGATTGAGTCTCTGACTTGAATATTGTGACTTTAGGGTTGATTATTCTTATATTCTAGTCTATAGCTAGCTTAGGCTATGCCTTTGGAACATTATTTTGATTCAAAAGAGTGTCCATGGAGTATCTTGGATATTCTTCTCCATAGGGAAACCTAAACTTTGTAATGGGCAACTATAGTACTTTCACAAGTTAATATGCCTTGTGACTGTTACTGTAGCTTCGCTTTCTTTATTTTTTTTTACATTCTAAAGTGCCTGTAATGGTTTAATTGAAATAAATTGAGTTTGAGTTTGCCTCTGGATGGAATATTCCACTTTGCCCGACCAGCGTCAATGTGGAAAAAGCCCCTTGGATAGCCAATATTACTTTTTTATGACCAAAATGTAATGTGTAGAAGTTTCTCATAATCAAGTAACATCACAGACTTCGTTAATAACTTATTTCGCTGGATTACAAAACGTTTTAATAAATCTTTAAAAAAAAACCATGAAATTACATAAAATATCACGACTAATTACAAAATACACAACTCTAAAATGGAAATTAATCCGTCTTACAAAATCCGGTAAGACTTACCAATTAATCCCTATTACTTAATACCCACACAGCATTAATAAACAGGTTTAATACCAATAATCCATCAAACACGGATTAGGGGAAGCCTTAAGCTAGTAATTTCTATAGTAATAAACTTGAAATCCTAAAAGGAACTAACAAGTTATTGTTACTCGATAAAGGTAATAAATTCGCTCTATTTTATGATTCATACACTTTGAGTAAGAACCAAGCTTTATTTGCTTTTGAAGCAATTGATTGGTGTATTGTTGTGAATGAAGTATTTTCTCCTTACGTATGCCTGTTGCGGAGCGGATACTGTATTCAAAATAGATAGAAGAATTTGTTTTGCTGTATGGATGTCGAATGGTTGATGTAAGGTCAAACATGTGTCTATTTCATGAAAATTGTGAAATTGGTTGTAATTTACCGTATACTTTTTTTTTGGAACTTACTCGTAAAGTGCAAAACGAAATAAAAAAAGTTACCGTGGATAAAATCGGCTTAGGTTGTATCATTACTATGTATTTGAAAAAAGGAATTGAATTAATTATCTTGGGACCGTCAGGACCTTTAAAAAAGACCGTAACTCGCTAAGGGCTCTTAAGAAACGATTTTAAATGGAATGCAACCGACGAATATATGCAGTAACTGCATGGAAGGATAAATACCGGTTGAAACAGGACTATAACAGACCATGGAAACAAAATAAATTGGACTATAGGTTTAATATTAATGGCGACGGCACTGCGGTACCCATAAATTAAACCAGAGTTCAGTAACAATCACCTAGGCTGAATATCCAAACAAAATTCAACATAGATCCAAGTGTTGAACTATCCTTGAAATCTAACTTACAACACAAGCCAGACTTAATGGAATAACGTAGAATACTGTATAATATAACATTATTTAGTTACACAACGGTAGATAGAGGACAACAAACAAATCTCTGTTTAGCATTCCGGATTCCAAGATTATGTTGGTTCGCGCTACGTATTATGTTGGTGCGCGACGTCTAATGTTGGTACACGTTGCGTCTTATGTTGGTGTGCTACCTATAATGTTGGTAAGCGTTTCGTGTTATAGTTGAGCTGGGATTAATAGTGAAGCTTCTAAGGAATTCATATTTTCTTAGATGTTATGTTGTTTGTGTAGTTTGGGTCGAGGCAGGAATTTGTTGCGTTGCGGGCTGGATGAATTTGATTGATTGTGTTACTATTAGTAAGTAATTAGAAACATGATCAAGTAGGAGAAGGATAGCGTTGGATACTAGGCAGAGTTCGTAATTATCAAGATAATTGTTTTCTTTCATAATTATCAAGATAATTATCCTTACTTCCTTCTCCTTACTAATATTTTAAACGCGATAATAAGTTTGTTTGTTACCTTTTCACGCCTAAACCACTGAACCAATCATCCTGAAATTTTGCAATTTTTTTCTCAGGTATTTCAAGAAGAGTACAACCTAAATTGATTGTCAAATTCAAAATTAAGCGAAGCGAAGCCGCGGACGAAAGCAAGTAAGTGATAATTATCACTTCGGACCCTGTAATTAGATACGCCTAACTAGGTACGCCTGTATACAATGATATTATTACGTTGAGATTTGCAAATTAAGAGAAAGAAACACGGTGACATTAGTTTTTGTAGAAAAGCAGATAAGCTGATGTTTTCTAAGCTTTGGCAGTTTCATGAAAGGGCACTAAGTAACTTGTACGAGTAAAATTTTATAACTTCTTCAAATCAATACACTTCAAATAGAATACATTCAAGTATAGATAAACAGAAATTATAATTTTAAGATAAGTAAACATAACGAGAGCATCGGTGGTTCAGTGGTGGCGGCCCCGACTTGCGAGCAGTAAGTCGTGGGGTCGAACCCAAACAGGCGCATTATTACTTTGTGTATTTCATCACGACTGCTCTCAAAACCTCGAACCAAAAAATCGAAAACTTGTCACATCTACCAACCCGCACTGGGCCCGCGTGGTGGAGAGGAGGCCTGTGTCCCAGCAGTGAGAACATTAACATTATGGGCTTATTATGCTTATGCTAAATATAAAGAAGGCTCAGAAAGCAACAATCATTTTTGCATCTCTTGTTATTCCAAACCGAGATTCTTGTTGTTTTTCGCCGAAAAAACTTGCGGACGACACATTACTTTCTATTCCTTGTTACTGAGAACAAAAATATAGAAACGAATACGTTTCAATTGTCCCCAAAATGGAGGACACATATATCCCGCTATATTTTGCGCAAACTTTTCCTAAGTAACTTTGTAAGGACGGGTATAAATAAAATCGGCTTAAGAGCACTGGACGTTTTAATAAAAACGGGACCTCCATCATAGTTTCCTTTGTTGCACACGTGACCAGGGGTAGTTTACAACTTCCAGATTAACAAGACCCCTAAATCCCCTTTAATAGGTTAACAGTAGGGGTCTTCTTATATTGGACGTAAAAAGGCCTGCGACAAAAGACTTGGCCTTTTTTAGTATTCCGGGTCTAAATGACAAAACACAATACTCGGGTGCGGTTTCTACAAGGTGATGGTCTTATTGAGAAAAGAATTTCTTCGCACATCGTAGAAAATTAATTTGTTAGAACTCAATGAAAGACCTAAAGACAATCAATCAAACAACTCTCTGTGCCAACAATATCTTAAAAATTTCAGACAATCATCTTCTGCCTAGCGTTTTCCCAACTATGTTGGGGTCGGCTTCCAGTCTAACCAGATGCATCTGAATACCAGTATTTTACATGGAGCGACTGCCTATCTGACCTCCACAACCCAGCTAGTACTGGGTAATACGGTACCCCTTGGTAAGACTGGTTGTCAGACTTTCGGGCCACTGATTATCTGTGCCGACTGTCAAAGATCTACAAATGACAGCCGAGACCAACGGCTTAACGTGCTTTTCGAGGCACAGAGGAAACTCGGTATGTAATGGGCGGTCACCCATCTACGGACCAACCTAGGCAAGCGCGGCTTAATTATTATTATTTAGCCACGAGCTCCAATTTTCAGTACGTATTAATATCAACATTGCCCATCCAAAACTCATCACTGACAATATTAGGTTAAATGTGAGAGAAAGCGAGCCTATTGTCTCTCAATAGAATCAATTAACCCTGCCCTAGTACATTATGTAAGCCACCGCAGCATAATCCGATCATGGGCCGACCCGAACCGAACGGGTACTGTGCTAAACGGCGCGCACGATTGCAGTTTGAAGTAAAGCCACGACTACACAATATGCTAGTAACTTGCACAAAAAGATACAAGTAGATTACATTAATCCTTACTTCCTTAGTAATATTATAAATGCGAAAGTAAGTTTGTTTGTTTGTTACCTTTTCACGCCTAAACTATTAAACCGATCATTCTGAAATTTTGCATTTACGTTGTCACGTGTACAGAAACGGACATAGAGTACCTTTCATCCTGAAAAAAGTACTGTTCTCTGGAAACGTGTGGCGCTACGTGTCTTTCTAATCGTGATTGAATTATATTATTATAGAAACTTTATTAGTGTGTTAAGTAAAATTCTAAATAAACGCGAGCGAAGCCGCGGGCAAAATGTAGTTCTTTACAAGTAACGTTTATTCTGTAAATTAATAAACACGAACGCGGTGTTTTCTGGTCGACTATTAAGAACAAAGACAGTATCTTTTAAAATGCAGACATGTTTTTGTGAAGTCATATGAGGAGCGTATAAATCAGAGTCTGAGATGGTTTTGTTGAGGAAAGAATCACACAGAATTGATTGAACCTGTCCATTCGGAGCACGAAATAGTAAGTAATTGTGTACCTCAACTCACAGATAATGGACCTCAACAACTCGATACCTTTGTGTCATAAAAACTTGTGATTGGTGGTAACATGATTATGAGTACAGTCATGAGCAGCAATATGTAAACACTTAACAACTTTTAAAAATGTTTTTCTTTAACTGTTTTGATTAAAATTTCATGTTGTTACGGACATAGTATTCTGGAACTCATATTTTTATGAAAAAGATCATTACTCCAACTTACAACCGTTATTTCTTTAAATTTAAATTTAGGAAAGTGTATACATATTGTTGCTCTTGTACATCACACTCACATACAAGCCCTACCTATGCACTTTTGTAAGCTGCGAGTTTTTGACATTTTTTGTGTGACCCTAGCTTTAGGCTTTGGATGAACGTGGCGTTATACCCTCAGTTCATAAAAGCAGACACCACAATCTTTTGAAAGTTGGTACAACGATTGAATTTTCGAAGCTGTCAATTGTTTTATGCCACAAAGGTGAGCGATATCATTGTACTTTTGGTGTTTCTATCTCATATGACGTGTGAAGGTAATACCAGATAATATCTGGTATTTAATATAGAGGGTGTAAACGTACCCTTCACAAAGCTGTCAACTAAGTATTCTATTCATCAAACTCTACGCTAAAATTGTTGGTGGGAAACAAGTTTTTTTTTTAGGTGAAAAATCACGTTTTACGGTAGGACTCAATGAAACGGGCTCAAATCAATTATGCTGATGGATAATGTTTTGAGTGCGTTGTGTTGAATAGTGCGAGCGTCGTGGAGGTAACAGTTATAACATTAAATAATTGTATTTAAAAAACTTTGAAAAAGTTGGAACTTTGACCTAGAGGCACTTTGAGGTATGGTCCAGAACAAAAAGTGATCGCAATGACGGTTACGTTAAGGGTATTTATACACCCATTATGTTGCGATGCCTGATTTTCAGAAAGAGACATGAATTGAACTGCGTTCCGCCTATTTAGGTTTTCAAAAGGCGCTGGAGACATGTCTTATTAATTTATATTATTTTTGTACCATTCATGTGTCAAAGCTCTGTTACCATCAAAGTATACCGCAATTAAGACATTCTAAATATCAGTCACAGCAAACTGTTTCAAAATGCATCCTAATGCACATCCAGTACTGCCAACATTCTGAAATAGACCCAAAACTCCTTTATTTCCAGGTCAGCAAACCTCAAAAAGATGTGCCCATATTCGAAAACAGTGCCACATAACGCTTCGCATAACTGAATTTATACGAGTGTACACGAACCTTGCTATAAAGAGATTTTTCATTGTACATAGAATAGGCTGGCTTGATTCCAGCTTCATTCGTCATAGCAAGCTGGAGAATTGGCAACGAATACTGCTCACCAACCCCGGCTAACAGAGGATGTGTTAAATAACTTTTTTTCTGGGTATTATTTATGGCCTGTACTCGAAGGGGATGGGAAATTGAAACTTGTATCTTCGCGAGGTCGTTTTACCTTAGGGTGGCGATATAGCCAATCGATATTGGCTTCTGGTGCTTCTTGAAAGGGTGACAAGATTGAGAATTGGCTGACAACAAGTATGTAGTATTGTAGTATTTTCTGCGTCTTCGGCAATTTATTTTTCGCATTGTGAGTTGTGTCGTTTGACATGACAACATAGGAAAGATGCTACTTTTCGAAAATAATTCTTGGTACGTAGAGTTTTTACAATTAACACATGTATTTTGAAAGTTAAATTATGAGAGTTAAATGAATTCCTGGATAAAATCGTGCCAATTCACAAAAAAACAAAATGTGAATTAAACGACACGCATTGATATCTAAATATCTACACGTAAACACAAACGCCAACTAAATAACACTGTTCTCTTATGAAGACAGAAACCAAGATTGAATCATAACTGCACAATAACATCTAGAAAAATACTTAGCAACAGAATCATGAATAAGTACGTCAAACAGGCTACCACTGGCAGTGTCGCGCCAGAATTACACTATTGTACGACCTCCATTATGCGGTCTTGAACGAGAACGATTTGTTTGAAAGGAGATTTTTATTCCCCCCTTTTTCCTATTTTGTTCTCCAATATTGAATATGCATGCAGAATGCAGACTCAAGAATTCCTGGTGTCCTGGTATGCCGCGTTACTGTGATTTCGATTCTTTGAAAGGAAAAGGAATGTTTCTACTACTTTTTAGGATTCGATCGTGGAGAAAATGTACGGTGGACGACATTCAAAGGGAATTCTTTGTTTTATGTTGTTGCGACCAGTTACGACTTTTAGTTGCCAATATTGGGAAATAAATGCTGTAATGCATGAAAGAATGTTCTGCTGCTAGATGAAACAATTTTCTGAAGGTTTTATTATTTTGCATACAATTTTGTTTAGGGAACCAGAATTAAAAGTTAATGCAAAAATCAAACTTCTATAAAATAGTATTCGTGTACGTGATATCAAACTTGGTTTAGTTTTAATACAGTTAATATCTATAGTATTTCATTGAGGTCAAATAACCAGCCAGGAAGCGGCTACGTGTGAATAAAAAAACAAAATGCTCTTTTACATCATTAAACAAAAAAAATCATAAAATATTTGAAGTCAACTTTACCAGTAAGAAATACACGCACTAAACACCATTCTGTCTATAATACAACCTACCCTTGTCCAGAATATATCCCACTAATTTTATTTGAGAATCCTGTAAGAATTTACGAGTGTCCAGAGACGTCGATATTTTCTGTTAAGTCGGGTAAAAGTTACTTACACCTATTAGCTGTACATGAGAGGGTTGTATGTTTTCCTCTAGGGATTGTAACATAGAAACTTGTTTTAAGGTGCGGCCACACTGCAAATACTCACTACCGAGTAACTGGTATCCAAAAAGCGGCAACAAAAAGCGAGTGTTTATAAGGCATTATACAAAAGTAACTGGTATCCAAAAAGCGGCAACGAAAAGCGAGTGTTTATAAGGCATTATACAAAAGCCAATTGACTGAAATGCTGGGCTGTGAAGAAGATGGATGAAAAAAGATTGCAAGTAGCGGAGATGAAAATGGATCGTGGATGTGTGATGTGATAAGAATGGACAAGGTAAGGAACGAGTATATTAGAGAAAGAGAAAGTTTAAAAGTTGCACCAGTTACAGAAAAGTTGAAAGGGAATCGACTGTCTCGGTATGGACATGTGATGAGGAGGGACGTATCGCATGTGACCCAAAGAGTGATGATATATTCAACGTTGATGGATGGAGAACAAGACAAAGACCAAAGAAACGATGGATGGATTGTGTGAGGAATGATATGAAAGATAAAGGAGTAAATGATAGCGTGACGGTTGACAGAGGAGAATGGAAGAAAAAAACGTTTTGCGCCAACCCCAAGTAACATGGGGCAAGGGCAGGAAGATGATGATACAAGAGGCAATTGCTTTCAAAGCATTTCGAATTGCCACAAATACTTTCAACAGGATCAAAATTAGCTATTCAAAGAAACTTCGTGATCATCACTATTCTCTTGTCCTTATCCCAACATTCGAGGTCGGCGCAGCATGTCTTCTTCTTTCATACTTCTTTCTCTATTACTCGTCATCTCATCACACACCTCCTTTATTGCCATATCATCCTTTACACAGTCCATCCATCGTTTCTTTGGTCTTCCTCTACTCTTATATCCATCCAAATTCGTACTCAAAGCTTTCCTCACAACATTTTCCTCATTCTAAAAAACTTCGTGATCATTTGCGAATATGTTTCAAGGTTCTGCTCAAATAACTACTTGTAGGTGTGACGTTATTACCGTACATGATGATGTAACAGGACGCGTGATAAAATGATAATCTTAATATCTGGCTTACGCAAGCTTTTGCAGTGTTTGGAAATTTCAGAAGGGTCTTATCGAAAATGTTAGCCAAATTCTCTGTCAATGTCTGCACTGTGGACGTACCTTTAATACTTCACCTATATTTTATAAGGTCTCTTAGCTATGTAGTAGTAATTTTGTGTGTACCTAGTTTGAAGGTTTTAAATTGATTCTTATTGTTCCGCGTAGAATAGGCCGTCGGCTGCCCGTGGGTGTCGTAAAGGCAACGTTGGGATTACGGAAAGAGGTGGGTAGAGAGCTCAGGTCTGCTAATAACAACTAATTGCGGTCGCCAATTCGTCCGGCGATGTTGGTGACCTTTCGTTGAGAGGTCATTCGGGAGATCAATGTTTTGCAATTTACCGTAAAATGTTTAAGTTACTGATACTGTTAGCCTTCATCATCGCCCTATTGGGCAAGGGACTCTCCCTATGACATCCAGTTCGATCCAGGGCTAATGTGGACCAGTCGTCCTTATTTTGTAAAAACTGGCAAAAATAATACTAAAAACTTTCAACAGAATATTGGTGAATGGTCTGTCTACCCATGCTATGTAATGAAGTACTTTTTGAAACATTGATAGAAAACACATACATATACTTACACCTTTTTCCCCTAGAGCAGGCAGAATATACATAGAACGGCACATGTCAGGTACGATTTTTTAAAACCTTAACCAAATACATAATAATTAATATAGTTACAAAAAAACTTTTTCAAATTAGTGACTCTCGAGACACAAGCATACTAAAAGACAGACAGAAAGACGTTTGATTTTCTAATATAGGTTAAATTCAGGAAGAAAACTGGTAAGATTTACCCAAGCTCATGAATATTTTGCCCTTAAAGGAGCTTATCCAAAACCCATCGATCAAAAGCGAGATTGAACAACATCCTCTCATCAAAAGATACACTATTATTTGCCTTATCATCAATTTCTAAAATATAATATTTTGACTTATATTTTCTTGTAGATAGAGTTGATTAAAATATCCAAAAATAAATAATAATACAGCTCTTGTTTGCCGTAGGGTTACAAGCTGATTTGCCTCCTTATTTAGGCTACGAATTTTCTCTGCCTAGTTTTTTTTGCATATAAAATAAAATCATTTTTAGGGGAACCGTGGATGTAGCTTATTATTGCGGTCGGTGAGTTGATTGGTCATACATACATATCATTAAATCGAGACGATTTGAAGTTCAAATAAACTGCTGGCAGCCATTTTGGTTACAAGAGAGAATTATTTCCAAGCGATTCCTGTCAAAATAATGGTATTTTAGATTTTGGGAAGCAACTTTTTGTAAGCTTATCAGGAAGGCACTATTCATGCTGCTGCTACGTTCAAGAATAACACCTTTCTGATAGGTTTCCGAAAGAATAAAACTCGTTATCTACTTGACAGAGCAACAGCTCGGTGAGTGAACGAGCTACAGAAAGATCACGGGAAGACCTAAATGAGACCTGCAAATACCAGGGTAGCATGGCACAAAAGAGAGGAGGCCTATTCTCAGCAGTGAGAGGAACAAGGCCACCAACAATTTACATCAATAGGTTAACGTGTCCTCACGAATAAATGTTAAGGTTTATTCCCCAAGATGAAAAGTTAAACATTAAACCAATCCCTTTACAGCTCGTAGTTAGCGGAACTAAGTTAGTTCGTGAACTATGAATTAACAACGCTTGCATCTTGAACGCTGGTTAAGTAACTGATATTGAACACGGTTTAGTTATAAACTGTTCTGAGGAAGGTATTACACTGTTTATAAACGTGATTTTGTTAGATAACTTATTTATCACGAGTGTTTTTAGTGATTTCAGAAAAATAAAAGTAACTTTCGGCTTGATGGAAAGTGAGTTTCTACACCACTTGCAAAACAAAAAAGGTTTTTACCCAAAATCCTAAAGTAAAATCAATTTTTTTAATTTTATCAAAACTTTAACTAGGTGCTAGATTAGGTGTAGAGTTGACTTGGTCAATCCATTTTATTATTATCTTGTATCTTTATCTTATTATCTTAGCTGACTAATCAAGAGGATAATATACTCGTATTTAATAATAACCTTAAATTCATTAAAGATACATACAACGCACAACCTAAACCATATAGAAGAATGAAATGAAAATGAGCACTAAGAAAGGATTTTTAAAATGTATCCCCCAAAGGGGGTATACAGGTGGTAAAAGATTTAGAAGTTCCTAATTTTTAGCGATGGTAAATTGCATTGGGCTCAAAGTTTGTAGGAGTTGTGGGTAAGGAATGTGGAATTTTTAGACGTCTAAAATTAGTTGGTAAACAGGAGCTAGCGCTGGAACAGAAAGTTGATACAACAATACCTACCATTCCTTTCAACCAAATAGTTTCCATTATAGCAGCCCCTACTTCAACATTGGAGATCTAATTACTTCGGGTCAGGACACAAGAGGTACATTAAAACGAAATATTACTGAGTAAAACAATTACAATTGTTGAAATAGAAAGCGAAGCCATCGGGTTTAATTAGGGTGCTGTCACACTGGATCGACGTCAGCGGACCGGGGCGTATCGTCCCATTGATTTCCGGACCATTGTGGTTAAGGGTGTTTCACAAGGGAGCTTGCGTCGCTGCGGTTGATTGCGTTTTTTATGACCTGTTTTTTTATGAGTGTGGGTATATAATTACTTCAGGGTTATGTAAATGTCGCAGGATAATATTTTTGTTTAGATATTATTGATCAAAATATTGAAGTGTGTGTATTTTTTTGATGATTTGACAGAATTCTAGGACATCCAAAAAAAAAAAATCAAAAAAAAATCATCATCCAAAAATTTGAAGACATGTGACATCTACCAACCCGCACTAGGCCCGCGTGGTGGATTAAAGCCCATTCCCTCTCATAGAGAGGAGGCCTGCGTCCCAGCAGTGGGAACATTAATAGGCTGACTATGCTATGCTATGCTTGACAGAATTAGCTTCCATCAGTAGCCACTAAGGGCGTTTGTAATTAATAGAATATTGGCATGTGTGGACTTAATAATTAAAATAATTTTCTATATTTTTGATAATTCAAATTAAAGACAACAGATACCAAATAAAATGAAAAAAGCTTCTGCAAAAACACATTTTATGTAAACGCAGTTCGATGCTTGAATGGATTGCAAGAACAAATATCGTCGCGGTAATCAAACAAGTGTAATGTCCACATTACTCGAATCGCAGCAAGTCAAAAAGGTGACAGGTCAAGATAAAAAGGTTACTCGTATCTTTTGCTCCACCCACCATCCATCTTTGACCTTAACAAGGATTTATGTGGTAGAATTAATCCAATTTAACATTGAGCCCTTTGTAAAAAGTACGAATTAAGTGGAAGAGGAAGAAGCTGCTTCGAGATAAGATAAGCAGCTTGCATCCAGTGATAAGTAAAAATAACGACCCGGGAAGATTCTTTTATTTTGTGGACACACAGCTTTTTGTAAAAAT
The DNA here is from genome assembly GCA_905163415.1 of Noctua fimbriata. Taxonomy (NCBI): domain Eukaryota; kingdom Metazoa; phylum Arthropoda; class Insecta; order Lepidoptera; family Noctuidae; genus Noctua; species Noctua fimbriata. Next base: position 2,886,383 of record LR990942.1, on the reverse strand, counting down.
GCTGAATTTTCTGTGAAAAGGAGGCAGGAACAGGTTTGAAAATTGAACAATCATGTACTAGGCCTACATAAAATCACGCCGTGAATCTCCGAAACCTTAACTAGCGGTGTGTTTTAATGACTAAACTAAATTTATCACAAATCTACACCTACAAATACAAAAAAAACATCGTGAGGTAACCAGCATGCCTGAGAAATATTTCTTGACGGCATGTAAAGCCAAGTCAGAGGCCCAGGGGCGGTTTAAAAATTCTGACACCAGGTTAGGCACTAACCCCGCCAGAAAGAAGAAGACCTATAACCTTACAGTACATTAATTCATGTTTAATAAAAGACCCATGACCGTAAATATTTTTTGCAAAATACCATGCACATAATGACAATAATTTAATGACTAAAAACTGTGATGGTTACGCCATCACAGTTTTTAACGAAAAATGCAGTTAACCGCAAAAACAAACTGCCCGAAGAATTTCTTAAGAATCTCCAGATCCCTCTTAATTAAACCGCTCTAAAATCAATTTATTCGAAGCCGATTTCCATAAAAAGGGTGGCAAACACCAAAAACTCATTCCGGGGATGCAAATGACGTAACTATTAATAAACACTTGCATAATGCGAAAGCGTCTTTATTAAAACCACCACAGATCCTAATTTCCATTGAATCAACAAAGCAGAATGAGGAATGCATCTCATTTGCTACGTTAGTGGTATAGAACATAGCCCAAGGGATGCAAACGTGCGAAATATACGGCTATATTTTGTGTACGGTGCCGCCGCGGTGGGTGATATGAGCACCAATTTCGGTGACGCTAAATATTTGCTGTTCTATATTAAAATTAGGTGTTCAGATTTAGGAGTAGCGGCTTTTGGTTTCATATTTAGGGTTATTAGAATTTTGGCGCAAAATACAAGAGCTATGTAACAATCGTAGTGTAAATAAAATAAAGTATGCCTATCAATTTAATGAAAATGTGTCATACCAAAATAAACCATGCATTTTTTTTGCTTTGGAAAGAAAAATAAATACTATTGTCTTTTAAAATATTAATCTGTAAAGGAGAATGACCAAGAATTGGTTAATTAAAAACACTACCGACTACAAAAATAATATTAAAAATGTCTTCAAAATTGCAATTGTCGCGACAACGTACCAAAAAGCACGCTGTATGTTTCTCCTTTCAACAAATTCTCAGAATGCACACAATGTCAACCATCACTGACGTCTCCAAGTTATTATACCCACAGACTCCAAATAAGATGACTGCTGTAAATTATTTTCAAGACAAGAGACGTTTCGAATAACTTGCGAGTTGTCTAAGCAACATATTTCCTCCAACTTGTGAATAATGCCTTAGTTTATGTTAAGACATAATTCAAACTTGGTGGTCGGGCGTGGAATGCTGTTAAGCGAGTTGATGGCTAGTTCTCGTCCATGATGGTATGGTTATACAATGTTGGCTGGCTAAATTCCTTGAGTTTTGGGGATTCTGATTTTGTTATGTTGGTAAGGTTTAAGTGCCTCACTTGTTTTGACCATATAAAATGTCGTAAAGACGTTTCTTAGCTTATAAATATAACACGTTGGTTTTCGTAAAATAAAGGGTGTAAACGGACCCTTCTCGAAGTCGTCAACCAAGCATTATGTAAATCAAACTAAGTAACTTTACGCAAAAATTATTGCTGGGAAACGACTTTTTTTTTTGGGTGAAAAAACACGTTTTACGGTAGGACTCGATGTAACGCACTCAAAACATTGTACCGATGGATGTATTGAATAGTACGGGGGTCGTGGAGGTGTTTGAAGTAAAGTTCTTACATTAAAGACATGTATTTAAAAAAAAACTTGTGAAAAAGATGGAACTTTGACCACCAATATCTCCGTAACTAGAAGGTTCCCAGGTATGATCAAAAACAAAAAAAAATATCGCAATGACGGGGAAATGTAATGCCTTCCGTCTTCGTTAAGGGTTTTGTTACACCGTTTATAATTGTCCTTGCATTATTGATCAGAGCGTGGTTAACTACGTCCTTTACGAAATTTATAACACGTTTTGTTTTAATGCACTATCTTTGTTTACAGAAAGTGGCATTTTATCAGCGATAATAATGATGGGAAAACCAAAAAATTATGGTACAGACATATGTTTCTGCAGTCCCGTTGAAAAATGCTGGAGAAATGCAAAACGACTTTTAAATTGATTGCCACTTCTCCAGGCCTTTTAGTTGTCCATTACAAGATCCAACACGTCAACAATCCCAAACAGTTCTGCATCTTTGTCTAACAATTCATCATTTTACAACATCAAAAGTCTCCTAAACCCACATCTACCTTTTAAAAACATTTCCACAAAGTTAAAAACTTAAATTCTAACACTAATGTAGACAAAGCAGCGGAGGATGCTTGTTTAGTCATAATTACGGAGTCGGCTAAGTCGTTTAAAACTATAAAACAGTACGATGGTAAAGTTTCCGTGGCGCGTACATTTTCTCATTAAGTTCAGAAACTGAGGCAAGTAAGTGTTGCGTAGCTTTTTATCACGAGAGAGTTACTGTACTAGAATACTGGCTAGATAGTGGAAATTATTCTGGTGCTACTAACAGTAATTAATGTGGGATTCTAGATATACTTTTACAGCTTCTTGGGAAGGAAGTAGTGAAACTAAAGAAACGATGAATGGACTGTGTAAAGGATGATATGGCTAGAGAGGACGTGACTGCTGAGATGACGAGTAATAGAGAAGTATTGATGAAGAAGTCATGCTGCGCCAACCACATATGAATTGGGTTAAGGGCAGGAGGTTGATGATGATGATGATCGCCGTAATAGAGATTTGGTAGATGAAAATAGAAACATTTTTAAACATTTAAAAATAAGTAATGTAGTAAAATCTTGATAGAAAAACCCAATAACACTTTGCCCAACCCGGTAATCGGACCCAGGACTATGCCCAGCAGTCGCTCTCGCGACCGCTGGGCTACGCTTGTGACAAATATGTCAGTACATTATTTTTTAAAGTCCGGCCAAGATTTACATAAAAAACTGCATCGGTTCACTCGTTCAAGAGCTACGGTGCCAGAGACAGACACACACACACGTAGCGGTAAAACTTATAACACCCTTCTTTTTGCGTCGAGGGTAAAAATAAAAGGAAAGATCAACGTGAACATAACAAATGAAAGCTTATCCCATAAAAGACAAAAGACTATTATTCTAAGACTGCGCTACATTTCTTACAGTAGTAGTTATTTTAAAGTTTCATTCCTTAATTACTGAGCCGTGAGGTGAGAAGCTCCCGCCGCAACATGTTTGCTTGGTACAAGGGAACTGGGTATAAAAAGTAATAGGTACTCTAGTACTATGAAGTATGAAACAGAATCTAGTGTAGATTGTGATTTCAGGGCACGCATATTGAGAATGACTGTAGTAGTTACTACAACACAGTTTACAGTTTTATCATAGGCACAAATATTAAGAAAAACACGAATCTTCGAAAGAAAATTTCATAGGGAAACCTGGACTTAATATTTGATTTATTTTGGGTAGAAATGGCCGATCGGCCGTTAGCAACCATGATGACTTTTCTGTATGAGACTTTGCCTTTGCCTTACAGTGGAGCAGGAATAGGCTAGTTTTGTTATTTACTGTTGGATATTATACACAATGAATTATTTGTAAGAATCATACAACGAAGTAGCCAGTTTTAAGAAACATTGGAATCGGTTGTGAGCCACGTAACGCGAGTAGTCGTAGAGCGTAGCTATTTGCTACGAAACACGTAGCATATGAATTTGCTACAATGTATTCCAAGAAGAATCTGTCTATTGGCATATATTGTAAATATGTTAGCATGTATTGTAAAAATATTAGTAGTTAAGATAAATGTAAAATATTTTAGTTTGTCATTTAGAAAAATATACAGCAGCCAAAGGAAAACATCATAAGGAAACGAAATCTTAGAACCAGAAATTCGAAGACAGGGTGACATCCAAAAACACGCCCTATGCTCACGTGGTGGATAATGGCCCACTCCATCTCACAGAGAGGAGGCCTGTGTCCCAGCAGTGGGAACATTAAAGGCTGATTATGCACTTTTCCATATAAACAATAACACTGTAAATAAAATAACAGAAACAGGTGGCACAACATTAAAGACAATGCACATACGGACATACAACTGTACCTAGTAACAGTACTAGAATAAGGAAAATGTTTGTTTTGATTACTTGTACGGGAACGTCTGGAAGCGCACGTAAGTTCCTACTTAAGTGGGTAAAAGTGATTTATTTTGTTAGAACAAAGATCTTACTACGTGTGATGCCGGGATTATTTCTAGGAGTGTCTGATCTTTGAGGTAGTATTTGACTTTTTGCCTGGATGATATGTTTTCTCTTTTAGTTATGACATGCGATTGTTTTTCTTCTTCATGAGTAGGTTCACATAAAATTCATGTCTGTACTACCCGAAGTGTTTCGTAGAGGTGTACCAATATGATGGATTTAAAAGTACCCTTAACGAAGCTGAAAGGCACTTGTTCTCCCCGTCATTGCGATCATTTTTTGTTCTAGACTGTACCTGGGAACCTTCTAGTTACGGAGATATTTTTTATTCCCTTTTTTTATTACATGATTTTAATGTTATAAATTTACTTTAAATACCTCCAAAACCCTCGTACTATTCAATGCATCCATCATCAAAATGTTTTGAATGCGTCGCATTGAGTCCTGTAGGACTCGTAAAACGTGATTTTTCACCCCCAAAAATATGTCAATTTCTAGCAATATTTTTTGCATAGATTTACTTAGTTTGATGTATAAGTGGGTATATCCATATTTTGCCAGTTATGTTCAAGTCCCAAGTAACAGCAGGCGGGTCTCTTGCTGACAGCGGGCATAAATTCTGACTCATGGCTGCTAGGTGAAATTTCTAATAACGCTTTGTCTGACCTGGGGGGTTACTTCCCAAACTGGAATTACTCTTGCTTTAAGACGTCATGGTAGGCCACCTGGCCATAAATGCAGCATTAGCAATACTGCTTGTGAAGAAAAGACCAACGAGGCATAGAATAGTTTAGGTTTAAACAGCAAAAACAATGCTATTTAAATAGTAGTCTCTTACTTCGGTCTTTCTGTTATAGTCAAGAATCCAAATTATTATAAAAGAACCCATAACATTCATACGACAATAAAAGAAAAAACAACACTGAACATTGCAGATATTCCTATAAGAGAACGGGAACCATCTGGCGGCAATGGGAAAAGTACCCATAACGGAAACATATCACCTAAGCGTGAGTCGAACAAAGCAATAACAAACAAAGAAGATAATTAGGAACAAAACACAATGGAGATACAATCCCTCTGCATTAACACGTCTCCTTTGAAAAACGATAAACATATTGAGGAAACACTGCACGTAGCCAAAGAAACAACAATATTCTTGTTCGAAAAACTTGTACATACAACCGCAGTTACAACAGTATCAAACTTCTGCCAAGGTATATCAATGCTGATAAATAAAAGGCAATAAAAATCCCATCCGAGGCGCCCTCAGAAAAGTTTAAAAGTATCTAGCTTAAAGTGACTGTACACATTTGAACGCGGTCTCATACATAGTAAATTGCGCTGCGGTCGTGATATTGGCACCGGGTAAGTATTCCGTGACAGTAGCTCTTAACATTGCCTGATGCTGGTGTATAGATCGAGAGGATTCGAAAAGTTATCTGTTACAGCATCTCGTGTACTATACGGTATTGGTTTTCTAGTGGTAGTTTAGACTTGCTTTGTAATTAATACTCAAGCAATACTCGAGCTAGCAAGAGCTCACTAGATTTAAATACTGGGTGGAAGGGACACCGACGCACAAATGGTTACCAAATATTCAGTATGTCATTCTGAATATTTGGAACCACATAGAAACTTTTCAACGGTAACTTAAAAAAAAACAGCTGTTTTTCTATACATTTTGCCCTTCCTCACTGTATAAATCTTCCTCGGCTTCATCTGCGTGGAGGTCCGAAATTATCCCACGGAATTGTATAACTGTGTTAAAAAATATGCCATATCCTGTGTCCTAATTATATAAATATACCCAGACCAAAGTCTAGCTGTGTCTGCTTTAATTGAAATCCGTGTAGCAGTTTAGGGGTGAAAAAAATAACAATTATTTTCGCATTTTATAATATTAGTCTGCAAGGAAGGATTAGGATGATCTCTCATTTTCTGATCTTCTTAAAAATCCCTTAAGCAGTAAATATAAGAAAGAAGTAACAATACTAGTCAGCATAATATTTAAAAAATCTGCGCATCAGGAACTTTGCACCTATCTATTCTTACAAAGGCAAACATCCTCTCTACTACTGATGATATAGTATCACACAAGACAGAAGCCAGTCTATGAATGGCGTATGTCAAACATGCTGTAGCCAAACATGTCTCGTGGGACATAGCAGACGTTGTTAACGACGACGAACATGTCCTGCTAGGGAATACGTTAACTATCGAAATTGACTGGAGCTTGTACGTTATGATGGCTTTAAGTGTTGGCGGTATCGATCGACCGCCGTCAGTTTTCTGGTCCCCTGGTACATGGTTATGCAAACGTTGGGTAGCGTAATTTAAATTAAAACAGTGTTTGTGTTTCGGTTAGGATATTGTTAACTATTGGTCACTCAAACTCAAAGCATTTATTTCAAATAGACCCATGATAAGCACTTATACATAGTCAAAAACAAGCTACCTACAGTCCAGCTACAGGTATATTAACTGTGTTCCAAAATCGTAGATTTCATGGAAATCTCACTCTACGTACAAAAAGACTTGACACATACAAACATAAACTCACATATTTTGGCCAGGGTAGGATATATTGTGGTATCATAGTCGACCAGATCCTTTTTTGTTACCACTTTTTCACTGACATCAAAATTTTGTTTTAATGTGATACAATATCTCGTTCAGCCTTAGTAAAATAATTAAAAACGTTTACATTTTTTTCCATTTTGTAATGAAAAACGAGGATTTCGGCTATATTTAACTTTGTTTAAAGGCTTCTCGTTTTTGCGTTGCGTCAAATACCAGATCAAAGAGATATTTTGGGCTGCAAAATAAATGCGGATGGGCGAAATGAATGTTTCGGATACTTTAATTTCGTTAAACAATGTTTATCTACAATCAAAGGCAGAAACTTTGGACTCCACGTTTTAGGTAAAAGGATATTAAAATTGCTTTTAGATGAAAGAAAAAGGTCCTAAACGTGACAAAACATTACTCCTTAATTTTATTAAAGGTGCCATTTTAGTTTCACTCGAAAGGAAACTAAGTTAATTAATTGTTTGATTAATATAATTAAACGTTAGGGGAATATTTGCTTGTGTTTGGCAAATATTTGTGTAAATATATTTGTATTTAAATACTAGAGTTGCGTAGCGTAGTCGAGTCGCCACCTAGCGGGTCCAAAACTATATATCTAATGTAGCCTACATTTTAAGTTAAGCATCTAACAGTAGAGCGGTGAATACTGCGTTCAAATCCATGCAGTAGTTTTTGCGTGATGCGCGTACAAATAGGCAGACAGACGTCGACAGTCAACTCCTCTGTTGATTTTAAATGTTGACCCTACAGAATTCAATTTAACATTGGCCGAGCATTATTTAATTACTTACGTGTTAATTATAAAACATTAATGTGCGTTACGGAAATTTAGTTGCATGAAACTATCAAACAAATTATTAAAATGAATAGCAGGCAACAGTAAACACGGACGCACCTGAAAGCAAAGTTTCTAATTTTAGTTTAAATATTTAAAGTGTTAACCGCATTTAGTTATGTTCCGAGTTGGTTGTTTTGACTAAATAACTGCGTGGCTTTGCTAGCTGTTGTTGTAAATTTTTAATGGCCACTGACAGCTTTTAACAATGCGATTAAAATTAACGGTATTGTCGAAATGGGAATAGCCGTCGATAACAAATTCGTACTGATAAATGTTATGTCTTTTGTGATTTACAGTTAAAATACAAATTAATAGGGCACAGAATTTACGAATTTGTAGTTTTTTTTTATGAGATATGGCTTTTACGCCAGAGGTTAAAGATAGTCATACAACATACTAACCGGATAAAACTATTTATACTCTTCAACCTAGTTACACTGAGTAACAAGCAACCCTTGGCAAGAGTATTTGTTAAATTTTCGGACGTCTGATTGTCAAAAATCTATTAATGAAAGCCAGGACCAACTACTGCGTTCTTTCAGAGAGCCTTTTTTACGGAGAGATTTCTCGGTATGATCGTCATCCAATCACGGACTGATGTCGACAAGGTTTGCTTAACCTTGAAGGTAGCTTTCCTTGTAGCTGTTATAATCTAGCTGGGAGCCGTGGAGATCCTAGCCCGTTATTTTAAAGTCTAATGTCATTGCAGAACAGTATCTTGATATGAACCAAACAATATTAATTCCTGTTTCACCAGCAACATACTCACCATTATCCAGCAGATAAAGCTCAGTTTGTTCGTCAACTAAATCTGAGGCACCACGTGACAGACCATTAATCTTGTCCCTAACATCCGGATGTAATATATAGTTTATATACTCTTAATGACCGTTGAACTAATTTCTCAATTAATTCCCGACTGTTACTCTGAGCGGTTCACTGGATTTTGGTCCGTAAACATTGTTGGGAGTATTTTGGGTTGCGCCCTTTTCAAATGTTTTGATATCGAAAATGTTGGGTTGATGTGTTAAATGTAGTGAATGAAAAGTCAAAGTATTTATTTTGGTTAGAACATTATTGAATTTTGAATTCCAAAGCATTGGTTGTTGAAGAAATAATGACTACAAATAATACAGTACTACTTTATTTTACGACACGCTAAGATAGGATGATTGCTGAGTGTTAGCAGAAGGGGCACTGGAGCAGATGGGTAGCCTACAGAAGATTGTGAAGAGACTAGAACAAACCGGGGAAACATGTCTCAAAAAAAAAAGAAGGTCTAATATGAACTCAGCAGTGGGTAGATCAAAGCTGCATACCATGATGATATTGTTGATGATTCTTCTTAGCGTGTCGATGGCAATAAATTGTGTACGCCCAAAACTGAGCTACTAGTTTGGCACTTTCGGTAGGTAATGTTGACGATGAAAAGTAAGCATATTAAATGTGCTTTTAAAAGGCCGTCCGTACCAATAAATACAGACGATCCTATTTATTACAGAAGTCAATAGATGACCAATTTCATCGTCCATTATCAATACAAAACACTTATCTTGATTAAACTTAAACCCTACAGGTACAGGCCCGATCGATCGAATCCATTTCCTGCTTTCCCTTTCGTAGTTAAATTGAGCGTGATAAATGCCCCAATGTCCTGTTTAATGACTAAAGTTAATTTCGGTTGAGTTCGCCATTATCTCATTGATGTCTCGAATGTGTGCCCGATTTCATTGGCTTTTGAGCCATGATTTTATTTTTGTTGATGTGTTTTGTTTCGAATCGAGTTTTGGTAATAAGATTTATTTGGTCGTTTGGTTGTTCATCATGGTTGATTTAATGAGAGTTGTGGTATTGTTAACTAAAAAACATACATTTTGAAACAAGTGTGCAAATTTTTATATTGAACTGGCAACCACCTGGCTGCAATACAGCATGAATCGAGAGCAAGGGCTACTATGGAACCGAGAGTGAATCAATTGACGCCGACGGTTTTCAACAGCAAAGTTTTTGTTCAAAATGCTCAAGCGCGCAGCATCGATGGTTACTGAAGTCATGGCCAGCCCTAACAGGGTTCTGGAAATGATTGCTGGCAGAGCGAACTGTCCTTATGTGGTTCACTGCTGTCAGTTACATGTGTCACCGTATCGTGTTGTTTACTAAAATTTAGTTTTTAAGGACGATGTTACTAACCCTATAAGAGCCTCCCCTCGAAATAAAGTTTTTGAATTTGAATTCGAAATTTGAAAATACCAATAACAAACCACAATGGCTTTTACTCACTAATCAATTTCCTAGACACATACACACACAAAGGATGAGCTTACTAAGAAGAACAATAACATTGATTTCCAATATCACAATGTGATGATGAATTTAGTGATAGTAATGAATTTATCACGTGCCCAAATAAAATATTCAGCATCATAAGTACCCAATTTCCGCAGAATCTTTAATAATAAAATATCACCTCCTGTTTTTATGATGTGCTAGTAATTCATCTTTTGCTTTAATTCATTTTCTAACATCAGGCGCCGTCCGTTTTTAGGGGTATAAAATTCTTATTGTTGGTTATCTCTGTGTGCTTTATATTGAGTTGTAAATTTTACGCCAATTCTCACATTCTACTTTACATGATTTGAAAAATGCACGCAATTTATTATGACAATTTATTTTATGTTTGCTTCTTGCATACTATTTGGGTCTCCAATTAATGTTTTTTTTGTGAAAATTTGGATAGAGTTTTTGTTTGTATTTTGATTCGCGTCTTTATTGGTGTAAAAGCGTAAAAATGTGGAATTTTGTTTAGCTTACTTTAAAAACTAAAAAATGATAATAAAAAAAATGTGATCATAAAATTTTATAAATGCTTTCAAACTATTTGCATGTTTGATTTGGCTTCAAATAACCGTTAACGATTGCCAACATTAATAACGCTATTTTTAAGAGGCATATGCCTCTTTAAAAGCCGCAACGATTAACAACTTCACAAATTTTAAACCTAGCAACAACAAGACACAAACAACCTCATAGGAGAGCTAACCCCTAATAAATTGCAACCGAACAATTCCCTAGACTGCCAACTGAAGATCGATGTACCTATTAACATATTTCCAACTTCTAAACACGAAGTACCTACATACCTACAGAAACTTCCAGAACATGTATCTTCTGCTATTGCAAGTGGGGTAACAGCTGCATTTCACTAAGTAATGGCTCTCCACATGACACCGGTGATGCCACCCGGCAAAGTACCACACTGTATTTTTCATGTAGCTTGAAATTGCTTTTGAAGACAGGTAATATTTTACTGCGAATGACTCAGACGAATGATCACTTACATTTTTGACTTGGAAATAGAAGTGGGTACTTTTGCTACGAGACTTATAGCTGTTTTTAGGGTTCCGTGACCGAAGGGTAAACAACGGGACCCTATTACTAAGCCACCGCTGTCCGTCCGTCAGTCAGCGGGCTGTATCTCATGATCCGTAATAGGTAGACAGTTGAAATTTTCACAGAATGTTTATTTCTGTTGCCACTATAACAATAAATAATAAAAATAAATTAATAATTAAAGGGACCCCCGTTTACGATGGTATGGAACCCTTCATGTGCGAGTCCAACTCGCACTTTGCCCGTTTTTTTACTAACACTAAGCCATAGCTAAATAAAAGCCCTTTTTGGATTTCCAACCAAAAGTTGAACAAAAACGTTGTAGGAAGTTGACATTCCGACAATGCAAGAATATTAAAGCACTCTATCAGGTTTCGCTTAGTTGTTGTGTCAGTTAAAACGGGCATTAGAGAATGTTCGTCGTCGTTTCATTTTATTTTCTTCTGTTATTCTAAGTCTCTTCATCCACTGTTCCATCTATTGGATCCATTTCAAAAATAAAACTGCATTCTTATTTCGCAATCGAATTTCCTTACGAATCTTCTCCGCTCAATTTTGCGAGCCCATCCGAAGAGTGTTCTCAAAAGATTACCATACGAGATACCATTGCCCACATTCACTCGGTGCTCTTTTACGAAATTGTGTCATGTCATATTCACCACTTTCTACACTTGGGCCTGAACTGAGGAAAGCTAAAATGTCTCAAGTCCCGTGTCGAGTTTGTAAGTGTCCCTCGACGAAGGCGATCCACGTAAGAGCTAGTATTCTTTTGAACGCCCTAGTACAGAAAATACACTGTTATAACAAGAATACTACTGTAGTTAAAAACAAAAATAACAAACGTACTTGCATTACAAAAGAAACCAAGCCAACAAATGATCACGAAGAAAAAATAATTTCCAATCTGACAATTTACTAAAACAAATAAAGACGAAATAAACGAACCAAATTGTTTGAGACAAAAGCAAAGATTCCCCGAAGAGAACCTGAAACTATAATTAAATTAAAGTGAACTTTAAAGGAAGCTTCCAGTAAACAGGGAAGGCGTGATATTTTGAGGTTTACTCCAAAAATATTTGAACATAAAAGTTCCTTATTCAGATTCAATAGGAGTAGTATCTTAAGTGCTTTCAATGGTAAATTCAATAGCTATTCACGTCGCTACTGAAATAGGTGTAGAGTTCCTGCATTTTGCATAACGTTGGCTCTGAATATTTGGAAGCAAGGCCTTCGCTTATGCTCCGTTGTCGTTTAATACTATTAGATGTAGTCCTTTAGAACTTTCTAGAATGTGTTCTTTAAGATGCAAAGTAGTTTAGAAAATATGGGTCAAAATCGTACGTCCTCTGGTTAGAAGAAATCCAGCCATAGTAGTTTTTTTGTGTTTCAAGAATCTCCATGAGAGACCGTAATGGGAGCTAATGGTAACGCATTCCATAGTACAGGGAAAGCAAAACATATGTATGGAAAAGAGATTTGTAAATGTTATATCACGCTAACTCGTAAAAGTTGCAACTATGATCACAATATATTTTTGGAAGACAAACTAAAAGAAAAGATACACAAAACTAGTAAGCACGCACTGCCAAACTTAGCAACACCTACGAAATATCCCAACAATATTTCTTCTAATATCAATATCACATAATACGTACTACGGAGATACGGAAACGTACGCAGCACATGCCCCAGAGTTTCCTCCCAACAGCGTGTTTCGTCCCAGACTTCCCAATTTCTCTTCCACTCGTATATAATCTATATCTGTAAGCGGTACCAGATGGCATCCGATACAGTTTCGTATTAAATTCTATATATTACTGTTGTTATTATCGCAAACGGTACCTATTTACATAATCTTATCATTTTGGATAAATATATTGTTTTTATTTTATTTTTGTTAACAAATCTTAAGGGATTGGGTCGTGAACGAAAATTTATGATTTCCAGAATTGTAAATCTGAGGGAGTGGTAGCCTAATAGGCTATTTACACAACAACATCATCTAAAATAAAAATAAATATTTAGTCCGTCAGTTAGATCACCAAAAAATGTTGGACAAGTATTTTTTCTTTTGTCACATTATCAAAAAATGACGACGAGACAGCGCATCAAAGTTCAAGAGAGGGGGAGCTTGTGACGTCACTGGATAGTAAAAAGCAACAGAAAATGTGACGTCACGCGAGATTTCAATGAGCTGTATCATAGTAATTTTTTGTTTACTTAAGAAAAGAAAAAAAACGTGTTTAATATTTTTTGATAATCTAACTAAGGGACTAAATAGATTTTTTCAGGAAAATACCCCATTGTGGCCTTTACAACTCATTGGACGTAGGTTCGCACTTATTTAATCACCACTGTTCTCAAATCGGTGAAAGGATGAGAAAACTGTTATGTCATACCGATACTGATACTGTTAGCCTGCGTCATCCCACTGCTGGGCAAAGGCCTCTCCCCTTGACTTCCAGTTGTTTAGATCCAGGGCTAATGTGGGCCACTGGTCGTTGGTTTTGTCCAGCTCGTCCCGCAATTTCCTACGAGGTCTGCCGCGAAGCCTTCTGGCTGTGTCAGGGTGTCATACAACCAAAAATTTGAAGACATTTGTCATCTACCTACACTGGGTCTTCCAATGGACAGTCCGCGCCCACTCATAGAGAAGAGATCTGTATCCCAGCAGTAGAAACATTATAGGGAGAATATGCTAAATCTGAAGGTACTAACTTTGAACGATGTCGTGTCTAAATACGAGTTGCCTACGGCGAGGCGTCTAAGGTATATCTGAATGGGACGTAAATACAGATAGTACCTATGCACTGAACACAATATTGCCATAACCTTTAAATTTTACAACGTGGCTTCGGCTGTAACATTTTGTTACACTTTATTCCTAAATCTAAAATCCGTTCCTATAAAATGTAATATTTTAGTAGATTCTGTATTTTAGAACTTGAGGTTAAAACATTACATGTAGTTTTAAGTAAACGAATTTTCAGAATTGATCAAAGTTCCGTAGATTACCCCCTACATACTATATAATCTTAGCCTCTTTATAATATTAGTGTAGATACACTTCACAGTTTACACTGATCAAATAACCTCACGAACGCACCATCTGCCTCTCAAACAGAATAAAATGACCACTCAATCTTCGACAAATTCCCTACACTTTTCAAAGCTGCTCATCCATCTACTAAGAACACACTCCACATTATGTACAGTGCCATTACTCAGTTAACTGAAGGCAGTTTTTCACGCGAAAACTCGCACGAATTCCGATAAGGAAATGCATGTGAATTTGTGTGGCTAGGAAACGGGCGATTTGTTTCGGAGTTTTATGTCGGCGTTGTTGTTGCACGTGCTTGCAATTTTTGTTGCAGCAGGGATTGTTTTTAATGGATTACTAGATATATTTTGCAAGTTGCTTGTTGTGTTGTTTGTGTAAGTTATTGCATCACTACTGCTGTAAAAACGGTGCAGGAATACATCGTGAGGAAAACACAATTAAAAAACATATGACGTCTACATGCACTGTGCCCAAGTAGTGGACTGTAGCTCACTTCTCTCACAGACAAGAGGCCTGTATTAAAATGCATGCTTTAGAAATCGATGAAGCAGTAAGTCAAAGTTAGGTACATATATGACTTAGTTCAGGCCCGTTTAGGTAAATAAATTACTGTCTCAGTGGTTTTCTACAAACCTAATGAGAAAAATATGGCTCTAGCTTTTAACAGTAATATTCTATGGAGTTTCCTCTGTGTCTCGAAAAGCACGTTAAGCTATTGGTCCCGACTGTCATTTGTCGATCTTTGATAGCTAGTCATTGGCCCGAAAGTGTGACAACCAGTCTTACCAAGGGATATCGTAATACCCAGCACTAATAGGCTTGTGGAATACTGATATTCAGTTGCATCCAGTTAAACTGGAAACCCCAACATTGTTAGAGATGGCTAGGAAGATGATGGTGGTGGGAATCTATTCTAAGAATTAATAGGTACTTATTTAAATGGCTGATCCAGTGTTTCAAAAGCACACTTCTAAAAGCATGATAAAATAAAACACATAATTCCCAACTTACCACCTCAGAAACAATTTTAATTCAACCCAGTATAACACAACAAAAAATTAACATAGCTCCTTAAATATTTATACAAGAATCCAGGACACAAATTAGCGGTTTTCCTAGCCACAGCGCAGAGAATACATTGCTATTCGCAGTCACGTGCGCTAAAGAAAGGTTTTCGTTAGCTGGCGAAATGCGGATGGAATAGAATCGGTCCATTATATTATGTATTTTAGCTTAGAATTGTCGTCGAGGATAATGCTGTGGTTTTACAAAGAAATGGTGGTTGTGTTATGGTGTTATTTACGTTTTATAAATGATAGAAAAAATCCAAGGCTGACTGTTAAAAAATCGGATGAGAATCAGAATTCGTTTTGTGTCTTAAAGTTGGGTTTGGAATTAAAATAAAGTAAAACAAACTGGCAAACCACGATGTAAACAAACATTTTTTTTTTCATTAGCCTTGTATGTCCCACTACTGTGCAAAGGCATTTTGTCGCAATTTTTTTTTTTAATTGTTTTGTCTTTGAGACTGTCAAATCGATAGAAAAGAATCATTAAAATCGGACTTCTCTCTTTTGTTTGGTTTTGGCGTTGCACTTTTCGTGTTTATTGCCACTGACAGTAAAAAAAAAGTAAGTAGTTTAAAAAGTTATACGTGGTCATACATTAATAAAAATAATTATACTCGTCGAACTAAGGACCACCTCCTTTATTTTATTTATAGATTTTTTTGCAAACAAAATACACTGAAATGTTATGTTATAGTTGTGATTTCAAGGCCTTCGTTATTCTATACCCAAACTAATTTGCCAAAACCAATGTTTTTTATTATATAATCACTTCCAATTATTTCCCTCTAATAGACAAGACACAAAAATAATCTCCAAACAGATTTTGTCCTTTGCAAATAAATATTTTTCCTTTTAGTTAAAGATCAAAGGAGGTCGAAGTACTTTTCCGCTGTAAGATACTTATTTTCTTTGATTGAGCATTTTTTTTTTGTTTCGGAGATCAATTTTCAATAGTTTTCAAAGGTAGAGTGCAGAAGTTATAATGGGTACATCCCGTTTGGCAACTTTTCCGTTTCGCCAACTAAACAAAAGATGTGCAAAACAAGTGAAAAACGTCCCTTTTCGTAACTATTTTAATCTTCATACATTTAGAAAAATATAAAGAAAAACGTTAAGTTTAAGCTTATGCCCGAGGCTTCGCCCGCGTGGTGTTCGGTACTGTCCCACGGTATAATAGTGCCGGGATAAAAAGTATCCTATATGTTAATTCAGGTAATAAACAATTTGCGTGCTAAATTTCATCCAAATCGTTTCAGTAGTTTTTGCGTGAAAGAGTAACAAACATCCATCCATCCATCCTTCACAAACTTTCGCATTTATAAAATCAGTGGGATAGGGTGTAAACGGACCCTTCACTCACGAAGCCGTCAACCAAGCATTCTGTACATCAAACAACGTAACTGTATACAAAAATTATTTATTTGAAACGACTTTGTTTTTGGGTGAAAAAGCATGATAAACGATAGGACTTAATGTAACGCACTCAAAACATTGTGCTGATGCATTCTATAGTACACAGGGATCATAGAAGTATTTAAAGTAAAGTTATAACATTAAAAACTTGTATTTTTTTACTTCTGAAAAACTTGAAACTTTGAGCTCCAATATCTAATCACAAAAAAAACAATATTTTTATGTTTTTCACCATTTACTTTGCCGTGAGCCAAAAACAAAATAATGAAAGAACTTTTCTGAAAGAAAAAAAATCTTTCTTTTAGCTACCAGATTATTGGATTATCCTATTCTTGAGGAGGAGAGGGGGGAGGGAAGAGTGGCTGAGGCTTCGTAATGGGTTTCAAGTCCTCCTGACGATGTTATGTGACGTAATCATATCTGTGTATCTGTCTGTTGTCATGTAAGAAGGCGCGTGGTAAAAGTAAAAGTAATTGTTTGAATTTTTGTTTGGTTGGATATCAGTAATAGAAAGATTTTTGTTTGTTTGGATAAAAAAACTATTGTGAAGGTAGGATATAAAAACAAACTAATAAAATATAATCAATTTTGGTTTTAAAAGATATACCTATGTCGGATCCGGTCATTAGTACGGATATAAAATGAATCGGCAAACGCGTCAGAGGACACTGGTCACATGACGCGACCTACTTAACAGTCTACCCACACCACAGTGTTTCTATAAAGCCCTGATGTTCAGCTCGAGGCGAGGGTGACATTCACTGTCTGATCGCGGCGGAGTTGAGACGTCTTGGAACTGTACCCGATTCATTGTGCCCCGTGTTAAGTTGTAATCTTAAGTAATTCGTTGGTTTTGCTAGAAACAGTGTATTGTTTTCGTAGCACAAAACCCATCGTCTGCCCACGTGATGTTCGAGCCTGACGGAGTAAATCCTGACATATCCGACACCTATATTAACTTACACTGTCACTAACCGGATATCTTCTGTGATTTTTAATTATTGTGAGCTCCCGATATTTCGACGTTGTTGCAAGCACCATGATCGCGGAATGACTAACTAGACTGGACTGACTGGGCGTGTAAATTTAGTTATAAACCGCGAAAGCTTAAAACAGTGTTTATATCTATATTAGATATATTTAATAGTAAAATCGCGAGTAGTGAAAGTTCCTAAGTAAAGATTTCTGTTATCATTTACTTTTTGCAAGAATTTACCCGCTAAGATACTCCTTTTGTAGATGGCCCTACAGAACATCAAGTTTGACACCCACAGTATCGGTCACTTCATAATCTGCACCCAATTGTTTTATGAAAAATAAATCCATCTTTATTTCTTTTTTTAGCCTAGTGGTGTGACCTTCGAACGCCGAGTCATGAGGTTTTGAGGTTCCAAGGCACGCATCTCTGATTTTTCGGATCCATGTGAGTATTGTATAATTATCACTTGCTTCGGTGAAGGAAAACATCGTGAGGAGACCAGCATGCCTGAGAGATATTTCTTGACGGCAATACCTACGATACCACTGGACCAGTAGTGCAGAAGGGAAAAAAAAATACCCACGACACTACCAGTAGTGCGGCTTAGTAGTGTGGAGAGGAAGGCGGGGTCAAATCAGAGGTCCATGGGCGGCATAAAAACTTTGACTCCAGGTTAGTCGCTAACCACATGATAAAGAAGAAAAATAAATCCATAAGCTACTAATATTACAGATAAACACAAGAATCAAAATCAAAATAAAATCCACCCACGAACGATCGACACTGCCAGTATTTTTCACTCATTGCACCGCGGTAAGTTCCCTGAATAGTAATGCATGCACTTCTTCTCCAGCAGATCTCTTATTCAGGCGCTACTCGAACCTAGTTTATGATGCACCCATTCTATAAAAGAAGTTAAGAGGAAATAATGGACTTTTGTTTGCGATATTTTAGAGTAAAGTGGTTTAAATGGTGTATTTTATTACACATAACATCAGGCCTGTAATCAATGAAGGCTTTAACAGAGGTGTACTTTATAATACACCCTGTTTAAGTCCCATGTAATAGGGGGCGAGTCTATTGCCATCAACCGGGCACCAATCTAGACTCCGTGGCTGCTACTGAGTAGTTCCTGATGGAAAAACCCAATAACACTTTGCCCGACCCGGAAATCAAACCCAGGACCTCTTGCTCAGCAGTCGCGCTTTCGACCACTAGTCCGACGAGGCAGTCGTGTATATTATTGTTGTAGTAAAAGTAGGAAGCAACAAATCAGATGACTAATAAAACTGTATTTTTTGTCACTTCTGGCTTAAAGCCTGGAAAAGGCTGGGGTAAAATTGGAGGCTGGTACTGATTGTAAGAAAATACTCAAAAGTTTTGGATTATTTTGAACAAAAAACTACCTATTATACAGGGTGGAAGAGATAATCACGCCCAAACTATGCCATTTCAAGCTCACTGGGCAATTATTTAATTGGAGAACATACATACGTAAATAATTTCACACCTATTTCCCATGGACCCCCATGTGAAAAAAGAGTGAGTTTGTAAGGCAGAAACCTGGGAAATACATGGTGTAAACAGACTCTTCACACAGCCGTCACCCAAGCATTCTGTACATCAAACTAAGTTAACTTTACGCAAAAAATTTTGCTAGGAATCGACTTTTTTTTTTGGGTGAAAAATCACGTTTTACGGTAGGACTCGATGGAAAGCACTCAAAGCATTGTGATGATGGATGGTTTGAATAGTACGTGGAGGTGTGTAAAGTTTAATTTTACATTAAAAACATGTATTTGAAAAAAAAATCTTGTGAAAAAGTTACAACTTTGACCCCCAATATCTCCGTAACTAGAAGGTTCCCAGGTATGGACTAGAACAAAAAAAATATCGCAAAGACGGGTACGGTTAAGGGTCTATTTACACCCTTTATAGGGAGCCATATTGTATTTTGTTGCTGCAGAACAAGTAGAAGCAACAAGCCGTGTTTAGACCACAGACGCGAGTGACTGTTAACAATAACAGCAACTTCATGCGTAATGTAAGAAAAACTAGGGAAATGGAATGGAAAACCTCATCTGTCTAGTTGAACTTACTGTAAATTTTAGTCCCAGTTTAATTATTACTTAAGTGATCAGACTGCAGGGTAGTTTTTCGGCTGATACAGATTGACATTCAGAATATCCTGATAACTTTTCGTCTGAACTGACTGAATAATATATAACACAATAATATAAAAAAAGGTAAATAAACCAATAAATATCCCAGGTAAATATCCCGTTTCCTGTCTAAGTAATAATGTTAGTGACCATGATAGTTTAAAATCTTATAACACAATAATATATGTACATATTCAAAATTATGTTATGTTCTGTATGGTGTCCGGACGTAAAGAATAGCACCATCCCATATCTTCCCGTGGGTGTCGTAAGAGGCGACTAAGGGACTTACCAGAGAATGGGCAGCAGCGTTCTCTGATTCTACAACAACCATACTGCGATCGCCAACCCGCCTGCCAAGCGTGGCGATTATGGCAAAACCCCCCCTTCTTGGGGGAGGCCTATGTCCAGCAGTGGACTTTTCGGCTGAAATGATGATTCAAAATTATATACCCAATTAAATTTATAATTTTTAATCATTTATAATAATATTATTGAATTGCTGCTTAGCCCTCTTCCTCTCTCCTAATGTTGCTGTGCCCGACAGGGTCCATATTGAACTTTTACCTTGTTACACTATCTACGTAATACATTTGGAATGCAATAAAAACTTGAGTATTGTGCATTAACTAATATCTTCATAATTAGTCAACAAAAATACCTTCGTAATGACGAATGTAATTAAATGCAAAACTTTTCATCTTTTAACGATTTGAAAACAAATATTATAAGCGCAGTAACATGCGTCCGGTCAGTTTTACAGTCAGAACGTAAATTCAGCACATTCGGGTGTAATTACACAAATGTCCCGCTTTCAGCATCCACGGGAAAATGTGGGGTTAGTGTACGACTATTATGAGGCCATGAAAATAGCGAAGGATGTAGCGGATAGCGGTAAAGTAAGAAGAAGAAAAAAAAAATGCGCTTAATACGCACTACGTGAAGAAAATAACTCTTATCAACAGATGAGGCAGCGTTTTTGGAATTATAGAATGAAAGTGAAAAATACGTTAACCATTTGGTTAATGATGATGAGGGTTAAATTAATAACGAGCGTACATATTTCTATCATACTGTATACGGACTATATAACGTATTGTAATAATCTCTAAATTAATATAATTGATCAGAATAAGAAATGGTAATAATTCTTACAGAAAAGTAAGAAGGCACCAGATAAACGATAAGAGAGCACCAGTTACAAGTTATCTTTATTATTTCTCGTAATAAAACGCTTATCTCGTAGCCCCCACCGGCCAGCAGTACTAAAATATAATTGGTGCAGTGCTTAAAACTAAATCGTCCTCGCCTTTGTTAAGAAAATCTCATAAGTTACATCTGATGTTTTTATTTCTGTTGGCTTTGTAACGAGCACCACTTATTTACATATTTATGGTGTTTACTTTTTGCTGCCATGTATTGTAATGTTCGTGTGTATTGTGGAGATAATGGAAGTTACTTTACATACAGTTTTATTTCACCATGTTTTTTGCAAATCTGCTGCTGTAAGAAAGAAAAATGGAAAGAATAATAAACCTTATTAAATAGGATAGAGAAGAATGATAGATGAGAGGGGAGGCCTTTATCCAACAGTGGATGATGCCAGGCTGAAACGATTGATGATGAAACAAAACTGGTGTATCTGGTCATCACCTTTCTGCCCTTGTACTTGGTACTTGGGTAGGCGCAACCCGTTTTTTTCCTTCATTCTCCCCTGTCAACCGTTAGCCAATCACCTTTTCCTTCATATCATTCCTCAAACAATCCATCCATCGATTCCTAAGGCTCATGTTTCCCCATTCCCTGTCCTTATAGCTGCTAAAATTGAGCTTCAAGAACTTGAACATCCATACAAGAAGTCTTTCGCGAAAAAAGGAAGGTTGAGTCCCAAAAATAATTATTAAAATTAAATATTCTGGGAATAAAGTTAGGTACGTAGTCAATAATCAAACGGCTCAAATAACATCCATCCAAAAGTAAATAATAAAGGTATGTAAAACTACTACCCAGTACTAACTGGGTTTTTGAGATCAGACAGGCAGTCGCTCCATGTAAAATACTGGCATTCAGCTGCATCCGATTAGACTGAAAGTCGACCCTAACTAGCTGAGAAAAGGCTAGGAAGATGAGCTATGTAAAATTACAAGAGATAGACGTAGCTATCTTTTTTCAAGTAACTTATGCATGGCTGAAATAAAATAACTGCCTGCTTTTGCATTAAAAAAAAAAAAAAAAAAAAAAAAGACTGCGCCCCGAAGACGACAAGAAAAGGGGAGAAAACGTGATGAATTTTAAAATTGGAATATCACAGCTTCGTTTTTATCGATATTCAAATTGACGAATCAGAGGCGATCTGTTCTTAGTAGACACAAAAAGGACATTTACTCGGTATGATTGAAATTAGATGTAAAGTTAGTCGTTTTTTCATTCCTAATGAGATGAACAAGTTATATTATATGTTCTGCTATAATATATAATCATTGTCATCTCGGTCGTTCTCATCATTTTTATTTTAGTACCTACTACGTTGGTAATAAATTAGAAAGAACGTTTACGATATTCTTTGTTACTTCCACTGTAGTAAAAGCAATACGGCTATCAATATATCTTGCTATAACTTCAGAGAAACAGCCCAAGGCATTTTTATTTAATAATTTATAAACACAATTTCTAAGGAGCAGCAGAAATAGCGAGCATTTTATTTGCGAAGATCTCAAACGAATTCTTTTACGTAATCATAAAATTCCGTTACATTTTTCAAACATTCAAACTAGATTCTAGAACGTTAGATGTACAAAAAATAACAGACCAATCAGACCACGATACCTTTGAAAGGAAGGTCCAATCAGGTTCGTTTGAAAAAGGAATGCGATCTCCACGTAACTTGCAGTGGAGGGTGTTATTTGTTTATAAACCAATTCTGTTTTATGTTGTTGTTTTTTGTAGTGTGAAAGAAGTACTTTTTAATTGTTAAGGCACTAAGATCTGAAACAAAACTGTAAAATGATACCTTCATTATCTCACTTTCTTATCTCACCTGAAAGACTTTTTAGTTTGTTACTCTAGCTGGCCCACAATCTTCTTCGGAAAAGAAATTGACAAAATCATTATAGGTCCTTAAGGCGTCCACTCCTTGCGTTTCCACTCCTATCGGCCCTATCAATACCTTTTTACTTTTTTTAATTCTTTAAGGCAGGCAAATAGATTATAATTTATTGTGACATAAAATTTCAGTAAATGTTCGACCAAACCGATGCGGACAAATTGCAGACTGGCCGTAGATACCGAAATTTGAAAGGTATTTCAAATTTCCCCAAATGATTTTAAACCATAAATTGTTGATGGTACCGTTCAAAATCGAATGAGAAAACTTGACAGTTTGTAGTAACTTGATGCGCTGGCGACTGTACTTTTACACGACCCTAGATATGTACTTCAAGTAAAAGAGGTTTGTTTTTATTTGATTCCGAACTTTACTCAATTGAAACTTGAGCAAAAGTCTACTGAGAATCTAAACAACAATATTTTTTTATTGTACTTCCAAAGATTACGATGATTGGAATAAATTGCCTCTCAACGGTTATTTCTTTGTTTTTGAGACGCAAATATGATTGAGTAGTATTTTACTAACCATTTTCTTGAAGAACAATAAAGCTTTGATACATTTACTTTTGAGACTTTTTTTTTTTTAATCTTTGCCTCATACTATTTAATTCTGCTGTATCGTGGGTGCGTTTACAATAATTTAAAGTCACATTCACTAGCAGCCAGACTCGGATCAAACTTTTAGGCTAAACAAATATTTTTGTTCCGTGCGGGAATCGAACCCGAACACGCAGCGCAGCAGCCAACCGCTCAACCACTATGCCAACCATGCCGTCCAATTTTGACTTCTACTAACCAACACGTTCTCACAGATAAAAGGCCCATGTCCCAGCAATGGGAAGATCAGAGACTTATTATGTTTACACATAACTAGAAGCCTAAATTATAATATAATCTTTTCCACGGAAGACGATAAACTAAACTGTTTTTAGTACCTTCCATTCAAACATTGATCTATTTATTATTAGGACAAGCCCGCCACACTATTCCCAAACACCTGCAACTCCTGAAAACCAGAATCAACAGTGGCGACCACCAGAAAAGCGCCGAGACAATGAAGATCAACGAAGCCCCGGAAAAACAATTTAACTGTCTTGGATCCCGTTACGGAATTAATCAGAAAAGAATAGCGGAAGAGTATCAAAAGCATAATTTCCACCTCAAACATTGATCTATTAAGGGTAACACTGTCTTCGACAGAATCCACTGCTTCGTACTTTAAACAGATACTACAACCGACTAAACGCGCGTTCTATAACATGACATCACGCCTGTAATCCCCGAAGGGTTAGGCAGAGGTGTAACTAATAGTACACCCACATTTCGCCAGTTTTGTTTAAGTCCATTTAATAGGGGACGAGCCTATTGCCATCAACCGGACACAAATCCAGACTCCGTGGCTGCTAATGAGAAATACCTGATGGAAAAACCCAATAACACTTTGCCCAATCTGGGAATCGAATCCAGGACCTCTTGCTCAGCAAGCAGTCGCGCGTTCTATAGACAAACATAAACACTCTAAGTACCTTACAACATACACATCCAGTCAAAATTACAGACCCAACTTACCAAAACTGCAACAATACACGTACGTGCAAAGTTCCACACTTTACATTTATTTATCAATAAATGCATATCGATGCCACGTTCAATTCAAATTGCTGTGGCTTAGTTAAATGAGTTCTGGCCATGTGTCAACAGCTAAGTTTAATAGAATCCGGCTGATAGAATCGAAATGTGTTGATTTGTGATTGGATAGTTTTAGTTTTAATGAAAATTTCATTTGATTTGATTAATCAACTCGCACACGATATCTCTGTAGGTACAAACTAATTCTAGCCTGGAAGGGGCCTGGTGAAACACAGGTTTTTTCCAAAACCCTACATCAGGCACCAGTCTTTCACAAAGGTTGAATACAGCTAAAACATTTTTGTACACATTAACTTTAAGTCAGCTTTGTGAAGAGAGAAAAAATCATAAATAAATAAAAAAAACAACTGAACATTGGTTCTAAAAATAAATGTTTACTGTGTAAACCTACCGAGCAAAAAATAGACAAACTGTTGGTATTTTTATACGCTGACCGTAACATATAAAATTCTCTCCCAAAAGGCAAAAAAAAACTTCAAAAAGTTTAGCTTGTGACTGACGCCTGCCTGAACTAAAAAATCCCAGTGTAAAAGGGTAACAAAAAACTAGAAAAAACTATCAAGTTGGAATTTCCTAACCACAAAAATTTAATACCTGTTTATTAAAATGAAAAGCGAAAATAAACAAAATTTCGTTAACTAGTTCTCCCTCAAACGTTATAACTTTCAGTGAACAAAAGTTACGGAACTAAATGAAAATCTGTCGCCAAACATTTTCCGATACATGCAAAAAGAGCTAGAATTATGAAATCGTGTGGTTGCAGTATTCGCTTCTGTTTTGTATTTAAATATTTTGGTTAGCCTTAACAATAAGAGTTCATCTTTAAAGTTAATAATATGTTTAAAAAAAAAAAACTCATCTAACTATTTTGAATATTGTACAAGTATCAAAACGGTTACAGGGCGTCAAAAAATTCGTCCACATCGCTGTCAACAGGAAAAGTGCCCAGAAGGCTGACAGCATTGCCACGTTGGATGGCAATGCTGATTCTTTGGAAAATATTTCTATCTTATTAATAAAATTAAGTGTGGGTCGTTTTTGTGGCTTAATGTGTATGGTTTGTGTTGTAGCACTATATAATTATGGATAGTAAAATTGATGATAATATTTATGGTACCTATATGGTAATCGTAGAACATTTTTTATTTGTGATAATTTTAGGCTTTGAAAATTAATCGATTTTCAGATTATTAATAGAGAAAACCAAATCAGACATAGCGCTACTGAAAATTATTTAAATAAAATATTATTTACTATTATACCACATACTGTTACTTTTTATCAGTATCAGGAAAGATGTTATACCCAAGTATTTTCTAGAATTTTCCTTTGAAATAATAAACAAAATGCAGTAGGATTGAAACGAAACACGATAGTGTAGCTAAGCCTGTTTTAAATGAAAGGATTTCACGTACATGTCCGCATAAGCCCGCTATCTCATTCCGAAATGATTTAGCGGGAAACGTGAACGAATTATAATTTAAATTAAATTGTTAAAGGATTGCGGGTAATTGAAGGTTTTTAGGTTCAGTTGGTTGGACTAAGTTAACTTCTGTGTTTAAAATGTGATTTTACTTAGTATTTTGTAGGTTGTGTTATCGCGAATTAGTTCCAAGTTATAGTCTAACATTTAGTTTATTTCCTTGACAATCACGCTGTTAGTCTGGCTGTCCATTTCACAGAACAGTTTGTTTTGTTTTGCGTATTGGTTTATGAGTGTGTGCCTGTCTGTGGCACCGTAGCTCTTAAACGGGTGAACCGATATGAATGCGGTGTTTTTTTTTTTGAAACCAGGTTTTTCTAGCGGTGGTTCTTAGGTATATTTTTATAATAAGAGGTTTTGATTGTTTCACTACAGAGTAGTTAAGGCATTATGTTTGAGTTTTCCTTTGAGAAAACAGTTTGATTGATTAGTATTTGGTTTTCAAAGTCAGTTTTCATGCTTATCTAACGATAAATCACTACGTATTTCCTAGTCTATAATATCTAGGCCATCGTCACTAAAAATAAATGTTAAACATTCTCGATCTTTTCCATTTCTGCACACGGTACCTACATTTTTCGTCATTTTGGTCGCTTAGCAAGAACACAATCAGTATATGTATGTTTTATGTTATTAGATGGACCGATGACCTGGTGAAGGTTGCGTGGATCCGCTGGATGCGAGTCGCATGGGACCGGTCAATGTGGCGACTCTTGGGGGAGGGCTATGTCCAGCAGTGGACGTCTTGGGCCGAAAAGATGATGATGATGATGATAATTATGTTATTTGTTAATAATAAATGTATTTAACAGCAGTCATTGTGCCGATAGTCATGTCGGGCAATGGCTTAATAGACAATAGCCGCTGGATCAAGGGCTTGATTCAGAAAGCAGTACTTCTGGACACGGTGCGTATCGTTAAGAAGTTCCTCTCTCAAGAGCCCTGACCACCGATAGCTCGGACCCTGTTCCCGATGCTGGTGGGCTACTATTTTTAGGTTTTTTTAAGTTTTTTTTTTAAGACATCATTTAAAAAATGCAAAATGTGTTTATAAAATGAATAAAGGGAATAATAATGTACTTACAACGTCGATGAGCTGACTGAGCCTAAGTCCCATCTTGACCGTGAGCCGATCAGAGTTGTTCCCGACAGGCCGGATCAGACGGTTATAGTTGGAAAGCAGATCGTCATATAGCCGCTTCGCTTCAGGGTTTGCGTCGCTCAGGCGGCCCCACACGCACAGAACTCCGACCACCAACGCCAACACCATCTTAGGCTAACACCACCCCTGGAACAAGGAGAACAGACACGGTAAGACACAGGAACTGAGAAAAGGAAATATTTAATAGGCGTGTGGCCTTTAAAGGCACTTGGGCAGTTCCCAATGCATGAAACTCGTAGGTATGTTGAATAACATAACATAATATCTCGCCTGTAATGCGCAAAGAAGTTTACCTATAATAACATCCAGTTTTTAGCAGTTATGTTTGAGTCCCATATAAAAAGGGGCTAGCTTATACTCATAGTGTCTTCATTTTTGTAATTATACAGGGTGTAACAAGAACCTTAACGCAGCCGTTAACCAAGCATTATATACATAAAATTAAGCAACTTTACGAAAAAAATATTGCTGGGAAACGACTTTTTTTTCAACTTATACTGTCACTTACGGGGTATCTTCTGTGATTGATTTTCCATCTACCCGCATTCTCCAGTTAACCCGCGATCATGGCGCTTGCAACAGCGTCAAAATATCGGGAGCTCAAAATAATGAACAATCACGGAAGATATCCCGTAAGTGACAGCATAAGTTTAGTTATAAACCAAGAAAGTTTAAAACAGTGATTTTCTTTTGGGGTCATCACGTTTTACGGTAGGTTGCAATGTAAAGCACTCAAAACATTATGCTGATGGACGGATTGAATAGTACGGGGGTCGTGGAGATGTTTAAAGTAAAAATCTTACATTAAAAACATGTATTTAAAAAAATAAAACTTGTGAAAGAGTTGTACCTTTGACCCCCAATATCTCCGTAACTAGAAAGTTCCCAAGTATGGTCTAGGACAAAAAAATGATCGCAATGACGGGGAAAACAAGTGTCTTTAAGCTTCGTTAAGGGTCTTGTTGGGTAACAAGACCCTTTATAAGTCAAGAGAATACCCTAAAACCATGCAATGCTCGTTTTTTGAATGCCCTTTATTTCTAAAGATTTCATTAAATGCCCAGTCCTTTAGTCCAGATCGCTTGAAGCTGTTCCAAACAGCAGTGCATTGACCTAGTATGCTTAACTGCAAAAATGAAACAAACAAGACTATTAGAACTTCATACTTTTATTCGCCATCTGAATTTGGAACTACCAAAAATCGTCTCGATGCAGAAAGAACAATAGTTAAGATCATAAATTTACTCTTATGAAAAACGCATCGCGAAAAACATTAATAAGAATAACAACAAATACTTCGAAATACGACTCGCTCGGAGACTACCTCGTTGGTCTAGTGGTCACAAGCGAGACTGCTGAGCAGGAGGTCCTGGGTTGGATTTCCAGGTCGGGCAAAGTGCTACTGTGTGCTACATATTTTCTATCAGGAATTTCTTGGTAGCAGCCACGGAGTCCGGACTTGTGCCAAGTTGATCACAATAGGCTCGCCCCTAATTACATGGGACTTAAACATAACTGGCGAAATGTGGGTGTACTATTAGGTACACCTCTGAAAACCAGCGTCAGGCACTGAAAACCAGCGTCAGGCACTAGTTACCCAGCATTTTGCTGAACTGTGTGTAACCTACATTTTTTGTTTAGTTTTTAATTTTTTTTTCATGTATTATTTTTGTTTTATATGGTGTGCACTTGTGCCAAATAAATGCATTTTCTTTCTTTCTTTGCCTAAACCTTCGGAGATTACAGCCGATATGTATGTATGTGTACTTCGAAAGCCAAACGCACCTTCATTCCATACCATCAGGAAAAACAACCTTTTGTTCATCATCAAGTACACATAAGCACATTGACATCGCTGCGTACGAGTATCTAGGATACACTATGCACTAGCCTTTCACGCTTGAGTTCCCTCATGAGCAGAGCTTTTAGCAGATTCAATACTGAATGAAGTCGTATGCAGAAGTCACATACGGTTTAAATACCAGTCGAGGTGGGACAGGGGGGTACAGGTAGTGGTATGTCTAGGAACTATCGTTATTGTAGTTTTGCTTGCACGGTGTGTGTCTCCGGGGAGTCAGATGTAGTGAGATTTTAGAACGCTTGCGTTTGAATATTTGGTTGAAAGTTCTTGTGGGGTTGTGTTTAAATGGAATTGACTGTGTGGATTGGTACCTGGCTGTAATACAGGATTATGTGTATGTTTTTGTTTATCTAAGCATAGAAAGGAAATTGCTATCGATAAAGATAGTGGCTACATTAGTTCGGGCTTCCACTCTTAAACAAGGATGGAGTAAAGGATTAGCGTTAGAGCAAACGCAGAAAAGCAATTATATCATTCCGATACCCCTCTCTTACATTATTTACACCAAGGTGTAAACTACATGGGGTGTGTGAATTGAAGAATATAATAACATCTAAAACCAGTTGTAAAGACTAGTCATCTTCCCAACTATGTTGGAGTCGGCTTCCAGTCTAACCGGATGCAGCTGAATACCAGTATTTTACATGGAGCAACTGCCTATCTGACCTCCACAACCCAGTTAGTACTGGTTAACACCATACCCCTTGGTAAGACTGGTTGTCAAACTTTCGGGTCACTGACTACCTGTAACGACTGTCAAAGATCTACAAATAACAGCCGGGACCAACGGCTTAACGTGCTTTTCCGAGGCACAGAGGAAACTCGGTATGAAATGGGTGATCACTCATCTACGGACCAACCTAGGCAAGCGCGGTTTAACCTAAAGATCGACCAGAGCGGCTGGTATTATTTAGCCACGAGCTCCTCTTGTCATTTATTTTGAAAAAGATAAACAAAATAGTTAACAATACATGTCTTGAACAGCGTCAGTAAAATATATCATATTTTATTTGCGTGCTTTTTTTCTATCGTCACTTCACATTTCGTTACTCGGCTTCTTGCCGCGGTTGCGTGTCTCGCTGATAGCAGTGTAACACAAGCACAAACAAATACTTCACTTCGACCAATTTATTTCAGATAAACTCATTTATTAGACAGCTTTTACCATCCTTTTCAAAATTATTTAATTGTTAATTTTGAAGTAGAAAACAAGGAGTTTTCCCCCGTTAATTAACAGGTATTTCCGATTTGAGAGCCATTAACGAACTTGAAATTAAGATAATAATCAAAGTTATACTGAAGAAATGTTGATAAAAGAACTTTGTATTTTGTAGTTGTTAAGTTTATGATTTTATGTAAAAGTGAGATTGTTTGTTGCTGTTTCTTTGTTGTTGTTTTATGTTTAAATTGTTGTTAGCCATGGTTTTATTAAAAATAAAAGTGTTGAGATGTTTCTCGAGTTACCCTACTTTACTTAAAAGCCTGTCTTATTTATTGAAGAAAGAACAACAGCAATGTAAAGTGAGGGAAATGAATTATTTAGTTACTTCACTATCAAGTTAAATTGTCCGTAAAATTAAATTACAACAGTAATTTATTGACGGCTATACAGGGTGCAAGAGACAGCCCTCCACAAACTGATTGGGTGAATTGAGTATATCATACTAAGATGACCGGTACAAGAAATTATTTCTAGAATGTTATGGGAATCCAATAAATTTGATTTGTTTTATTTCTTCATACTTAATGTATCGTTACCGTGGCAAAACGCACGTATCGAACGGCAAGTGCGACGACGAGTTGACAAAAAAATAACTGATTAAATCAGTTATTTTTTTAGGGTAATTTAGAGTAAATTCGCATTTTCTTTACAAAATTTTCAACATTCTCCAATTTTCACGCGTCTCATACTATCTAATCCTAACAAATCAAGGGTCATTCTTTGTTTTGCCGTTTTCAATGTCATTGGAATTCTAACTGAGAGACAGGTTGACTCTCTAGTACCCAGATTACGGTCAAAGTCCGACTTAATTACCGGATAAAGAAGGATAAGCCACAATAAAACGTACCTCTATAAATCAATCCAGTGGTACTTAGATAACAGAGCCGGGATAGTGTTTTGTTTCTTTAGTGTGGATGAGGAAAATTGTGGTGTATTTTGGTAGTGGCGTTTTTTTGTGGGCAGTAGCTTTGAGGAAGATTGGTAGAGGTTATACTATAATAACATCAAAGACCAAGGAAAAGATGGGTGGATCCTGTAAATGATGGGTGAATTAAGATACAGGCCTAGCCTTGTTTAGTACAGGATTAAACCTATTGCACTAATCTATCGATATAAATTAAGAAAATCAATACTGATTGAAATTATTAGTTCGTTCAAGTATATTGCCCTGTGGGTATACAGATACCTACAGGGCAATGTACTTGAACTTCTTTGTGGTTATAAACCATTTATTATTTTATTATTCTGTGATAGATGACTTGGCTTCAAAGACAGTGAATACTGGTACCTAAAGGATATTACTTAAAAGAAGACATTCTGCGCTGCCTAAAGCGTGGTGTTGGATTTTTAAATCTCAGTAAAGAGATTAGTATCGAAAATCCAACAGTGGGTTTAAGTTAGCCAAAACATCTATGTATGTGTCGTGAGTTGAGGAACTATTGTAGTGTTACTTTCGTTTATTTATCAATTACATAACAGATTAGAAAATTATGCAGAATTTTTAGGTATATTATTCATCTATATATACATATAGTAAAATTGTAACAGGCCGATGTCTGTACGTTGAAAATATTGAAAAAAAAATATAAGGGGGGTCTTTATGAGAGCAACAGAAGCCAAAACAATAGTTTTTAAAAGATTTTTCTGTCTTTCTGTCCGTATGTTATTAAACGCAACACGCAAAAACTACTGCATAGATTTGAACGCAGTTTTCACCGCTCTACTCCTAGATGCTTAACTTAAAATATAGGCTACATTAGATATAGCTTTGGACCCGATAGGTGGCGATATGCGAACCAAAGGCGGGTCGCTAGTTCATAATAAAGCACACTAACAATTTATTTACAACTAAAATAAATGTTGCGTAGTCGTAAGATTCTTTAGAAAACCATCAAAAAAGAAAGCGGAATTTCTCAGCCTAAATATTCTAACAATACTTACTTACATATAATAATTCACACACAGTTCTAACCATATTTTTACCTATTGTATGAAAACAGCACACTGTTATGTTTAAGTAATTTTATTTACGTTAAACATATCGCGCGGTGGGATCTCACTAACGACCGAAGCAAGCCGTTATAACAGAGTAACACCCTGTATCTCACACAAATAAACTCTTTTATACCTTCTTTTTTCACCTAACGTTTTCCCTGCCAAACAACGTTACTAAGCACCATATATAACTTTGGGATTCACGGTACATATTTCTTGTAAAGAGCTTACTTTTTATTTTGCATTTACTTCGTTCTGAGTTTCAGTAATGTATGATGTTATCGCAATTTGAAAAAGGAATGTACGAAAATGGCGAAATAGAATTACAAATACTGAGATATCCTTTTTGAGTCATTTTACTTAGTTTTTTTTTTTAAGTGTCTGTATTTTTTTATTATACAGTGATTTTCGGCGATAAATTCTAAATAAGATATTTTTATGGGTAATCATATCTTAAATCTTTAAATAGCAGTACATAATGTTTACGCGTATTAAATATACACAGAGAAAATTTTATTGACTGTATAAAAGATGAGGTAATTCAAGAAATATTTACTCATAAAATGATAAATTTTAAACCAAAATATTCAAAGTTAAACTTTATCGTCTATAAAATAGGGGCTTGTTTGCGATTAACCATTTCCCTTGAAGTTAAATTGAATTGGTGTCATGTAGAGCCGTTTTGATTCTTAGCGGAATAAATTCAAGGTTTATTTTAGTATGGACCGGGAACTGTTCGGTGTAATAGAAAAAGAGATTACTTGGAATCCTGATTTTAAAGTCATTTGATTTATTTTTACGAGAAGAACTAAAACCAAATTCTATTTGGCAGTTGGTATATGTTGCCTTTCCCCTTTGGCTTTTAGTTCGAAAGTGGTTGGAAAAAATATTTTTGCTAACTTATGCCTGTGGCTTCGCACGCACCGAGCTCGGTATTTATCCTACGGTATCGCACTACCGGGATAAAAAGTATCCTATTTGTTAATCGAGGTTATAAAGTATCTGTGTGCCAAATTTCACCAAAATCCGTTCTACCGTTTTTGTGTGAATGAGGAACAAACATCCATACATACATAAATCCTCACAAACTTGCGCATTTATAATAGTTGTAAGATTAAATCAAGAGTGATTCCACTTCCAGTAATACCTCTTGGTTTAATAGCACTTACGGTTTTATTTTTAACCTTTGTCAACTTAATATAACTGCTATAAAGGTTGAAATTTTTTTAAAATAATAAAAAAAAAATGTTAACAAAGGAATAAAAACGTTATTTATTATTTGGATGCTCAGACTCACATCAGAAACGTTAGAGGAATTATATTACAAAAAAAAATATGTATCATAAGCATGTGCATATTTTTGCATTTTGTACCTTAGTATTATTTTTCGCATTTATTGGTGAAATTAAAAAGAAATATTGTTACAATGCTATTATAACTTACTACCTTACGTTTTTGAAAAATAAATTTATCTTATCATGTCTACAATAAAACATTTATTATCACAATATCTTTTCATTATTCATAGACTGAATTTTACTTCAGAGACTGTTTTTGTAAAGCTCCCTAATTCTGCTGAACCATGAAGTCGGAAGCTATTTTTCAATCAAAGTCTTTCGAAAGAAAAAACTAGAAAGTGCATTATCATCAATCTTCTTTGCCGTGTCCAATAAGACATTTTCTATTTCGGAAAGGAACATTAAACATAACATCACGCTTGTAATCCCCAAAGGGTTAGGCAGAGCTGTACCTAATAATACCCACAAAACGAAAAAGGGAAAACCCAATAGGTACCAATTTGCCCGACCCGAGAATCAAACCCAAGACCTCCTGCTCAGCAGTCGTGATTGCGACCACTAGACAAACGAGGCAGTTTTTTGAAAAGTAAGTCTTGCAATATTGTCTTTGATCAGTTTCAGCTTCACTAAAATATCCTGTTTCCACTAAGAGTGGGTAACATGGCTTGGTAAATACACTCACATAAAAGTTTACTGGTGCATTTTTAACTCTTTGTCGTGCCGCCAGTTGAAATTCCAGCAGTCCAATTATACAGGGTGAAAGGGGGACCATCGACGCACAACAACGGTTATTTAAAAAAAAAACTGCTGTTTCCTACAGAAGAGCAATGTACAGCTCGAAGCCAGGGCCACAGTAAATGTCTGATCGCGGCGGAGTTGAGACGTCTTGGAACTCTACCCGATTCATTGTGCCCTTGCTATTGTGCTAAATTGTAATCTCAAGTAATTCGTTAGTTTTGCTAGAAACAGTGTATCGCACCCAGTGTGGTTTCATAGCACGAAACCCATCATCTGCCCACATGATGTACGAGCCTAACGGAATAAATCCTGACATATCCGACATATAGATAAAACAAAACAAGAGATGTTATTGAAATTAAAAAAAAACCCTTTACAATGTGTGTGTATAGGTATCATTCCAATTGTATTCTGACTGTGATAGTGTAAACTGATATTTAAAAAAGATGCATATAGTTTGTGCAAGGCGACTACTATTTGACCCCTCCATATCAATATCTTAAGACAGCTTTGTCATACTTTTAGTCCCTATATACTTTGGGTCCCTATATATACAGTGTGTTTGGCTACCGGTTACCGATATGTGAAGGGCATATTACATACTCACTTCGCATCTTTTGCACGTCTTTAGGTCTCTTAGATTAGCATTTCATTGAACATACCCAAGATCAGCCGATTAAAAAAACAAGATGGCTGCCATTCGCGGGGTGTGGGTTTAAAAATACTTATAAACGTGTACATTTGTCGACAGAAATGAGACCAAACCAAGACTGATCTCGGAGATAATTATGGCTGTGTTACTAACATCTCTGATACCACAAATTAGGTACAGCGGGCCACACAGAGCGGAAATACTTTGACCATGAGCTGGCCTAGTGTAATACGGAGTTTCAATATAATAAGAGGCCAGGTTATACTGGTTTAGTTACCACTGACGTTTGTCTATAAGATAATCCCAAACCTTTGTTAACCAGGTAACGTTCATCAAAACTACGCTTAATCAGTGCAGAATTATTAACTACCCCCAAGCTCAATTCCGAGGGTTTCATGTTCGGGTGCTTTAGTTCAAAGACCAGACCTCGAAATAAGTTCACCACCCTTATAAATTATTGTTAATTACTGGCCTTGTTAGGTTAGAAAGTACAATCGTTGGAATTCAGGGATTACTAAAATGAAAATCGGCTTAGTAAAGATTAAATATGAATGGGCGTTCCGGAGGCTTTGAGCGTTGCCCTGGTTCAGGAGACACGGCGGGAAGATTAGTGGAATGAGAGAAATGCGATTTGAAGATTTAGAGTCGAGAGTCGCGTGTATGAACGTTTCTTTTGCTTGTATGATGTGTGGTACAAATGGGAGTGCAGAGCTCTGATGGAAGGCTAAGAAGTAGAATATTGTGTTATAATTCGATCGCGGTTTTTCATAAATACTACAGTGTGTATAAAATGTAGTAATCATAAACATAATGAATATTTAAAATATATTTAAAACTAGGCCAGAAATATAATGAAAATTTCACGAAAAAGCACTATTATCTTATAATAATATTAAAAATAAAACTAATTTGATTTCAATTTTGCTGCTGAAGATTCGAATAGGACAGAATGGAAAATATGGCAATTCATTTGAAGTAAAACAATAAAATGAAAAAAAAATACCAGGATTTTTTCCTTAGTGACGCACGCTCCATATTAGTCAAAAGTTTAGGTAAATATGTATCTGATTATTCGATACCTAGTTATAATCCCACGGATAATTACTAGGTCTTCTAGATTATATGAAGAATAAAAGAGACTTAGGAACTTGAACTAGATCTGGAAGATACTTCAGCATTAAAAAAATGTCATGAATAGTAACAAGAGATACGTAGAAATATCACCAATTTCAGAAATAGTAATAACGGTTTTGAGGGCAAGTAGAAACTCTCAAATGACAGTTACAGATTACAACTGAACTGGAATAATTGTTTTTTTTTTCTTAAAAAATCAACCTTAAATGAAGGAAGAAAATTTCCACCCAATGTTTTTCACAGCATTAAAAGACATCATAAATAACATCTTCTAATACCATCTCAACAATCTTAAGCCGCTAATTACAAGCGAGCCGACAAAAATATCATAAAGTAACTTTATTGACCGCGAAAGTCTTTGGCTTAAGCCAAGGTACTGAGTACATCAGTAACAGGACCCGGACCGACTTGAGAGCATATAATCCCTCGTTTAGAATTAAAATATCCGGCAGCAAGGGGGAGAGAGGGGGAACCCTGACAACACGTGATAATTACGAGTTTTAATAAAATTATTTTCGTTTTTTTTTTGTATGGAAGTCGTTTCAAGCTTTCATTGTGGTGAAAAGATTCGTTTCTTTTGATGTCTTGAATGTATTTTATTTGATTTTTCTTTGGGAGAGGTCGATATTACGGCGAATACTTTTTCCTATAAAAATTGGATATAATTTTATTTGATGACATTTTTATTCTTGTTACTGTAAATGGGAATGGAATTTCGTGTCTTTTCGTTCTGAACATGTTTTAATGATAATAAATTTGACTAATGATAAGAAAGTTTTTCCGGGAACTCCTTTTCTGTGATCTCATCTTGTTTCTTAGATACAGATATTTAATTTGGTCTGAAGAACAAGCTCAGTAATTCGATGATGTAGGTAGCAGTTCAATTTTCAACAAAAAAGTTTATGTCAATGATTAAAAACTCTTATTGGGAAAAATGTGCTTGGACCATAAATCATGGCATCAAAGCATGTGGCACCTACCTACCAAACTGCGTCGTGGGTTATGGTCTATGGACCACTCCCTCACGCAGAGGGAGAAGCCTATGTCCCGGCTGCAGCAGCTTATTTTACTACAAATAAAAACAATAATAGTAAACTAATAATTACTATATTAACCCTTGATACAGCCCGCATTTTGGGGAGTTTCCTGTCTCTGGAGCCCTAACCACTGGCACCGGTAGCTTGGACCCTACTCCCGACACCGAGGTACACATTTTTTTTTATATTTTTAAATGTTTTGTTGACGTTTATTAAGAAATATTTAAAATAAAAAGATAAATAAAGATTATAATATTTTAAATGTTTCACATGCGTGTTAGTATCCTTTTTAACCGATTTTCAAAAAGAGGAGGTTATCAAATCATCAGATTTTTTTTTTTATCTAACACAAACCTATTTCTCAGATAATCAACACCATTCAGCCATTATTTACCCTCACACCATAGAATAACACATATAATCGAGTACCTCTTATCTCTGTATCGTCTTATCACTGTCAGAATCTTCAGAGTTCCCAAGCACTCCTATATTTCATTGTAATAGCTTTCCTAAGGACATGACGATAATTTATAGTCGGTAAATTGAATTTATATCGTTTGAAAATCTATCGAGCAATGGTGCTTGTAACTTTGTGCTTTAGTTGAGTGTAGTCATTTGTTTATTTACATAGTTGATGAATTTGATCGTGTAGAAACGATGTGTGGATTTAACAAATGAATTTTGTTCTAAATTTACGTTGTCTTTTGTTTATTTATTAAATACTTTAAGCACACATAATGTACAGAGGCGGACTTAATGCCAATGGCATTCTCTACCAGTTGACATTTGGGTGATGCAGATATAAATTGTGGTAGTTACAATTGAGAAAATAGTGGATTTAATATGTATTTCATATAAAGAAATAACAAATTCCAATCATAGACTATAAATATAATATATAACTAATAATATAAATGTACCTAAATACACATGCAAATGAATAAATAACTATATATTTAAACGAATAAATAAAATAAACAAAAAGTTTTTATTGTTTCTCAAACAATTGTTTTATAGCACAAAATTGAGCAGCTCCGGTAAGTTATAAGGATAATTGTGATGGGGTTACCTCGCAACTGCCCATGGGTTACAATCTACAATGTTGAGACATAATAAAAAATTAAAGAAACATTTTTGGTACTAGGAGGAAAATTATAGTAACATTTTCAGGTATGTGTAGTGTTTATGTGTGTGTGTGGGGGTGTGTGAGTGTGAATAAGTCTGTGTGTTTGATAGTGAATGATTGATTCATATCTGTAATGATTGGGTAGGTACAGGTTCTTCTAGCAAATTCTGGTTAATAAAAGTTCGATTTATCCCTGAAAGGGTAGACAGAGGTGTACCTAATAGTACACCCACATTTCGCCAGTTATATTTGAAGTTGCATGTAATAGGGGGCGACTCTATCGAGGGAGGTAGGACTAACATAACATAAAGCAATAATATTGTACATTGTAAGTACATAAACAGTATTCCGAACTATTTTTGTTTATTAAGCACTTTAATATCGAAAGCGAGCCTCTCCCATAGTACACAAAATAATTTATTTAAAGCAACATTTGAATTTCCACCCTCTTTGTTTAATTAACGCGGCCTGTTTTGACGCACATTTTCAAGTTAACCAACAAATTTGAATGGACCTTTTATTTAATTAGTTGGCATAAATAACGGGACATCTTGAAATTGGCACGCTTGGAATCATTCTGTGTTTGTTTTGCTATTTATTTTATTCAATTCTGAAATTAATATTTTCATAAAAGAATTGACTAAGCTCCACGTGGAAGAAAAAATCACGTCAATGCTGAAATCTTAACATTCTAACTAATATTATAAATGCAAAAATAAAAGTAAGGTTGTTTTTTTGTTACATTTTCACGCCTAAACCACTGAACCGATCATCCTGAAATTTTGCATATACATAGGGTACCTTTCATCCCGAAAAAAGTGCTGTTCCCGAGGAAAACAAGAAGCACGTTCTTATGATAATACATAGATGGAGCCACGTGTCTTTTGAATTATATTTTTATAGAAACTTTAGTAGTGTGTTAAGAGTTTTTTTTCTAAATTAACGCGAGCAGGAAATAAACATGATACATTTAAGTGAGAAAAAAAAAACCTTCCAAAAAATATTTGGATTCTACGGGTTATAGCCCCTGAAACCTTAATCAAAGTTTATTACCTCACATCCCGGAAATTCGGCTGTAATCCTTAATCAAATAAAAAGTTATCATTGTCCTATATCTACAGGGGACTCGGCAGTAAACATTTACCGAAAACAAATACCGAACGAAGCCGAATGTAAAAGTAACGGGACTAATAAAAAAGATTTAACATAAAATTACTCCAAGTTACAATTTTATCAGATTTCCCAATAGTTTTTTTTATATAAAACTGTGCTGCTGATGTGTATACAACATTAGTTTTAGTATATGCGAAACCTGATACACGTGTCTAGTATTTTTATGTAAAGAATCTATGTACAAAATTTCAAAACTGTATCATGAAAAATCACAAAGTTATAAGCTTGTTCTGTTACCTAGTTGTCCGCACAAAATCGTGGTCACCACGCAGCGCGCGCCTCCAGCGTCGTCTTGAGCTCATTGATAATAATAATTTGCAGTAGGTACCTAAATTATAGCGATAGGTACTCAAAGTCGCTCGGTATCCAACTTTTTTTTTTTTTTATATTTTTGGTAAAAAATATAACATGGTTTAAAAATTAAGGGAATCGATTCAGTTACTTATTCTGAACGAACTATATTCATGTTTCGCATATACTAAAAATAATGTTGTATATCATCCCTCAATCGATTTGTTTGCAAGCAGCTTAACGACAATTAGTATTGCCTATCTAAAAGCTGTATTGTTTATAATGATTTTAATAGTGGTTACGTATGCGCGCCTATGTGTGCAGGTATTTAATTAATGTTAAAATTTTATTCTTTGTTACTACATTATGCTTAGTTATTAGTTTGTGCAACAATAGTTTATTACTAACTGGGGAGGCTTGTAAATGGCTTGTCGTTGTCTGCCTCGCTATAAATCTTTGTATTGTTAGCTGTAAGCCACCCAAACACAATAAAATAAAATAACTAAAAAATAAAATAAAATATAGCGAGAGAGGACTGTCGACCGATTTATATTGGATTCTTACGCCTCAAATACTCCACAAAGGAATCACGAATTCAGTACACATTCTAGGAAACCCTTTATCGAATGGTAAAAAGCTTTTCGCGACAAAAATTTAAAAATTTTAAGGCTGATCGGGTATAATGCGGCTATTTTATTTTATGGCATTATGCAAAGTGATGTCAGTATCTGGTCAAAAGTTTTATGAATCAAGTAAAATACAGGATTGATATCCAAATGGGAAATATGTAGGTATACTTACCTATCAACAATCCCTGGACGATATACAAAATAAAAAGTTGTTTTTCAATAACTGTAACGCTTGCTGCGTCATTCTTTTGATTTTTAACAATAAGAATAAAGGCATTAGTAGTATTTTTTACATATTTCTTTAAAAAAAAACGTAAAAAGCATTTAAAAATATAAAAGCCCACCAGCATCGGGAACAGGGTCCGAGCTACCGGTGGTCGGCGCTCTTGAAAGAGGAACCTCCTAACAGTGTCCGGAATATTACTATTATAATAGTATTCTTATTATATTCTTATATCTATTGCCCGAGGAGGCGCGGGAAAAGAGTACATGGAAGGAATTGGGGGAGGCCTTTGCCCAGCAGTGGGACAGCACAGGCTAAAAAAAAAAAAATAGTATTCTTAAAATTAAGTGAAGGTTTAAGTTAAATAAATTAAAATCATCCCTTAATTCTAACATATTTAACTAAATGTTAAAACTCTCAATTTGTCCAAATCGAAAATTGAAAAAGATCAGTTCACTGTAAATTTACAATTTTATCTTGTTGGATACTTATATAACTATAGTAATCACATAGTTTATTGAATTTCTTCATAATATAAATTCGATTTCAAATCAAGTATACATTGTTTCATAATCTGATTGATTCTCTGGTCAGAATCACAATCAATTTTGTGTATAGCTAAAACTGTTTGCTGCTGATATTTGCTAACGAATTCCCCAATTGAATTGTGTTTGTCTATCGCAGATAACTCATTTATGATAATCCGGTAGTGTACGCTCATTGATGCAATGGTCGTGTTCCATTACATTTTATTATTATTAAGGGGTTGATTTTCCTACCGCCAGATAGATCTTTATCAAAAATTTAGACTTATTTCCATACAATAATTAAAATTCATTAGTTTCTTATTTAAAAAAAAATATATCTAATATTCAGAATTTAGAATGCTATTTCTAAAATAAATCTAATTATTTTCTATTCTTAGGCTTTGTTCTATATATGTCGTCTTCAGCTGATACAACAGCTGCAGCAGTGACTAGAACTATTGATGCTACAATTTGATACTCAGTAGGTATTATTTTTTCACCAAAAATTGATGTGGCTTTTATTGTATAGTAAGTAGGTAGATAATAAAATATTTTTCAAACAAGCGCCAAAATATTATCTTCATTCATATTCTCTCCTTGTTTTCCCGTCTCATCCAACCCCAAATGGTAGAAACCGACGAAAAAATGCACTTCTTACATAAACACGAGTGTGAATAACAAAATATTATCCTTCTATCCGTATTCAAGACGTCGCCGCCGCATAGTTCTCAGGAAGTCTGCCAATGACATCATCTTTGAGATCCGCTAGAACGTGGACCCGGTACATTTGATTTCCGGTATCGGTCCTCGACTCACTGATGTCGGGAAATATAATGTAACTCACACATACACACTTGTCCTCACATTTATTTGTGTTGAGAGTGCTTAGTTTGTAGTGGTATTACACTTGGGTTCGTGTAAACAGGGTGAGTAAATACACTTTGCGTCGTTTGCTACTAGATGGCGCTGGGAGTAGCAGATTGGACGGAGATTTGTTTTTCTTTGGTGTTTTTGAGACTGCCAAAGAATTGATGTTATTGAGTATTCTGTGTTATTTATGTTATTGGTAATTTTTAGTCTATGAAATAAGATATTGTAAGAAATTAGTCTTTGGGCTTAGTACTAAATTTTGAAATTGAACTATAAAAGAGGAAGCTTGAATAATAGGTAAACGAATATGTTATTTTAATTTTTTTTTCATATATTTTGATATTCTCAGAATTCTTCCACGCAGAAGTCAATAAACCAAAATAATATGATAACATATATTATCAAAGACGAAACCAAAGATTCTCATTTCGAAATGCTTCGAGAAAAAATATTCATAATTTCAATATCTCTTTTTATACCGAGACATCGTAAAGAGCAATACTTTATTGGAAAATGAAGGAAAGAAAAAAATATCCATATTTGTTCAATAGCGATCCAATCGCAGGGGGAGGGTTGAATGTCACAGGCCGAGTGAACCGTTTAACCCTATAGGAATTTGTCCTACCTTTCTGATATAGGTTTTATGGCCTATCGGCTGCAAGGTGTAACCAGCCTATGTGAATGTAGGTCAAAACTATTTTGCCTTTGCCTTTTTCAGACGGTTGAGGTTCAGGGGGTTACTATGACGTCTTAAAGCAGCAGTAATTTCAGTGTGGGAAAGAGACAGAACTATACAGGTCGTCTAGCGCCATCTCTTTCTCACACTGCAATTACTCCTGCTTTAAGATGTCATGGTAGGCCACCAGGGGGGTTACTATGACGTCTTAAAGCAGGAGTAATTCCAGTGTGGGAAAGAGACAGAACTATACAGG
Organism: Noctua fimbriata; assembly: GCA_905163415.1. Classification (NCBI taxonomy): domain Eukaryota; kingdom Metazoa; phylum Arthropoda; class Insecta; order Lepidoptera; family Noctuidae; genus Noctua; species Noctua fimbriata. The sequence goes on along the minus strand of LR990942.1, from coordinate 2,843,490 downwards.
TCGTCTAGCGCCATCTCTTTCCCACACTCATGATGTCGTGGTATGTGATGTCATGGTAGGCCACTAAGATTTTACAATAATTAGAAAATTAAGTTATGGCTGATACTTCCAGTGTTGCTGATTACTTATTGGAAATAAACATTGATTGTAGAAGATTTGGCAATAGGAAATCAATATATTTGAAACTCAAAATACGGTTATATCTGGTTAGACTGAAAGCTGACCCCTAACAACCTAACGTAGTTGGGAAAAGGCTTTGCAGATTTATTGAGAAACAAAAGTATGAGAACGGTATACTATCAAAGAAAATATTCGCCAAGAAACAGCTTTATATGAGATTATAAAAGATAAAATATCATATTTAAGATTATTTCCAACTTAAATGTTTAAAGACAATAGGGAATATGCAAGAAATTCAAAACTTTTTTTACTTCCTATAAATATGCCTTATATAGGCCCACAAAAACATTGTGGTACACTTGTTTAATTTTCTAATACATTATTTTGTGTAGCGTGTTTTTGATGAAATGGAACGCAAACACAAAATGCATCGTCGGTAGTGACGTCAAAAACTATATGTCAAAAAACACTTTTATTTGAAAAATTTAAGATTTTATTATAATATTGTTATTGCATTTTTTGCTTGAATCAAGCACATACAATTACTAAAATTAATCTATTTTTGAAAAAAAAATGTAAACTAGGCAGATTGAGGTAAATGACGTCACATCATGGCCGCGACAGACACGGACGTTTGAACTATCGCGTAGAAAATTGTAATATTTTTTTAGTGCGACAAGCAGTAGTTGAACTTAACTTTTATTTCCCTTCTTGGGTTGATAGTACTGTATTTTATTGATTCAAGTGAAGAAAAAATTACATGCATATTTTCTATTCTATGACTTCCTCAGCTAGCTTTCACTAAGCTTCAATAATTCTTAATTCTGCTCCACCCGGGAAACCAGAGATATCTCCCTATCTTGTCTTAACATTTGAAAGAATTCTACCAAAATGGCACTATGCCAAGTATGATAACAGAAATATATGGCCGGTCCGATGACATATAGTATAATGTAGGCCTGTTTCTGATATTAACACAATAGGAATTTGTATGAAGCCGTTACTTGATTACGTGGACTGAATTCAGGAGACAGATTTAAGAGAAAAAGATTTCCAAATGCTGTGTAGGAAGAAACTGGAATTAAATATTAATTTGAAATATCGGAACGCAATCTAAATGTCACTAGATATATCGTGGAATTGTAAAGGGCATGTATATTTAACGTAATCAGTTGTAAGCTTTTATTGAGTAACGAAGAGCAACTGCTATTTATTACAGATACAAACTACAAGATGACAGTAGTCGCTGCTCTAATGGTGTCTAAGATAATACCAAAATAGAAAATTCTAGCAAATCTTTGCCTCAGAACTAAGTGTAGCCTTATCTGAAGGAAATTGAGAAGACCACAAGAAGGTGTCAAATTAAAAACAGCAACTAAGGAATACTATTTTGTATAATTCTCTTAAAGTCTAAAATGACAACGATTACAGTCCCACTGAAAACACAAAAGCATTTAAGACGTTCCCATTATCTCTTCACTCCACAAAAAAACACAACGTTAATGCGAAAATCTGAAATAATCCGCAAAGGAACAGCGTAAAGCACATTCAACTTTAAAATATACATAGAGGAATCTACGGCAGACGACAACGCAGTATAAATCTTTGTTAAAAGCAACACAGACGAAGTTTATGCAACCAACGGTTATCTTACGAACGGCCAACGAGCGAGTCTGCGCGGAATTACACTGTATGAACCAATCAAGGAAACACGGGATTTAGGATTTTATGGTCGAATTGTTTGGTAGAATGGAGCCCGATTGTAGAAAATGGAGCTATCATGTGGTGGATTTGTGTGTTGTTCGAATGGAATGACTTTGATTTGTTAATGGGATTGATAAGGTTCAATTTGGAGAACTATGTTAAGTAATGAATACAGTGTTTGAAATTCTGCGATGACGATAGAGATTTTTTGTAGGTATATATGCAAACATTATCTAGCAAAGTAGATAATGCAGCCGAAGTTGGCTAGATGGCATCATCATCATTAATAGATAATTGATTGCATGTTTAAAATATTTTCATAGAAAAAGAAACTTAATGCAACAACAAATACTTTTTGATATTCGTGGACCAGACAAATGCAAAAATAAATTCTAAACACAGACGAAGACACGGAGAACACCAATCTTTGCATAATGAATAAAGTTACAAACGTTAAAATAAGATGAAACGAAATTCATAAGCTGCCAGTTATTTTTTTAGTCTCAAAACATCTAGACAAAGAAACTAATTTATACATCTGTCTAATATCTGTACTTTTAATTTGTAAATGGAGGCCTGAAGATGAATAAATTAATAATCCCGACCTGGATTCTGAAATAAAGATAGTAGCAGCGATGTTTTTATGTTTTGCGAAGTTTTTTCTCATTTCAAAGCGTTGTTGGAGTTTAAGTGCTGATTACTATCAAAATTGTGTAGCAAACAATGAAACGTGGAAGCTAATACATTCAAATTGAAACTGATACTTCGAAATCTGAACATCAATTTGTAAATTGCATTAATTTCCTAATCATCTTTACCGGAATTTCAAAATTAAACGGAGAGGTGTAATTCCGATATTAGTTCCGCAGTTCCGATGTTTATCTCCCCTTCATCCTTTTTAGGATAAAATGATTTAAAACACATTAGATGTCGATCGTTTTAGAGGTATTTGTGTTACTTTATTCTGTGTTTTGCTATTCTGACAGCATTCATTGTCTGATGTATCTGAATCTACAAACACCATTTGAAGTGTTGATGAGTCATTCATCAGTTTGCAGATTCATTCAATAAATAATCGTTTTTGGTCTAGTGTAGAGAGTCCGTCCGTGTTTCCGTGTTTTCGTGAGACTGTTGTCATTTTGTCAGATACCATGTGAATATACATAAGCAAAACCGCCTCTATATTATTTTCTAGCTCTCTTAAAAGGTTATATTCAAGTATTATATTCTCAAAAACAACTAAATTTTAACCCGGCTCCAAGTCTTCTGGTCTGTGAGCCATAAATTTGGCAAATGCTGCAGCATTCACGAGATTCGTTCGTGCCGCTTCGAGAATGTAGACTGGACGATGTTGAATTTTTAATTCAATTATTTCTATCAGTGGAATGCTTGTTAAATATATATATATATATTTTTAATTACTGTAACTAATCATTTAGTACTTAGTACTGACATTAAAATGTAGTCATTTTAATGTAATGGTAATGGTAATGTAATGGTAGGTAATGTAGAGTAGTCTCTACAATACCAGCATTATATCTATAGTATTACAAAACGTTTACAATTATAAACTCCCAAACCCAAATCTATCACAAAAATATATTTGTTGTAATCCACACTGATCCAACTACCAACGGATAAGTAAAGTATATCGTTAGTAGAATTTGTTTGTATTTCTATAAACTATATTTCGAAAATCCTTTCGTTTACAATTGTTGTTTCGTTGTCTATTCCCATTTCAACTTCTCGTGCTACAGCAATATAGACTTTAAGAGTTACTGGAACATTAAGCGTACAAAACCTTACTGCTCAAACAAGCACAAGCATAAATATAACAACTTCAGCTCCTGGCAGACACCTCTTTTTGCTTGAAGCTATAAATTTACCGAATGCTCGCATTCAGGAGATCTCGACGACTGGACGAGGTATGTACCATTCTGAATATTTAACTCCGTTGACTTTTCACTTTCTGCAAACACTAGAAATACTATTGTTGAGATTGTTTCAAAGTTACGAGTTTCTTGTAGTCTTCTGAATTTATTATTGAAGAGATTTATAGCTTGCACTGTATGGATTGTGTCAATTGCTGTTTGTTTGTTTCAATTGGTTTCTTCAGTACCTTCTTTATTATGTCTAGTACTAACAGTAAAGTGAGTTTAAGCAACTCGCACTTTGTTATTCATATTGCATTAAGTGCTATTTTAAAACTGCATTGAACTTTTATTTCATCCACATCGCCATCCATATCTCATAGGTAGGGAGACCTTTGTCTCACCAGTGTGGAAACATTATAGACTATTTATACAGTTGTATTTACATCGATATAAACCACAACACGTCTTCATCATAAAATAATAAGATTCCTTTCCAAATTTCCTTTTACATCCTCATCATTCCTTTTGCCGTCAGTCTCGCATTCAGTACATTTTCCTACAGTAATTTAATTAATCCTTACGTTCCTACCTACGTTTATATCTTGAACATGTCTCAGTACGAAATAATGACTTTCTTCATACCCTGACGTGTTGTCAAAGAAATGCCGCATACGGTTGGGACGCATAATTAAAATTTGGCTTTGAATTTCGCGAACATTCTCAAACGCTTGACAGTTTTTGGTTGTACTTGGAGCTTAGTTTAAAGAACGATGGTAATAATTGTTTTGTTTGAACCGGTTTTAATGTAGATGGAAATGGGTTTGGGTGTATACGTGTTGAAAATAATTATTAAGTTTACGACAACGATGATTTAAATCTGTATAATATTTTCCGTTGTATGATTAAGTAATTACTAGGATTGGAAAAAAAATCAGTACATAAATAAACATTTAATCTTTAATAAACAGTTTATCTCTCTTTCTTTTCCTTTTTTGATCGCTGAGAACAAGCTTTAACAAAATGCAAAACATAACGCTTCTTTTCTTGGCCAGTCGTGTAAAAACTATACGATTCCCTAGTCCTTCTTCACTAAAACTCAAATTTTACAAAAGCAAACGAAATTACCAACAAAATAATTCATTTAAGTACATCCTAAACCAAATCAACGCTAGTTAGTCTTAAAACGCGTTCTGTTTTAAACTCAGCTGTTGGCGACGTCGAGGGCAATTTGTCAAGCTCTTGGGCCACTTCTGATTTTAATTAAATGTCATTTTAGTCCACGTAACGTGAATTAACCCCTCGTCTATGTTTGCCTATATTTTGGTGGAACATTCCCCTATTGTTGGTGGAGTAATTATTTTTCGGGAATGATCTGTTGGTGATTTTAATTATGTGATTGGTGCTCTATTTGAGGTCTTGTTTATAACTGGAATAAAATAAATGTGTCTATCAATTTATTGAAATATACACGAAAAAACAATCGTAAAATCAAATCCACATCAATTGTATATCTATGAATGGCTGAGATTATCAAGTTACTAATTCAACAACAGCACCAAGTCCAACTTCGAACATCTATATTTCATAGCGATTTGATCAATTGGAAACTCGCTATATCATCATGACACCCCAAAACACAATTACGACAAGTTCTAACACACCCGCAAACCTACTTCATAGATCAAACGGGGCCAAACTTAAGCATTCAAATTAAAAATTCACGAACGGCACGCCCAACAAGATAACTCCTGAAGTCCTGATAGTAAAGTTTTCCAATTAATTCAATGTCAAAATACGTCCAATCGACACGGGCGCCAAAATGCGTGAATTCAAAAATTCCATTTCTAACTATGGAATTTCAGTTATGAAATACGATGCTAGATTTTACGACGTATAAAATTCAATGAATACTTTTTTAAATTTCAAATCGTTCGATACGTCGGCGGGGGCGTTCGTTCATTTGCATAACGTTCCCGTTAAATGCGCATTTGTTCTCTATTTGAATCGATTTGTTTTTTTTTTCGTTGAAATGAAAAATGTAGCGGATGGAATTTTAAATTTCAGTCGGTTTTGTGTGTGAAAATTCACGTTTAATTATTATTAAAGTCGCATTATTTTAAATTCAGTTTACGAAATGGTTAGTGCTTTCAGTCAAATTGTTGGCAATAACGAATGTAAGCTTAATTTCAGCGACAATATGGCAGTTAGTCTCGTAAAATCGTACGACCATTTTGATAGCTCTAAAAATTCGATTGAAACTTTTATCACAATTAACTTCTTGCATCCGTTGCAGTTAATTTGAATCTATCTTTGAATAGGTATACCTTTTAACAAACTCTTTCGTCTCTGATGAATACTGTCGAGTGCAGGCCGAGTGTTTGATAGGCCAACTGCAAGCAAAAAAGTTTTGTTTTTTATACGTTAGTATATGGTTGTTATAGAAGATTTCAACAGTCACTTACTTTCCGCGTTTGAAAATTAATTTAATTTTTTTGTCAGTGCTGGAGGGCAGGGGTCTCTCTGACCCTCTCCAGCTCTTCTTTATTTATATTACAGTGAATATTGGAATAACCTTCAATTTTTTTTTTCAGAAACTAATTGAGATTTATCTACATCATTTTCTGTTCATTCAAAGATATGCAGGTAATAAAAACGACTGCCTCATTAGTTTAGTGGTCGCAAGCGTTACTGCTGAACGTGAGGTCCGGGGTTCGAATCCCAGGTCGTGCAAAATGCTATTGGAATTTTCCATCAGGAATTTCTCAGTAGCAGACACGGAGTCTGGTTCGCCCCCTATTACGTGGGACTGAAACATAACTGGCAAAATGTGGGTGTACTTTTAGGTACACCTCTGCCTAACCCTACGGCGATTAAAGGTGTGATGTTATGTTATGTAAGAACGGAGACGAAGACTAACTGTGCCCACAGCTAGTTAACTGTAACCTGACTACGTGTCTTCTCTATCTTCACAACGTTTTCCATTCTAAAAGCTTTTCCTTACATGATGAGATGTCATGATAATCTACTAAAGTCTGGCACGAAAACGAACGGACTAGAGGAAACGCAAACGGATGGACAGAACGGACATGACAAAATTATAAGGGTCCTTTGAAACAGCGAAATTGCGAAAAGGAAACATGGGAAGTTCTTATTCATGGTATGAATAATGTGTGATTATTTTATCTTATGGCCGCAGTGTAACACATAATGAACCTGTAACTTTCTATTTATTTCCTTTATTCGTATTTACACATATAATTTACATTTTTAAATATTTCTATACAAAGTAATATAAACAAAAACATTTAAAAATATAAAACATAGTAGCCCACCGGCAGCGGGAACAGGGTCCGAGCTATCGGTGGTCAGGCTCTTGAGAGAGGAACCTCCTAACGCTACGCGCCGTGTCCAGAAGTACTGTTTTCTGAATCAAGCCCTTGATCCAGCTGCCGAGCGAGAGCCTCCTCAGATGTTGGTCGAGGCTATTGGCTATTAAGCCATTGGCTGACACGACTATCGGCACAATGAATGCTGTACTCACGTCCCACATGTTGACAACCTCGCGAGCCAGATCTAGATATTTGTATTATTATTAAATCTGCTATTTTCAGACAACATGGCCCATATAGAGTTAGTACAAACAATTGTTTAAAACTATGTTAATTCAAGAGGAAGGTTTATATGTATATTGCACCCGTGCGAAGCCGGGGCGGGTCGCTTGTATTTAATATTGTAATTATAATCTTACAATATTAAATACAAGCGACCCGCCCCGGCTTCGCACGGGTGCAATATACATATAAACCTTCCTCTTGAATCACTCTATCTATTAAAAAAACCGCATCAAAATCCGTTGCGTGGTTTTAAAGATCTAAGCATACATAGGGACAGAGAGACAGCGGGAAGCGACTTTGTTTTATACTAAGTAGTGATAAGTATCTTTGGTAAGTTTATCAAGCCCCATGCGTGACATGTACATAGCTTGACAAACCTACCAATTTTCGGCCCATCCAGCCTTTCCGCAAGTACCTTCAGAGTTCAGAATGCCATACGATTCCGATTTATGATTTCTACTAGCTTTTGCCCTCAGCTTCGCCCGCGTGGATGTCGAAAGATATCCGATTACTTATCTTCATCCCCCATTTTAACCCTTCAGGGGTAGAATTCTCAAAAACGCTGAAACACGTATAGATTAATTTTCAATCGTCAGCCTAAAGACAAAATTTAAAGATTCTAAATTCAAAACTGAACTGAACGAACTTTCATATAAACTTCCATCCCCTATTTTACCCCTTTAGGGGTATAATTCCCAAAATTATTTCATAGTGGATACTTACTCTTCACAAAGAACACACCCTCCAAGTTTCATGTCTCTAGGACCAGCGGTTTGGGCTGTGTGTTGATATATCACCCAGTCAGTCAGTCAGTTTACCATTTTATATATATAGATTAATATAATAGCATAAATAGCTAATGGATGGTCAGTTTAATGTGATAATCCGATATAAGTGTACATTACAGTACATTTTTAGGGTTCCGTAGTCAACAAGGAACCCTGAAAGTTTCGCCATGTCCGTCTGTCTGTCCGCAGCTTAGCTCAAAGACTCTTAGTACTAGAAAGTTGTAATTTATCATGAATATACAAATTAGTTACGCCGACAAAGTGGTAAAATAAAATCTCGAAATGTATTTTTTTTAGGGTATCTCCTTTACACGTAAAGTAGGAGAGTTGTGATATCTGTTTATGTGTGTATTTGTGAGTAAGTCTTTGAGGTGGAATTAAAAAAAAAATAAGTGGAATTTAATTTAATGGTGGAATAACGATAACCGCAATCAATACCGCAGCAGCGTGATTTCTGAAGATGGTGTCATTGTTGGTTATTGTATTACCGTTTTCATAGAGTAACATAGAAACCAGTCATATCGCTGCTGTTTGTCATTGCAATTTAGTGGTATAGCCGCCACGGTCGCAGTTGCAGTCGCTTTCGGCATTTTATCACCTATTAAGAGGGAGAACATGGGCTGCAATTCTCCATACAAATATATTCCCCTTTTTTCTTCCTGAATTATCCCTCTAGAGCAATCATTTTTATTTCATAAAATCAAGGTTGGTAGACACGTCCGTGTCATTTCATTTTTTTCAACAACTAAACGGTAAAGAAAATATCGACTCTCCAAAAATTACAAAAAATGCCCCATTTTTACGGCCAAGGAATACCAGACAAATTCGAAAAGTTTTGAACACGCAAGAAATTGATAGTATACTACACTCATACATACATACACATATATACTCTTTCTTAAAATTTTAATGTGAAAAACAACTGAATCGGCTCAGTCTTTGAGGAGAAAAAAGGAAATACGAAACGTCGATCTCGTCAAAACTTTTGTGATATAATCGGCCTGAGCTGTAGCTATCCATATCGCACTCTACGGGGGCAGACTTGAGGTAGCGCAAGGGCAATAGTTTTTTCCATGACCATGTTCCCTCTTGTTTCAAAACAAAACGTCTTGTCAATGCTCTAAATTAAAATAAATACTGTGAACTATGAAGCCAGAACTATGATAATTTTAACAGAAACCACATAAATTAAGAACATTTAACCGACGTTTCAGTACTATCTTGAGCTTAATTTTACACTGTCACTTACACGATATCTTCCATGATTATCCATTATTCTGAGCTCCCGATCTTGTCTTTTGTGATCTTATGTTTTACATATTGTTTTACCTAGGAAAGACTTATAAGCCACTTCTTCACGCGACACCGAGTCACGCTGCACGACTTAACTCCATCGAGTCGCCGCTCCATTGAACGGTATAATGTGTGTAACATCGTTGTCGATGAAGCTATTACAACAACGGTATCACAATGTTGTGAATATATTTAGTTGAAAATGTGTGGTATATTACGTACAGACGTCATTTTAAAAAATAGAGAATTCTGTGCTAAATCTAAGTCAAATTTTAAAATACTGTACCACCCGTTCGCGGTATGTTGAGACCTGAGCGTGGTGAAGACACAGTAATAAAACATCACCATAAGAATAAGTCATCATCTTTAGCATTTCAGCCGAAAGACGTCCACTGCTGGACATATGCCTCCCCCAAGTGTCGCCCCATTGACCGGGTCCGTGCGACTCGCATCCAGTGGATCCCCCAACCTTCACCAGGTCATCGGTCCACCTAGTTCGAGGCCTTCTAACGCAACGTTTTCCGCTTCGCGATCGTCACTCCAGAACTTTTCGGAATAAGTAATTTAGAAAAAAATATTATTGCCAGTTGAAAATTAATTCGATATTAACATTAAAAAAACTTTTAGGTCTAAAAACAACGCCATGCTGGCAAGATCAAATGCGAGTGAGATCGTTAAGAATTCCAATAAGTGTTATCTTCTTAGCGTGTCGATGACAATTTAAATTGAGTCAGCATAACGGTGACGAGTTGAGCACTTAAGTAATAAGTGTTAATATGTGTAGTATGTAGTGTGTATGTGTGTGTTAATATGTGTAGTATGTAGTGTGTATGTGTGTGTTAATATGTGTAGTATGTATTGTGTATTTGTGTGTTAATATGTGTAGTATGTAGTGTGTATGTGTGTGTTAATATGTGTAGTGTAAGTGATGTAAAAAAGAAACTTCTAGACCATACTAAATTTCAAATCCCTAGAATATACATATAATTCCTACAAAGTTATTCTAAAAACGTATTCAGATAACCTTCCAGTTAAATTCAAAGTTCTAGTCTAACGGGTCAGGTTTGAATCTTTGAAGCGACTACACGCTGGGGAGTGGTGGAATATTCCATAGTAAATTGGGTATACCATCCACTGGGGCCTGCAGTTTATAGCAAGCTAACGTTCGGTGAATCTGAGTTATAGGTACGTCTTTTTGTAGGTAATGGAAGATTTAATTTGTTTAAGAAGTTCTGTGGATTTGTCATATTGATTACCTACTTAATTTAAAAGTGATTTTGAAAGTGTTGTTTGGTTTTGCATCAGGAATTTCTCATTAACAGTCACGGAGTCTGGATTTGTGCCTCCTATTACATGGGACTTAAATATAACTGGCGAAATGTGCGTGTAATATTAGGTACACCTCTGCCTTACTCTTAGGGGATTACAGGCGTGATATTATGTACTTAGTTGATTGTATGAAGTTTTTGTGAGTAACCTAAAAATGAATTGTGAGGTGCTGATATTTTATATTTTAATTTAGAACAGGCTGTTGACATACAAAGTAATACGATGAAGTAATCTTTACTAAGAATATCTTATTTGATATACCTTGAGGAAACTCCAATGTTCTTAATAATAATAATAAGGTCTTGATTCAGAAAGCAGTACTTCTGGACACGGTGCGTATCGTTAGGAGGTTCCTCTCGCAAGAGCCCTGACCACCGATAGCTCGGACCCTGTTCCCGATGCCGGTGGGCTACTGTTTTTTTTATGTTTTTCAAAGTTTTTTTGTATATAATTTTTCATAATGAAAATATTTAAAAATGTAAATAATGTGTTAGGAAAACGAATAAAGAAAATATTTTTTTTTTTTAATTATTCTTTTAAACTAGGGCTTTGATTCGAAGTAAATGTTAGAGCTATGCAGGTGAGAGTGAGAGGTGCAGTGAGTCTCATCGACACGTAAAGAACAAAAAGAAATGGATATTTTTTGTTAATTGAAACACGATATTGTTATTAATTTTACAACCATTATCATCATTTTCCTGCATTCGTTCCATGTTTCATGGGGACGGCTCAACCCGCGTTTTTCTTTCATTCTCCCCTCACAATAATTATGTTAAAATAAAGCTATAAACCGACCGCTTTAATGAGTCCTCCGTCTTGCCCCATCAAAGACAAATTAAGCGTCCACAAAGTCCTAACAATATCCCACAGGTTATTTGCTTTAAAATAACCATAATCCACGTAGGTATTACGATACTAATTGAACCAATAAGTGATCAACCTTCAGAATATTCCATTTTATTTAAATTGAAACCTTCGCGAGGATCCGTTAAAGCGGTCGGTCTATATAAGTATTAATTTGTCCCCCCTCCAATCATTTTTCAAAGTTACCTAAGCATCTTCTACCAAAAAAATATACGCGTCAAATTGAGAACCTCCTCCTTTTTTAACCTAAAGCCAGCAAAAAATGACGTCATAATTAATGACATCTATATAAAACATAATATCTCAATGCTACGTCACGTTGAACGCGTGACGTCATGAGTTATGGGGTGCCCGCTAATTAAAGTTTGCCTAATTAATCAGGCGAGAGAAGTTGGCGCGAATATTTCTTGTTTTACATTCGCCATGAATCCTGTGTCCCTAGTGGACCTTTTTAGCGAGTTAGAAAAAATAATTTTGTTATTTTTCTGGTGGCGATTTTAATGATGAGAAATAATAAGATTTCATATAATAAATCACCTCGTTATTCTTGTGGTCGCAAGGGAGACTGCTGCTGAGGTCCTGGGTTTGATTCCCGGGTTGGTCAAAGTGTTATTGTGTTTTTTCCATAAGGAATTTTCTCAGTAGCAGCTACGGAATCTTTATTTGTACCCGGTTTATAGCAAATAGTCTGGCCCCCGTATTACATGGGCCTTATAAAACATAACTGGCGAAATGTAATACTATTAGGTACACCTCTGCTCAACCCTACGGGGATTACAGGCGTGATGTTATGTTATGATGTAATATTAAGAAATAATGAGATGATGAAAAATAGTTAGTAAAACATAATATGGCATAGTTTTCATTTTGTTTATGTATTTTGGGTTGGACGGTGTTGTAAATGCTTTGCACATAATTTAACTTATGCTTTTAAACTATTAATTGGAAACAAAATACCGAGGTAAAATTTTCATATGTAATATTATATTCCTAATATACTTATCCAAATTAAATCTTCTTATATATAAAAATCTCGTGTCACGGTGTTTGTGGTCGCACTTCTCCGAAACGGCTCGATTTTCATGATTTTTTTTATGTATATTTGGTATGTATGAGAATAGCTTGTAAAGTATGTTTCACACTGCTAGGTGATTAGGGAGTAGGTAGGTAGGGTAGGGTAAAAAAGGTGCATTGCAACCTACAGCTAGTGAATTTGTAATATTTGTATGGACATAAACGTAAGAACCTAATCAATGATAATCTATTTTAAGTAAATATAGTTTTATCATCAAAACAACTACAATTTAATTTTGTTACTAGAGCTAGTTTCTGTTATTTTGAGCGAGTAAATGCTAGTCTAGACGGACCTAATTCCATTCCACTAATGCATTTAAACTTGCCTGTACGGACACCGCTTACAAAACACAGCATAAACCACATCTACACTAATATTATAAAGAGGTAATGTGTGTTTGTATGTAGGGAGTAATCTTCGAAACTATTGGTTGCCTAAAATGACCGCTTTATCAGAATCATAATAGGATAATAATATGTATCACGTTATAATTCTTAAAATGGACACAGACGCAGTTGATATCATGTATTGTCACTTTGGGACCATTTTACGAATTATAACGTACTAGCTGATGCCCGCGGCTTCGCTCGCGTGGATGTCGAAAAATATCCCACCCGAGCAAACATAGTTACTTACCTTCATCCCCCTTTTTAACCCTTCGGGGGTAGAATTATCAAAAACGCTGAGACTTCAATCGACAGCCTAAACACAAAATTTGAAGATCCTAACTTCAAAACTGACTTTCATATAAAATTCCATCCCCTATTTTACCCCTTTAGGGGTGGAATTCCCAAAAATCCTTTCTTAGTGAATCCTAACTCTTCACAAGGAACACATCTTCCAAGTTTCATGTCTCTAGGACCAGCGGTTTGGGCTCTGTGTTGATATATCACCCAGTCAGTCAGTCAGTTTACTATTTTTTATAACGTGTTTATTATTATCCTATTATGATTTTGTTAAAGTGACCAATTTAGCCCCCTGATCCGATATCAAACATTCTTTCACTAATGGGAAGCTACATTATCTTCGAGTGTCTAAGGCTAGATGTAAAAGAACCCGTGGAATAATTTCTGATCATAAAAAAGCTAGTACACAATAAACAGCGTAGCTAAGTCAAATAAACGTTAACTTTGAAATTTAAACAAAAATAACAGCAACAACAAACTAAGTTAAAATAACTGCAGTAAATCAAACGTAATTTTTATACAGAAAATATAAAGTGTTGAAGTACGGCAAAGTTACTTATATAAACGTCAGATAGTCCATTTCATTGTAACTTTTATATATCCTCATGAAGTATGGCATAGTTTTATTAAAAACTATTTTGATTTATTCTGTCTGTAGCGGCCAGTATATGAAATATTAGTTCCAATATTATTTCGGCGATATAACAGAGTTGAGAGGGTATTTTAGTGAGGGAATATGTTGTGAGACGTTATTAAATAGGTACTAGGCTATCATAAATTGTCAGAAGGTTATCTACTATAATATAACTGTACTCGGATACAGTTTTTTTTGGAGCTGTTTTGTGTAGCAATTTCCATTGAAATAATATCTTAGCTGGAAATATTGTAACAGTTAGAAACTTAGCTTTTTATTAACTGTCAAAATTTAAACAGTGTTGCCCCATTCTTAACTTAATATTCGAATATTCTTCAGCAAAAAAAAAATTAACTTTGCGAAAGCACGATTGTCGTGTTATTAAACAAATGGTCTTAATTAATCAAAGGAGCGATTTGTTAAATACCAGGGATGTATAAACATTGCTGGCAGCCGCTACATTTTAACGTTCGTTCGGGAAAATTCGATGATAAAAGTTAATTTTTATTGTTTCCTCGTCACCAATATTTTGACTACGAAATTTGTTTTTTTTTTTTTTAAACACTGTGAGCGAAGTGTTATTTATTTTTTCATTTCAGCGCAGCAATGTTTACGTTTTTTATTGTGTAAAAGGCAAACCTGCAAAAAAAAAACAAGGAACAGTTTTATTTTTTAACTAGGCAGATGTTTAAATGTCAGGATTTTTCAATCATTAAAATAAAACGTAACTGGAAATAACTGGGTACCTCTTGTTACCAATACCTAGGTTATAATTATATTTAGCAACTTGAGTACAAGCTACTCTGCTAAATATCTATCTTCACAATTTTCTTCAGTAATGAAGTACTCATGAAAATACTAATAGCTCTCTAAAAGCATATTACTCCTCCATCAAACTTAATTATGATTAACGCCATCTCAACTCAAACGGTGACATTTCTTATTTAAATAATCATGAAATACAGGGCCGTACTAAGAAAACTCATTTAAAACTCGCTCCGAACTCACGTCACGCGTCAATTATTCAATCGGAATGTTTGACAGAGCTGTTTATTAATTCAACACATCGCCAGCACATTCTACAGTGGAGGAGCGAAACTTTTTCAATTAACACTCTTAGGTCGATAGCATTAAAATTCCAACATAATTCCGAGCAAAACTTACGTGTTATGTGAAACCGTCGATGAAAAGCGAGTTAATTATATGTACAGAACTAATTATAAAGGTATGCGGTTTGATTAAAACCAGAAAGTTCGTGTGATATTGATGAAGGAGCTTTTAAAACGGTTTATAAAGAAGTTAGGCGATACCTACTTATCAGCATCTAAATTGCGTAATGTACTTCTAAAGGCAATAAGCTTTATGGAATTATTGAACTATCAAAGTTCAATAATTAATTGTATGCATACTAAACATATTTATTAATACTTTTGACCCATTTAGTTTTCACTTGAGTTTCTAAATCTAATCTCTATATTAAAGCAACAAGCCACAAGTGACAACCGACAATTTGCTTATACTTTATTGAATAGAACCTATCGTGAAAATATGATTTGTTTATTTGGAACAAGTTTTTATTGTAATCCATTTAAAATTACTCTACCAACAAATTCTCGCTACCAAACATTTGAGTTCAACATTATCATTACTTTGGGTACCTATAGTTTACTTATTAAGCATTATTATTATACTATTGTATGAGAAATAACACTACTGAACCTAAATGTACACATTTGTAACACTTTAAAAAAAATTCTTACTCTAAATTCAAGTTTATAACTGCCATTCAGAACTTGAGTCCAAATCATCTCATATCATTACCGAAGTAACATTGGTAGCCCCCGATCGACCCCTTAACTATACACCTTAGAAAACTTAAGAGAATTATAATAACTTCACAGGGAAAGAGAAATAAACATGAATTCGTTAACATAGCACATATCGTAGCAAAAGTTTTTCCTAGACTTAGAATTACATAAAGCGCGAAATGCAGGGCCGTAATCGAATTATTATTTTGTGTTGGAATCCAATTTGTAGCGGTAGTATGAATGATTGCAAGCTGTAATGTGATTGTTGGACGAGTATTTTAGTTGATGATATTTTGGATAGTGTCTGTGTTGTTGGAACAGTGAGGTAAAGCGAATATTTTGTTGTAATTTTTGGAGGCTTTTAAACTACATATTTCTCAGTTACCACTTTGAGTAGTTTGAGTGTATGCTGATAAGATAACCTGAAACTAAAATGACTGAAATATTATGTGATTGCTCAAGTTTTTTTTTATGTTGAAACTATAATAAAATTGTAGTTTTTTTTTTGTTATTTATGCACTCTTTGTTAATAAAAAAACGCAACATTAAATACAAAATAAGCCCAATATCAAAACAAGTAAAAATAAACCAAAAGTACGACTGCATTTTTACGGAATTCCTAGGCGCTTATCTTTAACCTAAAATAAAATATACTACTCCCATAATATCACATGAAAAAAAACAATTTGCAATCGTTGTTCAAATTTCAATTTCAGAACGCGGCGCGGCTGCTTGTGGCGTGTTCAAACACACACACACACACTGATACAAATGTGTACACAAACAAATACACGTCAAACGCTCGTCTCTGACTGGTCGACCCGTTACACATAATTACGCTGCTCTAGCTTCTAGACTTGATGAAATACAGCAAATACGGGTCTATTAATCATCCTAGGTTCTCGTTACATTTGCGAGTAAATAGTGTCTGGTAGTCTAATGCTTTTACAAACTAGGATCGACAGTTTGCACTACGTTTTGAAGTCTGGTTTCCCTTTACACCGTTTGTTTAAGGGGTGGTTCTCGTGTTGCAGTTTTGTCTGAACTAGGAGTTTTTATGGAAAAACGCAATGAATGGAGATAAATATTTTATTTCTGTATCACATTTTATTCGTTTTTTTTTTCGTGTCTATTTTTTTACCGCTAAATTCCGCTTAAAGTGGTTTTAAGGATTATTTAAAAAAGTAAATTATAATAATTAATTTTAAACTTACACTTATTAAAGAAAACTCCGTAATTATTTTGACTAGTAATATAAAACCGCGTGAAACAGTGATAGGTCACTTATATTTGAATAAAACTTAATGTTCTTGAATGGAGCCACTCACGGAACTCATAAAACATTGTTGTTTAAGACCAACATCAAAGTAAAATTCTTAGAGAAGTAGTTGTCGAACCTTACTGGTTAATCATTCAATCATAAATTCATAATACAACCATTTTGGTATATTAAGTAACATCAAAGATTGGGACGGTGTACCTAATCATTTCTCTGTTAAGAATACAATTAAAACTGATGAATATGATGTTATATTTATTAAGTATACAAGCGATTTTCAACCCTAACATAAAGTAAACAAGTTTAAAGAAGGTTATTTTCAAATAATGGTAATCGTGAGTTTATAATTAACTACCGAAACAGACAATTAATCATTTCAATTAGGAACTTCTTGGTCATCACTTCACGTCTAATAAACTGACTAAAACTTTCACTTAGTCAGGTCTAAATCAATTGAGAACATAATACTTATTTATAATCTTACAATTTTTTGTCAGCGGCTTCACGAATAATACTCCCACGGTAACGTTTTAAATATAGACTATGACACTCGGGGATAAAGTAGCTTCCCATTAGAGAAAGAATATTCGGAATCGAATCTGCAGTTTCGAAGATTACCTCCTACATCCAAACTTACAAATATACAGGCTTAACCTCTTTATAATAATTATTAAGTATAGATAGTATAGACGATATAAGTATTTAAACTGACATGGTCACTGACATTATCATTAGCACTGAAAACGGGATATTTACCATGTTTACTATTTGTTTTGAGTTCCCGATATTTCGGGCTGTTCCAAGCAACTTGATCACGCATAAACTGAAGTTGTTAGTGTTTTTTTGTATAGACGACCAAAACAGACAGGTAATCATTCAAGTTAGTAACTTCTAACTCATCATTTCGTAAGTTTTTAAACTATCATGGTTACTAACATTATCATTAACACTTGATTAACGTTTTTATCATCGTTTCCGTTATATCATCATTTCGTGTCTTATAAATTGCATAGTCAAATCTTAATCAATCAAGAACGTTGTACCTATTAGTAACTAATCTTATAAAGTAGTAGTCGTAATGTATTTTATTAGAACCATCCCTGAATAAGACAAAGTACCAGCCAATAGAGACAATGGTACGAATGTAACTAATAGTCAACTAAAAGGGATTTACGCAGCGGAGTTATCTTCGACAATCGGGCTAAACATTGATCAAGTTTCAAATTACACACAATCCTAGGAATTGTCGGAGTGCGGCGTAAGGCAGAAGAGGAAGATAGCATTAAAACGATGACATTGTTAATTGAAATCGAAATTGTAGAAGGTAAGTAAATGGAACGAATAAACAAGCAAAAAGTAAACATGTTGGTAAATTAACTAATATTGGTAAAGGAATTGAATCGAAAAACAACACTGATGAAAACAAATAAAATGTTACAAAGATGACTAATTCAAAACAAAAATATGACAAGCAAGGAGTCAAAAAAATTTGGCAAGGTCTAAAAGTCAAATAGAGCATAAATGTCATTGCTTATCATCTACAAGTCCTAAAAGTTGTACGCTGGATAGTTCTACGATACAAGCGATATTTCAACAGGCCAACTTACTATTGGAATAAAGCCAATTGTCACAAAAAATGTTTTTTGGACGCCGTACATTTTTGTTCAAAACAACTTCAAGTGCTCTGTTTTTATGTCAAAACAAACGTCTGTCTGGGTGGGTGCATGTATAATCCACCTTTATATTATTCTGTTTGTTTTATACTGTTTTTAGGGTTCTGTTGTCAAATGGCAAAAACGGAACCCTTACCCTTAAACGTCCTGACCGTCTGTCTGTCTGACCGTCCGTATGTCACAGCCATTTTACTCCGAGATTGTTGGCATCACATAGTTGAAATTTGGAGAGCAGGTGTCTTCTATGAACCGCTTCACAAAAGTGATGTGAAATAACGAATAAAAAGTAGGAGTGACCTTTCATACAAATGTAACTGAAGGTTGAAAAAGAAAAATTGTGGGGTGTCTACTGACAGCTCTTAAAAAATGATAGCGAGGTTAAGAGGAGGATAATTCTGAAAAACCGTGGGTTTGTAGAACGTAAAGAGAACTTTCAACGAAAATTTGGTTTGAATAAGATTTTTTATTTTTAGCTTTTGAGATATGGGACTTTTTTTCTTCTTCCGTGATTAATATCCTATGAAAAACAAATTTATTTTATGATATTGAGTGTAAATTGATCTATGAATGAGAGTCAAAAATAATGTGATTATAGTGTTTGGTGCTACAAAACTTTTTGTTTGCGAGTCCCACTCGCACCTGGCCGGTTTTTATAATCTGATTATCTTTGGCCAGATTTCTACCACCTCGACGGCGTTGGTGGTGGCTTCAAACAAGTCCCTGAAAGTGCAGGTAGAATTACTCATGGACAGGAAGAAAATAATTAGGGATATTGGTTTGCTAATTATTCTTTATTACCCTGTGACTAAACTATTAAGTAACATGCTTGAAACCAAGGACAAAAATAGCCCTATTCTAGATTAAACTGTATCATTAATACCCTGACAATACAGTTACCAACGGGTTAAAGAAAAATAATAGTTAAATCTCCCACCTGGACATGAGTTGCCATGGCTGACCTGGAAGTCTTTAAATAGATTCCGAACCCAGGTTGGTCGCAGCAAGGAAAACCTGCTCAGGTGGAGATTCATTAATGACTCTGCCCTGGAGTGTAAATGTGGTGCTGCTCTACAAACGATGAGGCACTTAATATCGTGTCCTGCGTGTCCTGTTGTTTGTTCACTACAGGAACTGATGGATGCTACCGAAAGCGCCAAACTAGTAGCTCAGTTCTGGGCTAACACAATTTAGATTGCCATCGACACGCTAAGAAGGACGGGTAATCTACCTTTATATTGTTCTGTTATATTGCTTGTGTACCCTCCTTCTTTAGTATTAGTTATCTTATGACTAAAATATCAAGACAAAAAATGATCAAAACCAAGAACAACACTGAAAACATCTCTATTCTAAACTGCATCAAATTTTCTTACACTTAACTTGCCAACCGCCGAAGCATCGCTCACCGCTTCTCACTTTCAGTACCAGATAAGGAAATGCCGATTTTCCGCCCTGTATATCTGTTACGACTCCGTACCGTCGGCGTTTGTACCGCTACATAGTGGAGGCAGGGAGTGGATTCCCAAATATGAGTCTTTGTTCCAGAATGGATTCCAATTCTAGAATGGTTTGAAATTTAGAATAGATTCCAGAACGCTTCGGCGTTCGCGAATTTCGTTTGAATGTTGGTTATGTTAATCTTTTGGAATGAAGTTTGTAAATTGGGGTCGGGTGAGAGAGAATGGAGATTTTAGTCTTTGTGCTAGCTTATTCTGATTCCTGGAGTTGGATTAATTAGTAGTTTTAGATTTTCTAGGCCAATGGGTACCAATCAACGTGCTGAGCAATGTTACCCTTTTGAAGACGTTTAAGATTCGTTTTTGTTACAAAGATTCAGGTCATGATCGTTTCTCTGTTACACGATATTCTAGAATAGATCAATTTCAAAGACAACGATACCTTTTACCAGAAAGGTTTATTTTCGATTCAGCCTCAAAATGATGTAAACACGAACTAAGAACCCTTTCATTGTCTACAACCATTATTTCATAATTGTTTCTACAATGTAAAGCTACAAAACAAAGTAACAATTCATTTCTACAAAACCTCTTACACAGGCCGGATACACAATGCTAAAAACACCCAATGGCCAAAACAAGGTACACAGACCGAAAATGTCATACGGCTTGCAACGATTGACATGTCTCGAACTTCGTTTGATAGAAGAACAAGATCTATGTTTCTGTCCTTTGTTTTGTAGCTTTAAATTGTAGACACAATTATGAAATAATGGTTGTAGACATTGAAATGGTTTCTAGTCTGTGTTTACATCTTTTTGGGGCTGACTGTACATTGCCACTGTTCTTGATTTTTCAGGCTTATTACATAAATATAATTAAAACTGTATTGTAAAAAACGAATGTTAAATCAAAGTCTATAGTTATACATTCTACAATTTATAAAGAACTTTTATAAGTTAGCTGCTTACAAAAAAAAAGACCAAGTGCGTTCAAGTATCAAATCATATTGTACGCTCTAGACCGCTGGCGCTGTATTGAATAAAATTCATAATTACTACGTTCGTACTAGAGTAGTAAAATAGGCCATGACCAAAGTGCTATCGTGTGTTGAAAACATGTATTTCCTTGTACTACGACAGACACATAATATCCCGGTACACAATATTATTACTATAGTACATTGTCAACGTAAAATTTCGTCGAATTTGTATGAATTTTCCTGGAATTCGAGCTACGGTTTCGGTGTGACGTCATAACAATTACTAGTGCTGTTGTACGGTCAGGAACGAAAGTCGATTAACGTTGTTACTTTTATTTGCTTTTGAGTATGCTATTTTTTAAGCATTTTATGTAAATGGTGTTGATGTTTAAGCGCATTATTTTGCATTTTTCATCGGTGTCGATTTTTCGTTTAGTAACGTTGTGAATTACTCAATTTTTACCGCTTAGCAGCCGAAAATTGTCTCACATAAACGTTATATCGGGATAAAAACTATATTTTGTCCTAACCAAGGTCATGGCTTATACTTGTGTCTATTTTCATTTAGAATTCGTTTATGCATTATGGGGTAAAAAGGTAACAGAGAGACAGGATTATTTTCGCATTATTTTATAAAATATCATTAGTATGAATAAAAGAATCCAATGCTCAGGGACCGAATTACCGTTACTTTTTTCTTAACGTTACCGATTACCGATATGTTAACGTTACAAAAGTAACGATATTTATAACGATACCCGTAAGTCCGTTAACGTTACCTATTAACTAATATTAGTATCGGTAAAAGTAACAATACGTATACCGGTAATTTATTCGCCTATCTCTTTCTAACGATGTCGGTGGGGAGTCTAGCATCTTACGATGTTAGTACAACTAGCTTCGGCGTGTAATAGGTATTCTTTCTGCGATGCATCTGCAATGATTACTTGAACACACTTACTTCGCGACGGACCTCGACGGTGAGGTCGGAATGATGCCGGCTTGTGTTTGCGTAAATTACAGGTTTTCCTACTGCTTTCCTGATGGAGGGTGATGGAATCGTCGGGGGTGATTAGAGTATACCGTCGGCGAGTCATACTGATACGTGATGGTTTATATCGGGCGGCTGACTCCTCCCGCAAACACGACAGCTATTTATATACTGAACCATCCTTCGAGAAAGTTCCACAACTTTCTGGTACCTTCTTCACAGTTCCATAATGGAACATTCGGTTGGAGTGTATGTAACGGGGCACTGAGAAAAAAAGACTCTTTTTTGCCAAAAAAATGTTATTTTAGCAAATCGTTTATTTTCTCGATTCTAACGTATATACCACCTAAATATAAGGATAAAAGCGTCTTGGTGTTTTTTGGCTGACCAACCGTTTGTCGTAAAAACGATGTCGAAGGAATCCTTTAATAAAGGCACCTACAATTGATAAGCCTGTATATTTTTTTTTGTATGGATAATAAAATTTGATTTTTTTGTAATTAATTATTACCTACATGTCGGGAATTACGCGCAGAGGGGTTATTAAGGGGGGCAAATTTTTCATTATTTTTGCGATAGGACACACCGTTTTCGAGATATAAGCAAATTTAGAAGAAAAAGAAAAACTGTTTTTGTGCTCGAAGTCGGGAGTGTCAAGGCACTGGAATTTCAAAGACAGGTCACTCGACCTTGAACTCCAAGGTTTCAAGACCTCCAGG
The DNA here is from genome assembly GCA_905163415.1 of Noctua fimbriata. Taxonomy (NCBI): domain Eukaryota; kingdom Metazoa; phylum Arthropoda; class Insecta; order Lepidoptera; family Noctuidae; genus Noctua; species Noctua fimbriata. The sequence goes on along the minus strand of LR990942.1, from coordinate 2,820,600 downwards.
ATCACTTGATCTTGACCTCAAAGTCACTTGTCCTTGACCCTACGGTCACTTGACTTTGACCACAAGGTCACTAACCATGAATATAAATGACCTGTTACTGTTCCTGAGAACCGCGGGTCTTGGAATTTTGACCTTGATCTCAAGGTCAATGCCATTGAGGTATCCCATGGTGTTCCCTACACTACTACTCCCTCATCCCACCGGGTCCCGAAGGCTTGATTAGGCGAAGGATTGTGGTCAATTTTTTCTAGGTCTTTTTTTCATAGACTATACTACTTTTCGTATGATCCACTACCATGGCATGGAAGGTAAGTAGATTTATTATTCTTTAAAAAGTTATAGTTATACTGATATACTTTGTTGCACTTCTTTCGGCCTATAATGATATTTTTTACACAAACAACTAATAATTAGAACAACAAAACAAATAGATGTATTTGGTGTTCGCCATGTTTGTGTGACCAGACGTCTTATAAAATGAAAAAGGCGCGAGCCGTCGCGTTTTCGTAGGTATCCGTCCGATCGTCCTAAAATGCTAGCTGTTGCCGCTCCGATTAGAAGCCGAACGAAAGAACTCGCGGCGCACGTTCGGTTTGGCAACGTCGCACCAGAAATTATTAGTTTTTAGCGAAGTAACGCTACTGGTAACGCTATTTAAATACCGGTAAATCGTATGATTTAACGATATTTTTAACGTTACTAGGTAACGTAGCATAACGTTAAGGTTTTGGTAATTTTACCGGTATTTTTGTGGTAACGGTAACCGTCCCTGCCAATGCTACTCGACTTCGTTGCTGACCGTATTCATGTTCTTTTATTTCAGTTTGTAATAGTTTCTGCATAATTAAAGCGATGATGTTATGTCTACTGTCTGGCACCGTGTAAACATTGATAATTGGTTCGGTGGTTGGTTTTGTAGAAATAACGACTTTATTAATAACGTTGTACGGTGCAGGTTGCTTTGGTCATAAAATTATTTTTTGACTGACTGGTGTACGCTTGACGCCAAAAGTGCCGCTATAGTGTTTAAAATTGAATGCAACGTAACTTTAGTGACTCACTCGTAAATAATAGGGTTTGTTTACGATCGTTACCCAATCTATAAACCTATAAAACTTAAAACCGTGTGGAAAATTCAATGCCAGCATTTTTTTTTATTGCTTTCATCCGTCTGTGAATAAAAATAAATACATTTTGCTAAATCGTACTATTGAGTACACACTCAAGCTTTATCAATCAGCACTCCACACTGATCCGAAAAATTTTGAATTTAGAAACAATATGTTTTTTTTTAAAAATCTTCTCGAACGTAATTAATGTTTTTGAATTGAGGCATAAAGAGTCCGGGACTCGACCAAAAGCTCAGACGAGCGGAGCACAGAGATGTACGGGAATCGACCAATCATATTGGTTGAAATCCGCATCATGTCTCTCATCCCTCCTGTGATTGGTTGAATTTTGCACGGCTCATTATCATTGAAATCACTTTGCCACGATCTACACGATTGTGGGAGAAACAAATGAAAAATTTACTAAGAGCATGCGCCCAAGTCACAAAGCGAAGATACTCACGAGAAAGAAACACATGAAACACGCGCGATTCGCAATGCTAGTCGCATCACCTGAAGTACTGAACGGGGTGTAATCCATACTCAAGCCTAATAAACTAGGTACTGCTACGCTTCCAGAATTTCAACAAGGCGGATATTTTATATACGGATGCTGCAACTATAGTTTGTTCCATTACAGTAAGGCTTGAAGGATTACCTCGCTTTAATCTTCTGCCGGTGATCCGCGCCGATGTTATTATACGTGGAGTTTAATATTGAGCCAGGTTTTAATTGTATTTTTTGCAGTTCTTTGTTTGATGCATCTAAGGAGATAATTTTCGATAAGAATAATTACGTCCTCATGTCATTTTGATTCGCTTTATATCTATTTATAGAAAGATTAGCGAGAAACGTACGGTACATAAGTAGTTTGCTGAATATCCTCACTATGACAGAAAATCCATCAAAATATTTCAGGTAATATCAACCTCAGGACTAATAATAATCGTTTATATCCTAACAGGAAAACCCAATCACACTTTGATCGACTACCGACCCATATAATTATCCTCAGGAAAAAATAACAAGAAAAAATACTGAAATTCCGCAATTTCTTACATGAATCAATCAAATTGAGTCATAAATATAAAACTCACAAGATCAGACGCTGAGGAAGACCTAATCAAGATATAAGCAGACTTCCAAATCGAATCTTCCGTCAGATATAAAAACCAGCCGGTCTGACTGAATAAAATAAATCTAGTTTCAAAATCGTTTTCCATGCTACCAGTGTCGTCGTAAAATACTGCTGCCCTGCCGCTGAAATGCGGTGAAATATTCAAATTGCTGGTTCAATTGAAAATCTCTTTTGCAGCCAGCCAATATATTTAAACTAAAGACTGTATTGCTCGATATTAGTATAAATAGACGAAAAATTCAATCACAATTTTAAAATCAGAGTAGTTCTTCAAAAATTTGTAATACGAAGACGCCTATCTTTAAAAAGCGAAACTAATTTCATTCACTCCTAAAACTAACCGTTCGCTTTTAAAATTTGGAATTCTAATTTAAAATTCATCCTTAACTTTCAGCCGTACGTGGCAAAAGCCGAGCAAAGGCGAAACATGCCGAATTGAAATTCTACTCGAACGTGCCGAACGAGAGCTTGTGTTCGAATTTGAAATGTAATTCGTGTAGGGTATGTGTAACTATTTGCAAACAAAATGTGAAAATGAGTTTCTGGTCAACGCTCTAGAATTCGCTTATGGATTTTCGGCCGTCCGTGAGTGTTGACAGGTTGCGACCCGTTCCGTGTCGTGTGTTGTAGATGACAGCTCGATTTGTGATGCTTACCTGTAACAAGAGAAATAGTACGTTAGATCGGAAGGTTGATATCAGATTCCGAAACATGTTATGTCAGATATTTATCGCCAAAGCATTGGATTATGCTATGTCGGATATTTGACATGATATCGAACTTTTCAGCCAGATATATATGAAAATTATGAAAAAAAAAGATATCCGGCCAAAATTATTTTAAAAATAATAATTAAATTACGAAAAATAAAAACAGGCTAGGCAGATGATAAAAAAAAAAACACGAAACAAAAAAAAAAAACACTTAAACCTTCGCACGCTAAGCATTTCAGTTGTTCCATAATCGTTTTACCGCCTTTCATGAAAGCAGATGAAATATTTCCAAAAAGGTTACCCGTTTTACAGCATTATCTGACAAATAACTCACCCGCGACTTAATCTGGAGTCTGACAGAGGTCTTTAAAAATATTTTTAATGGCCGCCATTTTGAAGCTTATTCCCAGGTTCGTTTTAACTGATTTCAGGCCCCTACAAGCCTTTAATCTGACGCGAGTTAGTATATAGACCTTTATCTTTGGCCCATGATTTAAGCCCAAAGGTACGTAGGGAAATGTGTTCGGAATTTAAATTATCTTTACGCACCGTCTCGTGGAAATTGATATGGTTGCGTAAAGATGTATGACACAATATGGGGTCAATGAAGGTCATGGTTTAATTATTTTTGGAGGTAAGGGTAGATTTTGCAGGGGTGACAGGTAGACGAATATGTTTTGTCTCTTTTCATCACATGCTATCATTCTTTGAGTAGGCTTTTGATCAGGAATTTTGTAATATTTCTAGTATCTACTTATTTTAAATGAAAATTCAAAAAAAAAAGAAACAGGTTTATTTAATTACGCTTTGTAAGTAAACTTTTGAGAATGATTTCGTTTTTTCTTGTTCTTAGGATATCTATGGCAAATAAGAATTAATGTGGTACACTACAACTAACAAGAATATGTGTGGTATACTACAGCTACCACGAATTTGTGTGGTGTACTGCAACTGAAAAACCCGACTACTGAAAAATCACGCTCTAATTAAATTCGGGGTTAATAACGTAAAATTGAATCCTCCTATTGTTGAAGTCGGTTAAAATGTAGCCTATGTTACCCGGACCATAATAAGGAATCGATTGAAACCTTATATATATAGGCACTACTGAGGAACACGTAAATACAAAGATACATACCTACATAGACTGCTAAAATTAAAACCCTTCCTTTTGGCTTTGCCGTAGTCGGGTAAAAAGTCTAAATTATGTTTGGCCCAATTAGGATAGAAATTAGGCTACGCTAACTCCATTGGCTGATGCAGTTAAAAAGTAGGTATCTCCTGAACTGGAAACTATCTGTTTTTATATATTTGTATGTTATAAAAATTCTCATCGGCATGTAGAGCATCACAAACGCATACAATGAACGTTAATGTGTGCATTGAACTCTACAACGTTGCACATGAACGCACAACAATGCTCTACCTCCGTAGAGACGCTCTATGTAGAGAGGTAGAGCACATTATTGACGAATAATTAGTTCAGCAGAGGATCTAGCTAGTAATTGTATGTTAGGTTACGTGTTCGGAGTTAGCAACTAACAAGTCAGTTGAGAACTATAAATTACAAGGTGAAAATGAGGTGTTTTGAAACAAAGCATAAATCAGATAGAAAAACGTCTTCTTTGACAGGTGAAACAATGTGGGTTTTTAGAACATAAAAGAACTTTCAACGAAAATTGGTTTCAATGTGATTTGATCCTAAAGTTTTTGAGATATGGGACTTTTTCGTGAAACTGTAGCAGTAACTTTCTTTTTCATTAAAATACTATGAAAACCAAATGGGCAGCAAAGGAGGATGGGAGGAATGGATAAAGTAAGGAATGAGTATATTACAGGAAGTTTGAAAGTGGCGCTTGTTACAGAAAAAATTAAAGGAGTCGTTTGTCTTGGTATGGACATTTAATGAGGGGGGGATGAAACGTATGTGACTAAAAGACTGATGGACATGAATGTTGATGGAGAGGAAGGCCAAAGAAAAGATGGATGAACTGTGTGATGAATGATATGAAAGAGAAAGGAGTAAATGATATCGTGAATTCTGATAGGGGAGAATGGAAGAAGAAAACGTATTGCGCCAACCCCAAGTAGAATGGGACAAGGGCAGGAAGATGATGATGACTATGAAAACCAAATGATCGTTAAAAATATTGTTATTATATTAGATGGTGCTCCGGACTGGTGTGCTGCAGAATAATTGTGTATAATATAAATAACTAATGTAGTTCTTCATAATTAAATTGTAACTGTAGTCAATCACTCTTATTATAAGTATTGACATTGTTTTGTTTATCTTGATTATTTATTATGTCATTTCTAGTGTATTTTGTACTTTTGCATGCCTTCTGGTGAAATATGGCTGGTTCCTAATTATATTTTTATGTCACCATGTTTGTACCCATATTTTCAAAATAAATATCTTATCTTAAAAGAAAAAGAACCTTTCGTGTTTGGCCGGTTTTTTTGACATTTAGAAACATCACGTTATCTCCATACGTATCTATCTAAAAAAACAAATAAGCGATAAGAAAGTGCTCTACACCAAAATAAAAGTGAGGAATGGTTATACACGAGATTGAACAAACCAATCTATACGAGATATTTTCTACGAAATCCTATTGAAATGGCACTCCGATCCGTGTGAAACCCGACAAACAAATCTAAACCTAGTGCCAATGTTTGCACTCTATCCAAATCTAAAAACTTTTATTGTTTGGCGATGTAAAAAAAAAATAAAAAAGAATACCAATAGAAAAACGCGATAGATCACAATGGAATCATCTTCCTGCCCTTGTCCCATATTACTTGGGATCGCCGCAACATGATTTTTTCTTCCATTCTCCTCTGTCAACCGTCACGCTATCATTTACTCCTTTATCTTTCATATCATTCCTGACACAGTCCATCCATCGTTTCTTTGGTCTACCTCTCCCTCTCCATCCATCAACATTTATATTCATCACTCATTTGGTCACATGCGATTTGTCCCTCCTCATCACATGTCCATACCAAGACCGTCGATTCCCTTTCAACTTTTTTTTTTTTTATAAATAGTAATGCATGGGAACAAAGATGAATGAACTAAATTAACATAAGACGGACCCGAAATAATAACAGCCAAATAACGCCTGCTGAGATCAATCCGTGGATGGGTGATCATCCATCCTAGCAGACACGCAGGGTCTTGGTATGTAATGGATAGTAATATCTATCTATACCCAGACCCTTGCGTGTCTCAGAAAGGACGTCAAGTAATTTGGTAACAGCTTTCGTACGTAAATTTTAAAGTCGGTACGAATAGTGGAAAGCCCGCAGGTCTGACAGCTGTATCTTGTTAGACTGAAGTCGACCCCAATAGGCAGAAAAGCTATATCAACGAATCGTATAAATTCATTAATATTATTATGCATGCGGCTTTTATAATCTCTCACTACCATACAGATTACTTTTATAATCGCTGCAAATTCATGACCGCAGTGTCGATGTTTACCACAGTAAATGGATGCGTAAAAATATTCTATATTTTAATGTTAATTCATCCATTATTTTTTTTTGTTTTGTCCTGTGTGAGTCTAATAAATACTTTTTTTTCTTTAATCCAATTATTCTTAATACTTATACGTACAATTATAGCCTTTCGGTAATATTATGTTTAGGTCCTTTGACTTCTTACCACGGAAAAGCCATTTTATTTCCCACTAGCTTTTACCCGTAGCTTTTTCCGCATTAAGGTCAGAAATAATCCCACAGGAACTTACTACCGGGTTGAAAAACCTAATCTAGTTAATGGTCTGCTTGTATGCCAAATTTCATGAAAATCCGTTGTGTCCTTGAAATATTGTAGATACAATGCATAAAACTGTATCAGGGAAATAATATTTTTACTAGTGAAAAGCCATCTTATTTCCTATTCATAGTAGAGACCTAAGTTGAAAGCCGGCAATAATCGCAGATAACTTTGTTACTGTCATAGTTCATGATATCCTCTCAACATCCAGCCTTCGCAAGAAGGAAATGAATTCATGCCCTGAGGTTGTCCCGACTTTGTCTTTGACACTTTAATGCAGTCCGTTTTCAGCGTTCTCCATTGCGTGGTTTACAAATAAATTCTAAACTTACGTCATTTATAACCGTTAATGTACGTCGCATCCGTACCCGCATCGTAAGTATTGTGACAGAAGTAAATAAATGTCGTGGTACATCCTCGCAGTTGGCAGTCGATCTTTTGTGTGTAGTTGTCCCCTGTTAGGACTTTGAACTTTGTTACAAGATCATCAGCATAATATTAGCCGCTGTTGGATAGTGGCGGGACGTAGTGTTACTACAGTGGCACAAACTTCATTGTAGTAGAGGGGAGAAACCACGTGTCTTCTATATGTCTGTACAGATTATAAATTAAAGTCGGTTTTCTTGTCTGTTTGTGTGACCACGTTGATGACCACGTAATGGATGTTAATGCGGTTGTAGCCATAATCCAGAAAAAATATTTCGAAGGGTTTATGTACATCTTTCTTTCTTTATCGAGTAGTTAGTGCCTGACCTGGTGTCAGAGCTTTTATGCCACCTAAGGGCATCTGACTTGGCTTTACATGCCATCGAGAAATATCTCTCTGGCAGGTTTATGTAAATAATAAATTAGTATTGAACTTGCTTATAATATAGCAATTTCGGTGTTCTGTCAAGTCGTAAAAACTGTATGAGACAATTGCGGGTTGCAAGTATCAAGACTAACGAACCTTGCTTTTTTCATAATTTACAAGCGTGGCTACTGAACAAATAAATAAGAACCACATTCTTTATCCAAAATATTGACTGACATTATGTAAAATTAATGAAGAAAATTCAAAAATTTCTTAAAAGAATATTATTAAGAGAAATATTGAAAGACGTCTCTTGACGTGTTGTTTCCGACAACGATAATAAAATTACAGGCCGCATAATATTTATTTTCTGTTGACGTAGAAAAAAATCTACTAAGGTAGCAGACTATCCAGAGAGCACCGTCAGTCTAACAAAAATATACTGCGGTTGCAATCACTTTGATGGCACTGATGACAATTTCTGTTGATAGGTTGGTTACATTAAGCAAGCAGCAATTCACATGGTGGTCCATCAACAACTCCAATATGGCGTTTATTTTCTATATCTTCAACCAAACGGATCTAATATTAACCTCGGTCAACAGAAACGTCCAAATATAGAAACTACTAACGTTATTACATCGTAACAAAAGACCTTGCCGTTATCATGAACCATATTTAGAGATACGTGGTGAATGCGGGCTACTAATATAGCAAAGTCAGTGTACTGTGAACTCCCGTCTGTAGTAAATTAAACAGGAAACTATTCACTTATTTCCCTCGAGAACCATGTGAGGGCACGAACATCGGACGATTTCAATCTAGGGATCATAAGATTATTTAGTTCAATTCTACTATTTCATACTGAGCTCGGTCGTATTTGAGTTTTGACCGCCTCGCCTCTATGTAAGCCTGGTACTTTCATCATTGAGTCTGAAATTTCATCGGCTTTAATGAAAAAATTGCTGGGTGATTGATTTCTGGGTTGTAGATAGGCCGATTTTTTGCAGGTGCTTTTATTAAAATTACTATAATTATTATATCAGTATATTTTCTGTTTTAAAGCATTTATGGCAGAATTGATACTGTTACGTCCGCTGTTTTACGAGAACATTCTAGATGACGTTCGAGTCTAGAATGTTCCACTATGGAACTGTGTGAGATCCGAGAATAATCCTAGAATATCCCACTATTGAGCTGTGAAGAAGGTTCAAGAAAGTTGTGGAGCTTTCTCGACCGGTCGGCATAATAAATAGCCTTGGGTTTGCGAGAGCAGATAGTTAGATTTTGGCGACACTGCGTATCAAATCGAAGATCGATATCACACTTTTAATTCACTGAATAGTGATCAGTGGTGAATTTGTGATTGAGTTATGAGTACTATTATTTATTTATTTATTAGGCTTCTCAGCAATGAGTACACTGTTAAAGTCTAAGCGCCTCATCACTTACAGAAAAGCACAGCATGCGCAGATAGTTACACAATTAAATAATTAAAATAAGAAAATAATATTCAGTATGAAAAAATAAAAATTAAACTATTAAAAACTAAATTGATTACTTACATTGAATTAAATTAAATTAAATAACATAGATAAAAAAAATAGAATAATAATCCTAATCTTCAATTATGATAAATTAAATTATTTTATTAAAGATTATATGTCTTTAATAAAATAATTTAATCCATTTTTTACATCAGATTAGGTAAATATTTTTTTTGTGTTAAATAAAAATATTTGGTGTTAAATTGGTGGTGTTTTAATGTATCCCATGTCCAGCTAGTAACAAACTTTTCATGTCGAAGTATGTTTCATGAACGTGGACGAGGCAAAATGAGTACGTAAAAATCGTAACAGGAGGCATTCCGTGGTTACTGCCTGAAAATGTCGTGAGTTTTAAACTAGTAAATTATTAAACTGAATGTCATGCGGGCTATGAGACTTGTCGAGTGCAGAGCACTTACTCACTTTGTCTACAAAGTTTTCAGAGAGGTTTTAAGATTTTCTATCATAGTTCTAGCTGATATAATGCCAATATCAGCGAATACTATGATAGAAAAGTCAGAATTGATTTATACCACCGAAAAGCATAATTCAATCCTACAGAAAATCTTTGTAGAAATACGAGAAGCCCTCGGCTAAATTACACAGTACAGGAACGAGAAAACTTAATAAATCTACATGACAATATACAGTTTACTTACGACTATCAGACAAGGACCGCTTGTTGCGCGTTTACGCCTCATAAAACGTGCAATGCAACGTTGCCTGCACATCCCTCAGACTTGTTAACGTTTGAACGCGTCCAGCGTTGTTTATACTATCGTAGTAAAATTGTTACAATATCATTTTGTTATTTTTACATGGTTTAAAACCTGTTTAGAGCTGTGATGTTTTGCATGCTTTATTAAAATCCAACTAGGTAGGTAATTAAATAAATTAAATTTTATTTTAGGTTATTTAATTAATAATGTATACAACATTATTTTTAGTATATTTATTTATTTTTAGTATATGCGAAACCTGAATATGGTTTGTTCAGAATAAGTAACTGAATCAATTCCAATCATTTTTAAACCATGTTATATTTTGTCACAAAAATATTTAAAAAAAGTTACAAGTTAGACACCGAGCGACATTAAGTACCTATCGCAATAATTAAGGTACCTGCTGCGCTTGTCGCAGTCACGACGTGCAAGCTGTTAATTTTTTTCTTTTTTGTTCCATCCTGTTGTATTTATTTGTTTAATTTTTTTTTTTGTAATTTTGTGTGATGCACGTCATGTACCTGCGGCAAATAAATATATTTTCTTTCTTCTTCTTTCAAATTATTATTATCAATGAGCTTAAGACGACGCTGGAGGCGCGCGCGCGGGCGCGCTACGTGGTGAACACGTTTTTGCGCGGACAAGCAGGTAACAGAACAAGCTTATAACTTTGTGATTATTCATGATACAGTTTTGAAATTTTGTACATAGATTCTTTACATAAAAATACTAGACACGTGTTTCAGGTTTCACATATACTAAAACTAAGGTTGTATAATAAGTTTACTCTCCTTAATAAAAATCAAACACGGTTGGTAATAAATTTTATTTTAAGTCATCGAAAATCGAGCTCTTGATTGTAAAAATCGAACTCGAAAGATATTTTGGAACTCCCATGAATAGTTCTATTGAAACTTTATGGCGTCTCGGAAGTTAGCTGCAAGTGACGGTCTGCGCAGGTATAACGGTTCAAACTTTATGTTAGCTCGGAACTCTAATGTAAAGCTGCGCAGAACACAATTGTAGGTATCAGCGGGGCGCAGAGGACTCATCGTCTTGACTGTATAATGCGCAGACCGTAACTCGCAGCTAACTTCCGAGCCGCCACAAATTTTGAACAGAACTAAAAGCTTCTGTAACTGCCACTTTTTATGAACTTCGTGGGCAACTTTTAATTGTGACAAGGACATGAATAACTTGATGCACCGTTTAACTCAAACGTTGTGTAACAGACTGTCCAAAAATGTATGTTCAATTTGCGGCAGTTCAGGATGGAGCCATGAAATCTTAATCTGTTCCTATCTGCAACATGATTTCTATTTGATATAAAGTTGAACCAATGTGGCGACACTTGGGGGAGGCCTATGTCCAGCAGTGGACGTCTTTCGGCTGAAATGATGATGATGATGATAAAGTTGAACTAGGACTAGATCCAGGTCAGTTGCAACTAAGCGGGCAATGACAAAGCACTTATTAGCTTAAGCGCCTATACACTGCCTTCTTCATATCATTGTTGAAGTTCTGACACCGCTTAAGTCAATTTGTGGCGGTTTTCATATTTTGAATCGGATGACGTGTTGTTTCAGACAATAACACAAGCAAAAAACATCTCTATTGAATAAAATAAATAAATAATATTTATTGACACACACAAGTAAGTAGGTAACATACAAACATAGAAAAACAAGATACATGAGAAAAGTTAAAAAGAGTACAAAAGTAAATAGAAATAGCCGTGGGCCCCAAACTAGGCAGTATCTGTCCTGTATCTTGGTGGCCCAATATCAGCAGTAAAGGCAGATTGCATTCGAATGTTCAGTCTGACACAGCACAGCACGACACAAGTTGTAATTCATAATGAGAATAGTGATTTTAAAATTATTCAGAAATAAAAATAAAACAATAATAAGAATCATAAAATAAAAATTAAATACATAAAATTGGTGGACATGCATAATTAAAAATGTAAATATGATGACATTAATAAATGGAAGGGTGAAAGAGTGTAGTGTTCGTGCGAGTGTGTGTATGTATGTATGTTTGTGTGAGTTTAAATGAAGGAACACGGAGAGTCTTGACTATCTGAGTGTGTTTGCGTTAAGTGCTAGTCACTTCAAGGGACACAAGATATTTTCTTTTTCATGATAGCTCAGGTTCTGAAGCCATGTTTTTAAAATAATCTTAGCTTCGAGTATATTTCCAGGCACTCTTAGTGTGGATTTAATGATTGAGTTAAGACTCGAATAGGGAGAAAAGTGAAAATCGGCTAGCAAATGCCTAATTACCTAATTGCTTTTAAGTGGACAAAAATTTATAAAAAAGATTTTATTTATTTATAAAAAAAATGATATTGTTCCATTACCTAGGTTTAATCATGCAGTTTTTTCAGTCTCCTGTAAAGTTGCTATTTTTTACTTACGTGGTATTACAACTTCAACGACGATATGTTATAATAGGTCTATAATACAGGGTGTAAGGGACAGCCCTCCACAAACTGACAGGGTGCATTCAGCTCCTTATTTTAAATCATATTCCACCGGAATTTTTGTCCGGAAAATTTTTGTTTTTATTTTTTTTTTCAGTTACTATTCCTTTATTTCAATGTAAAATTACATTCCCTGTACGTATAAAAAAATACGGCTAAAATCAAAAATGGATGTTGAAATACTCTAACGAACGACGCGTGAAATCATCTGTTTACTTCCTGCCTAGCTACAGAGTTCATCGAACTCGTTGTCGCGCTTGCCGTTTGCTACGTGCGTTTTGCCACTATAACGATGCATTGCCTATGAGGAAATAAAACAAATCAAATTTATTGGATTCCCATGACGTTCCTGAAATAATTTTTTATACCGGTCATCTTAGTATGATATACTGAATTCACCCCATGAGTTTGTGGGGGAGGCTGTCCCTTACACCCTATATATCAACAAAAAAACGGCTTTGGTAGGGGTGACCGTGACAAAAACACGACCAAAATCACATTTTTGCATCAACACCACACAATTTTACTCCCAGTCCACTATAAAGTCCAATCACCGTTCTAATAACGTTAAATTCCCATCTCCTGAAAAAAAAGAGAAACCTAACGTAATTTACATCCCATTTCTGTCATCAATCTACAATATATCTCCAGTAATAGTACAATGTAATCTGCCGGGCTGGCCGCCATTACGGTAACGTGGTACTCTTTTTATTTTACTAAACAGCGCTTTCATCGCTTGCTAAGCGGAGAAGAGAAGCTAGATTTTTGCTGCCGGTTTTATTAGTTAGCTGATTTAGCTAAATGTGTTGTTTAAATATTTATTTAGTTTTGAAATTATTTTTTTATGAAATTAAATTATAGTGCTCACTGAAATTACTTGTCATGCTCCTCTTCACTATTTACATAATAATGTAGCCAAAAACATGAGTTTTGAGTATTAAATATTAAATAATTATTTCTAATAGTAACTTTTACAGAATTACAGTTGCACTTTGTCTACTCCATCAAATGTGTGTTGCGTATGTACCACGAGTAGATTTCGTGTTAATAGCACACATCTACACACATAAACTCACACTTTTTTCCCCGGGGGTAGGCAGAAACCACACACCATCATGTTACTATCCACACATCACACTCACACATCTCTATTTACGAATGTCGAAATTTTGTCACAAACTCAAGCAAGACCAAAATATTTCACGCAATCCATTCCACTTGTTTGTCGCATATTGCAAAAGCAATTATTAACTTCGCCTTAACAAAAGAAATGTCAAGATTTCAGGCCCAAAATTTAATTAAAAACACATAGGCACTTCGTTCGGGATGTCGCTACGGAATGAACAATTAAACGTACTAGAGTTTTATCGAAATATCGAATACAACATTTGGTGGATCGCCGATGAAATTAAAGTATCTGTAATAAAACTTGGTTCGCAATGTAGAATCTGACTTATAAGAGTCCTCTCCTCAATAGGTCGTTAAAGAAACGTCGTTAAAAAAAGGTCTAAATTCTCTTAATTAATTCAAAACAAAAACACACGTTTTCAACAACTTAGATGTATGTCGCATCTGGTCGTTAGTATGACATAAAATGAATCGCAAGTGCACCGGTGGTGACAGCACGCGACCTACTTACAAGTCTACCCACACCACAGCGTGCTTCTACAGAGTCCTAATTGTTCAGCTCGAGGCGGCGGAGTTGAAACGTCTTGGAACTGTACCCAATTCATTGTATCCCGTGATAAGTTGTAATCTCCAGTAATTTGTTAGTTTGCTAGAAACAGTATATCGCACCTTGTGTGTTTTCATAGTACAAAACTCATCGTCTGCCCATATGATATACGAGCCTAACGGAATAATTCCTGCCATATCCGACATGTAAAACAAGAACGGGATTGACTGGGTTGTAGAGATCAGATAGACAGTCGCTCTGTGTAAATTACTGGTATTCACCTGCATCCAGTCAGACTGGAAGCTGACTCCAACATAGTTGGGAAAATGCTAGACAGATGATAATGTAAGTAATAGGTCTTTAACTATGAAATTGCTTTTAATTTCTCACATTTTGTTCTGTTTGTAACTTTGACGCATAGTTATATTTTTTCCTAATTCCATTTTTGTTGGATTAATTGTTAAATTACATACCTTTTAGAGTTATAAAACCGTATTAGTAGTTGTATATTACCTCATAGAGTAGTGTGTCAAAAGACCTGTTTCAATGTGCCGTCGGTTTTAGTACTTCAAGTAGGTATATTTTTGTCATAGACTGTGTTTTGAGAATTTAAGATACGCAGTGCAGTGCAGCTTTTTTCACTCTAACTATAGTTTGCAATTGCATTATACATGGTTCAGAAGTTTCCAAAAAAAAAATGTTTGTATGGAAATAACACTTTTCATCCGTACAAATCGGAAACCCCTAATATGTACAATAAGATGGTATCCGACAAAATTAATAAAAAAAATTGAATTAGTCGAAAATTTTCCTACTATTATTCAGGATACATACTTGAATACATTACTAAGAACAAAATGTCTTTATTTTGCCATTATTTTCTTGTAACATTTTCATGACCATCTGGGTGGTCTTTTTCATTTACTTACTACTACAATGTAATCGTTTGGGACGCTGTACCATATACCATTACGTGATGATGCTACGCCATTTTTATTTCACTAAACAATAAAGTTTGGTGTCATTACATTTTGATGGCGTGCTAAACTGTGGCGCTAGATTTAAAATTTGTTTATCGGGATTCACACGAGTGAACTGCTTTTAACTTTCTTACTTTGTAGGGTTTATGGCTGGGTAAAATAAACAGGAAGAAAACATTTTGTCACTGAAGCTGATCCTGGGAAGAATAGCATGAAGTATGATGTTTTTTTTTCTAAATAAATAATTAAATCACGATACTGTAGACCTCTTTACTGTAGGTTTTTCACAAACATAAATTGAAATTTAGGGCGATAAAACTAAAGGTGATAAGCTCATTTAAACTGAGTGCAAGATGTGTGTGATGAAGGACAATTTATTTTTTTACTTATTTGTTAGAATATTGTTGTTACTTAGGTGTTACACAAAACATGATGTCCATAATATTCTGCTGTTTCCAGCGTAGAAATATTTCAAAAAATTAAAATTAATAATAAGCTATACAATGTTGAGATTATGGAAATCGTTAACTACTATCAAATACAATGTCCGGGGGTATTAATTATAATGTCAAAAATTATTAAATATAATGTGTCAAGGGTTAGGCTGGCAATGGTTAATTCAAGAATATAAATAAGAATGTAAAAAAAAAAGTAAATAAATCACAATGTCAAAAATATTAATCATAATGTCAAAATAAAAATTACAATGTCAAAAGATTCACAATCAAAGTACTAATATCATATTAATATCTTTATCTTCATGAACTGATAGTGCATGGAACTTCATTGCTATGGAATTTCGATAGGCTGGCTGGCTGGCAATAAAATTTGTGAAATTCTCAATTAGGTAACCTATACCAATAAGCGAGGTTAGAAAAGTAAGGACTCAATAGTGAGAACGTCATAAACGACAAAAACCTTTTTAACAACATTGTTGTAAACACGATGTAGTCTACGAAAACAACACAACCCCATTTACATGAATAAATAATTACAAAATAATACCCAGCTACTCCGGGTCGCTCATCATAAATACACGAACTCCTAAATATGTAAGCATGAACTGTAAATCATTGTCAACGTTCTCTATCTGAGGGAGGGCGAAAGAAAGCCGTGTTTTGGCCAAAGACTTCGGTATTGTCAAAAAGTTGGATTTATGAGTTGGGTCATCTTTTCCTCTTGTGAAGCTAGTAGAAGATTTGTATTATTAGTGTACTTTTAATACTCTTTTTCTTTTTTTTTTCTGCATCGCACAAAAATAAATGCATAACGAGGGAATTTTGAAAGTTGCCATTTAAAATCCATATTTTAAGACATCACATCACATACAGACAGGGTAGAATGGAAGAAAAAAACGTGTTACGCTGACCACAAGTAACACGGGATAAGGACAGGAAGATCATGATGATCATGATCACACACCACAGCGATATTTCGATGAATATTTCATAATTCAATTCAGTAATATTGAACATCATCTGCCTAGCCTTTTCCCAACTATGTTGAGGTCGACTTCTAGTCTAACCGGATGCAGCTGAATACCAGTATTTTACATGGAGCGACTGCCTATCTGACCTCCACAACCCAGTTCGTACTGGGTAATACGATACCCCTTGGTAAGACTGGTTGTCAGACTTTTTGGGCCACTGACTACCTAATGACTGTCAAAGATCTAGAAATGACAGCCGGGACCAACGGCTTAACGTGCTTTCCGAGACACGGAGGAAACTCAGTATGTAGTGGGTGGTCACCCATCCACAGAACAACCTAGGCAAGCACGGCTTAACCTAAAGATCGACCCGAGCGGGTGATATTATTTAGCCACGAGCTCCTCAAGAATTCAGTACTATTGATATTTAGTTTTATTCAGGCGACTGATTTGGCAGTTGCTTGAACCGTTGCTATCTTTCAGAATGACTACGTGTGAAATTGAGCATTCCAAAAATCGAATGAAGATTTTGCAGATCAAAAAATACGACAGACGCATACACAAACAGGTTGATGTAAGTTTTCAGCTTAACAAAATTGTTCACAAATATAAAAACACATCAACTTTACAAGTCAGGTTATACATTTAAATTGGGTGCAGCAAACATTTTAAAGTCAAGATCAGAAATTAAATGCCGAAGCAAACTTGTTAAGCTTAGCAAGCGGGGTTGTGGTAAAGAATGAATATTTTATTACTATGTCGTATCTTCTAAAAATATGAGGTAAATTCGCTGAAAGGGTTGCAGTCTCCTTTGAGGGGTTGCGTCGTCTGAACACGTTTTAAAGGAATAGTAGTGGTTAGTCTTGGTACTTTCTTTTTTTTTAAACTGTTAGGAATGGGTCTATTGGAAGAGGCGACGAAAGAGGACATCGTGACGAAACCGACAATTATAGAATTGGTTCTACTATAAGCCGGTTTCCTCACGATTTTTTCCAATCGAAGAGAACTCGTATTGAGCCCCGTCGTGGTTTACACTTAGTCCACTTTCTTACACAGCTGTCAGTATCATAGTACGCATAGTGAAGAGAATGTGCATTATAATAAGTCTTTATCTTAAAAAGGGTGTAAAACTATCCTTAACGAAGCCGAAAGGCACTTGTTTTCTCCGTCATTGAGATCACTTTTTTGTTCTAGACCATACCTGCCCTGCATGCATTGTGTCGACACAATGCCAGATTGAATGATGATGAATGCCAGATTTCTTTGCACTATCTGGCATTTTATCGATTCTTCCGTCAAAGTAATTCTTGTCTACGGTGGTCATGCTACGGGGGCTGGGAACCTTCTAGTTACGGATATATTGGGGTCAAAGTTCCAACATTTTCACAAATTTTCTTTTAAATACAAGTTTTTTTTTATGTTATAAGTTTACAATAACTTTAAAATACCTCCACGACCCCCGTACTATTCAATGCATCCATCAGCACAATGTTTTAAGAACGTTACATTGAATCCTACCGTAAAACGTGATTATTCACCGTCAAAAAAAAAGTCGTTTCCCAGCAATAACTTTTGCGTACAGTTATTTAGTTTGTTGTACAGGATCCTTGTTTGACGGCTTCGTGAAGGGTCCATTTACACCCTGTAGAGCCTTCTACTTGAGTCTGTCTACTGACATCAGGTCCTTAAGACAATCCTATATTTGCAAACGGTTTGCAAAAAAAGCTAAAATACTGTTTGTTACTCATAATTAAACACGATACTCCATTAATGATCTAAAGATCATACATTCAGGAAAACACAGTTTTTCACGATATTGTGTCATTTTCCTCAATTAATCTACGGAACTTATATAAGAAGAAAGTTGATGATATATCTTCCTTTTTTCCGCCTTGGGTCAATGCACGCAAAGCAAGGAAAATGTTATGCTCAAAATATCACTCGTCCTTCGTTTTGCTTCATTTCATCAAGTTAACACAATTAAGTATCTTATTTAAGGTTATACGAATAGTCTAATAACCGTAGAATATTATTAATGACTACTTCCAGTTGTAATGAAGTAGGTACCGAACAACTATAATTCACAAAAAACCAAGTTCTTCTTTTGGTATCTTAAATTATATATATTGTCTTGTGCCATCATAATCATTATCCTGCCATTATCTAAATTTATTTAGGCGTCGGCGCTGCATATCTTCTTCTTCCATACTTCTCTATTACTCGTCATCTCAGCAGTCACCTCCTTTCTAGCCATATCATCCTCACACAGTTCATCCATAATTTTTTTGGTCTTCCTCTACTCTTAAAGCCATCTACATTCATACTCATGTATTATCTAAAGTGTGCAAGAGAATTAGCCAGCATGCAGTCGTTTAAAGTTAATTGAAAAAATAAATCATTAATTTAGCAGAACGTTTTTTGCAGCTGTTTGACAGCAGTAGAAGTTTCTGACCCACGGAAATATTCGAATTCACCCTTTTGAATTCAATTCAATTTCGGAATAGAACACCGTCCATCCCAAAATCTTTCATCAAAAACTGCTCCAACCCAGACACACAAAAAAAGTAACCGAAAACATTCAAATCAATTCTCCAGTACTTTTATAAGACAAACATCAGTTAAAAGTAAACAAGGAAATCGTTACCGAGATAGGAATAAAAATCAATCAAAAACTGTCCAAGCGAATGTGGGGACGTGCCGCGGGCAGATCGCAGCGATTTGAAACCTCTGTGCAAATTGAAACTGACTGGACTGGACAGGAGGATCGTTTGAATGCATGAATATATCAGACATTTCTTTTGGATGAAGCCTTTGCTTGAAGGGAATGACAAAGGGGAAATCAAGAAGAAATGGAGTGAGTTTGATTGTAATATTTTCTACTAGCTTTTGCACGCAGCTTCGCTCGCGTTAATTTATAAATTGACAAACAATTCGGGTTTTACTCTGCTTTTAATAATATAATGCAATCATGATTCGAAAGATACAGGTGGTGCCATCTATTATCATAAGAACGTTATTGGTGTCTTCCTCGGGAACAGTACTTTTTTTTCAGGATGAAAGTTACTCTATATCCGTTTCTGTACACCTGACAAAGTATATGCAAAATTTCAGGATGATTTTTTCAGTAGTTTAGGCATGAAAAGGTAACAAACAAACTTACTTTCGCATTTATAATATTAAGTAAGTAAGTATGGATATTTGGATTTGACTTTCATAATACTTCCTACTAAAGTGAAAATGATTGAAAAATTCATAAATGATAGCGTAACGGTTGACCAAAGACACTGGAAGAAAAAAATGTTTTGCGGCGACCAAAAGTAACAAAGGACAGGAAGATGATAATTATTTCATACTAAAATGTAGTCATCTCTTGGCTCCTGGAACAGCATCGTTCTAGTTCACGTAGCTTTTAGGTTTAGATACTCTCTTATCGCTATCATAAGATTTAAGACCTCTTCTAACGGACGACTAGTGCCAGGTCAGTGCCAGACGCATTAAAATAATATGTATTTTTGCTTATAAGTTCCTCTGGCGTGACAGCCAGACCCTGTATTTGTATTTGATTAATGCCGACGAGTCATTTCCTTCCAAAGAAAACTCAGAAATATTACACATCATCATCCATAATAAATCGTCATACGCAACACTGGTTATTTCTGGTTTTCGCCTCGTTGATCGGCTGACGCGCGAACAAAGCCATTTAATTGGATGACCATCGTAAATATCCTAGGACAATCTGGGTACTATAGGCTACCCGGTAGTTAAGGATTTATACCAATCGGATAAGATGTTTTTATGTGTGTTCCATTACAAAGCATCCAATAAACTCCGCCCTAGACCTTCCGGAACACATCGCTGTATCAGGACCATTTGGAAACCGAAAGATATATTGGACAGTTTTTTTCTTGCGATTTATCTCAGGATATCGCGTTCATGTAATTAGAATGATAAACTATTGTATAAGAAACTAGCGACCTGCCTCGGTTTTTCACGTTGTAACAAGACATGAGATTTCTGTTTTAAATTACCTTCAGTAATAAAGTCTCTAATGATGATCTATAAAATCAACGCTGTCACACGGCAATAAAATACTATAATTAAAAAATGAATGGATAAAACAGCTTTTAACAGGTAACCCCCGATTTTTTTTCCCCCATTTTACGGTTGGCAACATATCTGTTACAGTAATCTCTAAAAAAACAAGAACCTTGTAAAGAATTGCTCAATTACCCTTAACACACCTTTGCAATGTGTGGTCGGTTTGGAAATTAATTTACTTTTACCTTTTTTGAGTTTAAACAAGATAATTTACTGGTTCATTTAGAATTTATCGTGTTTGGACCGGGAGGGCCGTTAAAATGTTGCCAATTTATTTTAGTGGGAGACGGCTACTCATTTAAATTAGGAGAAAAATTGGAGCCGTATTCTTTCCTTCAGATTTTAATAGGATTTTAAGCTAGCTAGTGAATAATGAGTGCACGTTTGTTCATTACGTGGATGGGGTGGGGAGTGTTTGCAGATACCCGAAAAATCCCTTTAATTAACTAGTACTCACAAGGTCTTTTTAGAATTACCAATTACCTCTCATCGATGCATTGTTTGCATAGGCACATTCTTTTTTGTAGAAGAAGTACTGTTTTACTAGAGGTTTGGAGGGAGAAAGGGGAGGCCTTTACCCAGCAGTGGGACATAATGTAACCAATCACCTAGCTTAGCCTTTTCCAAACTATATTGAGGTCAGCTTCCAGTCTAACCGGATGCAGCTGAATACCAGTATTTTATACGGAACGACTGCCTATCTGACCTCTACTGGGTAATACGGTACCCCTTGGTAAGACTGAAAGGAATATCACATTATAATATCAATCTTAAATTCAGGATAGCCAACACACATACTAAGGCATTGAATCTACAAGCTTGAAATTTTAATTAAAGTTCTTTTTATAACGAAGATGAGCACTAAGGAAGGAGTATCGATAATTATTTCCTTATAGGGTTATTTTATGAGATGAAAGCTTGAATGGAACTTCGTAATTATTCCCCATGAGAAATGCCATCAGGCCCACGATTTTTCTTGCAAAAAATATACATGTTAGATAAGAGAAATCTAGTCTCAAAACAGCTTCTTTTTCAAGCACATCATTCAAATACTCCTTGTTTACAGCCATAAATCGCCAACAAGCAGTCACTTACTCGGATTAGTATACATAAAACTGTTTGCAGGAACTCCATAAAATAGTACGAGGCCATATAACGGTCACAAAAGGGAGTTACAGTGATGATAAATCCGCTCGCACAATAGAAATAAGTTGTGTTAATAATATTAGTAAGGCTGTATTATTTCATGTTTATCTGGACAAGTATTGCATTATTTTTTATAGTTATAACTGGGCTATATTTGTTATGAATATTCTTGGTCTTGTTTCTATGCAAAAGACTGACATACCACATGTACATAAAATCACGCCTTTTTCGCCTTTACGGAACGCCGTATACTGCTATTCTTATAAATTCCTTTAACATCGTACACGTTCATAATCTGACCATACACGCATGCGGCGTTCCAACTACTTCGCACCAGAACAATTATTAACAATCTGCGATATACATAGATATAATATTTGAATAGACCGGGCAAGAATCAAAATTGGTTTAGACATTAATTGAAGAAGAAACGGTATTTATTAAACTCACACAGGACAAACAATAAAAAAAAATTAAAAAGAAAAAAAAAACGTCATTTTGAAAATTAAAATAAAAAAATAAACTAATAATTAGGTCCTGTACGAGGTCAATAATGTCTAACATATTCCTGCCAAATCGAATGAAAGTCCCAATAAAATGGTTTAAGAATACCAAAACACACCTAATGTCGGCAGCATACTAAGCACCTAACATAAACTCAACAACTACCAACACGAAAATCAAATTAAAAAGCGTCATTAATAAAATACATCCAATCTGCCCCATTAGGGGTGAACCGGGTAAAAATGTACAGCGAGCGTCATTTTATTCGCCCACAGTTTTCTATACGCTTGTTGACTAGGGTAGGCAGTTAATTCGAGCTTACGTCAGCATGCTGGCCGAGGATAATGGCCGTCACAAATGTATTTTTTTTTTCTTTTTTTTACGCACTGGATTATTCTGTATTTATTGTACAAAAACATCGCGAAAAAATAGGAGATAGTGGTGTAGGGTGGGGTGATGTTTTTTGGCTGTGAGAAATTGTAATGCTGTCTGTATTCATTTTGTGTTGAAATTTGCCTTTGTTGTCAAGAGCGTGAGCTATTCAGATTCTTCAACTTAAAGAAGTTTGACTTCTTTTTAACCTTTGAGACCCTAGTATTTGTTATGTTAACAACTTCTTTAGCATGATAGAGCTGATGCAGTTATACTGAATCATATCCTTAAAAACAAAAACAAAAAATACACAGGCAGAACAAGATAACATTTATTTATTTATTTACCACTAAGACATAAAATAGAATAACATAAAATAAGTTAAATTACACCGAGTAAAAATAGCAATAAACTATATTAGTTAAACATGTTCTACAAACAACATAAAAAGATATAAAACTTCTACAAAACCTTACCAAATAAAATCTGCCTAAAAAAAAAACCTCTTCACGAGCACTAAACATTCACAAAAATAACAGTCCAATGAAGGTTTCAACAATCGAGTTCAAACAGGATTGTTTTCAGGAAAATTGTTTTTTTTCGAACTGAATGTGATAAAAGAGATAATCCCCCACAAATCTTTGCGGGTCAAAGTGGTCTTTATCTGTATCGATGGGGTTGAAACGGGGTGTAAAGGGGTGAAGAGGGGTCAAACCTCCATCTGTATATTCACACCCACAAAAAACGGTTGTAGCTCGCTAAATGAAAAAAATAAAAAGAGGTTGTAATAAATGTTTTTGGACGGAGCTTATTTTAAACGCTGGTTACGTTTATGAGTGTTATTTTTTAGACTATACGTACGATATTTTGCTTGGATTTAAACAGGAAAGTGGGTTAATATTATACAATTTAAAATCTCAAAATTATGTTTAATTCTCTCATACAATATGTTCAATCACCATCCAGGTGGCCTACAAATTCCAGTGTGGGAAAGAGATGGCTCTAGACAACCTAAATAGCTCTGTCTCTTTCCCACACTGGAATTACTCCTGCTTTAAGACGTCATAGTAACCCCCCAGGTCCATCCTTAGCGCCCATGCCGTCTTTACTAAACTTTAGGCAACATTTTAGTCGTCTTCCTATCATCATCATCTCAGCCGAAAAGTCCACTGCTGGACATAGGCCTCCCCCAAGAAGGGGGGTTTTGCCATAATCGCCACGCTTGGCAGGCGGGTTGGCGATCGCAGTATAGTTGTTGTAGAATCAGAGAACGCTGCTGCCCATTCTCTGGTAAGTCCCTTAGTCGCCTCTTACGACACCCACGGGAAGATATGGGATGGTGCTATTCTTTACGTCCGGACACCATACAGAACTTAGTATAATTATAATGTAATTAAACGAATATTACTGCATTCCAATGTCAGCTCAGTGCGGAGAGTAAAAATTCCGCAAAAACAGTAATAATTGTGAGTACGAACACTAGTAGCTATTGTAGAAAAAAACAAAAATCCTTTGTTCCTTGTACAGGACTTAATGATACAGTAGAAAAGAAGAATAATATTCCTCTAGGAAAGACGGCAAAAGAGAGACTTGTTAATAAAACTAGTTAACTTGCAAAAGGTACTGAGCAGGATTGTACAGTCGCCAGCACATCAAGCTACCCGAAACTGTCAAATTTTCCCATTCAACCTTGAACCTCATGCTTTAGCGATACAGTTCTATTTAAAAAAAAATACAGATTGAGTAGTAGCTTGATGTGCTGGTGTCTGTACATTTCACAGAGTAAGTGCGGGCTAACAGTACATTGTAAACTCAAAGCATTTATTTCAATTAGACCATAACAGGCACTTTTGAATGTCAGAAAAACAAAGAAAGCGAAGCTACAGTCACAGACACAAGGCATAATAACTTGTGAAAGTACTGTAGTTGCCTAAGTTGCAGTCGCTTTATTCTTTTCTAAGATAAAAGAATAGTCGTCATTAGCCAATGGCAAAGAAGAACCTTTGTGTTAGTCTGTACAGCAATTGTATTTATTATTTCCTCATTCGGATTAATAACATGTGCGTCGATGAATTAATTCGTATAACAATTCCAGAAACGACCTTGTATATTTAAAGCATTCATTTGTAAACTAGTCGGGCACTAGCTGCCCGCATTTTGTCGAACTGGACCTATTTGGCGCAGTCGTGAGGTGACACACAATAATTATCTTTTATTTAAATATTTTATTTGTTTTATGTTGTGTGTACTTGTGTGACATAATCATATTTTCTTCTGACAATTATGAAGTAACGTCAGCAACGGTAGGTCATGACATGTTAACACTAACTTTTATTAACATAAATTATACGTACAAACATTTGCTTTTCAGTATTGACTTAAAAAAAAAAACGAAGCTTTAATAGAGATTCGTTGCTGCCTGTACCAAATTAACATTCTCGTTACAGTCATCACAAAGGCATATACACCGTGACTTTTTAGTCGTCTTACAACGGCAGCCCACTTTATGTATCCAATGAATACTAAACATTCATAAAAAAATAGGTATTTATGAGATTTTAATAATTAAAAAATATATATATTATTCAGTATTATGACGCATGACGTAGTTAAAACACCCTGTTGTGAGCGATGATCTACTGGACTCGAGTGCTGGATAGGCATATGTTCTCCTGTTTGACACGTAAACATCATTAACAGGATGTGATTTTATTCTAATTTTTTTATTATTATTTTTCTTTGTACCTATAAAAAAAAAGATAAAAATAAGTCGCGCCTAGAGCTATTTTATGTCGGGTACATTGAGTGGACGACTAAAAAGTCACGGTGTATAAGGGTATAAGTCATAAAAAACTTAAAACATGGTATGAGATCACTCAGTGTAATTTTTAGACGAAGAATTCAATTTAATTAATGCCCGTTTGTAATTATTTCGTTCAGAATCATTAACTAGGATGCCAATAAAACCTTGTGAATGCAAAATTGTTCGCCAATTTTAATAAATAATTTAATTTTCGACATATTTTATTGCCGTAAGTGGTAAATGTTCTCAATGTTTCAATTTGGTTAAGTCCACTTGAATCGATGGATTTTAAGTTAGTTACAGATTATTTTATTAATTTCAAAAGCCATTTTTAACGACTAGATTAGTACCTATGTAGTCTTTTTTATGTCTATTTATTTACATATTTATATAATGTTAAAAAATGTGCATTGTCGAAAATATATTAAACTAGCTGCTGCCGGCGACCCTCGTCCGCGTGAAATTTTAAATAATAATAATAGCCCATAACCTTCCTCGATAAATGGCTATCCAACACTAAAAGAATTTTTCAAATCGAACCAGTAGTTCCTGAGATTAGCGCGTTCAACCAAACAAACAAACAAACTCTTCAGCTTTATAATATTAGCATAGATATATCGTAGTTGGATGATTAAGCCAGGTACTTTAAATGGAGATCTTCATGTTTATTGATAAAACCATTCCTCTTACCCTAACAGGGATTTAAAGATTACCATGAAATAACTTCGAGCCGAAAATCGAAATTCTGCCAAGTTTTTAAGTTTAATTAAATCACCGGAAATTTAATCGTAACACCGGACCCAATCATGTTATAGGCAGGAGTATCTAAGTGATTTTCAAAAAATCTTCCTTCGTAAAATTAAATATTCATTCAGGTAGGGAGTATTTTTTGTTGGAAAATTAACAGCGAGTTTTTTTTTTACATTTTGTAGCATAATAATAAAGCGAAGATGGCAAAATATATAAGATTACTTACATACTTAATTCATTAGATGAAAACGAACTGAAATGAATCAGAGTACCTAATAAGAATTAGAATCATGAATAAATAAATATATATTGTATAAATCAAAATCAAAATATTTTGTTTCATATAGGCCTAGATGGGCACTTATAAAACGTCACAAAAACGTGCACGGTTCGGGTTGGTCGTTTCATAAGGAGAAGAACCGGCAAGAAACTCCATGGTTACTCTTTTCAAATCATTTGGTATTACAATATTATTAGGGTTTAGCAGTACAACATTTGTACTTAAGTATGGGGGGACAGCGTAGGCCCGACAATTAGTCGTTGCTTACTACACAAAAGATGTAAAACAAAATAAGAAGTTAACAAACAGCTGAGAATCTACAAAGCCTACAATGTTCATGAACACATCGCGTAAATAAGCCATGGAGGCAAACCGTCGTTTACTAGTTGATGAGCCCTGTTATTGCGTGCAAGTATAGTTTTAATTACATCTTTGGAATATCACTTACTTTATCAAACAATATTATAATACCAATTCAAAGATGGCTCCTAATTAAATCAATACCAGTTGTCGCATGACTTCCACTGAAACCTAAAAAATAAGTCTTTAGAAATCTCCTTTATTCTGTCTAACACGATCGTTCCACTCTTAATTGAAAAACTTAGACAGCTTAAAACTGAAAAAGAACTTTAGAGCGTACTCGTTGAATCACAAAATTGTTTTTGTTAGTTATCGCTTGAATTCTTCCAATTGTTCGGGACCTTAATATGCGTATGTTAGACCCTAAGTCGTAATTGTTCTAATATATTAAGGTTAAGTGCTTTAGGGTTCCGTATGTGGTATAAAGGATCAGTTTTAACTCTTGTTGCACTAATAGGGGTGTAGTTAGGTATATTTTTGCTAGTGTGAAATTTTGGGTAGTGATTTTGTACTGTGGTAGTAATTGGTAGACTGTGGCCAAGATCTATAAATCTAAGCACGTGTTACTTGGACATGCTCCCGTCTCTGTCTTGCTGTTGTAGTTTGGCAGTGGTGCGACAGTGACAGGAATAACGTTTAGCTAAAGTACGTGCTAAGTAGACACATAGATCTTGGCCTAAGATCGCTTAGTTCCGTAAGTGAAATGAATATCGCGACGCACAAAAATTTTTTGCTGATAAATACGGATTGGAAGGGACACCGACGCGAAAATGGTTACCACGTATTCAGTACATCATGTTGAGCCGCCCTACATAGAAATTTTTCATTGGTCAGCTGTTCCATACATTTTGACCGTGTACTTTTGTAGGAAACAGCTGATTTTTTTTGTAATAATCGATACAAAAATTCTATGTGGGTGACTCAGAATGATGTACTGAATACGTGGTAACCGTTTTCGCGTCGTTGTCCCTTTCACCCCGTATAAAATACCAAATGCACGTATCTCATTTTCTTACATTGCTAACATTACTTCAACATTCATCCAGCTTAAAAAAAAATTACACATTTTCTTAAAGCTGAAAACATTTTGCAACGTACATTTGAAACCCAGGTCATGCACTAAGGTGACCACGAGGAGACACAGAGAGGGGCGTCTCAAAAATTTAAATTGGTAAAGGAACGTGCGTCACCCTCGCGCGCCAAATTGAATTCCCCGAGTTCGCCCGCGGCTCGCGAAGTACGCTGATAAATATGTAAGTCCCGAAGAAGGTTTCGTTTCTTTTGACGCTCCCGGGCCATATAAAATTATGAATATTTCGAACTAAACGTCTTAGGGCTACCAGTTTCTTGTTTTAAATCGAATGGAAATTCGAAAAGAAATGGTTTGGTAGTTAAAACGTGATCTTAAGAAACAAATTAAAATATTCTTCTAGTTTTTGAGACTGATTGATTATAAAGTCATTTGAGGAAACTAGCGTTATGAAATAGAAAGGAGTAAATGATGCCGTGACGTCTGACAGTGAAGAATTGAAGAAACGTGTTGCGCCGACCCCAAGTAGACTGGAACAAGAGCAGGAAGATGATGATGAGAAAACTAGCGTTAATATTTTCCGAATTAACAAGAGCAACAAGATCTTGCAAGAGCTTTAGTCATCCAATGTCAGTTGAGCTATGTTTTTTTTTCCTTAAAGTTCATTTCCAAATTGGAATCCTTACTTCCTTATCCTTACTATCCGTACTTCTACATTCCTTACTAATATTATAAATGTGAAAGTAAGTTTGTTTGTTTGTTACTTTTTCACGCCTAAACCACTGAACCGATCATCCTGAAATTTTGCATATACGTTGTCAGGTGTACAAAAACGGACATAGGGTACCTTTCATCCCGATCAAAAAGTATTGTTCCCGAGGAAAACAACAATAACGTTCTTATGATAATAGATGGCACCACGTGTCTGTCAAATCATGATTGTTAAAATTACAGGCAGAGCATAACCCGAATTGATTGTCAAATTCTAAATTAACGCGAGCGAAGCTGCGGGCCAAAAGCTAGTCTTTCATAAAGTGCCGACAAGTATCTCTAAATAGAACCGAGCAACCCTGAATCAGTTCCTTCACCCCTCACAGCGAGTGCTGATGAAATAGTGAAATGAAATACATTCGTATGTTTTATTCAACAGCGTAACGACTGTCGCCGAGTGAAAGTTGCATTATGTTGGATTTTTTGCATTAAAACTTTTCGCTATTCCGTCTCATAAATAAGACGGAATTATTTTGAAAATAAGGTTTGTGAGTCTGGTTTTCTAAATGGGTTTATCAATCAGTGCCGTATTTCCGATAAGTTGTGCATATAAATACCGATTTCGATGTTTTCACCATTTGTGGAATGGAATGTATTACTAAGTAATGGATGGTATTGCTTAGGTGTTATTAATAAAGAATATCATGGACTAAGACTAATAGTAGGCCAATAATAATTAATAATAACATAAAGTCATATAAACGATAATTAACGGTGGACCGACCTGATCCTCCAGTCTTAAGGTGTATCTTTTCAGATATCATAATGGGTGTTAAAGTACACTTATCGAAGTCGAAAGGCACTTATTCTCCCCGTCATTGAGCATTTTTTTTTTGTTCTAGACTATACCTGGGAACCTTCTAGTTACGGAGAAATTGGGAGTCAAAGTTTCAAGTTTTTACCATTTGTGAGACCAAATGGAGAAAACATCGAAATCAGTATGGCGTAGCGGAAGTATAAGAGTCGTTATCATCCTTTCTTATTTTCCTTCAGTGATGAGGATGACATATCTTGTTGATGACTTGGTATACAAGGTGTGAATGGATCCTTCACGAAGCCTTCAACCAAGCATTCTGTACATCAAACTAAGTAACTCTACGCAAAAAATATTGCTGGGAAACGACTTTGTTTGTGTGTATGTAACGCACTCTAAAGATCGTGCTGATGGATGCATTGAATAAATAGTACGAGGTTCGTGGAGGTATTTAAAGTAAAGTTACAATATCACAAAATTGTATTTAAAAAAAACTTGAGAAAAACTTGAAACTTTGACTCCCAATTTCTCCGTAACTAGAAGGTTCCCAGGTATGGTCTAGAACATAAAAAATTGCTCAATGACGGGGAGAATAAGTGCCAATTTCGGTTTCGTTAAGTGTATTTTAACACCCATTATGATATCTGAAAAGATACACCTTAAGACCGGAGGATCAGGTCGGTCCACCGTTAATCATCGTTTATATGACTTTATGTTATTATTAATTATTATTGGCCTACTATTACTTAGTCCATGATATTCTTTATTAATAACACCTAAGCAATACCATCCATTACTTGGTAATACATTCCATTCATAATATATCATATCGATAGATTATACCATAATACCATCAAAGCGAAGATTATAGCCCCCCCCCCCCTCCTCGTCCTTATCCTGAATAATACAGATCGATCGAATCTGAACCCTTTGTTCCTAATTTAATAAACATTATGTACTGGTGTTGGGAAGACAAGCGACGTTAATACGCAAAATCAATTGAAATACCCATTCGTATTTTCCCAATACGAATTTGGAGACGTGTTGCGTTGTGTCACGTAGCTCAGTTGGTGCGGATACGGATATTTATACGGATACAGGGACGGACGGATATAAATGCACCCGTCGGGGCGCTTGTGTACCTAAATGAGCTTTGTTGATGGTTTTTGTGGGTGTTAAGGTTTTAAATTACCTGTATCGATTTATTTTCTCGAGATTCTGTTTCCAGTGGATTGATCATTTCTCTCTGTTTTATCACCAGCCTCTGCTTTACTTACACTTTTTCTATACTTACGCTACTGTTTTCACTTAATATTTTTTCATTTATAATTTATTAATATGCCGTCGGTCTGTCTAGCTCTTACTTGGTCGCGATTCTGTGTCACTATACTGATATAATAAAGAGATTAAATTTGTTTGTAAGTTTGTATGTAGCGAGTAATCTCCGGAACTAATGATCCAATTCTAAAAATTCTTTTACCAGCAGAAGCCATTATTTGTGGGTGCTATAGGCCATAAATTATATTTCATCATGCATATTAGCCGAGCTATCACAATTTTTGCGGACGAAGTCGCGGACGAAGTGCTAGTTAAAAATAATATGATACTACAAAAGAATAACGCCCATATAATACATAAACCAAACAAGTGGCACAAATAAAAAAAAAATGAAACAAAACGCAACTACCTATCTAATCCCGAAACACATCTTTCATACCGCGCTCAAGTATCCGGGTATCCGGATATTATGAGAATTTAGCACCACTTTCGTTCAGAATACGGCCCTGTATCCGCGCCGAGCCAGAATATCCATTAAACCGTTATTTACACAGCCCTCTACACTACGTGAGCTTTAGGACCACGACGGGATAATTTTACTACGGAAATAGTTTTTCCTTCAATATTCGCATGGAAATAGAAGGAAACTGAGAGGAATGTGAGTGGGGATTGGATTCTTAAGATTTTTGGTGTTTGAGTGTAGGTAGGTAAATAGAAAAACCTTCATTATTAGTAAGTACTTCAAAGAAGTTCTGTATGGTGTCCGGACGTAAAGAATAGCTCCATCCCATATCTTCCCGTGGGTGTCGTAAGAGGCGACTAAGGGACTTACCAGAGAATGGGCAGCAGCGTTCTCTGATTCTACAACAACCATACTGCGATCGCCAACCCGCCTGCCAAGCGTGGCGATTATGGCAAAACCCCCCTTCTTGGGGGAGGCCTATGTCCAGCAGTGGACTTTTCGGCTGAAATGATGATGAAATGATGACTTCAAAGAAGAAGAAAGAAAGTAAATACCTACATTTATTGGGAAAATGCCACAACTGCACACAGTATAAAACAAATAAATAAAAGAAAACCAAAAATAAAAAACTTAGATCTAAACAAAAAATAAAATAATGTGACACTGTGTGCCTCGCGGCTGAGCCAAATAGGCCCAGTTCAGCAAAATGCCAACAATTAGTGCCGACGCTGCTTTTCAACTAGGGACATAAAATTTTACCATAGATTCAGTATCTAAATGATTGTAGACCAACCAGTTTTAAATTTTGTTTGTAAAAAACACAACTTTTTCCTACAAAAGTGTAATATCTATAAGGTCAAAATTTCTGGAACAGCTGTTTTTTTTTTAAATTACCTCGCAGGAGGTAGCAGGCCGATCTGCACAAAATCAGTGGTTCAGATTGGCCCTGGATCGAAGGATTTGGAAGTCATGGGGAGAGGCTTTTGCCCAGCAGTGGGATGACACAGGCTAACAGTAACAGAAACTGATGAAAGATTATGCAGAATGATGTACTGAGTACGGTAATCATTTGTGCGTCGATGTTCCACTCCGTATTATTATGATAGATTTTCCCCTACGTCGCAATTGAATTTAGTTGGCATTTTGCACACACATTTAGTTCTGACGAGAACATTTTTGAATCCGATCATACGTACCACGGAACGAGATTTCAAAATGTGTTTTTTAAATTGATTTTACGGGGATAATGGTGACGTTATAAAACCTTTTGACTCTCGCCTTTGCATAGAAATTAGTATCATGCTTTATCATCTCATCGCGATCCGATTTTCATATTCTCATAATCCTGGGACATGGTGTCTTTCGTTATTCGAGGTTCCTATACGGGATGGAAGTAACATCGACTTACTGACGGTTACCACGTATTATTATACACATAATATATACAGTACATAGAAATTTTTCATCGAAATTTAAAAAAAAACTGTTTCCTACAAAAGTTCAATACCTACACGTTCAAAATGTATAGAGCAGCAGATTTTTTTTTTAAATTAGAGATTCGGTAATTCGGTTTGAAATGGTGTCAGAACACGTGGTAACCGTTTGTGCCCCGATGATTCCACTCTGTATAGCAAGTCATGAATAAAAAATATCACAGATATTGAATAACAGCGGTACCTTGATATTTTTTCGTATCAAAATGATAACTCAATATTTACTCGACATTGTCAAAGCTGTGATGGATTTAGGGTAGTAACACCTGTTGGTGTCTGTCAATAAAGTATAACGTGTTACCTACGACACAATAAAAGAAAATATTTTCTTAAAGATATATTTTTTTCTGAATATGCGAAGTTTTTTGTAAAAAGATAGTGAGTTGTCTGTTAAATACTTGGTGCTTTATACTATCTATCTTGTTATTTTTGTATAGTGAGACGAATTGAATTTCTTTGGAATAATAAACATCTATCTTGCTTTGCTATACCGATAGCCATAACAACAAAAATGGTATGCCTATTCTGTTTACAAAATGCTGATAACTATAAAGAAAATAATAATACAGCAGAAAAACATGCAAATATTTCCTTCTTCGAAAGGTACTCTACAAAAAATTTATATTTTAAAGAGAGGCAAACACCCTCCCAACAGATAATCAAATATCTAGCCAATTAAACACTGAAGTACCACAATTACTCAATATTACTGCACATTACTCCAATCAACGTCAAATAGCCGACCTCATAACCACAAACACCGTCACTTACCATCACAAATTGTTCACAATCAAGCACAAATGCTCCTTTGCCTGCGAACTCAATTAAAACTACGGCCATTTGTAACAAGAACCAATCGTAATAAACGTTGGTGTCAGATTTAGCTCCAATAAACCTGTGAATGATCGTCAAAGACCGACGACATTGGCGGCAGAATACCGGAACGCTAAATGGGGCGAACGGATAAGGTCCATGTTCTTGGCCGAAACCGGGGTATGCATTAGACAGCTCTCTACTCTGTACTGGCCAGCTTTGCGGTTCCACGATCCATCGATTCTATCCCCGATTTGGGCACAATGCGGTGTGCGCGATTGTCAATTCCATATTTCGAATTTAGTAGTGGCCGTGTGGAATTTCAAAAGGTACGGTTTGATTGCCGTGTCAGCTTGGACATGTAATCTTCTAGATCTAAATGGACTTCAGGTTTTTACTTTGAAATGGTTTTGATCTAGACGGGTGTCATGTAGCGAGTGGTTTTACAAAAATACTTAAAAAGAAATGGCAGTAGATAACTCCTGTGTAATCACTGACGCAGTTAGGGTGGTCTTTTTTACTTATCCCTAAGATCACTGTGTCAATGAGTAAATAAATGTGTTATCTTGATTGCTAGAAAATTTTCATGCTAAACTCATTCAAAAAAACTCAAAAGTTACAGCCAATATCAACTTCACTCTCAGCCAAAACAGATGTTTACTTCAAACGCAATAAACAATAGAACTCAACTACCATACTTCAGCTTCAGGACCAAACATTTTTAGCGCCGAACGAAATCCGTACAGTTCACAATACAATAAATTCACTACGAACAAAAGGCTTTCGGCTTTAAATCGTTATTGCACGAGCGCGTCACGATTCGCGCTGTCGTTTATCAATAAATGTGGATACGGCGCAATAAATTATCAGAACTTCGCAATACGCACGGTGAATGTAAACAGCAGACGGCGAAATTACAGTGTAGGGAAAAATAACGACATGTAAAAACCAGACAGAGAATAATTGTCGGTCGAATGCCGACATGTAGTTAATTCCGCTTATTTGTATTACAAACGGAGAACGGATGTTTAAAATGGGGGCAGCGGGACCAAAAATGTGCTCAGTGCTCCTATTTTTAGGGTTCCGAAGCCGAATGGCAAAAAACGAAACTCTAATAGATTCGTCATGTCTGTCTGTCCGTCTGTATGTCACAACCACTTTATTTCGAAACTATTAGGACTACACAGTTGAAACTTGGTAGGTAGAAGTATTCTGTAAACCGCTTTAAGATTTTAATACAAAAATAAAAGATTTAGGGGGGCTCCCCATACATGGAACTGAAACTATATTTTTTTTTTTCTATACTTGCGTGGTAGACACCATGACAGGTCTTTAAAAAAAAATGACATCGAGGTTCCTAAAACCATTTTGTCTCAAAGTCAATCGTTTGAAAGATAGACACTTCCAAAGTGGTAAAATGTGTGCCCCCTCTAACTTCTAAAGTAAGTGGAGGAAAATTCTGAAAAAAATGTAGGATTGTGGATTGCGAAAATTGGTTTGAACAAGATTTAATGTAAACATTAAATCTTATTCATTGATATATGGAATTTTTTCATCAAACTGCAGCAGTAACTTTATTTTTCATTAACATACTATAAAAAACCAATTTAGTTTTGCTGTTGAATGTAATACAATACATTATGAATGAACCATCAAAATATTTTTATTATATTGTTTGGTGCTACGGAACCTTGTGTGCGTGTGAGTACAACTCGCACTTGGCCGGTTTTTTCGTCTGTCTTTAGAAATGTCGCGGATGGGAATTGAAAAGTTTTTGTTCTCGAAAGATACAAAGTGATTTGATGTTGTTTGTTTTTATGATGGATGCTTCGTGTCGGCGTGATTTTCACGCCTATTATTCTTGTCGGGACTCGCTTTTTCATGAACACGGGCTGTAAGTAACAGAACTGGCTGAAAAATGTCGGTAATATGAGTTGAATCTAAAGATTGTTGAACTTTTGAGTGATTTATGTTTGACTAAATGTGTCGTATATTATTTATTTGCCTTTTTATTGTTTTTATAAAAAAAAAAATGTAACTAAGGGTTAGTTAGGATTGTAGATAAAAATTTCTCAAGATTAAGTGATGCTTAGGTAGCAAACGTATATTTTTTTTTATTTTATGTCCTCAGGCACTTAATACAGTTCATTAGAATAAAGCAAATCTCTACACAAGAAAAAAAAACAACAACACCAGAATCTCTAATAACGAAATTATCTTCGCAAATTCCGAGTACTTTTTGATTAAATAAACAAATTACGTCGTATAATGTTTATTTGACATCAGAATCCGAAAATTCCTTTTATTTGATAAAATATCCATTTCGGTGTATTTTCCCTGCAAAGTTAATCAAAGAAAGCTTACTCAAAAGAATATTCAAGAGGTAAGGAGCATCAAAGTTATTAGGTCAGCCTGTAATATAATCAATTTTATGTAAAACGATAAAGGTAATTATTTTCTTTGGAGGTGAAAACAGCACAGTACGATTTCTAGCTTAATTTCATGCTCAATTTTCAGCATGTAGCTGAATATCAGTATTTTACTTGGAGACACTGCCTATCTAAGCAATACAACCCAGTTAATACTGGGGAATACGATAGCCCTTTCTTGTAACGACTGTTAAAGATCTACAAATGATAGCGCTGGATCAGCGGCTTAACGTGCTTTCCGAGGCACGGAGGAGACTCGGTATGTAATGGGTGGTCACCCGTCCACGGGCCAATCTAGACGCGCGGCTTAATCTGAAAATCAACCTGAGCGCGTGTTATTGTTTTGCCATGAGTTCCTAGCTTAATTTCGGTTTGAACCAAGTATATTACTTTCGATATGAGCTTCGATAACACACCACAATGCACACAAACTCCATAGATAGCTTTGTTTATATTTCGTCTAAGTCAACTTTCACAACACTGGTGCAGACGTGCGAATTTCCAACGATTTTAGGACAGTTAATCACACTTTAGTTGTAAGTTCAAAAACCACCCTTACCAATGTCAATGTGAAATAATTGTTACCATGAATGAGAAGCTGAATTTACGTGTAGTTTGCACAGCATAAGCATAATCAGCCTATAATGTTCCCATTGCTGGGACACAGGCCTCCTCTCTATGAGAGGGAATGGGCTAAAATCCACCACGCGGGCCCAGTGCAGGTTGGTAGATGTCACATGACGTCTTCGAATTTTTGGTTCTATAAATAAATAAATAAATAACATGCCGGTTTCCTAACGATGTTTTCCTTCACCGTTTTGAGAGCAGTGGTGATGAAATAAATTACACAAAGTAAGGCGCCTGCCTGGGCCATTTGGTTGTATACCATAATAAGGATAAAATACTTCAATTGTGGAATTAATTTATTTATGCGTATGCTCTGCAGTTCTAACGTCAAAACTTTCCTCACCAACATTACACAGTAAACCATTTATCATAAATAGGGTCAACTTCAAATAATGATATTGATCAGCCTGTTTGCCTCCAACACGAGCGAGGAAATAGGTATAATGGCGACAGAAACTTAGTTCGAGATAAGTTGACGATAATCATGAAACTTGTTCCGTATTTGATTGAGAGCCGCCATTTTGAATCTTCGCTGTGTTCGGTGTATGTGTGAATGGTGTAAATTATGTGGTTCATGGAGAGGAAGTATTTGATGATAGGAGATCGATTTCTGATGGTAATTTGTGATTAATGGTTCATGTCAGATTAGTTTTAAGTTCATTTGTGTTGTATATCAAGCTGGTGCCTGCAACTCCACGTCCAAAAAGCGCATATTAGAGACTAGCCCATGCTAGTCATGCTGCTATGCCCAGAGCTTCGCCCGCGTGGAGTTCAGTAATTGTCCCACAGGATCGTAAAACCGGGATAAAAAGTATCCTATGTGAATCCAGGTTTTAAATGTGCTGTGTGCCAAATGTACTCAGGAATAACTCGCAAACAACGAAAACGCTATCCATTTCAAAGTTACAACTTACTAGGCATACATGAGAGCATAGGAAGTAACCGAGAAAAGCTTAGCTACCGACTCTTTTCTAGTAAAGCCAGAACATTGATTATGAAACCAACTAACAAACTGTTACCCCCTGGTCTTTACCCAGCAGTGACGGTTAACTTTATGGTGGTATTTTGCAAGGGAATCAGGAGTAATTATTTCTTTAACGTACTAAGTACTTGATGCTCAGGTGTCTCTAAATGAACGCCGCGTGCAGCTACCAGGGAGGCATTTGGGTAAAGAGGTGGGTTTTTCAAACAATGGTTAAGGTTATAGCAGTTTATGTGAGAAAATATCAATATGGTTTAATCTGTGGATAGCTAGTCTGTATTTAGGCCTAAGGCTTGGAGTACTTTAACTTATCTAGTGGCGTGCTGATTTTCAGTCGTTGTTTGTGAAACATGAATGCGCATTTACAATAAAAATAAAACTGAGGAAGGATTTTAGCAACAACACTATACAGAAACAGTAATTGCCTCGTTGATCTGGTGGTCGCAAGCGCAACTACTGAGCATGAGGTCTTGGGTTCGATTCCCGGGTCGGGAAAGTGTTATTGGGTTTTTCCATCAGCAATTTCTCAGTAACAGCCACGGAGTCCGGATTTGTACCCGGTTGATGGCAAATATGTGTGTACTATTAGGTACACCTCTGCCTAACCCTTCGGGGATAACAGGCGTGATGTTATGTAGTAACACGATACACATCACCACCGAAAAGTACATTTCTCAAAAGAACATGAGGTCCGTTCTCTACAATAATTCAAGGCAACCCAATTCAGACACACTGTCTAGTTTCGAAGTCAGACATGATCTATTCAAATCTAATTAAACTTAGCATATCTTATTAACATTTTGCATTCCCACAACTGATTGCGGCCCTGTATCAACGGCGACGAATTCATTACGAATGTCACTACGAAGCAAAACTCCTTTATCCATCAAAAACACACCATTCCCTACCTTATTCTCAAGAAATGACGTGTCACTTCAGCTTGAAGAGTCTTTTGTGATAAGATGTCATGGTAGATTGGGCTGAAGGGTGATTGAATTAGGGTTGACTTTCGAATGAAAGGGTAATGTTACGTGTGGTTTCAATGTGACAAGGTCTCGCAGATTCTAATTCCGATGGAAATGTTTGTAATACTGTACGGATAGGACGATATCCAACTAATTGCTGTTTATTTGCTAAAATCTCCTTTCGTGCGGAAAATGAATATGGGCAAAGTTAATAAGCATTTTGATGTTTGATTTTGATGTTCAGACAGACATGGAAGTATTAATTTAATGGCATTTAGTAAAGTGATAATAAAAGGGTGCTTTGTGTGTCATGTTTGTACATTTTGTAGCTGTCATGATTTTCTCAAATTGATTTTGATTCTGCTCAATTAACTGGAATAAAAGCTTGATTATTAAGTTGATGACATTCATAGCAGTTGTTGTGCTAAAAAACTTGTTCATGGTTTTCTATTTCATCAATTGTGGATCCTAATTAATGTGTGGGAGTGTTTTACACCATTTTATTCAGTTTTCGATTCCATTCAAGCATCATCATCATCATTTCAGCCGAAAGACGTCCACTGCTGGACATAGGCCTTCCCCAAGTGTCGCCGAAGTGTCGAGTGGCGACAGCGAACCGGAAGACGTTGCGTTGGAAGGCCTCCCACTAGGTGGACCGATTCAAGCATCAAGACTATTTAAAAATCAACCAAGATTAAAGGTCTTTTCACATAATTAAAATAAATTCCCCTAAAATGAACACATCTTCCAAAGACTTCTTTGACTTACTTGTCAAAATGGCTGGCAAGAAAGTGGCAAAGGTGAACGACAAACAGCCAGACAGACGCCAAGAACGTAACTCTTTGTGAACAACTAACTGCGATACGGAACGAGGGAAAAATGGCGGGCGAGCTTTATTTTCTTATAGATTTTAACTGGCTTATCATGCATTGCGTTTGGAAGATTGTGTTGGTCACTGTAATGCACTTTGCATGTGTTTTTTTTTTACATTTCACACACTAACTACCTATTTGTCAGAAATGTCAAAATATAAATCTAATAGCAGATTCTTCTTCTTCTTAGCGTGTCGATGGCAATCTTGTGTCAGCCCAGAACTGAGCTACTAGTTTGGCTGTAGTGAACAAACAACAGACACGCAGGACAAATTTTAAGTGCCCCATCATTTGTGGAATAGCACCACATTTACAATTCAGGGCAGAGTCATTAACGAATCTAATAAATTAAAAATAGCAGACTAGTAAAATCCAATAGTGCACTAGGCTTAATCAATTCCTGGTTCGATCGCTAATTGGCTAGTCTCCGTAGAGATAACTGAAACAGCCATGACTGAAAGAAGTCAGGAGGACTAATGTCCCGAAAAGCTACTAAACCTAATTAAACATCGACTATTCCTAGGTTCATATAACTTACTAAAATACCAACAAAACTACTTCAGCAAAGTAAATGAAAACATTCGGAAGGACGTTAGCATTCCGAAAACTGCTATAGTTCCGCCATTTTAAGATGGCAACACAAACGGTAATGGCCGCACTTCAGATAATTTTACTGTTTAACTTTAACAATATTCAAATATTAGACAACCAAACTCTGACTTCGAATTCACAAACAATATTATAACTAAAACGCAAACTGGGGAAATAATATACAACTTCAAATTGCTGATGGGTCAACTTATAGTCGAAAGTCAAAATATTTACATTAATACCAATATAAGTAGACCCTCCCTACTTCGACCGGTCATTCCCACCATAATATCTTAGAGTGGTAAAATAAAGTATATGTAATAAAAACAGATAAACTAATTTATGTATGTAGGTTCTTAGACATGTCATAAATGAGTAAGAATCGAATAAAATGGCTTTACGAGCAATAATATGTTTTTATAGTTGCGTTTTCTGTTTGTGTATCGTGGTAATGATATTGGCGGTATTTGTGGGGTAAGGATCTATAGAAGTTTATTAATGGATTTTATGGGTTATGATATTACCTATGATTGACACAAACTCGCAATTTAATGGCTAATTTTCGAAGAAAAGTTGAATGAGTTTGAGTATTTTTCAGGTCATTAAATTGATTCTTATTGAGTGACTTTTACTGTTATTCAGTCACCAAGATCTACAAGACTTCTTTAGTTTATGTGTTAAAAAGCATTCGTTACAATTTTGTCTAGACGCAGATCATCATACAGTTTTCATGAAACACATATTATACGCAAAACCCAGACGCTCACTAGAATTTACTTTCCAAATAAGTCAAAATAAAGAAAAGAGAGAAGAAATTTGAAAAAAAAACGTTCTTACAAAAGCAATAAAATGACTAGATACAGAATGCGGAGATTATAGTATTAAAGTTACGATCATTACTGATACCAAGCGACTGTGAAAGAGTAGAGGAAGACCAAAGAAATCATGGATGGACTGTGTGAATGATGATATGGCTAGAAAAGGAAGTGACTGCTGAGATGACCAGTAATAGAGAAGTATGGAAAAAGAAGACATGCTGCGCCGACCCCAAATAAATTGGGATAAGGGCAGAAGAATGATGAGGACTAAGCGATCTGATGAATGACTAGGTCAATATTATGGGACTGCTAGATTTTTTTTTCAAACCGACTAGTTCGACAAATGATCTCATTATAGTAACCGGAAGAAGTGACTGGATAGCCATGATACAGAACCCACCAAAAGTGGAGAGATTTGGAAGAGACCTACACTCAGCATTGAGTGGCCAAAGGTTGAAGAAGACGAAGATGATTTCTTTGTCTCGAGCGTTGATATTCCTTTTATTAAGTTATTTATTTAGGTGGCATCTAGTGCTAGGGAATACGAGCTTTACAGTCTATCAATAACTCAAGAGCTCAAGCACTACTACAGAATCGGTTAATCCAAGGAGGCTAGTTAACTCGCAGACATATAATATTCCATGACTAGGTGAGCGGTTGACAATGTACCTCTTCCATGTTATCTTAGGCTACATTGCATACGGTTGCTGTATAGTCAACTTCGAAATTGCATTACCACTTTTGACGAAAATTTGTAGTCAATTGAAACTTCATTAAAGTTGTAAATATCTGTGATGTAGAATAATAAAGTTTGTTGTTGTATGATGTGTTAGTAACTTTTAAGTTCAACCTCACCGCTTGTGATCAAGCAACAGGCGTCTTGCAATAGTGACTGCGGAGAAACAAATATAATAACGATAGAAATAAATTAGATTATGACACAACCACGAGTCACCGTGGTTTAAGGTAATGCGAAGGAAAAAAGTGACAGATACGCATGTCTTTTGACGCAAGTCGTACTTTCCGAGGTTGTGAATGCACGTACGGGTGGTAAAGCAATTACCAGGTCGACGATACTTGTAATTTACTCGTGGTTTTGTCTGTAGCATGGGAATTGAAGGAAAATAATGATACAGCTGCTGCTTCCCGGGGGTCGAAAGTAGGTCATTGTAGCTTGTTGTGAATATTGGGCTTTTTTGCATATTTTTCTGTTAGTTTCTGTTTGTTGGACTGTTTTTTAGGGAAGGAAATGGGAATTTATATGTCAAATAGAATGGAATGTTTTAAATGGCTATAATCATAAAAGAAAAAAATATATATCAAAACTATCGAGAAAAATAACCAAAGCGAGAAAAAGAAAAACAAAAGACTAAAGGTTTTTTTCCAACTTTAAATGTTGTGTGAAAACTTTTGATGAATATTATCTAACTATTACGCTAAGAAAATACTTAAACACCTAACTATATCTAAGGTTAGATAGACAGGAAACAACGTAGTGAACTTAATACGACAAAGAAAGTTAGCAAAAACCTAGTACCAAAGAAAGAGGAAAAACCACAAGCACTAACAAGAGCTCTTCAACGAAATACACTACAACCAGTAACTACTCAGGAAGAAAATAAACTAAAAGTACACAAACCCACATATAACTCACACGCATGTTATGACAAGTACATAAATAACACTGCTCTAAGGGCTGTCGCCCACGGCGAGCTTTTGAGGCGTTGAA
The DNA here is from genome assembly GCA_905163415.1 of Noctua fimbriata. NCBI lineage: Eukaryota > Metazoa > Arthropoda > Insecta > Lepidoptera > Noctuidae > Noctua > Noctua fimbriata. The sequence goes on along the minus strand of LR990942.1, from coordinate 2,778,294 downwards.
ATAAAGAAAGAAAGTATTTATTGGACTCACACGACAATAATTACAGGAACTAAAAATAAAATTTGATGCTGTTGCGCATTAGTCGCATAATTTGCAAAGCATGACAGAAACGACGCAAACGCGCGTTCGCATCGCTACTATAGCAATGTAAACGTGCGACTGTTTTTGACGACATCGGAGGAACGATTAGTGAAAAACAGAGGAATAGTGCCGCACGCATCTCTATCAGAATACCCGACCGATGCCTGACGTAAGCTGTGGCAAAATACCAGGGTCTAAATTTCCGTGGTCTACCTGGAAGTCCTTGAACCATCTCTGGACTCAAGTGGGAAGATGTAGATGTAACTTCAACCTCGTTAAGTAGGGTTATCTCAATGAAACAGCAGCGGGGTGTGAGTGTGGAGCTGTGTCGCAAAATATGCTCCACTTTCTATCTTGCCTTCTTAGCCCAAAAAGATGGAAGCGAAGTGACCTCTGCGCGACCACCAACGACGCTGTGGAAGTGGCAAATTTCTGGGCTGACAAAATTTAAAAACTTGTGCCAACGATACGAAGAAAAAGAGGATCGCAACTGAAGCACAATAATAGCGACAAAAAAACGTAGTTACATGAGCGAAGGTACCTACGCAGCCAGCGATTGCATCGCGACTGTACCGCGGCCATTTTGCGTTTTCATCGCAAAAAGTCGTGGTGGACGGGTGCCTTAAGTTACGCCGTGTCCTAGAATGTATAAGATTACTCAAGAACGAGGCGAATATGTATACTCATAAATTATAAAACAAAATATGCGCATAGGGGTATCGGCTTAAGAGATTTACACAGGAAAGTATATGGGGTTGCTTTCGTCATATGAACGTTTTTGCTTGAAATATATTCCTTTTTTTGTTTGTTTGCGGAAATGAAGAGTAACGTGGTAAATGAAGCTGACATTTAAACGATTTGGGAAGTCAATTTGTATTTTCTTTGTGTTTGTGATATTTGATGTGTTTTCTAAATCATGATTATGATCATACAAATCACAGTCATTCTTTAGCATATGTCGATATATTTAGGTAAGTACATATTACGAGAAAATAAAAAAATAACTACATACCTACTAGTCTCTGCGAAAACAGTATGTATATAAAAGTTAGTGCAAAGTAGGTATAGTGATTCCAGTATATTCTTTAATGCCGTTACATATCGCACATAAGCCCGAACATGAAAACTATGTACAGCTGAGAAACTCCAAAAATATAACAAAGATCTAATACCAACCAGCCAAAAATATAACAAAGATCTAGTACCTACTAGTGATTCAGGAAAGTGTTAACTACAAACAAGTGCAAGTTATAGTCATAGCGGTTTCTTTAGTGCCCCTAAACTACACGTTAATACAAAAACAAACATAAAACTAGACAAACACAAAGAAACTACGAAAAACGTGGCGTATAAAAAACAACGAGCGTTCGTGTTTTTACGACAAAAGATTTATTTCCCTTTCATCCACGTCGGTTTACATTAGCAAGAATTATTGTCAAAGTTGAACATCAAAAAGGAAACATAAAGTCGAACGTGAAACGCTTCCTCTAGCGAGAGCAGCCGCGGAGGATAGATCCACCCAGTCAGCACCGGTAATCTAATTGGTACTACTTTCCTCTTCCCTGATTCCTATTACTGGAGCATCTGATCCTATCGAATAAAGTCCTTCCCTCCATGTTTGATTGGTAACAAAATCTGAACGAATTTAGATTGAATTTTCCAATTATTTGCGCCCCTCGAGCCTCAACAACACTTTCGTGGAAGCAAACATCTTTCGGCAATTTCCCTTCAACAACGGTGTTTACGTCAGCAAACACATTGCCTAACACCACCAGTTTCAGATGACCTGCCTCGCTTCCTTCTAATCTTTGGGAAGGAGGGGCAGACGGGGGTGAGACTATGAATTTTAAAGATCAACTTTTATCGGGCGCCTCGTCATGACTCGGTTTATGGAGAATCTAATATTCCATTATAACGGAACGGAGTTGTGACAAGTACCATAATGGAGTGTACCAAGGTACCTTAGGGTCTCAACGACTCCCAGTATCAGAAAATTCAAGCGATTATTATATTAAGAAGTACGAGCTAAAGAATTGTAGATGACGCGGCTTGTCTTAAACATTCTATGGAGTTTTAAACGAGGACTGAATAAAAGATGAGGCGTGAGAAGTATGAAAATTCTGTTTGGGTGACGATTTTATTTTTAGAAAAAAATACCGTATCACGAGACGACGAAGTGTAGGAGACTGAAGACCTAACATTATTTAGAATAATACACATTTCAGCAAAAAACCAAACGTGACGTGATGACGTTAGCGAGAATAAAATAAATGTTATTGTGAATTTGTGAGCGCTATGTTTTGCAAGTCGGGTTTGCAGCTGAGCTTTTGTACTGTTGCACCTTTGCAAAGGGCACAAAACAAATTAAAACTCTATTCATAATTGTATCTATGTACATCATTATAATTAGATATACCATCATTATAAAAATCTACAATTATTTGCAGATCTTTATCTTAGAGGTATTCGGTGTCCCGAAAGTCTGACAACCAGTCTTAATAAGGGATATCGTATTACCCGGTACGTACAGGATTGTGGAGGTCAGATAGGCAGTCGCTCCATGTAAAATACTGGTATTCAGCTGCATCCGGTTAGACTGAGAAAGGCTGATGATGATGGTAGTTTTTACCTGAAAAAATTCACTGATTTCAACAATTCGTTTACAAAAACCAATCACTTTCATCTTACGAATTAAGTAAAATCCATTAAACCGACCTTAACAATACTAAATCACAAATTAAAGTAAACAACCACCCAATACTTAAAAATGTATACGATACTAAAGTAACATTATAAACGAGTTATTATCAACAAAATTAATCAAGAACACCGCACTAAAATTCCTTTAAAGCAGCCATCAAAAACAAGTAGCGGCATCAAGTATAGTTTATAAGTGATGTGGTTTGGGCCCACACAGTAAATTTTGAACCGACAGCGCGTCTATAAAGTTTAGCCGACGTTACTGTACGTCGTAAAATATTTACGTATTATGATATTGACGGTTCATGTTTTAAAGGGTGATGTACTAACGACGATGAAAAAGAGCTGGTCGAAAAAGGAGATAAGAATTTACAAAGAAATAATGTAGAGGGTACTCAAGATGATGGACTAGAATCAAATAAAATACAGGGTAGAAGGGACATCGACGCACAAACGATTACCACGTACGTATTCAGAACATCATTCCAACCCCACATAGAATTTTTTCCAAGGTAATTTAAAAAAAAACTGCACTTTTGTAGGAAACAGCTGTCTTTTTTTAAAATTACCGATGAACAGTTTCTATGTGGGAGGTTTGGAATGATGTCTGAATACTACTAATACTGGTAAGCGTTTGCGTGTCGGTGTCCCTTCCACCCCGTATTATAGTAAAGATTGTTGATAGAAAAGTTGTAGGTTCTGTTAAGAAATACCAGAATTAGATAATTAAGAAATTATTAGAGAAGAGAGGAATGAAAAAAAAAAGTAAGTTCCTTGAAAGTTGATTTCACGCGCAAACCTGAGATAAGGCTGTTTTGAACTTGAAGCATACTATGGGTTTATTCCAAAACAATGATGTTATTCGCACTCACAACAAAATCGTTTCATTTTGACCAGAAAAAATCTGCTCTGTATACAATAAACGAAATTATGACTCTGTTGGATGCATTTGATTGTCTAATAAAAAATTAGAGCTTTGATTGGGATAGTAGAAGAGGATCTCGAATACGATAAAATCTAGGAGAATAACGGTAAACCATTCTATAATAAAATAATTCTCAAAAGCGAATTTCAACCACAATGCTTTTCACCCCATTAAAAGTAACAGGCTTGAATTTCATAGTAAGTAACAAAATATTGACATAACATACTGAACATTTTGTAAAGTGAGCTTTAATCTTGTTAGTGAGGATAAAGGATACATTTTAAAATACTACAAGAGTTTAAAATGCGTGTACGTAAAAATGTCGTTATGAAAATTTTATTATTTTTGTGGTTGGGTAGAATCTAATAAAAGTCTGTTGCAGAATTTATATGGGAGGAGTTTTATGGTTTTCTTCAATTTACATTTATGGAAGATATTGTTCATGTTTAAGAGAATCATCACCACTGTTGCTTTGAAACTTACAATCTACATAAATATACTTACATTAATATTATTCAACTTATCACTTGTGTCTTTTTGCATTTTGTGCTGGGATGGTAGCTTTACTTACCTGAAAATAAAAGAATTGTATTTGGAGACACTGAAAAAATTAACAAGAGACAAGAAAAAATAAATCAAGGGTTATCAATATAAAGGAAACAAAATTAATTCATCATCTGACTATTCTTTTCCAACTATGTTGGAGTCGGCTTCCAGTCTAACCGGATGGAGCTGAATACCAGTATTTTACATTTAACGACTGCCTATCTGACCTCCACAACCCAGTTAGTACTTAGCTATACGAAACCCCTTGGTAAGACTGGTTGTCAGACTTTCGTCAAATGACAGCCGGGACCAATGGCTTAACGTACTTTCCGAGGCATGGAGGAAACTCGGTATGTAATGGTCAACCATCCCCAGACCAACCTAGACAAGCACGGCTTAACCTAAAGATCGACCCGAGCGGCTGTTAATATTTAGCCACGAGCTCCTCGTGTAAAAGGAAAGAAACTTAATTATTGTGGCTAAAAAGCCATAAATATATCCATATATATCCATATTAACAAAACCAGCTTTATTCCAATAATGTTCTAGAAACATCAAAAAGAATAACTCAAGAACACATAAACATGAAAATTATAATTCAACAGAGACCTTAATAAAAAAACAGGTCATTATAATAATTAGCTTGTCCACGAAGAGCTAAATGAAAGAGTTACCATCATCCATCACCTCATTGTAAGATTGACATAAAAAGCGTCGACTTTCGCTTAATCACGTTAACGAAATAGATTGTAATGACCTAATAATCTTGTTGGAAAAAAACGAATTAACTTTGAAAGAATTTGTCAAGACATAAAGCTTGTAGAAGATATGAAAGGAACTCCTTTTAATAACTTAAGACTTGGATGTCGCATTAAGGGGTTGCCTTCATTTTTGTTCAACATGGCTTCTACAGGGAAAAGAGGATTTTTAACATTTTCTTTGAGATTTCTGAGAAATATTCCTTGGTATTAGCTACATGGTTGCTTTGGATGAGAATTTAACGTTTTATGTTGGAAGGTTATTTTTTGTTTTTGTAATCTTCTACTTTATCCTATGGTTAGTACCTAACGTGGTGTCGAGAGTTGCTATGCCGCCCATGGGCCTCTGGCTCTGCTTTATTTATTTATTTGCTCTCATGCACATCACACATTTTACAATAACACAACATACACACACACAACATTACACAACAACACACACATTACACACATTATTTTTACATTTTTCAATATTACTGTCGGTTTTTGTAAATGAAGTGTTGAGTTTGTCGACATTACATGCCGTCAACAAATATCTCTTAGCATGCTCGTTGTCTCACGATGTTTTCCTTCACCGAAGCAAGTAATACTTATACGATATGCACAAGAATCCGAAAAATCAGAGGTGCGTGTCTTGGGTTCGAATTTGAGACCTATGACTTGTGTTAGTAATGGGAATACGTTTGCCAAAATTGTGGAATAAAGAAAATCAAAAACTTTTTGGACAGTTGTGTTAATATGCAGTAGGTACAACAAAGACGACCGCTCGATTCACAAAATCTTCAAAGCGAGCAGTTACATATCTTTGTTTTCTCTTGTACCGATTTGAATAATTGTTATTGTAATGTCAGTATTATACAACTATCACCATCTCTACGGGAACGTGAACTGTTTGTCGCGGTATATTATATATTTACATATTAACATTATAAATATAAATGTAAAACAAAATCGTTGGTCTCCTCCACAATATTGAATTTGTAATTTTGTGTAACAACACTCTCGCACTAAAATCAAACGCAAGCCTATCCAGCACACTGACTATCGATGAAAAGATATACTGCAAACCCATAAACTGACAGAACGGTCAATATACCACAGCCATAGAAAACTCATACGGTGGGAAATCGAGACCATAAACCACATACATCACTGATACTGATTTATGGTATCGTAACATACTAGTAACTGACTTTGGACAACGTTTTGCAAATCCAATCCAGGAATAGCCTAGTGTGTGCACAGAGCGATTAAATGGCTTAGTGTAAGTCTGAGAGGGTGGAACGGCAATGCAGTGTGCAGATATGGTGCCCTGGTACCTAAATATTAATTGCACTGAGTATAGGTAGGTTTTTAAACGTGTTTTTGTTTGATTTTGACACGGATGCAACATATCCCCCATATACCCTGGATTTCTGTAAAGGATCGGTCACACTTGCTGCTCACACTAGACACCGCAATATCTGCGGTGTATATATTGCGGTACAGTATTTGTCCGTGTTCGGACTCATGCTCACAATTTGTTCCTATAGGAATTGACAGCATTACAATATTTCACTTAGGTAATTCTAGTATGTTGTGAATTTCTAGTCAGTGATTGTGAATTTTGTAATCTGTGTTGTAGATGGTAGGCTCAGGGCATAGATTAGAATAGAATATCGTTTATTATGTACACCATACAAGTAACATTCATAAAAGAGAAACATTTCACATAATGAACGATTATCCCATCGAGAGATTTGGCTAAGATTCATCATCAATCTCTTGCCCTTATCCCAATTAATTTATGGTCGGTGCAGCATGTCTTTTTCTTCCATACTTCTCTATTACTCGTCATCTCAGCAGTCACCTCCTTTTTAGCCATATCATCCTTTACATAGTCCATCCATCGTGTCTTTCGTCTTCCTCTACTCTTATAGCCATCTACATTAATACTTAACATTTTCCTCTTTCTTAGAGAGTCATTACAGAGATTTGGCTATGAGTAGGTTAGTAATTCCACTCAAAAGGTTTATTCACAGTTTCAATCAATACAAGCCTCAGATTGCCAAAACCCAATCGGCCGGGCTATACCTCGTAAATCTACCCTCCCAATTTAATACCACCAAATTAAATATTTATTTAATTACATCCACCATCAAAATTTCAATTTCGCAAGCGATACAAATCGATTTAAATTAGTTAACGTCTCAATAAGTTTAATATTTCATAGTCACGCTCGCTCTTTTATAAATTATGAATATTTATCAGCCAATTCGGTATAGGATTACGGCTTAAATAGCGGCGCGGCGGTAAATAAAGGCCTGGATTTAAAGATGGCGGAACTGTTATGTATATATATATATACAACGTGATAGGAAACCAGCATGCCTGAGAGACTTCATATATTGTGTAAGGGACAGCCCTCCACAAACTGATGGGGTGAATTCAGTATATCATACTAAGATGACCAGTACAAGAAATTATTTCAGGAATGTTATGGGAATCCATAAATTTGATTTGTTTTATTTCCTCATACGCAATGTGTCGTTACCGTGGTAAAATGCACGAAGCGAACGGCAAGCGCGATGACGAGTTCGATGAACTCTGTAGCTAGGCTAGTGAACAGCTGATTTCACGCGTCGTTTGCGTTTTCGCGTGAGAGTGTTTCAACATCCATTGTTGGATTTTTGATTTTAGCCGTATTATTTACATAAATGGAGTGTAGAGTATAAAAGTAATTTTACTTTGAAATAAAGGAATAAAAAAATAAAAAATAAATCCGGAGAATAATTCCGGTGGAATATGATTCAAAATAAGGAGCTGAATGCACCCTGTCAGTTTGTGGAAGGCTGTGCTTTACAACCTGTATAGTGCCAAGTCAGAGGCCCATGGGCGGCATAAAAACTCTGACACTAGGTTGGACACTTTTTTGAGGCCAATGATTTTTTTCTAGCAGCAATCGGGAAATATTTGCTAAACCAGTATTTGCTTTTGCGTCGTTGACTTGTCTCTTTCGAAGCTCCAACAAAATATCCCGTCAAATGGGGTGAATAGGAATGCAGGGGTGAATCGAGACAAAACTTTGAAAGGGATTTTAACATTGAATTGATATGATATGTTATCAAAAAGTACTCTATTTTATTTACTAATTATTTAGAGACCTTGTTGGCAACATAACATTGTATCAGTTTTAAATTCTACGTGTATTTATAACTTATTTTTGAGGTACAGGTTAAAAGAAACTAAAAGTAATACATACATCTAGAATACCTTAGGTTAAACACAGGGTAAGATTTTACAAGATTGCAATTTACAGGTAAATGAACTCCCGAAAATGGATGGAAACATCGCATACCATTTCAAATTCAGCTCATAACAATCACAAACAGATGGCATAAATCAAAATCGTGTGACATAGAAGGCAAATATGGTGGACAATGCTAAATGAACTCCTTTGTTCGATTGGACAGGGCTCTGTGTGACGTCAGGTACGATTCAGTGCACGGTTTTAATTGGTGGACCCCGGTATGAGGCGGGTGGGTGTCTTGAGATTATTTTGGCATTTATTTGAAAAGTGGAGATGATATGTAGTTGTAGAGTTTAACTAACATGAATGACGTTACCAAGATTTTGTAAGAATATTTTGATTTAGAAAGTGAAGGAAGGAGCTCGTGGCTAGATAATAACAGCCGCTCCGGTCGATCTTCAGGTTAAGTCGCGCTTGCCAAGGTTGGTCTTTGGATGGGTGACCACCCATTAAATACCGAGTTTCCTCCATCCCTCGGAAAGCACGTTAAGCCGTTGGTCCCGGCTGTCATTTGTAGATCTTTGACAGTCGGTGGCAAGGAAGTCTGACAACCAGTCTTACCAAGGGTTATCGTATTACCCAGTACTAACTGGGTTGTGGAGGTCAGATAGGCAGTTGCTCCATGTAAAATATTGGAATTCAGCTGTGTCCGGTTAGATTGGAAGCCGACCCCAATATAGATGGGAAAAAGCTAGGCAGATGATGATTTTGATTTTAAAGTGTACGTCCACAGCGTTTTTTGCATTTTTTGTTTATGAAATATCAACTCTTTGACAATTTATTACTGCCTATGGTAAATTAAATGGTTAGGAGATTGAAAAAATCAAAATCAAAATATTTTATTTCACATAGGCCTAGATGGGTCCTAATAAAACGTCAACAAAAAGGTGCACGGTTCGGGTTGGTCGTTTCCTATGGAGAAGAACCGGCAAGAAACTCCATGGTTACTCTTTTCAAATCATTTCGTATTACAATAAAACGTTTACATACCTACTTAATGAGATACTATTTGTCCTTATTCGTTAAAAAATGCTCAATATTTAAACTACAACTATAGTCACAACACCTAAAAACAAATGACACACTATTTTAAAATCGCACATCAATTGTGTGAAAGTGATTGGCATTACCCTAATTGGACCTTTCACCTAAATCCGTCCAGCATCGAATGCATGGACCGAATGACAACATCACACTATAATGAACGTTTACACTGTCGGCAGTGTCCATTCGGTCCCGATATGTGTCGACACCTGCCGAACTGTTCCGATGATAACTCTAAATCTGGCCAGTGTTAAAATTCCATTTATATTTCACATCTTTTTCAATTCAGGTACATTTCAAATTTCAATATCGGTTTGCGAATTCAAACGGTGCACTTAAATCTGCTTTGATGTTATTGGTATCGTTTATATAATGTTTTGTGATCGTTTTACTATCCGTATTATTTAAAAAAATAACATAACATCATGCCTGTAATCCCCGAAGGGTTAGGCAGAGGTATAATTAATAGCACACCCACATTTCGCCAGTTATGCCTATTGCCATCAACCGGGAACAAATCCAGACTCCGTGGCTGCTACTGACAAATTCCTGATAGAAAAACCCAAAATCACTTTGCCCGAGCCGGGAATCGAACCCAGGACCTCACGCTCAGCAGTCGCTATACTTGGGCTCACGTGGTGGATTATGTCTCTCACAATAAGAATGCCTGTCTCCAAGCAGTAAAAATATTATTAGCTGATCATGCTTATGTTTAAATTGTAAGCTGCATGTTCAGTTTTATAACTTACTGTTTTCCCATGTACCTGTGACTAAATTAGGTTCTAATTTCGAAAGGTTTTTCTATCTCTCTTTTGTTTACATGTAAAGACATTCAAATATTTACGAGCGACAGACGGGACAAGACGAAGAAAATCGTAATCCAAAACTTGTTACTAATTAGTAACAAGTCGGTCTGTCTAGTGTCATACGCCCGCTTGTCAGGTAGCATTCTTGTGACAACATACTAAATGTTCAGGATCAAAATTTTTGTATGAAAATATTTCCAATGTCCGCTCTATAAGTCTTTTAAATCTATTTGTTTACATGCCTACCTAGTGCATCGCTACGCAGATAGATCACACTCTTTGTCAACAACACATAAAACCAAACTCACATAGAACATCGGATCGAACTCACACGATACCTAAATCCGGTTGCTTGTCACTCACACCCCTCACGCCGTGTCAATGCCGTCGCATCAGAGGTAATGAACGTTTACGCTCCCGCATCCGGTCCTCTCGTCAGTTGAACTTCATTGATAGCCTTACGTCGAGTTTGTATTCAAGTTTAGTTGTGAATGGGATTAGAGTGAAGTGTAGTCTATTTGCTATAACTATAGACCGACGGCTTTAATGGGTCCTCGCGAAGGTATCAATTTAAATGGAATATTTTGAAAGTTGATTACGTATTGGTTCAATTAGTATCGTAATACCTACGAGGATTATGGTTATTTTAAAGCAAATAACCTGTGGGATATTGTGAGGATTTTGTGGACGCTTAATGTGCCTTTGATGGGGTAAGGCGGAGGACTCATTAAAGCGGTCGGTCTATAGTTATCAAATAATGGTAAGAAAGGTGGTGTCTGATGAGACGACGTGTAATAGAGAAGTATGGAAGAAGAAGACATGCTGCGGCGACCCCTCATAAATTGGGTTAAGGGTAAGAGAATGATGATGAACTAGTTCTGAAATAGTCTACAGTTTGACTGGTAGATATTATGTATTATTATTTAAAACGGACACGTGAGCTTTGCTTGAGCTTGAGCGTCGCATCGGGAGTCAATGTAGAGGTATAACATCATAAATAAATACATACTAATAACTGACATTGAATGCGATGATCAGAATAAAAAGCGTCCAAAAATAGTACTTCGTCAATCATCATCATCATCACTAGCCTTTTCCCAACTATATTGGGGTCGGCTTCCAGTCTAACCGGATGCAGCTGAAGGATATCAGATAGGCAGTCGCTCCATGTAAAATACTGGTAAGTATTTTACATGGAGCGACTGCCTATCTGACCTCCACAACCCAGTTAGTACTGGGTAATGCGATACCCTCTGGTAAGACTAGTTGTCAGACTTTTTGGGCCACTGACTTCCTAACGACTGTCAAAGATCTACAAATGACACCCGGGACCAACGGCTTAACGTGCTAGTACTTCGTCAATATACATTTTATTTTATTTCTATCGATGTTTTTAAATAGTACCATTGAAACCAATATACAACTGAGGATACCACTAGTGATATAGCAACAAACGAAAAAAAAATAATTAATCTTTGCAGTAAGTAATATTATAAATGCGAAAGTTTATGAGGATGGATGGATGTTTGTTACTCTTTCACGCAAAAACTACGGAACGGATTTAGATGAAATTTTGCACACCGATAGTTTATAACCTGAATTAACACATAGGATACTTTTATCCCGGTAGTACGATCCTGTGGGATAAATATCGCACTTAACGCGGGCATAAGCTAGTTGTGATCTAACCGGAATACTTCTATTTCTCCATCATAATGTTCCCAAAATAAAAACACGTAATAAACTTATTTCCTTCAAAATGTCACGAAGCAAAAAATGCATCATAAAGTAAATTACCTCTACAACAGCTGATATCCAATATAATCCTGTTTGTGTCCAATGTTGATTTAATTTTAATATTGACACAATTTTGTCACACGGCATTCATTACCCATATCTGTAGTAATTGAAAATTTATCAGCGACATATACAGTGAAATTGGTTGGACCATCAAAATTATTGTTTACCGTTAGTCTACGGAGCGTAAAATTAAATCTGGACCTGTGAATGTCGATGTATGTAAAGTGGAAATTGCAGTTTCATTTTGAACTTTTCGAAAGGTATCATCACGCCTGCAATCCTCGACAGGTTTGGCAGAAGTGTATCTGTGTACCTCATTTCGTTTGTTATGTATTAGTTTTATGTGACAGGGATTACCATTAACCGGGCTTGAATTTAGGATTCCAGGCGCTACCAAGAAACAACATTGAAATCGATTTTCAATAAAAGTGTGACATATGAGCAAAAATGATAATTGAAAGGGGGGTCCAACTACGAGCTTGGTCATGTTTAAGTATTGATGTTTTAACTATAGCTATTATTATCTTTACTGGTCGTAATTTTACTGTTTATTTTGTTTTATTTTATATTGTAGCTTCGTATTGGACTTGGTCTGTAATGTTGCTACAATTAGTGGTAAATAAATAAATATTTTATGAAGAAATTACGGGGCTTTTCTCTCTTTTTACCATAAATATTTTAAATCTGTTTTTTCTTCCGTTCATCGCTACTGCGACTTCAATACATAGAATCCTAGCTTCATTTCCTAGATAAGACAAAGTTACATTAAGAATTTTTCAGTATCAAGTCTCGTACGTCTGGATTTATGTCGGGCTTATGGCAATAAGTTCACCCCCTGTTTTATGGGAGTCAGCCATAAGTGGCGAAATGTGGGTGTACTATACCTACATAGGTACATACTACCTACTTACCTTCTTTGGATGAACACAGTCTTGAAATTTTCATTCGAATTATTGTTTGTGAATACAAACATCTTATTGTTACTCTTGCACAGTCACGAGCACCAATTGTAAACACTTTTCTAAATTTAAAAGCAATTTATATAGAAATAACGACTGTAACTTGGAGACAGCATCATTTTTCATAAAAATATGAGTTCTAAAATACTATATTCATAGCAACATGAAATTTTAGTCAGAACAGTGGGAGAAAAAAACCTTTTAAAAGTGGTTAAATGTTTACATATTGATTCTTGTGACTGTACACCTATTTTAAGACGTGCGTCTACTGAATAATTCTTCAAAAATTTTAAGAAATTTTTAATAAAAAAAGACAAAATATAACGGTTCAATTTGCTTTTACAAGCAGGCATTTCTAATAAAGCCTGCCTTTCAGGTGCGGTCAAATAGAAAACTGCAATATCATTGGGAATGTTATTAAGGTTTTTTACTTCATCATTAACACTAGAAACGGGATATTTACTATGTTTACGTTTCTAGTGTTAATGATAATGTTAGTGACCATGATAGTTTAAAATCTTTTTCTTTGTCGACTCTTGGGTTGTCTGGACTAAATAATGATTTGCATTGGCTGTTCTCCAATGTTGCAATTGTTTGTGCAAATTCAAAAACGCACGTTGTTGGTATCGATTTATATCTTTGTAGCAATAACAAGCTATCATATCCGAGAGAGGTTTAACGAGGTGAAATTTAAACGGACCATAAAAAGAAAAATGGCGACGGGCACGGAACCGTTCGTAAAGTTAAACAACAGAAATAAATAGAAACGAGTATCTCTCACGATTAACTTACATTTGCTTCTTTGTCCTCCTTTAATATCTTTAAGTGGACGTAGGCAATTTTACAAAAAGCCAAAAAAAAGGAATCCTCAGTAATTTGCGGGATCCACTCGGCTATAAATGAAATGAAAATTTTGACGAGAAAAAAAGAACTGAATTTGCCTATTTTCTTCTGGTGCTTTCTGAAGATGAGATGAGGTCTTTTGAGTTATATCGCTAATTTTTAATGATGCTACTAGACACGCAAAGTAACATTGAATATTTTAAGAGTTGAAATTTGCCACGTGTAGCGTGTTGGAAATGTTAAGAGCTACTTCAGGTAGAGAGCTTGCATATGCAAATAAATTACGACAAAATATTATAATCACATTTTTGCGAATTTCACTCAACGTTACGCTAACGAGATAGTAGTTAACACAATTTTACATCATCATGGACATAGATGTATCTCTTAGTTTGCGTAGTAAGATAAACTCACGTTTTTTTACCAAGGGAGTTAGCAGAAATTACAGAGAGCCACCCGCAACGACCCTTAGATACCCCTCGCCTCGTTCAATTTGGTACATCTGGTCATATACGCACGCTGGTTGCGAGTACTACGTACCTGACCTTTTTGAAGGACATCACCATTAAGGTTAGTGTATGTCCTTTTACGGTTTCCTTGCCCGTGTTTTCACGCACATCTGTCTTGTAGTGGTCTTTCATTCATCCTCTCAACATGACCACCCCATCTAAAAGAGTAAAAGTTTAATTTTTTATCAAAACCTTTTAAACATTTTATCAGCCTTGTCCCAGATTTCGGTTGACTTCTTTAAAACTCAACGCAATGACGTAATCCCCGGATATTTCAATAAACGTTAAGGGTAAAGTGGGACTTTTCAGAAAATGTAGCAAACTTTTTAGACATTTAGAATTAAATGAATTTGTTTTGTTTGTTTCGTTTTATCGCCTACCTACGCTGGCATTTTTAAAACGTTGAATATTGTTCTTCGAAAGCTTTGGTTAGAATCGTATTTTTACAACTTTTTCTAGATGTAAAGCTACTTATTTATGACGGTATATGATAGGTTTTCTTTGCAATCATAAATGTGGATTTATTTAATCAGCGAACACAACATGACAAGAGTTTTCTAGAAGATGGATATAGCGACCTAGTAAATAAGTACAAGGGTGGTAGTGGTGCCAGCTATGCTTAAATATATTATACTAATTTTATCATTCCTAAATTGTTTGGTTCATACATTTCTAACAGGCTATCATCATTACGAAAGTTTTTTTTCCATCCTTTATTTTTAAACGAAAGTTGTCAGACGTTAATAATTGTTGTTCAGCGTATTTATTATACCAGTAATAAAAATATGTATTCCTTTGAACCACTGTATAAATTGAGTCAACCACTCGTATGCAAATAATCAAATCCTAACTTAATTACAAACCCAAATCGTTTCAAAGGAAACCCTCTATGTGGACTGTCCCAAAGGTTCTGTATTGTAATCAACTATAAATATTAATGTATTTACACACGTTATAGAACTTCCAACTTTCATTAAAGTGAAAATATGCAAATCAACAAAAACTGTGAACGAAAAAGTTGGTTGCGCTAGTTCAGACCTTAGTTAAAATAAATTGGATGTCAACACGTTTGTGATGCAAAACTGGGTTCTCTATAAGCACCTGTTTCTACCATGACCAGCGCAGTAGCCTTTTGGTAAAGTTTTTTTTTGCAATTACAACCCCGTAGGACGACGCAAAGGTAGATTTGCATTTTTATTCGAGAGCGGCTGAAAGGGACCGGGTCAGTTTTTCGGACACTTTTTTTCAAGCCAATAATGAACGTAGAAGATTTTGTTTTTTAATTGCGTCGAGAATTACTTTAGCGTTATATAAATTCCCATCTACAGAGATTAAAAGATCTTCCTTATCTACTTTGGTCTTTAAATGGAGGACATAAACATTTATAGACACTTCGGGTGACTTAGAAACATTTTCAAATACCAATTTCGGCGAAGAGCATCAACATTATTGTGCCTTAAACGTTAAATATTGTCTGCTACATCTCGCATATCATAAATATGGAGTCTTACGATATCATCTTTAAGTGTTACGTCCGTTCGAGCGATGTATTAGGGAAATAAGTCTCATTTTATGTCGAATAAGGGAAATTTAACAGCAATAACTTCTTTAATAAAGTCGTGGTATGGAGTTATGGACGATATATTCATTGGGACATATTGAATTCATATTGTGAGTGATGTGTTTTCTTACAGTCGTTCTAAGTTCTTCAGGCTCTTTTACAATTTAGTCATGACAAAAGTTTTGTAATGTGAAAAAGTTGCTGAAGGTTGTGTTCAAGTTTACAAAGCTTAATGTAACTTTAGGAAGAGAGTGAAAAAATGTGAAAGGTGAAAGAGAGAAGGAAATTCAACAATGAAGTAAGCATGCTATTTTGAAGTTATAGGTACTACCAAAGAAATATGGAAGAAGACATGCTGCGCCGACTCCAAATAAATTGGGATAACCGCAGCAAAATGATGATGATGATAACCACCAAAGAATGACACAAAACTAGTAAACTCAAAAGACAATCAGATTGCTCCTGTTAAAAGGGTTTAATTCGGAATTGCCTCATCAAAATGTGTAGTGACGTAATTGCAAATGGCCATTGTTCCCTGTACACGGTGTTACCGAAATTAAATTCTTTAATTTCGTAAATGTATCTCGTAAAGAAATTGATGCCGTTTACCCTTTACACCAATTAATTGCAAACATGGCGGACGCCATGTTTGTTCATGGTATTAAATGAAAAAACTGGCATTCATTTTTACTCGACGGTAGTGCAATTTATTGTGGTTAAATCTTTTAGTGAGTATTTTATACGATTAATAAATTATGAATTTTTTACAAAAGGGGATAGCCCTAAGGCTAGTCCGGGGGTACCGCACGATCTCCGGTGAGGCGGCGAGCCTCCTTGCCGGATTGCCGCCATGGGATCTGGAGGCGATAGTCCTCGCGCGCCTTCACGAATGGCGCGCGGAGGCACTACGTCGGGGGGAAACTCCGCTGCCGCGGCAAATCGCCGCTCAGCGGACAGACCTCCGGAGCGATCTCATGGTGACATGGAGAGAGCGACTGTCGCAACCCCGTGCAGGGCACGCCACCATAGTGGCGATAAGTCCCCTCTTTGAGGAGTGGCTAGAGAGGCGCCACGGCGCCCTCACCTTCCGCCTGACGCAGGTCCTCACCGGACACGGTTGTTTCGGGAGGTTCCTGCACCGAATCGGGCGGGTGGAAACGCCCGGGTGTTTCCATTGTGAGGATCGTCCGGAGGACACGGTGCAGCACACTGTGGAGGTCTGCCCCGCTTGGGCGGAGCAGCGCCGTGTCCTCGAAGTGGCGATCGGCGGCGGCGACCTCTCGCGCCCGGCCCTGGTTCAAGCCATGGTCCGGAGCGAGAGGGAATGGGAAGCCGTCACCTCCTTCTGCGAAGCAGTCATGCTGGTGAAGGAGGTGGCGGAACGTGAGAGGGAAAGAGCCTCACGTCCCAGCCGCCGCGGGAGACGCCCTGGGCATCGGGGGTCACGTGGTGGCCCCCGGCCACCGTAGGCGCGGGCCTGTGGATGGCGAGTTATGGGCTAGCTCGCCGTCCAGCCGTCTTATGACGACAGGCCGTGTCGACGGCGCGTTCGTGTTCCACGCGCGCCTCAAAGAGATGTCAGCAACCACGTAGGGGTCCGCACGGGCCGATGCCTGCCAGGGCTGCGGGACTGTTCGAAAGAGATACCGCGGCCCTGGAACACAAAGGGCAAAGAAGGAACATGGATGGGTTTTAGTCAGTACAAGTCTGACACTCCCTCCCGCTCTGCCCAGAGCGGGGGGGGTCATTTGTTGATTTCCCATCCCAAAAAAAAAAAAAAAAAAAGTGTTAAATATTTAAAAAAAATGCCAGCATCGGTAGTGTCTTCATAGAAATAGTCAAGAAAGTAATAATCATTATAATTTATGAATATCAAAGTGACTAAAAATACATGAGGTTCTGCCCATTCCCCAAAAACAAGTGTACCATAAATTTAAGGTTCTGTCATCTTCAAATCCCCAACAGGCAGGCCAGTCGCAATTTATTTTAACTAAAGCAACCCCGCAACTTCGCACATTTGCATATTTTCATCATATTTACTGTGGTCACTAAGCGAATTAACATCGCTTAATGATTTTATTATATTTGCAGAGGACCGTGGCTACTGAGTTTTATATAATAATAGAATATTTGAATGGCTACTGCTGAGCATGAGATCCTGGGTTCGATTCCCTAGTCAGGCAAAGTGTTATTGGGTTTTTCCATCAGGGATTTCTCAGAAGCAGCCGCGGAGTCTGAATTTATGCCCAGTTGATGGTAAAAATCTCGCAGACTTACAAATAACTGGCAAAATGTGGGTGTAATATAAGGTAGATCTCTGTTTGCGATGTTATAATAAAGAAATTTGTTTTATTATTGTATGTTTTGACGGTATCAGCACATAAAAACACTTTATTTTCATTCTCTTTTAGTATCATAAATATCCAATACACCCAAAACTCAACGAAACACTAAAATAACAGCTCACGACCGAAATACAGTTATGAAACATCCGACACAATGGGTATCGGGCACGTCCCATGTCCCCTGAACTCACAACACTGGGACAGCGCCAGACATGTCAAAAAGAGGCCTTTCCCAGCGAAAAGTTTTAACACTTCTCTCGCTAACGTTTCGTTTTTGAATATTTTTGTAAAGGTCCTCTGACAGTTTTTTGAGCTGTTACACTATTAGGCGACTTTGAAGTGTCAACGGGGATGTTGCTTAGTGATTATGCTGTACGAAATTGTGTCTTGCTTTGTATTCTTTTATTGCTACTTTAAATGGTTTTCATAATAAATCTAAAACTTGTTTGTATGTAGGGTGTAACCTCCGGAACTATTGATTCGATTCCAAAAATTCTTTCACTAATAGAAAGCTGCATTATTCCCGAGTGTCATAGGCTATATTTTAAGCGTTCCCGTGGGATACTTTCCGACCATAACGCAAACGAAGCCGGGGGCAAAATATAGTTTTGATTATTTTTAATCGTGATTCAAGTGTTTCATTGGTATATCATTTCTTTAATATTTAATACTAGCTTTTGACCACGGCTCACCGGCTCACCAGGTTAAAAAATATCCTGTGCCTTAATTTTGATGTTTTTTCAATCTGGTCCGTGCTTTCTTATGGCAACATATACGCATATAAACATACTATCGCATGTGTATTTTATTATAGAATGAATAAATCAGCAGCGGACTTTGTTTCACTTTACAAACCGTCTAAACATGTCACACGAAACTAGCTTTATTTATCTCGCAATACATCGAAGTCAAAACCTCTAAAATGAATAATGTTAAATTTATTGTCATCCACATGTAGCAGACGACATAAACTCAAGTCTCCTGTAATTTACAAATAACATTTGACGTTTGTGCAACGTTACGCTATAACGTAGCTACATTCGTGCATGATATAGAGAGTATAGATCATATGCAACACAACATGCAATGCAACGTTTTCGAACACACCAAGAGCGACTGCTTGCACGCTACGTGCAACCATACCAACATAAGAAAAATGTTGCAATGCTTGTTACATTGCATGTTTTGTTGCAAATAATCTTTATAATCCTACTCAGCTTTACGTCTAGTGCACCATAATGTGGACATAAAACCGAATGTTATCGACAGATGCGACTGAGGCTTGCATTATTGGACTCTGACTTTGTAGTAAGCGGAAATTACATTTGTGATGCTAAGATGTCAACAGTTGTAGTGAATCTCAATACAGAGTTGGAAAGTGGTACTTATAGTTTTATACGACGGAAATCAGAAGCAGATATAAATGCTGAGGACATGAAACTACAAAGAATGTTTAAAGCTTAAGAGTGTAAAGGAAAGAGGCTATGTAAATGCTAGACTAGATAGTAAAAATACAATTCAAAAGCAAACAAAAACAAGAAGCAGGAAAAAAAAACTAAAAATTAAAAAAAACAATAACAACCAAAAACGAAAAAAATAACAATAAATATAACCGAAGGACGAAATTAACGATTCTTCGTTAACTTCATAGAATAGCGGAAAGTTCGCCCTAAGTAAAACTTTCCACCATTTTATTTCACAATAAAAACTCAACTTAGTTCGGACTTAACGAGGCTGGGTGCTGCGAAGTTTAATCAATTCCATGACCGTTAAAACTGAGTGACGATGCTCGATCACTCTGTATTCTTTAACCCTGAAAAGTTTAAGATAAGAGCTGTTCTTGTCCAGTTTTGTAGTCTCCGTGATTTGGAGTTATATATTGTTTTTGATGGCCTTCTTTATTTATAGGGTTCCCTACCTTTTTTTCGGATGAGAAATCGTCAAATGACCCTGTCTAATGTCAAATGTTTCTTCTTTGCCCTTTGTGTTCCAGGGCCCCGGTATCTCTTTCGAACAGCCCCAGTATTCCGTACCTCAATCGGCAATAACGAAAACCTGTTAGGATCACTTTGTTGTCCGTCTGTCTGTCCGTCCGTCAAGAGCCTTTTTCTTTTTGAAATTAATACCAAATACTCAAGTCTGCTACACCTTGGAGCAGTGAAAAAATCAAACTTGTAAGTCAACGCGATGAAAAGATATGACCGTTTATGTCGCATATTTTGCGATCAAAAGAAATCAAAACCTATAGAGTACTTCCCGTTGACCTAGAATCATGAAATTTGGCAAGAAGCAATGTGTTACAGGACATGTAAAGGAAAAATATCTGAAAACCGTAAATTTTTAGTTTAATAACAAAATACCTACAAGTTTATACGGAACCCTCGGTGCGCGAGTCCAACTCACACTTGGCTGAGTTTTTTTCTTAATAAATATCGTGACTGTCTTTTATTTAGTCAGGCCATTTGGATTCTATAATCATCTGATCATAATGAGCGCGAAGTTAGAATATTGGACAAAATAATACCCGATTAAACTTCTAAGTATTTATAGCTATTTAAATAAAAGTGTTCAACGTTTAAATGAAAATTTCATTGAAACGATACAAATGCGCGTATAGTCAAAGCCAATTGGCGCATCGTTGACTGTTTGATATGATATCACAAAAATATAATCAATCGTATTCCCATTCAATTCACTGTCCAATATGGAAATATATTTTTCACAATTCCATGACTTGTGTGTAAAATCTCGATGGTAGACATTTTAATGTTCGGTAGAATTTAAAAATTCAATTGGATAATAAAAATTCTACAGGAGAAAAAAAAAAGAGAATCAGTGGCAGATTTTAAATTTATTATTAGGTAATTAGCATCTAACGGTAGCAGTTTCATTTTCTTTTTTAAATTGTGGTCCTTTTTAGACCGCCGTCAAAAACTCAATTTTCCTCCTACTGTATTTGGGACAAATCACCAATTAAGGAACTTAATTAGGAGGCTTGTTTAGTATTCATTTTATGTTCTTGACTTGTATAAAGATATATTCTATCGTCTTTTATGATAGCTTTTGAAATTTCTTCGAGCATATCAAATTAGTTTGTAATTAGACATTCGTGTCATTAATTTTGTGACTGATTAATATTATGATAATAGTCAGACTTGTTATGTTTCTAAATAGGCAGAAAAATAGTACTCAATATGGAAGCACTGCAGTATTCCCTACCAACACGAACGCCAAGATGAAATTTAAAATTCCATATTTCGTAGGTACCTCTTCCGAATGCAATGCGTAAAAGAAACTGCTTTAGAGTCGCACATGGGCTTGAACTATTCAAATAATATTCACAAAGCGTTCCAAGTAATACATTCAGAAATTCAAAATTCCGAATTCAAGAAAACACTAAACCTGAATGCAAGTCTCGAAAACGTATCATAAGCAAACATATAAATCTGTGTGGGGAAAATCTCGATATCTGAGGTATTGACATGTTCCTAAGTAAAAATACCACAGAGTCGATGTACTATCGGCTTAGTGCCAAACTGGTGCCACGATGTATTTTATGGCGACATATGGCGTTAGTGAGGGCGCTACAGCATCGACAGTACAAAATTTAGAAGTTGCAGCACTAGCAGATGTTCTTTTATTTTTGTCTGCTGCTGTGAAGATTTTGAACGCAATTTTGTTTCTGTATCTTGAAATGTGCGCTGCAGAAAAGAAGGAAGAAATTTGGAGTGTTTTAGTGTCTGTAAGTAAAACTGAACGAACTTTTATCTGCAGAATCAAAATGACTTCGCTGTAAAATTTTGTCTTTTTTATTTTGTTTGATGAATTGTGACTTTGTATTTGAAAATTTACACGTCAGTCAAAGTTTTTATTGTCAATTTAGACACATCTGCAACAAACTTAACAGATTCAGTACTGACTACTACGGCTGCAGTGTTCAGTATAACTTTAGTAGTACTACCCTCATGTAAGTCTGGTTCTCGCCCCTCAAAACCACTGAGCTATTTGTACTCAAAGCGTCTGGTTCTAAATCTACAATTTGCTGTTTCTAAATCCGAATGGATGATAGTGTTATCATGTGAGAAAAATTGAATGAAATAGAAAATTTTAACTGTAATTTTTGCATTGA
Organism: Noctua fimbriata; assembly: GCA_905163415.1. Classification (NCBI taxonomy): domain Eukaryota; kingdom Metazoa; phylum Arthropoda; class Insecta; order Lepidoptera; family Noctuidae; genus Noctua; species Noctua fimbriata. Next base: position 2,755,999 of record LR990942.1, on the reverse strand, counting down.
TCCAGTAACTGTACATATCTGCCTGGCTGCTTTTCATGCCTGAACGAAAAATTTTAGCGCAGCCAGCGTTAACATTTTTCAAGGATGGACCAACTGGATGAGAGTTGATGATGATGCAAATGGTTCATCACGAATCATTTTTATATTACCAATGAAAATCATTTTCTACATCTCAAAAGAGAATTTCAATGAACAAATATACCTTATTATTATAAACCTTTACTAAGAGTCGTTGTTTAATTTTAAAGTACAAAGCTCATCTGTATCGTTCTCCTGTTATTTGGTTTCGTGTCAGCTATCTCGCGCTCCCCCGAGGCAAAGTTACAAGTAGGTCAGTACATACAATGTTACAATTAATTAATTTCATATTTTCATTGATATTCTTGTTGTAAATGTGTTTTAGACACGTTACATTGAATAATGTGTGGTGCGGTTGAGCTTATCTTTATTGTAACGATGATCCTAACCTGATTGCAAGTTTTTTTTTCTTCTTTTGTACTGAAATGATCGCTTGCATAAATCTGAATTATTTATACCCGTTTTGACTGATTGGATAACACCTAAATTAAAGGACACTGTTAAAAGCAACAGCAACTGTGGTTGATTGTTTCCAATGATCACTTCAGTGTCGAGAGTAAAAATTTCAGAAGTGCAATAAAAACAAATATTATTCTTGATGTTGAGTCTATCATTGTGTTACGTATAATTGCGTGCACGTAATGACAAATGGAACATTTAAGCAGCAAATTAAAGTAAAATTAATGGGTTAAGTACCTACAAAACGATAACACCGTCCTTTTACAAATAAAACCATTTTAAATAGCAGACTGCAAAGTTACGCCTCAGTCTTGAGCCCGCATACACGACTCGAAATCGTACTTTCACTGCATACGCTTTGACATCACTTTAGCCACGTCCAGATGGTGCCAACGACGGCGACGTGAGATCTCGGCTTACATTAATTATATCGGGACAGTTACTGGCTGCAACCCCGGGCTAAATTTAGGCTCGGTTAGCTAAAACTGGTACGGTAGATGCGGGCCTTAGTGAAAATGCACACTAGAAATTTTGGTGTAGGTTGCATGGCAACGTGTTTTGCGTATTATTATGTTGTTTGACATTTTGATACGAACGGACATAATATACTTTACACATGAACAATGTATATCTCCTTGGTAAAAGTAGTAGGTAATTAAAGTGCCTTGGTCTAGCTGTTTCAAGTGTAACATCGGGTAATTTGTTATTGAGGTTTCTCCATATGAATTTTCTCAGTATCATCCTGGAGTCTAAACCTGTGTCCAGTTGATGTCATAAGGGCCGCATCCCATTACTTGGCATTTAAACAAAGTAACTCGCTAAGTTTAGTGTAGGTAGGCGTATCTTTGCCTAACTCTTTGGAGAAACAGACGTCATCTTATTGTTTGTGTGTTTGTTTATTGTGTTGTGTTTGTCTAAATTCGACGATTATTCTAGTTTCGATAATATGCTCAATTAATAATAGTGCATATTAAGTTAGGTCAATGAAACATACATTGTTAGCCTGTAGTACTCTCAGATATTAAATTAGTTACAAACAATGCTGTGGATAATCTCGCATCGCATAAAATATGTGTATTTCCAGTAAATCCATTTAACTCACACAGTTCTGATACTAGGCGCACAACAAGAATAGAGAGCTGCAACATTTTGATAGTCGATTAATACGGTAGCCTACAGTTTAGGTTATTACAGAGTCATGTTGCCCTGGTGCCGATAATCCGTGTACAGGAACATTTATGCCTTAACTAAAGCAAGGTTTACTATGCAATTATGTAGTTTGAGTGGGGGGGCTTGCGGGCAATTTAGATTGTGCTGTGAAGTGAGGGATTTTATTCAACCTCTTGTTTAATAAGCCATTTTCTCATTAGTCTTTAAACGGAAACTGGAAGGAATATAAATCATACACTAGGCCATAGAGACAGTATTTCCTATAAACCTATTGCAACTAATTTTAAAAAATTTCTTGAAAGGATAAAAAGAGTATTTATTTAGATGTTGAGCTCGCTAAAAACAAAATTGACGAGAAATGTTTCCTGACATTGGATTGAAAAATCAACATGGAGGCGTTATATCGGAGTCAACAAGATCCAAATACTAAAATGGTATATACTGTTTACCTACCTAAGCTAAATAAATAAAAAGACTAAACTTGAAAACCCCTATGTTACTTCAGAACACAAAAGACGTACTCAACGCGGTAAATACAAAGTTGAAGCGAGAAAAATACGTCGTGTCATAAACTAAGACAAAATGGCCCGAGCAGTGTCCAAGCTTTTGTGTGGGACATTTCATTTCTGTAAAGTGACCATGATTTGTTCGTTCGGAGGACAGGACGAGAATTGAAGCAAATGGACCGTGTGGTCGATATGAAGCGTGAACATTGATTTTGAACTTTTTTACCAGAACATATTTGCAAAATTGTGATAGATAAAATAGTTTTATTTTTTATGGGTGTTAATGGATTAGTTGCCATAGTTTGAACAATAGCAAACAAATAGAGATACATTGTGTAGATATTTGCTTGCCGTGCAATCAGATAAAATCCAATTAAAATCTGCCAAATAATTTTCACACATCATAAATTCAGCCTTTTTTTTGTTCTTTTGAACTATTGAATATTGAAATTAATAAGGATGGGCAATTAGTAAATGAACTAAAATAACTGAAGGGATATTTACATCTACGAAGAATAATAAATAGTTACCTGACGTAGACTCAGATACACGTCAAGTATCCAACAGATCAGATAGAGACTTACCATCTTAGAAATAATATTACAGGCACAAAATACGAAATAAGTGCAAACGAAAGTCACTCAGACAAATAAGACCACTAATGCCAAGAAAAAGACAAAATCAACTTCTATTTATCCCAGTAACACCGAATTAAAAGCCACATCATCACCCCTCATATAAACAAAAGACGACACGACAAGACAAAACAATATCGAAAAGAAATTGCAAGTCATTATGACGACACTCAGTACTCTTATCATATCAGTCAGAGGGCCTGCCATCACGTCTTGTAACAGAAATATTTTAATCTTATTTTAAAGAGAGCAAGAGATGGAGCTAGTCATTCTGTATAGCTCCATTTCTTTCCAAAACTGAAGCGACATGAACAAGTAAGCATGAGATCGAATTATAGAAAGAGACTGTGATATACAACAGTGAAAGAGACAACGACACAAACCCGTATAGTCCTACCAACTTATCTGTTCAGGTGACAGCGTCACTTGTGGAGAATTTGATATTGCCATTTTAGAAACTCACCAAGAAAAACGGGAAAGTAAAACATACGGCAGTATTTGAAGTTAAATATTATAAGAATATAATATTAAGCTTTTGAGCACGGCGTTCATTCAGCTTTTCGAATGGTATTGTTGGAGCTTCGAGGTGTTTCTCTTCTTTCATAAAAGATACAACTTTTAGAATAACTAGCCGTCCCTTTTGCGAAGCTTCGGTATATTATTTGAATTTTTCACAATTAACTCAAACTAAATTTCACACTAGACAGACACTGACAGCGGTATGACGTTTTCAAAATCGCGGCCGTAGTTCCAATTTTGACCACATAAACAGCTAATTTGGTGGCACTATAATTTGGGCTAAAACTTAATGTGCCAAATGTATGTTCGTGTGATGATGATGCCATCTATCCGATTTCAGCTACAGCGACTGCATTCGATGGCTTTCTAGAGTGGTTATCGAGAGCTTTGATGTGCTGCTCTTCCATGTGTTCTCAAATGGCTAGCATATCCAACTTTGGCCGAAAAACTCCGATCACAAAGCGGACGTGTCATGGTCGTGTACTATATACCCTGTATATCTGTTTACGGTACCACTGACTTGGCGGAAAAATTCTTGAACGGAATCTGTCTTGTAACAATGTCAACGCTGTTTGTTATCTCAAAAGTTTGGGGAAGGGGACTATGGGGTTATGCAATGGGGAACGAAAATATGCTGACTATGTTTTGCCAAAATTTGGTGTAATTTTGTCTGTACAGTTGAAATTTTGTTAAAGTGAGGGCAAGTTTGAGATTGCGGTAACTATTGATTATTATTTTAAATTATTTTGGCAAATATTTGAAAAAGTTACATGATCAAGTGACGCCTGTTACAGAAGAATTGAAAGGAAGTCGTCTATTTTGGTATGGATATGTAATGAGGTGGAATGAAATGCTTGTTGCTAAAAAAGTGATGGATATTAATGTTGATGGATAGAGAGGGAGAGGAATGATATGAAAAAGTAAGGAGTAAATGATGCCGTGACGTCTGATAGCGGAGAATAGAAGAAGAAAACGTGTTGCGCCGACCCCAAGTAGAATGGTACAAGACCATCCATAACATAATATAACATAACATCATCATTAGGCAAAGGAGTACCTAATAGTTCACGTACATTTCACACAGTTATGTTTTAAGTCCCGTGTAATAGGGGGCGAGCATATTGCCATCAACCTGAAATTCCTGATGGAAAGCCCCAATGACGCTTTGTTCGACCTGGGAATCGAACTCTGGACCTAATGCCTAATGCAGTCAAGTGGTTTTTATCCATTTACACTATTAATAACCCTCTTCCAATAATAACTTCCAACAATAAGACTATTACCTAAATATTACCATTATTATCTTCCAATCAAGCCAATTATTCTGTCGATAGAAATGCATAAATTATTTTGAGTCTCATATTAGAATAATTTATGCATATCTATATAAAGTTATTGCCACAATTAAACCGCCTGTTTCTTATCTTCACATCATCCTGTAGAACCCAGCAGAGCGAACTAGGTTGCCATGGCAACCAGCTGAGACCCTCCGTACTTATGCATTGCTGCATTCATGGGTTTAGTTATTTATTTGGTTAGTTCCGTAACATGTTGCAGAAGTGTAAATAGCTTTTAGTTTAGTTTTGCATTCTAAATAGAATAAGTATTTAGAAATTCATATTATATGGATTTTCTTTGTGATTTTGATATAATTTCGTGGTCAGAGATGCTATAACGAACTGACAGATGTTTTTGGCACGTATTCTTTGCTTTTGAATCATTGTTTTATTCACATTGACGTAAAAAAACGTGATTAAAAGAAATTATGTGCGACACATGGAAAAGCAGTTAGACTGATTGACTGATTCTCCTTTAAAAACTATAAAACATTGAAAATAAGCATATACAGAAACTGATCCACTCATCTTCGTGAATACCTACCATAAAGTGTACCAAATTAAATAACAAACACAACAAATAAATACAATTTCAATCACTAAGCTCTGGGACCAATACAAGTCGTAGCGAACAATCGGCAACGTGCAGCCAAACCTCTTGATTTATACCAGCGGCTCTTAAACGCGTGGTCTCAATAGAGCGTGAACCCAGCTTGTGTGTTCTTGTCACAAGCCGAGAACGAGCTTGAAAAACTACGGATTTTGAAATCTGGATGAATTGTTTTGACGTTGGTGGAGAATTTTTCAAACTGTGTTATTGTTTCTGTGGAATTGCTAGCGCTACTTGATACAATTTACTTAGATAAGAGAAGTAGAAAATCATCGTTTGACAAATAAAGAGACATGCCAAATCGATCGGTAAAGACAAAAAAAAAGATGTTTTTGTCTCGCACATGACAAAACAAACACACGTTGTCGTTTCCACTGAGTGGTAATTTTTGCCCATTGCTCCTCCGACATGCAGCAGACGTGACCAGCCCCGTTCCACTTCAACCTAGCATCTGTAAGGCCAGCATCAGCTATTTGAGTTTTGGAGCGAAGTATGGAGTTTCTGATGCGGTCCGTAAGTTTGCAACCATAAAAAAACAAATAAAACAAATGTCATAGCGCTGGTCTTCTGGTGGCCAATTTCTCGGAGACTGGCCACAGATGCAGAAAAGTTTACAGTGACCAAAAGTGTAAAACAGGTACGCACCTGTCTCACAATTTTGTGCACTCTCTCTTTTCTCACTTAAATAGTCCAATGAAACGGGAATCCGAGAGAGGTCAGGCCCAGGACCAACGACTGGGCAGAAACAATGACTTTGTAATCAAAATTAATATTCATTTTCATTCGTCCCAAAAAACATTACTCTCCGTCCTTCCATCTGTTTCATAAGTGACATTACCAACCTTTTAGCAGTCGGGTAAAAAATTACCAACAATCAAATTTGAATCAACTTTCAAGCGAGCGCGACCATTGACAGAGTTCTCGACCTCATTTTGGCTTTTATGTACTTAATTTGCTTTACTCGTTGCAGGAGAAAGAACATTTTATTTTTCCTTTGTCGGTTTTTAGCTCAATGAATTTTAGAATTGGACACAGAAGTGTGAAGTTAGCTCAGAGTCTGCGGCTAAGATACACTTTGTCTGGCAAATGAACTAAGAACGGTAGAATATCTTCTAGTACTAAAATCGCTTTTCCTGATTGACTATCAACGCACAGCTCAGACCACTGGACTGATTGGTCTGAAATTTGGCATACAGATAGCTACTATGAAGACATGCTGCCCAAATGAATTGGGATAAGGGCAGGAGAATGATGATAGCTACTACGACGATGATGTATGAAAATCCGATGCCGGACGAAGCTAATGCAAGTTTCCAATAATACCAAAATGACCAGAGTAAAAAAATATTGTTTATTTTATTATAAAATAAATGACTAAGTTAGTTATTCATATCGAATAGACAGATTATAAAATGAATAACTATGTTAGTAGTTCATTTTATAATCTGTCTATTCTGTCCTACTCCTAGCTAATAGATCTCCATTCGCATGTTCTCTGAAAGAAAAATAACTTCTTGTTTCAAAAAATAACTTGTTGTCAAACTGTTGTGTAATTGACTAAACAAAAACCCATTGTATAGCCTGGAGTATAAGATTATTAATCTCATGACATTTCAAATGATAAACTATTGCAGAATAATGACGTTTAAGTACAATATCTAGCTGTTTGGGGCACTCAAGGAGTTGTTCCTACCGGCATTAAAAAGGGTTTAAAACACTTTCTACCATATTAGACGGTCTGAGGTTTCCGTAATTATGTAAGTTTTTGCGGTAATACGCACCAGGGAAACATGAAGAAATGTTAGATTTGCTTAATGCGGGCTTTATACGTCTTGAGAATGTAATTAAAAATGTATAGTTACATCATACTGCTGGAATGGGTTTGCGGTGAAGCCATTTTGTGGGTGAATTGGAGAATCGTGAATTTAGAGTCAAGATGAAGATGGATGTGTTTATTCCTGTAACCAAATTCTGAGTCAACCTTATTTAGATTGCCGTCGACATAATAAGAATAAGCTACTCATAAAGAAGGCTTTCAATTTAGGTTTTAACACAACTCCTGTGAACTCTGTCGTTGATATTTTTATAATCCAAGACTATACTGGCGTGGATCTGTGAAAATGAAATAAATTAGCTCTTAAAATGAAAATTTACAAAATATTTTGGGATCCCAGGCCGTTGATTAACTAGGAGAACAGTATAGACAAGACAAAAAAACACAACAGTGGGAAAAAAACAGTTTGGTTTGGCAACTTGCGCTCGTATTCTGGCATTATACAAAATTAATATTTCTTTTCACCCAAAACTGTCATGAAAATCCCTCGTGCAGTCATTTATAAACAGTATATGGACCAATATCTAGAAACTATAAAACATTGTTGGGAAAAGGCTAGGCAGATGCTGGTCTATTAAGAAACTTAACTATCTCCGTAAAGGTAATAAAACCCTCCATCGATCCGAACCCAACAGTAATTCGTAAACACTTAACGAATCCCTTAAAACCCGTAGTACCAGCACTTCAGAAACACCTTAGAGCTTACGCGAAATTAAGTAACTCCCCGAACTGGGCAGTTCTGGTGCAGTTAGCGTTAATGGGGAACATTCCTCCCTCGGAATTCCTCGTTCGCCTATTCCCTGGGAATTTTCCCGACACTACGCTGAGAAATTTTTCTGTTCTTTACTTAGTAGGAGACACGTTATTACTTCATTCCACGAAACGCTGGATTTAGTTTTCGTGAATTGTCTGTTCCGGGATTTTTCTGCAGAATTTTTAATGTTGGGAGTTTGAGGCCTATTTGATACGAGTTTATTTAACTTACTGTCCTCTTGGTTATCTTTTTTTGTCGTTTCGGTCTAAAGTACTAATTCTGTTAACTGCTTGCAAAATATTGCGTTTTGAGATCATTTAACTTGAATTTTAGAGGTACAACCTAGTGATACTTAATTTTGTACCCGCAGCAATAAAAATCTTCGTAACTAAACTTATCTTGAAGGAAAATATAACGGTCAGAAAAAAATGCCACGATTTTTCATAATACACGAACTTAAAAATCCATTAAATTTTACAATAACGTCTCGAGTCTTTATTTTTAAGTGCAAATGAAGGTATTCCCACGTCGCAATAAAGATCTTCGTTGGTTACCTCCAGCAAAACATTCTTAAGGATATTTACAGGACATTTTCTCTCATCTTTTCTATTAAATTTTCCTTGAGACTTGCTTATTTAATTTTGATCAACATTTCATCTTATTTTTTATAGACATTATTAATATTTTGATGATAGGTTCTGTATTAATGCCGCGTTCTAACTAAAGCGATCGTTGCAAAAACATGCGACCGTTGCGCTACTTTTGTTTGACGAGCTCGAACCGATAGAGGACGCTTGGGTTAGGACACCGGTAAGGCTTCTAAGAAAGTGAGATTAGAATTTTTCATCGTTAACTTTTAGCTGCTCCTAAACCAATCAGGGACTCGTACGATTATAACTTTACAAAATCACCAATGAATAGACAGAATGTCGCAGCACAAGTATTTCAATAGCGATTGGTACAAGACTACTAACGCGTTATTAACTAGTTTGTGATTGGTTGTGTCTTGTACAGACCGTTAAATCCCAGTTCTGTGATATTCTGACTTTTCAATGGTGATTTGTGTTGGTAACAAGTTACTTTTGAGCAGCGTCGGAGACGATAGGCCTATCTCTTTAGCTATTTGTTGTGCTGGGGTCGGCTTCCAGTCTAACCGTATGTAGCTGAATACCAATATTTTCCATGGAGCGACTGCCTATCTTACGGGGAGGTAACCCAGTTATTATTATTTATATTTATTTTTTTGGTGTGCCTAATCTGGTGTCAGAGTTTTTATAACGCCCATGGTACTCTGACTTGGCTTTACATACCGTCGAGAAATATCTCTCAGGCACGCTGGTTTCCTTGCTGTTTTCTTTCACCGACGCAAGTGATAATATTATACAATACGCACATGAATCCGAAAAATCAGAGTTGCGTTTCTTTTTTTTCGAACTTGAGACCTATGACTTGGCAGTCCGATGGGGACACACCACTAGGCTATCACTGCTTTTACCTTAGTAAGACGAGAGGTGTATCTAGTAGTACACCCACATTTCGTCAGTTATATTTAAGTCCCATGTAGTAGCTGCCGAGCTTATTGCCATCAACCGGGCACTAATCCAGACTCCGTAGCTGCTACTGAGAAATTCCGGATGGAAAAACCCAAAAACACTTTGACCTGGGAATCGAACCCAGGACCTTATGCTCAACAGTCCCGCTAGTGACTACGAGACCAAAGAGACAGTCAATGAGGTGTCACTCTTTCCTTGCCCATGAAAGATAAATGAAACAAATTTTTAACCAATTCCATACCACGCAAACTTTTCCCATTACGAAAATTGTCCTCTAAGCACAATAAATTAATGACGAAGCACTTTCAGTGCTCGTGGCTGCAACAAAAGTTATATTAAATAAAGTTTATAATTCCTCATTTGCACGTGTTGCCTGTTGTTGTTGGAATTCTCTAACTTATAATATGTCGTATTCAGAAGTAAATTCGTAATGTGAAAGGCTTGGAGTTTAGTGCTTGGTTGCTGAATTTTAACTGGTTAATAGTTAAGGTCTTGGTAAATAAGGTTCAATTTTGATTGTAGCCGGATAAAAAAGGCTGTGCAGGATTTTAATGACAGACGGTTTTATAATTATTTAATAACACCGTAGTGAAATCATGGATGAGAAATTAACTGCTTCATTGCAGATAATAATTTATAAGGGGTGGAAGGGACACCGACGCTAAAACTGTAACCTCGTATTTAGTACCTACATACATCATTGGAACACGGAACAGCTGATTTTTTTATTAATAACCGATGAAAAATTTCTATGTTGGGGGCTCAGATTGATGCACTGAATTCGTGGTAACCGTTTTCGCGTCGATGTCCCTTCCACCCCGTATAGATTCTGTTGGATCAGCACGAAACCAACTAAATACTTAAAATTGTAAGGTTCCTATAACATATAACCAGCAAATTCGTAAAAAATAAGTCGAGTTTAGAATTCATACTGCAATCCAGATTACTCACACAAAGCCGAGAATTAGAAAAATACAGAGAATGAACGAACGACGACAACGACGACGACGACGACGACGACGATTATTCCTAATGACGACGCAAGACGTTTATTCTTGACGATGATTTATATTTACATGTATGTATATTTATATATTTATTGTATTTTCATATATAGTTATAGTATTTCGCATATCCATGTAGTTTATCTTAGTATTAATTTTTTTTTTTTTGCAGATATACACCTACCACTGTTTGTCTCTGCATCACCCAAAGGTTGACTGGTAGAAAATGCCTGTGGCATTAAGTCCGCCTCTGTACTTTGTGCTTGAAGTGTTAAATAAATAAATAATGAAGTACTAATCTTTACTTAACATGAAAAATACTACAAAAGTTAACCATTCTCAAACATTTGCCTATTGCCTATTGCCATTTGAAGCAACACCAAAACATAAATTCAACATGTCAAATAACTTCAACAGGAGAACTAACAAAGAAAACACACTCACTTCCAAAACACTTATTCGTAAAAGAATTTATTTGACAGAACCACACCAAGGTGTCGCTTTGTCGCCATGTCACGACACGAAATTGTAAACACTGAAAACGCGGTTACATTGTTTAAGAAAATTGAAAATTTTCACAGCAATGTAGGTAAGGAAATATCGCTCAGGTTATGTGAAATGTCTTTTCATTCCGGACGGCTTTATTTTACTTAGATGTTGACAGCGAGCGCGTTGAAATTAATTAAAAGGTAAGAGATGTGTGTGTTTTGCGCTTGACACCGCTAGATGGCGTTGGCTGTGGCGTTTGTAGGTAATGGCTATTGCAGATTGTATTTGGGGTTTTGTTCACTTTACGACTTTTATAGAGGTCCTAAATATTTGTGTGTGCACATAAACATCAAAATATTGTAAAGACAAATTTCATCTTAGTGAATTGAGAGTGCCAAATACACGAGGTTGCCTAACACCGCACTTTTTTTGATACTAATTGATTCATTTTGATTGTTGCGACTTATAAATATAGTAAGTAACCTGGAATCACAAAAAAAACTATACGTTATTTGTAGGCCTAAAACAAGAATTGATTCTTTTAAAAAAGCAAAACAACACTAAAAAAACAGCACGTCAGTCCACTAAAATGAAAACATCATAGAAGCACACATAAAAATAGTAATAAATAAACTTATATCGTTTGAAAGCAGTGGACACAATCTCATTGAGGCCCATTTTCCTGTGATATCGCGTAAATACGACCCGTTGGGGAACGCAACACATATAAAACTAATATATTGTGCCATTTTTGTCCCCTATTAACTATATCCTTGGTCCACGTTCATCATAGGGTATAAAATCGAATTATAGTTGGTAATTACTAAAAACTTTGCTTTTGGGATGATGGATTATGGTTCTATTTTAGTTTACGTTGATTTCATTAACTAAATTAGCTTTCGCGGCTGCTATTGACTTTTGCATGATATTATTATATACAATTAAATTGACACCCGTTATGTTTCAAGTACCATGTAATAGTGGGCGAATTTATTGTCATCCAACGGAATGCTACTAAGAAATCCAAAAAAACCCCAACATGTGAATCGAATCAAGAAGGACCTCATATTCAGCAATAGCAATAAATAACAAATAATACAAACACAAAATGAAATGAATACTTCGATCTCTTTTAAAAAATTGCTCAACATGTACTGAACAATGAAATTTGCTACTTAAAACTTTACGTAGCATTTTCTCGTCATTTCTCAAAAACAATTAAGTATCCAACTAACACAACACACTTCAAATGCTCTAGCTATTTGTCCCATGGTTAATTATATCCATTAAATTAGAGCAAGAGCACACGGCTATTAAAGGGTAATAGCCCCGGGCTACAAAGACCACTCCATTACTTCCCATGAGCGTCGTTAGAAGCGACTAAGGGATTTTAGACATTAGGAAGACGGCCAACGACTTCCACCTGTGTGCTAATAAAATTAACAATAACTAATCTACGCACCACTAAGGACCTCGCAATGGATTTTTAAGAACAATAGCTACTAGGGATGCAGAAGATGATACTAATGGCTGAAAAGTATAGTAATCGGTTGTCATGGCATGAGCATCTGACGCGGAGGAATGTAAGGGAAAGACCAAAGAAACGATGGAGAAACTGTACGAAGGATGTGACTGCTGAGATGACGTGGAGTAGAGAAGACTGGAAGAAGAGGACTAGCTGCGCTGACTAAGTATATGTAAATTAGGATGAAGGCATGAGAATGATGACGAAGACCGCCAATGACTTTCACCTGTCTGCTAATAAAAATAACAATAACTTATCTACCTACCACTGAGTACCTCACAAAGGGGGTTTTAGAACAGTAGTAACTGTTACAAGGGATGTAGTAGATGATGCTATAACGCCTAAAGCAAATATCAAAGTCGAAGTTAAAGCGACGCAAATAGTCAATTATTTTCTTTTGTTAGATTTATTCTTCGCAAATACAATTTCTGAACAATAAACAAACACCTAATGCATTAATTTATCAGAGAATGCAATAAAAGCGTCGTTCAAACAAATTATACTACAACAAAATGCAGTCAAGCTGTTATTGTTACATAACTCCTGCCGTACTCCGCACTCAATTTCAAACCTAATAACTTGAGTATTACACTCGGAATTTGCATGCGAACTGGGAAAATTTAATACCAAATAATTAACGGTACAAAATTGCCAAATGTTAGTATAATTCACCGCATTGGGTCTATCGGGCCAATCCCGCGCTAACATGTATCGTTCATTACATTGTTAGGGATCATTAACATTAATATGTGGCAGGATATTTGACTGCCAACTATCGCTTGGGGACCATACAGATATAAGAGAGGCCGTGGGGACAAATGTAAATTAGCACCTGCTTTGTGATTGAGTGCAGTTTAATGGGTATGATTTTGCGCTAATTGTGGCGAACGTTTTAGTTTTAGAAATGTTGAAACAAGAAGTGAAATTATGTAAATCATGAATATCAATGATTATATGTCAAGCATTGGCCAGTTAGAAGAGCAAGAAGTAAAAACAACATTGGCACTAGAAGAAGAAGACATCATTCATCGACACTAATATTATAAAGAAAAATAGTTTGTAAGTAGGGCGTAATCTACGGAACTTCTGATTCGATTCCGAAAATTATTTCAGTAATTTTCCATCCATAACGTGAGCGAAGCCGCGGATAAAAGCTAGTACTTAAGTAATACATTCATGAATCACACAAATTAAAAATTACGCCTGAACTCAAAAACTAATTAGGTGCAGATCTACAAAGTTAGGATAAATAGAAACCCATATAGCTATTGTCGGCCAATGCTCAACATAAATCAGTCCCAAGCTTAGTGGAGCGATTCAGCAAAACGCTCTACTGACTTATAACAGGAAATATATTTGACCTATATATTACATCGCCCAGTTTTTGTAAACGACCAGCCATAAGAACTGTAAATACCAACACTATGCATCGTCGAAAAGGTCGATTTAATCTGGCCATCTATTTGAAATCGGCCAGGAAACATGATCTCTCTTAAATATTGGGATCCCTAGATTTGGTGGGACGTACTTGTTAATGAAATGGGGCTGAAGAGGTCTCGTTATGGTGGGTTCGGTTCGACCAATTTTGATGGATTGGGTTTCGTATCCCGATGGGTCAATGTGGGATTACTTGAATATATCAACGGGGATTGTGGTTTGCTTGGCTTGTTTGCCGATCATCTGTATGCACAAAGAAATGGCATATTAACATAAAATAACCACTAATACTTTTAGCCCAAGGAGTCCAATGTGGTACCGGAAGAATCTATTTTTGCCCGTCATCAATTTTCCTGTACTAATATAATAAGAGATATTTTGTAAGTTGGGATGTATGGGTAATCTCCGGAACGATCTGAACAGATTCCGATAATTCTTTCAATAATGGGAAGCTACATTTTAAAACATTAAAAATTTCCTATCATAATGCGAACGAAACCTATGTATGTATGTCTATGTATGTGTACTTTTATTATTTATATTGTATGCATTATGTATATTTTATTGTATGTATTAGTTAAGTATGGTTATAAGATTATGTTAATTTAAGTTTTAAATGTACTGTTTATGCACATAAGCATATCCTCTTCTGAAAATCTCGCAATCTTAGTAAGGTTTGCTGTAAGAAAACCCAATTCTGGGTTAAGTTCGCCTTTGTAAATAAGCTATATTTGTAATTATGTATTTCTCTTATGCTGTGTGCTATAAAGAATAAGAATAAGAACAAATCTCGGGCAAAAGCCAGTATTGAAGACAATAGAAAATATTGCTTCTATACCTTCCAAATATTCAACCAACTCCACCAAACTACATCCTGAAAAGAATCTCAAAGCTCCCGTTGCATCTCACAATCCGCTCTCAAACTTGGAAGGATTAATATCCGCCCTTAATCCTTCTACAAAGAAAACTTTGCAAAATTCCTTATGACGTAACAAGAGCTTCGGAATTCGGAGGCTAGATGGCAGCACATAAAATACGGGATGATGGTAGTAATAAACTTCTGGGTGGATAAGAAGGAATTTAGCTTTACGATCTTGAACCTTTACGTTGTGCAGAACTAAGTGATCAGTGGTTACTGTATCAGCTAGTTTTAAGGAAACTTTTGAGTGTTTCGACTTTTAGTGGCTACAGGCTGTAAACGGACACTTCACGAAGCCGTCAACCGAGCATTGTGTTCATCTAACTAAACTTTACACAAAAATAATTGCTGGGAAACGACTTTTTTTTGGGGTGAAAAATCGTGGGGTGTTCAAAGTAAAATCTTGCATTAAAAACAAGTATTAAAAAAAAAAGACTTGTGAAAAAGAACCCCCAATATCTCCGTAACTAGAGGTTTCCCAGGTATGGTCAAAAAAATGATCGCAATGACAGGGAAAACAAGTGTCTTTCGGCTTCGTTAAGGGTCTTGTTACACCCTTTATATTTGCGTGAGCGTTAAACCAAAGATGGTGTTAGACGGGTGGTGCATATGTGTTCAGTGGTATGCTGTTATTCATTGTTGAGACTTAGTTTGTCACTCATCATTTCAGCCGAAAGACGTCCACTGCTGGACATAGGCCTCCCCAAGGGGGGTTTTACCATAATCGCCACGCTTGGCAGGCGGGTTGGCGATCGCAGTATGTTTGTTATAAAAAAAAACACACAGAACGCTGCTGCCCATTCACTGGTAAGTCCCTTAGTCGCCTCTTACGACACCCACGGGAAGATATGGGATGGTGCTATTCTTTACGTCCGGACACTATACAGAACACTGGTTTGTCACTCATCAGAATTTTATCATAAACATAAAATGCACTTTCAGTGCCAAGTTATAGGTCTCGAGTTCGAACCTTTGATTTTTCGGTTTCATGTGCGTATTGTATTATCACTATATAATTATATTTATATAATTATCACTTGCTTCGGTGAAGGAAAACAGCGTGGGGAAACCAAAACCAGCCTGAGAGATATTTCTCGGTGGCATATAAAGCCATGCCAGAGCCCCATAAAACAGCGGCGGCATTAATCTCTGACACCAGAAAGTGGCTTATTGTAAGAATTTTGTACAAAAACTAGCATTTTCAAGCGGCTATACCCACTTGAGGGTTGGTAACTTTCTACCCGGATAAAAACGTATTCTATGTCTAACTCAGGTCATGATTTGTCGGTATGTCATCCAAATCTGCTCAGCCTTTAAGGAGACAAAGGTTAAATACACTCGAAGTTACTTTCGCATTTATAAAATTAGTACGAATTAAAATAGTATCAAATTAATTAAAACTTATATCTAAACAGAAACAGTAACCAACTTGTAACAGTATCGTCAAATTTGACAACAAAAGCTTAATCAACCAGCGGATCGTTATTAATTTTCACATTAACCAATCTGTTAGAAACTGATATCAAATATTGTATTCCATTTCAATATTTGATATTATTTAATGCTAATCCACTGACGAGGTCGCTGCAATTTACTATCTGTACTTGTATGAATATTTCTAGGCTAGGTAACAAGAGGGTTTTGGAAAATAAAGCCTATGAATATAGTAACAGATTATATGTTGCTTTGAACTGAGGCTAAACGCTTGTATAAGGGCTGAACACAAGAGGTAAGTGGGTGTCAAGATCAGATACTCACGTTGGAACGGATGTATTTGTGTGTGGTTTATTAAAATTAACTTAGTATGCATTAAATAAATCTTTATCAGAAGCCCGTGTTCCATTAATAATCATCGTCATCATCAGCAGCCGCCTTGTTACACCCACTGTAAATTGAAAGTCTTCTCCCTTTCGTGCTATGCTTCCCTGGTATATGCAAGTCTCATCCAAAGTTCCCCACAATCTATCCCGTATTTCAACTAACTACAAACTCTAATCAAAGTTTCAAAGAATACTCTACCATTGTAAATGCTTAACAAACATGAAATAATATGAAATTCTTCAGATCAAGATTCTGCGAAATTAACCGTTCATAATTCTATTTCTATTCAGTATTAATTCAATATTTCTACGAAGAGCACAATAGGACCTCCGAAAGCAGTTACAGTCTAAGTCTAAAATCATGGTATGAAAGTGAATATATTCTACATAGAGAGACATTTTAAGCTAGTATACACATTTCCATCAGCTTGCACCGCCATTTAAAGCTGACATGCTGTGGTGGCATTAAATATTAACACTGTTTTAGTAGCCAACATGAAATAAGCTAGATTGTCCACCACGCAAATAGGATAATCATTTTGCATGTCAAGTGAAAACCGGGAAAAGTAATGTTTGGGTGAATCTAATTAATGATGCACTTGTTATTGGTATTTATGTTGTAGAAAATTAGATTTTTGATGGTAATGATGAAGTAATACATGACTAAATAGAAATTACAGAGTATAAAGATCGTAGCAGATGGGGATCTGCTACGATCTTTACTTGGTTATATTTGCTTCATCCGTATTCAAGCATAGATTAAATAATAAACAGGTTTTAAAATTAGAGAATATTAAGATTCTAAAGGCGAATTTCACCAAAACTTGACATCAAGTCCATAGAGTTTTTTTGTTTATGATAGCCTATAAAGTGTCCACTGCTGGGAAAAAGTTTCTCTTTTCTCCTACCAAACCTCTGTTTGGTGATGTCCTCCCTCAGATGTCCAGTGGGTGATGATCTTTGCCCACTCCTCCAGGTGCATTCGGGAGAGAAAAAGAGATAACCCCCCCCCCCCCTACCATAGCAGGCAGGGTGGCGGTTTATCTCTGTTTCGCTGGGTGGGCTATAAATGTCATCCACCTAGTACTGTAATTTTTGACAGATCTATACAAAAAATACGGATGTCAAATTATTTTGAAGATGATACTGGTACAAAAGTTTGGTCAAAATCGCCCTTAGAAAGTAAAATACTAAAAGAAACAAGAGCAAGACTTATGACAGCTGCTGCAGACAAACAAGTTTATTTTTGTAAACAGAATGTGAATCCATATTGATCTAGATACTGAATAGAATGAATGCGGTATTATTACACGCAAACGGTTTGAACCCGGCACGAATAGCGATCCTTTCATGTCCTAACACTAAGCGGTTTAGGTTACCTTACAATGCTATCTTAACCTCACCTAAGCTTAGCCTTATATTCACAATAACATTGGTTCATAGCCCACAATATAGCCTTCAAATACCATTATAATTTTGAACGAAGAGAAATCTTACATAACGCTTGCAATCTCCGAAGTATTAGGCAGTGGTGTTCCTTTTGTATAGTCCACACTTTGCCAGTTATGCATTTAAATGTTATGTAATAAGGGGCGAGCTTATTGACATCAACCGGGCATAACTCCATATTATTTTTGCCCCCTGATGGAAAAACCCAATAATTCTTTGCCCAACCTCACAAGACTTCTTGCTTAGCAGTTATAGCGCTGGTGACCACTAGCCTAGGCTATGCTTGGAGTTTCCTTGCGTGATCAAATCAGAAATGAGGACATCCGCAAGAGAACCAAGGTTACCGACGTGGCCCGAAAAATTGCCAAGCTTAAGTGGCAGTGGGCAGGGCACATTGCTCGCAGAATGGATGGCCGATGGGGCCGAAAAGTTCTGGAATGGCGACGACGAACCGGAAGACGTTGCGTTGCCTCCCACTAGGTGGACAGATAACCTGGTGAAGGTTGCAGGAATCCGCTGGATGCGAGACGCATGGGACTGGTCAATGTGGCGACACTTGGGGGAGGCCTATGTCCAGCTGTAGACGTCTTTCGGCTGAAATGATGATGATGACCACTAACCTAACCACGCAGTCAAAGAAGAAGAGAAATTCAAAAATCTTTCAAGCCAAGGAAGCGTAATTACAAACTATGTCTTAACTAAAGCTGACTCATCCGACACCAACAAAAGATTTCTTAACGTATATATAAAACAAAAACAAGTGTATTCGTGCTCAACGATAGTTCGGAACTACGCGACGGCGGATGACAAAAGCAGCTACTTACAAAAGAAGTGCTTTCGCGAAATCTTACAAAGTTATGTGATGAGCCGCCCCTCCCCCCTCCTCGCTCGTCTACTTCGCGGGTACTTCAAACACGACCCGTTTTTTCACAGCTCGTTTGAACTATGTGATGTTTTTCGAATAACTTTCGCTTTTGTCAAATGCTTTTTTTTTCAAATGAAGTTGTAATTGGGCCGTGTGAAGTTTTTTTTTGATAATCGTTGGTCGTTGTTTCTGAATTCAGTACGAATCGAGTTGGTAATGGCTTTATATTTGATACAGTTTGGCTTGACTATTTGCGTTCAGTGACGCAATTGCTGATTAAAAGTAAAAAATTGCTAAGTGCGAGTCATGTAAAAGCAAGTGATTACACCCTGAATCCTATAACACCAATACACAGACAGGGCCGCTGAAATTTTAATTATTTAAAGATAAGGAGGAAAGATGAAAAGCGATTCCCCTTGGGACCGAAAAAAAATTTGAGCATTTCATTCGTCCGGCCTTTTTAAATGAATAATTCCATGTATAATTTTTAGCAATAGATTTAAAATGCGTCGTTTCTTTTGAACTCCTAAAACGTTACTTAGATAAGATCCTTTTGTGAATTTCTGACCTTTTTTTGTAAATGTGTAATTGGACTATCTTTGAGACGGCTACAAAGGGATGTAGCCTGAAGTCTAAGTTTGATAATGATTGTGTTCGAATAAGTGGGAGTGTTTATAAAATTTATATTAGATTCTAAAAATATACAGATTGGAAGAAATAATGCAGACGACGTGGAGGAAAAGTAGCTTTTCCTAGTCTCGAATTGGCACGAACTATATCAAAATTACTTATATATTTTTGTAAAATAAGTAATACAGTCAGCAAGGTTCTAAAGCTGCAGAAGGCATTAATCACTACATAGTATAAAACAAAGTCGCTTCCCACTGTCTGTCCCTATGTATGCTTAGATCTTTAAAACTACGCAACGGATTTTGATGCGGTTTTCAGTAATAGATAGTGATTCAAGAGGAAGGTTTATATACAACATTCGTTTTAGTATATGCGAAACCTGATACACGTGTCTAGTATTTTTATGTAAAAAATCTATGTACAAAATTTCAAAACTGTATCATGAAAAATGACAATGTTTGTAGTTGTTGTTGTTTGTTTGTTGTTGTTTGTTGTTTTTTTTGTTGTTTGTTTGTTGTTTGTTTTGTTTTTGTTTTGTTGTTTGTTTGTTTGTTTGTTTTGTTTGCTTGTTCTGTTACCTAGTTGTCCGCGTAAAAACGCGGTCACCACGCAGCGCGCGCCTCCTGCTTAGTCTTGAGCTCATTGATAATAATAATTTAGCAGTAGGTACCTAAACTACTGCGATAGGTACTCAAAGTCGCTCGGTATCCAACTTTTAACTTTTTTAAATATTTTTGGGAAAAAATATAACATGGTTTAAAAATTATTGGAATCGATTCAGTTACTCATTCTGAACAAACTATATTCAGGTTTCGCATATACTAAAAATAATGATGTATATATATTGCACCCAGAGCGGGTTGCTAGTATTTTTATAAATTAACGATTTTTTAAATTATTAAATACACTTAAACCATATCATTATTAAGGACCTGTAAAGACGACTGTAGACACTAAAAATAATACCTTCCATAACAATTTCCACCCTTTATTATTCCAAGAAATCAAGTTCTTCCAGTTCTTCAGAAAGAAAAGCAAGTCAAGGTAAAACCTTTGTAACTTGTTTCCTGTAAAGCAATCTTACTTAAAACTACTTCATCATCTTCTGCCTAGCCTTTTCCCAACTACAAATGTTAGGGTCGGCTTCCAGTCTAACCAGATGCAGCTGAATAACAGTATTTTACATGGAGCGACTGCCTATCTGACCTCCACAACCCAGTTAATGCTAGATAATACGATACCTAAGTAGGTTGTCAGAATTTTAAGCCCACTGACTACCTGTAAAGACTGTCAAAGATCTACAAATGACAGCCGGGACCAACAGCTTAACGTGCTTTCCGAGGCACGGAGGAAACTCGGTATGTAATGGGTGGACACCCATCCACAGACCAACCTAGGCAAGCACGGCTTAACCTAAATATTGATCCGAGCGGCTGTTATTATTTAGCCACGAGCTCCTTGCCTTACTTAGAACTACTTATGCTGAAAATATTTATGCTGTCTCCTTCCGTACGTTTTTTCATGGGTGACCACTGAAAACCAGCGCTGTGTTGTGGGCCCCCCATAGCACAGCATCATGCTGAGTGGTAACCTGCTTGTCGCAGTCACAACGTGCAAACTGTTAACTTTTTTATTTTTTTGTTCCGTCCTGTTGAATTTATAGTTTATTGTTTATTGATGCACGTCATGTCAATGTAAATATTTTTTATTTCTTTCTTTCTTACTTATTACTCCGATTTATTGCTCCGACAAGACGCATTCAGAGATTACCTCCAACTACAATTGGATCTCTGATCTCTGCCTCAGGTATAACAATGTTCTTTCTAGCAAACGGATTACTCTAAAACGTTGGGGATAGCCTGGGGACGTTCTAACTGTCTCGAATAAGCTCACTTACTTAGATAAGGTTACTGTGCAATGAATGCAGTCGGCGGTTCTACTTAGATTAAGCAATTTGTTGGTACAGTTAGATTGTTTCATCTTGAACAATATGAAAATCACGATGGGAAATTACATAATCGCAAATACTATGCTTTGTTGTTTGTTGGTCTACTGGTCGCTAGCGCGTCTACTGAGCATGAGGTCCTGGGTTAGATACCCGAGTCAGGCAAAGTGTTACTGGATTTTTCCGTCAGGAATTTCTCAGTAGCAGCCACAGAGTCTGGATTTGTGCCCGGTTGATGGCAATAGGGTCGCCCCCTATTACATGAGAATTAAACATAACTGGCGAAATGTGGGTGTACTATTAGGCATACCTCTGCCAAACCCCTCGGGGATTACAGGCGTGATGTTATGTTACTATACTTTATTAGGATTGGTTTTCAGTCTTGCCAGGTGCATCTGAATACAAGTATTTTACAGAGCGACTGCCTATCCGACCTCTTCAAACCAGTTTTTGGGTAGCACGATACCCCTTGGTAGGAATGATTGTTGTCAGACTTTCAGGCCTCCGCGCCTCGCCGCGTCTGCGCATAACGATAACGATTGTCAAAGGTCTACACATGACAGCCGGGGCAAGGTGTAACGTGTTTTCCGAAGCAAGGGGGGTTACGTTATGTAATGAACGGTCACTTATGCATAGACCGACCCCTGCTAGCTTTGCTTATCCTTGAAAATCGATCCGGGTGCTATTGCTTAGGCATGAAACCCCGAGGAAAACTATTGATTAGAATATCAATTCGATTTTGTACTTCTTTTTCAAACTTATCATACACTAGCTTATGTCTGAGGTTTCACCCGCGTGTAGTTCGGTACTACCAGGATATAAAGTTTCCTGTGTCTTAATCCAGGTTTTAACCTATCCGTGTGCCAAATTTCTTCCAAATCCGTTCAGTAGTTTTTGCGTGAAAGAGTAACAAACATCCATCTATCCACCCATCCATAAGTCCTCACAAACTTTCGCATTTATAACAGTAGTTAGAGTAGTAAGACAACTAGCCTATGACGTTCCTACTGCTCAGACACTGGCCTGTAACAGAGAGGCTAAGAGAAGGATTGGTTATAATTGACTAAGATCACCCAGTGCGGCAAAGTGGATCTTTTTCTTATAATTTCACAAAGCCTAGGCTTTGTGTTTTGTGAAATTACAAATAAACATGGCCAATAGCACATAAGGTCACTCCAATACATCTGTACTAAAACTTACATTTCAGAACTAGCAAAATAAGCAATATATTACGATAAAAAGCGATCTACAATAAACCATTACAGAGCTACAATAAATAGTACGAACGTTGACCGTGCGGACTTATAGGCTCGGAGCCAGCACTACGCTTACTTCCCCCAGCTTATGAGTCTAACACATGTTGGCAATGTGATAAAACCCCGGTATCTATACGTACATATCTGCAAAATATTTGTTCTGACCCTAAATCTTTTGGCATCAAAGCGAGATAAAGTTTGATGGCGATTCGATTCAGACTGATGTTGTTTTTTGAAGTTTATGGTGGGAGGGTTTGAACGTTTGGCCCTTTGATCTTTGATGTTGATTTGTAGACAGATGAGATTGTTTACTTACTACGCACACAATCTTATGCCTGCCTACTTCTTAAGAATATTTAAAAAAAATATTTTATTCTCAAAACTTTTTTTAAAGATGTTGTACGCATTTGTTAGCATAAGGACAGATCTGAAATCTGCACTTGGAACTATAATATACTACTTCTCCATAGTTGCTGTGTGAGCGAGCGTGACTCATTCGATGTCAACCGCGCACTGTATGGATGGAAAGCCATAGATAAAGACGTAATTTTATTTTCTATTAGGAAAAAAAAAAAAAAAAAAAAAAAATATTTTTTAAATTATATTTTATAATTTTATTGGAAAATGTGTGATGTGCATGAGAGCAAATAAATAAATAAATAATTAGTTTATTGGTCCATTTGAATAAACTACCGATCTAAACATTAAAAATCAACATCAAACATACCTAAAATTTTCTAGAAGACGTTCGACGACCAACTTCCTTCAACATAAAACTTTAAATAGAGTATCACACTTAAAACTCACACTAACTTTTAAGTTAAGAACGCACAGTGTGCCATTTTAGTTGCACTATACACACGAAAGGGGTGATAAAATCCCATTTGTGTCCCAACAGAGCGACAAGTTAAATTTGATGACACACTGTGCAGTTTACAAAGCCAAGGTGTTACTTAGTCGAAGTTTTGAATGAAGTTAACGGAATTTGCAGTAGTCACAAAACACGGTTTCCGTAAGTTAAGTAAAGATGAACTTTGTATTCGAAGTATGAAAAGTTTGCAAATGGCGTATAAAATATAATGAGCTATTAAATATAAGAAAATTGCACACTGAAAGACAACTATAAGTAGATACTGATTTATTTCATGCATTATAAAGACACAAGAAAAATGGAAATAGTGGAGGGATGCCTTTTCCCAGGAGTGGGATAGATTAGTCTATCCCACTCCTGGGAAAAGGCATACCTCCTTGCTAGAAAAAACAAAGTCAAAGTACCTGTATAACCTACCTAACTGACAATAATGATAAGAAAAACCAAAACAAATATCGCCATGTTTTTACAAAAAGATCGTACTCTGATTGTCTCGGATTTTGCTTTCAATCAGCTGAAGTTTATAGTTTTGGCCTTTGCTCAGCTCTTTGACTATCCCTTCATCAAAATATTCAATCTAAACTCGAAGGGTGATGATCATCAGTTTCGGAGACTTACGGTGCGAACATGTGCCTTCGACATAAAATCTTATATGGTCCAGTTCATACAAAGGTTGTCTAAAAAATATCGCGCTGCGATAAAACTGCCTTCGTACCCTTCAGAACTATTAGAGAGCTGTGTATCAATTTTGGTGAACAATAAAGTATATTCTTAACTGACTGCCTCGTTGGCCGAGTGGTTACATGAGCGACTGCTGAGCATGAGGTCCTGGGTTCGATTTCCGGGTCGGGCAAAGTGTTATTGGGTTTTTCCATCAGGAATTTTCTCAGTAGCAGCCACGTAGTCTGGATTTGTGCCAGGTTGATGGCAATAGGTTCGCCCCCTATTACATGGGACTTAAATATAATTGGCGAAATGTGGATGTACTATTAGGTATACCTCTGCCTAACCAGTCGGAGATAACTGGCGTGATGTTATGTTAAAGAATTATAATTCTATCTCAATTTACGTAAAGTCGATGCTGTGTATAGTGCAAGGCACACGTTTGTTTTTCATGAGGAGTTCTTTTTGGAACTAAACTTTGGATCAATATTTTATTATTGGCTTGATAATACAAAGAATCATTTTATCGAAAAGGTAAATGTTATCTCGTGAAACAATTAAATTCTCTTACGCGAGTTTTAAAACACCTTTGTTTATATTTACCAATGTTCTGGCAAAAAAACATTCAAATAACAAATTAACTTAAAACATAAATATTTTCATTTCTTCCGCATGCAAAATACGCGCTTTGGCGTGGAGTTGGGGACACCAGCCCGTTATACAATATAATACAATTTTCATTTCTTGGACCTTGTAGAAAAATAACTAACAGACTTGGAGTTTGTAGAAAAATAACTAACAGATTAATAAGCACATAAGAATTTGTATGAAATTAATTGCTTGGTAATATCAGTAACGTTTCGTAGATGGTGAAACAGGCCATCGGCAGACGTTTCTGTACTCTCCTCTGACCTTCTGATCGATGGCTTATCGTTCAACATAATGTAGGACATCTCAACAACTTTAAGAAGTCCAAAAAGTTTCTGAACATAGTTGCGACCTACTCAGAAAGTTGGCAACAGCCGATATGTTTTATTACAACATACCATTCACGTAAAAACTCGACCACTAAATTAGAACAAGTTAATACTCCCAGAAAACGTTTGAGAGAACTCCAGGGTCGTACTTAACAGCGCTAACGGTCAATAAAAGCAATAAATTACTGTAGGAAGCCGTGACCAGAGCGTTTACCCCAGGGTTGCCTGCTTGGCTCAACATTTTGGATAGCTTCTCGAGTTTTTGGGGCGTTCAGAGACAAATTTTATTTTCGAGAAATAAAAAAACAAAATTACTAGTTATGGAGAAACTTAGGTACATATTAAGTAATTGGTGTACATATCGGTTGAATATAAAATAGTCAATAACGTACTTCGATCTGCTTGAAGTTTCAGTTAGGTAAGCAAGCACAAATAGTTTAATCAACATTTTCGTAATGACAAACTTACACCGAGCATAATTCGCGTTAATGTCACCACATTATCCTAAATTACCACGAAAATCACGAAAGAACACGTAACCCTAAACTTAACAGATCAAAGCAAAGTTAACGCTTATCATTTACACTTTAATGGGATTAACTCCATTTTAATATTGAAAGTGTAGCAATAAATCTGTCGAAATCTTGCAACCCTAACATTGTTCGTTTGGAGGGCAAACGTGAGCCTCTGACTCATTTTACGATCACCACATGTGCTGTCGACGTCGATTCAGCGTTTTGCGTTCTACGAAACCGGTGACGAATTATTGAAGGTGCCTTTACTTTATTAACCTTGTTTTCTCTTTCTAGGTGAATGGATTTTATCGTATTGATCGCAAGAATCCTTCTAGAATTTTCTACTCAGCTCTTTGTATTTTCTAGGCCAGTATTTTGATTTATTTTTCTTCATATGAAGTTGGTTGACGTCGTAAATTCGTCTCTGGGTAAAATTGGTCCTTTATTGGGAGATTAGAAGGAGTTTATGAGGTTGTTGACTCCGTCGTGGCGCTTATATTACTTGATAATGCTTTCGCAAAACGGAATGGATATGGTTATCACTCATTATTTGTCGGAAAAACAGGTTTATAGTGTATTTATCATGGTTCACTGCTTGATGCCTCGTTGGTCTTGTGGTCGCAGGCACGACTATTGAGAATGAGGTCCTAAGTTCCATTCCCGGGTCGGGTAAAGTGTCATTGGGTTTTTCCATCAGGAATTTCTTAGTGGCAGCCACGGAGCCTGGATTTGCGCCCGGTTGATGGCAATAGACTCGCCCCCTATTACATGGGATTTAAACATAACTGGTGAAATATGGGTGTACTATTAAGTAGACCTCTGCCTAACCCTTCGGGGATTACAGGATGCTATGTTAGTATGGTTCATTATTCGAAAAGTGATTACGTAGCAGAAAAAATCGAAAATAGATCAGGATTTGAATAAATTATCGGCCAGATAAATAGACCGGAACTGAGGTCGTGAAACAGGCCATTAATGATTTAAGTCTGTCTGTGAAGGTAACATTAGAACTTGATTATCTTAAAGTCGTTTGGCTGTACTCTCAACGTAAAAAGTTTTCTGATACGGACATTTTTGACCTTAATTTTGATAATTGTTATCTCCGAAAACTGGTCAACGCTATTTGAAATAATAAGCGAATGATATCTTTTCGTGCATAAGTATGAACACACATATATTTTGCTCTGTTAAAGGATCATTACATTGTAACATCCTCCAAATAGCATTGTTTATTCTTCTTTATCATGTGGTTAGTGCCTAATCTAGCGTCAGAGTTTTTATGCCGCTCAAGGGCCTCTGACTTGGCTTTACATGCCGTCGAGAAATATCTCTCAGGCATGCTGGGTTCCTCACGATGTTTTCCTTCACCGAAGCAAGTGATAATTATACAATACGCACAGTCATGAATTCGAAAAACCAGGGGATCGAACTTGAGACCTTATGACTTGTCAATCGGACGGTCACACCAATAGGCTATCACTGCTTATATATTGTTTATATTTTGACGTCATCAACCCATGCGATACTTACTACTATTATCGAAACACGACTTTATCGCCTTGCAATAAAGATTATATTCATATATCCAAAGAGCCTTATAACAACGCTTCACTGACTTCAAGTACTTCAACACATAAATCGTTAAGTTAGACTTTGGAAGTAATTTCTAAGAAATGACTAATGGTGACTTGCTTTAGTAGTATTTTTAAATTTGAATTGGAACTTCAGAAGGCTGTGTTAAAGTTGAAAGTTGAAAAAGGAGTTTTTTCTTTAAATTGGTTGGTGCATCGGTGCATGAAGGGTTTTTAAATTGGGAAACAGTTATCGATATACGAAGTGTATGAAGTAAAAGATTTATCGTATTTTCTCAGAGAAGACGAGCAGTCGTTATAGCAATACTTAGAAGAGGTCTGTGGTGTGGTGTGTGGTCTGTGTGTGGTCTGTGGTGGTCTGTGTGTGGTCTGTGTGTGTCTGTGTGGGTGGTCTGTGTCTAGTTGCTGCTGTTGACTGATTTACGAGTAAATAATTAAATTTTAGTTAAATACCTACTTTTTCTTTCTTTCTCATTTAAAAGATTGACGCATCAACAGCGCAACAACAAATGCAGCCAATCTAATCAATCACTAATGAATTGCATGAAACTAAATGCTAATTTCCAAAATATATAATTACTATACTTCTGCTTTTCCTAACCTTAGTAAACATAGCAACAACTGATAGCGCCGCGTGTAGTTGAAATTTATATAATATATTTATAATCTATTATTCTTCCAATAAATAATAATAATATAATTTTGAATACTTGTATTTAGCTGCATCCAGTTAGACTAGAAGCCGACCCCAACATAGTTGGGAAAAGGCTAGGCAGATGAGATGACGAGTGTTGTATTCGAGAATTCTCGTTACCCCGACCGCCAAAAGAACTACAGATGGAGACAACGAAAGCAACACTTTTGCATGGATAAAACAAAAAGAATAGACAAAGTTCTAGGCTTCTAATTAAAATCTCAAATCCCACTAGCCTTTTTAAATTAGACAAACAAATGGACTACAGAAGAACTGCAGTATAATTCCCGCAGCATCCTTCTTTGCAAGCTCCCAGAGATAACCCAACAAAAACTTAAGTTTATGTTCCAGACCCACTGTTGGACTTGTTCCAATTACTATGTTTAAGTTAGCCTACTCGTAGGCGTACCAAGATGGCCACTATAAATATCCTAGCTTGTTTACGCCTACGGTTTCTTTTGATTAAATGTTTGGACGGGACGGTCTTAAACTCCTGGGGCTACCTTTATTGCATCGGAAGTGTATTCGTGGAGAGGAAAATTAAAAAGTTAATAATGTATACTGTGGGTACTAAGAAAATATAATATTGAGCCGGTAATTCCAGAGGAGTTAGGTAGAGGTGTATGGTGCTCCTGCGTTTCGCTAGTTAAGTTTCAGTTCAATGTTAAAGTGTTGCCATCAACCATCGAACACGCATCCTGACTTCGGGCTACTACTGAGAGACTCCTGCCTCCGTAGCATGACCACCGTAGACAAGGATTTCTTTGACGTAAGTATCGACAAAATGACAGATACTGCAAAGAAATCTGTCATTGTGTCGACACAATCTGTCATTTTGTCGATTCTTCCGTCAAAGAAATCCTTGTCTACGGTGGTCATGGTACGGAGGCCCATGCAAAAAACGATATATTACCGTCCCATCTGCCAATCAAACTAAGAAAAATACCAATAGACCTGCTTATTGATCTTATTAATTGTTTAAATAAAAAAAACTAACTATGTCCATGTTTATTAGGTGCATTTTCACTTGTCTGTTCTACAAAATACTACACCAAATATCCAAGCGAAACGAAATACCAACCCTAAAATATCGCACAGCCATTCACAACGCATGGTCAAATGCACTTATTTTCAAAACCATTGCCTTCGCGCACTAAAAGCTTCCAACGCGAAGTAAATGCATTTCCAAAAAATAAGCCAAAAGTTGACAGTTGTCGTGTACACCCAACGTTGCCATTTCACGACTTAGCGTGCTTTCCAATGTCTTTTAGTATCAGAGCTTATGAAAGCGATGGTACTGGAAATTGAATTTTCAGTTTACTTCAGACATTTTTAAAATATCTGCTCGAGCATTGCTTGGGACAGTCGCTGACAATATTTCGACGTGTTTCGCCTCACAGTTTGGCAGCCAAGGGCTTACTTACATTCAGTCTCTTTCGAGCGGAAATAAGATGTTTTTATTTATGGCGAGTTGCGATTTTGTGTATTTAAATAAGAGAAAATATGTTGCCATAGTATTGAAACTCCAATGTTTACATAATAAGTTTTTATATGTTGCAATGTGTCACTTCTTTTATGATTGCACTCGTCGTTTTTATGTCACTAAAAGCAATACATTGCAAAAGTATTCCAGTAGCTTTCTGTATAGTTTTTTAAATGAAAAGTCTACGTTATAATTAATTAGTAAAACACTATAAATTACAGAATGAACCGTCCTTCCACAAAGCTCAAAATGTAAACAGCAAGCTTCTAAATCACCAGCCATTAAGACGACCAAAACACCAGGAGATCAGAAACGTCGAGTAGGTCACGCAGTCGTCTCATATTTTACTTTTATAGGAGAAAAGGACGAATCCGTTGTTTGTGAAGGGTAGTAGTAATAGCGCCTCCGAGGAGCCTGTCTAATCCCTTTCGAGGGCGGTCTGACCTAAAATTGAAATTCTCAGCCCCTTTCTAAGTGGCAATGTTTCACAGGCGAAGTCCACGTTGTAACATTAAAGTTTAAGTAATGACGGTGTTCTTCGACTTTGAATTTTCTCGTTCCTTCACAAGCTATAGGTTTTATTGCGGTACGTTTTGAAATATGGTTTGGGGTTGTTAATTGCTTTGATTTAGTGTATATCTAGCTTAAAGGATATTGGAGCTTGACATTAATTTGTGTGGTATTTTGACGCTGATAATTTCAGACGAGAACCCTCTAAATCTTCCAAATAATTTGTCCATAAAGGGTGTAAATACACCCTTAACGAAGCCGAGAGGCTCTTGTTCTTCCCGTCATTGCGCTCATTTTTTTGTACTAGACCATACCTTCTGGTAACGGAGATATTGGCGGTCAAAGTTCCAACTTTTGCACAAGTTTTTTATTTTTTATTTTTTTTATTTTATAGCTTTACTTTAAATACCTCCACGACCTCCATCCTACGCCTCCATCAGCACAGTGTTTCGTGTGCGTTACATTGAGTCCTACCGTAAAACATGATTTTTCACCCCAGAAAAAAAAGTCGTTTCCCAGCAATATTTTTTGCGTAGAGTTACTTAGTTTGATGAACAGAATGCTTGGTTGACGGCTTCGTGAAGGGTCCGTTTACACTTTGTATTTGTATCAGAATAACACCCTTTTTTCTCAGCGTGTACATTTCAACCTATAATGAAGCCCAAAACTTAGCATATCACCATTTACACAGCGAAAAGTATTTCACGACTACCTCATAAATGTTAAGGAACCGTAAAAAGAATTTAATTGATTGTGAGCCATTTTTTCAAATCAATCTTGTGGGCGGTTCTTACATTACACCCGTTCTAAGGTTTATGGCTAATAAATTTTATATTAGACCGGTAGTAACTTCCAATGGCAAAGAAATAACGTTGAGTACTTGTCATTTCGAGGTATGTTAAAAATATTGGGATCACATGTAGGCACTTAGATAATTTTTCAAATTCTGTTTTTCTTTACATGTAAACTGAGGTATTTTTCCGGCTTTTATTATTATTAAACGTTTACTTCAGATTAAAAATAATTATCCATAAAGCAAATAAAAAAAAAAAAAAAAATATAAAAATCAAAAAATTCTTAATTAAATTAAATCACAAAACAATTACAATAAAATCAGAACAAATTACACAATACTTAATCATTATCTAATTCTTAATCTATATCTAAACTAATTACAAAACAAAAAAAAATCTCTAGAAATTATCCATACGATCTCAACGTTACATAAAAGAGCCTAATACAAACACGCAACGTAAATTTAAAGTAAATATGAACAATATTTAATTATTAATATTTTCAGAATGAATGTGGTCAAAATTTATGTGACAAGCGCAGTTTAGATATTGACTGATATTATCATAAACAATGTATGCTTTAAATAAGGAGTCAAGTCATATACCTTACCTAAAAGCATAGATACCTACAATTTATATTATTTCAAGGCACGACTTCACTTACAACTATGACAATAAATCCGATAATAATATACCGCCTGAACCTAAAAAAACCTAATAAAAAAATGTTTTCGTCACTCATACCAATTTTCCTTCAGTCAGGTTCGATATATTTGTTATTTCAACATGGCCGCTAGAAACTATATTCCTTATACCTATTTCAGAATTGTTCAGTACAATACAAAATATTTGACCTTCGTTTTTTTATTGTAGTTAAGGAGGTATGGAGTTCAGGAGCTCCAAAGGGAACTTTTTTATTTTCTGTTAAGATTTTGTAAGTTTTTAAGGTCTAAGTCTTCTTATCCTTATTTTCATAGTATGCATGGGTTAAGAACTCTACGGGGTGGAACAACACCGACGCTAAAATGGTTA
This sequence comes from Noctua fimbriata, assembly GCA_905163415.1. Classification (NCBI taxonomy): domain Eukaryota; kingdom Metazoa; phylum Arthropoda; class Insecta; order Lepidoptera; family Noctuidae; genus Noctua; species Noctua fimbriata. Next base: position 2,724,074 of record LR990942.1, on the reverse strand, counting down.
CCATGTATTCAGTACATCATTCTGAGCCCCCCTGCATAGAAAATTTTCAACGGTTTTTAAAAAAAGAACTGCGGTTTCCTACAAAAGTGCAATACCTGCTCGGTTAAAATGTATGGATCAACTGATTTTTTTTTAATAACCGATGAAAAATTTCTATGTACCGGCTTAGAATGATGTGCTGAAAGATGTGGTACCGTTTTCGCGTCGGTGTAACCTACCCTGTATAAAAAGTTGCTCGAAAGAGGCCAAAAACGATAATTAGAAATGAAGATTTAAATTCCCTAAAAACAAAATTTTCCCCCATCACCCAGTTATTCAATAAGGCCAGAGGTATTTACAAAAAGTCTTATTCACCATCTGATGAGGATCTAGCACCTAATTAATGGCGTCTGTTCATTATCGGAATACCAACGAAAAGGGTTGACTCTGAGCAAATTCAATGAGTAATGAAATTAGAAGCCTTTCTTTAAATACGGTATTTTAATGCTTTTAAGGAGTATTTATTTACTGATAAAGACATTTTGTCAACAGTTTATTTATTACTTAGAAGTAGATAAATAAATAAAATAAAAGTACATTTTTGCTGTAGAACTTGTCGTTGCTACGCCGTAGCAATATTGCTACGAATCTGCGTAGCGCTACGACGCGTAGCACAGTGTTTGAATGAGGACAAGCTAGCATTGATAATGGCAAACGTTGGAATGATCAATATAATTTTAAGTTAGTATTTACAAAGCAAGAGAAATTCTGTCTTTAGCAGGAATTGTCCCGCTAAAAGTTGAATTTCTCTTGCTAATTAACATAAAGGTTGCCATGCATATTTTTATTTTTGTAAACCTGGCCCCACACTCGGAATTTCTCCTGTATCGTGGCGTGGGTGCGTTCACAAACATTTAAACTCACATACACAAAAAGCCAGACCCGGAACAACTACCTGTCACGTAGCCCATACAAATATTTGTTCCGTGTGGGAAACGAACCAGCGATAGCCGCACAGCAGCCAATCGCTCAGTATCTGCGCAAACTGTCCCGTCGCGTCGATTTGTGTTTAAAATCAATCTCAGTTAGTTGACCCTATAATAACATCATAAGAAGTTAGGACATACATTACTTTAAAACGTTAAAAGCGCAATTCGACTAAACAACAGTTCTTTTTAAAACCGTAACTAAGATCTTAAATAGATATCTGTTGGAGTTCAGTGCACTAGGCAGACGTGTTTGCATCGCATCCTATTTTCGTACGTCTCGCCGTTCAAAGGGCTAGGACACACAGCCGGCAAGCTAATCCGGTAAAGGGGGCAGCTTAATTGATGAAATTAGGAGGGATTTATTAACGGTGAAACAAGATGTGATTATTAAGCTAATGTTAGTTTGGTTGTTATGGCTAAAGGCGAACTACAGGTGCAATTAGTGAAGCGATTTAGATGTTTTTTGGAGAAGGACGTGGATATGCAGCTCAATGCTAAATTACTTAAAAAAACAAATTGAATAAGATTTTTCTTGGACGGGACGAAAACGGCTGGTCTTTTTGTAAATAACTGAATATTTTTTTGCCGACATTTATAATGTTTTGAATAGCCATAAAACCACGATTCGACCACTCATACATATCTTTCATAAAAAAACACTTAAAAACAAAACTATACGTACAATAATCACAAAACTAAAATCGTCCAACTTTCCTTACCCTGTGTATCATAGGCATTCTTATTCAACCGCCAGGCCAACGACCCCAGCAGGTGTATAAAAATCCACAGCAGGGGTGCCCATTGTTTGTCCAACGTGACTTTGTACATCAGGGGTGCTCAACGCAACTGATTTTCAGTTACGCGTTCCTATGATGCTTGTTTTTCTCTGTTACACTTGACTGGACTGTTTCGGATTAGTGGGTAGGAGGAAAAACAATGGCTACAGTGGGTATTTATGTTTTGGAAAAGTAGTTTGTTGGTTTGTTCGTTTCCTTGGATATTATATTATAAGCAGAACTTATTGTTGGTAGTAGGAGTACCCCCACCGATTCATATAAAAAGAGCGCTCGACAGAGCGCTGGCTTTTTCGTTGCTGAGTCGCCGACCGGTAAGGTTGTTGGTACCCACGCTACTTTACAGTGAGTTCGTTCCATATTTTGCTTCAGTGATTTTTCATTTTGTTTATTTTATTTTTGTTATATTTTGTGTTCTATTGTGATTATTATTTCTGAATATTGACGGCTGTTTGGTTGTGATTGCTGGAATATCGACGATTTATTAAATTAATGTAATAAATAAGTCAATTTATAAATAAATTATTTTTAGGTTGTTTAAGATTGTTTTTTTTTTATTTGTTTTTCACTTCTGGTTCCTAAAATCAGAAGTGGGATTGAACTTATTTGCTCACAATTACTGCCTTGATACCCGCACAAACAGCCGTTGATTTCAAATAAGAATGCCACGTTCGTCAGGGTCACGTGAAGAACTAGGTAGGACGCCGCCTCGCCCTGGGGATGGCCGTAGCCCTCTTAGTGAATCGCGACAAGACCGTAGACGCGGATCACGATAGAACACGTTCACGTCGTGATAAAACTCGTTCAGGGTCGCGCCGTAATAGAACTCGCTCACGATCACGTCGCAGTCGCTCGTGTAATGGTGACAATCATAGTTCGCGTGAAGGATCTAGGTCACGTACCGTTAATTCTAGTGGTCATCGTAGTAAATCTCGATCCTACCCTCATGCTGTTTCCGTGCAAAGCGTGTTGGGCAATATCATGTCACGACTGACTGCTATTGAGGAAAACACCGCTTCGCATATTACGCCGCTAGAAAAAAGTGTTTCTACGACCCAAGCACTTGTTAATGCCTTAGGACAGTTAACAAAAAGAACGTCTAGCAACTATTATGTTTCAAATTTTGACCCGGCGATAAATAATTTTGAGATGTGGTGTAATGAAGTGGACAGGGCCAGGAATGTGAATCATTGGGACGATCTCGAGTGCTTCTCGCGTGTTGCTCACTGTTTGAAAGGTGACGCGAAAACGTGGTTAAACGAGTGGGATACAAATGATCGCTCATGGTCCAATTTCATTAAGGAATTTAAGTCGTTGTGTCCGCAAAAGATTAATTATGCCCAAACTCTTCACAAGGTTATAAATTCAAAGTCCGACAAGTTTTCGTCATACGCTGAATATGCGCGGCGTTCATTATTAAGGTTACGTGTAATAAAAGGGTTAAGCGAAGAGCCTATGACCCAGGTAGTGATTCACGGTATCAGTGATGTACAGGTACAAGCAGCAGCTACTAATGCTGACCTAACAACAGAGTACCTAGGTCGCGTCATTAGTCACGGTCAGGTTAGGCCGAGTCCGCACAAAATCGAGGCACTAGTTAACGCGCCTATCCCTGGTAACGTAAAACAAGTACGCCAGTTTTTAGGCCTTGCGGGTTACTTTCGGCGTTATATCGAAGGTTACGCGACAAAAACCGCATGTATTTCGCGTCTCACAAAGAAAGATGTAAAATTTGTATGGGGACCTGATCAAGATCAAGTCCGGCAAGATCTTATAAAGCGGCTAACTAGCGAGCCCATACTTGCGATTTTTGACCCGAACCTTGCTACAGAGCTGCACACTGACGCCAGCAGTGCAGGATACGGCGCTGTACTGATCCAAGTTCACGCGGACGGTGGTAAACGGGTGATAGCCTACTTTAGTAAAGTCACTCAGGGCGCGGAGTCAAAATACCATTCGTATGAACTGGAGACATTGGCGGTCGTCAAAGCACTGCAACACTTCCGTCATTATTTGATCGGAATAACTTTCAAAATCATAACCGATTGCAATGCTTTGAAGGCCACCGAACGTAAGAAAGATCTCCTTCCGCGGGTTGCACGCTGGTGGATTTATCTGCAGGATTTCAATTTTGAGATTGTATATCGAAAGGGCGTGATGATGGGTCACGCCGATTATCTAAGCAGGAACCCGCCAGCGTTGCAAGTCAATACGATCGACAGACCATCGAATTGGGCACAAATGGCCCAGTCAGCTGATTCAGAGACCGTCGATCTCATCGAAAAACTAAGGGATGGTCACTTGGACTCTAGTCGGTACGTCTATCATGGCGATGTGCTTTATTATCGCTATTCACCCGTTGGTGAGGAGTCGCGCTTACTTTGTTTTATTCCTAAAAGACACCGGCTCAGTTTATTACGCGTTTTTCACGACGAGCACGAGCACATCGGGGCTGATAAAACTTATGACCTTATTTTAAAACATTTCTGGTTCCCTGGCATGAAACAATTTGTTAAAAAGTATACTTCCCATTGCCTAATTTGCATTAGCAAGAAACGTGTTCCAAGAGCTCCTCGTCAACCTCATCATCATGGGAAAAATCAGACGTTCCCTTCAACACGGTTCATGTTGATGCATTAGGTCCCTTACCAGAGTCTAACGGATATAAGTTTGTACTTGTTTTGGTTGACTCTTTTACCAAATTTTGTTTACTCTATCCTATATACAGACAAGATGCTAGCGAGTTGAAACGAATTTTTAATAGCGCTATATCTTTGTTTGGGACACCCAAACTGATAGTTTGTGACCGTGGTCGCATGTTTGAGGCGTCACTGTTTACCAGTTGGGTAAATGAAATGGGATGCGAAATTCATTACATGGCGCCCGAAATGCATCATTCCAATGGGCAAGTCGAGCGTTATGTAGGGACCATCCTTATTATGATTCGTATCGAGAGTAATAATAAAAATTCGACTTGGTCTGATAGTTTATGTAAAATTCAGTTAATTTTAAATGTTGCAAAACAAAAAACCACGCAGTACTCGGCTTTGTACTTGTTAATTGGAACTAACGCGACCACTCCTGTGATTCGTGCGCTGATCCGTGACGTTGCCATCGAAAACTCAAGTCCAAATCGAGAAGCCATGAGGGAACTCAGCAGGAGCTCCGCTAAAGCATCTTTTGATAAGAACCGAAGTAGTCAAGATGATCGGGTTAATCGTCTAAGACACCCGCCAAGAGTTTTTCAGGTAAACGATCAGGTGTTCGTGATAAAGTATTCTCAGTCCGCTGGAAAGCTCGACCCCGGCATGAGGGGTCCATACCGCGTGACTAAAGTGTTACCAAGTGATCGTTACGAGCTGAAACTGTTAAGTGGAGCCAGAGTAAGACAACTCAGGCCGCAGCTCAGTATATGATACCTTGGAAAGGCGAGTGGTGTCCTAAGAGTTGTGCTGCATTTTTTGAAAGGAAGTTTCAACTGAACCTTTTAATGTTTTTCTTTATGTTCTAGTAGCACGTGTGATGTGTACCCGTGTGTACGAGTGTGAGGCATGTGCTTGCCTTGCTGGTTGAAACGGGTGGCTGGTGCAGCCCAGATGCAGCGCACTCCCGAGGCTGGCGTTCCGGAGTGCCCAGTCTTGGAAGTCGCGTACTATGTATGCGCATCGGGTGTTGTCCCGGAAGTCGTGTTCTATGAACATGCATCAGGTGTTGTCCTGGCAGGCGCAGTCCTGGTTGCCACGTTTATAACGTGCGGAAGTCGTGTTCTACGAACATGCATCGGGTGTTGTCCCGGAAGTCGTGTTCTACGAACATGCATCGGGTGTTGTCCCGGAAGTCGTGTTCTACGAACATGCATCGGGTGTTGTCCCGGAAGTCGTGTTCTACGAACATGCATCGGGTGTTGTCCCGGAAGTCGTGTTCTACGAACATGCATCGGGTGTTGTCCCGGAAGTCGTGTTCTATGAACATGCATCAGGTGTTGTCCTGGCAGGCGCAGTCCTGGTTGCCACGTTTATAACGTGCGGAAGTCGTGTTCTACGAACATGCATCGGGTGTTGTCCCGGAAGTCGTGTTCTACGAACATGCATCGGGTGTTGTCCCGGAAGTCGTGTTCTATGAACATGCATCAGGTGTTGTCCTGGCAGGCGCAGTCCTGGTTGCCACGTTTTTAACGTGCGGAAGTCGTGTTCTACGAACATGCATCAGGCGTTGTCCTGGCAGGCGCAGTCCTGGTAGTTTTTAACGTGTGAAGTTGTAAAAGTTCAAGTATGAGTGAGACATGATGTGTGAAGATGTATGCATACATTTGAAAGTGAAGTGTTTTAATTTGGGTTGAGAGTGTGTTTTTGTATGAGGGCCTTGTATGCGTGATGGATGACAGAGTAGGCAAAGGTGTATGTCGTCACGATTCAATTAACCACTTGTTTCTCGTACAGATTGCAATGACGACAACCCTGACGATGCTGAGCCTTCAGGTTCCCCTGCGGGTCCTGCTGGTGCTCAGAGTCCAGACGGTGCCAATCCAGACGAAGGTGGCGTTCAAGCTCTCGCTGTACCTGCCAGTGCTTCTGAAGAAGTTCCTGGTGCAGCCGAGGACGGCGCACGATCAGGATAGGCCGTATAAGCAGAACTTATTGTTGGTAGTAGGAGTACCCCCACCGATTCATATAAAAAGAGCGCTCGACAGAGCGCTGGCTTTTTCGTTGCTGAGTCGCCGACCGGTAAGGTTGTTGGTACCCACGCTACTTTACAGTGAGTTCGTTCCATATTTTGCTTCAGTGATTTTTCATTTTGTTTATTTTATTTTTGTTATATTTTGTGTTCTATTGTGATTATTATTTCTGAATATTGACGGCTGTTTGGTTGTGATTGCTGGAATATCGACGATTTATTAAATTAATGTAATAAATAAGTCAATTTATAAATAAATTATTTTTAGGTTGTTTAAGATTGTTTTTTTTTTATTTGTTTTTCACTTCTGGTTCCTAAAAATATGATTTGTAGTTATCTGTTGCCTCTGATTTTATCCGCACGTCTGTGTTTGTACCAGCTCCCTCATTCATAAGATATGTAATGTCTGTGGAAGCATACATCGTTTTAACAATCGAATATACTTCAGCGTATGCCAATACTTTTACAAAAAATGTACTGATAATTTAGGAGTGTGCTTACATCGCTTGAAAAATAGTTGTGGACGGTTAATTGTTACAGAACCCTACCTAAATAATATTGGCCAATTATCCCACGGTTTTTTTAATCGGACACCCTACTGACAGTTAAAAAAAAGAACGTGATATGACGACAAAAACAAAAGGTTTTATACATCATCAACAACGGTTCAACACATAACGTCAGAAGAATCTATATAAATTAAGGAATAAAATAAATATGATAAATGGATATAAGATTTTAAACTATCATGGTCACAAACATTATTATTTACACTAGAAACGGGATATTTACCATGTTTACTACTGTTTGTTTTTTATTTTAATAACGATAAATGGATACTGAAGCCTTACTTTTAAATGTGAATAATTAAAAGTTTTAATAGTAGTCAGTTCAGTAAATGGGTTAGAAATGGAAGGGGCAAGTTATCTCGACGTTCAGCTTCTGTGATTATAAAGCGTGATCTCCCTTTTGTTTAAATGTCTTGGATCTTGCCCAGATCATATACAAATTCTTTATTTTATTAAAATGAAGCAGAAATTAAAAGCTAATTCTAAAAGTGAAGTCTTAATTATTATTAAGGCTTCAGTTTTACAATTAGCTTTAAAATAATAGCTATAGTATGTAACATGTATGTGTGTATTAGTTTTAAATACTTGCTGCATACAATACATCCTTCATATTTCATTAAGTATGAAGCATTTATTTTTATCATTTGAAGCACTTATTTTTCAATGAAAACACTTTTTTTTAATCAAAATGTTAACGTGAAAATAAAAATTCCATACCAGTGTAAATAGGTTTGTAATACCTGGAATCCAAGTACAAGTGACAATTTTTTAAATCTCCACAAAAAAATCTAGAAATTGCTTGTTAAAAGGATGGGAAAAATGAAAGTGAAATTCCCGGAAAAGAGATTGGAAAAATCCGTCGCTGGTATAAATACGCCGCGAATGCGTCTGAGAGGAAATGTCACTGCAAAAAGATTCGCCAAGAATTTAATAGGAATTTATTATTTTCCGATAGGTTATATTGGAATGCGGAAGTGTGGGAATTAATGGAGGCGAATTTAAGTCATTTGTGTTTTTAAGCTATGCTTTAATAGTAGGATTGATGCTGTTTTCTCAAACAATAAGCTACACTACTATTGTAATGTTCCACTGTTAAAATTTGAACTTTCGGCGACTAGTTAACGGTTGGAAATCTAACAGATAGCTTCTAATATGGTAATGGTTAATACTAACATTTATGTAGGTGTGTATTCCATTCCTATGTATTTCCCGTTCGACACGCATTAAGGCATTGTCAATTCCCCGTCGAAAAGCACACACATTACGCTCTCCAAACTTCAGTCACCCCGAAAAGAAACCACACAAAACAATCTCCAACCCAACTTGACATGCAACAAACATTGAAAGAAAGAAAGAAAAAAATAGAGGGCGTACAAAACACATTTACAAACCCAAATAGATTTGGAATGACGTAAAAAGGACATTTTCACACAAATGTACGACCAACTATAAGTCTTGGTAAATCGTCACTTCGTCCTATACATCTCAATAAATTGCTTTGACAGTCTGAAGTAAGGAGAACATTGAAAATGGCGGAGAGGGAAAAATGAGTGGAGATGGATCGTTTGTGTTCTGACATTTGGAACTAATTATGCCGGTGATGAGGTCAAGATTATGTGCTTGGAGGAATTACTTTGTTTGATGTTAAAAGAGTAAGTAATGATTTTAATAGGATTGTCATGGCTTGAAAATAGCTACAGAGATTTTGATATTTTGCCATATTTAAATAATACTAACTTAAGGAAACATTCACATTACGAATACGTTACTCGCAAAACTGTGTCAAATTAGAATTGTTAACATTTCAATTGATATCATTTTCATGTTGTCGCAGCGCCATTTCAGCGTTTACTAAGACAGTCAGAAGTCGTTCGTACATTTTCAGTATTAATTTCTAGAATTCATTTTTCTCAGAAATATCAGCGATCACAATAAAATACACGTCGCCAAGCCTCCAGCCCCCACCCTCGAGTTATGGCTCCTAAAACACCTTTCGTATCAAAAAGCGAAGTGCCGCCTCACGCCAGAGAACAATAACCTTTTTCAATAAAAATCCTTAATATTATCCGACATGGCTTGAGACAAAAACGTAGGAAAAAAAACATTCTTAACACGTAGCCGGAATAAAATCCGGCATTCGTCCATCCGATGGATACAATTGCTGTCCAACTGTGTTCACGCATCGCTGGCTTTCGGCTATGGCGACCCGATGACGTAATTAGGTACCTACCCATATTCGGACCCAGCTTTACAGTAATGCTGTTTTATTTTCCGGAAATCTGCAGGAATAACTTTTGCTACGTTTGTTCTGGAGATGAGAGGACATTAGCATCGTTTGACCTTCTGAAATTTTAGGGCCTTTAACGTAGGCAATTTCAACGACGCTTTTAACGACAGCCGATATTTTTTTGCTTGTGAAAAGAAATCCAATTAGTACATCTTCTTAAAAACATAAATGGGTTTGATAACTAAATACAAAAAGAAAAAAAAAACCTTGTAAACTCTGATTTACATCATACAGAAAGATACTGAGGAATGAAATGTTCCTTTTTAAAACGCTTTGCTCGGCATCAATTTGCAAACGAAAATAATATCTTCAGAAAACATGATCTATTCATCAAAGACATGAAAATGTGACTGGCTTTTTATAAATTTACGGAATTTTCCTCATCTTTCATTTCAAGTGTATTAAAAACACCTTTTAAAATGTGTGACGCCTTGTTAATTCTACACGCGTTTCATATTTTATTAATGCTTTTTGTGAATGAATATTTAATCATTACGCCAGCACAACAAGCTGCTACAATCTGTCAAATTTCTTTAATAGATTTTCAACTTTATTGCTAAAATATTAGGTTCAAGGTTGATTGTGAAAATTTTACAGTTTCAGGTAGCTTGATGTGCTGGCGTCTGTACATAATAAAATATAGTTCACTATTTCAGATCACAAAATAAAATTGTTGATTTTCTTTGTCATTAACTCATTATCATATTATTTCTCTAAAAAAAGCAACTTCAAACTTCTTGTCAGCATAATATTTTTGCCAAACCAGCAGCAGCGAAGATAATACCATCCTAAATAAAAAATCCAAGACCAAAATTCTTTTGTCCTAAACTCAAGATAATCTCTAAGAAGGCCAATTGATGAAATCTTATCTTTATTGTGACAGTCTTGATCCCGTTCGCTCCCGTCTAATCATGAAGTATGGCCCAATAACAAAGTTCTACCCAAGTTCGTTGGAGTTTCATTAGCCCTCTTTAGGCCCGTGCTCATATAAAAACGTCAATGTAAACTTAAGTTGGATTTATCGAGTTTTGTTAGAGACTTTCGGTTGTTAACTTTCTTAGTAAATGTTACTTGAAATAAATATGTTGGTGTGTAAGTAGGAGTAAGGTTAGGTTAAGTGAAATAGGGGTAGTGTCACAATAAGGGATGATAATGGTAATTTGTGTTGCTTTAGAAATAGTATCATACGAGTTTTGTTTTTGTAATCCTAAATTCTATTGCGTTTTTAATAGTTAAAAAGGCCCAAAAATAAAAGAACAGGGTAAAAGGAAACAAGTGAATGTAATTCCCCAATTTTATAACCATAGCCAAATGCCACTTGAAATGTATTTTCCATTATCCCCAATACTACAAATACGGACAATAAATTCACAATATTGCCAAAAATAACAAGCAAAATTAATTTGAAACGACTCCAAAAGTTAAATAAACCTTTTTTATAGTTTTTTATATCCACAAAGTTTTGCATTGTTACATTGGATTGGTCTGGTTATATCCGAATTTAACCGGTCTGAACCGGTTTCCTAAGTTGGCACACTGTCAAAAGTAGTGCATGGCTTACGCTTGCACCAAATTTGGTTCGTCGCAGAGTTATCGGAGCGAATAAATTATAGAAGTAATGTTTTTGCTGATTTGGCCGATGGAATAATTAAGCTTTCTGTTACGTTGAAATTTCTAGTTTAATCTGGAACTTTCTTTGTGGCTTCGCTGGCTGTCGTCATAGTTTAAAAGTTAAAGTTCTTGAATCTTGAGATTTTTATCTTCTATTTATTTTATCGCACTTTTCTTACTACTTCTGGTTTCGCTCATTTTTACTTACTATCTTTATTTGCTATGATTGTGATCAGTGAATGAGTTGGGATACCAAGGTAAACTATCTATAGACATAATAAATTATGTTAAACAAAGAGAAGAACTACGATTAAACATTGCAAAAATAACATCAATACAAAATATAATGCCAAGCTCCATACAAGACTATAAAAATAAACGAATAAACCATTATTGACGCTGCAGTCCGTGCCTTCTACAATAAAACTTGCTTTTACACACTCTAAACACTTTAAAAGTAAGTAACACCTTTAGTTGGGAACTTTTAGATAACAATCGAGGCTCGATTTAAGTATGCTCTAGTCCGGTAACGTGGGAAGAGCCACAGGGTCGGACTTGAGTTGACGGTGTAGTGCATTGCGTTGTATCGATGAAAATGAATTGATGATGATTGTAATTTTATGGGTTTGAGTGGTGGAGTAATTTTACAAGGTTTAAAGCATCTTTGATTTGATTGAAGAAATACAAAAAGTAAAAGGTGAGATAGACAGCGGTAAGTATGAATACGTGCCAAGAAAGAGAATAATTTATTTAAAAAAAATATATTACAAAAGTGTACATCTAGGCGCAGTGGTATTTTTTCTCATACAATGAAATAATTTGTGCTTACAACCAAGTTTGTACCGAGTTGATAAATACACTGTATATTTTGAGAGATAGTAGGTAGTCATGGAAAGTTTTATGTTTTAGTGTCACTCGAGGGGACTCTTATCAGCTTCAGGTATGAATTAAAACGACAAAACGACGGTTCACAACATCCTGAATTATGAATGTAAGGTATTTTTTTTACAAAAACATTTTCTTTATTACAACACTGCATGCAATGAGCCAAAATATTTTTATTGGTATTTAAAAAAAAATCTAGTAGTTCCTATCGTTTCTAGGTATTCAGTTGACAATAACGTCAATAGAATTTTAAATCTCGCCGTGGCTCCGACTCTGGTCGTCGACGTGTCACCAACAAACTATCCTTATAACTCATCTCTTCAGGGAATGTGCTACTAACGTCTGAGTGTATTTACTTTGTGTGTGTTTCTGAAGTATAATATTATGAGTTTTGTGTCTGTTGAAGTATGTTCCTTTTGATTTCTTAGAAAAAATGTTGGTCTAATGTAAAGAGATCTACGCATGATCGAGAACATGATTCTTGGACGACAAACGTGGCTTTTTTTGTCGTTTATCAAATTACATCTGCTGTTTCATATAAGTGCAAAATGGATAGAGTAGCGAGTTTTTTAAATATCCGTCAAAATATTTCAATTCTGGTGCATCTAGAATCTTGTAGGCACTGAATGCGCGGTAAAAGGTTGCGCATTGATGTCGAGATTCTGTCCTGTATAATTCTAAAGATAGTAGTTTTAGATATGTACATTATTTTGCGATGTCTACTAAAAGCCTACCAGAATAGTCTGGATAGGTTTTTGTTCCTTTCATTCATTTCCAATGTCAAATTATACTTAACTTTTGGCGATTATTAGTAAGGTTTGATTTATTCACTCTAATGTTTTAATTTTTTTCTTGATTGTATCGTATTCTCGTACAAAAATAGTTCCAGACGATGTAGAAAAAATACTTTTAAAAAGTTAGTATTGTAGTGGGTAAGGTTCTTTTTCAGAGTCAACTGTACCTGGGGATATAATTAATGCTCGTTTTTACTAATATTTAGAGACAACTAAATGAATGCCTACGACACAAATATGTTACTCGTGAAGCCTCTGAAACAAACCCAAGTAATAGTAACATAGTTGTATGTTAATTCATTTTTTGTCATTTTGTATGCAAGTTATGTCCCTGCGATACATAAATATTTTTCCTTCTTTTTTTAGCTCTCGTTTTCACTTACACATCTTAATGAATCCCTAAATTTTATTTCACTGTTTCAATTTCAGCTCTTGGTGCTACACGATACACGTGTAAGCTTTTTATAGCACCACAAATAAAACTTAAGGCGGAAGCGCCGGGGTAGCCCCGATATTTAAATTTTCTTAGGTTTTTTGTAATTTACAGGTCAGTGTCAAAACAAATATGACTTTACAGAGTAATAGTCATTATACTCATCAATACAACCCTATAAGTTCATATAATCCCATTGAAAGATTTTTTCATGAAATAATTATTCATCATCATCATCATCATTTCAGCCGAAAGACGTCCACTGCTGGACATAGGCCTCCCCCAAGTGTCGCCACATTGACCGGTCCCGTATTATTATTAAATGGAATTAAATGAACTTAGAGGGTTGTATTGATGATTTTAATTCCGTAATTACACACGTGTCGCGAATCATATTTTGTTTCACATAAAGGGTGTAAATAGACCCTTAACATAATCGAAAGGCACTTGTTCTCCCTGTCTTTGCAATCATTTTTTTGTTCTAGACCATACCTGGGAAACTTCTAGTTACGGAGATATTGGGGGTCAAAGTTCCAACTTTTTCACAAGTTTTTTTTTTTTTAAATACATGATTTTAACGTAAGATTTTACTTTACACACCTCCACGTCACCCGTACTATTCAATCCATCCATCAGCACAATGTTTTGAGTGCTTTCCATCGAGTTCTACCGTAAGACGTGATTATTCACCCCAAAAAAAAAGTCGATTCCCAGCAATAATTTTTGCGTAAAGTTACTTAGTTTCATGAGAATGCTTGGTTGACGGCTATGTGAAGGGTCTGTTTACACCCTGTGTACTGACCTGCAAATTGCGTAAAAACAAAAGAAAATTTGAATTTTGCGGGCTACCCTGGCGTTTCCACCTTAATCCCGTCAACACATGAAACCTTCACTATTCATTCACAAAAACGCGTGTCACTCAATAAAAACACCTACAACTTCAATAGCTCATCCAGTCTTTTCTTGCTCAGAAAATATTCTGTTATCATTTTGATTCAGTGATTGTGTCTTGTGTTCTGCTAATTCGATTCCGTTGTCCATGTCGCTTCAGATATATTCGATCAGTATTTTTGCTTCAGGAAACATGACATATTTTGTTACATCGTGGAAATGTTCCAGATGAATTTATTTTGTGTCTTTCTTGGGAATTATCTCGAATGTTGGAAGATCAATAGTATTAGCTTTAAGCCTCTTCTCGTGTATCTATTTTGAGCGATCCCGTTTTGATCTCCTTTTTGTTTGTTTGGTCTTCTGTTTTTTACGAGAACTTAAGAGTAGGATAATGAATAGGGATATTGAGATCACTGAAAAAAAACCGCTCAAAAAACGAATCTTCCGAGATCGTCGATAATTCACTCAAAAAACACACCAAAAATATTTCATATCATCACGCTTGTTATCCCCGAATGGTAAGGTAGAGCTATACATATAGTACATCAACATTTCTTTACGTTTTTCATTTAAACTAACAACATCTCAAAAACAAAAAAGGTACACCAAAGAAACACCTCGTTAAATGAAAAAAAAAAGAAAATATTATCGTACTCTGTATAAATTTAATATGAAGCTTATACCTACCTGGGTGAAGGTTGACTATGACGTCAGAAGGCCTCCCCTCCTACGCACCGAACATTACTAAGTAGGGATGGCCCAATTAGCGTTTGAAGTTCATTACCGACTATCGAGTACGGTCTTGTAATCCGAGTAATCGATAAAGCCAATTAATGTTACAAATGTTAAACTCAGAATTGATTTGAGCTTTGTTTTATTGAGACGTTTCGTGTATTGAGATTAGAATTTAGAATGATATGGTTTTAATTGGATTTGAGTTTTGATTTAATTTTTAATTGAAAAGTTGGTCTCGTTGATGTTGAGTTGAAAAGTTAAGATTAGGTTGGCGAAAAGAAAATGCTTGATTTATATTTTCTGCTTTACTTCGTTTATTGATGTATTTTAATATTTTTTTAAGATATTGGTACTGACATTGTCGCATGCTTAGTGCTAGAAATTTACCGAACTATTTTAAACAGCCATTCGAAGCCGTTACATTAACTTTAAATGGAAAAACTGGAATATATTTCTCACAATGCATGATTTATTACCTAGGTGTTTTAAACTAACTAGTAAAATGTGACAAGTTAACTGGCGAAATGTGGGTGTACCTACAGTAAATACACCACTGCCTTACCGTTCAGAGAAACAGGTGTTATATTCTGTTATCTGTGGTATTTTAAAGTTACAGAAAGTAACAGCAAATAATATCGACAAAAACATCGACAAATTGAACTTGCACATCACTACAAAGAGGTTTATACAACAAATACAAGTGAAATTAAATGATGGATGTGGTTTTAGTCGAGTTCAAAGCGTTCACAGAGTTACTTTGACAAAGGTTAAACTAAACTCCACTGTTTAAGATTTTGTTTGCCTAGAGAACGTATCTATTTTATTAGATTTTCTATGAAGTAGCATTTTTTGGGTTTTTAAGATTTTGGGTGGAATAATAGACGCGTGACAAGCGAAATGTTTAAATAAACACTAGTTGAGACTTTAAAATGAACTGAGAATTGATTCAATAAAGTATTTATGCATCTGTAAGTGATCTGTGTAAACAAAATACAACTAATCGTTTGAAGAAGGCATTTGAATTGCCAGTAACAGAAAAGAAAACTTAAAAGATTTGTGTATTCTGTAAAAAAAAATGTTTGTATACTACGTATTCTGGTAAATCAATGTAGGACACCCAGCCTCTCCTGAAAACACAACGTTCATTCAAACATTTGTAGGTACACCAATATTTATGTAATCCCATCAAAATCTAAACCAATAAAACATTTCAAAAACACGGCACCCAAATATTAGGCCACCTAAAAAACAAAAGCGAAACGCAAACGGTTTTTAAACATCGCACAGTTTACATTGCTGCTGTTATGCGTCATCATATGCGATACAGGTCGTACACAGCCGCCATACGTCATGGCACTTGGCGTTTTTATAGCCTAACCGTCCAATACTGATATTTGCACTTAGACCCACGATTTAATAGGCCCGCGATGACGGATATTGTTTTTCGATGAAAAATTTTCAGTATGTACGAGTATGTTAGACAATGACGGAACAATGGACTTTGTTGGGATCCATATATTTCGTTTCGTTTCGATGGTTTTATTGAGCAGTAAAACATGAGTTAGCATATTGCGGGATTATGACATGTTTCGTACAATTATTTGCTGGGAATTTTTAAGCGATGGATTAGCGGATTAGGCGTTTATTACTGTACCATAATTATATTATTTTTTTCAGAAGCCTAAAAGTCTGCCAACCTGTGTTACCAAGCGGTATCGTATTACTCAGTGAATGGGTTGAGGGCTGCAAGATAGGCACTCTATGTAAAATACTATACTGGTATTCATCTGAAGTAGCAGCTTAGACCCTCCTCGTTAGACTGGAAGCCAACCCTATCACAGTTGGAAAGAGGCAAGGCAAGGTTTGTGTAATAACATTTGCTTTCACTTAGAAAATATATAATGTCAAATAGATATTTGCTATTCCATTTTCCTGCAATTTCAGAAAAAATATAAACCAGAATCCATAAGTTTTAAGAGAACTTTTGTGAAGGTAAGTTGTTAACTCTTTCTTAAGTAAAAATTTTATATCACTGTTTTGCTGCAAACAGAGCATAAAATTCAGCAAGACAGATAATATCAGCTCAAACAACGATTGACACGATTATGCAGCAGCTAATCATATTAAAGATCTCGAACTTCACAGAATTCAAAACTTACAATCATTGGACAAGTATTCCCAAAGGGTAGAATATTTGAATACAAATGTGAGAAAATGCGGAAGATCTCAATAGGGATCTGTTCTCCTAGTACCTATTTCTAAAGAAAATGTAACTTTGTATTCTATTCAGTGCTGTGTTACATAAAATACACTGTTTAGTGGATGGCTAGATGTAGCTAGCTAGGTTGGAAAAATTTTGGGTTCCTGACAGAGGTCGTGTCGATAAAGGTCGCTAGCTGAATTATGTAATCGTATGCATACTGCTATTGAGGTATGGACTCCTGGTACATTGTTGTGAATTAACGACAACAAGGTAATAAAAATGTAAAGAGGGTTTTATTTATTTACTTTGTGTACAATATTATTTACATTTATAAATTTAAATAAACTAAGGAGTTTATATTCATTAAATCAAACACTTTATTAATTTTACATCCGGTAGAAAGTAATGTTAAATCATGTCAAAGAGAACAGTAGCTAAAAAGTAAAATAATTCCAAAGCGCATTTTCCAACCCTAAAAAGAACAGATACACCCCAAATTGAGTGTTCAACCATACAAAACGGATCATCAATATCAAGTTACTCTCAAATAAGTACGGACAACAAAACTGTCTTAGCTGGACATCAATAGGCTGTTACTCTAAGAACCTTACAATTTATCTCCCGTCTACACCACAATAGACAAATTCCCATTCATTTATCAAAGCCAAATAACCTAAAAAGAGGGAAAAACAATAGTCTACCCCCCTCCCCTCTAGGAATGAATTAATCAGCGCAGTCACGATCGCCCGTAACGATGGCACGAACGAAGCAAAATATAACGAAAGAAGTTAGTTAGGAACTTGGACGAAGTACTAGGAGAGTAGGAGAACTTCGATACTGGCTATTGGTGTTTTATACAAGTTTTTACGTCGTTCCTATTATTATCTTGTGTGTGCAATGGCGTGAAGATGATTGGATTTGTTTTAGTGGATGGTCGAAAGTTTTGGCATCAGTCAAAATTATTGACGTTTCTTTAAGTATTGTTTTACGATTAGTATGTAGACAGATAGTGGTTTTACGTGAATCGTTTTCGCCGAGTCATAAAGTGGTTTCGGATTTCTTAAGACTAGACAGTGCTTTTGGATGTTCATTATACGCAAATCTTCTATCTTGTGTTATTAAAATAAAGCGTTCCTAGATAATTGACAACTTTGACTATTCTATTTGAAATACGTTTTTTAAAGGCATAAATTATGTCTTAAAGATAACTTGCAAATAAAAAAACAATATATTCAACAAATAACTCGATAGGAAGTACACAAACTCCTTGGTTGTTTTTTTCAAGATTGTTTACGCAAAGTCTGAAACTTCATGAGTTGGGGGTTGTTCATCAATCAATATTGTCAAGTGAACCTGATCAACGTAACTAACTGACGGTACCAGGATTCCATAAATCAAAAAGAGCGATGGCAGGGTTTTAATTCAATCAGCTTAAGTGATTGTTTTGGAAAATTGGGAGGATAATGACCTTTAATTACAGTGATTGACCTCCTAGAATTTATAGAATACTATTTAACACGTGTTTTTTTATATTTTACTACTTATACCTACAATGAAAAGTCATTACTTAATTTAAACGGCACGACGCGTCCTAAATTCAGAGGGAATTGATAGGGGAAGCTGGTAAGTTGTAAAGAAAGAAAAATGATATGTTTATTACCATAGGTACGCAAAATTCATGATAACACAACCAAATTGAAAACCTCCTCTTTTTTTTGAACTCGGTTAAAAATCTAGAGTCTAAACCATGCTGAAACCCTCACTAATATTTTTCTTCCACGGAAAAATCGACCAGCGATCGCCTGTTCCTAGTCAACAACCGCTACCAGGCTACCATAAATCACAGAGGGTCATTGCAGAATTTAATTTAACCTACTAAGCAATCTTTTTGTTCCAGCTCGCCTTACAAGCAAAAAAAACGCTTGTACTGGCAACATCGCGGGACAATCTCGGGTGTTAATATAAATTTCATGAGCCAAGCTATCGCTGTGTTGCTATTTTATTAAAAGCTCGTTGTTTAGGCTCGATTCATATTAAAGTTAATCCTGTGTCACACCGTTCCGAACGTGGGGAATTTATTTATTGGTACTAGAATGTAGGTCACGTTCGAACATGTTTTGTAGGTCGTTTAGGTAAAAAGGTTCTTATGGACTAAACGGAATACGTGTAATGGTAACCGATTTTTGTAATAGATATAGTTTCAGTGTTTTTTTTTTAATGTTATGTAACAACTTTTACAGTTTTCAAATATTTTGTCCACCTCAATGATATTCAGTCATCGTTTACTAATCTCATTACAATATCTTCAGTACTTTATAATCAATTTAAAATGAAATCTACACTTCTAACTTGTGAAAAATGATTAAAAAAATATCATGTATTATCCCTTGAACCGAGTATCCTACTACAAATATAGGTAAGTTTCTCAATTCTGGATTAATGGTATAAAAAAGCTTTAAAATATGCCATATAAAAATATAAATAATAAAAAAGTCCTTTTTTTCCTATTAGTTTGCAGTTTTGTGATTAAAAAATAAGTATGTTTGATGAAAAATAAAAAAGTTTTAAATAAAAAAATATTCTTCTTTATATTTTTGGGTAACAGGAACCCCTAAGGCCCCTTTCAAAGATTGCCTTTTTTTCCATAAAAATATGCCATATAACCGGTTTAAATTAGGTTTAGTTTTGTAACCTACGAGTACACTTCTTGCCAAAAATATAGCTACAAATCACAAAACACAATTTCCACAAAACACTTCGGTGTAAGCAGCGGCTCTAAAAACCGGGGCGTAGTAGCGCAGTATTACTTATTAAAGACTCACAGGAAAGCTAGCTTATAATTAGCTCGTAACTCGAAAGATGAACACATACCTATGGGAACCATGACTGCTAAAGTGGTTCAACCAGTTGGTAAAGTTTTACGGGAATTAATTATTACAGTACAGCTTAAAAGTTGTTAATTTAAAATTGGTGTTGAGAAGTTTTATTTTAAGGACACAGTAAAAGTACTGGATTTATAATTTTAATGTTATTTTCTTTGTGTTATGTTTGTTCTTTGAATTCGAGTTCGTTGAAATTATTCAAGAGGCATTGTGTTGAGAAATGCAAGATTTTTTCTTTTAGATGATGAATTATTATAAGAACAAATTAAAATATGCTTCTGTAAATATTTGTAGAAACGTATTTTTGCTATACGGTTATTTTAGAAACGAACACGGAACAACTATTAAATAAATATTGAGAGGTTGAAACTCACTACAGCTAAAAAAAAAACAAAATAAAACGCACAAAATGGCCGCCGGCTCACTGGTGTTTTAACTTAAAAATAAAACCGTATTAGACGCCACTGTTTTTATTAATATGTCACATACGTATCTTTATGTACGTAACAACATAAAACACAATAATAATATATAATAGTATGTGAGGCCTACCAGTAAGACATGGGTCCTCCTTGGTTGCGTCATCGACAGATCGAGACTTACCTGTAAATAAGAAGAAAAGCATAATTAGATAACATGAAAAAACGTGCATGATACCTAGAGTAAAGTTTGTTGAAAGTTTTGAAGCCCTGTTAATATTATTAAAGAAAAAATCGTGGTCTACGGTATTATTTACCCGTGACC
Organism: Noctua fimbriata; assembly: GCA_905163415.1. NCBI lineage: Eukaryota > Metazoa > Arthropoda > Insecta > Lepidoptera > Noctuidae > Noctua > Noctua fimbriata. Next base: position 2,703,604 of record LR990942.1, on the reverse strand, counting down.
TATACGCGATTCCGCTTGAGTACACCTCAGCAAAACATTGTGAATTATGGTAACGGTTTTACTCTTAATTATCTTGTTGAAAGCTACTCAATAGTAACGTGTTATAAGGTCAAATCACCAATGAGTAGCTAGCTAGAATGTGACAGTACTCGTATTTCAATGGCGGTCCATACACGACCCGAGTTACTAACGCGTTATTCACTTGTTTTTGATTGGTTGTGTCGTGTAGGTCCGAACCACTATTGAAATCCTAGTGCTGTGACATTCTAGCTAATGGTTGGTGATTTTGGTTTATAGCTGGCTACTGTTAAGTAGCGTCATGGAGAAACAGTTAAGAAATACAAAGTAACACACAGTACATAACATAACATTACATCACGCCTGTAATCCCCGAAGGGTTAGGCAGAGGTGTATGTAATAGTACACCCACATTTCGTCACTTATGTTTAAGTCCTACGTAATAAGGGCGAGCCTATTGCCATCAACCAGGCGCAATTCAGACTCCGTGGCTGCTACTGAGAAATTCCTGACGGAAAAACCCGATATCACTCTGCCCGACTCTGACCTCATGCTCAACAGTCATGCTTGCGACCACAAGTCCAACGAGGCAATCACAAAAACTACAGTAACAAACACTAATTACACCAAAAAGAACACAGAACTAATATTTCCACACCATTAACCCCAAAAATAGCTTTAAAACTTTAATAAATAAAATATCAGCAAATCTGTTTCATAAAGGAGAATGCCCAGATTCTTTTAACCGTAAGTACGTAAGTTGAAGTACCGCAAAATATTTGTCACACCAGTGCCTTGATTGACAGTCCATCGATCATGAGGCACAGAGGCAAGTCTTTGACACAAAGTTGCGCGAGGAAAAGTTGAAGGCTCGAAAGTTTTGATTCTTTTAAGATATAAAACAAAAAGTATATTGGAAAATGAGGACCTAATGTTTAAAGTTTTAAGAAGAATGGTGGGGCAAATTGATAATGATACTTTAATGAAAGATTTTTTCTGTTAACAACGATTTCGTTGTCCTGTGATTACGCTCGTCTGAAACTATGACTCTTCACGGAGCTATAAAAAAAGTTGGTTATGAGAAATTAAGCATGATCGTAATAATCAGCCTGTTACGTTCCCACTACTGGGACACAGGACTCCTTTCTGTGTGAAGCAGGCTGTAATCCAACAGGCGAGCCCAGTACGGGTTGGTGGTCATTCCACAGGTCTTCTTTAGTTCTAGGTCATGCCGCCGCCGGTTTCTCCACGACGTATGTATATGTTTAACCTAAACATAGATTCAACATATACATAAAGATTACATTTAAATGAATCTAAACCGCTCTCTAAAGCGAGCATAAATAAGAACCACGATAAAATCCCTGTAGTCATCCTTCTTTTTCTATTTTTATGCTTTTTCTAAAATATGCAACAACTAATTCAAAACCACCAATTTCCCAGCACATAACTAAAATAATCCATCACGTACCGACTACCAAGCGTGCTCGTAATTTCATAACTCAGTGATTGACATTTCAAAGCTAGCAAATAATAGTGACGAATTAATACGTCGTGTATAATTAACGGCAGCTGTACCACATTCGAGTGTCGGCCACAAACCACATTCCATTAGTAATTATTGTTGAATAGAAATATCTCGTTTTACAAGCGGTTTCATCGACGATCGTGTGTGGATTAAATGAGTTTAATATCTACGCTTTATGTGGAAGTATTAAAAGATGGTGAGGTAAGATACAATTTCAATAACTTGCCAGCAATTAAATACCTATTAATCCAAATTGTATTTACAATTTAGCATTGCTTTTCAATGAAAAAATAAAGCAATCCGTGATAAATAAATTACATAATTATGCTGCAGCTGAAAGCAACTTTAAAAGCTTATGTTTTAGACGAAGCCAGCTAGGTCGATCACGGATAAGATAATTGAACTGAAATAGCAAAATTCAATCGACCGAATTATACTTTAAGCAGTAAAGCTAGCTCAATCGAGAGTACCAGGCGAACAGAAACTTGCGAGAGCCAAGTAACAGGCCAGCGATAAAGTAAAACGATAACCGGCTAGTTTCCACAAAAAATCATTTTGAGTCCGTGTCCCTTTCTTGATAGAATTGTCCGTAACTCCCGGGAGCCTTCATGAGCCCCTGAATTATTTCTATGAAATAACTCCTTGCCGTGGCCCAAAAATAATTGGGGAAAAAATAAAGAATGAAAGAAAAAAACGCGTACAGAAACTAACCGTTCCCAAAAAGGCAATTTCACTCGCAATCATGAGAAATAACGATATTACCCCATAAACTTTCGACGTGAAACCTAAATATCTCCTCATACCTTTTTACTTCTTTACAGACATTGTTTATTTTATATACGTGGACCATTCCAGCGGTCCTATGATATTTTTATTGTGAGGTGAACGAAAACGATTCTGTCCCTTCTGTTTATTGTGTTTTAAGTTTGGTGAACGCTTAGAATTTTTATGTTGAATTTTATCGTACCATTCGGGCGTAGACCGTTTCAGGTAGGAATCATTACGTGTTTGAATTTCAACTAATGTTTGTGCTGTTGTTACTGTATGGTATTTTGTGGTATTTCCTTTTCTTTTTAGTGACTCTAGAGCTTGTAGTACATAATGTTATGTGACTTGGTAATGTTGTTGCTAAAACCTTTATCTCCACGTTTCCTGTGTTCATTTATTACATTACGTGAACTGAAATCCAGTATTTCAATACATACATATCTCTTTTTCTTAGATACTTCGAAAACATTTGGTAAACTCACTGATTTGTTAGAACACCTGCTCTAAAATGTTATGCCATTCAATCCGACTTGTGTAAGCGTAGAAAAATTTTACTGCAGAATTCTCTCCGGCTCATATGAATAAAATCTCTCCCAAAAATAAGCTCTTTCAATACTTCCATCATACCGTCCTTGTATCAGATTTCAAGCCGATCAAACCAGGTATACCAGGCTCACATGAATAGGCAGCGACAGAATCAGACTTTACGTAATCCAATACCGTCCACGAATCTTTAATATCACAAGCAAAAGTTTGGAATACAGCGATGAATAATAGCTAAAGTCTGGATGCATTATACATGAGTACACATACAGGGTAGCTTAATAAAAATAACTGTATATACGTATGGGGGTGTGTATGTGTGTGTGGGATCAGAGAAACGCGTCCTTGGCCCGTTTGTGGTGTTATTGAAATCTAAAACGGCCTGTTTAGTGATGTGGCATTAAATTCTGTGGAGCGTAGTTGACGAAGCGAGGTTGTTAAGCCGATAATGTTTCGTAAAAGTTGTTGTTTAAAATAATGCCTGATAACGTTCGGATTTCTATACCGATCTATACGCTCTATTTAAAAACTTAATTGATTATTCTAAACAAGATAAAATAACTAAAAAGGAAACGTCTTAAATTAAAACAAATTAGCAATGTAAGCTGCAAATACTAGAAGACTTATATGGGTACAAGTCTCACCGTAAGTAACTAACAATAAATTGGAGTATACTTAAATCAGTTTGTGCGTGCATGTTTTAAACAAACACTGCTTTATACTGCACTGAAATCCCCCCCTCACCAATATTTGCAAGTCATTACGAAACCAGACCTGAAGCTACCAGCAAACCGAAGCACACAAATATTTCAGAGGAGCATGTACAATCATTAAACGCTTTGCTGAGAGAATTTAAATAAACATTCATTACGGTACGTTATTAAAATATCATTCGCACGATTACTGCATACGATGCAGCGTCCCGTGAAGTATGAAATTAATATCTGATTTTATTATATTGTGACCACAGTGACGTTATTATTGGCTTTTACGGTGGTATTCTGTAGCAAATTGCTGTGTTTTCGATTGTCAATATTTCATTAATGAAATTCTGTGATTTTACTTTGAATCAATTTTATTGCTTTCAAATTTGAAACAACATAATATTACTCAATACTTTACCAAATTAACTAGTGTCATTATTTTACTAGGTGCTATTGAATCGAAATTGGTGAAAAAATCCTCAACTAAAATAATTCTGACATAATATTTTCGTCTACTCACTCTGAACAAATTGGTGATCTTGGTCACCAAATTGTTTGTCAAGTCCGTGGATTCAATAGACATTAGCTTCTGTACTAAGTTGACGGTGTACTAGTTTAACGGCACGGTTGGCGCAGTGGCTGGGTGGTTGGCTGCTGCGCTGTGTGACATGGGGTCCGACACGAAACAAATATTTGCATGGGTTATAGGTAGTTGTTCCAGGTCTGGCTGTTTCTGTATGTGAGTTTAAATATTTGTAAAAGCACCAACAATACAGGAGAAATTCCTAGTGTGGGGAAACGATGTTTAAAAAATAATATTTTTTTTCTGATTTTCAATTTTATTCAAAGTTGTGAGTGAGTTCCCATCACTAGTCGTTTGCCTTTCTCGGTCGCTCAAGTAACACTTATCGTGGTTGAGAGGGTGCTACGTTTGGCCGTTAGTTTTTCACACACTGAAAAAACCTAGTAACTCATTTTTTTTTATTTTCATAACACTCTTTTATGAATCGCACAATCATAAGTATTGAAATCAAAACTTATTAACGGGAGCACAGGTTAATGATACTTTAACGGCGGGCATTGCTGAACAAATAACTTTAAAGTAATGTAAAAGAAAAAAAAAAATAATAAGAAAGTTCATATTTGCTGCTTCACTGATGCATAGAACGCGGGTCAGTAACAATAATATCCTGAAAATACTGGCGGAGAGTCCTTACTCTCCTTTTCTGAGGCATTTTGTGAAGAGGATGGTCAACTAGGTAGCTAATCTCTTGCTTGATCGTACTCTGAGCAACCTGCCTCGGACAGTTAATTCTTTATGTGTGGCCGGTGTTGATTGTGTGTTTTGTTTTACTAACATTAGGTTTTACTAACAAGATGGATTTTATTTTTGCCCGAAACTGAATAAATAAATAAATAAATATTTATTATTTTAGACGGATCATTTGCAAGTAATTCTCCAATCTGATTAAATACTATCAAGTTAAAAGTATTTATTAGAGTATTATTTGGTGATACAGTGGGTCTTATAGTTAGGTTATGGTAACTCAAAAAACTATCCGTTATTTAACAATATAAGAATTTAAAACAACTATATAATTAGCAGCCTCGGATTTAACAGTTATATCAACGTTACGTGCTGTTAATTTCCATATTTCTGTTTTTTTCTATTCATTTTCTAATATTTGCATCACTTATAAAAGGAAATACCAAAATAAAGTATTGATTATGATAATTATGTTCGTTTCTGTAAGAAGGGCTATTTGCTGATGTCAAAATTTTAAACCACAGATATCACTGATTCTTCAAAACTCCTCATCATTCCCAAAATTCTTTTAAAAACAAAAGAAACACGATCTTCTCCATTTTCCAACCTGCAATAATTCTCCGTTCAAAACAATACGGTGCCCTATCAACATGTCTCCCGCTATCACAACATTTAATTCCCGTTGCGGTCCAGCACCGTATCGATGTGGTATCGATGACCAGGCTGTACCCTGATCGCTTGTGGTCCCACACAACTGTGACCAGTTGTGGTCAGATGGTAGCGAGAGAGAATAAATTGATTTTTGGTCGTTTATGGAAAGGTATCATTTATTTTTCGTGATGGTTTTCAGGTTTTTGATTGGTTATGCTATTTATTAGTGGCTGAATATTTTATTGGATCCGTGTGTAGGGTTGACATCCGTCCGGGTTTCCTCGGATTTGACTTAGTTTAGATGACAGCCCTATTAATCAAACGCTGTTTTAAGCTTTCACGGTTTACAACTAAACTTATACTGTCACTTACGGGATATCCGTGTTTTGTCTGATCTTAACAATTTATTTTCCATCCACCCGCATTCTCCAGTCAACCCGCGATAACGGCTCTTGCAACAGCGTCGAAATATCGGGAGCTCAAAATAATGGACAATCACGGAAGATATCCCGTAAATGACAGTATAAGTTTATCCCTATTAATGTGTCGCATTGCTGATATAAAATATCTGGAATTTGAAAATAGGTACCATTCAACAATGTCGGTTTTCGGAAAGCTAAGAATTTCTGTGGTATCATTATAAAAAGCACTAATAGCATTTTCTTTTGCATATCCGTGATCCCAGCAGCGCTAAGGTGGATTAATATGGTATATTTAAACGTAGCCAAAAAATATTTGAATTATGAAATAAAAAAAAAATCTCGCAAAAAGGACAAGTGCTTGCAAGTGCATTTCTTTATACATCGTGCATCGTTCTCACATAAATGTATCTCCACATGAATGATGTAACCAAGATTTTGAAACAATATTTTGATTGAAAAGAGTGTCCATGGAGTTTCTTGCCCATTCTTCTCCATAGAGATCTACGCCTTGGAATGTGCTACAAAACTTTCACAAGTTATTATGCCTTGTGTCTGTGACTGTAGCTTCGCTTTCTTTGTATTTCTGCATTTCTTACATTCAAAAGTGCCTGTAATGGGCTAATTGAAGTAGATGTTTTGAGTTTGAGTTTGCTATTGCATTTAAAAAAACTTTAGTAGAAAGGGAATATCAACAAAGAAAATAACAAATCAAAAGAAAACGAGAAACAACCAAAAATATAATAAAGCACTAAAACCACACAAAAACTATACATAAGATCAAACAAGCGTTCTATAACGTTTGGCGAGGAACGTGCTCTAGTGGGTAGTCCTCGATTTAAACACGTTAGTGACAGAATGGCTTTCCAAGGCTGGATATATGCGTTGACGTCAGTGTCAAGTGATATTGTGTTTGAATCAAGGTTAAGGGTTGATGTTTCGTTACTATTGGCTTTGTTATCGAGGGCTTTGTTCTGGCGGCTTCTACAATATAACCAGGATATAATATTCCCACTGCTGAGACTCGGGTCTCCTGTCAATGAGTGGGACTGGGCTGTAATCCACCACAAGGGCCCAATGTGGGTTGGTAGATGTCTCATGACTTCGAATTTTTGTTTTTATGACATGTCGGTTTCCCCTCGAGGTTTTCCTTCACCATTTTGAAAGCCACAAACTAATGCCTGACTGCGCTCAAACCCACGACCAGCAATATGTAAGCTGGGGCCGTTTGCCCTTCAGTGGCTGGGGTAACGGCCCAACAAGACGGTTAGCCCCATAAGGCAAGCAGACTGTTCAAAAACTGTGTGCTTGCATAAAGAAACATCAACATACTGTATCTGTTCCTTTATGTGCAAATGCATACATAAAGTATACCTATATCTTTACTAAAGGGTGTAACAAGACCCTTAACGAAGCTAAGAAGCACTTGTTCTCCCCGTCATTGCGATATTTTTTTGTTCTAGACCATAATTGGGAATATTCTAGTTACGTAGATATTGGGGTCAAAGTTCCAACTTTTTCACAAGTTTTTTTTTTAAATACGTATTTTTAATGTAAAAATCTTATTTTACTTTAAACGCTTCCACGACTCCCGTACTACCAATCCCTTTTGAGTGCGTTACATTGAGTCCTACCGTGAAACATGATTTTTACCCCAAAAAAAAGTCGTTTCCCAGCAATAATTTTTTCGTTATGTTACTCATTTTGATGTACATAATGCTTGGTTGACGGCTTCGTGAAACTATCAGCGGGGCAGTAAGAGGAACTACTTTAACCGTTGCAGCTATACGAAAATGGCCTTAGGAGACTACCCATAATTTTTCGTGACATTTAGAACCGTTTATCGTTTTTCAATAACATTTTAGCAAATTATTACCAACAGTGGCCTCCTGACAATTTTGTTCAAGCGCCAAAAAGGGACATGGCGCACTGTACAAAAGAACATTGGCAAACAAACAAACAATTGACAACATTCCACATGCATCGCTTGTTAACCTAGCAAGTCTAAGTTCAATTTCTATACAAATGGAAGAGAAACGGTTGACTCAGCTGATTCAACACTGCACCCGTGGGAACGAGTCTATGGCATAGATAATGCGTCTTGTTAGTGCTGGTAGTTTCCTTTGCTAAGCTGGGAATTTCATGCTGGAGTGTGTAAAATACGAGAAGTATAGGATTAAGTCTGGATAAATGAACGGGACAACATTTGTTTAGAGTACAGTAAAATGTATTGCACAATAACACGAGGAAACCGTAACTACTTAGAAACCGTACTATGATAAAAAAACTATGATAATTTGTTTTCTGTTATTGCACTTACTGTGAATTGTCTCTGCATCACCCTAAGGTGGACTGATAGAAAATGCCCAAGGCATTAAGTCCGCCTTTGTACACTTTTTACTTGTGCATAAAGTTTTAATAAATAAATAAAAAACCGATGGACCAATCTTTAAAAATGGAGAAAGGATTTGGCAATAATACTTTTGAAATAGTTTCATATTTTTTAAAACAACATAACGTCGCATCTTTAATTTCCGAAGGGTTAGGCAGAGGTGCACCTAATCGTACACCCAAATTTCGCCAGTTATGTTTAAGTCCCATGTAATAGGTGGTGAGCCGTGCACAAATGCAGACTCTGTGGCTGAAATTTCTAGATAGAAAACACCCAAAAGCACTTTTACGTGACTTGGGAATTCAACCCAAGACATCATGCTCAGTAGTTGCGACCACTATACCAACGAGGCAATGTATTGTTTTAAAAGAAATTGAAAACGTCTGCTGCTATAAATATTAGCTTAACTATTGTGCTCAGTTATAGCTTCTAGATCGTCTTTTTCTTCCTCCTTACAATACAAAGGAAACTCTCCCACTAAAAGGCACATCCACTCCCAACAAAACTAACTGGTGTTTAACAGCGGAGCCGTCAACTGTGTTTCTATTTAATCCTTATCAAGATGTAACAGAAACACTTAACTTGCAGCTGATTCACTGACTCCCGCGGGATGAGTTCGCTGTGTAGATAATGCGTCCAGTTAGCAGTCGACAAGTTTCCTTCTAAGCTTGAGTTGGGCGATGTTCGATAGTATAGAAAGCGATTTTACTAATCAGTCGGTTATTGTTAGCTTTTGGTAGTAAATTGTTGGGTTAGTGCTGCGTTTTGTTAAGGCTATAAACTATTAAGAGCGCTTACGACTTGCGGTTTTTCATACGAAAGAAAAAAAGGACAGAAGAAAGAAAGAAAGAAAGACAGAAATAAAGAAAGAAAGAAAGAAATAAACAAAGAAAGAAAGAAACAAAGAAACAAAATTGAGTTTATTTGGCATTAAAAACACCTTAAAAATACACATACAATTTTTCAAGTCCTTTTTTTTTCGAAATGACTAAACCGATTTTAATTGAACTTCATACACATAAGCAGGATACATAAGTCTAAAAAGTTATCAGAGAACATTTTCGAAAAATAGTGTTACAGCTAAATTAGACTGATTTTAAATTTTCCGTAGAAACAGACATTTCCAATTATCGTTTTGTTAAACATATTTCGAAAATGTTTTTAAATTTTATAGGTGCGTAGGACGGATGGGAGCATGTCATTTAATATCAAGACTGTTAGAAAAGTGGTGTTTGGTTCTTTATTTTCCTCTGACTTTCAAAACTCACAATGTTGGTGTTGTTCAAACGTAGAATCTAGTCTTTGAGGTGCAGCATTTTGATACAAGTGTGTAAACTTTGTCATTGGTCATGGCTCCCTCACTGCTAAAAGCTAAATGAAATGACGATTTTCAACCCACTTGCAAGGTAAAAATAAATTCGTTTTTCATTTTACGTTTGGTAGCAGTATTATTTTTTTAAGGTCGTTATTTTTTTTTTTTCACTGACAAAAAAGTGGACTTGGCGAGTTTCTTTTTATTGTTATTTGGCACTTTTATTATCCATGGGCATTATTTCATAATTACTACTGTACTGTGTGTTGTGAAACCAAAAACAGTCTTCTAAATCTAACACCTCATCACTTGTACCACAATCTACCTCCTCTGCTCACAACAAGACAAGTCTTTGAGAAATCATGATGAATTCGTGTTGCCCAATATCGGACTGAAAGGGATTAAATGTTAAGTAAGAGCCGGTTTCGCTTCTAGAAATATTTGTTTTAGGGCATTTGAAAGTATTTCGCTGTAGGGACTTTGATTGTACTAGGTAAGATTTACAATATTGAGTAATACTTGAACTGTTGTTTTTATTTAAAACAGAAGAAGGACATTTCTAAATTATTATAAATTATCTTTCTACATAACCTCACGCCTGCAATCCCCGAAGGATTAGACAGAGGTGTACCTTATAGTATACCCACATTTCGGCAGCTATGTTTTAAGTACCATGTAATAGTGGGCGAGCATATAACTATCAACCGGCCACAAATTCAGACACCGTGGCTGTAACTGACATATTTTAAATTAAAAAAAAAACACTGCCCGACCCGGGAATCGAAGCCGCGCTTGCGACCACTCCACCAATGATTCATCAATAATTTAGAAATTTCTTCACTGTACCCTCGTTGCTGTAACGGTCACGCTATTACTGAGCATGAGGCGTCGGGTTCGATTCCCGAGTCGGAAAAGTGTTCTTGGGTTTTTCCAACAAGAAATTCTCGGTGACTACTCAGAGACTCGATTTGCCGGCGAAATAAAAGCTCTGCCTTACCTTCAGTGGCTTAGAAGCGTGATTTGTAGTCATGATTGTATCTCATGTTTAAAAACACGAAATCATAAATAATATAAAAAAGCTCAGTCCATAATGCAATATTTAAGCAAGATAAAATACAAAAAAGTAAAAAAAAATTGCTATTACAATAATTTTAATTCCATAAACAATGCATAGAAGCCTCAACACCAAAATAAAACTCTTTAAAGAAGAGCGGCAATAATTACATCAACATTTTTTTTCATTCACAAACATCATCTACATTCTATCTCCAAAAACACATTCCTTTTCTTCACGCTTACCTGCTTTTGTTTCACGTTCAGACTCATCTTTATACATTCATAGTCGAAGATATTTTATTTGTACGCAACCTTTCCCCCATAGGCACGGCTGAATGGGTTTGCTCGGGACTTGTCAAAAGATTGGCCCCAATCTTGAATCCAATCTTACGAGTCACAAGTCAGGGGGTGTCAGTGATCACTGACCCGCGTCGTGTTTTAGAAAATCCTCACATACTTCAATGAATTGGAATATTCAATGGGGATGGGAGATGTTTATGGGATTTCAGTATACTTATTTATTTAAATACCAAATCGCTTATAAGGGGTGGAAGGTGCGCCGACGCGAAAACGGTTACCAGGTATTCAGTACATCATTCTGAGTATAGAAATTTGTCATCGGTTATTAAAAAAAAAACAGCTGTTTGATAAAAAAGTGCAATATCTGAAAACGTCAAAATGTATGGACAACATCTGTTTTTTTTTAAATTACTGATGAAAAATTTCTATGTTGGGGGGCTCAGAATGATGTACTGAGTACCTGGTACCGTTTTCGCGTCGGTGTCCCTTCCACCCTGTATGCTGAAATAAATGAGAAAGTCACACATCAAAACTGGTTAAATAACAGTTTTTAGTTAAGATAAAAAAACACAGTATTTAGGTTGCTTTGGAAATGTCACGTTAGTATTTGCTAATTCATTGATTGATTCCGTGAATAAAGTTCTGAGAAATAGGAGCAGCGGTGGCCCAGTGGTGGTGGCCCCGACTTACGAGCAGTTAGCCGTGGGTTCGAACCCAGTCAGGCGCATTACTTTGAGTAATTTATTTCATCCACACTGCTCTCAAAACGGTGAAGGAAAACATCGTGAGGAAACCGACATGTCCTAGAACCGAAAATTCCAAGGCGTGTGACATCTACCAACCCGCAATGGGCCCGCGTGGTGGATAATAGCCCATTCCCTCTCATAGAGAGGAGGCCTGTGTCCCAGCAGTGGGAACATTACAGGCTGATTATGCTGTGCATGTATCTGAGATATTTACTGGAATTTTCCGTTTCCATAGTTCCAAAGTATTATCTTTTTCGTAATTCCTGCTAATCTGTCCTTGTTTTAAGTCTTTTGATGTTTTCAAATTCATCTTTTTGCCTCTATTCTTTTTCTAAGACTAAATATCTTCTTCAACTTTCCAGTATAACGGATTTCCACCTTACAGAATATTCATTGCACGAAAACTCACGTAAAATAGTCACGGTGCAAAAGTAAAGGAAAAGGAGGTCGAACTGAAAACTAAAAATAACTTTCAGTAATCAAATAGGAGGTGTTCTCAGTGAATACAGGATGTGAAGACCCCGTCTTAGTTCATGCATGAAAGGAACTACACAAATAAAGGAGTGAATTTAAAAGACCTCGTGTACTACACGGGGACACGATCGAGACTTTTGGCTGCAGAAGCTTCGACTAGTGCTGAAAAAAGTTGGTGACGATAAACTGGTGGGTAACAAGCTTCATAGCCTGCTTGTTTGTCGGTCTTTTACAGACTGTACCAGAAGAGCTCCACGAGCTCATTTCCATCTCCCTTCATCCATCGGGAGTCCAGACGTACTGCAGGTTATCACCCATACCTTGTCGATGTTCCACACATTCGCACGAAGCGCTTTGCTACATCGTTTGTTATGCGCACAGCCAAGGAGTAGAATTCCCTGCCTGCATCGGTGTTCCCAAGTTCATATGACCCCAATCTATTTAAGTCGCGAATAATAATAGGTTTTTTTTTTGGGTTAGCTCGCTCCATCGTCGACTCCTGTCCTCAGGACTAGATTGAGGTCAACAGGATTTAACATAAAAAAAGACTAGGAAAAAAGTTTAGTCGCATAACCTCTGACCAGGTTTGCTGTTCAAGATAGCGGCTGGTCATGCGACAAGTTGTGGTAATGGCCGCATAGTGCGCGAGGTTCTTAAGGAGGATACGTTAAGTTGTATGTTAAACAAAATATGATTTGCATTTTTATCATCATACAACCTGACACTGACCTGCAAATTGCAGAAAACGTAAGAAAATTTGAATTTTTGGGCTATCCTGGCGCTTCCACCTAAAAGGTAATAGTAACCAGTTGGACACCAGCTCCATACTCAAATAACACGCGGTTTGCGAGAGAAGCACAAAACTAACTGATGTAGATTCTTGATGTCAGTTGGTTGCTTGATTGAAACACTCATACACCAACACAAACTATTATTAAACGAGTATAAGACACTTCACAATGGTTTTGAACGATTTATTCCAGTTTTTAATATATTTTGTACAGAGCGCGTGTATGACGAATGGCTGTACCAGAGAGAGAGGGAATATCAGAAAGAGATGGATGGATGTGAATATAAATTAGTATGGCAATACCGTGGGCCGGGCATATTAGCCGAACCAATGACCGTTGGGGTAGACGTGTTCTTGAGTGGAGACCGCGAATCGGCAAACGTAAGGTGGGACGCCCTCAGGCTCGGTGGAGTGACGATCTTCGCAGGGTGGCTGGTAGCAACTGGATGAGAATTGCTGAAAGTCGAGTTGAATGGCGTGCGATTGAGGAGGCCTATGTCCAGCAGTGGACTGCTATAGGCTGATGATGGCAATACTAAAGAGAAACGAAAAAAAAATCGCTTAAAACCTGCCACGAATTATCGCGACTTGCGACGCGACAATACTCTCGCGAAGGAAACAAGTGACACACACGCGTCTCGCAATAACTAAGGTTGTCAGCATGGTTAAGTATATGCATGAAAGGGATATAAAAATAAAGGAATGAATGCAAAGGTTCAAGTAATGAGACTTGTGTAGCGTCGAGGTTGTCTAGACTTAAACAAAGGTTTCTACTGAGAAATTATATATATATTTCTCTTGCCTTTGAATTATGAAGAAAATTCTAAAATACTTGCTTCGCTGTTTTCGCGGAAATCGCTGCTTCCAATTAGTATTTTCGACTAACTGCTTGTTTCTGAATAATTGTTATTCAGAATGCAATTACTGTGTTATGATTGTCTTTAGACAGACTATCACCTATCACACCTTTGTAAAACATTGCCAATATCAAAACTACCAAAAAACTGTTTCAAATCAAGTCAAAATAAAAAAGAGCTTGGAAGAACTGGGGAGGCTTTTGGCCAGTAGAGGGACAGCTAGGATTATTAAATGTTCTGTATGGTGTCCGGACGTAAAGAATAGCACCATCCCATATCTTCCCGTGGGTGTCGTAAGAGGCGACTAAGGGACTTACCAGAGAATGGGCAGCAGCGTTCTCTGTGTTTTATAACACCATACTGCGATCGCCAACCCGCCTGCCAAGCGTGGCGATTATGGCAAACCCCCCCCCCCCTTCTTGGGGGAGGCCTATGTTCAGCAGTGGACGTCTTTCGGCTGAAATGATGAATGATGATGAAAATATTTTGACTCGAGTTTATGAACTACAAGTATCAAAGTCTCCATGTATCATCATCTTCCTAGCCTTTTCTCAACTATCTTGGGGTCGACTTCCAGACTAAACGGATGTAGCTAAATACCAGTATTTTACACAGTTAGTGCTGGGTAATATGGTACCCCCTGGTAAGACTGTGTGTAAGACTGTGTGACTCAATTTTCATTCTTCAAAAGAGGGCAGTCCGCGCGATATATAAAATGGGTCCTCGCAAGTCCCTCAGAGAAAAATTTAAAGAGATTGATATACTGACCCTGCCTTCACTTTATATCTTAGAATGTATTTTATATGTCCGCAAAAATCGAGGGCTTTTCAAAATAAGAAGCGACTTTCATAATATAAATACACGCAGTAAACACGAAATTGTAATACCTAAGTTCAGATTAACAAAAACTAGCAAGTCTTTTCATATAAACAGTATACGCTTTTATAACAGGTTGCCAAAGTCAGTTATAGAACTGACCGATAGAAAATTCAAAAACTACATCAAAAGTGTCCTTATTAAAAAAGCATATTACAAAATCAAGGACTACGTTGAAGATAAAGAAGTTTGGCTTTAGTTCCTTCTGCGCATGCGGCTTCCCTGGTAGCTCATAAACGGCACAAATATGTGGATGTCTCTAACTATTCTCAATCTCATTTTTTCTCCTCTTTTGAATCAGATTTTCACAATAGTTTTCAAATCATTTATACATCTTTTGCTCAGAATAGTTACAGCACTGATAACAATATTTGTGTCACTTGTTTAATTTAGTACTTTACAATTCTTTTTTTTACCTTTGTATAGATTCTTTTTTATCAATTGTTTGTAAATGTGTGAACATTGTAGGCTTTGTAGATTCCCAGCTGCTTGTTAACTTTTGTTAACTTTTTATTTTGTTCTACATTTTTTGTGTAGTAAGCAACGACTTATTGTCGGGCCTACGCTGTCCCCCCATACTTAAGAACAAATGCTGTATCCATGATATTAATGTAACACCAAATGATTTGAAAAGAGTAACCATGGAGTTTCTTGCCGGTTCTTCTCCATAGGAAACGACCAACCCGAACCGTGCACCTTTTTTTCGACGTTTTATAAGTCCATCGCCAACTAGGCCTATGTAAAATAAAATATTTTGATTTTGATTTTTGACTGGTTGTCAGACTTTCGGGCCACTGACTACCCGTAACGACTGTCAAAGATTTACAAATGACAGCCGGGATCGATAGCCTAACGTGCTTTCCTAGACACGGAGGACACTTAGTATGTAATGGGCGGTCACCCATCCATGGACCAACCTAAGCAAGCGCGGCTTGTCCATAAGATCGCCCCGAGCAGCTGTTATTATTTAGCCACGAACTCCATGTATGTAGGTAATTAAATAACCAAACATTCAAGAAATCACATTCCAAAATCTATCGTTTACTGATCCTAAACTGATATAGATCTCAAAACTCCATCCTGCATATATCCTCTCAAATTACATCATCAAATATCAAACAGCCTCAGCAATTATCCATCAGAAGCCGTCCCTCAAGTTCCATTAATACGAGGGCTCTCCACACATCTTGCAATTACAATGCCTTCTTTGTCCTCCTGACAAGAATTAATTGACAAATCGCTGGGCCTTTAATTGATGGTGAAGTCAAAAGCAGGCGCTCGTGACAGATGGATGGAAAGAGAGGGCTGTCGGATACATCGGCTGTTTGTTGTATGAGCTTGAATGAGTAGTGTGGAACTTGGATTTATGTTGAAGAGTGAATGGTGAATGATGCATACGTTCATCGTTCGTTCAGAGTTGGTTTAGATTGCTTTTAAAGTTGTATGAGAATCGTCGATTTTGGTAATATTCGCAAAATTATTTTTAAAAAGATGTTTACTATGTTGCTTACGGCTTCGTTCATTTAAATATTTTAGAAAAAGTTATCGAATCTTGATTCAGCCACAGTATTTGAAACAGATCATAATAAAAGAAAAAATATTTAATTTAATTGACCAACCAACCATAAAAAAGGAATCAATCGACTGTACCAAAATTCAAACCACAGTTATACGAGGATTTACACAAAAGCATTGCAAAAATTTCTTTCCACCAATTACTTCCATATTCAACTTTCAATCGAACAAATTACATCAAAACATACGCTGTTCATATTAAATTTACTCCAACAAACTTCGTAAACAGTTCCAAGTAAACGAAGAGACAACTCTGTCACATACTTCTGGAACATTCGTTACATTATTCAAGTTATACACTTTTTCCAATGCAGTGTAAATAGGAAATTGAATTTTGCCGAGTGTACGCGAAGTTAGCCGACCGTGTGTAGACGCTCGTACTTGCATGCGAGTTCTTAGGACGAGTTTACATTTAAATATTTTGGACGGCGATATTATGGCCACAAATCCTCCCATAAAACTCTGGTATGTGGTAAATGTGATGACAAATTCTAGTGTAAATGCATATTAATTGTTTAATTGCTTCGATGCCTCCAAATTTTTAATGCAATCAAAATTCCACTTAAATGTCTGCAGCACACAAACCAAGTTTAAACAATCTCGATTGCAGAATCATCCTCACCGCTTTATCACTCGTATTGTAGCAGCTTAAACTCAATATCAATTAGCATCTTACACACACAGATGTTGCAGGTATCGTAGACACAAACCACAATGTGGTGTGCTTGTTAACAGTGAACTTGTAGACCACGAAAATGTGGTCGCTCCATGTGTTTGAAAAGTACTGTCTGTACAAGCCCCTAGTCCTCGCAGACTTTCTTTCTTGCTCGTTTTAACTCTAACTCAAGAATCTATTAAAGTTATACGAACGATTTAAACTACGCCAAGACTACGTATAATGAAGGAAGTAGTTTCTATAGATTGGACGTTTATTCGCAAGTTTTATAGGGTCGTTGTAACAAATTATGTCAGAAGAATTTATGGGTCTGAATTAAAAGTTGTAGTTAATTTTTACGACGTGGTTACAGTTTAATGGTCGTTTTAAAGACTGGATTAATGAGGTAAGTGACAAGGTTAAAATGGTAAGGTTATACTGCATAAGTTGTTAAACAGTTATTAAGGGTAAGCTGTTTCTTATGTGCGAGGAAAAACATTGAGAAGGTTACAGTGGCGAAGGTTTCTAACAACTCGATTCCTACCGGATTCCCTTTGAAAAATGGCACAGTCAGTATTCTACAGCCAAATAATACTATCACATTAAAGACAATATGTACTCCGGCTTACTTCTTATAAAAATTGACCCTTTGCTACCGGAAGGTTATGTTTCAAGAAGAGTTCAAGCGTTGATAGTAAAATCATTGTAACCTGAAATCTATATCAATACCGTACTAATAAAAACTAAGCTAATAATAAACAGGTAAAAATGGTTTGTAAGTTTGTACGCAGGGGTTTATCTCCGGAACGAATGATCCAATTCTAAAAATTATTTCACTGGCAGAAAGCTATATTATTCGTGGGTGCTATAGGCTATAAATTATACTTATATCATGCATACTAGCCGAGCTATCACAATTTTTGCGGACGAAGTTGCGGGCGAAGTGCTAGTCATTTTTTTTTTGTAATAACCTTGAGTGTCCCACTGCTGGGCAAAGGCCTGGGTGTACAGAGAGTAAATAAAATACGAAACACTACGCTGCGCTCAAAAACTGGAATTGCAGACGCAGTCAAAAAGGCTGCCAGGCTCAAATGGGATTGGGTGGGTCACGTGAGAAGCATGCATAACGACCGCTAGGCAAAGGTTTCAACAAGATGGATGCCTGAAGATGGACCGTGCCGTCGAGACCGGCCTAGAAAATCATTTACAAAAGACGATATTAATTGATGACCGTGTTTTGATCTCTTCTCTGTGAGTGGAGATTAACCATGTTCGCTGAAGTTTTTTTTTCAGTAGTATTTGAAAAAAAAGAGATTTTTCCTCGCTCTACGACAGAATGTGCCAAAACTTTCAGCGGAAACTAACGTCACGAAAAGGACAAGAGGTTTCTTTTACGCCAAATCCCCTGGGACGTATGGAAGTAATATTTCTGTTTGTAGTTTGATCCTGTCCCCATGGTATGAAATATTGTGTTAAAAGTTAATGCAAGGGCCAAAGTGAAAATCAAAACATGATCTTCTGCTTAGCCATTCCCAACTGTCATCATCATCATTTCAGCCGAAAGACGTCCACTGCAGGACATAGGCCTCCCCCAAGTGTCGCCACATTGACCGGTCCCGTGCGACTCGCATCCAGCGGATCACCACAACCTTCAAGTCATCGGTCCACCTAGTGGGAGGCCTCAACTATGCTATACTTCCCAACTATGTTTGGGTCGATTTCCATCCTAACCGGATACAGCTGAATACCAGTATTTTAAATTTTGCAACTGCCTATTGACCTCCAAAACCCATTTACTGGTACTTGTACCACCACCAGTGGTACCACCCTTTAGTAATACCGGTTGTCAGACATCAGGGTTCCGACTACCCGTAACGACTGTCAACGTTCACCCAAGATTTTACAAATAGCAGCCAAAAAATAACAGTTTGATGAGTAAACACGCTGTGTAACCAATAATGTAGTTAATCCAAACCATTGACTTTAACCACAAAACAAAAAGCGAGATTAGATAATAGAAAAATGATTTCCAACGCTACGCAGTCGACCTCAGAACTAAAATCGCAAGTCAACCCCGTATAACCCGACCGAAACGCGTAGACACACAAAACAGAAAAGGTTGAAACAAAAAAAGCACAATTTCCACAAACCAGTATATCACCCACAATCATTTATCAGAATATAACTAGTGGGGCGGAATAGGATACATTGGCTTGGACATTTTCGTCCGTGTACGCTTTTTGCGAACGTTTTTTGCTTTATTTTTTGTACAAAGCTGCTTTCTGTGGCTGTATGAGTGTGGCTTTGTACAAGTATTTTCGTTTTAAATGCGGCGGATTGATTTTTTTGCACGTTTTTGCAAAATATTTGGCATAGAACGTTGAGCGGATAACGTAAGTGGCACGTATCCTTTAGTTAGGTTAAAGGATCAAGTTCGAAATGAAAAATTGTGTTTTGTAAGTTTCTACGTAACATAACATCACGCCTGTAATCCCCGAAGGGTTAGGCAGAGGTGTACCTAATAGTACACCCACAATTCACCAGTAATATTTTAGCCCCATGTTATAAGGGCAGGCCTATTGCCATCAATCGTGCACAAATCCAGACTCCGACGCTGCTTCTGAGAAATTCCTGATGAAAATACCAAAGAACACTTTGCCTGACCCGGGAATCGTATCCAGGACCACATGCTCAGCAGTCGCACTTGCGACCACTCGACCAATGAGGCAGTCAGTGGCGTTTTAACAATTTAGCTTTCTTCATTAAATTTCCACACATGTAATCCTCATGCAAAATAATACTGTCCTTTGCATTACAAATGCTTGACTTGACTTACAGCTGTAAATCTTAATGAACGTCTACATCATCCTCGGCCCAGCCTTTTCCCAACTACGTTGGGGTCGGCTTCCAGTCTAACCGGGTGCAGCTGAATACCAGTATTTTACATAGAGCGACTGCCTATCTGACCTCCACAACCCGGGTAATACGATACCTTTTGATAAGACTGGTTGTCAGACTTTTTGGTCCACAGCGTCACACGTCTACGTTTGAAAAAATTCACCACAATTAATTTACCATCGACCCCTATTTACCAAATCCACTTATTTACCAGAAAGTACATCCAAGGCCACTTTGTTAGCCCGCATTGAACTCACTAAGAAAAAACCCAGAAAAACAACACGAGTTAGTTACTTTTTCGTCTATCCTCAAAGTTACAGTATCGTTAGAATATCAATAGGATACAGAAGAAAACTTCGTACTTCGATACTTACTGTATTCTAAACGTTTTTGCAAGTTAAAGAATTTTGGAGGCAGAAGTTGTAAAGTAAATTCTTGATCCGTGGATGTCTGTTGGTGAAACCGTTGCCCGTGACCCGACGGTATAAAGATTGAATTTAATTATTGTGGTGGAACCGTTTCTAGCATTTAAATGTAGCTCCGCCGGGTAATTGCGTAACACTTACAATTCCAATGGACTAGCATTGAAATTGTGAATTTTGACAATTATTCAGCTAAATTCAACATAACATAGCATAACACGACGTCACGCCTG
Source organism: Noctua fimbriata (assembly GCA_905163415.1). Taxonomy (NCBI): domain Eukaryota; kingdom Metazoa; phylum Arthropoda; class Insecta; order Lepidoptera; family Noctuidae; genus Noctua; species Noctua fimbriata. The sequence continues at coordinate 2,683,120 of LR990942.1, read as the reverse complement.
TAATCCCCGAAGGGTTAGGCAGAGGTGGATCTAATAGTACACCCACGTTTCGCCAGTTATGTTTAAGTCCCATGTAATAGGGGGCGAGCCTGTTGCCATCAACTGGGTTCAAATCCAGACTTCGTGGCTGCTACAGGGAAATTCCTGATGGAAAAACCCAATAACGCTTTGTCCGACCTGGAAATCGAACCCAGGACCTCTTTCTCAGCAGTCGCGTTTGAGACCATTAGACCAACCAGGCAGTCACAGCTATATTCATTACGTTATTTAGTTACCTTTTATTACTCTATTTGTGATACGTTATGTTATGTGTACAACGCCCCACGACCTAAAAAATATGGCTGTGACAAACTGGTTGGGGAAGCGGAGGTCAGGAAGGAGTGGCGCAGTTTGGGAGAGGTCTATGTCCGGTAGTGGACTGTGACAGTATCCGCTTCATCTGCGAGGGTGTTGCAAATTCAATATTATTTGACCGACTTTCTCCTTTATTAATCACTTCACTTGCAAAAGTACTTAGGCGGAGTTAATGCCACATGGCGGCACTGCCTGCTGGCAATCGTAGGTTCGATTCTTGCACGGAACAAATACTTGAATGGCCGACAGGACAGGCAGATTTTTCCGGGTCTGGCTGTTTGTGCATGTGAGTTGAAATGTTTGTAAACGCACCCACAATAGAGGACAAATTCCTAGCGTGGGTAAGGTTTTTTTTTATAAAAAAAACAAAACACGTTAAAGGCAAACTAATTTTTTTTATATGCTTATTAAAATGGCATCTGCATATATTTAATATTTATACATCTGTTTCAATAACCAACGCTCTCGAAACACTCCTACACCAACATCAACTTTTTCGGAAACACAGGAAGTCTACATAAAATTGGATTTACAACAGCCAAAAAGCAAGTCAATACAAGTTTGTAACCCTCTCGCAGCAGCCCAATTTGCATCGCGTAAACGCAACACAACCCTAACAACTTGTCTACATTTATTGAGTTTAAGACCCTCCTCGAGCCCTAGATTAGTTCCAGGTAAACAGTTTTCTGGGTTAATTTAGCCAAGAATAGCTTCTTATTTACTTTTAAATAACTAGATGTCGGAGGTCCAGAAATTTCTATTAAATAAAACGATATTAATGAATTTATTTTATGTTGGGTCGGGTTAGATTGGATCCTCTAAGTTAGTTGGATATTGTGAAAATAGACGATCAGGGAAATTGGCAATGATAAAATAAAGTTTTGGTTTTTATTGAGTTTATTTGGGAAGACTTCGACTCGAAGAATTGAAACCGCATGGAAAATGCTTATGATTTTTTTTTCAGATAAATCTTCATTAAATTATTTTCTTCAATTAATTTGTTTTACTCACTTATCTTAAGTGGCTCTTAATAACACGAAAATTATTTAGAATGATTTTATTGAAGCTGATTATTTTATTAGTTAATACCCACATGACGAAACTTTGACCCCCAGCCGACGAAGGGTTAAATCCACATCAAAGTCAACTTCCGCAAGCGACTTTTCGTCGTCCTAAAGTTTTTTTGTCTTTCCACACACCAACTCAATATTTATAGAGGAAAAAAAAGTTCGATCTTGGCAGAAGTCTCTGAAGAAATGTTGTTTGCTTTGGTAAATGCAATTACCCTTTCTGGGACGGCGGACGAGTGTTATTATATTACTATTTTATTAAGGACCTCTACTATAATGCTAGAGATTGGTAGTTACGTAATGCTAAGTTTTACGGGTTACTCTCGACAGTTGGATTGGGACCAGAGGGTTAGAGGTAAGTACTTCGAATTTAAAATATTATTATTCTAAACTTCTGGACGTATACTGCGAGGTCTGGTTCGAGGAGGCACGGGAAAAGAGCACATGGAAGAATTGGGGGAGGCCTTTGCCCAGCAGGGAAAGTACAGGCTAATAAAAAAAATAAAAAACTTACACTAAAACTTGCTTGCGTGACAATTCACTGGATAACATTCTATCACACTAAGTCAGAGATGGGTGAAAGTCCTACAGAAGATGGCGGGGAAGACCTGGTTAAAACTCACACGGACTAGGGAAGCATGGTGCAAAAGAGAGAACGCCTAAACTCACCCTTAGGTTAGAAAAAGCTGCTTATAATGATTTAGAACAGGACAGTATTGCTTATGATTTAACTTAAAGTTAATAATAGATAAGTATTTTTATAAATGCGAAAGTAACTCTATCTGTAGGTTTGACATTCTGTTCTGTTCTGTTTATTTGTATAAAAAACTAGTGACCCGCCCTTGCCTAGCACAGCGCCACCTATCGCGTCCAAAACTACATCTAATGTAGCCTATATTTTATTAAGTTAAGAAGAGCGGTGAAAACTGCGTTCAAATCCATGCAATGAGGTCAAGAGCCATTAGGCCCATTTTTTTTTTTTAATGCATTCGTTTTTGCGTGATGCGCGTTCAAACATACAGACGGACAAAAATTCTAAAAACTGTTGTTTAGGCTTCTGTTGCTCTAATAAAGTCCTCATTTTTTTTTTTCAATATCTTCAATGTACAGACGTCGGGCTGTTACTATTTTATTATAAGTATATAGACGCAGCCAAAATCGCGGACAACAGTTAGTTTTACTTACAAATATGTAGATTTTCGTATAATTTGCCTCCACCTTGATAAATGCGTCCTCAAAAGGTGGCAACAGGCTCGGCTTACCCCTATAGGGATAAAAGCGAAACCGATATACATGTACCTTCGGGATTTCGAGGGCCGATATCCGAAGTTACCAAAAATAAACTTAAACTTTGAAACCAGAAAGGGTCAATAAAACTTTGCACAAAGGTAAACCTTGCATTGGAAAGGATTTGTGTGGTAGCTAGATGTTTTTTTGTGAAAATCGTGTCGAGTGTTTTAAGTGGGGTTCGGTAAGACATTAATAGTTAAGGTGGAACGCCCGGGTAGCCCGCGACATTAAGAGATAAGTTTATTCTTTATTGCACACAAAAATAATAGAAATACACACATAATTACAACATAAAGCTTATGTACAAAGGCGAGCTGAACCCAGAATTGGATTTTCTTACAGCAAATCTTACTTGGATTCTGTGCGATTAGGATAATAATATACTTATGTCATTTTTTTTCAATTCAATTTTCTTACGTTTTCTGCAAATTGCAGGTCAGTGTAAGGTTGTATGTTGATGAAAAATGAGGAGCGCAAGTAACAGGTATGTATTTACAAAATTATAATCATTAAAATCATCAATACAACCCTTTTAGTTCATTTAACCCCATTGAATGGCTTTTTCATGAAATAGTTAAGTGTGTAAGTTTGTAATGCCACTTTTCAATATTAAACGAATTTCTTAATAAAAGTGCAATAATATTAAGCATTAATTGAGGAGCTCGTGGCTAAATAATAACAGTCGTTCAGGTCAATCTTTAGGTTAAGCCGTGCTTGCCTAGATTGGTCCGTGGATGGGTGAACATCCATTACATATCGAGTTTCCTCACCTTTTGGTCCCGGCTGTCATTTGTAGATCTTTGATAGGTAGTCGGTTGCTGGTAAGTCTGACAACCATATTCCCAACGGGTCTCGTATTACCCGCATTACGTCGCTCCATGTATTATACTGGTATTCAACTGTATCCAATTAGGCTGGAAGACGACCTCAGCATAGTCGGGAAAAGGCTACGCAGATGATCAGCATTAGGGTAATCTAGTATTATTGAAAACGCTATAAAAGTTAAGAATATGATTCACATTTTAGGTTAATTTTCGAGATACATAATGAAAGATACAGTTGCCCACCAGTTAGGTAGTCAAATAATTTGAGTATGTTAGCAGGTCCGATATAAATTGATAGGTGCTTGATTCTACGAAAACAACTACCGTTTAATAATTGTATTTCATCTCAAAACTCGATACTCCTATAATTTACCTAACCCACCTACTGGAAAGGTCGGCAGTAGATACACAACCAATTCCAGGACCAACCCACATATTTGTACAATTTAACAAAATTAGATCCAATTCCGTTCCACACATTACTAAATCCGGCAAATTGGTCCAAACATTGGCCCAAGCGGCCAACATTAAACAAAATTTCAAAGACGCTTCTGAAAAGCGAATGTACGAAGTGAATTGAAGTGGGCAAAGGGAAGCAACTAAAACTGAATTAGCCTGGTAGGCACTGTAAACTTGGCGCTGGAATTTGTTTTGAACGTGACATACATAAAATTTGTTAAGTACGTGAAATATGTTGATTCCGAAGGCTTCGTTAACGGAATTTATGAGCTTCAGTTTAGGAGTCATAGTGGCTTTATTTTGTAACAAAATAAAAGTACTGCCATTTTTTTTTCAAAAGTCGCTTTGACTCAATTTTGCGCTTTAAAAGAGAAAAATGTTAAACATTTTTTAATTAAACTCTGACCAGAAAAAAAGCTATCAATATTTCTGCAAAAAGCCATTGTTGTTCAAATAAGTAGCATACCCTTTTTATAATAATTCATGGTTCAGGACGTAATAACTGATAACTGCCGATACTTGATCCCCAAGAGTAATAACCACAACAAAAGGAAGGCCCCATACGTATTTCTAAATCACAAAGCCCACTCGTACTAAGCAACGAAAATAATAACCCTTCTTTCATCGTATCTGAGGAGAAATCCTTTCAAGCAATTTGGAGAATATAACAAAATCGTAAACTTAGTACAGCTCTTTCATTGGGAATTACGAAGCCATGACCAGATCACCCTATGTACAAAAAGAGTATAGCGACTTTTAATAATCAGAAACTGTAAACTTTTGGAATAAAACCAACCAATATTGTAATGCTGTCGACGAACGCAGTATTCCTATTTCAAATTCCTCTAAAACATCTCCCCAAGGTAAAGAATCCTGTGAAATTCTTTTTTTGTATTGGCAACACCAAACTCATCAAGAAGAACGCAGCCTAAAGCGTTTAAAAACTCTTGTAAACCTAAGGAGGTCGCAATCAGACGAATTTGCGAGCGAAAACTTTTTAAAATAAAATTGATAGCAGTGGTTAGCGCCACGGCCGGAGGGCCAGTGTTATTTTTTAATTAAATTTTTCATCTTTCGCTTTTGAAGATACTGATATTTAGTAATTATGGAATACTTTTTTGCGTACATATTTTTGCGCAGAAATGCTTTTGTTTGCTTTTTGTTGTCTCATCAAATATTTCTATAATTAAATTACTATGGGAGAGGATGCGGTATATCAGAACAATTATTTTCATCAGTTTTTAAATATTCGAATCTAGCATACTATGGTAGTATAATTATGATGATTTCACTAAAATAAATATTTCATGAGAATTGTTATCTTTCTGGCCTGCATAGCTTCTAACAAACGCTTCGATTCGATTTCGATTCGACAAGTCGTATGTCTATCTTTTTTTGGCATTACGAAAGCGAGCGAGATAGACATAAGACTTTCCGAATCGAAATCGATTTGAAACGTTTTTGAATAGCTAGGCAGAATTGCCAGTCTCCTGTCTCCTTATAATTTACTTTACTATAAGTACTAATCATCAAATCATGCTAAGATAGGCCTTTTAGCCTCGTACAGGAGGACCAATTTCGTTTGTTTTATTTTTTTCTTATGTTTACTTTTTTATATAATTTTGTTTCATTGTTAACTTGCTTTTGCTTTTGCGGGTTTGTTCGCGTTAATTTAGAATTTCACAATTAAACTCTTAACACACTACTGTTCTGTATGGTGTCCGGACGTAAAGAATAGCACCATCCCTTATCTTCCCGTGGGTGTCGTAAGAGGCGACTAAGGGACTTACCAGAGAATGGGCAGCAGCGTTCTCTGTGTTTTATAACACCATACTGCGATCGCCAACCCGCCTGCCAAGCGTGGCGATTATGGCAAAACCCCCCCTTCTTGGGGGAGGCCTATGTCCAGCAGTGGACGTCTTTCGGCTGAAATGATGATGATGATGATGACACTACTAAAGTTTTTATAATAATATGATTCAATCATTATTCGAAAGACACGTGGCGCCATCTATTATCACAAGAACGTTATTGTTGTTTTCCTCGGCAACAGTACTTTTTTTCGGGATGAAAGGTACCCTATGTCCGTTTCTGTATACCTGACAACGTATATGCAAAATTTCAGGATGATCGGTTTAGTGGTGTAGGCGTGAAAAGGTAACAAACAAACTTACTTTCACATTTATAATATTATTTGGGATTTAACCTTTTTTTTGTTTTGTCCTGTGCGAGACTAATAGATATTTTTTCTATCTTTCTAATCACACTAATTACAAATATAATCATTATTAAAAGCGTTTACGACTTACGGCATTTCATACAAATTTTCAATTTTTTTTTTTTCGAAACTACTGAACCGATTTTAATGAAACGTCATACGCATAAGCTGAAGCTTCGAAAATTTTCTCTGATAACTTTTTAGACCTACGTATCCTAGGTCTAAAAAGTTATCAGAGAAAATTTTCGAAATGTTTTTATAGAAAAAGATAATTGGAAATTTCTGTTTCTATGGAAAATCTAAAGTCGGTCTAATTTAGCTGTAACACTATTTTTCGAAAATGTTCTCTGATTACTTTTAAGACCTATGTATCCTGTTTATGCGTATGAAGTTTCATTAAAATCAGTTTAGTTATTTAAAAAAAAGGACCTCAAAGTTTTTATAGTAACTATTTTAACAAAAACACTACATTGATTACCTTTTACATTCTACCAACTTTCCTATTACGAACGATAAAATAAAACTGAACCTTACCTCAGTGGACCTAATGACCATAACGAGGTACACATGTAAGTACAAAAGAGAAACCTGATCACGCCATTGGTCAGGGATAGGGTAAGCGCACCAGTTACAGTACCTAATGGTGACTAAGGTAAGGGCACCAGTAATGGTGACTCATTTAATTTAATTGTTATTATCCTTCAGTACCCACCAAACGACTTTCAATGGCTCCCGGTAAAAGGTTCTCGGAGAAAAATTAGGAGGTACTGATTATGGTTATTTTTCTTTGGCGATTGATTTGGACCCGTGTTTTAGAGAAGTGTAGGTAGATAGTGGTTTGTCCCTTCGGGTTTTTTACAGGTGGGAAGTTATTATGATAACCCTTTCAGTTAAGTTTCAGGGGTGACATTATTTTTAGAGGATTTTTTTATGGATTGAACAGAGAAAAGGTCGTGATACTTTGTCTATGATAGCAATGATTCTATGAAGTAAATACGAATAAAGTATATAGAATGATGGCAGAATAAAACATTAGAACCCTGACGATACTCAAATAAATGCTTTCAGTCATTGCAGGCCTTAAGCCCTGATAAGATAAGCACGGTAAGTGACTGCGTGTACGACATTACATCATAAAATGAGAAAAATGGGATCAATTCTATTTTTAATGAATTCGAAAAAAGAATATAATAAAAAATGTCGATGATTTGAAAAACTGAGAAAATACAGTATAAACAGCACACAAGCAAACTAAAAAACAGATCCAATATTCTCTATTAAGCCGATGGTCCCGGCTGTCATTTGTAGATCTTTGACAGTCGTTACAGGTAGTCACTGGCCCGAAAGTCTGACAACCAGTCTTACCAAGAGGTATTGTATTACTCAGTACTAAATGGGTTGTAGGGGTCAGATAGGCTAGGTAGTTGCTCCATGTAAATACTGGTATTTAGTTGCATCCGGTTAGACTGGAAGCCGACCCCAACATAGTTGGGAAAAGGCTAGGCAGATTATGAATTACATGACTGCTTTCAAATTTCATACGAAAGATAAAAATGAGGAGCCCGTGGCTAAATAATAACAGCCGCTCGGGCCGATCTTTAGGTTAAGCCATGTTTGTCTAATTTGGTCTGTGGATGGGTGACCACCCATTACATACCGAGTTTCCTCCGTGCCTCGGAAAGCATGTTAAGCCGTTGGTCCCAGATGATGATGATGATATAAAAATAAATAAAACAAAATAAAAATAGCCTTTATTCTACCACAATTTAACAATTATTAATACAAAACTATTAAATAATCCCAATTAATAAATATAAAATAGTAAATTTGAATTTAAGTTTTAAATTATTGAATAAAAAATAATAAATTATCATTTTAGTTTGTGGCAGTCGCCTCTTTGGCGTTGGCCTCCCCCAGCTCCCTCCAGTTGTCTCTGTCCCTAGTCTATCTTCTCCAGTCTGGTCCACATCGTTCCTTAAATCTGTCCTCCCATCGTTTCTTCGGTCTACCTCTGCTTGTTTGTCCTTCACTTGGCACCCATTCTGTCAGTTTGCTGGTCCATCTGTCGTTAGTCATCCTGGAAACATGGCCCGCCCATTTCCATTTCAAATTTGTTATTTTCTCGAGTATGTCAGTTACTTTGGTTTTCCTTATTATTGTTTCGATTCTGATCTTATCTGATAATTGTATTCCTAAACGTTTGAATACGTACGTAAATTTATTCATATGAAAGATACCTAATCTAAAATCCTCCCTCAGGGAATTATCACTACCCTATACAGTTGACATAACCTAATACTCCAATATGAGCAATATCAATTCCCCAATTACAAAGGGCTTATCCAATTGATCAAGCGTTTACACTTAGCTTCCCTCTGATAGGGCCCGCATGACAATTAATTATCTGCTAATGTAAATGAGCCGATAAATTAGTTAGAATCATACTAGTGTAGGTGCTTTTGCGACAAACAGATCGGAATTATTGAACTCTATATTGCGTGAGATGGGTGTTTTTTCGAGCTATCAACGTATATAGGGTGACTGGTAATTAGTGACCGATACTTAAACACGTGATTGTACTCATGATAACAAACAACTTTCCCAAACTTTTTTTTTTTAATACTCTTTCACTTTTATCACAATAAAACTTACGGAGCGGGCTTGCGAGCCGCGCGGGTGCTCTGCCTACCCACTTTTGCATGGTACGATATTAATTAGACAGAACGGCGTCCCGCGGCTAACAGCTGATAGGTCAAAGCGCTGGGGTAGCCCGCAACTTGGGACTTAAACATAACTGGCGAAATGTGGGTGTACTATTAGGTACAACTCGGCCTAACTCTTCGGTGATTACAGGCGTGATGTTATGTTATATTAAGCTAATAACTTGAAACAACGAATGATTATAATATAAGCTGCAAATTTAACGAACCGGGGAACCGACAAGCTCCCAGACGCGTCCAAGAAGACTGTTGGAGGCAGCTAGGCTTGGAGACGTGTCATATGTGTTCGCGATCTTTAGCATTGAGGAAATGACAAAGAAGAGAGAGAGAGAGAGAGAGAGAAATAACGTAGCTACAATAAGATTTTATAAAAACAATCTACATTTATCGCAAATATAATATTCACAAAATCGGCAAAATCGAAGTATAAGAACCCACTAGACTGCCTTCAAAAGAAAAAAAAGGTACGACATTTTTTTTTCGTGTCACTGATTTAATCATTAACTAAATCCAGCCACCTGTACCTATTCGATTTTTCAATCAAACTTTTCTTAAAAACGGCCCTCCAAATATTACTTTCTCGGAGTCGGAGCCTTAAATGAACCGGTTTTCCCTTTTCAAACTTTTTTAACCAAAAATCAATACAACGAGCACAAAGTTGTGGAACAAGGGTGTTCAATAAAAAGGAGAATTGTCGATAATAATAATCGCTTTCAGTTTCTTCTCATTTTTTCCTTGAAACGTAATGGGCAGTTAAACATAAACGGCTTGAAAATTGCAAGCTGTTAGTCGCTTTTAACATATTTTCCAGTATTTTAATAGTGGAAATTGTGTGCAATTTGTTCAAGCAATTTTGTGAAATTAAACTGAAAAGCATTAAGTTAGTCAATAACTAAAGTGTTTTATCTATAAAAACATGTAAAATTATTTTATTGTTTTTTAAAACACAAATTTTATGATTCAAAATATCGTCGGTGATGCTGCAGTAACGCATAACTTCATTTTGTTTTAAGGCCTAGAATGCTTTGAATGGAATAATATTGAAAAACACACACACACACTTTTGCAAACTGCTCTTACGCGTTCGGAGGAAGTAACATGTCGTAGATTTTCCAAAAAAAATAAATTGAAGAAGAAAACGAAAATGACCCAAAGGTTGACTGGTAGAGAATGCCTTGTGTCATTAAGTCCGCCTATGTACCACTCTTGTACATGAAGTTTAAATAAGTAAATAAATAAAATACAGAAGGGAAAGCGTCTCAATTCTAAATATATGCGACGCTTTTTTAAGACTATTGCGATAAATAGCAATTTAGATGCAGAGGAGAGACTACTAATTTCTAAGTGCAACAATACACGGTGCAAGGTACTTCGAGACACAATCTCTTACCAAGTATTTAGAATCGGCATAATAATAGGTCTTTAACTATGAAATTCCCGTTTTTTTCTCACATTTTGTTCTGTTTGTAACTTTGACGTATACTTATATTTTTTCCTAATTTCAATTTTATTGGATTATTTGCTATATTACGTAAGATACGCAGTGCAGCGCTGATTTTTTCACCCTAAATATAGTTTGCAATTGCATCATAATCGGGTCAGACGTTTCCAAGAAAAAAAAAAGTTAGTATGGAAATATCACTTCACGAAATCGTCCATCCAAATCGGAAATTTCATACTTTAACCCCTAATATGAGACCCTACTAAAGTAAAATCTGCTGTGCCGTGTATCTATAAATGACTACAAGTCAAAATGTGTGGTACAGCTATTTTCTTTGTAATAAGCAATAAAAAAATCAATGATGTTGTTTCTAGAACTATATTGTACTGAATCCATGGTAATAGTTTCCGTCACATCGTGTATATTATTTGCAAACCGCTTCCACAAGACTCAAACCTGGGAAAACCACATTCACTAAAACTATAACTACATCTAACACTCGAACTTCTGGCCAACAACTATCTACAAACAGCCTTTACGTTATCCAGACTCCTAACTACACAGACAGTACCAAAATCTAGAAAGACTAGAAAAACATGGCCATCCCACGTATCCATTCTCGCAAGTTCGGTATTTGTATTTAGTTCAACTCAAACTTTCATAAGATTTTTGTAGAATGTTGCTAGGGGAAGTAGTTTACCTACCTAAAGAGAATATTTATTAGCTAAATATTATATTGGCTTCTGAAATACAGGTACTCTAACCTAGCTCTGGAGCCAGGGTCTGACATTTTTCTGTACCCTGTTTTGTGGCAATTTATAAAAAAAAAAAATTATAAAAAAAAAAAAAAAAAAATTATATACATTTATAAATTAAAATAACAAACTTAAAAATAAACTTAAAAAAATTCGTCAAAAAACTGCTCCTTAACGCTGTCAACTGGTAATGTACCTTAAAGACTGGCGGCGATGCCACGTTGTATGGCAACGCTAAGCCTTTGGCCAAAATTTTATTTTTAATTTTTTTTTCCTAAAGAGTGTGTTGAACAACAAACATCCTGTTTTAGCCGACAGCAAAGAGGAATCTGTTTTATTAAAAAAATCCCCACAAACATTTTTTTACGTATCAGGTGATTTTGACCGTTCAGGGGGAAGTGCCAAGAAAGCCCGCGAAATTCAAATTTTCTTACGTTTAATGATATTAGCAGGTCAGTCTCAGGCTGTATGTTACTTATATTTAATCCATCCATCAGCACAATGTTTTGAGTGCGTTACATTGAGTCCTACCGTAAAACGTGATTTTCACCCAAAAAAAAGTCGTTACCCAGCATTAATTTTTGCGTAAACTTACTTAGTTTGATGTGCATAATGTTTGGTTGACGGCTTCGTGAAGGGTCCGTTTACACCCTGTATATTCTCACAATATTATCTTGTTGCCTCACTCAATCATCGATGAACACTACTCATACAATAATCTCACTACTTACATAACATCCTCCACAGAACAGAGCAGGCATATCTCTACATCCTGATTAAGGAGGTCACAGCCTGGAAAGGGTCCTATTACGCAAATAACAGCTGTGAATAAAAGCGAACGTCCACAGGTCCGTTTTGATGGAGGCCATACTTACCTGGAACAAACAAATGGGCTGCTTAGTTATGTATGTTATGTGTTAAATGTTAACTTGTGTATCAGTAGCGAAGGGTCAATTTTTGTAAGAGGTAAGCTGGTGTATACATATCTTTGATGTGATTATATTATTTGTATATAGAATGGTGACAGTGCCATTTTTCAAAGGGAATCAGGTAGGAATCGAGTTGTATGGAACCTTCGCCACTGTTGTGTATAGTAACAAGATCGGAGTGAATGACATGAGTTTTGATCTTGATGTGTTGTATGTTGTGTGCGTGTTTATTGTAGGTTTTTTTGTATAACTACATCAAATTATTAAAAGACTATTTTATCGTTAATAAATGATAGCTTCTTTGCCGTAAACGTAGACCACCACACCTACTCGGTGCAAGTTAATTGATAAAACGTACCATCAACTGGTACTAAGTCAATGATTGATTTTTACACGCGACAAACTGAATCGGAGCCTATTTTAGAATTAGTGGACAACAATAAGGCTATGATACTAAGAGATCTTAGAAAAGAGCTTCCAGTCTCTGAGATGGTGACTGTGGATAGAACTGTACCTAAAAGTGTTTGGTGTTTGCCAAAAACATTATTTTGAGTGGACAAGTAAACGTGATGATTACTGCACGCATAGCATGATAACCCTAGAAACGCATTTTGTCGACGGAAGAATCGACAAAACGACAGATCAACAAAAGTAATCTGTCATTTTGTCGATTCATCCGTAAACAAAACCCGTTTCTACGGTGGTCATTCTACGCGTGCTGATAATACCATTTCATTTATTTTCTCTATCTCTCTATAATTTCATTAGACACAAACTGTAAGAAAACTCTTCTGTAGTAAGGAAGAAAGTAGTAGTGATAATAATGTCACGTGCTTTCGACGCGAAGACACGCGTATGCTGTGCGGACAGACTTAATAATTTATAATATTGAAGCCTCATCTCACTGGAGGGACAACCGGTTTCGAAAAATATGTACACGTGCAGCTAAAAGTTTTTTTTTAAGAATTCTTTACCTACCTGCCAAATCATAAATATGTATTTAATTTATTGTTTCTAGCAGCCACGGAGTTCGGATTTGTGCCCGGTTGATAGCAATAGGCTCGCCCACTATTATATGGGACTTAAAAAAACAACTGGCAAAATGTGGGTGTCCTATTACGTACACCTCTGCCTAACACTTCGGGGATTACAGGCGTTATGTTATTATGTTTCCAACGATTTTAATAAAAAAAAATTTAATTCTTTACGTGTTTTTTTTTTTTAGCTATCACATCGTACACAACCACATCTTAACTTTGTAACTTTAGAAAACGACAGGAAGCAAAATTCTCATGGAATTACAACGAACGACGACAACGACACAACGACACGACACGACGACGTGCAAGCTGTTAACTTTTTCTCGTTTTTTTTCGTCTTGTTGTATTTATAAATATTTGTTATGTGTTGTATGTTTATTGTCATTTTGAATGATGCACGTCATGTCTCTGCGACTATTTTTTTATTCTCTCTTTGCTTTTTTATCTATGCTGGCGGGAAAATAAAGAACTAAAATCAGCAAGTTTGACATATCGATGCAAATTTTCTTGATAAGCAACGCCACCTTAAACATTACACTTAAAGTAGTCATACTATAGCAAGTATACCACCCAGTCTCAGCTAGACTTACAGTGTGATGATCTTAAAACTAGGCCACCTGCAGCTATACCTTAGAATTTCGTCAATGGTGTTCTGACATGTCCGCTTTGTGCTCGGAGTTTTTCGGCCAAAGTTAAATATGCTAGCCACTTGAGAGCACATGACAGAGCAGCACACCAAAGCTCTCGACAACCTCCATAAAAAGCCATCGAATGCAGTGGCTGTGGCTGAAATCGGCTAGATGGTGTCATCATCATCAGCATCACCACCCAAGACATTTTGACAGATCCTTAAACATTTTACAGACTGCTCCTTAGTCAGAAATATAAAATTGAAATTCATTGGTAAATCTTAGCTATATTTCAGTGACCTAGCTTTATGATATCCAAATATTTGCTGAACATTTTCTGCCAGAGAAGTATTCACTTAATTGCAAGTCCACAGAGATAATAGTTAAAATAGCTTATGAGCTAGTTAAGCTCTTTGAGATTTAGTACTGGGAGTTACTACTTTACCTTCAACTTTGACCGGGTTAATTCATTTGAAATTATAAAGCTTTTTATTAATGGGATTTTGGAAAGAATCCAGCCCCTCAACCTATCCTAAACTGTCAAATTTTCCCAATCAACCTTGAACCTAACGCTTCAGCGATAAAGTTGAAAATCTATTAAAGAAATTTGACAGATTTTAGTAGCTTGATATGCTGGCGTCTATACCTGGGTCTACTCTTGACCTCCATCTAGTCCTGAGGACAGAGATGAGGTAAGAAGTCATATGCAATGAATGATCTCTGTCAACCTCCTTGGGCCTAAAAATGCTGCAATTGCTTACTTTTAATACCTTAATGGGCCACTTCGTCAACAAAATCACAGTTTTACAGTTTGCATTTGCAAAAGCTAATCAAATAACGTTCTAATTTAACCAAATAATAAAAATGTTAGCCTATGTTCGCAAAAACTGTAATATTGTGTGAAACTTGTTTTGCATAATCTGTATTTCCAATTTATATACTACGTGCGCCTTGGTTTAATAAAAAGGATACAACATTATCTATGATAAGTTAATTTAATACTCTTCTCTTAGGTCTTGAGAGTAAATTAAACAGAAGTGCTGAATCGAAATCGAGTAAACAAATAGCATTTAAATGTATAAACATATCTTCAAGTAACTACCTTACAACATTGTGCGTTTAACTCGTCCTACACAAACGTACGGGTCCAGACTAAAACGCGAAAGTCAATATTTGAATATTCATTAATTCCCCTTTAAATAGTATTTGAAGGAAATTATAAGCAAAGGAAGTGAGATGAAAAACGATCGATCCCGTTTCACATGGCAAACATTGTAAAATGAACGTGTGTACATATTAAACTTGCATCGTACTATGTTAGTAATTAATTAAAAGATTGTATCGACGCCAAATAGGGCTCCTCGGTGAGAGCTTGTTACACCGCTGAAAATATCGGTGTCCGCAAAGTCAACAGTTCAGCATAATTGAATCGACATAGGTAATGGTCGTGATAAAGGAAGGCGGGTGCCACAAGTAGAGGGGGAACCACGTGCAGAAACTGTGCGAGCGAGACACCAACACGCTCCCTCTGTCACACTAATGGCTGACGTCTACGTGTGCTTACAGGTAGCGTGGGTGCTGTGCGTGTAGTCTGGCGCAACATATGTTCCACATCGAAATATATGCCACATACCGTCCCGTTATTTTGTTTCAAAGGTACGATCGTACGTAAATAGGCCTCTGTTACAAGTTTCGATTTCGATACGGCATTGTAAGGCGGCGTTTGATAACGAATTCAATCATGGGAAAGTAGGTGACGCAATTTGCGTTCACACGCCTCAAGGAAACGATCGTAAAGGGATTTTTGTTTCCCCCGATAGCACCAAAACGAAATATTGCAATGAATATTGGGCAAAGTTTTCTTTAATCTATGGTTGACATTTAATCTGTAAATATTTCTGTCACTTCACTTCACACGTCATTGTAACAAAAATATTTGAAATTAAATTAAATATGGGATTCATTTTATAGATCTACATAGTAAATATTACTGACAAAACTGCTTCTTCTACACAAGCCATTGTTGACATAGTTGAAATAGAAGTTTACCTTGCACAGAACGATGTCTAATCTTATTGATATATCCACGGTACTACTCATTGTAACTAACGTAACACAAATGTTAATCATTGCGTGTTTGATGAATCCAGTCACTGATATCGTTACTCTATCCAAAAATATAAAACACTTTAACGAACAAGTGAGATCATTTGAAACAAATACTGAATACCTCGCAATAGCAATGTTATATGTTTTCATCATAGTGGTATTTGGTATTTACGGTCCGTTGCAAACATTATATTACAATAGAATTCCTAAACATATCAAACCTGTTTTTACACCAACACAAAAAGTAAAACGTATTATAAAAATCACAAATGCGACCAGAAACTACTTACTTGCATCGTTCTCACTTTTTTTTCTACTGGTAACTTGGAGATTACTTGACTTAATCATATTTTCAGCGAGACTTCATGAATTTTCTGAATTGATGGGGCACTATAATTTGGTTGATGTTGATCTTGATAAAGACGAAGACGAAGATTCATACATCACAGGAATAATTGGTGAGTTAACTGACGACGAAGATTATGACTCTGAAAATTGGCCTGTAGGAGTTGAGTTGAATTCAGCGGAGACATTACTATTAAAAAAATTTATAGAAGAGGCATCCCACGCCTTTCCTACGAATCGACTCGAATCATTATTAACATTTCCTAGCCCGACAGAAGAAGACAAAGATACCAGTGTTTCAAGCCCGACATTTGTCCCAGGTTCAACTCAACAAAGAACAGTTTTAAACCCAACTGTGCATACCAGCGTTTCAGCACCGACTCTAAAGACCGATGCTTCAAATTCGACACCAAATACCAGTGCTCCAGACTCTACTCCAAATACCAGTGTTCCAGACCCCTCAAACCTAGAAAGAAGGAACGCGCAAGATAAAAAACTTAATGAAATAGAGGAAAAAAAAGGAAAAAAAGGAAAAAAAGGAAAAAAGGAATAAATAACAATGATAATGCTCAGTGTGCTCCGCACGTTTGTTGCATCCACCCTCTTTGTGGAACTCGTTGCGGTGGTAGCTCTTTTAAAACCTTTCCAAGAGCCATGTTATATAAGAGATCATTGGTATAGGTTGAAACAAAAATATTCTAAAACACCACAATTCTTGTTGTTCCTTATAACTTTTGCAACCTTTATGAGCACTTTAATTGAATTCTGGCTGCGAAAATCTCAGTATCTAAGGGGAAGTCTTTTAAAAGATGTGGAAACGAAACTCGTTTTGCAATTCTGTGCGAGTAAAATTTCTTTGTGCTATTCTTGTTTCTTCATGCAGTGGTACCTTATATTTTTGATTGGATGGCTACTACACTTCTTGATTAGGTTGGCACGTCTTCTAGAGTTCGAAGTGATGTGTAGACATGCTATTTTAATGAAAGAAGAAATCACTGAGGTCTCTAATACTGCCGTTGCTATTACAAATGGGTTAGAGCCTGTTCAGATAAATGAGAATACCAGTAAAACTGTACCCCCCCCCTCGTAATCAAAAACCTTAGTCAGCGATTTTATATAATATTTTCAATATCATCAAATAAATTGCCAACCAATCAATAAATCTTTCGGATTTGAAAACAGAAATACTTGAAGCGCCATGCAGGTTTGATCGAAAAAGAATCAAATAATAAATTGACAGGTTAACATGAGCCACAAAAGAATAAAGTATCAAATTCACAAAACGAAGGCTTGTCATGCACTTGTCAATGAATTGTCACATGCAACATGTTTTGAAAAACAGGAAAAGTGAAATAACAAAAAGAAACCATTTTATTACTAAAATGACATAGGAATATTATAAATCCAGCAAGATCAAGATGATGGCCTCCAACTGCATGGTGCTGGCATGTTTATTATTAATTCAAATGGCCATGCTATTGATCATGCTGAACCCCATCTATGACCCAATGAAGCTGACGCAGTTGATCGACAGCATAACGAAGGACTACAGAGGAACGTACTTATTCTTTATTGCATTTTACTTCACATCTGTGCTATACCTTGGCATGTATCTGCCTCTCCAAAGCATCCACACATTGATCTTTAGTAACAGTCTGCATGAGAGCGATAAGCTGTCATTGCTGCACAGCATCGAGAAGAACTACATCACTGCTGGTTTCTCTCTGTTCTTGGTCGTGGTTTTATACGGAGTGAGAACTTTACTTGCATACACTGCTAGCTTGACTGTATTAACTAAGCCAGTAGTACCAGTACCTCGAGTTCCTTCAAAATTCATAGAACCTACCGTTAATGAAAGTATCTTACCCAAGCTGTTGCGCGTGAAGAGATCGATATCCTACGAAACCGTATTATTTACGAACGAGCTGAGAGAAAAACTCAAAACCATGATCAGAGGTGTGGAATACCCTCAAGAGATAAGGGCGCTTGCCAATGTCCTGGAAGCGAACCACGCCACCTCATCATGAATGCATACTTTAACAATAAATTTTTGACCACCTTTTTTCGTGTTATTTTTTTTCTGAACTATTGGTTACAGCAAGTATTTGGAAGTTCTTTGGTATTGCACCGTGGCGAGGCAACGAGAAATATTCCAAGACACGGCTATAAAAATAAAATGCCAGTACAGAAATAAGGCAAAGAAAAATGTCGAATAAGAAAGTTGGAGTGTGAGAAAAAAGGGAGCGTGTATACATTAGGGCCGAAATGTTTTCCGTTGAATTGAGTATAACGTTTATAGGGTTCCGCACAGAATCATAAAACGGAGTAGTTATTGATTCGACGCGATACTGTCTGTCTTCAGGTGAACCGAGGTGAGGTCACATCCATTTTTAATTAGGTACACCTTAATATTTTATAAGACAATGTAGATCTAAGGAGATACCGTTCGGATTCTTAATGTTTAATATTTCACATGACCTACCTACAATTTTATACTTTTGTAGACGCAGTTCTGTTTTTTTTACCACCAACAACATAAATTTTTGCTAATAATTTGATCATATTTTATTTCTTTACAAAACTTTTATTTCTTAAAAAACAATATAAAAAAAAAACATGACCATACGTTTATTTGCTTTATTTATTCTAAGGGTAAATTCAGCCAGTACAAAAATCTCCGCGCAATTTACTGGCTATATTGAAAATTGGACCGTTTTACCATTGATTAAAGCAGAAAATTTTATGAACATCTACGCGGACGTCAAGCGTTGCCTCGCGCAATATTCGGTCGCGCGCCTCCTCTTGCGTGCTTGGGATACCTCGATGATACCCAAGACCGCGTGTAAAAGTTCTGAAGTGCTCTTATTACCATATTATCCTAGTTTTTTACGTAGGCTCGCGATAACGCGCGCGTCCTCGCGCGGTCTGGAGCCTTCTCTCAATGCCGCACCGTCTCGAAGCGCGTTTCTGCTCTTGATGAGAATTGCGATCTGAGGAGGCTCGAGCCTGCGCGAGGATTATAGCGTTCTCTCTGAATTTTATTAAATATACTCCGGACCCAGGTTAGTCGCAGCAAGGAAAACCAGCTCAGGTGTGACTCTGCCCTGGTGCGTAAGTGTGGTGGTGGTCTACAAATGATGGGGCACTTATTATCGAGGCCTGCGTGTCCTGATGTTTGTTCACTACAGAAACTGATGGACGCTACCGAAAGCGCCAAACTAGTAGATCAGTTCTGGGCTGAAACAATTTAGATTGTCATCGACACGCTAAGAAGAGGAAGAATTTCATAGAAATCTTTCCAGTCATTAACGCGTGAATGGGAAATAAACAGACAAGCAGAGTTACTTCCGCATTTAGGATATTAAGGATGGTCTGGACTAAGTAATTATTGATCATACCAAATCTGCAAAATTTAATTTTAAAGCTTTCATAATACTTTTAGCCCCAATATATTATCTGAAAGACCAACCATTGATTACAAAGACTGCCATACTATGTAAGAATACATGCGTATTGTATGGTTTTGGCACCAATTCAAAATTGCCAGTGTGGCGCCAGACTTGTCAGGTATCTGCCATCCCGGGCCAGAATTAATGGCATACTGTTTAAATTTAGCATTGTTCGACTAAATATAGAAATGTTTTGGGATTCTTTTTCTTGCTTCAATGGGTCATGGATGAATAGAGGTGTGTGTGTGTGAGGCGTTTAAGAGATCTTTTGTGACGATGTAAAGTGTGTAGGAACGTGATTTGAAGTTTATTGTTAATGTGTGCGTCAGTAATAAATCCAACAGACTGCATTTCAAGTAGTTCACGACATTTGGGTAAGACGATCTTGAAGCTCGGAAAAAACCATGAGACTGGCAGAGGTACGTATAGATTCGCACAGGAAAAGAGAGGCCTATATCCAGCAGTGGGTGAATTCAGGCTGTGGATGATATTGATGCCCGGGATATAATTATGATGATATATGATACTGATACTGATATATATATATATATTAGATACTGATATATGATGATATGATGATACCTACGCAGATTATTGAAAATTATTAAGCTCTTTTAAAGTAAGTGAATCCTTTCTGCATAATGTACAGTCTATCTAAGAGTGGATCTCTATGATTCTCCAAATCATTTTTAGCGTATACAGAATGTAACAGAACGGGTATAGCATATGAACAGATATGCTGCAGACCATCAAACTAAACAACTTTCTCCTTGGGTCCAGTAACGTAAATGCGAAAAAATTGTAGTTCCATACAATTGGGTCGATTAGGTATTGAAATTTTGTATGGAACAGCTGATAATATATTTGACCTAAGGAGAAAGTATTACAATATTGTGTTTCAGGTAGGTACTACAAAAATTGCCTCAAATCGACCCTCTTCAAACAAAATCAATACTTCCAACAAAATAAACAGTAAGTTAGACAAATAAAGTCCAAACCCGACCATAAAACAGTAATACAACATTCATTTGAGTCGAGCACATTTATAATTACCGAAGCAGCGGACTTTCAGTGGATTGTGCAAAGAAACCCGAAATAGGTAGGAATTGCGGTCACCGTAAGCTTCCCTTGGGAGGCACGCAATGCGCTTGATAAATATTACAGCGCTGACTACTTCAAGTTGTGGAGAGAGGTGATTCCGATGAGATATGCAGGTTTTGCTGAAAATTATGTTATTTTAGATACGGGTTTTTTGCAGTTTAACTGTTGTAAATTTATCTTCTATTTTTTGCGCTTGTTTTTTCGTATCCCTGCTTAAATACATGTGTGCAACATTTTGCGCTACAGAACATCGGACACGCTTATTCCGGTTGTTTCAGTTAGTAGAAATATGTATATCAGTATCTTTCGCGACGCGTGCTTACTACAGCTTGTGAAAAGCCAAACGCGCTTCTAAAAACGACTTTATACGTACCGAAATTACGCCAATCTGTAATACTCTTAGTATTTTTGATATAATAGACGAATTTGACGTCTACTAGATATATTTTTACCCAAGGGAGGATTATGTTTTTCGCGCGTATCTTGTATGT
This sequence comes from Noctua fimbriata, assembly GCA_905163415.1. NCBI lineage: Eukaryota > Metazoa > Arthropoda > Insecta > Lepidoptera > Noctuidae > Noctua > Noctua fimbriata. Next base: position 2,661,896 of record LR990942.1, on the reverse strand, counting down.
TTGTTTGTAAATTTATTTATTACCTCGTATCTTCATAACGGCTGGATTGATTTCGACAGTTAAGGTATCGTTATATTCGTCTTAAAAACCCAAGTGTATTTAGATAGGTGATTAAAAAAAACAAAACGGCGGATTTGCGGCACGAAATAGTAATACGTCAACAAAAAAATAGTAACTAAACCTAACGAGTACCTACTCGATATGTTTAGATACTATTTTTTTGTTAAAGGTATCAAAAAAAGTAAATTAAAAGGGGTTTACAAAAATATGTTTAATCTTAATGAGGAATAATATAATAATAATAATTAATTAATTAGTCTCTGGAGCCCTAACCACCGGTAGCTTGGATACCTGCGGACCACTATTTTTTATATTTTTAAATGTCTTTTATATGTTTCTTTTTTGTATAGAAATATTTAAAAATGTAAACAATATGTAAAGAAAATAAATAAAGACATAATATTTGCAGTCGGCTTATCGATTTTTTAAATTATGTAGTTAACTTGTTATTTAGCTCTACGCTTAGTTCATCGCTTAATATACTCCAAAGTAATCTACAATCAATGATACCTACACCACACAAGGTCGGCGTAAAATTCACACATACACTACAACCTAGGCAAATTACATTGATCTGAATAAAAATAAAAGCTTTTACAGAATGTCTCAAGTTTAAGTCCTTCTTAAAACCGTTCTCTTTACCCTGATCAAAGTCACGTACGGTTGTCGTACCTATTCCATATTTAAATCGTTGTCTCCAAACTGATGTTATTTTCAGTTGAAGATATTTTGAGTATATACCTGTGTTGTGTGAGGCGAAAATCGTCACTCACTGGACGAAGGAGGACATCGTCGTAGAGGTCGACCTGATCTGGTTTGCGGGGGAAACATGACCAGAGATCGCAGAGTACAGCCCGATTTTCAAGAAAAAAGGGGATGTCTTTGACCAGCTGCAGTAGGGCACAAAAATTGCTTCTTAACTAAAGTTCAAAATGACTAGTTTTATTTTAAAAATTAAAAAAATTATGTCGAAATGCGCACTGAACTTTATTTTGATACAGTACTCAAATACGTGTGGTTCTTTCTTCAGAACACCATCTCAGACACTAATCTGCATAGTTCTCATGTGAGTTGACGAAGATTATGTCTGGACCTTAAAAGAAACTATGATCTCTGAGTTGGTTTCGGCGATTTCTTCTCAGAGTAGTCAGGCCTCATATAGTTTTTAAAAGAAAAAAATGACGTGTAAAAGTGTTTGTAAAAAACATATTTGCATAATAAACATCATTCACAAGGAGCAGCAGTGGCCCAGGAGTGACGGCCCCGACTTACGAACAATAAGTTGTGGGTTCGAACCCAGGCAGGCGCATTACCTAGTGTAATTTATTTCATCACCGCTGCTCTCAAAACGGTGAAGGAAAACATCGTAAGGAAACCGACTTGTCCTAGAATAAAAATTCGAAGACATGTGACATCTATCAACCCGCACTTGGCCCAAGTGGTGGATTATAGTACATTCTCTCTCGTAGAGAGGAGACCTGTGTCCCAGCAGTGGGAACTATAGATATATATTATAGGCTGATTATATTATCATTCATTTAACATTGGTGGGTATTAAAGTATTTTTTATTTTCAAAAACGTACTGTAGACATGTTTTCAGTCTTGAAAACTAAATTAAAAACTCAGATTACTACATAACGGTCGGTTAAAGAAAGCTGGTGTGTAAGCAGTGTCAAATCACTAATTGGCTTGTGTCGTAGTAACCCGTTTGCTCTGCGATGTGTATAATATTCAATATGATACGTATTCAGGGTCGCAGCGTCCCTTTATATCGGTTTTGTGTTAGCAATGAAGGGTTGGGTGTCGGAGATAATTATGAAGGAGGTTGTGTTGAATATTTTCTAAAGAAGTTTGCAGCACATACATACATAAACTCATGCCTTTTTCCATGGGGGTAGGCAGAAATCACAGAATGCCAACTGCAGCGATCCTTACACCACTCCACCTGCACTTTAAGGGACCTGTCCGAAGCCAGTACCAACGCCGTCGATGTGGCTGAGTTCTGGTCGAAACAATTTTAATTAAATAATCATGGGTCACATCGACACGAAGAAGAAGAAAAAAATTACAATACTGCTATATTATTATGTGATGACATCATATAAAACACAAACTTTGAAAATTAAACTATCAGCACATCTTAAAACTAAAGATAACTAACAAAACACAACGCATTAAATTTTCAACCTTACGTCACTGCAACAAAAGTCATTATACTTTTCATTTATCCTGTGACCTATGACGTATAATATAAGTACTAGACAGCTAAAAGTTCCACACAAATCGGATAAACTTTACTAGCAACTTTCTAAGATAACTATAGGTACTACCCACGTTCTTTTCTAAGGTTAAGTTGAGCTGTCTTGTTTTTACTCCTACAGTTTATTGATACATGGTATTTTAGGTAAAAAATATTAAAGAAAGACACATTAAAAGAACATATTCCGGGAATTCGTTGTCCGATCGTCTCATTGTTAAACCATGCCAGCTGTAGAAAGCCACTATTTTTATGTCTCTAAGTAGCTGGATTAATTCATCATTCAACACATAGTTTTACTCTCCCGTTTCTCTCTTCACACACACACACACCCACACACGCACAAAACACACACAAGCCTACCCCATCCCCATACACATATACACAATCACCTGAATAATGTAATTCTACTATGTTCTTTATGTAAAATTATCTTGCTATTGAAGAGCGGAGTCTCCTAATACAGGTATTTTTTTTATAAAAGGAAGCTCCAATCATCAACTTGTTGTCTTGATTTGGTTAAGACATAAACAATTTTATTTGTCTAAATTTAATTAATTAATAATTAACTCACAAAATCCAAAACAAAACCTTTCCCTAAAAAAAACTTTTTCAGCACTTTCTCAATATCAATATTTATACTATACATTTGATAATAACTTCAAACATCTCAATTAATCCCAGTAACAACAACCGTAAAATAAAACAGCCGCCATTTTGTACTATCAGCAAAACTAAACTTACACTACCCTCCCAAATCCTTAGTAGAGTCAACAGAAGAAGTTAAAAAACCGATATATGTTATCGTATTTACGAACCGTAATTACTGCTATCGTATAGTATTTTGTTTTAGATTTATTTTATCCACATATAAGGGATATGAGGGCAGCTAGTCACTGAATTCGCACAAACAGGAAACAAGAATCGCCTTATAAATGGTATTACGGTGTAAACGATGAGAGATTAGCTGAAAAGGAAGTGTTTAGGTGGTATTATGTTTTGTTTTATTATGCTATTTATTTTTGTTTTTATGTTATGGGTGTCAGGGAGAACAGCTTAAGATGTGGTTTCTTTTTGTATCAATGAGTTCAAGTGGTATTAGTATTAACAAATCCATCGTGGGTTCGCTTAATGGTAAACTACAAAACGTAAAAGTACAAAATCAGTTAACTTTTTCAAAACATGAGTAAATCAATGTCATAATATCTGTCGAATTGTTCCACATGTCTTTAAGATATTACACATTCTACACTTGATCTATTGACCAAGTCAAATATTAATGTTATTGTTGCAAGAAAAACAATGTAAAAATTAAACCGATTCATTTTAACCAAAACTTCAACATCAAAATTACCAAACACTACTACCGTAACGTATTAAACAATTTGCCTAAAACAATTGTAAGCTCATATAAATACCCGATTCTTACTGATGCCCCGACAGTTTATCACGATAAAACCGAGTTAATATTCCTTTATAAAGAATTCTTTGATCTTGCCGTTCCTAAGGCTTCTTTTTAGTATACTCAGACGTATAGGCATTGTCTTAAGGACAATTTTTTTTCTATGCGATTTCATTATAGCGTGATTATTTTGACAGAAAATGGTGACGTAATGTAACTGCCTCTCTCTCTCTCTTTCTTTATGGGCATTACCTTTTCTAAAAATACAAAAATATGTTTAAGGAAGTAAGTTCATACTGAACGAAACACATCCAAAACACATTGGCTCATAATTGCATAATAAATATAATAGGAAAATAATGGGTATATAATTGTTATTCATAAAGCGAAACCAAACTTCACGAGCATTGGTCCGTTTATTTTTGTATCTAACTTTTTGAGTGATAAAAAATGTATCGGTCAAAAACGTTAGCGAATCGGATACGGCAATCGAGATGAATATTTTATTGTTACGGAACAAACAACAGTTTTTTCTTTGATTTTCTATATTCGCTGATCTACGGTCAAAAGAAAAACACTATTGTAGATTCTAATATTCGGAAAGGGTCTTCGAAACGTTTCTAGATTTGCAAAAGTGTGGGTTTGTTTTTTCATTGTATAATCTTTGTAACCTCTTTTTATTTTAGGATAGATTTTTTATTAAGCTCTGGGAGTTTTATATGGAAATCAGTTACCACCAAATACACACTACTGGTAGCCTACCATAACGTCGTAAAGCAGTATTATTTTAATCTTATTCGAGTGTGAAAAAGAAATGGCGCTAGACATTCTGTATAGCTCTATCTCTTTCCCACACTGGAATGACATTAAAACAATACTGCTTTAAGACGTGACACTGAACAAAAATCCGAAATATCCTCATCAATTTTATTTATAAGTTCTATCATTTCACAAAAAAAATATTGTTGTGATTCCTACACCCAATACTTTACCGCTACAAACTTGAAATAAAACATTTTAATCCTAATCATTCTCTCCCTCTCTCACCTCACCTCAGATTATAAGCAGCAACAGTGAGGCAGAGCATCAAGCAGACTGATTAAACTTCCCCGTGTGTAATAACTGCGATAAGCTTAAAGTAGGAACTGTACCGTCGGCAAAAGAGATTGGGGTATAGGTACGTAGCGACATCTGTGTTTTAAATATAATTTTCGTGTGCTTTGTGTAGTTATCGTGTGTATTTCGAGTTAATGTTAATATTTCACTGAGAGACTATTTTATTTCGCTGTGGGTACCACCTCTAGTGTAACACAAAAAAAAAACAATGAAAAAAAATCATTGTTTCTCGAACCGTCGTAGGTAAGTACCAGGATACTATAAGTGAAGTGGAGCAAGTTAAACCTTCTGTAACAAGTTTTCTTAGTAACTGTTTTCCTTAATTTTGCCCTTCCTCATCATCAAAATCTTATTAGCGGAAAGGGAAATAAAGTAAAAAAAGGAGAACAAATATTTGAATAAGGCGAAGCGAGGCTAATCCCATGACTCGCGTTTTAAAGGTAAAGTTTATTATAAACAGAGAAATACGACGTTAATTTATAATTAAAGCTTCCTTGGAGAATTGTTACTATGCAGTTTTAACACAGAACAGCAATTATGAATATTTTATTCTGTATTTTTGGTTGGACAGGGTTACAGCTCTGTTTTCAACTTATTTTTTTTATAACGTCGATCGCTTGTAATCGGATATTCACTAATACCACCAGTAAAATACTCTCTCTATGGCGATCATCATCATCATCATTTCAGCCACTACTGGATATAGGCTTTCCCCAAGTGTTGCCACGTTGACCGGTCCCACACGTCTCGCATTCAGTGAATACCCGCAACCTCCACCAGGTCATCGGTCCACCTAGTGGGAGGCCTTCCAACGCAACGTCTTCCGGTTCGCGGTCGCCACTCCAGAACTTTTCGGCCCCATCGGCCATCCGTTCGTATGGGGATCAGCTTTTATTAAAAGTTCTCTGTTTGCAGTATTTAACACATTCACGAATGTGCTGGACCAATTGTACAATAAGTGAAAACCATCAATTCATATTCAAATATAAACATCGCGTTGTATCAGTAAGTATATTAGACAGTGGTGAGTTGGCAACGTCATTAAAATGCTTAAATTTTTGAATGAACACAACTAAGAAAGAGCAACACAAACACTACGAAACTGCGAGTTCGCCACAAAATTGTTCATCTCACCCTACACGAGAAACAGTCAAGCGCAAAAATAAATAGCTCTAAATAAAATTCATCACGCTTAATAACGGTTAAACGACTTGCAAACGACGCATACGTTGCCTACCGAAAAATATTAAACCTCTGACACAGATCTATTTATAAAAACCAGGTACCTTCTCATATTAGGGTTACCTCCGCTCCAAGCGTTACCTAAATTCACAAAAAAAAACAATTGAACACGCGATAAAAATCTCGAACACACTGATAAAAATGTACGTACAATTTTCTCCGGTTCAAAGTTTAAGTGTTTTAACCCGTAGAGTAATAGTGCTGGAAAATCTTGGCGAAACAGCTTAATATAAGCCTGCTGTAGATAGAGGGAGACAGATATAGCGGTCCTGCTAATGGCTTGGGGCAGGCAAGCCAAAGGCACACTCGTAAATAAATGAGCGAATGTGTTTTCTTTTTTTTCTATTTTTTCTTGGCGTGGGAGCCCATTGCTGTGAAGTTAGGGTCGGGTGGAATTGTTTTACGAGTAGTTGTAACGTTGAAAGTAGGTTAGTTCTGTGTGTTTAGCTTGTGATGAGCCTGTTTTAAATATGGCACGGAAATATCTGGGGAGGTGTTGGTTTATGATTACGGAGAATGTTGGTTCAGCTATTTTTGTATATTTTTCATGAAAACATTCCTTTTTCACGTTCGTTCGTTTTTTTTGTTAGTAAAATGAAGCTTACGAGGCCGGCCTAGAAAGAGGTGGCGAGATGATCTAGACGCGCATCACGAAGGCTGGTTCGAGGTGGTGCAGGATAAACATACCTGGAAGGATATGCTGGGAGGCCTTTGCCCAGCAGTGGGACATTCAAGTCTATTAAAAAAAAAAGAATTGGGGAATTTTGATAACATCGCATTTATAATACAACGTTTGGTTCTCTTTTAATTAGTTCTTAGCCGAGATACCGTGGCCCTGGAACACAAAGGGCAAAGAAGGAACATGGATGGGTTTTAGTCAGTACAAGTCTGACACTCCCTTCCGCTCCCGCCCAGAGCAGGGGGTTCACTTGATGAATTCAAAGCCAAAAAAAAAAAACCTATTTATCAAGGAACATACCTAGTAACTGGTTTGATAAAAAATACTGTTTTCAATCCACCCTATAACAGGAAAACACATATTTTAACTTATCTACGTGTGACAACACAGGTGACTATACCTAAACGGCATCCTCTAAAACCGTTGCATTGTAAACTTCTTGCTGGAGAGTGTTCACGAAAACTGTGTAAGACAAAATTTATCCACTCCCCCCCCCCCATCAGTTTATTGTAGCCATTTTCTGGCGCCCATTGTTGTGTGGGAGGGGGCTGTAGTTCGTGACTGTACGCCGACAGGGGGTGTGGTGAAAGTTATAGGAGAAAGATTTGTGTTACAGCATTATTAATTATTGTCTTTTGAGAATTAAACTGCAACTACCGATTGGTGAATGCTACGCTGAGGAGGTATTTAGTTGTACAATAAACGGATTAAAGACAAATTTAAAGAACAAAGAAAGAAACGAATTAAAGAAAGAAACAATTGATACTGTTTTTCTTTTAATTATACGACAAAGCTGATGGTTAACCGTAGGCAACTAAGCTCAGTTATGATTCAAGTTGGTTATTTTAATAATCTGACCGTTTTCAGTTCGATAGGAAGAATGTAATCAAAGTTTAACTTCAAATCATGTCAATACGGTTTTTATAAGAAGTTAAATTAAATAATTTTGAATAATAACATTAACTGATAATTTTTAGAAATTACAATATTTCAATATTAACTTTAAAATGGGAATTTCAAAAACCTTAATATTTTTTACACTGTTAAGTAAACCGAGCTTTCACATTTTTCGTTAATTTTTTTTTTATCACTTCCAATTTCGTGTTTAATCTAGCTTACTCGCTTTATTCTTCCACTTGCACCACACCTTTGTTACAGAAAACGTTCGCCAGCATCGTCCGAGCCCCGATGTATCAGATATAACCTTAAATTATTAATGTTTATTCGCGTATTTACTTCTCTGCGCTGAAAGTCGCTGCTCAGTGCAAACGCAACGTTGTCTGTACATTTTGTACGTACTTAGATATTTGTACGTTGTTTAGATATTTCTTGTGTTGGAATTTTTAGATGGTTAGATTTAAGGAACCATTGAACGTATTGTAGTTCAATATAGGGTGTAAAAAGACCCTTAACGAAGCCGAAAGGCACTTGTTCTCCCTTTCATTGCGATCAGTTTTTTGTTGACTATACCTGTAAACCTTCTTGTTACGAAGGTCATCATCATCATCTGCCTAGTCTTTTTCATACTATGTTGGGGTAGGTTTCTAGTTACGGAGGTATTGGAGGTCAAAGTTCCAACTTTTGTACAAGTTATTTTTTTAAATACCTGTTTTTAATGCAATATTTTTACTTTTACACCTATGAACACAACTTTAGTAAGTATTTTCTGGAATATTAATTTTAGTTTTTTTACATGCGTCTTGTTTAAAATTGTTGTAATTTCATTTCAACGCATTCAAGATGGGTTTTAAAGAATTTAATTTAATGTGAAAAAGGACATGTTTTTATTTTAATTGCATAACCTAAATCTTTAATAAATTGAGTTTTTTTTTTTGAGTCAACTTATTCACAAATATAATGATTTCGGCTCATAATGAAACTTAGAAGCATAGTGTTAGCAAAATACAAATTGAAATAAGCAATACTTACTAACGAATTTAAATAACACCTAAGCAGACCGATACTCAATACTGTTATCCTACAAACAATACCAATAACATTCCCAAGATCACCCATCAAAAGATGACCGTCTTACCCTCCAACTACACCCTGTAGGTACAGACTGATACTAATTATGCTTACGCATCACCCTGTATACCGTAATCTTTGGAGTGGGCGTTCTGTTTATGCTAATTTTTAAGGGTCGAAACAGAATATTCGCAAGGGCAACAACCATTTATTTTTATGATACGACCTAAAGCGTTAAAGTTTATTTTCGGTATTACCAGCCTCTGCACTTTGCGGGTACGTTTTTTAAACACCTATTTTATTTATTGTCAACGCTTCGTAAATAATACGAATTCTTATTTTTTTGGGCACAACTGAGATTTTTTTGCGAAGTTTTTGTGCATGATTTTAGCTGTTCAAGGTTTTGTCAAAATAAGGATATCAGTCATAGTTTAAGCACGTCATATCTAATTAATGTTTCTTATTATTATCTCCTGTGAAATATTAAACAGCATACTATTGCTAGAATTAATCGAAATTTTAAGGACGATATAATTATTTTATTGGGTAAAGTTAACACTTTTGCAACGATTGAAAGCACACGCTGAAATGCGTTTAGATTATTTTCTCAGCACAAATTACAGAGTCTTTTTAAACATTCTTTCAGGCATTCAAAAACATTAAGCAATACAACCTATTTCTATAACCTATATTTATATATTTATTTGTATCTATTGTCTAGTAAAAGTAATTAGTTGAATTTAAGTAATTACTTATGCAAACATATTTATGCAATAGAGAAGAATTTAAACGAAGTAAGAACCGTCAAAGGGCAGGCCATTTCTGCCGGATATGATATTCTGACGCAAAGCCGTGGAGCCCTGAGACAGTTAGACGGGGTCGCGGCAGACCGCGGAGAAGATGGCGAGACGCCTTGGATGACTTCCTCGTTAATTGGCGAGAAGGGGTGCAATATCGAGAAAAGTGGAAGGAATGGGGCGTTTGCCAAGGAGTGGGACAACTCAGGCTAACAAAAAACAAAAAGAACCGTCAAAGAAAGCAAAGCTAAGAATTCTAACCTTTGACAGTTCTAACTTCAAGCAATGACTAAACTACAGGATAAAAATCGTATCCTAAATAATTCCTTCTACTTAAGTAATCACAATTACGCGTGTATAGATACGGGTGTTAGTGAGCATTGAAAGTTGCAGATAAAACAAAACAGCATCACGAATTCAAACCAACTATCCACTCCAGCGAAACCAAATCCCGAAATGCTCCTCTACATATCATTTGACTTTTGTTTGTAAAACATTTGTATAAATATGCCCTGTTTATCATATTTACTGTCGGTCCAGCCATAACCTCTGCTGTTAACATAGTTACTGCTCGCTATATGGGGCGGAACATAACTGGCGGACGCCGAATGAGGGCAGAATGCCATGCCAATATTAGGCATAAGAGTAGTAATACGGCTGATTGCTGTGTGGCCAAAGAAGGTATGGTTTATTTGTATCGTTTTGTAGTATTTGCTGATTCTTGTTGAATTTATGTGAGTTTTGTATAAACATAAGTAATCGTTATTTTTGTATTCTGTATGTATTGCCAGTTCACTAGGAATCATGCCAATATTCATTAATTTAGAACTATTTAGTTTCAACACGACACGACACCGTCACTTCGTGTACAATAGTTTATATTTCTTGTTTTTATGATAGTCTATAAGGTATATATATGTTATGGGTCTTTGTTACCTGAAATAAATGATATATTATTATTATTATAAACAAATTCGTTGATGGTAAAAATACAGTAATTTTCAGTAAAATTGAAAATTCTAAGGTGCTTTAAGACTAAAATTTGTTTGGTAACGTTGCAAAATAGCTCTTAAATATTTCGCTTATTATAATCTTGAAATTTTAATTGTTTTTTTTTTAATTTCTACATTTTGCTCACATATAGTAGCAATAATATTGTACCCAGGACTATGTTATACCTTACTTGATTTGAAAAGAGTGTCCATGGAGTTTCTTGCTCATTCTACTCCATAAGATTGGTATGGGCAACTACAGTCTATTCACAGTTAATATGCCTGTGGCTGGCCTGTAGGTAACTTAATTTTGACTATGCAAAATTACCTGTCACGGGTTATTTGAAATAAATGCTTTGAGTTTGAGTTTGCTGTTTTGATTATTTAGTCAATATTACTGAATTACATGGGGAAATAGCTCTGTGCCGTATTAAATTATTAACTTAACTATTAATCTACTATATACTGGTTGAAGTGTTGTTACAGTCCTACAGAATAACCACATTATGCCAGTTATGTTTAATTCCCATGTAGTAAGGAGCGAGCCTATCAACAGGCAACAAGAATTGATCATACAATCATCATTTATTGAAACTGTATGCATGGAATGATACCATTGTTTGCGCTGAACGTTTGAAACTGTTTTGACACCTTTAAAGACCCTGTAGGTATTGGATGAAGTGTCAACATCGAATGGTACCTCACAATGGTTTAGAGTTCAAAGGGATTTGTGTCATACACGTAGTTACAATACAGTTGTATTGGTTGGAGAGGATATCGCTCTGTTTGAGCTATCACCGGTCTGTCGATTAGCATCTACACTATTATAAAGAGCTAAAGTTTGTATGTAGGGGATGATCTTCGGAATTACTGATCCGATTCCGAAAATTCTTTCACTAATGGGAAGCTACATTATTCTTGAATGTCATAGGCAATATATAAATTTTTCCGTGGGGTGCTTTCCTACCATAACGGGAGCAAAACTGCGGGCAATAGTTGTCATTCATATTTTCGCTCCCTCCCTCTCTTGGAGAGGAAGCTTGTAGCTTGTAGCATCCGTAACCTCACTAATTTCAGGTCCAGTTGAAAACCAGCGTCGGGCACTAGTTGTCCGGCATTTTGCTGACCTGGCCCTATTTGGCGCAGCCGTGAGGCACACGGTGTCACACTATTCTATTTTTATTTTTATTTTTGTTGTTGTTTAGATTTAAGTTTTTTAATTATTTTGTTTTTTATTTGTTATTTTTTTATACTGTGTGCACTTGTGGCATGTGCCAAATAAATATGTTTTCTTTCTTTCTTTCTTTGTGTCCCAGCCATGGGAACATAAATAAAGGCTGATTGACTGTGTGATTGTGTGTGTTGTTGACTGTGATGATGCATTCGAAATTGTCCAGGGGCCCTCGCCAAGTAGTCACTTAAAAGCGTTTCCTATTGCATAAACGCATTTTGATAGGATTGGCCTCTCGGTACCTTGTAATAAACGAATCTTAATAAAGACTGATTAGTAGACTGATAGTGATGATTTGCTAGATGATAAATGCAAAATTGTTCAGTGGCCCTCGGCAAGCGACAATCATTTAAAGGCATTCCGTTTTTCCTAAACGCATTTTGGTAGGATTGGCCACTCGGTACCTTGTAATATACATTTTTAACTTTGCCGTCATCGACTGTCTCGTTGGTCTAGTGGTCGCAATCGCAGCATGAAGTCCTGGATTCGATTCCCGGGTCGGGCAAATTGTGATTGAGCTTTTCTATCAGGAATTTCTCAGTAGCAACCACGGAGTCTGGACATGTGCCCAGTTGATGGCAATAGGTAAATTTCTGCCCAACCTTTCCGAGATTACAGGCGTGATGTTATGTACTTATTTATTTAACACTTTAAGCACAGAGTACAGGGGCGTACTTAATAATATGGGCATTTGCTACCAGTCAACCTTTTGCAGATACAGAAACAATAAGTGGTAGGTGTAAATCTGTAAATTGAGTAATCGCTAATAGAATGTCCACACAGCATGTTCCATTTTTTACTGAAAAAGTGAACAGTAACACTGTTTTAAGCTGTCACGGTTTACAACTAAACTCATGGCGCTTGCAACAGCGCCGAAATATCGGGAGCTCAAAATAATGAACAATTACGGAAGATATCCCGTAAGCGACAGTATAAGTTTAAGTGAACAGTAAATAAGAATAATTTCTTAAAATAGACTTGTGAATTTGAAACCACAGATAAGAAACTTTAAGGAAAGCAACCAAAGTATGTTATTTTTACTCTCTAATTCTCGGTGAAACGCAAGTAATTCAAACACACAACTCCTGTTGTGCTATCTACCTAAGTACATACTTTACTTGACGAACCTCTTCAGAAAGTTTCAAGCTTCCGAGTAACTTTTGAAAGATTTCTGTTTCGGTTTATTGCGTGTGTTTTGAATTTTTACTGGCAAATTGTTATTTTTATCTGTAGCCGCACATGCTTTTGCTATAAATAAATACATAACATTACGCTTGTAATCCCCGAAGGGTTATGCAGACGTGTGCCAGAATCAGAAAATGTGGTGTATAACCATATTTTCTCCCTCTCGTCTTTCATCACTTCTCGTCCACGTTTTGCCAGATCTGTTTGACTTTGTTTAATGGAGGTTAAATGTGGTTCTACAGAACACGTCCAGCTACTACAATCTGTCAAATTTCTTTAACAGATTTTCAACTTTATCGCTAAAGCATTAGGTTCAAGGTTGATTTAGAAAATTTGACAGTTTCAGGTAGCTTGATGTGTTGGAGTCTGTACTATAACGCCCACGTTTTGCAAGTTCTATTTGAGTCGCATGTAATGAGGGTCGATCCTATTGCCATTAAACGGGCACAAATCGTGATTCCAGGGTACTACTGAGACATCATGTCTTATGGAAAAACCCAATATCACTTTGCCCGACCTGAGAATCGAACCCAAGACCAAACTCAGCGGTAGCGTTTGCGACCACTACACCTACAAGGTAATGTGTCTTGAGTTCTATAAATATCTCTTCAAAAAACACTAATACCATACTCAATTGGCCAACTTATGCCGGGAGTTATTGCGTAGGTTTCTTCATTCTATACGTAGGTATCTACTACACTAGTTTTAGTATATTTGAAACCTGAAACACGTGTCTAGTATTTTATGTAAAGAATCTATGTACAAAATTTCAAATCTGTATCATGAAAAATCATAAAGTTATAACCTTTTCTGATACCTAGTTGTCGGCACAAAAACGTGGACAACAAGCGGCGCGCCCGCGCACGCTCCTCCACCGTCGCCTTGAGCTCATTGAATAATTTGGCAGTAGGTACCTAAATGATTGCGATAGGTACTTATTATCGCTCGGTGTCCAACTTGTAGCCTTCTTTAAATATTTTTGGGACAAAATATAACATGTTTTAAAAATTATTGGAATCGATTCAGTTACTTATTCTGAACAAACTATATTCAGGTTTCGTATATACTAAAAATAATGTTGTATTAAAAGAACATTTTCAACGTTAAAATTGGGTTAAAAGTACAGCCATTACATGAGTACTTTCAAACATAATTCGTAATTATAACATTCATCTGCCGTTGTAACCTAATTATATCGCCATAAACTTCGTTATGATATTACAGTTATTGCGTAATGAGATTAAACACCTTATGAAGCTGGATAATGGCTTGATTATTCAGATTATGATGTCATTATTGAAATTACACGTAAGATGGGTTTGATCTCAGTGATGCTGAACGTAATTGGAATATTGGTGGCCGGTTTGTACTGATTAGTGATGATAATTGATACTAATTATATAATCTTGAATTGAAATAAGTGATGAACATTTATTGAGTTATGGTTTTGATACCTTATAGGAAACGTGCCAATTTTAAAAAATACATCTCCTGCAAATAAAGCGAAGCTAGATCTTAAGATACAGAGATTCCAAGAAGATTTTTCTAGTAATGCGGAATAGACTATATTTTTTGAATTTCAATATGATCACGCTAATTTTGAGGGAAACTGCCGCAACGCCCATGTCGCTGAAAATCAGAATTGAGGCTCTGCTTAATCTCAAATGAGTCATAACAATATGCTGAGTTCTCCCTCTCTCTCTCTCTTCTTCAACTTTGGCCAACAAAAGTTGAAGCTGAGTTATTTCCCATTAACTTGTTTTTTATTTTATTTTATGCGTCATGTTAGACGAAAGAAGTTTCTTTCTTACTCTGTTTTTAGCTTTAACGGTTTATAACTAAATATACACTATAATAAAAAATAACGGATTAATTCGACGGCGTGGTTGGTGCATTGGCTGAGCGATTGACTGCTGCGCTGCGTGTCGTGGGTTCGATTGCCGCGCGGAACTAATATTTGTATGGCAAAAAAAGGAAAAAAAAGAAATTTAAAATCAAGGAAAATATCCCGTAAGTGACGGCGTAAGATTTTCATTATTTCTAATCGGTCGATACAAAAGGACATGTCACAAGAAATAGCTCTAAATATTCAATGCATGAAACCCCTAGCCTTACCACAACAACTACCACTTTCAATCAACACAAACACACACACACACACAGTCAACAAAGATCCCACGAACAAACAGACGCAACTATTAAATGCCACCTGTTCGACTCAGCATCAAAAGGGTTTCGTTTACAAAGCGGGCGTGACAAATAGATGATTTGGGCTGTTTGGGACTGTGGGACACTCCTATTGTCAACGAATTGACGGCACAATACGAAGGTAACTTGTCACAATTATTGTTGGCACGCGGCCGGAAAAATTACTTTTGATAGAAGAAATGTGTGTGAATGATCACTTTTTTTTCATTTTATTGAATGGCAGAAAAATGGACAGTCCACTTGATGGACAGTGCTGTCTGTACAGCATGTATCATACACTGTGTTAACAGACCCTTCACGAAATCGTTAACCAAACTCAAACTCAAAGCATTTATTTCAATTAGTCCAGTACAAGCACTTTTGAATGTCAGAAAACAACGAAAGCGAAGCTACAGTCACAGTCACAAGACTTAATAAAAGTACTGTAGTTGCCCATTTCAATGCGTAGATCTCTATGGAGAAGAATGGGGAATAAACGCCATGGACACTCTTTTAAATAAAAATATTTCCACCAAGCATTCTGTACATCAACTGACTGTAATGACTTATTTATTTACAGAAAATACAAAAAGAACTCAACAGGAATCAACTAAGTTGACTGATTAATCTGATATAAAAATTCCACGGATCTTGAACCATATAGATACTGAATCTATTCCAGCGTCTTCTTTATCATGTGTTAGTGCCTAACCTGGTGTCAGTGTTTTTATGCCGCCCATGGGCGGCTGACTTGGCTTTACATGCCGTCAAGAAATATCTCTCAGGCATGCTGATTTCCTTACGATGTATTCCACTATGTACATAACTCTAAAAAACTAGGCACATTAGTACTCGCAACAAAACTTTGAACCACATTCCAACAGCACCCTCAAGGTATGGTCAGACTGAAACATTTTATTTCTCTCACCATTTATTGTTTTAAACGAGTATTTTTAAAGTTTTCAGTACTTTTCCCGGCGCTTCCTGAAACTCTAATATAAGGCTCGTCTTTATAAGAGAAAAGTTAATATACAAGGTAGTTAACAAAGTTTAACTTTTAAACGTTTTTAATTTATAAGAAAACGGGCATTCCTCTTAGTAATTCGTTATGATTTTAGATTGTCATGTTAACGCTTAATAAGTAGGTACTAGGATGATATGGCAAGATAGGAGGAATCAGCTGAGATTACGAGTAACCGAGAAGTATGGAAGAAGAAGATATGCTGCTCCGACCCCAAATGAATTGGGATAAGCGAATGGTGACTATCTTTACCTGTCAATAAGGTGAGTTTTGTATGAAATAATCTTAGTTGTAATCAATTAATACCCTCTTGTTAATCTTTTCCACGATAAGACGACACGATAGTTTATTGCTCAGATAGCTCCATCATAAAGAAATAAAAAATAGAGCCAATTTTAATCCATTTATAACAGTCAAGTTATAAGGGGTAATATTTCAGAAAAATCAGCACTTGTTTCACAAAAACCCAGCCATGCATCTTAGGGTTGTCAGTCACACAAAGCGCGACAAACGCGATCACTATCGTGGCACTGCCATCCATCACTACGGTTTATGGTGGCCATATTTGATTATTTTTAGTGCCGAAATTTGACCGCTACAGCTCGTATGCAATCCTGGTACATGCAAGTGAGTAAAACGGTCGACTATCATAAACGTAAATGTTTTACATGCAAGTTACGGTGTAAGTAACTTTGAGCTTTATTATTTAGTACGTAATAACCATATTTGATTATTTTTAGTGCCGCAATTTGACCGCTACAGCCCGTATGCAATCCTGGTAGGTACATGGACATGAAGCAAATTACTGTCTACTATCTTAGACGTTAATGTACAAGTAAAGTTTACGGACACATAAGAAATATGATTAAAAATAGGTAAACTTTGCATTATTATCTACTAGGGCATAATAAAAAGACATATGTAAGTTATAGCCACATCTTCTTGCCAGCTCAAACACTAGAAAGGGGAGGACATGTTTAGTCGTACTGAGGGTATTGTCCTCACCTCAGTAACTTTCTATTCAAAAAGTGTTGATTCCATTCCAAACATGCTTAAATATCAAATTTAATTTTAAACAAACTAAAAATAACTCTGATTTTATCGGGCGGATATTAACTGCGTATTCATGAAAATCATGTTTCTATTTTTGACACCTAAAATAGATTTCACACCCAAATTCGCGTTTTTTTTGCTCACCGAATGCATTGACGGCTAGGGGTTGGATTTATTGAAACTTCAAAGCATAAGAATCTATAAAACTTAGTTTGCTTGAAGATGAAGAAAAGATTCGTGTTCACGAAACATCAAAGGTACATCAAGTGTAGTATGACCACCTTAAGTATGCAGTTCAAGGGGGCGTTGCTTGTCAAGAAAATTTGCACCGGTATGTCAAACTTGTTACATTGATTTTAGTTTTTTGTTTTCCCGCCTGCACAGGTAAGTTGGTTGAAGTGTATCTAAACAGAAATCCAACGTGCATCAGCGGTATCTGAATAAACAAAAGGCATTTTAATCGGCCGTCATGGCTTGCATGACGGCCGATTAAGATGTCTGATTCAGATGCAGCTTCTTGAGCTCAAATTTAGGTACTTAACTAAACGAACTTTAAACTAAACGAAGCTTGACTAATTGGTTAATGAAAAAATTATGAGGCAACCAGCCCACACATACTTGTAAGATTAAAAGTAGATTTTACAAATAAATCTGAATACGGTCAACACATCTAACAGTCGTGTTCAGGGGGGTTACTATGACGTCTTAGAGGAGAGACAGCTATACAGGTCGTCTAGCGCCATTTCTTCCCACACTAGACTTACTCCTGCTTTACGATGTCATGGTAGGCCACCTGAAGCTGAATGTGTCAATATTCCACTCCAATGATGACCTGGCAGCTCATGAACGTGGTTTAGATGTTGATTGCGTTTATAGTATTTGGTAGATTCCACGCTGAGCTATAGTTCTTGGTGTAGGTTTAAATAAGGCAATATCAGAAAAGTGGTTTTAACAGAACACAATAATTATTGTTAATATCCCTCCCACCTACAAATGCCAACATAATCATAAGATAGCAAGAATTATTCAAATGCTGACATTTAAAAAGTATGTTTCAATTTGTACACAAAAATAACAACCAAAACCAGCCTTATCTCAATACCAACACTCCTTACATTTTTTTGTGTAATTTCATAGACATATTATACAATTTTTGTACACAAAAACATGTTGTATAATGTTGTACATTTGTATAATTTACTGGGTACATAAGTGTGTACGTATTATTACTCCGTCCCAGTAACATTGTCTCTGCATTGGATAATTTTCGTGCCACATGCTACACAACGCGTTACTTTTGTACTTAAAAATATTTTTTTTAAACAATAATATGCTGCAATAGAATAATTAGATGGGTTTCGTGACATTTTTAAATGTTAAAAAGGATTTCATTTAGCCTGTGTTGATCAAAATGAAAGACAATTCGTAATACACGCATTAACATGCTGAGATAGGTGCCTTTTGACACGTACAGGACCTCTTATTATAAGTTTAACTTTATGTTCTAATTTTTGAATTTTAGTAGTTTTATTTCCATTGTTTTCTTTTTCATATTTGGCTGTTTGTCCTGCGTGAGTGCTTTTTCTTTCATCTTTATAATGATCGGAGTATAGTTAAATAGGCTATCAGCAGCAATCCATTATTTTATTAAAGTTCCTGGGATATTGTTTCAAATAATATCTTGAATGTAATGGGATTTTCAATTAATTTCTTTAACCTACATATCAGTTTAGTAGAAGATTATTTTAGTGTGTGTTTTTTCTATCAGATAGCTAGTGCCCTCGAGCATTAAACTACTATTTTATGGACCACCTACAAAACAGTTACCCTACCTTGTCTGGGCCTACATAGTACCAGCTGTAGACCGACCTCTTTAATGAGTCCGCCGCCTTGCCCCTTCAAAGGCACATTAAGCGTAACAATGTCCCACAGATTATTTGCTTTAAAATAACCACAAACCACGTAGGTATTACGTTACTAATTGAACCAATACGTGATCAACCTTCAGAATATTTCATTTAAATTGATACCTTCGCGAGGACTCATTAAAGCGGTCGGTCTATAGAAGGTAGAACATACTACTTGATTCAGTTTGATTGCAATTATTTCTGATCTTTCAATGCAAGTTTCAATTTTACATTTATTTTCCCGTATTGTCTGTCAACCACACTTACTCGAGGCTTATCGGATTTAATAACTGTTTCGCTGATTCAGCACACATCGGCTTCGGATGTGGGGGCATTCAATTAAAGCAATTAATTATACAAAATATTGACGATTTCTTTTACTCGTTGTTGATGAAAAACGTTCAGCTTTATTTAAATATTAATTACATTTACGTGTTGAGTTTTGAGTGTCGCATATTGGTGTAACTTTAATGAAAGTGTTTCAATATTGTCGGTAGTTCCTGCCATGTCGTTTGATATTGAAATGAGGTTTATGCAAGACCTTACTATTACGCTAAATTAGACTACAGAATGATGGTTTAAGGCTAAATGCAGGGTCTGTAATTCCAGATCATCAACTTTTGCTTTACAATTTTTCAACAATTTTTTTTAAACGTTGCCCCACACTAGGAATTTCTCCTGTATCGTGGGTGCGTTTAAAAACATTGAAACTCACATACACAACCAGACAGACCCGGAACAACTATCCGTAGGTCATACAAATATATGTCCCGAACGGGGATCGTACCCGCGACACGCAGAGCAGCAGCCAAGCAGTCAGCCACTGCGCCAATCGTGCCGTCATTTTGGGATCGGCTTTCGGTCTTCAGAAACTTAACACAGTCAATAATCTACGAATTACAGACAGTACTGAGGCATGAAGGAGTTTTGTTATTTAATGGACGGTCACCCATCCATGTACTGACATCGGTAAGATAAACCACTCTTACCGATGTCAGTACATAGATGGGTGACTGTCCGACCTTCGAAGGACCCTGCTGATTTTTTTGTCCTCATACATATTATACTAGCACATTTAATGACAACACAGGAAAAATCAAGTCGCGTTTACGTTAACAAAAAATATAAAATCCTTTAGTAAAATAACAGGTGTAATCCACGTCCCATCTGTTTCATAAAATAATCGATAACGTATAATATCTACAGGTTAAAAATAGATATGTCGTTCCCAGCGGGTCCACGTCCCTCGGTCCCATACATCATCCATAATCGAAATTCTAATTTCTTCCACTCGACCTATCCTTTTGCACCTAAAAGGAGCCGACACACTCACTATGGCGCACTAAGGCATATTTTATGAGCTTCCCATGGTGGAAATGTCTGTAGTAATAGGTAATGTTAGTCTGGAAAATGGAGTATTCCCATACTATCCATATACCCATCCATACTTATATGATAAACCCCCCGTGCCCCGCAACCGTCGTCCGCGTGAATTTGTTAAAAATTTCAATGGTTTTAATTTTTTTGCACGGTATCATAATCCTTTTTCTAAAATAAAAATAGCCTAAGGTAATCCGTATAATATCAGCTATGTGCCAGTAAAAGTCCCGTCAGAATCGGTCCAGTCAGAACGGACAGAGACAAACTTTAAAAAAAAATGTTATAAGTGCCATATGCATTCAGTAAAAAGCTGTTATTTTTAAATTACAAACAGACACTTGAATTGTATTTATTTGTATAGATGCGAAAGTTACTCAACCTCTCCGCTACCTTTTCACGTTTAAACGGCTCAACAGATTTAAATGAGGCACACGGATTAGGACACAGAATACGTTCTCGTGGATTAATTTCAGCCCTCAGCACGGGCTAAGCCATGGGCGAAAGCTAAGATCATCCATAATCGAAATTCTAATTTCTTTCACACCTAAAAGGGGCTGAAACTCTATGGCCTGCTATGGCATATTTTATGAGCTTCCCATGGTGTATAAACGTCTCTAGTAATATGTAATGATGTTCTGGTAAACCCACTAACACTTATTGATATTGACTATGCGATATTACACACATGTATGACATTTACGCCCGCAACGCGAGAGCGAACGGTCGTGTGATCGGTTGAGCGTAATTTAATTATATAGCAAAAAACTAAAGTGTGTTTCTCAAATAAATGGGAACAAAGTGTAACGGCTGCGATGCCGTAATAAACGACATTTCGTATATGAAATGTGGTAGAAATGAATGCAGGAAAGTGTACCATCTTAAGTGTTTGGCTCTTACGAAGGATAAATTTGAAGCATTAACCGAAGAGCATAAGGGCAATTGGAGATGCCCGGAATGTGTTTGCAGTGCGCCGAAGCAGGATAATTCGGACACACCAGTTCGAGGTAACCAGAATATAATGAAAAAAACTGTTACTCCTTGCTATGTAAACACAGACCGAGGCAGTAGGAGGATTCCAAAAGAAGTGAGAGAAGTGGATATCAGTAGTATAATACTGCAAGAATTGCAAGAATTTCGGGGTGAGATGAACCTCAAAATAGATGAGCAAATAAGGGAGTATAATCTGCTCAAGGGCAGATTTGTAGACACAGAAAAAGAACTGCATGAATTACGAAATATGATGAAGGTAGTTCTGAAAAAGGCGAGTAAAGTCGATGAGTTAGAAACACAGATAAAAACATTAGAGCAAAAAAATGAGGAATTACAGAATTGTCTGAACAAAAATCAGCCTACAAAAGAAATAAATGAGACACCAAAGGAAATCAGAAAGGAGACTACATCATTTGCAAAGGTACTCACACAAAACGAAAAACAGGTAGTCAGTAAAAATCAATTAGTAAACAGAGATAAGAATGTAGTGGCATGTGTGGCCACGAAACCGGCAGGTATTATAGAAACCACTACAGAGTGTATGGATAAAGAACAGTTATCGACAGATAATGCAGAGCTGCAGATGGAAACTAGCAAAAGGGAAGAATCATGGATTACTGTACAGAAAAAGAAAAAGAATTATCCTGGCAAGCAAGTAATAAGAGGAGGAAATACTAGTGCAGTAAATATTCAAGGTACTGAAAGGAAAAAGTTTTTACATGTTTGGCGTCTTAAAAAGGATACCACAATAGAAAACTTAGAAATGCATGTAAAGAACATATGTGGAAAAGAGACGGAAATAACAGTGGAAAAAATTAAACATAAAATAGAAAGAGACTATGCGTCATTTATAATAGGAGTTCCAGAAAGTTCATACGAGATAGTATGTAAACCAGAGTGTTGGGCAGTTAACATTGAATTTTGCGAATGGGTGTGGTTTCGTAAACCACCCAACAAACAATGAGAAAACATTAAATTCTGTAGAGATATACTATCAAAACGTGAGAGGATTGAGAACAAAATTACACGATTTTTATGTGGGAATTTCTTCCTTTAGTTGTGATCTTTTTGCTATAACGGAAACAGGATGCAACGAATCAATATATGATTCCGAACTAATACCACCTGGATACAAGATACTCAGGTGTGATCGTGCGGACGGGCGCAAGCAAGGGGGCGCGTGTTTAGTGGCCACACCGCGGTACGAGCTACGGCAACTAAGTACACCGAACAATGTACGTATTCAAGATCATGCATTTGAATTGGTTAGCGCTGCGGTTTATTTACATAATAAGTTTATGTTTGTGTTGTGTGTAGTATACATTCCACCGAGTAGTAGTGATACCGAATATATGTGTTTGTTTAGTATAATAGAAAGTTATCGTGAGGACTACAATAAGTTAATAGTGATAGGCGATTTTAACTTATACTCATGCTCAACAAATATACTAAATTATTTTGAGTACTTTAGCACGTATTGTGAATTCACCCAGTACAACAAAATAGGAAATTGCAATGAACGCCAATTAGATCTTGTTTTGAGTACGCGTTCAGTGGGAGATGGGTTGGAGGTGCGCGCGGCGGATCCGATCGTACCGCCCGATCCATACCACCCGCCGCTCGCTGCGTTTGTGCCGCGGCGGGGGCGAGCGCGCCGCGCCGAGCTGCCCGCGCCCGCGCCGTCGCCCCTAGCGGAGTATGAGGACCATCCAGCGTGCACTCAGGGGCACGCTGGATGGAACTTTTACAAAGCAAACTTTCCGTTAATGTATTCTTTAATAGCAGCTATAGACTGGACGCCAATATATAGCTTAGATTTAAATAGTAGTTTAGATTATTTTTATGAGGTTTTAAACAAGGTTATGGATGACTGCGTTCCAAGAAAACAGCGAAGACGTGTAAACTCGGAGTACAGTTACCCCGAGTGGTACACGACAGATATCATTCGCAACATACAATTAAAGGCTAGGCTCCATAGGCAGTATAAGTGTAGCAAATCAGGGCCCGATTATGAGGTGTTTGCTAAATGTAGGGCGCAAGTAAAATATCTACTAAACTCTGCGTATAAAAATTATAAAATTCGGATGCAGAGTGAGTTCCAGGAAAATCCAAAGGCCTTTTGGGCTTACGTTAACTCACAAAAATGCAGCAGAAGTCCACGCAAGATTTTAAGGGGTGATAAGGTACTAACGAAGGAGGAGTGTGCCACGGAATTTGCCCAGTATTTTTGTTCTGTTTTTAGCCCTAAGATACCCAAGCTGGATGTGGACGCGGCAGTGAAACAGGCTGGTGGTGAAAATGGGGCGGCTAGGATACACTTAGAACAACTAAAGGTTGATGAAGTACTTTACGCTCTGCAAAAGCTCAAGCCAAAAAAGTCAACGGGACCCGATGGCCTACCGCCCTATATTTTCAAAGACTGTCGATTAGTAATTTGTGGGCCACTTCTCTATATCTTCAATCAGTGCTTGACGAAGGCCGTATTTCCAGAAAGGTGGAAAACAACTAAGGTCGTTCCGGTGCCTAAAGGAAGGGCAGCATTGAACATAGACCAATACAGGCCGGTGGCTGTGCTTTCAACACCAGCTAAAGTACTAGAGGCTGCAGTACACAACAACATTCTCTCACAGGTTAATGCACAGCTTTCAGAAGCGCAACACGGTTTTAGACCCGCCAGAAGCACCACCAGTAACCTAATTAACTACATGAGTTATATTGTACCAGAAGTGGATGCAGGAGGGCAGGCAGATGTAGCTTTCTTTGACTACAAAAAAGCTTTTGACCTGGTGGACAATGACATTCTGCTCACAAAAATGGCAGGTGTAGGGTTTACTCCACATTTACTAAACTTTTTTGCTAATTACATGAGGGACAGACAACAATATGTAGAATATGCGGGGGGTAGGTCAGAAAATTATTTTACAAGGTCCGGAGTAAGTCAGGGTAGCAACCTCGGTCCGTTGGAATTCATTTTAATGATAAATGACCTTCCGAAGGTTGTCAAAGATGCTCATTGCACGTTATTTGCAGACGACCTGAAACTGTATCTGGCTGTTAGGAACAAAGAAGATTGCCAAAAGCTACAGCAAGATATAGATAGGGTGGTCACCTGGAGCAAACATAACAGTTTGCAATTTAACGTTTCGAAGTGCATGACTATGACTTTCAGCCGGGCACGCTCTCCAGTTACGTACCAATATCAAATAAACGGGGTACCAATAGCGAAAGTATCAGAAGTCAGAGATCTAGGGGTCAACTTCTCCTCTAAACTAGAATTTCGAGAATTTATAAATAATATTTGTAAGAAAGCCTACAGAAATTTAGGATTCGTGCTTCGGGTAGCTAGGGACTTTACTAATATCGACGCAATTATGGCGTTGTATAATTCTTTAGTGAGGAGCCAATTAGAGTTCAATGCAGTCATCTGGTCTCCACATGAAACTAAATATAGTATCATGTTGGAGAGAGTGCAGAATAAATTTATTAGATATTTGTATAAAAAAATTTACGGAGTTTACCCATTTTACCCAAATAAGTATCCTACCTTATTCACCTTAGGTATGGTAGGATATAATGAATTAAAAGTGAGAAGGAATTTAGCGCTAGTCTCATATATCTTCAAGGTTATGCGAGGGAAAATTCATAATTCGGTCGTTTTGCAGCAACTATATATGTGTGTTCCGGACAGATACGTGTGGCGGAGGCGACGACCGCAACTGCTAGCAGTGCCGCGCGGCCGCACTAAGCTGATGAATGAGGCGCCGATAACGCGCGCACTTCGTATCCTCAACCGTATAGCGGAAGATATAGATATTTTTTGTTGTACTCTGGGTGGGTTCACAGTGCGGGCTCTATTTGAAATAAGTTATGGTCCTACTGTGACATAGTTATGTTGTCTGTAGTAGCAATAAGTATATGTGATTATAATAGCTGTATACATTATCGCATTAGGTGTTAAACCTGTAAAGATGATTGTATGGTGGTAAATAAATAAATAAATAAATAAATTTCTTGATTTTTTTTACGACTCTTGTCGTGACATTTATGACTGTAGCTCGCTATATAGGGTGGTGTAGGCATTATTGCCTCGTTACATAAGAAGGGTCTTATGTGCGCTACTTTTGTATGTACATTTTTTGTACATAAACAAATGCCTGTTAGCTCTGTAGCGTGGACAGCAGCATTATGGCCAATTTAAGGTTAAACAAAATGTTTTTGATTATAATTTTGCACATTCCTACGATGTTAATTGTTAATTCAATTTTTCTCCAGAAATAATTATATGCACTGTCATGCTTTTTTAATTTAAGGCTTCCATTTGAGGCTTGGTGATGGAAAATGTTGTAAGAAACTTGAACTCAATCTTCTGAAATCGCGTTTTATACACAGTACGATTTTAGTGGATTGATTTCACTTTTAGACGGTAATGAAAAGTAATGACATTAATTTCTATAACTTAATTTGTAAGAATACTTGTACTCGTCAAAAAATCCTCCTAACGGAGTTTACTGAAAATAAAAACCGCAAAAACAGTTTTAGTTTATTTCTATTAGGTATTGAAACGTGATGATCAAAATAGTTTATAATTATCAAAATTCCATGTATTAATGCATTTAATTCTCTTGCTATTATTAAAGTTGACATTAAAATGGTTAATTGAATTTACTAAATAATGCATTTGTTAAATAATAACCCTACATTATTTTAGTTTACTAACATAATATTAACATTCAAAATAAAGGTACCTATTAAATGCGACACAAATTAATATTGCGGTAAGTTTCGCTCATTTAAACACGTTTAGTCCATTAATGTTGCCTTTTTATGTTCGGGAGAATTTTGTCCGTAATAATATTGGGAGATAAATGTTATTGGACGATGCCTACATGAGTATTCAATTAATCGGTTGTGAATTTTGTCCCTATTATTCTGATGTTGAGGGGATGGACGAAAATGGCGGCTTAGAAATATTCCTTTAATTTTTTTTTGGTGTTTGTTTTCTTGGTAGATTTTGGTGTGGAAGAAAATAAATATAAAAGTAAAATAAAAATATTAGAAGTACCTAGTCGTTACATCTTACGATGCTAGAAAGTTAAAAATAGGTAAGTAAGAAATTTAGAACAAAAAGAGACTATAAGAGACTCTAAAAGAATATTGAAGTCTTAATTCTCTTGCCCTTTTATGCCAATTTATTTGGGGTCGGCGCAGCGTATCCTCTTCTTCCTTACTTCTCTATTACTCGTCATCTCATCAGACACCTCCTTTCTTGCCATATCATACTTCACATAGTGCATCCATCATTTCTTTGGTCTTTCTCTACTCTTATACCCATCCACATTCATACTCAAAGCTTTCCTCACGACATTTTCCTCATTCTTCCGCATCACATACCTATACCACGACAACCGATTAACACACAACTTTTCAGTCACCGGCGCCACTTTCAGACTTCCTTTCATGTACTCATTTCTGATTTTATCCATTCGCGTAACACCACACATCCTCCTTAGCATTCTCATCTCAGACACATGCAAATGCCTTTCATTCATCCCTTTTGTGGCTCAAAAAAGAATATTTAAGTAAATCTCGAAAATTCTAAATAATCGATCAAATTTACCTTAAATGTACTTAATTAAATTGTTAAGTCAAGGTTAACTTGATCAATTTGTAATTTATTGACGATAAAATCGTTAAATTATCTTTCATAATCACATTATCCTACCCCATCTTCTAAACCACGCTACAATCTAATTTCCCAATCATAATCAAGCGATCACAACAACAGCCTTCAAAATAACCCACAACACAAACTCCTCTCGATAAACGGCTCACAAACTTGCGCACCAACCAAAAACCACTATCAATACACGATTTAGTAAACTCAGCAGAAACCACACATAAATTCATAAGGCCATCGACACACTAGCCTTCGGAAAGCCGTTCCGTAACAGAATTTTGCATCTAAAGTGACTTCATAAGCTCACCGAAGTAGCTAATGTACACACGGCATGAGGACCGTGCGATAATCTGTACGTTGGAGGATCGGGGCTAAGTCTGATATGGATAGGTGATTGGGAGTTTAGGAGGCTTCAGGCTACTTAACTTTAAGTAGTTATGGGAAGATTTTACAATATCAGTGTTAGGTATGAGGATGTAGCACTAAGCAGCTCTAAAAGTCTATGGGAATCGTGACACGTTTCGTAATGTCATTTTTGCTTGGAAAAAAGGTGCTCACACATCTGATCTATGTGCACATTTTTTTTCCAAGCAAACATTACGTTCCATTCTAATTAATGTTGAATAAAAAAATAAAATGTCATCCTAATTTATTGTAATTATGTTCTACTTAATTTGTTTGTTTAGTGAGTTTAATTAATAGGTAAATATTACATACCACACTGAAAATGGTATTTCCTAATTACTCAAACCTACACATTTTATGGTTAAAAATTAACTACAACTGCAAGCCCAATTTTGTAAGCCAAAATAAAATGCTGTATTTCTCTTTCACTCAACCCGTGTTGGAAAGAAACAGCATTATATCTCTCAAACCCTTCATCTTGGTTCTAATCATGCTTTCATTTTGCAGAGATCGTTCAAAAGATAACTATCGTATTACAAAGATAGTCTTATCACGTGGTTCTGTTTGTTTTGGGGGAGAAAAGATGCAAAGCTTATCGATGTTGAAGCTTACTATAACTAGAAAACGTGGTTCTTTTTTTCAAGTTATATACTGAAAATGACTCGTTATCTAAGGCTTGGTGTATATAATATTCTACATTGAATTGCGCAAAGATTTTATCGAGTGGCATATTATTTTATTTAATCTTGATTTTACAACAGATATCATGAAAAAGACTTGAAAGATTTCAATATATAACATACATTCGTACAATAAAAAGCCACATGCCAAAAAATCCATCACTCAAAAAAATATAAGCTATCAACTCGCCTGTCAACTCTTCCATCGCCCGCACACCGACAAAATAAAACGAAACAATAAATACAAAACGAGCAATGGAACTAAAACAAAACACTATAATCCGAACTCACACACGCCACAAACCACAGTCTAACGGAACCTCGTATAAAGGGCCCATTGACGCGGCAATGACGAGTTTGCGTCGAAACAAATTAATACCGGATAAGTCGTTACCGCGATCAAGCCAATCGGTGCGCAAGGAAATGACGTATCGCAGTTCATTTGAGAAGGGAAATCGTAAACCGTCGAACGGAAGTTTCGTTCGTTCGCGCCAATTAGGGGCGTTGAGCTACTGCGATTGTAGCGATAACATGGAGGCTGTGGCTGTGTTTTATAAACGGCGAGAAGAAGATCGGAATATTGGAGAACAAGAATTTGTGTGGTATACTACAACTAAAAAACCCGACTACTGAAAAATCACGCTCTAATTAAATTCGGGGTTTACGAGGTAAAATCGACTCCTCCTGCTGTTGAAATATAAAACATAGCTTATGTTACCTGGGCCATAATAATAGCGATTGACACCTTATTCATCAAAATTGGATGAATTGTTTAGGAGCTACGGAGGATCATACGTAAGTACAAACATACATACAAACAGACTGTTAAAATCACAACCCTTCTTTTTGGCTTCGCCGTAGTCGGGTAAAAAAGCTTCACTACGTATAATTTTACACTGATTGCCACAGAATTGAAAAGTCGAGATAAATCATCTTTTTTATCAATTACTAACAGAACAGTCGCAAATCAACCGAACAACAGACATTCCACTTAAATATTATCTGCAAATTCACTACGTAATCTAATAGTTATCCAAACATAGGTAACTTTCGTTACCTGTCGACGACAACAAGCGTTGGGCTAATTTAATGCTATTACAACCGACACGTGTCAGACGTATCAGTTTACTACACTTAATAGTGAATGCTACAGGTATTGATACAATTGAGTCTGGTGTTGTTGGGCAAAAACTAAGTTATTTTTTAATTTTTGAGTGAGATTTCAATAAAACCGAGGCATTCCTCTATTTTTGCTTAGAAGACCCGTTTAAAAACGTTTTGTGTTGCCAAAAAAACTAAAATGTGGAACCCTGATATCGAAGAAAATGGCAGAACGAGCAAGCCAAAACCAACAACCAGAAATCCACTTATATGCCTTGGATAAAAACTCACGAAGATAGGCCTATGCCCAGAAGTAGTAACATTGCATCACGCATGTAATTCCCGAAGGGTAAGGCAGAGGTGTACCCATTAGTACACCCACATTTCCCCTACTATGTTTAAGTCCCATGTTATAGGGAGCGAGCGTATTGTCATCAACCGTACACAAATCCAGACTCCGTGGCTGCTACTGAGAAATTCCTGTTGGAAAACCCAATAAAACTTCGCCCGACCTGGGAATCAAACCCAGAACCTCAAGCTCAGCCGTCGCGATTGCGACCACTAGACCAACGAGGTAGTCTTGAAGTCCCAGAAGCAGTATCATCATCATCATTTCAGCCGAAAAGTCCACTGCTGGACATAGGCCTCCCCCAAGAAGTGGGGTTTTGCCATAATCGCCACGCTTGGCAGGCGGGTTGGCGATCGCAGTATGGTTGTTGTAGAATCAGAGAACGCTGCTGCCCATTCTCTGGTAAGTCCCTTAGTCGCCTCTTACGACACCCACGGGAAGATATGGGATGGTGCTATTCTTTACGTCCGGACACCATACAGAACAGTATAATACAGGCTAACAGTAACCGTTAACCTTCATCATCCCACTAAAACTTCGACCTATTAGCTTTTTCGATGACGAGAAATCAAAAGCAAAATAAAACAGACATAGAAAAACCTATAATTGGGTACGATTTTACTCTTACACAGCTCACAGTGAGCTCGTGGAGATCAATCCTTGTTCATTTTCAGAAAAGAGGTATTTGACATGCAGGTCTTATTCTGATACCTTTTCAAAGATGATTCTGCACGTTCATATTTGCATTTTACGCAAAACATTTTTTTTTTTCTGAAAGTGTGATTCTTTTTCAGATAAGCTTTTCGCTCGCGCTTTTAGTCACGTAAA
Source organism: Noctua fimbriata (assembly GCA_905163415.1). Lineage (NCBI taxonomy): Eukaryota > Metazoa > Arthropoda > Insecta > Lepidoptera > Noctuidae > Noctua > Noctua fimbriata. The sequence continues at coordinate 2,631,388 of LR990942.1, read as the reverse complement.
CTTTGAATAGTTCAAACACTCATACGTCAAACAAACACAATTTATTTAAAAATAATAAGTTCTTTAAAAACATAGTCGATTTTAACTGAAGATGTAAAGATGGTGAAAAATCCGGTGTATTGTTATTTTTTAAGTTGACAATAATGTTAACACAGAGTTATTGGAAGCTGTTTATCCACATATAGCGTCACGTATTCAATCATAATTATTATTCATGCATTTTTAAGTTGTAAAAAGTGAGAGCATATTTTTCAATTTCAGCAAATTTCAGTAATAACGTAAACTCTGTGCTGCTAAAATTCTTAACTCTTGAAAATTTTTATTATTATTATGAGCCTGATGTGTCCCACTGCAGGGCAAAGGCCTCCCTTCCCTCTTTCCATTTATCTCTGTTTTTGGCTATTTGGGCCCAATCCTTTTGATAAGAGTTACTGTCTCTTGAAAAAACAAAGTAATAAAAATTAAATTAAAACTTGCCATCATCATTTTGCTTAACCTTTTCCCAACTATGTTGGGGTCGGCTTCCAGTCTAACCGGATGCAGCAAAAAACCAGTATTTTACATGGAGCGACTGGGTGATACGATAACCAAGGAAAAAGGAAATATGAACCCATTTTACCAATTACATTTACTAGTAACCACACAGACTTTTGCAATAAAAAAACATATACGTCATTCCCCATTAATCCACAATCCCCATCAAAATATGCAGCCGAATTTCCCGGGGCGTACACAAATAATCAACAACACTAGAGATTGGAACAGCGAGCAATTTTCAATTCGCTCGGCACCCTTCATCCTAACGTCAGGGTACGTCAGGTTCGCCGAACTCGACTCCCATGGCTCTTCATTTTCACCGTGGATCCATCCATTCGTTCCTATGTATTATTAGCTGGTACTGGCTTATGCCCGCGGCTTCGCCCGCGTGGAGTTCGATAATTGTCCCACGGGATCCTATGTGTTAATTCAAGTTATAAACTATGTGTGTGCTAAATTTCATCCAAATCCGTTCAGTAGTTTTTGTGTGAAAGAGTAACAAACATCCATCCATCAATTCATCCTCATAAACTTTCGCGTTTATAATATTAGTATAATATTGTTCAACAGAAACAAGGATTTGTACCGGTTATTGGAAGGTGACTTTTCTGACTAAGACAAACAACAGTGCTTTGGTTCTAGTGTATAAAAATAAACACAACATCTAAAAATATTATTAGTTTACTACTGTCTAAATTCCAAAAAGTGACGAGACATGAAAACATAAATCACTTTATTCGTGTATTCCGAATTTTAGATACACATTATGTAAATTTTTAACAAAATACAAATAAATAATGTATATACAAAAGGAATACCAATCACATTTCAGTCAAATTATAATTTACACAGACGCGTGTCTACGGCGCAGACCAGCCGTAGCCCGTAGCATTTTACGTAGCGCGTAGCAATTTCGTAGAAGCGCTACGATACTCGTAGCTCTTCTACGAAACCTCGTAGCCACTCGTTATCGCGGTTGCAACAAAAATTGCATTTACATTTATGGATGTCGTAAATGGCGCTTTGAGGTAACTTTGTAATATTAATGGGAGAATATATTCGAAATATATGGCAATATTAGATGAAAATTCTGGAAGAACTCTCCTATAATATTGCCATAAATTCTCTCATAAAATTCTTATAGTATTGCAATTGTCAATGACGGTATTGCTCATATTAGTCAGTCAGCTTTTTATCGATTGCATGATGAAATTAATGCTACATTCTAAAGCGTTATTTTTTAATGGAATTAACATCATCCTTACAATCCCCGAAGAGTTAAGCAGCCTCAACCTTTAGCACACTCAAATTTCACCATATATGTGTTAGTCCCGTGTGATTAAAGGCGAGCCTATTGCCATCAATCGGGCGTTTATTCCGACTCCGGGTTGCTACTCAGAAATTCTTGATGGAAAACTCATTAACACTTTGCCCGACCTTGAAATCCAACAAAGATCTCATGCTAAACAAATAGGACTCAAACGCCTAAAAATAATGTGTAGTATATTTCCCAAGTCCTAATAGATAGGTGAAATGGAAACTACGACTGTGATAATAATTTACATGTTGGTAACATCATAATTATGTGCTGCAATTATCATTGATAGCTGTAATTAGTTGTGACGGTTTTCTACTATACATTGGGTTTAGGGATCTATCGTAGATTGATATCATTGCAGTGTTAGTTTCACAGAGTGTTTAATAATATAAATAATTATTAAGGTACACTGATCTTATAATAAGACTTTTGGAAGACCAAAAAAACGATGGATGGACCTTCTGAAGGATGATACGACTAGAAAGGAGGTGACTGCTGAGATGGCGAATTAGAGAAGTATGGAAGAAGAAGACATGCTGCGTTGACCCCAAATAATTTACGATAAGGGCTGGAGAATGATGATGATGACTGATCTTATTATAAGAATAGAGAAGTATGAAAAGAAGACATGCTGCGCCAATCCCAAATATATTGAGATAAGGGCAGACGAATGGTAATGAAGAAGGGCTCTACGAACGCCAATACTTTGGCTACAAGATTACTGACAAATGCGTGCACTGACTGGACAAGTCCACTCAATTAGGTTACTTTACTTACTTATCATCATTTCAGCCGAAATACGTCTACTGCTGGATATATGCCTCCCCCAAGTGTCGTTATTATTCGTAGTAATTTTGAACGCCTATGCATATCGCGTGACAATGCAATATAATTCTAGTTTTAAAACCTATTCATCGAAATATGTAGGGTATATAATATAATAAACGCTAGACCTCTCCTGTGACTCAGACTATGAAACTGAAACACTTTTCATGTATGATTTTTGGAAATTCATAACTTTTTTTTAGCTTTCCCATACATGTGGATCAGCTGATCGCGTCAATTCCTATAGAAAATTCTTTTTTTTAAGAACTCGTAGAACTCTATCTGTTCAGCATCATAGGCCGAGACACCACGCGAGAGGTTTTGGATTTATAATGTTACACCTTGTATACGGGACACCAACGCGAAAACGGTTACCACGTATTCAGTTCATCATTCTGAGCCCCCCCCACATAGAAATTTTTCATCGGTTATTAAAAAAGAATCGGCTGTTCCATACATTTTGACCGTGTAGGTATTGCACTTATGTAGGAAACAGCAAATTTTTTTTGATAACCGATGAAAAAATTTTTTGTGGGATGATGTACTGAATACGTGGTAACCGTTTTCGAGTCGATGTCCCTTCTACCTCGTATAATTTACCATTATCACCAGTTTACATTGAAAGTTCGGCGCACCCATGTTACCTTGCTGACATGATCTATGGTCTGCCTTCCATCTCTTTTAGAAAAGTCTTGTGTCCCACCATTGGCAACATTTTTGTCTGATTAAGCTTGTGTTAATTTCAAAACAAATTTAGTAAAAAAAAATCTAGATAGATAACAATACATTTATAAATTAAAATAACCTAAACTAACTACACTAAAAATGGCGTCAATAAACTCCGTCTCAACGCTGTCGGCTAGTAATGTGCCCAAAAAAAAATTGAGACTGGCGGCGTTGCCACGTTGTATGGCAACGCTAAGCCTCTGGCTAAGGTAAAAGCCAGCCTTTGGGTCACGGGAAGTGTCAACTAAGCGTTTTGAAATTTCCTTGAAACGGCTGTGAGCACTGGGATCCCACAGTCCTAGAGTTTGAACCTTAAAACGGCTGGAAACATAGTTGAAAATAAGGTAACTATATTTTGCGGCAGCCCAAATCAAATGAGATCTCATACTCTTGAAATAACACGATCTTTAGTTAAACATACAATTATACCTTATCGATCTGCGTTGCTTTTGTAGCATAACCTAAATCCATTTCATAACAAAACAAGTTCCAATTTAGCTCCTACCTTCAGCCAATTTTGATATTTCGAACCGTAGTCTAACTGTGATGAAATTCTTAATACAAACACAGGTGTAAAATCAGTTTTAGTATTCAGAACTTTAACGTTGTCAGAATAAGATCGTAGTTTGAATATGGCTCCTATATTGAGCAGAGCACCGATGCGGCTAAACTAAGTAGCTAAATGAAAATTGATTAGCAGCTGACAGTTGAACAGAAACTGAGTGTGAGAGTCTGGCTTATTTTACTTTAGAATTTACATAAGGCGATTTCTCGTTTGATTTTGTGCTGCCTGGCTTCGATTTAGGTCGCGTATTTATAATAAAATAGTCAATTTTGTTGTGGAGCTCGTGGCTTAATAATAACAGCCACACGGGTCGATCTTCTAGGTTAAGCCGAGCTTGCTTAGGTCGGTCTTCGGATGGCTAACCACCCATTACATGCATAAGTTTAGCTGTTAATCCCGTCTGTCATTTGTAGATCTTCGACAGTCATTACAGGTAGCCAATGGCCTGAAAGTCAGCTGAAAACCAGTCTTACCTAAGGGTTTAGTATTACTCAGTACTAACTGGGTTGTGGAGGTCAGATAAGAAGTCGCTGTATTTAAAATATTTAGCTACATCCTGTTAGATTGGAAGCTGATCCCATCATATTTGAGAAAAGGCTAGACAGATGACGATGTTGAGTCTATTTTGTGTTTCTTACACTAACATACAGCACTTTGGAGCATTTTCTCATCTTAGGACCTAGACACAGAGTTGGTAGAAACTAGTAATAACTATGATCGAAAGCTCAAACATGTATTGGATTAATTGACAAGAGCTACCGACAAAAAGAGAGAGGAGGAGGAGGTGGAGTAAAGCTGTAACCGAGTGGCGTCCAAGGAATGGAAAGACAAGTCTTGGTCGTCCGGCGGCGAGGTGGGCAGAGGACATTGTTGCCACTGCGGGAATATCCTGAATGAGGCTGGCACAAAAGCGTGGACCTTGGCACAATCAAAGACAGGTCTATACCCGCCAGTGGGTGAAGTCAGGCTGTGGATGATTATGACTGACAAGCTAACATCTCATCAATCCTGTGTTACTAAAAAAAGCGTATTACTCTGTCACTGAATATTTACAGGACAAACTTATATAATATGTGTAATATGCCTTATGGTAGGATATGGCTATTATTTGTTTAAGACCTTTTCTTTTGTACCCATATTCGCAATTGAATAAATGATTATAATTATGAATCCTGTTAATAAGCGGTTACAGAAATACGAAACTCTTTGAAAGCGATGATCAGTTTTCTAGGTCTTCTATTTAGAAACATATTTAGAATCATCATATTTAGAATTAAATTTTGCTGTTAAGGTTTTTGTACGAAGTTCTTGATTACGAATTTAAAAAAAAACCAATTCAGATTTTATTACATACTGAAAATACACACATTTGATACTGAATTATCTGACTATACAGGCTGTGACCACATTGTATCGTCATCTAACTAAAAGACTACAGTAGCTAAAGGAACCCGGCGGTTAGACACAGTGGTTTCAATCGATAAGCTGCTTAGCGAGTGTTACCAGCCTACTGATTACTACTGTAGGCGTAAATAATGCAATGCAAACATTTGCCTACAATGTGTACTGTAGATTATTATTATTTCCGAACTTTTGAGAAAGTTTACATTCAAAAAAGGAAATTAATAGTTTTGTTTTTCCCGAATAACTAATAATAATGATGATTGAGAGTCATTTACATGGCACTTAATTTTCTAACGGTTTTTTTTTTAATTCTCAAAGATGTTTAATTATCATGAACAAAATAGTCTGTTTAAGGAAAGGTTAACCAATTAGGTAAATATTTAAGCGTGTCCCAGAAACAGTGTTTTAATTTCCAAAAAAAAATATGTAAAATATATTACCACACAACTAAAAAGGTAATTTATAAATTATCACGGTCGAAAGGGAGAACGTCCCTAGTCGAAAAACAACGTTTCGTCACAAACATTTTCTCGATAAGCCAAATGAAACGCGAAGGAAAAACTCGTTGTCACAACACTAAGGGGGGGATTCCGATCGTTTTGGGGTAAAGGGGGGGTGATTTAATAAATATTCAAATAAAGGAAGAGGTCCATTGGGCTCCAACGACGGACGCCAGCAACTCTGTATTATGTGTCGATTTGCGGTGAACAGGCGAAAATACAACGTAATTGAATAGTAATAAGGCTGGTTTTCTAACGCTTGCTAAAAGGTTTTGTAACTAAAATCGGCCGTTCATTATTTTTTTACGTAACTTTAGCTTTCAAGTAAACAAAATAAAAAAAATAGTATCTGTATTGATTGGCGTCTGTGGACTTTTAAGCGTCTTCGCAAGGTTTTTGTTGGTAGCACTGATTGGTATCGCAAATATTATTTTTATTAATGGATTTTGGTATTTTTTAGAAAGAAAAAAATTTTGACGTGATAAAATTTGCACATAAGATAACATAAAGTTATGATATTTAAAGTAGTCCTCAAATTTACTTGATAAAACACCTCATTCTATTACAAAAAAAAAAAACTCCAAAAAACATCATGCAAATCACGATAAAGTTTAAAAAAAAAACACGAGAAAATTCCCCATCGTTATGGATATTCCTCCATCAAGTCTTCACAAGTGTGCATCCTGTATAGCCGCCCGGACAATAAACGCTAACCGCTGACTAAACAATATCCCGGAGATAAAAACCCTTGAAAAAACTTCATATTTGATACTTGGGCGCCGGCGACGCAATAACTGCCTCTTAACGATAACATGATAAGCTTCCCCTTAACTGATTTTAAATTGTGATGCAGCGATGTTGGTGTAGTTAAGATTAAGTATCTTTGAGTTAATACTTTTTACTCTGCTTCTCGAAGATAATGAACCAAACGAATTAAGTTGAATTTGGGAACAGCTATTACTGATTTATTTACAGGCTCTCATGTTAAAAGGAGTTCCTTTTAACATGAAAGCGTATTATGCCGTAGTTTGGGAGAAACTTTTGTCCAACATAAAATAACATCACGCCTGTATTAACCGAATGGTACACCCACAGCACTCACATTTCGCCAGCTTTTGTTTAACAGTGGACTGTAATAGGCTGCGTTGATTGATTCTGCACCAAAACATTACTCTGTGATTTGGTGACACTTTAAAATGCAAAATTACGAAATATACATAAGACAATATTTTATAACACAAAAAAATGAGTGTCTTTTGAGTCAGAAACATATCAATACGTAGGTTAGTCTTAGTTTTCAGACAACTGTAGCTTATAACAGCTTGTAGCAGCTGAAAACTGCTACCACCAAATTGGATGAGTAAAACTTCTAGAACTGAGATTTTAATTGATCTTAGTTCTAGAAGTTTAACTCATCCGGAAAAGGTTACAAGCCCATCCATTCTTCTAATTTTTTTTATAACTCTAGCAACTAACACTATCATCATAAACCCCTAGTATAATTTATACTCCTCCCTTTAGGACTTAATAAGCCATTGACATCTCTTTCGCCTAAAGAATCATTTCGTCGAGAAGGTTCTCAGCCAAACAGTCCTTAGGGACGATGGGTTTCAGCATTTTTAAGATAAGGTTACGTAGCACCGAAAATATTTATGAATAATGGAGAGTAATAGGATTTTACGCATTTTCGGATCTCGTTAACATATTTTATTTTATGCTTTTTGAGTATTATTAGTAAGGAAGTCACTAGAATTTGATATTTTGAAATGTGCGAGGTGTAAGTGATATCGCAACACTAACTTTTACCGTGCATTCAGAACATGATCTACAACCACCAATCCGTCGTTGGTTTAAAAAAAGAAACGTTGTTGTATCCTGACTAAGATTTTCAACTCTGAAGGTCTGGAATCTCATAAACGTGACCCCCAGAAAATAATTGATTTCACGATTTCCCTTATACCGTGTAGAGAAAAAAAATAACCTTTGTTTCGGCTGTTTCTTCTCAGAGTAGTCAGGTACGAAACAATCAAGGGGAAAATAGCAACGAATAATTGTCTATTTGAGTTAATTTAAATCCTCATTTTATGTTGTATCTATAATTTAATTATTAATTGTCAAAAATATTAAACAACGTGTAAAATACTGAAAACCTTACCAGTTCTGCAAATTCAGAATGATCTTGATTTCCCTAAGGCAATGGAACGAATCGGTTGCTATTTTGACATTGATGCCTCAAACACTCTGTCGTAGTTACTAAAATGTTAAATATAACTGTTTACTTAATTTAACGACTCTGAAATAATTTCAATATCACCGATGAAACTTAACGGGACCAGTTACATCTAGACCGTGTTCTAGAGCTATTAGATCAGTGTTATAATTCGTTATGTTAAGGTTTATATTAGATTCGGTCAGTTTATGCAACATTTTTTTTTTCTTTTTGTATTCCGAGCTGCAGTTATTTTTTTTTATGTTATTTTTTTAATAAATTTCCAAAATTTTGCTCGTAATGACGTCAGAGATGAAGCTAAAGAGTCTTTGCCACTATATCTATAGTACAAGAATAAAACACCAAAAATTGACGTTTATTGCTTTATAATCGAAACTTCAAACTTGACACCTGTCAGATGAAATTTGAAAGCCTCAATCAGTCCAACGTGTGACGTCATTTTGAGGTGAAATGAAAGTCAAATGGTTTCAAGTATTTTTGTTAATATAAACGCTATCTTATAATTTTAAGAGCTCAAAATAGTAAAATAAGGTTAAGAAACCTAAAATCTCAAATTGGTTTCGGAATCAGTATAGATAATTTTTTACGTAACATACCGAATTGTTGGGGAATATTGACACTGACTGCTCTTAAACGCGTTTTAGATGTGCTGATTGCGTTCAGCTTTAATGGTTTAATTTGCCCTTAGGCTTGCTTGCAGCACAACTGACTTAATACGACTTCAAAACATCATGTCACTGTCAAACGTTTGAAGATAAGAAACAGAATGATGATTCAAATATCCTTTAGTGTAAAACCCATTTCATGGTTTATAGTGCAAGTGGGCTTAAGTCAACTTCAGAAAATGGGTCATTTAAATACTATTATTTACTAGCTTTTGCCCGAGGCTTCGTTCGCGTTAATTTAGCATTTGACAATCAATTCAGGTTGTACTCTGCTTGTAATAATGTAATTCAATCATGATTCGAAAGATACGTGGCGCCATCTATTATCATAAGAACGGTATTGTTGTTTTACTAGAGAACAGTACTTTTTTTCGGGATGAAAGATGACCTATGTCGGAACACCTGACAATGTTTATGCAAAATTTCAGGATGATCGGTTCAGTGGCGTGAAAAGGTAACAAATAAACTAACTTTCGCATTTATAATATTTTAAGTAAGGATGTAACAATCACAGCAGGTGGCTTTTTAACATGTGATTAGTGCCTAACCTAGTGTCAGAGATTTTATCCTTTGATTTGGCTTTACATGCCGTCGAGAAATTCTTAGGCATGCTGGTTTCCTCACGATGTTTTCCTTCACCGAAGTATGTGATAATTATAAAAAAGGCAGGTGGTGTTCTACAGTTTCTGCCTGCTCCCATGGGAAAAAAGTCATGAGATTGGAGTTCAAAAAACAGAAATTCAAATTTTTCTTCTTATGCCACCTATATTTTATAAATGAGGTGGGGGTTCCTATTATATAAGAATTTCAGATCAATAATAACCCTTAAACGGTCATAATAGTCTATTAAGGTATAATTATTATGGAAAGAATGTCTGTTTATTCCATTTGTTCTTTCTTTCTTTTGTCTTTTTTTTTTCTTTCTTTCTTTTCTTTTTTTTTTTCTTCTTTCTTTTTTAATGTGTGATTAATAAGTCTTTAAATAACCTTTGGACAACAATAGAATACCTACTAGGAACACGTACTTTATTTTTGAGTTAAAAAATATGGTGGTATAATATGCCGTTTCCTTTATAAAGGTGAAATTACCAGTCACCCTGTAATATAGCTCTTGTTGACCATGCCATTAGGTGTATTTACCTCATGTACCTTACAACTATTCCTTACGTTACATTATTCATGAAATCATCGTCCGATTCTTAACCTGCATAATTGATATTACAAATTCTTATATTCTGCAATCAGACTACGATATTCTAGTATCAATTTTTATTTCACGTTTGAATCGATTTGAAATCAAACGGAATAATCTTTGTTTCTATTAATTTTTGAAGGTATCATCTAGTTTAAGGAATTTTTTTTTAACATTTAACATTATATGTGAATTATTGTGTGTGTCAATGTGAACAGTAAATCATTTTATACATTATAAATTTTGTTTTTTTTTTAATGTAAAAGTGTGTATAGAGTTTTGCGTAATATGGATTGTTTTTCGAGTTTTCTAGACTTGAACAGCAGCTATGAATTGCCTCGTGAAATCTTATTGACAGACGTAAGCACTTCAAGCTACCCGAAACTGACAAATTTTCCTAATCAACCTTGAACCTAATGTTTTAGATATAAAGTTGAAAATCTATTAAAGAAATTTGACAGGTTGTAGTAGCTTGATGTGCTGGCGTCTGTACGTAGTTTTAAACTTGAATATTTTGAGAGTAAATCAAGAAAAAACGTAACTAAACACGGCCGGTTAATAAATAATCCACCTATCACAATAAACCGACAGATATCTGTAAACAACTTTTTCCGAGACGCACAATTCACTCCTTTACCTCAAATTATTTATTTTCGCCCCTTGTGATGTAAAACCGGGATATTTTCCTTCGCAATACTTAGTTACGGCAGCAGAGGTAAATGGAGTAGCACAAATGAGGGGAACGCGTCCTATTCATGGCTAAAACTTTCACAAGTATGTGTACAAATGTATTTGTATTATTTATATGATGTATCTAGATATTTAGTGTGCACTTTAACTTACGTATTTTTAATTTGTAGGACTTACGGTGACATATAGTCCCGTGCATTAATATGTACACACTTACCAAAATTCAAAAACGATTTTCTCATGAAATATCGATTGCACTACTTTGGTTTTGGTGGTTGCAAAATACTTTCTTTGTAAAATCATAAAATTAAAATCAATACATTAGGAGTAAATCAATTTTGATTGTTGATAATTGTATACATATTTAGTGCTCACAACTTACATCTGAAATAATGTTACATTGGACGTACATTAATTTGTGCCCGATTTAATACTAATTTATTTTTCGAAAATAGCTGATTTATTCTGGTACAAATTTGTTACTTCGTAATTGATGTATTTAATTTATAAACGGTAATTAACTGTGGAACCATTCGTTTCATTAGTAATTATAAAAGCATTGACCGTGTGGGAGTGTCTTTTTATTACATTAAAATTACTGAAACTGATCAAACGATCTTAATTTAGATCGGAATACAATTTGGTCCTTTTCGTCTTTGAAAGTAGGTCTTTTTGTGCAAGAACTTGTACCAAAAGACCAAAATTCTTGTATTAAAGGACCAAAATACTTGTACTAAAGAACTAAATACTTGTACCAAAGAACTAAATACTTGTACCAAAGAACTAAATACTTGTACTAAAGAACTAAATACTTGTTCCAAAGGACCAAAAATGCTTGTACCAGGAAATCAAAATACTTTTACTTCGTTGGTTTGCACATCATGTTTTTCAGTTGAAATTGCATAAACCTGGAAATATTTCAAGCTCTTTACGTAAACTTTTAGCCGTGGATTCTCATAGTAAAAAGCGGGTTAAAACTGTGCACGGCTACGACATAGAGTAAGTGCTCTCCAATCCGTGGAATTGAATTTCAATCACGGCTCTGATTGGCTGGACTAAGTTCATAGGTACATAGTATTTTATTGAGTTTGGAACCTTTTTATTAAGTAACACAATTATACTCTTAATAATTGTTATAAAAATGTATGTTTATGGAAGTTAAAACATGTTTTATATAACATAACATCACACCTACATTTCGCCAGTTAAAAACTTGTTTTATCACATTTTAATCAATTTAATGACTGAAAATGTGGATGTTATTCAGTCGGAATTGTATTTTCACGCAGATCTAAAACATTTTCCACAGAAATCTCATCACCATAACTTAAAACGAGCATCCAACTCCAACTTTAGAGAAATTCGCAATTTTTGACTTAACCTACTTTCGGTTTGAGACGGCAAATTGCAACAACCGTACGCACGAAATTTATGTACGACGGCTGTACAAGTTACGTCGCAACGTAATCGTAAATATACGCCAGGAGTACGGCAATGGGGAATAAAGTTATGGGCCATATTGAGAGAATGGCTAGTGGTGTACCACGTAAGTAGCAACAGGGATTATTTTTATCAGGCATAAAAGTAGGCACTAAGTGTATGTGAGTACCACTTCGCGTGGTTTTCCCGAGAATTTTCGCTGAATTTGTGGATGTACGAATTTATCATTTTTTTGTTGGGGAAAGCGATGTGGCTTAGCCTAATGTGAGTGAACTGATCAGCTAGCGGGCGCTTGTAAGGTTATGAATGTTTTTGCGCATGGCCCACGCGCATTCAATCACCAGTCCGCTTGCCAAATGTGGTGATTATGGCGAAACATGTAAAAAAACAGTATTTTTCGTGGTTATCGTGTAAAAATGTAAAATAATTTTGGTGTTTTATTTTTTTTTGTGCGAATTGTGTAATTTTTTGATGATAATGTTTTAGCATTAATGGTACTTACAGTGTAGCGCAAGGGGGGCACATAGCCGAGAGCGCACGAGTGCCCGCCCGCCGCTCGGCCGCGCCGCCGCGCTACCGCATGGCGCCGGCCCGCCAGCCCCGCGCGATGAGCTGCCCGCGCGTCCAACGCCCGCGCGACCACGACAACCAGTCCACGACTCCCCACCAACAGTCCGACTGCCGACAAGTCACAACATCGTCACTATACCAGACGTCCAGACACCCAGGCACCCAGACTACACCGCCACCAGCCGCCGCGTCAACCGTACATCACACTCGCACGTTAATAATATATGAAAACTTTTTCCAACATTGTCGCAATGCAGAAAAACCGCTCCAAAACGCTCCGAGACATTAACTACGCTTTGTCTTCTCGTACGACTTTACATGCCAGCTTATTTATTCACGGGGAAAATTGCGTGCTCGCGTGGACGCGACGTGGTGTCGGCGGCCGTTACAATTGATCGGGTCTGTGTATACTCACATTAGCATGCCAGCGTCGGCCTCCCGGTTATCAACTATCGTTAACGTAAACAATTGAACACACAATCATCTTGTCGAGTGGCGCGGCGCGATATCACATGCCGGTGGGACGCGGGTCGCAGGAGCCCGGGCGGAGGCGCCCGGCTCGTCAGAGCATGGGCCCCGGGGCGCACGCCGCAGGGCTGCCGGCCACCACACCGTATGCGGCGTTTGCTAGCTAAATGAGCGGATTAGGTGCGCGGGGCGGAAGTGTCGGAGGCGACACGCGCGTCGTTGCCACTGCAGGCCGCCACTGAGGCGGGGCGGCCCGGGAAAGCCTCCCCGCGCCCTTCCCTCCCCCCGCGGCAGCCCCCCCGCTCCACCCCGCCCGCCATGTGCCCGGAGCGCGCTCAGCCTCTCGCCTCGCAAAGGGTTGTCGGCAAAGGGAAATTGCTACTATCGTCTTTTTGTCGTGACGACAATTGGCCGTGCTTTAGGCGGCGCTTTCTCTTTGACCGGGGGACCAGAGCGGGTCGCTTATTGTATAAGAGAAGCTATTTTATTTAGTTTTCGATCGGGTGTATAATATTAGAATTGTTTTCAGTCATGTATCGGGGTCGGCGCGTTATGTAACGCCGTGCGGCTGCCATGGCGGTCCGCAGACGCAGCGCGCCTGTCGGAATACCCCTAACGCAGCCCTTAAATTTCTAGTGAAACGTTACGAGCGGGCGCGAAGTTTGCCGAGCTCGTCCGAGCGACAGGCCCGAGTGCGGCCGAACGCGCGCGACCGGCGCCGCCCAGTCAATAAGGCCGTCTCCACTCGCCGAACAAAGACACTAACCTATAATAATTACATTTAATTAAGGATAACTGGACTATTTTGTATAATAAGCATATCGCGCTGCAGCGTTAGCATCCAGATTTCACACTTGATAGAACATAATTATTTTATACGTGTAGTCGTTTAGGTTATCTCGCACGTGTACCGTGGCACTATTAATGGGTTAGTGATAACACTTGTATATTAGTTCTAAATTCTAACTAATTTTCAGTAATGCCCCGAAAATATTCAAACAAACACCACAACACAAACATTTTCCCAATAATTTTCTTTTGCGATATAATTTCAGGTTGTTTATTATTTATTATTGTCGAGTAGTTGGTCGGTCACCTGTGCATGTCCGAGTCCTTAGTTGCAGCATTGTGTGATGACTCGTCTCCATAGATACGCGTCCGTTGTGAAATCCGATGCTTTATTTGCATTGAATGCGCTTTATTACTCGTTTCTTTTGCGTTTTAATTCGTATTCAGCGTTTTCATTATTGGTTTGTGTAAGATAGGTGTTGTAATGACGTTTAACTGGTACCCGCTTTGCGTTTTATGGTTTTCCTTTCAGTTAATGTTTGAGTTTTTTTTATTATTCCAATAATTTGTGTTGGTATGTTCGCGTGGAGAGGAGCTCGTGGCTAAATAATAACAGCCGCTCGGGTCGATCTTTAGGTTAAGGCGTACTTTCCTAGGTTGTTCTGTGGATGGGTGACCAAAAATTACATACCGAGTTTTCCTCCGTACCTCGGAAAGCACGTTAAGCCGTTGGTCCCGGCTGTCATTTGTAGATCTTTGACAGTCGTTAGGAAGTCAGTGGCCCAAAAAGTCTGACAACCAGTCTTACCAAGGGGTATCATATTACCCTGTATTAACTGGGTTGTGGAGGTCAGATAGGCAGTCACTACATGTAAAATACCGGTATTCAGTTGCATCCGGTAGACTGGAAGCCGACCCCAACATAGTTGGGAAAAGGCTAGGCAGTTGATGATGTTCGCGTGTGATATGATTTTCTTTTAAGCTTATACTGTCACTTACGGGATCTAAAGTAAGTAAGAGAGAGTGGAGTTAGTGAAAGTTTAAAACATATGTTTGATTTTCTTTTGTTTTATCATTGGTGAGGTATTTTCGTGTCTGGATAGAAGGACCACGAAATCTTTTTGGTTTATTAAGATTGCCAGCAAAAGTTTTAGTGTATACAAATACATGTTTTGTTTCAGTTATTTTTGACACGATGAGTTGACAACGTGAATCATCAGAAGTGAACAGAAACATGACTAACACAGTGAATCCTATTTATAATTCAGGAATAAGGATTGGTGAGACATGAATGAAAGATAGATATGACGTTAATGGATGGATACACCTTCGGTTACCTTTTTTGATAATGTTCAGACAGGCAGACACAATAACATCTTCCAGATCAAGTGATAAGAACTAGAACGAGAGATGATGAAACGAGCCAAATCTAAATATTTCCTAATGATCAGTTTAAAACAGATTTCAATTGTGTCTGATGGTCGACTGTTGAGACAAGCGGTACTGCCCAGCATGAGACATCAATTTCCAAGTCGGGCGAAGTTATGTCATGCTTTTCCATCAGTAATTTCTCAGTAGTAGACTGGAATCATGCCCAATCGATGGCAATAGGTTCAGTCCTTATTACATGGGACTAAAACATAGTCGTTGGTCTAGTCGGGTTCGATTCCCGGGTCGGGAAGATTAATATTGGGTTTTCCATCAGTAATTCCATCAGTAAATTTCTCAGTAGCAGCCACGGAGTCTGAATTTGTGCCCAGTTGATGGCAATAGGCTCGCCCCCTATTACATGGGACTAAAACATAACTGGCGCAATGTGGATGTACGATTAGGTACACGTTTGCCTAACCTTTCGGGGATTACAGGCGTGATGTTATGTTAAACATTTCTGTCGAAATGTATGTATTCTATAAGTACACATTTGGCTTACCCTTGTTCAATTTCAACAAAATTTCAATCCCCATCACCAGCACGCTATATTTCGAATCGACACAGCTTTGAGAATACATCAGTGAGCCAACAATTCACCGATGATGGATCGGACCGGGTCGCAAAGTCAACTGCGCGACAGTCCATATAAAACGGATGGAAACGATTGCATACAGATTTTTGGTGTGCTTAACGATGCAATCTGATTCAGAATTATTTTTCGGAGGAGATGCAGACTTGTAAGGTTAAATTCTTGTTACTTGGCTTTTCGGTTAGCAACAGCTGCTTTTGGGTAGCTTAGCGGCCGTCTTATCGCTTAATGCTGGTGGCCTAAAATCCTACTAACATTATAAATACGAAAGTTTGTGAGGATGTATGAATGTCTGGATGTTTGTTGCTCTTTCACGCAAAAACTACTGACCGGATTTGGATGAAATTTGGCACACAGTTAGGATAGACAGGGTTTATAACCTGGATTAACACATAGGATACTTTTCATCCCAGTAGTACGATCCCGTGGGACAATTACCGAAATCCACTTCTAGTTTCATATAAATCAGTTCAGCCAACAAGGTGTAAAAAAAACAATGTAAGTACGTATGTTTATATTTTAAAACTTGGAATAGATGTTCCAAAAATAGTCAAATTATATTCGAATGATGTTGGCTAACACCTCTGCCTGCCTCTTCGGGGAATATAGAAGTAACATCATAGATACATTTCTCTGACAAAATATTACTAGCGCAACCAAAACTAAAACTAATTACGGCACAAACTTTGAAAGAACTAGAGTTTTCTTGGAATAACTTTCATAATCTTATTCTGATTCAGTAGATGCCTTCGCTTAGGTCTAAGCCAGTATCAGACAACCTAACTTTATCCATACCTACAACGTTTATAACAAATCTATTGGGATAAATAACGTTCTCAAAACGCCTGACTTAGTGTTTGAAGTATCCAATCAATTTGAAATAATCTAGAGATTTAAATAGATCTAAAAAATACACTGCTAATGGATTTGCCTACCCTTCAAAATGAGTTAATTTGTTTGGATTAGTCAAACCGTAATCCAAAGCTTAAAAAGGTCACACCATCTGCCTAGCTTTTTCTGTTTTGACTGACTTCCAGTCTAAACTGGAAGTCAGTCAAAAACTGTGAAAGTCAAAGTCATCGGTGAATTGTTGGCTCACTGTTGTATTCTCAAAGCTGTGTGGGTTCGAAATATAGCGTGCTGGTGATGGGGGGATTAAAAATTTTGTTGAAATTGAACAAGTGTAAATATGTGTACCTATAGAATACGTACATAAGTCAAAGTCCAGGTTAGGTTAGCCTAATATAACAGAATAACAATATTTTGCACGGAGCGACTGCCTGTTTGACCTTCAACCCAGTTCGTACTGATAATACGATCCCTAGATAAGACTGGTTAAAAAGCTAAAAAGTTCACGATGTTATAAACAGATCAATCCTAACTCTTACTGGGTTGTCTCTGGGCGATGGAATCTTCATCTTCGTCGTGTCGATCATTTCCATAACGATTTGAGTCTAATTAGCTTCGACCGAAATTCGGCCACAATGAAGGCTTTGGTACTCGCTTTATTTAGAGGCGGTGAAGAAAATGTTTTTTTTTAATCTAAGAAATTAACTTCACTTGACTAATAATTTTATGCCATTTATATTTGAACAGGATTTTGGGCATTAGGCCAGGTAATTATTGATGCTAGTTTATAATTAGAATAGAAGAATAAAATAGAATTTTTTTTTTTTTATTTCAGACCGGAGTCCATAGGGTTAGTAACAATTTTACTTAACTTCTAGTGTTAGTAGGTTACAGACACATACAATTAAAATTCTAGAGCAGCATCCACCTCCGCAGCAGCGGGGAATCCCACCGATCTGCAAATACAAATATACTGAGAATACTGTTGGTGCTGCCGCGAACACGAGTCATCAGGGATGCACATCTATTTCTAATAATGGCGGCAAAACCATCAATATTATTATCTGCAAACATGCACGACGCACTAGAACACCACGGCAGCCTTAGGAGTACTCTCAGTGCATTATTATATTGAACGCGTAGGTCGCTGTATGTCCGCTGAGTGAAGTTGACCCACAGGCTGCACGTGTAAAACACGCACGCGCTGCACGTATGTATGTATGATACGTGTCATATTAAAATGCACAGTACAATAATCACTAGAGGTACGAAGCGTGGAAAAGTACAGTTCAGAAGAATAATTTTTGATTGAAAGCAAAAGTAAGTGACTTCAGGATATCACGGTAAATTCTGATCGCACAACTGGAATGCAAATAATTAATTATAATGATTTCACCATTAAAACGTAAAAATAGAAATTTCTGACTTTTTTAACACTTATATCTACAACTTCTCCATCCATCATCTTTTGAAGCTCGGGGTAAACAATTAAACTTAATTATTATCAATTAGTCGAGAATCTATCTAGAAGAAATCTAAGTATACTTCAGAATGGCTGATTGAACTCTCTTTGTAACAGCTCCGTGGAAAAAAATTGCGCCAATTAAAATTAACTTTTTTGAGTTAAACTTCAGTACTGGTTAAACAACACGTTTCCAAAAATTTCTAAAATGTAAAGTGTGTTCAGTAATTATTTTCGATTCATCATCTGCCTAGCCGTTTCCCAACTATGTTGGGGTCGGCTTTAAGTCTAACCGGATGTAGCTGAAGACCAGTAGTTTACAAGGAGCGGTTGCCTATCTGACGTCCACAACCCAGTTAGTCCTGGGTAATACGATACCCTTTGGTAAGACTGGTTGTCAAACTTTTTGGGCCACTGACCCAACGACTGTCAAAGATCTACAAATGACACCCGGGACCAACGGCTTAACGTGGTTTCCGAGGCACGGAGGAAACTTGGTATGTAATGAGTGGTCACCCATCCACAGACCAACCGAGGCAGGCACGGCTTAACCTAAAGATCGACCCGAGCGGCTGTTTTATTTAGACACGAGCTCTCAGTAATTATTTTCGATTAAAAAGTAGAAATACATTTTCCAAAACCTGGCAATAAAAAGTCATGAGGTTTTAAGGATCTTAGTTCTTTTTTTTTGTGAAGTATGTTTTTATTACGTAGAGTAAAGTAACTAAATACATTGTTAATTAAAAACTATTAAATAACCAAAAATAAATAAACTAACAACAAACTATAAAAGGGCATCAAAAAACTCCTCCTCAACGCTGTCAGCTGGTAATGTGCCCAAGAAAAAAAAAAAAAAATCTTAGTTCTAGATAAAGTTTACGTAAATTAACACTGTTCAATAGACCTATACACCCAAGGCTTGGCATCTGCCTGTCATTTGGGCGAAACCTCGGGCTAAACCTATTTTTCTAGCTATATTTTATTTTGTGGATAGTTTAGATTATTTTAATTTACGTAGTTAAGCGTATCATATTTAATAAATAACATCCTAAATATTAATTAACTCTTTCTTCTAGGAAACTTAAAGATCTCAAAAGCGAAAATTTCCAAAGAAGCTCTCTAGAAGGCTATTTATTTACGTTCTAAAGTATTGAAAAGTTTTCTTGTTGGAATTGAAAAATTTTCTTCAGCAAAGTGCAGAATGAAGGTAAGTAAAGCTCACAATGGCATCAAAGGCTGGGTTAAATATAATATACGAGTACCAGGATTACTTTTTTTTTTGGTATATAGGTATTTTGCCTGAATTAAAACACAATTTATTTATTTATTTTATTACAGTGTGTGAGCTCGTGGCTAAATAATAACCGCCACTCGTATCGATCTAAAGTTTAAGCCGCGCTTACCTAGGTTGGTCTGTGGATGGGTGACGACCCATTACATATCGAGTTTCCTCCGTACCTCGGAAAGCACGTTAAGCGGTTGGTCCCAGCTGTCATTTGTATCTTTGACAGTCGTTACAGGTAGTCAGTGGCCCGAAAGTCTGACAAAAAGTCTTCAGGGGTATCGTATTTACCCAGTAGTAACTGGGTTGTGGAGGTCAGATAGGCAGTCGCTCCATGTAAAATACTGGTGTTCAGCTGCATCCGTTAAGACTGGAAGCCGACTCCATCATAGTTGGGAAAAGGCTAGGCAGATGATGAGTGTGTAGAAAATATCGATCATGGCTCATCTAGCGTGATGTGTTTTGTTTTTTCTTCATACAAGCAAGAGATATTTCTGAAAGGTACTAGGACACTACATAATACCTTTTTTTTGGAGTAGTTGCGAGAAGCTACATTAAGTTCCATTTATCTAGTAACATCCCCATCAATTTGGCGAAATTAAACTAATTAAATTATTATATTATAAGGCTATATTGTCCCACTGCAAGGCAAAGGCCCCTCTTCCCTGCTTCCACATTTCGCGGTCTAGTGCGATTGTAGGCCAATCCTTTGCGAGAGAGTCCAGCTCATCCCGTCATCTCCTTCTGGGCCTGCCACATCATCAGTAAGGCCAGCATAATTAATTAAATACTAACTCTAAAAACAGTATAGTCTTATGGAGCAACAACAACACCACAAACCCTCAAAGGCGTGTACTTGCAAACGTATGGGGCTTAAATTGCTATTTAATTCCTGCGCTAATCCTATAAATTTAATGGAATATCGGCTGGTTTGAACCACTACACTTGGATTACGAAATGCGATGAAAATTCCTAAAGCTTTTAACGATTATCGGGAGTTTTACACATGTATGTGTTTTTGTAGAAAATACTATATATTTTCGATACCTCTTTTGTGGTATTTTCAAGAGTAGAAATAGAAATAACTAGGGTATACATTATGTAGTAGCAGTTATAAAAATTACTGTTTGTAAAAATTCTCAGGGGAAGTGCTAACTACCGACTTACAAATGATTTAGAATAGAATAGAATGCTTTATTTGCTAAAAATGTAGGTATAGACCAGTTTTCCATGTAAATTCTGCTTTTTAGCAAAGGTAGAAAATTAGTAGTTTTTTCCCCCAAATCTAGGGGTAAATAAGTGAGTTGGGATTTTTATTTTTGCTACTCCTGGGCAAAGCCCTCTCCTTTCTCCTTCCATACCTCTCTATCTTATACGATCTCCGGTCATGGTAGCCTCGCAAATATAAAGAGGGATTTATTTAGGGGCTCTATAATGTAAAACCAAATATTAAATAAATGAATACATGAAGAATGTCACAAAACTATCACGTATTAATTTTTTTAGGGATATTTCCAAATTATTGTAGCGATTTTAAGTTTTTTTTTTACTTTTACTTTAGGGTTAATTTTTTTTAGGAGTTGATAGCCCTGCAGACAAGTTTATACTTAACACGTTATTCTTCAATTGCCAGGCCGATGCTGTAAGATAGTTTATCTATACAGCATACAGCACTTCGAAGCAACGTTTTCTATGCATCCATTTAATTCCTGTGAAACGTCTTTAAAAAGGAAGAGAACCGTACGATCACAATGTTCCGTTTGCCTTTGGGATTGAAAATGCATCACTGAGAGACTATTTTAAATAACGGTGCATCAATAACAGATCGCGCTTGACGATAAGAATGGTTCTTTTAAGAAGCGAAGATTAATGGAAGTCGTTTTAAAGATCGATTTGCTTTTTAGTTTCAATATCTTTTTTTCTGGTGAATGGATTAATCATGCAGTAATCATTGAATACTTAACTAAATCCATTGAGGAGCTCGTGGCTAAATAATAACAGCCGCTCGGGTCGATCTTTAGGTAAAGCCGTGCTTGCCTAGGTTGGTCTGTGGATGGGTGACCACCCATTACATACCGAGTTTCCTCCGTGCCTCGGAAAGCACGTTAAGCCGTTAGTCCCGGGTGTCATTTGTAGATCTTTGACAGTCGTTAGGTAGTCAGTGGCCCAAAAAGTCTGACAACCAGTCTTACCAAGGGGTATCGTATTATCCAGTACTAACTGGGTTGTGGAGGTCAGATAGGCAGTCGCTCCATGTAAAATTTGGTATTCAGCTGCATCTGGTTAGACTGGAAGCTGACCCCAACACAGTTGGGAAAAGGCTAGGCAAATGACTTAACTAAATCCATTGACTGCCTCTTTGGTCTAGCGGTTGAATTCGCGACTGCTGAGCATGAGGTCCTGGGTTAGTTTTTCGGGTCGGGCAAAGTTTTTTTGGGTTTTTCCATCAGTAATTTTCTCAGTAGCAGCCACGGAGTCTGAGTTCTTTCTCAGTTGATGGCAATAGGCTAGCCCCCTATTACATGCAACTTGAAAACATAACTGACAAAATGTGGGTGTACTACTGGCTGACTGACTAGTAGAAGTCGACTGAAATCAACATAGTTGGGAAAAGGCTATCCCGTTGATGAGCTCATGTTGTTCTAGATTACAAGCTATCCAGCAGCAGCAGGTTGTAACCTTGCTGAATGAGCAATAGTTTTCAGAGGCTAACTGTCTGTCACATTTCCAGGATGGGTCAGGACAGATGGGCCAGAAGACGGTCATCGTTACTGAGGTAGGTCTAAGTAACGTTGGCGTGACGATTTGGACTCGTTCCTGACTGATTAGCCAGAGAAGGCTTAACACCGAGAAAGTAGGAAAGGAATGGAGGCTTTCGCTCAGCAGTGAGACAGAATTGGCTAAATAAAAAAAAAGCTGTCCAGCCCCCGTAGCATGACCACCATAGACAAGGATTTCTTTGACGGAAGAATCGACAAAATGACAGACAGTGCAAAGAAATCTGTCACTGTGTCGACACAATCTGTCATTTTGTCGATTCTCCCGTCAAATAAATCCTTGTACAATCCTACGGTGATCATACTACGGGGGTAGGAGCTGGTCAGGAGTTAAAAAATCACACACAAATAAGCACTTACAATTAGTCTCACCTTAACAAAAAGATATTTATAATTAACTTCACCAAAATCTTAACTAATATTGGTAAGAAATATTAATTTGACTGAAGAATCTTGTTGTTCAATCATTCTCAATTTAAACTTAATTGTGAATCAAATTCTCATTGGGAAACAACCACTTGAGATAAATCGTTATTTCTTTGGAGAAATAAGTAAATTGGGTTCCGCTGAGGTGGGGTTGCCAGCCGTGGCTTCCAAAATTAGTATAAAGGTAGGTAGGTGTAGGTATGACAGGTACTCCTGAGTTTACTTACGATCTACCACTTTTCACCCTTTTTTTTTTTCTAGGATGGGAAATCATCAAATGACACCCCTCCCCCCGCCCCCCGTTCTGAAGGGAGTGTCAGACTTGTACTGACTAAAACCCATCCATGTTCCTTCTTTGCCCTTTGTGTTCCAGGGCCGCGGCCCGTGCGGACCCCTACGTGGTTGGTGACATCTCTTTGAGGCGCGCGTGGAACACGAACGCGCAGTCGACACGGTCTGTCGTCATAAGACGGCCGGACGGCGAGCTAGCCCATAACTCGCCGTCCACAGGCCCGCGCCTACGGTGGCTGGAACGTGAGGCTCTTTCCCTCTCACGTCCCGCCACCTCCTTCACTAGCATGACTGCTTCGCAGAAGGAGGTGACGGCTTCCCATTCCCTCTCGCTCCGGACCAGGGCTTGAACCACTTTTCACCCTTTTTTTTTTTTTTTTAGGATGGGAAATCATCAAATGACCCCCCCGCTCTGGGCGGAGCGGAAGGGAGTGTCAGACTTGTACTGACTAAAACCCATCCATGTTCCTTCTTTGCCCTTTATGTTCCAGGGCCGCGGTATCTCTTTCGAACAGTCCCGCAGCCCTGGCAGGCATCGGCCCGTGCGGACCCCTACGTGGTTGCTGACATCTCTTTGAGGCGCGCGTGGAACACGAACGCGCCGTCGACACGGCCTGTCGTCATAAGACGGCCGGACGGCGAGCTAGCCCGTAACTCGCCGTACCACTTTTTACCCTAAGGTACGAGTTCATAGCCGACTGCACACAGCAGCAGCAGTTGAAAAGTGTCGTCAGTGAACTCATTAGTACTTGTGTTCCGAAAGTTCATTCTGTTTTCGACGTCTTGTTGATCATCACTTTGAAATGTAGTTGTTTGATGATGCTATTATGTCTACTCGTTTAATAAACAGATATTTGATGAACGTATAAACACGGCCGTCTTCTTAGTTGTGTTATCACCCTAAGGTTGAATGTAGCTTGCACGCATTTAGTCAAAAAACTACATGGTATATTCGTGAAAGTGACACTTACATAGTTTCAACCTGGGTATTACCACATCAATCGATGGATCGTCCATCGATGGTAGAATGGATTAGTCGACGTCATTCGATAGTTTCTTCTACACCAATCGATCGATTGTGATCTTAGGATAGCTTTCTCAAGGGCTTGCATCACATCATCTTTACTTATTTGCATCTAAAACAAGTTTATCAGACTTTGCAATCAAAATTTCACACGTACTTTTATTTTAAAACCCAGTTCAACAGAATTAAAGGCTATCAACCCTAACTGCATCATCAATATCCCTCTTGTTTCGAGTTTCGATTAAATTACAACTGGAATTTAGTCTAGAAAGTTCTGCGTCCTTGTTTGCACTGCATTCCATTCTAGTGTTAAGCAAGACGAAGACTATTGTATTGAGAAATATATACTTACCAGTTCTATTTATCCAGACATCGAAATGTAGATATCTAAAACGAAACTCTTTTATTAAATTAGCCGCTAAGATTCAGCACTTTTTGAACGTCAACATTGCAGAGGATACATACTAAATAAACTCTCGCCTTTTTGTCATGGAGGCAGAAACCACAGAACGCCATCTGCTACGATCCTTACAGACTCCTTTTGCCTCGTACACGTTCGTTCGGTCATACACGCACGCCGGTTGCGAGTATTACGCACCTGATCTTTCTGAAGAACCCCACCAATATGGTCCGTGTATGCCGTCTAGGGCGTCCCCTCCCGGCGTCGCCACTCACATCTGCCTTGTAAATAACTTTTACATAGAATAATCCCCCAAAACGCGCCTATCATCTAACCGAAGGTTGCTCTCACTTGTACAAGTTACGTATTAATTGTTTTTAAGTCCCAATTTCCATCAACATTAGTATAAAATATTCATATTTATTAGACACAGGAACCAACACATACATGTTCATATCAGTTATCAAGGTAAAACATCTCACTTTTCTATTCAAAATTCTTCAGCACATACACCGCTGATATTTTGCCACAGAAACCCATTACATGTAAATGAGATTATTTCTTATTGCGTCTACATAAAGCTTAAATTCGATTACTTGGCAGACGTATTCAGAGCTCGTTAACGTCACCGATACACTGTCAAACATTAGCTGGTTACTTTGTAGAGGGACCATGATTTTAATGTATCGTTTTCAGGCTACTTTATCGTGGTTTGTTAATTAAGGTTGAGCAAAATATAAGACAACTACTGATGACGGTTAAAACAGGTTCTATAAAAGTAAAATAATTAATTCCATTTTTTTTTTCGATGAACACTTTTTCTGACTACTTACGATAATCGAAATACTATGAAGACATACTAACATGCTCCGTTGCCATACATAGGCAACAAATATATTGAAATCACAGTATACCGTGTTCGTACTATTGAGGCAATAATTCCATCACAACTAAAAATGCAGTCAATCAAAGCACTGAACAGGAGATGGACTATTATTTATTTGTCCGTCGGAAAGAAATTCTCGCTTCTGTCCGGTCAGCGCGTCGTTGTTTTTGACTATTGGTTGATGTCCGATTGGTTGTTCTAAATTATCTGCGGAAATATTGGCCATAGTCTGTTCAGCACGTAAAAACAACTTATTACCGAAACAAAATGACCTCACTTAATCAGTTTTCTGGTACTATCCTCCTACACGCTTTATGCATTGCCACCATACTCCTAACTGGCATGCTCACAGATTGGATTCTGTCAACCAACGCTTTTAGCTCGCCATCTTGTCTCGGAACGTTAAAACTATAAAATGTCTTATAGCATGTTATTATTCAATAGTTTGTTATTGATATTGACACTGACAGTCTCCGGGGAGGCGTCAGAACTGAGAAGACGCTAGCGGTTTGCTGTAGCACATAATATTGAACTATTGAATATGAAATGTGATGTGACATTCTTATAGTTAGAACTTTAGTGTTTTGTTAAAAAAGCGTGTATGGAAGAATTATTTTTTAATAGACACGTCACGCCTGTAATCCAAGCAGGATGGGCTAACGTGTAGTGAGTACACGAAAGAGCAGCACACCAAAGCTCTCGACAACCACCCTAGAAAGCCATCGAATGCAGTCGCTGGTTCCGAAATCGGCTAGATGAGCATCATCATCATACCTATCATATTTCGCTAGTTATACTAGTTTCCTATAGTGACAAGTTTACTATGATTTCTTTAAATTCTAATCATTATGTTATTAAGGAATCTAAGCTGATTAATATCTGTAAGAAAAAGCGTTTAAATTTGTTCTCTCCTAATTAACAAAAATGTATTATCTGTAATTAAAAGATTTCTAATAACCACTCATTAATGTCTCCAATTTACTTGTGACAGGCGAGAACTGTACTAAATCCAACCAAAGTATGTATAGGAATAGATTATTTTATCTCTGCCCAGTTCCCTAACAGAACAGTCGTGCAAATACCGTATCTCACAACCGAGTTAGGTCGAAGGCTGCACGGCAGTTATTTGATTTGTGAAATCAATTCGTCTCCATTGCAAGCGGTAACTTCATATTTCCATTATCGTTTTTATGATGTCCGGATCTCGATGAAAAATTATTTCGTTGACAAGAGTATCTTGTAGCGGCTTACGATGTTGCTGTGTTTTTATCCGACTGTGGTGGAACCCAAAAGGAGGGTAATGTTTTGTATTTTGAGGCTGAGGGATGATTTCAAGAACAGTAACATTGTTTTGTAATCATAATACCATCTTTTTTAAAAAGATCAGTACAGTATACAAGGTGTAAACGGACACTTCACGATGCCGGCAACCAAGCATACTGTATGTACATCAAACTGAGTAACTCTACGCAAAATTTATTGCTGGGAAACTACTTTTTTTTTGGGGTCAAAAACCACATGTTATTTAGTAGATCTCAATGTTACGCTCTCAAAACACTGTGCTGATGGATGCATTGAAATAGTACGGGGGTCTTGGAGGTATTTAAAGTAAAGTTATAACAATAGTAAAAACTTTTGTGAAAAAGTTGGAACTTTAACCTCTAATATCTCCGTAACTAGAAGGTTCCCAGGTATGGTCTAGTTCAGAAAAATGAACGCAATGACAGAGAAAACAAGTGCCTTTCGGCTTCGTTAAGAGTATTTTTACACTCATTATTGTGTCGTGCGAGTAGCTGGTGATACCATAAGATTATAGATTCAGCAAATACTTGTAGATAGGTTCCTTAGCACAGCGTACAGCACAGGGATTCAATCTGGTGAGTCCAGTTTATCAATACTAGTCCTGGAAAGGTTTGACATGGGATGTCCTCTATAAGTGCAGTACAGGTGGTAGGTGTCGCTTAGTATTCTTCTTCTCAATTGTGTGGTTAGTGGCTAACGGTGTCAGAATTTTTGCTGACTTGGCTTTACATTTTGTCGAGAAATACCTCACAGGAATACTGGTTTCCTCACGATGTTTTCTTTCACCGAAGCAAGTGACAATTATACAATACACACGTGGTCGAACCCAAGTTCGACCTATGACTTGAGACTTGAGACCTATGACTTGGCAGTCCGACGGTCACACGACTTTGGGTTTATTACTCGTATTATTAAACAGGAATATAATAAAAAAATGTTAATATGCAACGCCGTAATGGTAGGCTGGTAACAATACTTTTAGGAAGTTATTGTAAATTAATAAATATTTCAATCGCATTTGGTAAACCAGTTACACAAACTGTCTGTTGAGGTTAGTTTCCAATCTAAACTGAAAATGCGCATAAAGGCTAGGCGTATTCAAAAAGTACACAATTTATGTTAGTGGAACTACATACCTACATTTTCTGTATAAAATTGTCCGAATATCGAAGTACCTAAGTCCAACGACTATAAAAAAAACTAATCGAGTAACTTAGGACCTAAAGTATTAACACTTTGTATTTTCACTTTTACCTTGAGTTTCAGCTAATATCAGTAAAGTTTGTAAGCTACAAAAGCCAGGAAACAAAAATTTCGAGTTAGTATTTCTAATTTTCCAGTCTGGTTCGTGCAAATATGTATATATACGTACAAAGTACAATACATACCTACTTACTTTTATCAATCTGGTCACATTCTACTCTTACCTATACTTATAAGGTACCTTAATCATCATACAAAATTGTTGTATAGGTCCTTTTCTAATTAAAAAACGAAAGACATTTGCTCACAACTTTCAGAGCATTAAATCCAGGCACCTTCTCACTTTTTTTCTAAGTCAGTCTTAATTAAATTAACAAAAATAGTGCAAAAATGTTACTGTTAAAAATATAAAATTAGTACATGACATTATTTGAGTCCATTAGCTATTGAACCTACCTTCAAAAATATTTTCCCCTTTTATAAGAATTTGAAATTTAAGTCAAAGAGCAGTAACAGCAATACCATTACTGTGCACAAAAATAGTCGAAACTCTGTCAAAAACCACTCAACAGTCCCCAAAAATAGTTCATACAATTTTTAACCTGATACGTAACTAGCCACTAGATGTCGCCACCTTCCATTGCAATTTATCTTCTCCAAGTAAAAGAAATGCATTAGTCTTATAGGAAACTGACGTAGTAATCCTACACCGGTCATACGCTTCGGTGAAGCTATAACTTAATTTAAGAAGCTTCTTGTATTTGCCAGTAATGGCGGCGAGGCGTTTCAAGTTTTAAAAAGCCTGTCTCTTGGAGTATTTGTTTACTTTTAAAGTGGTCTGTTTTTGTTTAGCTGAAGATGGTAAAAAGTACTGGACATTTTATGGTTTGGTGTGGTAAAATCTATCTTTGCCTTTATTTTGTACGTGTTTGAAAAAATATTTTTAATTGATATTTGATAAAAGATGACTGTAGCAGTGGTTTTAAACAGGCTTACAAAAAATCGTGTTCGAACTTCAACCGTTGCAGGCATAATAATATTTTTACAATCCCGCCTTGATTGCAATGACAAACTTTACGCACTTGCATCAAAATGTACCTCCTATTGATGCATGGTTTGATCATCATGTTTTTTGAAATATCAAAGAGTTCAAATTGGCGACCCAATCGAAGTCGTTGCACTTTTTACTTCAACCACGACAGTACAAGGTAATACTAACAAACTAACCACACTGCTTACTACGTGTTTGCCTCCACAAAACTAGATGACCGTCGAGTATAACTGCCAAAAAGAAAAACAAATGAAAGATGTTCACTCTTCACGCTTCTGCTCCCCGGAGACTAAGAGGCCAGTCATTGTGATGAAGGCATGGCATGCGATATATCTACGTCGAGGGTACGTGGGCACTGGCGTACGACCGTCTTACAGAACTGTTTCAATTTTGGTGGACAGAAGGAAGGGAACTACGAGTCAAAAAGTCACATCGCGTCTGTGACCAACCTAGCCGCACGAAGTTTTAAATTTCGAATAATATTTTAAAGAGATGTTCAATGAGTGACTAGGCTTGTTTTTTATTGGCCAAGACAAAAGGCAATCGTTTTCTAAGCGTTTCGTTTTTCCACGTCGACTTTAAACCTTTTGGTGGCTTATGTCAATTGAATATATTTTTAACTTTACAATCATCAGTGTCGCTTATAGAATGTCACTTTATCTAGGCCTTTAAACTTAAGTTTTACACTCGAGACTGTAACGAAACGTTGAAATCATTGCCCTTAATTTATCATTGTCTTGCCCTCATCAAAAATTGACAGAACAGAATGAAGTTTTTAATTAGTTTAGCTTTCAATGTGTCCAGTGTTTTGTGGTGCAAAGTGTTGTTATTAAGGTTCGCACCTTAATAACAACACTGCATTTGATTTGCAAAATCATTAATTTTGAACACGAATAACTTCAATAATGTTCACAAAACAAATCGACATAAAGATTAGCTCCAACAAAATTAAATTACAAGATCCAACATCCTATCTAAAGTTACGTAACTTGCCTCCGCAGTCTCATATCGGGAAAGCAACACAATCATCAGTACGTCTTAATTCTCTCGCCGATATTACCGCCCGGAGGCCACTTTTCTAAAAACCAATAAATATAATAGCATCGGATATCCTACGAAATAAAAAGCAATCGGTTGAGTTCCATTTCGTCCAATATTTCGTATAGGACTTAAATTTTCTGGCGACGAACTTCGATTTATTTGACCAGAGACCGATTTGGTTTTGGGCGAACGATTTCTGGTTTGGTAACTGGTTTTAGTTTTTATTATTATGTCTCCAAGATAGTGGATGAGATAAAAGGTATAATCTTGAACTAGTACTCTGTGTCTATTATAAGAGTAGGTATCTGGTTGGTAAGTCTTCAGACGAACATGGAAAGTTCTAATAAAGTAGTCATGAAAAACACCTAAAGGTTTTCAGACAATCATGTTAAGCTTATGTATACAGAGTGTAAACAGACCCTTCACATAGCCGTCAACCAAGCATTCTGTACATCAAACTAAGTAACTGTACGCAAAAATTATTGCTAGGAATCGACTTTTTTTTTGGGGTGAAACCTCACGTTTTACGGTAGGACTTGATGGAAAGCACTCAAAGCATTGTGCTGATAGATGGATTGAGTAGTACGGGGGTCGTGGAAGTGTGTAAAGTAAAAATCTTACATTAAAAACATGTATTTAAAAAAAAAAACTTGTGAAGAAGTTGGAACTTTGACCCCCAATATCTCCGTAACTAGAAAGTCAAAAAAAAAAAAAAAGGTATGGTCTAGAACAAAAAAATGATCGCAAAGACGGGGAGAACAAGTGCCTTTCGGATATTTTAAAGGTCTATTTCCACCCTTTATTATTAAATAAGTTATATAGTGAGTAGTGTGATAACATTCAGTACAAATCGTGAAGTAAGTAGACACGAATGAAACGAAAAGAATTTGTTTTCAGGAATCACAGTAAGTTA
The DNA here is from genome assembly GCA_905163415.1 of Noctua fimbriata. Lineage (NCBI taxonomy): Eukaryota > Metazoa > Arthropoda > Insecta > Lepidoptera > Noctuidae > Noctua > Noctua fimbriata. The sequence continues at coordinate 2,600,542 of LR990942.1, read as the reverse complement.
TTGAATAACATTCAATGTTGTTATGTCTAGACATACTTTATTTACTTTACCACACACACACACACGCACACCACATCTATTTTAGGCCAAAATACAACCACTTAATTGTAACTAACCTACTTTGAACCATAACATACATATTTAAGTAATAAAATTTATTTTTAATATGTAAATGTATAAAAATGTACCAGGGTCGCATGAACCGCGAACAGATTTCACTGGCCGAAAGCCAATGGCAGGAAGTAGCGTTGCCAAGCCGGTTCAGCACGGTAATGCGGGTAGCTGTAGATACAGACCAGAGAATAAAGTACTGAGTTTTTAAACAGTTTCGTTTGATTGGTTAGTGAAAAGGGAGTGGTTTTGGCGCCTTGCAAATAATTAAATAGTTTTAACACACATATCTGATTGAATGGCAGACGGACATTGAAGAAAATTTTCATGCTTTGGCGTAAGGAAGTGAGAAATACCCACCCTTACTCTCAACAACAACATTAGGAATACCTTTACTACACTCACGACTTTTCCATGGGAATAGGCAGAAACAACAGAACGTGACGAAAATCATTTATGCATATCATATTATTAAATGAGCAATATTTGTAATAGCGTTCTTGAAAACGGCTCTAATAATTTCGCTGAAAGTTGCAATATATGGTTGTACGGGTGCGCAAAATCGATTTGACTAGGTATTATAACTGGGAATAGTTGTTTTCTCTATCTTCATCCGAGCAGAGCTCGGTACAGGTATTATTTTAAATAAGCCGCCAATTACTAACATTTTAGTGTATTGGCTAGTACTATTGTAAGTTGGGTCATTAGGGAATCATTAGTAGCAGCTTAGCGCTTTGGTTTGAATGTTTAATGGCAATGTGCTCTCCCCTAAAACATGTCACTTTAAAACAGATGGAGAAATGTAGATGTATCAACACAACCCTGCATTAGGTAACACCAGTGTGACGGTATTATTTATTGATATTTTATTATAACTAGCCCATATTTTGTCATGTCATCTGTGCTACTTCTTTCTAATTCTCATGGAAGACATTCAGTTCACCCCGCCATCTCCTTCGTGGGCTGCCGCGACCCTCCTGTCATTATTTCAGGGCACCAATTCTGAGCTTTACGGGCCCACAGCTCGTTCGGCATGCGACAGATATGTCCTACCTAGTCCCATTTAAGTTAGGCAGCCTTTCGAGCCACGTCAACGACTCGAAGGACCAATGAATAGATTCGGTTGGGACTTAATAATGAAACTAGTGGACTGTTTAAATATAGGTGTAATTCCACAATTAACATATAACATTATTTTTAGTATATGCGAAACCTGAATATAGTTTGTTCAGAATAAGTAACTGAATCGATTCCAATAATTTTTAAACCATGTTATATGTTTTCCCAAAAATATTTTAAAAAGTTAAAAGTTGGATACCGAGCGACTTTGAGTACCTATCGCAATAATTTAGGTACCTACGGCCAAATTATTCTTATCAATGAGCTCAAGACGACGCTGGAGGCGCGCGCTGCGTGGTGACCGCGTTTTTGTGCGGACAACTAGGTAACAGAACAAGCTTATAACTTTGTGATTTTACATGATACAGTTTTGAAATTTTGTATATAGATTCTTTACATAAAAATACTAGACACGTGTATCAGGTTTCGCATATACTAAAACTAATGTTGTATAGTGCAACGTGTGAAGACCGTACAAAGAAATGCCTGTCGTGGCCAGCGTCTAATAGCTCAGTGTGTGGTAGAGCGCGCAGCGGTGCTCGCGCAGCCGGGTTCGGTACCCCGAGACCCGCGCCCTCCCCGCGATTGTCCACGCATATGTGAGATAAACAAGATCTGTTAGTTTTACACCTAAGATACTGCAGCACGCTGGCAAAGCTTGAGTGCTACGGTATGCTATCTCAAAATTTCCAAAGAATTAGATAACATTTCAGCACAGCCCTACCATCATCATAGAGCAAGATTTGCGATTGGCATGCACACCACAGTAACAGATAGGGTTGACCCAACTTATATTTTAACTTCGCCGATATACGAGCCGCGTCCATAATGTATGAACCGACATCGAATGCTCCACCATTACTGAAATTTGTTGGTCATTAAAATTGTAAAGCAGCTGCTTAGATACAGGAAATACTGAGTTATATTTACTGATATTTCGATTGATTTAAGATTTTTTTGTGAATCTGAAGCAATTTCAAATTATCATTAACAATAGAAACGGGATATTTACCATATCAAACCACCAACCAACCACCAAACCAATACCAACCACCAAATACCAATTTAAATAAAAAAAATATTCAAATATCATTTCATTTTACCAATTTCAAACTGGTTAAATGTAATTTGAACTTTACTTTGTATAACTGAAGAAACTTTTAAATAGAATAGATTTTGCATTGATTTTTTTACCTGACTACGGCGAAGCCAAAATCAAGGGTTATGAATTTAGCAGTCTATGTATGTTTGTATTTACGTAAGTTCCTCCGTAGCGCCTGAACTATTCATAAGATTTTGATGAATGAATAAGGCGTCAGGTTTTTAGTTGTAGCACACAAATTCTTGTTTTCTCATGTTATTTTGGTAAATCTTCAAAAACGTTTAACTATTATGGATCTTGTGTAATAAACTGTACATTTACAGGAAGTTTTACATGTTTGAGCCTTTTTTTAAAAAAAAAAAGGACTATTCATCTGAATTAAGCATAAAGCTCTTTATTTATTGTGCAATAACAGCACTATTAATTTAGCTGTATTTCTTCTTCTCAGATATTTTAAACAACAAGACTACCAGATTATACAATACACGGAAGGGTTTTGTGGCGCATCAACTGCAATAAATGGATTAACATCATCAACATCATTTCAGGCGAAAAAATAAATTAAATGAAAGTCACAAAAGCACCAATTCCGTACATTTTTCTCTTTTAAAATAAACCTGCAGTGACACAATTGCAGCCTGACATTTATACCCAAAGGGACCAAACTGGGAAAGACAGATAGTTTTTAGTTTCCTCCAGGGGAAGTAATGACCGATTACTCTCAAACATAAAACGTACCTATCTCTTAAAACTATCCACTTGAAAATGCTATCCTGAAAACAGTTTTTGACGTCTAAGAAATATGGTTTCAGAGTCTCCTAGACATAGCTTATTCAAAGTATGGTACTACAAAATGTTGTGAAACAACTTAAGTAAGTATTTATAAGGTTTGAGACAAAGATTTAGATCATTAGACTGCCCCACCGTGACTAAAGATGGTCACGTTTCTGTCTAGCTCTCAATTTTTCTGACTGACGTCTTGACAAATCCAAAGTACTACTGTAATTGAAATAAATGCTTCGAGTTTTTTTACTAAATGACGTGTGAATAGTATTGTGTCACTTAAGCAAATCGATATCTATATCGTTTTATGGGGAATGTGTGAGCTCATTCTTGTCAGTGTGGACAGCGATTGAAGTACGGTGAGGGCATCTAACTATTTAAATCTTTGGTTCGAGACGGTAAAGTTGCATGCTTTCTTGCGGTGTGGCCCAAAGTTGAGTATAAACTGTTTAGCGACATAGCTGAGGCGTTCTCAGTAAATTGTGTTAGCGGAGCATCTTGCGCCAACAGCTTGGAAACGTCGAAAATTTTCACGAGCTACAGCTTGGTGAGGTACGAAAGTGTAGAATGAGGGGTTACGTAATTGGGAGACGGTTAGAAATGATGTAAAGAGTTATTCTTAGTTTTTCATGCTTGTATTGGTAAGAAACAAGCTCGTTGCTAAATAATAATGAACTCGGGTCGATTTATAGGGTAAGCCGCGCTTGCCTAGGTTGGTCCGTGGATGCGAGACTACCCATTACATACCGAGTATCCTCCATGCCTCGGAAAGCACGTTAAGCCATTGGCTGTCATTTGTAAATCTTTGTCAGTCGTTACAGGTAGTCAGGGGCCCCAAAGTCTGACAACCAGTCTTACCAAGGGGTGTCGTATTACCAAGTACTAACTGGGTTATGGAGGTCAGATAGGCAGTCGCTCCATGTAAAGTACTGGTATTACACTGCCTTTACTTGACTGACTGGATGCTTACAGTCAATCGGTTACAAAAGTACGCCTGTAATTTTACAGGCATCATAATCACCTGAGTTTTTCCACTCAACATTTTTCAGTAGCACCCCGGAGCGTGGGAAGCATGCCGGTTGATAGCTATGATATGCTCGCTCACTATTACATGGGATTTGAACATAACTGGCGAGTCATGAGTACACTATAAGTAGGTACAGACGCCAGCACATCACACACACATCTTGCTACATCGTTCTCACATAATGTACCATCTCAACATAAATGATGTAACGAAATTATTGTAAAAGTATACTGATTTAAAAGAGTGTCCATGGAGTTTCTCGCCCGTTCTTCTGCATAGAGATCTACGTTAGGGAATGGGCAACTACAGTACTTTCACAGTTTTTATGCCTTGTGACTGGGACTGTAGCTATTTTTTTTCATTGTTGTCTTTGTTTCGACAATTCAAAAGTGCCTGTAACTGGCCTATTTGAAATAAATGCTTTGATTTTGATTTTGATTTTGATTTTGATCAAGCTACCCGAAACTGTCAATTTTTCCTAATCAACCTAATGCTTTAGCGATAAAGTTGAAAATGTATTAAAGAAATTTGAGAGATTATAGTAGCTTGATGTGCTGGCGTCTGTACATCTCTGCCTTACTCCGTGGGGAATACAGGCGTAATGTTTAATTACGTCATAAGTTCCATCAATTCCTGAAATGCTACCTTTACAGAACAAAACTTGGAAATATGGAAAAGAACTCTGACCCTAAAATTCACATTTCACATTCACCACTGAAAAAATCCACCGACAAAGGATCACTTTAAAAGTCGTATCTTTGTTATCTGCCGAATAAAATGCAATTTTGGTCAAAAAAGCTGTCCTCAGTCTATTGACATGACACAGGACATGGTGTAAATGCATTTCAACACGAGTGGCGGAAAATTCTCGATGCAAAGTGCTTTCAGAGTTTATTTTTTTCAGCTTATTGGGTTAGCATCATCGCTCAAGCCTGTTAAGTTTCAGTGCTGAACGTGGTGACGTCATTTAAGAATTTTAGAAAGAAAGAACGAAAACATATTTATTTGTCGCAGGGACATGGCGTGCATCATACAAAATGACAAAAATAACTATAAATATACAACGCATAACAAATATTTATAGACACAACAAGACAGAGAAAAAAAAAGTTTGCACGTCGTGGCTGCGACAAGTAAGTTACTCAGCATGATGCATGATTTTACACTACTGTACTTGTACATGAGAGAAAAGTATTTATTAGATCATCATCACTATTTCAGCCAAAAGATGTCCACTGTTGGACATGGGACTCCCCCAAGTATCGCCACATTGACCGGTCCCGTCCGATTTAGACTCGCTCAGGACAATTATACAAAATTAAATAAAAAGAGAGCAACAAAAAAGTATATAAGACATTAAACTAAATTAGTCCTGTATGAGGCCAAAAGGCCCCAAGGACAAAAGGACATGGTGACTGAAAAGTTTTTGTCGATCGGTTGTTATGACATGGGCATGTGATGCGGAGGAATGAGGATCAAGTGAGAAGATTTTTGAGTGTTTTTTTAATGGCATCTCGCAGGTCAACTAATGAGGCTGGCTTCTGCTTAATCGGACTATGCTGTAAATGCCTTGAGTGTAAGGCCTGCAACCAGGGGCAAATAACTTATAAAGTACGCGACACCTTGCTAAGGACACCCCCTGTGGGGTACGAGCCTCAGCTTAGGGCGTCGCTGGGACAGGCTGGATCTGACTGATATCATTATTTAGGGGCTAATTTAAAACTACTGGATCAGCATCGCGTGTTGGCTCGGGCAAGGGTCGAAGGGTTTTGAATTTGAGTTTTTTTTTTTTTAAACCTTTGCCCCACACTAGGAATTTCTTCTGTATCGTGGGTGCGTTTACAAACATTTAAACTCACATACACAAACAGCCAGACCCAGGAACAAGTACCTATAGATCATACAAATATTTGTTCCGTGCGAGGATCAAACCCGCGATACGTAGCGCAGCAGCCAATTGCGCAGCCACTGCGCCAACCGTGTCGTCAAGTATGAATAAGGGTTGCTAAAAGAGTAGGAGAAGACCAAGGAAATAATGGATGAACTGTGAAAGATGATTTGGCTTGAAAATAGTTGACTGATGAGATGACAACTAACAGTAATTATAGCATGGAAGAAGAAAGCATGCGTCGACCATAAATAAATTAATAAATTGAAATAAGCGCATTAAACGGCTTCAATTTATATCAAGTTTATCTTACAGATTCTATAGTAGTCAAGGATTGACATGATAGTAGATCCACTCTCAGGAGATGGATAGGTGATTATAGACCGACCGCTTTAATGAGTCCTCCGCATTGCCCCATCAAAGGCACACAAAATATTGTGGTTTTATGATCATTTGCCATGGAAGAGACAGAAAAATGGCCTTAGTTTCCACGAGCCAGGCGTACTTCTACCATAATTATTTTGGAGTGTTTCTTAATCATATTCCTTGACACTGAAGAAATCACTGATGTTGTATGTCTGGTGCTAATGGCAAATTTAAATCCTCACAAACTCTCAAATCTAAGCATTTTCTGTTTGATTTTCTAAAACACCTCCTTAATATGAACAAATCTAAAGTAAGCATCATTTATTTACAAATCTCTGTAATCGTTCATGTACACGACAAATAAATAAAAAGGATCTCAGTTCTCTACTCATACTTTATTAAAATAGGTATGTCAGTCTTGTCGCGTTCTTGTTGACAAAATACAACTCCCTTGCTTCAATACCAAGATAACAAATAACAGCTACATGAACCTTACAAAGTAAAGAACAGAGTAAGTTTTGCAATGAGTTGACGGTAAAGTTAAATTTGCAAAGGCTTATTCGAATTACAACGCCCTACGTTCAAGAGATCAATATTGCGTTCAAAAAGTTGATTTGATCCACAAGTAGTTGCTTTGGCTTGAATTACAGACAGACAAACGTAATATGTGGAGCCAATATATTAGTTTTGGTCTTGGTAAGGGGATTGAACACCTATAGGGCTTCCTGAACTAACAGCAAGTCGATTTAGCTAGCCCAGTGGTGTGGTCTAAACACTTTGAGAAAGCAAACCTTTCCAACAAACTCTTTTACTTTTGTAGGGTACCAGGAAAAAACTTTAATAGCTAGCTACCAAACGGAGACGGGCCATTTAAAGAGAAATGTTACTGCGTAATTTGTAACTACCAGCTACCAGATATTTTACCGTTTTTGAACATCTTTCAGAAGTATACCATAGCTTTTTGAATTCCACTTATTTTATATTATTTTAACATAATGTCATAAAGCTTCGAATTAGACTTAGTCTGTAATGTTGCCATAATTAGTGGTAAACAAATAAATAACCCAATTATTGTGGTAATTAAAGTTTCTCCTACTTTTGCGAACCAAGATACCATCTATACATATAAAATTCAAGTCCTGACTGACTGACTGATATATCAACGCACAGCCCAAACCGCTGGTCCTAGAGACATGAAATTTGGACGGTGTACTCTTTGTGAAGAGTAATTATCCACTAAGAAAGGGTTTTTCGAAATTCTACCCCTAAGAGGGTGGAATGGGGTGTTGAATTTTCTGTGAAACTTATTATTCTTTGAGTCGATTGACTTTTAAATTTTTGTACATACTCTTTAGTTAAAATAATGAGAAACGTATATCACAGTGTTTCCAAAATCATCCCCCAATTTTAAATTCAATGTCCTGACTGGCTGACTGATATATCAACGCACAGCCCAAACCCTTGGTCCTAGAGACATGAAATTTAGACTGCGTACTCTTTGTGAAGAGTAGGTATCCACTAAGAAAGGGATTTTCGAAATTCAAACCAAGGAATCAATATTTCACGTATGTAATTTTAATTGATATTACTATTAACTAATATTGGCAAGTTATAAGCAAGTACATGTAAATCTATGTATGTACTATACATACATAGATTACTTATTATCCTAGAAGTAAGATCCCGTGGGCAATTCCCGAACTCCACGCGGGCGAAGCCACGGGCATAAGCTAGTCAAATATATGTATAGCTTCTTTTTTTTAATAGCCTATGCTGTCCCGTTGCCGGTCAAAGGCCTCCCTCAAGTCCATCCAAGAGTCTTTATCCCGCGCCACTTGGAACAAACCCTCACGGTACACGTCCAGGTCTGGATGGGTATAAGAGTAGAGGAAGACCAAAGAAGCGATGGATGGACTGTGTAAAGGATGATATGGCAACAAAGGAGGTTTCTGATAAGATGGCGAGTTATATAGAAGTAGGGAAGAAGAAGATATGGTGCGCTGACCCCAAATGAATTGGGATAAGGGTAAGTGAATGATGAATGATGATGAGATACGGGAAGTAGTAACATCATCATTATACAGGGTGGAACGGACACCGACCCCATAAATGATTATCACGTATTCAGTACCTCATTCTGAACCCGCCTTATTAAAAAAAAACAGCTGTTTCCTACAAAACTGCATTATCTACACGGTCAAAATGTATGGACAGCAGATTTAAAAAAAAAAATTGAATGAAAAATTTATATATGCGGGTGGGGGGGGGGGGGGTCAGAATGATGTACTGAACACGAGGTAACCCGTTTTAGGATCGGTGTCCCTTCCACTTTAAATATATTAAATAGGTAGGTATATAAACCCCATTAAAAATCACATTATTATGTAGATATTTGAAACTGGTCTTGAAATATTTACTTTACGGACACGGACGGTCAGCTTCATACCTATCTCCCAACATAATCTAATGCTAATAAGCACTTTTCAAAAACAGTCGCCATGTACGAGCAATTCAATTTTCTCTTATGTACGTTTATTGTATTATTTACTTGTCTAAGAATAGAAAATGGCGTCTCGATATACTCCAGAGGCATATTGTAACGAGGTGAAACACCTTTAAAGAATCTTATTTTGCAAGGAACCTGGTGTACCTAGACAGTTCTTAGTTGAAGATGGGTGTCTGTCTGCAGTTATATTGCATAATTTTCTAATGTAAAAGCTAAAACCTCCAGGAATAACAATAAAAGTGATCAAGGGACTGAGAAATCGATTTGAGAAAAACATTAATGATCCGTAATAGGTAGACAGTAGAAATTTTCACAGAATGTGTATTTCTGACACCACTAAAACAACTAATAATAAAAACAGATTAACAATTAAAGGGGGATCTACGATGGTACGGAAACGTTCATGTGCGCACTTGGCTGGTTTTCTAGAAAGGGGCTGGCTGAGGGTCTAGACAAAGTGATATTCTACCAGCGCCAACGATTATGGAAAAGTCAAATAGGTCTATGGAATGACATAATGTGTCACCTGAAAACTTATGTAGAAATCAATCGTTTTAAAACGGCATTATTCAAATGGCATAGAGACTGATCATTTTATTCTACGAAGTTGACATTTTCTTATTATAAATTGACAAGTCATTGACATTACTAATATTACAACATTTCAATTCTGTTAGCTTGAATTATTTTATGCATTTATTCTTTAATTTTGCATGCCAGTTTTAGCGAAATGTTTGAGCAACTGTAAAAAAATTCGACCATTTATAATGCACTACAATTCTAGCAAATAAAACATTTCGTTTTATTTAATTTCCAGTGAAAATTCTTTTAAGAAACACAAAACTTTTCTTTATAATAAATCCAGAGATTAGTTAAAACAAAAGTAAACGTAATGGTGCGAATTATTGCTTATTTATGTACAGATATTAAACTAGTCTATCTAAAGAGGTAGAAAGGAACTCTTTTCCACACACAACTATGTTAAGGGGTAGTACGGCCATTTGAGAATTGGTTTTTTATTAGTACGTCAATTTATATACCTTAAAAATGTACGTTATTTACAAACTACAAGGTCTAAAATAATAATAGAAATAAGTACAAGTATCAAAATTGGAAAAGATTTACAAAACGTCAATAGAAAAAGTGCCTAGAACGCTGGCAGCATTGCCAAGTTGGATGGCAATGGCCAAAAAAAAGTCTAGCCCTCTCGTCACATGAGGAGTCGATCAACCGCTTGGCGATTTCCCGAAATACTAGCACTAGCACTGGGACCCCATAGCCCTAGTGTTTCAACCCCAAACCTTCGAAATACAATCTACCTTTTCGATAATTCTGATATGGTGAGAAAGATCGCAGACCAGTTGGTTATCGGAGCAGGTTTTTTTAGCTCTCAGAGAAATAGTTTCTATCCTACCGAAGCGAGTTTTTTTTAAGTCTTCCTTTAAGCTAGTAAGAAGCTACTACAAATACATATCAAACACATGGGTGTTTGATATGTATTTGTAACGCGTAGACGGTTTTTTTCTCAAAGGAATGGTCCTTTGAGAAAAAAACCGTCTACGCGTTTACAAAGAGTTACTAGTTAAATAAAAAGACACCAGTAAATTGTTGGGTCTTTTTCAAGGGAATTCCTGTTGGCTAGCTCGCTTGTACTGTAAAAGAGCACTTAGGGTACTCGGACGAGAGAGAATTAACTAGCTTAGTACCTATGTCTTTGTTAAGGGTTCTGGAAAAAGTCTTCGATACAACCTTTGATATGTAAGATGGACGGCGGAATTTATGTTTATTGACGGGATTAACTTGTTCATTTTTAGGGTTCCAGACTTCCGAGTGAAAAAACGGAACCCTGTAGGATCACTCGATGTGTGAGTTTGTTTTAAATGTCGCATGCCAACCTGTGATCCTCTTGACATCGAATTCAAACCTATCTAAGTCGAGTATGACTGACAACTAGTCTTACCAAGGGGTATCGTATTACCCGGTAAGAACTGGGTTGTGGAGGTCAGATAGACAGTCACTCCATGTAAAATACTGGTATTCAGCTGCATCTGGTTAGACTGGAAGCCGACCCTAACATGGTTGGGAAAGGCTAGGCAGATGATGTATCGAAAATAATTACTGAACACGCTATGCATTTTAGACATTTTTGGACTGGAAGCTACGCTGATGATGATGCTTCATCGTCGTTATCTGCGCAAAAAATACACCGTGTAAATAGCTCTTTAGGTAGCTTACTTCAGCAGCTCACTATGTTTATACAACATTAGTTGTATTATTGGCGAAACCTGAAACACGTGTCTAGTATTTTTATGTAAAGAATCTTTGTACAAAATTTCAAAACTGTGATTATTACTACAGGAAACGGGATATTTACCATGTTTAACAAAACCATGCATCCATCCATGTTTGTTTTGTTTTTGTTTTTTGTTTAAACATGGTAAATATCCCGTTTCCTGTAGTAATAATGTTAGTGACCATGATAGTTTAAAATCTTTTTAAAACTGTGTCATAAAAAATCACATAACTTTGTTATAAGCTTGTTCAGTTACCAGGTGCAGCCGCGCGCGCGTCTCCAGCGTCCTTTTTAGCTCATTGATAATAGTAATTTGGCAGTAGGTACCTAAATGATTGCGATAGGTACTTAATATCACTCGGTGTCAAACTTGTAACTTTTTTTTAATATTTTTGGGACAAAATACAACATGGTTTAAAAATTATTGTAATCGATTCAGTTACTTATTCTGAACAAACTATATTCAGGTTTCGCATATACTAAAAATAACGTTGTATATTTTATTGTATTCACGGGCCAAGTGCGAGTCGTACTCACACGCACACAGGGTTCGGTAGCAGCAAACAATATAATAAAAATATTTTGAAGGCTCATTCATATGTTGTATTTTATTACATTCAACAGCAAAACTTAATTTGTTTTTCATAGTAAGTTAATGAAAAACAAAGTTACTGCTGCATTTTGTTGAAAAAGTCCCATATCTCAAAAACTAAACAACAAATCTTATTCAAACCAAAGGAGAATGAGCTTCGAAGTATGGGCATCTGCCTCAAGGTCCAATATCCATAAGATATACATAATTAAAAGGAGCTTTTTAAGGAGAACCTTTTCTACTAACATGACTTTTGGCAATTCGCAGTCCGTTCGGAGTTACTGAGCTAAATAGGTCATATTCACCCATCCTTAAGAATAAACTCTGCTTAGTAACCTACCCCTTTACTTGCAATATCTATTACAGGGGGCCCGTCATTCACCCCTGATGTACACCGTACGGACTAGTTACCGCATAGGTCTAGCTAGCCCATTGATTGCGATGTAGCCCATGGGTGGCGCCCACCCGTGTGTGAACGAAGCTTTATGCACTGAGTTATGCAGAATTTAAGAGTTATTGGAAAATTTAAGGGTGAAATATAAAGGGGTTAAGTGGGGATGTAATTAATTATTTAAATGGCTGATGATGTAAAAGTCTAATTAAATGATGATTTTGTGAAAGTAACAACTAGGCAAAGGGATTTAAGCCGTGCTTGCCAAAGTTGGTTTGTGGATGGGTGACCGCCCATTACATACCGAGTTTCCTCCGTGCCAGGGAAATAACGTTAAGCCGTTGGTTCCGGCTGTCATCTGTAGATCTTTGACAGTCGTTATAGGTAGTCAAGCCCAAAAAGTCTGACAACCAGTCTTACCAAGGAATATCGTATTACCTAGTACTAACTGGGTTGTGGAGGTCAGATAGTCAGTCGCTCCATGTAAAATACTGGTATTCAGCTGCATCCGGTTAGACTGGAAGCCGACCCTAACATAGTTGGGAAAAGGCTAGGCAGATGATGACAAACGTAGTTGAAGAATCTTTCGTGGTCTGGCTCGAGCGAGAAACAGTGTAAACTGCCGAGCGCATCGTCGATGCTGCCGCGTGCGATAGCACTCCCGCTCTAGTTCTTGCAAATTACGGTTCTGAACATTAAAAAAAGAGCATCGACAAATGCAATTCCATGCTGATAGATAAGTTCCAACCCTAAAGGGGAATGCTCTAAGGTAGCTCATACCCGTGTCGGAGTCAAGTTGTTTATGAATCAAACAATAATTTACAACCCTAAGAAATGTTTTACAGAATTATAATCTTAAAATCATCAATACAAATATGTTATAATTGGCCTTAAATGTCAAGATTTCATGAAGTGTTATGAGAACGTTTCGAAAACTTACAAAAGATAATTTCCAAAACGCACCATTTATACTGGTAAGAAGAAATATCGTAAAAAACGTTCCTGCGAGAGACCTTGTTTTCAATCGATTGTTTGAAACCCTTTAACGCATCAGAAAATATATCGCTCAACCACTTCAAAAGCCAAAAGGTTCAGCTTCACATTCCTCCACAGTGTACAGCAAATACAAACTAGTCGTCTCGAACGATTTTTTAATGCATCGTGAGCACGACTGTACCAATTACTCGTGCGGCCGGCCTCCGCGGAATATTCTGGACTGACCCGACTCAGAGCGATTTTAAATTGAATTTTTGAGAATTACGACGACAATTTTCGGAGTAACGTGGAATGTAGGGGTGAGTATTGTGGATGGTAATGCTGCGGTTGGAGTTGATAAAAGTTAAGTAAGTTTAGTTACTAAAATCTACAAGTTATCGTAAGATAGGTACTACATCATTATCATCAGCCTACAGCAGTCCACTGCCAGCAGTGGACTGCGTGATTGGCGTGCGATTGAGGAGGTCTATGTCCAGACATAGACCTCCTCAATCGCACGCCAATCAACTCGATTCTCGGCAACTCTCATCCAGTTGCTACCAGCCACCCTACGAAGATCGTCGCTCCATCACTTCTTTTCTATCTATAGCGTCTCAACCAAAAAGACTCAGAACGTACCTTTTCGTGATCATATTTCTAAACTACTACTAAAGATGTTTGACTAAACCTGTTTGAATTGATACGAATATTTTTTTTTAAGCTGGTGTACAAACTGTACACCAGCTTAAAAAAAAAAATATTCGTATCAATTCAAACAGGTTGAATTAAAATTCAGAGAATGAAATTTAGTCCATTACGATTTACAGATTACTCGATCATCGTAGTTACATGATCTTTTGGATCATTACTTATATAATAATTATCACTCAAAATTATCCCCCGTATATTTTACGTTATCCACCTCCAATTTTCAGAGTAAGGAATACATACGTACGTTTGAAATTACTGCGCCGTCGATTCTGTGTTTGGAAAATGGTTTTCGAGATGCACTCGTCATGGTTGTACTTACGTTTCTCCATTTCAGGGTATCGCAATTTATCAATTGTGTAAAATCATGGATATTTTTTTATCCCAAGATAAAAAGAGGCACGGTGTTGATGGAAACTAAAAAAAAACTGAAAACTTAGGAAGTGGTGAAGGGCAAAAGTTTTGGGAGTTATTTAAGTAATTTTGAATTTGAAAAGTTGTGTCTTTTTTTCAGCCTAATTCAAATAATCGACTTTTGATTAAGATTCTCATTACCTATTGCGCTTGCTTGGTACACGTTGCTGTTTCTGTGCGATGTTTTCCTTTACCGCCCTGCCACCGGCACTGAGGACATGCCAGTAGAAGTATGGAAGTGTTTAAAAGGAGATGGATGTATGTGGCTGGCTTTACACGCAAGAGTGGTGCAATAGTTTGCTAGTGCCCATTTAAAATATATAAAGGTGCACGACTGTAACAACTATCGAGTAATGAAGCTCATGTCACATAGTATGATAGTATGGGAGAAAGTGAAAGAGAAAAGATTGTGAGAGGTGAGTGAGATTACCCAAAATCAATTTCGATTTATGCCAGGTCGAGGAACAATGGACGCCACCTTTACACTCCGAAGTACACACATGACAATACATATGGTGTTCAGTGATCTAGAGAAAGCTTATGATAATGTACCTAGGAATGTGTTGTGGTGGGCCCTGAAAGAGAAAGGTATACCTGGGAAGTATGAAGAGTTAATTTGTTCTATGTACAGTAAATTTTGTACCTACGTCTGATCAGCTGCTGGCAACACCGAGATCAGTGTGGTCGTAGGATTGTATCAAGGGTCGGTCGGGTAAGGACTCAAAAGTCATTCACACTTTAATACCATTTTTGAAGTTATGTTTTAGAGTACGCCACTACATAACAACAAAAATACACACTTCGAAATAACACAGAAAATAAATCTGATGGAATCCTGTAAGCCTAGCGCAGCGCAGCAATGTTCACAAGCAGCTTACACAGGCACATAACCACGTAACATTGCAGTTTTGAAATGTACTCTTTATTTATTATGTGCTCCTGGTTGATTATATAAGGATAGGCGGCATTTCTTCACATTGTTTTTGTTACTTTTAATAGTTCATCGTCATAGCATGAGCTTAAAATAAATTTAGTCTCGCATTTGCCTAACTTGTAACTAATCAGCAAGGCCATCAAAATACTAGCAATATGAATGTAATCAGCAAATGAAAGATGAATTTGCTTGGCTTTTAGGTAACATAATATAAACTTCTTGATATTTTTAATTTAAAAAAAAATAAGGAAAGTGCCTTTGTACATTTAAACACCCTTCAGCTCCCGTAGCAGGAACACCTTTTATTTCTTTGCACCATTTGTCATTTTGTCGATTCTTCCATCAGAGAAATCCTTGTCTACGGTGGTCATGCTACGGGGGTTATTCTTCTTTTGTTACTCTAAATATGTCTACATGTCCTTTGAGGGGTGTAACAAGTTGGCAGTAGTAATACGCCAATAAACACTAGCAAATACATTTTACACACTACGTAAGAATTCATCCTGATTAGTCAGGATGAATTCTTCTCTTCTTCCCAAGATCTAGAGCGGTAGTTACCAGGCTCTCATAAGCTTGAAACAACTGTATAAATACAAACAGAAACATTAAGCCTCACCGCAAAGCAACAGAGCATCGAATAAAATGGAATTCTTCAACGTTAATTTTCTCTTTGTTTTTCTCAAACGGAACACAAAATAGTTGACCAACTTCCACTTAATTGTAAATATATAAAAGTAAATTTCTAAGAGTATTTTGTTGAGAATTTATACAAAGCTTTTCGAGGTAACTTGGTAGTGTTGCGGTTTCGTCTCCCGGGACCGGGCTATTATTATATTTTTGTGTTTAGAGAGCCAATATTTCTGGGCTCCGGTTGCTAAATAATTTCTAGCTTGCTTACTTGATTGGTTTCTCCTTTGATTAATCTTGAGGCTATATTAGTCGCAGAAAAGGCCATTCGGTACTTACAAACAAAAGGGGTGCGAGTAAAATTGTTCTGAAAAAACATGACGTCGTGCTACGCTACGAGACTAATCTGGTGCTACGGCGTAGCTTTTGCTACGACTTAGCTTTTGCTACGACGTAGCGGTTGCTACGACGTAGCGAATGCTACGAAATTTAAAGATTCATTACAAATTGAGTCTATATTCTTGGAACATTATTATTTGTATGCATCCTGGGTACACAGTCATGACGGATTATTTACACAGCTTTGTAATGAAAAAGCGATTATATTGCTATAAATTGATTGCTTGCATGGTTATTTTTAATACGCACGCCATTTTCATCACATCACATCAATATAAAAATACTTGTAAAATTAACCTTAATAGAAAGGTAATACAACCAGAGGCCTAGTAACCTTTGTTACCTTCCGTATCCCGCCGTCCCCATAATATATAAATTTACGGACATCCCCAAGCAATAAACTCCTTTCTTACAACGTTTTAAAGCATAAAATAGCCGAAATATTATCTGAAGGAGCTATATTTTGACCTTTACGATGTTAATTCATTGGATGATTCTTCTTATCGTGTTAATAAATTGAGGAGAACGTTTGATTGGGTCTATGTAATTATAATTAACGAGGACTTTATCTATTAACGTTAAATCTTATGGTCAATTTAGTATTTACCTGTTGATTTAAGAGGATTGTTGACTTTAATCATCAAGGAAGCTGTGGCTGTGTTGAAGTAACTTTTCATTATTGTGATCACCGTCATCTGGATGGACCACTTACGGCAAAGGGCTTATTGTTAAAGACTAATTTAAAATGAAAAAATAGACGGCACATTTGACAAGTGTTAACTTAGTAGTTTTGTTAAGTCCGCCTTTGAACAGTTTTTTTTTTGTGCAACACGTTTTTTTCTTCCATTCTCATCTGTCAACCCCCACGCAATCATTTACATTTTTTTCCTTCATATCATTCCTCACACAATCTATCCATCGTTTCCTTCGTCTCCCTCTCCATCCAGGAAGAGACCATTCCATGTTGGCCATTCACCTTATCGATAGTTACTTATTTTATTTTCAAAGCTATATGGCTAGACCTTTTATTTTATTACAGCTAACTGCATAACATTTTACGAGACACTAATGCAGCAAGTGCTCCCGATCTGTTATATTTTAGTTTGCCTTCTCTGACGTCACTCCCGGGAAGCCGCCAACCGTTTCAAAACTCAAAGCGGCACGGTTTTACAACTCCTATAAAAATAATATAAACAATTTTTCTAACTTCGAACATTACCGTTTTAATACACTGCGGGCCAATACAGAGAGCAATAACTCAATTCTCACGCACTAACTTCTGAGGGCATTACCGAAGTACTGATCGAGCGCTTTAACTTCTCACTCACAAGTTCGCATATATTTTCGTGCAATAACAACCTTTGTCTGAGATCATTTCAATAATATCCCAAGTTTAATAGCAATGCTCCACAGGCTCGAGGCAGTAATAAAATTTAACGTGTCGTTGCCGAGTTTTGTGACTTTACCTAAATTTATTGCTAAAACTTTTTCACGCGATCCATTTGTTAATCTCGGGCGTTGCGTATTCACATTTGAAAAATACGACAAGCGATATGTTTCGCTTTTTTTGGGCTAACGCGTGTCGTGTCGCGAAAACTTGTGTGTGTAGTTTTTTGTGGCCCCAATTGTAACGTTGAATGCTCCCGATTCAATGTTTTTTTAAAGAGATTTATGGTATCGTTAATTTTGACAAAATGGGGCTATGATCCGGTGTTTTTTTTTTAATTTATTGGGTACCTACAAAGGAATTTTTTTGCAGATAAAAATCGCCCACAAGCGACCGATTTAACCTACTTATAACACAGAAAGTTCCTCTGCCAATATTATACGTAATTTAAAGCAACTTATTCCCCACACAAACCCATTAAAAGAACCTTTTAATACCTACCGATCTACCTATGTAATGGTAAATCCCACCTATTTACCTGCTTACCATAAAATGCGAATGTAACTCACGCACAAACCTCAACTTTGATGAGTTGTGAAGTTTCAAGGATATAAGTACTTATGTGTATTTAAAACAGCGTATGTGGTGGGTGCGACTGTTAATGTATGTGAATTGTATTTATGGTATACACTTAAATGATAGAATTAATAACATTGGAAAAAGGAATCACCAAGCGTTTTACCATCACACACTCTCTACACTTATTAGCTAACGCCCCTTTGCTAGGAATAAGAAATTTCCACAGACAGAGGCTTTGCTTGTGGCTATTCTCGCATTTACGCGCGCCAGTGACGCGCGCCTTGCACGCACTAAATGACACTGCTGACAGGATCGACAATATTGTATGTGTTATGTTATTTAACTTAGTTATGATAGTTTAATTTAGGACCACGCTAACGCATTAGGAATTTCCTGCAATGTTAGTAGTGTTTGTGATAAATAAATAAATAAATTTATTTATTGAAACTGCATGTACAATAGTAATGCATAGGCGAAATTATCATCTGCCTAGGCTTTTCCCAAACTATGTTACGGTTGGCTTCCAGTCTAACCGGATGCAGCTGAATACCAGTATTTAACATGGAGCGACTACCTATCTGACCTCCACAACCCACTTAGTGCTGGATAATGCGATGCCCCATGGTAAGACTGGATGTCAGACTTTCGGCTTCTGACTACTCGTAACGACTGTCCAAGATCTACAAATAACAGCCGCGACCAACAGCTTAACGTGCTTCCCAAGGCACAGAGGATATTCGGTATGTAATGATGGTCACCCATCCAGAGACCAACCTTGGCAAGCACGGCTTAACCTTGACGATCGACCCGTGCGGCTGTTATTATTTAGCCAATAGAGCTCCTAAGGCAGATGATGATTAGGCGAAATTAATGCCACAAGGCATTCTCTACCAGTAAAACATTGGCTGTATCCCTTTGCCAGTCTCATCCAGGTTTTACTAATTACCTACGATGCCGATGGCAACAATGTCGTCTGCTCATCTCGCAGTCATTTAAAATTAAATACAATAGTTTAATATTGAAACAATATTCTTCGTTTGACCTTTACAAGACTGAACTAGTATCAATACCTCAAACTTTTGCTTACCTTTTCAAGTAAAAGACTGTAAAAATAAATAGGTAAGTAAAGTACCAAGGCCTCACGATTTTGTTCTCGAGAAACTTGGGTTTTCCATTATCTCATGGGTACGATATATTTTCTAGGATGAAAAGTTTCCTCGCTGTCTCGTTGTGGACTCAAAATACAGACGCAACTACTTTATTTTAGGTTGTTTTTGTGAATTAAACAGGAGATGCCTTTACACGCAGCTGCATAAGGGGAACCACCAACTCAGCACCTAATACTACTTTCATCATAGAACCATACGCTGCAATTAATCGAACGACGGAATCTGCGAGCTGAAATGGCCTTAAGTGACGCACGGACCTAGACTAGTTAATTATTGTAACTCGGTAAAATTCCATTCCATATTCATACTTCGAATAGGCACTTAGGCTAATTTAGGACATAGACAATTTAATTCTTTTATTTTAAAATAAATTAAGTAAAATCATTTTTGTTTTTTTTTTAATCCTCCGATTGCAGTATGAGTACAATCTCGTGTTTAAGTATCGGTCCTTTATTACCAGTCAAAACAACCCCTTAAGTTCATTTAATAAAATGAACTCGATCATAATCGTATTTTATCAACATACAACCTGACACTGATATGCTAATTGCAGAAAACGTAAGAAAATACACCCATCGATAACAGGCCGAGAACTATAAACGTTACTTAGCACATGCTTTGACTTATACATGTTCCAGTTTCTATCGTACACTTGTAGTTAGAAAGTCAAACACTGACAGGAATAATACTCAGCCAAATTAAGAGCGAGGTAACGTTTAAGGATATCGGCCTGAAGATTTTTTCAGCCGTCCGCGACCACTACACCAACGAGGTTTCTTCTAAAAACCTTTTAAATATACCTCCTAAATAAATAAGGTAACATACTCCTCTCCAATAACAGGTGACTCCACCCTTCTCGGATGTTGTGTACGTGAATTAAATGAAACTGTCAGCGGCAATAACAAAGATACGAACTTTAGAAACAATCTCAATCAATGGGGGAACGATTTTAAATAATATCGATCGGCAACATGGCGTCTGCGTTATAGAAAACTCTGGAAACTTCTTATTGTTTACAGCGAAGTTATTTCTAGGAATTGATAAGGGTAGACGTGTTGTTTAAGAATAATATTCGTGTCATGTTTAAATAAACTTTTTCGGGCTATTTTGTAATAATACAGAATTCAAAAAGTCGTCAGACGTTACAGATAGTCAGTGATCCGAAAGTCTAACAACCAGTCATACCAAGGGGTATGGTATTACCAAGTACTAACTGGGTTGTGTCCATGTAAAATACTGGTATTCAGCTGCATCCGGTAAGACTGGAAGCCAACCCAACATAGTAGGGAAAAGGCTAGGCAGATGAAGATGATTATTTTCCAATAAAATGGTAATTAGTTAAATTGGAGATTAACCCCTACATACAAACTTACAAACAAATTTTACCTGTTTATAATATTAGTGTAGATATCTGCATAAAAAGATTAGAAATATCAAGCTTTGTTGTAGTTATGAAAGACATGGATTTTCAGTCTTTAATGGCCTACTGCTGGGACACAGGCCTCGTCTCTATGGGAGGGAGTGGGCTATAATCTACCACGCCAGCCTAGTACAGGTTGGTAGCTGTCATAATAAGGTCAATAACTTAATTTAGATTTAATTTTAATTCTGATGCTGAACAATCAGTATCAATTTTTATTTTATTTGATTTTGATTTAATTTGAATTATGTATTTAAAAACCATAGTTGTGCGCAGCGAGTAGTTAGGTACTCATCTGATTTTAAGTAGGCACCCAACGACGAATAAGTAGTGCAGGATGTAAGACCTGTAAGAGGTTGATACACTTGTCTGTGACTCTATTGAATGTATCTCGTATCTTTGAAGCAGTGCATTCAATTGTTGGTGAGCCAAATAAATAAAATAAAACTGGTAAAAGTACTGTAGTTGTCCATTCCATAGACCTACGCTTTGGAATGGGCAACTACAGTACTTTCACAAGTTATTATGCCTTGTGTCTGTGACAGTAACTTCGTTTTCTTTGTTTTTTCTGACATTCAACATGCCTGCCGTGCCTGTTATTGTCTAATTGAAATTATTGCTTTGAGTTTGATATGTCTTTGAATTTTCAGTTCTAGGAAATGCCGCTGTCCTCACGATGTTTTCCTTCACCGTTTTGATGACAATGGTGATGAAAATAAATAACACATGGTAATGCGCCTGCTTATAACCACTGGACCACCACTGATCTTACTGGATTACGACGCTTGCTCTAAATCAAAGGATGTTATGGATCTCGTTTTAATACGTGGAAAAATCGTGGTCCAACAAAACCAAGTACATAATTACACAAAATGGCTGAAAATATTACGACCTAATTACGAACATATCCTCGAACATCTATTTAAACTCGCATACAAAATGTAACAAACCTAGCTCTTTGACAAATGAAGCCAAATTACGCCTCCATCATTTTAAGCCGTCATGAATAAGTTTAGATATAAAATATTATATTTCTGCTGTATTTGTTCGTAGAATTGGAATATGAGGAGATAGCTGACAGACCCTTAACTTTATGCAACCACGCCACTAAGGTATGCAGGACTGAGATGGTTAAATGGTCGCAAGCTAGAAGATTCTAAGGGGTCTAAAGTTAAAGTCCTAGGAAGAACTGTATCATTATAAAATTGTAAAAGTATTGAACCTGAATTCCTGCTTTCTATAAGCAACAGAATTTAGGAATGAGGGGATTGTTGGTGTACGATGCCTACCTTCTACAACATTAGTTTTAGTATATGCGAAACCTGAAATATGTGTCTAGTAATTTTATGTAAAGAATCTATGTACAAAATTTCAAAACTGTATCATGAAAAATCACAAAGTTATAAGCTTGTTCTGTTACCTGGTTGTCCGCGCAAAAACGTGGTCACCACGCGGCGCCGCCACGCGCGCGCCTGCTGCCTCGTATGGACCTCATTGCATTTGGCAGTAGGTACCTAAATGATTGCGATAGGTACTTAGTGTTGCTCGGTGTCCAACTTGTAGCCTTTTTTAAATATTTTTTGGACAAAATATAACAGATTCAGATACTTATTCTGAAAAAACTATATTCAGGTTTCGCATATACTAAAAATAATGTTGTATAATAATATGACACAGCGTGTTTATTACCATCACAAAAACATTCACAAGACATAGTTGCGTACTTATCGCAGCGAGATTGTGACAGTGGTCACTGTCGCATATCTATTCCTGAATCTACTAATAAGACACTTTACAAAAGGAATTACACGCTTTAGATATCAGAATTAATGAGCTAATTCTCCTGCTTTAAAACTTGGAATAACTTAGGGATATGTACATAATAATGAGTTCATATTCTGAAGTTCTTGTGTGGATCAAATCTGTTGGTTTATAAATACGCGTGCTCTACCTTAATTTTGAAGCAATTTGTTTGAAGATGATGTGGTTCCTTTAAGTGCTGTGTTCCTGGTAAAATTTAATGAATTCCAGCAAATTATGAAGAGAGAAGATTTATTTCAAGTATCAAGCTATTTTCTGTAACTTTCACTTTCCATGTCTTTGGAAACTTTGCTTGGTTAGTGTCATGTCAGCCGAAATATTGGACGTAGACCTCGTCTAAGCGTCGTCACGTCGACCAATGTTCTGCTTCTCGAATCCAGCTGATTCTCGCGGCTTCCAGCAGGTCATTGGTCCACCCAACCAACGGGAGATTGTCCAACAAAAAATATCAGTTGGTCCAAACAGCAGCTGATATTTTTTTCGCGATTTGTTGGTCGATCCTGTAGTAAAAGTTGCTCATTTTAATATACTATTCTACGAAATTTAAGGGATTTTTTTTACAATATGTGACTTGCTTAGTACAAAAAAATACCTGGGTTGGCCCCAAAAAATGTTTTGATCAGTATTAGAAACAGCATCGATAGGCATCAATATAAAAATTGTGTAAAATGCCCATTTCCTTGCCATCTGTAATTTTTTTGAAAATCTATGAATGGAAATCAAAATTTCACTAAAAATTATAGATAGTCTCCTAAAACCATTTTCGTGTAACTACAACGGTTGAGGTATCTTATACCTTGTACTCTTACTACCCCGTCGAAAGTTTTCACCCTGTATATCAAGCAAGTAACCTAGTCAGGTTACTATTCTAACTACAAGAGTTAATAATCCTTTACTAATGGGAACAACTACTCAAAACAAAACAAAACAAATCCCCATAAAAATGCTAGTGCCCAAACTACGGTAGCAAAGTAAATATTTTAACGTCTCAAGTCAACTGTAATTCACGGTTAAATGTAAGCAAACTTAGTTTATAATAACATGATATTTTCATATTTCCCAGTACTAACAACGTGGAATGATGCCACGGGTACAAAGTATGAAGTCTTGGACTTGGATACACTTGGGATGTGGGCTGAGTGATGAGCGACAGTGGTTTTGGGAAGTTATGTAATTATTTATAGTTTTTAGTGACCACGATTTCTAAAGTTGTTTTGAGAGTTGTAATTTATTTAAGCAGCTATCTTCCACTATGAATCAGACCAGCTCCTTAAGCAAAGTAATCCTCGTAGTAAAACCATCGCTATATAAATATAAATGAAAAACTGTAGGTACAATAGTGGATTTATATGTGGACAATAAAGAAATGCATGTCATTAATTAAAAAAAAAAGGTACCTGCAGTTTTACAACTGATGAAAAATCTATTTTCTTCAATAACGTGAGTTAGTGAAATTTTTCCTCTCTGCATATTACAGAGTTATTCAAGTTTAACTGCAACTGCTTGGAATATTTCACTTAGGTGATAGATAATTTCAAAGGCATAAGATTATGAAGTCAAAGGCAGAGTTTAAACAAATAATAAGAATTAATTCATCTAGCAAAAATTGGTGCACTAATGTGATTAGTTGGGCCCCTCCTTCCACTTCTAACAAATAACCATCCTGGCCCCACACACCCGCTCCCTCTCCTATCCTACACTACATTGTTAACAAAGTTGCGCGGTGTATTCATACCAGTTTACTGGCAACTTTTAACTGGCCAGATGTGGCTCAGCCTCCCGGGTATGAATCTGATTTGCTTGCAGATTAATACGGGAGGCAAAACTTTTTTTTATTTAACTACAGACGAATGTTTCCAAGAGTTCTTATAGCTTCAAGAGGCCCCAAAGTTTTGCATTTAGGGGAGATATTTTTGTTTTTAATTTAGTAATAAATCTAATTAAAATACTGTTACTTGAGCGCGTTACCTAATTCAAGATGGCGGCGTTTGAGAAAGTTCTGCCTGTGTCTCGTGTAGGATTATGGGACTTTCTTGTCACATTTTGTGAGAAATAAGGCGACGTATTTAAATATAATTTGCTTTTTTATTTCTTGATTTATTTCTACAATGTGTGTCGCGTTGCTCTAGTGGTCGTAAAAACATGAGGTCTTGGGTTTGATTCCTAGACTAGGCAATGTGTAATTAGGATTTTCCATTTTTTTTTTGCTCTGGTCGGGTGAAATTTGAGAAAATGTATTTCTCCAGATATGAGACCTAGCTATAACGATTGTTCACCCTCGTGAACCCCCATATAGCAACTATCATCGAAATCGTTAGAGCTGTTTTCGAGAACGTGATTACAAATATATAAACACATATATCATAGTCATTTAATACTATAGTATGACGATTTTTAATGAGTATAAGTATGAGTATTAACACAGTGTTAATAGTTTTAAGTTAATCCTATAGTACCTATTAAATGAGCATGATATATGTGTTTAACTCGATTGATTGTGATATAATTTCATATTTTTGTAGTTTAATAGTTGACTTTCCAATGTTACCTAAATAGAGATAGAAGGCCAGCCAATACAGTTACCGATAATGATGACACGCCGCTTGTACCCGCCAATGAATGTCTATCCGACGTCCATTACTGAATAGGTCGTTTTCAGACAGGGACGGGTCAGTTCTCAACGTGTAGGCTTTTTATTATGGTTCTCTTGACACATATAAATCAATAAATCTTAAAATATAGGTACTATTTTTTAGTTTTATTAACATACCGAGTTCCTCCGTGTCTTGCAAAGCACGTTAAGCCGTTGGCCCTGGCTGTCATTTGTAGATCTTTGACAGTCGTTACAGGTAGTTACTGGCACGAAAGTCTGACAACCAGTCTTACCAATGGTATCGTGTTTCCCAATACTCGCACCATGTTAAATACTGGCTAATTCAGCTGAATCTGGTTAGACTGGAAGGCGACATAGTCGGAAAAAGGCTAGGCAGATGATGATATTCTTAGTTTTATTTCTAAATCATTGCCGAATCAAAGGCGGGTGAAAATCCGGTATCATTCCAGCTATGTTGGAATCCCTTCTAACCAAATCATAGAGTGACTGCTTTTTTACTTCTACGACCCAGTTGCCTACTGGATAACACGATACACCTTGACCCTATCGCTTTTAGGCCCACCCGTAACGACTGTCAAAATGCTGTCAAAGATCTGTGAAATTTCCCAGCTTTCAACTGGTTTACGTGGTTTCTGAAGCATCGAGTGGTTTGGGTATGTAACAAATAGCCACCCATCTACGGATTGACCTTGGCGAGCGTTGCTTAACCTTGAAGGTCCACCGTGCCGCTGACATTATTGAGCTAGGAGCGTTTTCTTTCTTACTGACTCATGAAATTACTCAAAACTTCGTGCTCTGTATGTTAAGAGACCTTTGCTCTCAGAAATCACAGCCGTGAATTATCATAATTAAATTATACACGTAGGTACCCAAAACTTCTAAATATTCGCATAAACAAATCCATAATAACTCGAATACCTCGTATAGATAAACATGATATTCAACAACTTTCGCGGGGTGATCCCGTTAAAACTCTGTAAGGCGGGATTCGCGCGGAATCGTCGAGTTTATGCGAAGGCATCGTTCCTATGAGCATACAACTCTGGAGACATAACAAGAGGTATGTACGGTGACCATCATTTGGCGATATTATTATACCACATTATTTTTAGTATGTGCGAAACCTATGGATATATTTTGTTCAGAATAAGTAACTGATTGATGATTCCAATAATTTTTAAACATTTCAGTGCAAAAGCACTGAAATGTCAATAGAATACACATACCACACCACAACCAAACTTTCCATCTTACTCATCTTCAACCATAAAGTATCAAATTTACAGCTCAAAAAATGAACATTTTTAATATTCACCACGTCAACATTTTAAAAATATATCCACAGAATCTGGAACGGCTCAGTATATACGGTTTCCGTCAGTTTGGCTCTAATTAAACATAACCGGAGTCTTGTTTCTCTTACTAGACGCCTTTGACTAGTTTTAAGGCTGCGGCCACGAAACCAGCGGTGAAGAGCAGCAGCATATCGGGGCGATGGAACTATTGGTGGGCGTCCACCAAAGCCGGCTTTTCTCGTGTGATTGGACGAATCTTGCCGCACCGATTCATTTTGGTGCCAACCAATCTCGCTGTGGGCATGATTGTCAACCACCGCTCCGCTGTATAATTTTGAACGCGCAGATACGCGATGTTACATTGTTACTTCGACGGCAGTGGCATTTCTTCTCTTCCGCTTCCCGATTTTCTAATAAAAATATATTTTGTCGCTCTGTTAGTGCAGCACTATCGATGTGCGCGGTCACCAGTCAACCGCTACCTCAAGCAACAATGGCATCACATTTGAAAACGTTTTCATAGAAACTCGTCGTGTCGTTGATATCTGACATAACGATTGAAGAGTCATTGCCGCTGCGGGTGTCTATTGCGGTCACATTCAGAAGTGTGCCTTTATGCTAACTTTGCCAACGGCCCGCTCGTGCATTGCTTCTCGCTGGTTTCGTACCCTCAGTCTAAGAGAAAACACTAATGAAGGGGCAAAATTGTGCTACATTTCAAGTATCGGTTAAAAGCTGAAAAGTTATTTAAAGTTAAGTCTAAGATTTATTGAGAAGTTTTTGTTTATTTTAATTAAATCAACTTGCAAATGAACTTAACGATCACTATAAATATTCACGGGAATACTGTATAAGTAGAACTTTTGGCTGGTTTAATACATATATAACATCACGCCTTTAATCCTCGGAAGGTAAGGTAGAATTGTACCTAATACCACATTCACATTTAACCAGTTATGTTTAAGTCCCATGTAATGGAGGAGAATGTAATAGAGGGCGAGCCTATTGCCTTCAACCGGGCACAAATACAGACTCCATGGTTACTGAGAAGTTCCTAATAGAAAAACCCAACAACTCTTTGCCCGACCCGCGAATCGAACCCAGGAGCTCATGCTCAGTAGCGCTTGCGGTCACTAGACCAACGAGGCTGTCTCTGGTTTAATAAGCTACGCTTATTTGGTGAATTTTCATACATGTCGGTGATTGTGAATGCAAATCTCTTGATTAAATATAAATGACATTATTACGTGTCACAAATTATAATGTTGCCGTATCATCGTTGCCTCATATGACCAAATAATATGAAACTAATAGCTAATGCCAACCTATTACTGCCCCACTGCTGGGTAAAGGCCTATTCTCACACAGAGATGGCACAAGCGTTGATTCCCACGCTTTCTCAATGACCATAAGTACACTATAATAATTTTAAACACAAGTGGTAAATAACTAATCAAAAACTATCCCTCACTCACCCAATATAACTCAGAAAGCAATTTGCAAACATACTAGTAATTCCTTAAAGCAACTACTAAGGCGTAGGCGTTTGAAACCAGGCCCAAGATATATGAACTTAAAACCGAAAGGTACCTAATGACCTGCCCGGGGCGAGTGCCAACAGTACCTACCGCCATGACGTATGTAACATGCTCGGTTTGGCTTCAGTTTAGTCCATAATTTTGGGGAAACTGACATCGGAATCGATCGTGATGGATGGAGTTGGAAGGTCTGCGGTTATATTTTCTAAAATGTCAACATTTTAAATTAAAATAACTTGAAGTAACTAACTTAACAATAAACTAAAAATAGCGTCAACAAACTCCTCCTCAACGCTGTCAACTGGTAATGTCCCCAAGAGACTAGCGGTGTTGCCACGTTCTTCTTCTTTATTGTGAGGTTAGTGTATAACCTGGTTGCCACGTTGTAGGGCAACATTTACAACCATAATAAAGATAATCAAGCAGTGTAACCGAAGTGATTTTCCATCGTCAACTGTCCAGGAGTTTTAGGAAATGAATCTCCGAAACAAATATGAATACTAACTTTAACTTATAAACAGAAGTCCACATACAAACTTTAGTGTTTGTAACTTCAAAAGTGACGAACTTCTTTACACGCTTTCATATCCAATTAAACCATTACGATGTTTTTTTTTAATCTGTTCTAGTTCACCTTCGATTTTAAAATATATCTTATCCAAAATTCCATGCTATTCTATGCTTTGTTCCATACTTATCTGTGTCATTTGTCTGTCAGTGAATAAGTGAATGAATTTAAAATTTTAAAACTACATTAATAAAATTCATTAACAGTTGACCCTTATTGTAATTTAACCTAAATCAACAAGGGTTAAAAACATTTCTAGTTTCATCAACAATCGTCTCAGATTTCAACGTAGGTAATAAGATTGGGTAATACGGTAATACCCATATAACTAATAAGTGTTCCTCATTGGACCCTCTTCACGAAAGGGTTGAGGATATAGTTTCAGGGTTATGGGCTTCGTAGTGGCGGGAGGCACCCGCAGTTTGGTACCCGTCCAGGCAGATGTCAAGTCAAATCAGTGTCATGAAAATTATTGTTGTACATGAATCTTTTGACGTGTGCTCTTGATAATCTTGTTTCTATCACGCTTTAACTATGTAAAAAAATTGTAGAAGTTAAATTTGACCCACTTTCCGGTTTCCGATTGAGCTGTTTTGCATACATGTTTAATTTGGATAACAATTTATGGTTAGCTAAGTAACGTCATTCTAAATTCAATATGGCGGTTCCACCTTAAAGTTTACTCGTTCCGCGATTAACAGTGGACACCTACCGAGCCCAAGTAATTGTTGCTATGACGTACCAACTAATACGAAATAAAAAGAAATCCCTCGAAATCCTTTCATCATAGTCACACGACACCCAGCTAGTGTCACATCCTCAGAAGTGCGTTCCGAATCTTCATCCATAATACATGCGACGCTACGAACCCAATAATATCGTGTATTGTTTGACAGAAGCGCTGTATTGCCAGAAATTATGATAAGCAGGCCCCTTCGAACGGACCGGCTGCATACATTATCTAGGCTTTGGTGTGAGTGTGACGTAGTTTTTGGAGACAGGTTACGCAAATCGGTGATAGGTAGGTTTGGTTTAAATTTATATATGAAATCATCAAAAATACTTCGTGTTCAGCTGTGTTGATCGACTTCCAGTGTAACCGGATGCAACTGAATGAACCCGTATTAAATTTATATAGTCCTCTTGCGCGTTTTCGGTCACGGCGGCCAATCTTAGCGGAGATTAAACCATCGGCGCGTGCGCAGACACAGGTACACTCTCTGTTCCTTTACTCTCATAGTCCGATGGGACGGCAATCCGACGCGACCGGAACGAGATCAGGCGCAGGACCAACGGCTTAACTTGCTTTCGGAGGCACGGGAGCCACCATACCGCCAACTTACAAACTCCGGGTACTACTGAGTTTCTAATGGGAAAAACCCAATTGCAATTTTTATCAGACCCGGGAATCGATCCCAGGACCCCACGCGCAGCAGTCATGCTTGCGACTACGAGGGGCAGTCGGGGATTATATTTACTTGGAAATCTGATCTCCTCAACATAGGTACTGGGTAGCAGTAGTTAGTAGGCAGCTGGGCAGTAGCAGCACTCGTAACAACTGCAGAAGATACACGAATGCCAGCCGCGGTTTGATGTCTAATTTCGTGATACCATCAATTTGATTAGACACGTCTATAAGAGACCATCATGATCTACTTTTCACCATATTCTTTCTGAAATATAGGAGAGCTTCACATCATCTTAAATCTCTGGAAGTCCTGCTGCGGTTGCTAATCTAACAAAAGCGATTTCGCGTAAGAATCGCTAGAGACTGGCGATCTTTATAGGCCCCAATCCAGAGTTAGTCATTTCACGCTATAGACCTTCAAATCATCGGTTCTATAACAAAGAAATTATTAAACAATAATGTAGGTAATGCAATAGTTTCTAATATTAATAGCCACCATACACTCACATACGCAAATTACAAACCATATCTTCACCAGACAATTGCAATCTTCTCGCAATTCATACATTAAAACGAGAAGGAATTACTACAAATGCGAAATTTCTCAAGATCCCAGATTATGTCGTCGCAAACACAGGCTGAGGCATTGGGACCGGAGCCTCAGGGCCGCAGGGCTCCAACTAAGAGATAAATTATCCTTAAGGACGATTTAACCTACTGCGGGAGTGAGCACAATATTTATTGCGTTTGCTAGAATTGGTAGGTTTTTTCGGTATTGGTCATGGGCTTTTTATGGGATGAAGAAACGTGGATGATAGAAATTAAAGTAATAGATTCAAGACATGCAGCGTTTATACTCTGCATGCCCTGAATCTAGTACTTCAGAATCATGATGACAATTTGTGCGATAGTTACAACTTTGTGTATAAAAAAACCGGCCAAACTCGAGTTGGACTCGCGCACCGAGGGTTCCGTACAGACTCGTAGGTGTTTTGTTATTAAACTTCAATTTACGGTTTTCGACCAACCCGCACTTGGCCCGCGTGGTGGATTATAGCCCATTCCCTCTCATAGAGAGGAGGCCGTGTGTCCCAGCTGTGGGAACATTATGTGTAGGGTTCCCATCCGTCCGGGTTTCTCCGGATTCGTTTAAGTCTTAGTTTTTATGGCAACCCTATTAATGTGTCGCATCGCTGATATAAAACTAGCTGGAATTAGAAAATAGGTACCATTCAACAATGTTGGTTTTCGAAAAGTTTGGAATTTCTGTGGTACCATTATAAATAGCACTAATTATCTATGCCTATCCGTGATCCCAGCACATTATAGGCTGATTATGCTTATGCTTATGCTTACGGTTTTCAGATTTTTGCCTTTACATGTGCTGTAAAACATTGCTTGTTGCTAAATTTCATTCTAGATCAACGGGAGGTAACTTTCGGTTTTTATTCCCTTGTGCAATCGCAAAATATGCGTCATAAATGGTCATATATTTTGATCGCATTGACTTACAAGTTTGATTTTTTCACAGCTGAAAGAGACCGCAATTTGATACCTGTACGCGTTCCTGTAATTTTGCCATAATTATGCTAAGTATGATGTAACAACGCTGGGAGGGGACGCCCGAGAAGACATACACTGACCTTATAGGTGACTTTCTTCAGAAAGAT
The DNA here is from genome assembly GCA_905163415.1 of Noctua fimbriata. NCBI lineage: Eukaryota > Metazoa > Arthropoda > Insecta > Lepidoptera > Noctuidae > Noctua > Noctua fimbriata. Next base: position 2,568,838 of record LR990942.1, on the reverse strand, counting down.
CAGATGCACAGTACTCGCAACAGGCGTGCGTGTATGTCCTGATGTTTGAATGTGGATGAGGAAAAGGAGTAAATAAGGATCGTAGAAATTGACGCTCTGTGGTTTCTGCCTAGAGTCTATGGGAAAAGGGTTTCAGTTTATGTATGTATGAAGCCTAAACTTATTACTGCATGTGCCTGTGATGGAATGATAAAATGTTACGTGCACAATTCCCATTACAATGATGTGATAAAGTTTAATGCGTTCTGGTAGAGCAGTACCGTGGTCACCCAGGTCTGATCGACAACTACTTATTAATGGGCTTGCTATAACATAACAAATGAACATAACATCAGGCCCGTTATCCTCCAAGGGTTAGTCAGATGACGTACACCTGTACTTCTCTATATCCAGATTTCAGTACTGTAAGTCCCATGCAATGGAGGTCGAATCTATTGCCATCAACCGGGCACAGATTCAGAATCCAGGCTGCTAGTGAAAAATTCCTGAAAACCCAATAACATTTTACCCGGCCTGGGAATCGAACCCAATAACAACACTAAACTACACGAGACTGACTATCCATAATGACAACACAATTCTCCTCTAATATACCCGTGTTCACTACATCATTATATTCCTAAATAGGCCGCCACAACTCCAGAAAATCCTACTTATTCTATATTTTACTTCCACTCCTAGATAAGCATGACTTGGCTTGATTTAAAATTCCGAAAGTGTATCGAAGGCGTTTAGGATAAATCCTCATTTTGAAGACTTGGGGCAAACGCCTAAGTACGGGATATTTTTATAGCTTAGGTTTAGGCTTGCAGACGATGACTGGAAAACTTAGTGGCGTCGTAAATAATGGTATGTTTTACATAATATGTGTAGCTATACCATTTTATGAACTTTAGTGCTCCTATTGCGTAACGTCATATATTCTATCATAGTTCTAAGGATTTTACAAGGAATTGGTAATGCATTGCTTCATATGTTTGAAAAATTGGGCAGCTAGACAATATAAATCACGCAATGAATATTGTTGAATTGTCAAAATGAAGGGAACAAGAACTGAAAGTGCGTGTGAAAAAGAAAGTGACGAAAAATTATAATACACAAACTATGGCCCTAGCACTAGTTATGACGTTTTTCGTACCGTATACGTCGATTTTAAAATTAAAAATACTCGTTTCACAAATAATTTTAAGAATTTATTCATATCCATGGACGATACAAATACGACGTATTTACATTACCAAAAGCGTCAAAACTCGTGCTAGGACCTCGGTATGCGTGTACGTAATTGACGAAGTTATAATGTACGACTAAAGTGACACCAATTTGACTGTACTAATAGCTTCAGCAGTGTATAAGCTAATTCTTATTCTTTTATCGGGGTTGTAAACTTATACCAATGTCACTTAATACCTACCAGCTTCCACTAACTACCTGAAAATTTGAAACTTCACTCTAATCCAAATTACCGGTAGCACAAAATCAATTGTAATGACCAATTAAAATGCAATTGGCGAGAAAACACACAAAGTCAACGGTTACTAATTGATTACAACCCCTCCGTTGCGCAGGCACTCGCAAATCAAATAGATAGGGGCAGATTAGCATAAAATTAAACTATACTGTGGCATAGCAGATAGTACCGAAGTTCCAACATATACACCAGCTGCACCTTTCAGGACAAGCAAATGAGCTGTGAAGGACATTTGCCTCCAGGTCGTCTGCAATGGCCTGTTTGGAAAGCACTAAACTGATTGCGCACCCAAGTAGCTCGCTGTAAACACAATTTGGCCAAATGGGGAATTAAAGATCCTTCCAACACGCAGTGTGATTGCGGTGCTCCGACCAGATGACGTCACTTGCTGGAGTGTCCGCAGTGTCCCAACACCTGCACTTTAGAGGACATAAAAGACGCCACAGACGCCGCGCTTCACGTGGCCACATACTGGACCCAAGAAATTAAAAACAAATCGTAACATCAACACGAAAGAAGAAGCTGTGTAGGTGACTACGTAATGGTCTGACACAATTCGTGTTAATCAACACGTAAAGAAAAAGAAGAAGAGCATATACACATTAAAAAGCAAGATAGAGGAACGTTTGCTAAGTCGAAACCAACGGGACCTTGTTTTTCGATCACAAGTTTGATGGCTAAACATAGACACTAGATTAGAGTCAGGACAATCAGGAGCTAAGCTAAAGAATCTCCGTTCGGGTGTGTGCGTTAGCCCACAAGTAGTAGGAACAATAGAATTTAAGTGGATATGAGTCTGACATACCCTCCTTTATACCTTCATGCAGGCCCCCCATACATGAGAGTGCTGCTGAATAGGTGTCTCCAAGTATCACCACATAGACCGGTGATGTGTTTCTCGCACCCAGCAAATTTCTCAGCCTCCGCAAGGCATTGGGTTCACTTTGTGGGACGCCTTCTAACGCTGCTTCTTACAGTACGCGATAACTATCCTAGAACCTTGCAATCTATGAGCCATCCATGAGCTAAACGTTCCGAGAGTAATATGCTCACTAGCGCTTAAGTTTGCCAAATCTTCGTGCATTATCTTGATTCTCCTGCGCATATCAACTTTTCTGGCATTCCATGGGACCTCACGCACTACACGGCTACGAAGGACGAAGAAGAAAGTTTGGTTACCGATCCTGGCACTCGACCAGTTTGGGTCAAGATAGCGGCCGGTCCTGCTACAAGGTCCCTTACACCGCACTATTATTGAATCTGCGTGGAAGAAAGCCTTCTGACCTTCCTCGTGATGTGTCGTCGTTGTTTAGCTAGTGTCTAATTGTTGCTATTAAGTGTGATAAACGGGGATCAGGTTGATGTTTTAGCTGCTGTAGTTTTTGGTTAATCTGGTTCTCTTAGTGTAGGCCACATACACACAGTGCTTGGATAATACCGGCATTGTCTGTGAGAATGTAGGCTTAAGGTTGAACTCTATTGTAGTATTAATCGAAGTTTCTTCACAGACAAAATTATATGCAATGGCTAAGGGTGTCAAAGTAGTCAGAGTTTTGAAATTTGCCGTTTGAAATATTAATAAATCTTTAAATTCGTGTTAAAACTCAAAATGATTCGAGCCAAACTTTCAGGATATACACTTGCTTTGAGCCGTGTCTGATATAGAGTTGCATGGCAACTGCCCTGAAAATACTTTTACAACCCCACTCACGTTGCATAGGTATTTAGCCTTTAGTTGTAAATAAAAACGATTTATGTATAAATCATTACACTACATAGTTAAAGCATCATTTTGTCACTATCAACTTCAAACGATTGCAATAATTGGCAGGAATAATACTTTGTTTTAAATTATTTAAGACTTTATGTTTTTCTTAATTAATTGTGCACTTGCAACTTGACTGCCTCGTTGGTCTTGTGATTGCAAGCGCGACTGCTGAGCATGAGGTTCTGTGTTCGGTTCTCGGGTCAAGCAAAGTGTTATTTGGTTTTTCAATCAAGAATTTCTCAGTAGTGGCCACGGAGTCTGGATTTGTGCCCGTTTTTTATCAATAGGCTCGCTCCCTATTACATGGAACTTAAACATATCTGGCGAAATCTGGGTGTACTGTATAGGATAAACCTCTGCCTAACCTTTTGGGGATTACAGGCGTGATGTTAAAGGCAACATCAAACTTTTGCTGATATTTTAAACTAGTCAGGGTTTGCTTCAACATGATATCTTCTACGTCATTTGCACAACTTACGCCATTTTCTTTTTACCGTAGTCAAAAGTAAAATTACCCCATAACACAACTAAGTAAAATTGCCGTCAAGTTTGTAAATATTTCAGTTATTTTCCGTGTCTGCGGTGCAGGTTGCAGGAGCATCCCGCCTGCCTCGGAAGTGTCATTACGCGACTCACCGACTTCTCTCCGTTACCAATTGAATAACTTTCAATCCAAGATGTCCGCCGATATTTGTTGCTATGACTTTTCTGTTTGACTAATAACGTTTTATAGGAGATAACTGATATTTTTTGCTTGTTAATTTCTTCTTGTTAATTGCTTGTTAAATCCTTCCCTGGAACAATGACACGGGGTCCCGGCAGACCAAGGAGGATATGGCGGGATGAACTGGATGTCTTCCTTAAGAATTGGAAAGAAGTAGCACAGAATCGTGACCGCTGTTAGGCATGGAGGTAGGCCTTTGCCCAGCAGTGGGACAATATGGGCTAGTTATATTAATATAATTTTCTTTCATATTTTAGGCATTTTCGAGGGATTTTCTGTAGACACTTATGAAAACATTCAGATTTAAAAAAATCAAGCAAAGCAAAACGTTTCTACATTCAAGTATACGGCTGTGAGCGTTCGTTCACCTATCCTACGCATCAAGTACTTACATTATTACTAAAATATAAGATAGGTAGGAAGGTACCTACTGTAAAGTAATCTTCGCCTCACTCTACCACAGCACACTCTTGATCATCATCATCATCATTTCAGCCAAAAGACGTCCACTGCTGGACATAGGCCTCCCCCAAGTGTCGCCATATTGACTGGTCCCGTGCGGCTCGCATCCAGCGGATCCCAGCAACCTTTAGCAGGTCATCGGTCCACCTAGTGGGAGGCCTTCTAACGTCACGTCTTCTGGTTCGCGGTCGCCACTCCAGAAATTTTCGGCCCCATCGGCCATCTGTTCTGCAAGCAATGTGCCCTGCCCATTGACACTTATGTTTGGCAAACTCTTGATCCTCTCTTATTTTAGTATGTCAACAAACCAATCAATTTAATGGAGAACAAAATCGTTTGATGTCTTAACTAATATCGATAAGGGGAAGTCTCGTTGACTTTTGTATGGTTCATAAATATTATCTCACCCTCCAAGTATTTCAATATATCATTCGGTTAAGGAAGCTGTAGATAAATTATATATTGTGGGCTGGTTATGAGGGAGGCCTGTATTATGGGGTAAGTAGTGCAAACGTGCGGGAAAAATAAGCTTGACCATTAGCTTCCGCTTGCGACACAAATTAATATGGTAAGAGTGAACAAATGCAGATTGTACATGTGGGAAGAAATTGGTACGTAAGTCTGACTACCTTTAGATCTGCCCATCTGTCTTTTAATTTGTATGCCTTCCTACTGCTAAACGGATTTCAATAAAAGGAGAATGCCCAATTTTGTATGGGAGTTTGGCTGTTCTTGCGTATCGACTGGATCATCGGGAAAATATATAGTCTGAAGCAACAGGGGAGGGTGGACGCTAAAAGAAATATAGAAGATTTTGCATTAAAATGGAAAAGACACAACTACAACCTTTATGGCATTCTCCTTTGCACACATGTAGACCATGATCTGAGTTACAACAAAGGATACTTTTTGTCCCGGTAGAAAGTTTCCAAGAAATAATTTCCTACTACGACCGGAACGAAACCACAGGAAAAGGTAGTACTAAAAAAAGGTACTGTATATTTTACGGCACTTCCCAGTATTGCTCTCACATTTTACAGAACAAACTTTATTATGCTAAAATGTTGTATACTCTGATTTTCAAATTAATGCGATATAATTATGCCGGCAAGTTCGAAACTTCTCTAACAGTCGATAAACATTGTCAGCTGCTTATCCGAGGCAAGTTGGTTAAGAAAGGGATCTCAACTATGTTTGGGGTGTAGAACTTACGATAAACGTTTGAGACTGAGGGCCCGGTCTCCACGAGCGGAGCGGAGAGGACATTTGCAAGAATTGACCAATCACATTGGTTGGGAAAGGTGTTAGAGTTTGGTGGAGAATATGGTTCTATATTATCATCAAATCATATAAAACAAAGTTAACTCAAAAACTACTGAACGGATTTTCATGCGGTTTTCACCGATAGATAGAATGATTCATAAGAAAGGTTCAAGTACATAATTTATCAAGTTTTTGTGTAAATTGGTTGAAATATGACGATTATTGTTGGAAATGTCGGAAAAAGTCAAGCCGCCTGGGAGCTTTTATCAAAAACGCTGCCTCCACAGACAAAACATGGAGGTATAATATGCTCTAGTACCCGCGCAAACCCGGGGCGGGTCGTTAGTAAGTAATAAAAACAAGCGAAGGCCAAAAATCTGTATAATATGATTTTAAAAGTAAAATATATTGAATAGTAGTGACAAAAGGAATTGCTGGCTGAAGAAGTCACTCTGGCGAAAGAATTGATTCTTTCTTTTTTATTCTCAGTGTTGTTAATAATCAAGCAGCTAGGCAAATGTTAAAATTGTTTCGTTTTTGAAGAAATGGTCAATAGGCTTTAACAAAAAAATTACTAGAGGAATACTTAACGAAAGTTTTTTTGATTGGTCAACAAGACAAAAACGGTTTTTTCCAAATTACCGCAGACAACAAACTAAATTCCACTTGACATCTGGAAATGTATGATTGTAATGTGTTGAGCAAAAAACATATGAATTTGTATTTCACCAAACTATTTCCTCCCCAAAAACAATTATAACTACTACGAAAACCAGAAACAAACTCAGTCTCCTCCACCAACCAGATGCGGCCCACATCCACGACCAACAAAGCCAGTATAAATAGTCAAAAATCCGTGTACCTCACATAAATCAGCGAAAACATCTCACATAGCGAGTTTTAAGTACGGCAGACCCGCATTGCGGTCTCACGGCTTAAATTACAAACGTAACGCGTCAGTAGTAGCACTGCATATATATTATCATCAAGAGAATGCAACTAACTGTTGTGACATACGTGAGGTAAGGATGGGCAGCGAAGGAGGAGCAGCTTAATTCGTCGCTCTTCGAAACGCTCTTTTTATTTCCTCGCCTTTCGTAAGTTCTCCGTGGTTTGCGTCTATTTGAAAATAACTTATCTAGACTTTTTGTGTTTACCAATGGCAGGTAGATAATATAATTTAATGATATTCATCACTTTTCCGGATGATGATGATATTGATATTGTCTTAAAAGATAACATAACATGACGCTTGTAATCTCCGAAGGGTTAGGGATAGTTTCACCTATTAGTACACCCATGTTTCACCGGCTATGTTTAAGTCCCATGTAATTGGGGCGAGCCTTTTGCCATCAACCGGACACTAATACAGACTCCGTGGCTGCTACTGAGAAAAACTTTCTGAAGGGAAAACCCAATAACACACCCAAACAAAAAAACACACCCTTCACATAGCCGTCAACTAAGCATTCTGTACATCAAACTAAGTAACTTTACGCAAAAATTATTGCTGGGAAACGACTTTTTTTTTTGGGGTGAAAAATCACGTTTTACGGTAGGACTCGATGGAAAGCACTCAAAGCATTGTGCTGATGGATGGATTGAATAGTACGGGGGTTGTGGAGGTGTGTAAAGTAAAAATCTTACATTAAAAACATGTATTTAAAAAAAATCTCCGTAACTAGCAGGTTCCCAGGTATAGTCTAGAACAAAAAAATTATCACAAAGAAGGGGAGAACAAGTGCCTTTCGGCTATGTTAAGGGTCTATTTACACCATTTATCTAGAAAGTGTTCAGATAATTGGTACAGTAAAATTCTGAAATCACACACACACACACATTAACCAATGCGCTGGGCCGGGGTTTTGGACTACGGTCTACTCCCTCCCAAAGAAATCCTATATTCCAGCAGTGGGAATGTCATAAATAGTGCTTCTGGAAGACTTAAAAGTTACAGCTGCTTATCATTATCAGATTATGGACATATTGAACTCCCCAGAAATGAAAATACAAGTTCTCTATGCAATAGTCGATAAAACAAAAAAAGAAAACATTGGCTTAATTATAAAGCTCGCTGCACATCACAACTTTACGTCACAAAAACTTTTAAACAGCATTTTGAAATTATTCACCACAGGCCCTCGGCTTTTTAATTTCATTTTCTAGCGGCAAAATCCAAGCGCGAATAGTATTAAAATTAACCACAGAATTCGTTCATGGTTTTCATGGAAAATATGTGATTTATTCAACTTATAAAACATATTCGTCGCTGCGAGTAATGCAAGGGATTTTTAAAGCGAGCAACTGCTATCATAGAGATTTTAAACATAATTTTTAATCAGGTTTTTTCCTGATTATTTTAGATACCGATATTCCTAGGTAGTATATTTATAACAAAGGAGACAACCTTCTTTGGGTTGTCTCCTTTGATTTGTGTGTCTGTGGTAATGCTAAGTTCTTTTGGAATCTTACAAAATTATACTTAATCATTGTGCTTAATTGAAAAAAAAAACATCATCATCATCATTTCAGCCGAAAGACGTCCACTGCTGGACATAGACCTCCCCCAAGTGTCGCCACATTGACCGGTCCCGTCTCACATCCAGCGGATCCCTGCAACCTTCACCAGGTCATCGGTCCACCTAGTGGAAGGCCAAAAAAAAGAGCCTTTTTTTTTTTTTCAGCACCACAATTCCTGGCATACTTGTATATAAATACAGTTTACGCAAAGGAGGTGCTGTTCCACAAACAATGAGACCCTTAATCTAATCCTGCGTACCCTGATGCTGACGCTAGTGATAACGATAAACTTGTAAGTAAGTTATGGGTCGACTTAATGTGATGGTCATCGACACGCTAATAAGAATATACATTCCACTGGATGCAAGTTTCAAACATTAAAAATCTAAAAAAGATTTTAAAAAATATAAATAGCCTTAAAATACCATATATCGTCTCCTCATACCAACTGTATCTCCACCACTACATCAATAGGTGCTAAACCTAATCAACTAAACAATCAATTACCTTAATTAGGTCTACAGCAGTACAGACACATGTTATTCGTTAAATTACTAATTATCTTTGTCGCAATTAATAATTGATGTACGTTTCAGCGGGCCGAACAAATTTATCTAGTTGACAGGTCGCCTAATGCGATATGTAATTACATGATACTCGGGTAATCCTGTCAATTATGTGAGGAGTAATTATTGGCTCGTTGGATATTTAGGAGGTATCCTTCTTCTATTTTTTTGTTGTTAGAAAGATGCTGTTTCGTGTCTCATGGTTCGTTTCGTGTCTCATGGTTCGTTTCGTGTCTCATGATTCGTTTCGTGTTTTTTCATCGTTCCATCGTTTTTATTTTATTTATTGCATGGCCCCAGTTGTTTATAATAAATTGCCAAGTGCTTGGAAAGACTTGACAACGGTGCAATTCAAAAGTACACTTCGTAAATTATTAATAGATAAAACATACTACAGTGTAACTGAGTTTTTAACGGACAATTTTTATCAAACTACCTCGAAATTTTAATTAATTAATTATTTGTAGTTGTGTATTGTCTATGACCTGGAATTTTATTGTTTGTTTGTTTATTTATCTTTGGACCATGATTTTGTATTTTTTGTAGGTATATACTGTTACTGACAATTTTAATTTATAAATTTTGTGTTTTGTCTATGACCTGGAATTTTAGTGTTTGTTTGTTTATTTATCTTCAGACCACGACTTTGTATTTCTTGTTTAAACTGGTACGGACAATTTTTATTTTTAAATTTTATTTAATGAGAATGACATAACTAATTTAATTAATGGTCCAATAAGAATTTAAATTTTAACAAATTTTTATAATGGAAATGTTTGCATGCCGAATGGTGAAATATGGCAGAACTCTGATGGAAACCTACTACTACCTACTTATGTATAACCCATATTTGCAAATAAATGATATTCTATTCTATTCTATTCTATTCTATCGTTCATCCTTTTCATGTCATTGAGCAATAAATTACATCGTAACAGGTGGCCTAGTGTCTAAAGACGGTCGTCGTCACCGAGGCAGGCCCAAGAAACGCTGGCGTGACGATTTGGACGCGTTTCTGACTGATTGGCCAGAGATAGCAAAACACAGGGAGAGTTGGAAAGGAATATTCATCATACCAGCCTCTTTCAGCGATGGAGGCAAGAGATTTATTTTTTTACAAACTGGTGAAATGTGGATGAACCTACTTGACAGGTAAACCTCTGCCTAACCCTTCTGGGATTGCAACGCGTGATGTTATGTTTTGTTATATAAATAAATTTCCCAGTCTGTGTATTTCGTATGGCGTAAGTCTTCAAGACGAACTCATTGTATAAGTAGGCAATACAGAACGCAGAAAAAATCAAGTCTCTTCGTAAAATAAGTGTATTTGCTAATTACATGAAACACTGTTAATCCTGTCTATAACAGGTCACTGTTATAGGCTCGTTTGGTTCTGTAGGAGGTAACCTACTTCATGTTTTTGTTGTTGATTTTTTTGATGTCGTGTGTGGTTAGAATTAGGAAGCTGCTGACCGTGTCTTATGGTCTGTGTCGTGTTTTTTCATCGTTCTGTTGTTGTAGTTTTGTATATTGTGGTCGTTAACTCGTAATAGGCGGTGTTTCTTTGTACAAAAAGATGATAATTGGCTAGGGAAATGTTTGTACAGTGGCTATTAATGCTTTTCTTCCACTTTTATAATACTCTGTTCATTATACTTTTTCCTTATCATTATGATGCTCTAAGAGCAGAGACTGATTCAAAAAAACACTATTTATAAAGTATATTCATTCCGTACTCTGTGCATTTTGCATGGTAAAAGTCAACGAGGTATTTTAAATATCCATTTAACAACTATTCAAAAGCATAAGTTGTACTAACGAACCCACAAAAGTTCTGATCAGGTGGTAAAACTAAAAGAAACTACTCAACGATAGAGCGCTTCTGGCTACATCACTCACCCAAATACATGCACCAACTGCCAATAAAACGGTAACACACAAAGTGAACTCAGCAAACATCCTTAAATACACTGGCGTGCAAAAGTTTCGGCCAATTACCAACTTGGGAATTTTGCGAAACTCGATTCTACAAGTCGAAGATCGAACCATTCCTTAGCCGTAATTAGGCAAACGCTAAAGACTGGTACAAACACAGCGTTTGACGCTATTTGAGTATCAAAGTTTGGTGCAACGGGGAACTTTGAATTACAGACTTGCTTGTATATTGAATTAATTACTCATGAAATGCATTAAACGCTGCCTGTAGTGTTAGAACAGCAATTAAAGGCTGTTTTGTGTAACTACAGTTCATGTGTGTAGGAAGTAATACTATTCGATACTTATGATATTATCTCATCGTATTTGTAGGTAATAAGCCATGTTGGGATTTACCATGCGCAAAAATGGAAAACTCGCATCCAATTTTTTTTCCAGTTTAAGTAGGGGATGAATTTTACTTCTAGACGAACCAGCAGTTTTGCCTGTGTTGCCTGGGAGCGTACGAAAATTATAATGGCATCAAACATTATTGTTGTCCAAGTTGTTTTCCTAAAAGACATTACTGATCGTCAATACTTTTTCTGGTCGCAAGCGACATAGGAACTATTCTATCACTATGAAAAACGGGATATAAAATATCCGAACCGAAATATCGGAAACACAAAAACAAATAATAAACATGGTTACTGTCTTAAGTGTTATTCATGGTGTTAGTGACCATGTCAGTTTAAAACCTATATTCTATCACTACCCAGGGATGCTTGATAAACATCTTAAAACTATTACACTCCAGTTCATTCTCAAGCATCATCTACTGCCAACCACACCCAATTAACAGCAATTACATACCCAACGAACCATCGCCATCTTTTCAAAGGCCTGCCATTCTTAACCGCCACATATGAACAAGTCCTTAGCCCCTTAACAAAGTCGTGTTATTCATGAGGCAGGTGCCTTCTATGCTACACTTTTTGTATGTACGAGTATATTATATAATTTTATTTTACGCCTGCTCGCAAGTGTAATTTTGCCGTATTTAAATGAGCGTATATTTTTGTTTAGTAAGTATTTTGGTTTAATTATATAATTTTGTGTTTATTCGCTAGTTTTAAGTTTTCGGTGGTTGTCTTTTTATTGTGGTGGAAGTTTTAAAATAATGTTTTTATTATCTTTTAAGGGACTTGTGGTACATAGGATTAAACTCATGTTGTGAGGAATGTCTTGTGCATGAATGTATGGCTATAAAGGTGGAGGAAGACGAAATAAGTGATGAATAGATTGTGTGAAAGAGGACATGATAAGGCAGGATATACAACATTAGTTTTAGTATATGCGAAATCTGATACACGTGTCTAGTATTTTTATGTAAAGAATCTATGTACAAAATTTCAAAACTGTATCATGAAAAACACAAAGTTATAAGCTTGTTCTGTTATTTAGTTGTCCGCACAAAATCGTGGTCATCACGCAGCGCGCGCCTCCAGCGTCGTTTTTAGCTCATTGATAATAATAATTTGGCAGTTGGTACCAAAATTATTGCGATAGGTACTTAAAGTCGCTCGGTGTCCAACTTTTAACTTTTTTAAATATTTTTGGGAAAAAATATAACATGGTTTAAAAATTTTTGGAATCGATTCAGTTACTTATTCTGAACAAACTATATTCAGGTTTCACATATACTAAAAATAATGTTGTATACAAGGTGATTTTCATGAGTACTCTACACGCCCTTAAAGTTTTGCCAACGTTTAACAAATCACCCAGGACGTTAACGGGTGATCTGACTGCATAGAAGGTAACAACAATTTCTCCAGTCTAAAGTTGATCAAGCCATTGCAGCACCGAACTTTGGGAAATGTCTGAGACCAGCTAGGTGATGGTGGCCCTCAGCCACCATCACTTAGCTGGTCGAGATAATTCGAAATAATCGATATAAATAGCGTACAATTTAACAGGTCTCTCTCTCTCTCTCTCTCTCTCTTTGACAATCATCATCAGCCTACAGCAGTACACGGCTCAGCATATTCCTCCTCAATCACACGCCAATCAACTCGATTCTCGGCAACTCTAATCCAGTTGCCACCAGCCACCCTGCAAAGACAGTCGCTCGGTCGTCGCCATCGGTTGACAATAGATTACAACAATCTATTTTGAAATAATAATATATCTCAAAGATTAACCGCCAAACAATCTCAAAAATCAAACAACCATTTAACGTAAACAAAAGCGCCCAATCTCGAAAATCGACATCATTTTAATACCAAATGCTCGAAAAGGTTTCGCTCAACATAATGTAAATATATATCGATACAAGTATCGCGTTTATTACAACGCTCTTTCATGCATAAAACAGTAGCCAAAAACTAATAAGAGTAGTAGGCACCTTGACAACGGAGCTTGATATTATGATAAATAGAGTACCCTCGTCAGGGTTGAAAGAAACATGTTATGCGAATCTTGTGCATTGGATACGGTAGAATGGCGAAATGTGTTCTGAGTAAATTCTTAAAGTAGAAAAAAGGTGTTGAAATTAAAAAATCTTGCATTGTAGGCACGACGGCCAATCAAGCTTTACAAAAGCAGTTAATGCGGATCTCTCATTGTATAGGTAATCTATACAAAGCGAGGCTAAGTTATACTGGAAATGTACAGCTTCATGTGCCGCCGTGTGTACGTTGGAAGATTCTAAACTGACTTCGAAACCAGGTTGGCCGCTGCAAGTACAACTTGGTTCGGTGGGGGTATATCGATGAAGCAGAGCGCGACTAGTGAAGTCTCATCCCAAACCAAGGCCACCTCCTGTTCTGCTCTTTCTGCAACTCCTCCTTCACTTTAAGGGACCTGTCTGAAGCCATTACCAACGCCATAGATATGGCTGAGTTCTGGTGGAAATAAATAAATTTCATAACTGTGGAAATCATCGACACGAAGAACAAGATTGTACATTATGTCAAACATAAGTAGTAACATAACCAACAAAATCCTAATATTCTATTGAAGCTTCGTACTACTCTAAATCGATGACATTCAGAAGAATGCAGATGAGACTTGTTTGCAACTCACGTAGACCAGGATAACATGGCACAGAAAAGGCTCGAAATGATGTTGATGATTACTTGCACTAGGCCAGCTAAGACCAAAGTGTAGCAACTGACGTGCCCCATTGAATCTTTTTTATGACATTTAGAAGATAATGTGTCCAAAATCTCGAGCATTTCAATCCTCTCTCATTTTATATGATCATAAAATAATTGAAGAATATATTAAGTCATACAAAACAAAATTTTCTGCCATGCGATCAATACGGATTATACCGGATACTGTGAAAAGCACTTTCAATTTCGATCAAAGATGTCATTTTCTTATCTTTGACAGTGGTTACAGGTAGTCAGTGGCGAAAGTCTGACAACCAGTCTTACCAAGAGGTATCGTATTACCTAGTATTGACTGGGTTGTGGAAGTCAGATAGGCAGTCGCTCTATGTAAAATACTGGTATTCAGCTGCATCCGGTTAGACTGGCAGCCGATCCTAAAATAGTTGGGAAAAGGTTAGGCAGATGATCATGTCATTTTCATTTACGTGTTCTTGTAGAAAGAGAAAACGAAACATAAAAAATACATCACATATATTTCAAGAAAGAGAGACACTCAAAACAATAGCTATACATAACAACATATAGCTTAGTTTAAAACCTTTCTGATAAAAACTAAGTGGAAGAAGAAAGTCCTCTATTTCCCCCAACGCGAATAAAAAAGTTTCTTCTCAAAATAAATTCAAGACAAACTTATTAGAATATTCGTTGCTCCTGGACCATCCCACGTTTGCGAAACTATCACGAATGAAGATTAAAACCTGAATAATATATGGCGAAATGTTCGTGAATGAATTTGAGGAGGACATAAATAAAAATATTGACGTGCTGTCATCTCTTCAAGATATTGGCTTTTGGTAGGAGGGTGAAAGCAGAGTATCAGGTAGGAACATTGGTTCTTGTTGAATGGTTTAGAATTTTATGGTAATGGGAAGGATATTTTGGACGACGTGGGTGTAAGTGTTGGTTACTCTGGTAGGCCTGACATTGATTTGAATGAAAAAGTAGATAATAAGTTATATATTATAAAAGGAGCTGCTAATAAAGGTCTAGATTATGACGTATTAAAGGAACCAAAGATAACATACATACCATAACTGATCCAGACACGGGTGTAGGCAGAAATTGCAAAACGTCACCTGCTTCAATGCTTACATACCAAAAACTGACCATCAAACATAAGGATTTCTTTGATGATCAGTTTTTTTATGTAAGCTAATTATAATTCATCATCATTTCATCTTCAAAGGCTGGTGTACAAGCAAATAATATGATCTCAGGCTAACTTCTAGCATATTCCGTTTAATTAGATCAGTGGTAATACTGCAAACAAAATGCACTTTTCCGCAGTGTTCTTCTTAAAATCAATTCACACACGCTAAGAAGAATACCATTAGTTTTCTTTTTTCCTATCGATAGTACCTATTGTCAAATTCCTTGGGTTCAGGAGATGACCACGTTAATCGTATTTCAAAAGTCCAGTTGCAATACCATTACGAGTGCCATTGAAAAAAAAACTGGTCAACATAAATTAAATAAAGTATGATGCGCCACTCGAAGTTAAAATACATTTTTATTTCGTTTTTCATGACTCCATGGTTGCTTCTATTTTGAGAATCTTCAGTGGCAGTCATGTCAGTCCCAAACACGCAATTTCGTTTTTCATTTTAAGCATTCCAGTGCAGTTTTATTTGGTGTCAGTGAGACACAGTGTTGACACTGATCACGTTGGAAATGTGGAGTGGATTCTGGAAATAGGTAGATTGGGAAAAAATTAACTTAATAAACCTATTAAAATAACAGAATCTGCTTGAAATTCTTAAACTTCAATAAAGACTGATTGATGAAAATGATACGCAAATAGTGTGAAAAATAAAATTCTAAATAAGTTGACTTCCATAAAATCATGAATTGATTAATACGACTACAAGTACAAAGTCAATCGTTATGAGAAATGAGTGTAGAGTAAGACAGGATTAAATAAGATTCCATTTTTTCTAGTACTACGGATTATGATTGTCCTCTCAAACATAATTTATTCATCGTTAAACTGGCCCACTTACCAAAATTATATTCCAAAAATGTAAAAACAAAAAATTCGAAAAGTGTACTACTTAAAATATCAGAAGACGATCTCGTTGATGGTATCGTGTATCCAGCAAGTGTAGGGACAAGTTACAACACGATACTCACACAGGGAGCCGAATCGCTCTGAAATATTAAACCTTGGACATAGAATAAAAATGTGTAGAAGCGAACGCCAAAGCATTCTAAAGGTTCACAGTTTTGTTTCATAAAAGTGCTTCTTCACCTAATCGATGGGACTTTCGGTGCCTGGGTTATCTCTGGAATTATCGCATGTCCGAGATATGGAACTTAATTTGAAACGATCTGACAAGTCAAGCGGCGTGGCAGCTTTTTTTTTAGACTTGTACTGACTAAAACCCACCCACGTTCCTTCTTAGCCCTTTGTGTTCTAGGGTCGCGATATCTCTTTCAAACAGTCTCGCAGCTTATGGCGTGGTACCTTCAGATACGTCCAACCGTACCACACGTTCATTGACAACCCAAGTTATTGCTGACGGTATATGCTCCGTTCTCAATCATCATCATTAACTGCCTAATTTATTCCCCATTTAATAAGTTGGAGTCAGCTTCCAGTTTAACCGGTTGCAATTGAATACCAGTATTTTACATGGAGCGAATGGCTATCTGACCTCCACAACTCTGGTGCTGGGTAACATGACAGTCCTAGCTCCGTTCTTAACCATCGATAAAATTAACTAGCCTTGTCAATTCCGGCATGATTTGGAATTATTTCGGCGTCGTCGTTTGAGAGATTCATAGACGTCTTTTGGTTTTTATGTTTTTATATGTCAGCCATACACTAGGAAACATACCTACATTGGTTTCACTTCTATCCGAATCCTTATTCTTTGCCTAAGGTCAGGGAGACGGATAGTAATAAAAATGTGCTTTATTTTTGTACTTTGATGCTTTTAGGTAGGACCCTGTTCAATGATTAAGGTATGTAAGGTTGGGACTGACCGGAATAATACACAGGTTTGCTATCAATGCGTAATCGCTTACCTACTACGGACGGTTACTATGTCAGTCAAGGAGTCGTTAAAGTACCTCACCAAAATTGACTTGTTGCTTAGAGCTAATTTTACTTGTGAAGGTAACTAGCGTAAAGAAATAACTATTGTGTTAAGGGCATTACATTGCTCGATGACCTTGATGATTTGATCCCTGTACTGGTTTTTGTTGAATTGCCCCGCACATTTCGCAAAATTTCGGTTTTTATTTATTATTTAAAAATATTAAAAGAAATAACAGAAAAAAAACAATACAGATTGTTAAGTATATCATTACGTATTTGTTGTTACAAAATTCATGCCGATCTATTCAGCCGTTACAGAGATAATTTACAATTAAGGTTGAAAAAGGACCTATTTTCTACGATTAACCAAAAAAAATTGAGAAGGTTTATTAAAATTTTAAACAATACAATTTATTTGTGATGAACTTAACTATAACATACTTTTTTTACACGGAAAACGCACGAAGGGATTCATCAAAAAATTTCTTTCAACATACGCTGTTTTTGGGATTTGAGCCATGTAATGCCCTTAATAAAATTTTATAACTGCAATGTTATTATTATTATTTATTTATTTATCAAGACAAGATTTATAAAAATCTTTACTTAAGAACAAACCCGTTTTCACGGTTTGTCTGAGGGAACGAAACAAACAGTATAGACAAATGTTTACAAGTGTGGACACTTAATTTTCACTTGTTTTACTTTTTAACAAAGGCTTATATACTAATTTACTAATATTTACTAATTTACAAATTTTACTTTTTTTTTTTTCATGGCGTCTTTATTTTAATTTGTTAGAGAAATAAGTAACTTTAAACATGGTGATATATTATTTTATTTAGATCTTTCGGTTGCAATGAGGCGTGGTGGGGGTGCAAAAAGGGAAATATTCACCCTCACTGGATCCATGTCGTAGATAAAATGAAATAAAATCATTTATTCTGCAAATCAGATATGGAAATCACTTTCACTCGTCATAACACAACACACATAAGATGGTGTCGATCAAGAGATGGAGTTGGATTATTCATATTCATGTCTTTACTTGCATGCCATAATGTACAAAATTTTACAATAGGCTTAAAGCAACGGTTATGAATTACGGACCTTGTAGGCACAACAAAAAGCATAAAGTTGCTGTTTAAAATTGAACTAAAATTAAGAATCAATTAACAATATATAAATATGCTACTTATTAATATTAATTTACAAAATTATAACATTTCTTATTATATATTGAGATCTGCTATAAAGATCTACATAATAATTATTCGGTATGGCCCACTCCGGCTCACAGAAAGGTCTCAGCAGTATGATTATAATAGGCTATAATATGCTGTTGCAAACAGAGAAGCCTCTAAAGAAGTAAAAACAAAGAGTTCCTTACTTGCCTATTCTTGGCCAAACCCACCAAAATCGCATTGCATTAAAGACATTCAGCTCATTAACAAACAGAGTCTGGAGTTTTGGGCCCCAAGGGACCGACGCGAATGTCGCAACACTGCTCATTTCTAAACTATTTACATTTACGAAATAAACTTTTGGGAGGCCCCTTGTTGTTAGGCAAGCCTGTGACGTAACACTGGACATGTTTAGAATTGAGTTATTCTTGATATCGCGTACTGAGGGTCCAGACAAAATGAAATTACATAGATAAATATTATATTATTTTTATAAAATATGTTTTAATCGCTATAAAAGGTGTAAATAGACCCTTTACATATCCGAAAGGCACCTGTTTTCCTTGTCTTTGCGATATTTTTTTTTGTTCTAGACTACTTGGGACCTTCGTTACGGAGATATTGGGAGTCAAAGTTCCAACTTTTTCACAAGTTTTTTTTAAATACATGTTTTTAATGAAGATTTTTACTTTACACACCTCCATGACCCCCGTACTATTCAATCCATCCATCAGCACAATGCTTTGAGTGCTTTCCATCGAGTCCTACCGTAAAACGTAATTTTTCACCCCAAAAAAAAATCGATTCTCAGCAATAATTTTTGCGTAAAGTTACTTAGTTTGATGTACAGAAGGCTTGGTTGAAGGCTATGTGAAGGGTCTGTTTACACCCTGTATTATAACTGATCTCAATAAAATTATTGTTATAATTTAGTTAATTAATATTAAGGACATGTTTAAAAAAAAAAATTGATTAGGTATAAATTTGGTTTCACACATTCATTTTATATTGCCGTGCCTTGCAGGGTCCGTAGTTGTACCTTAGTTTTAAGCCCATTGTAAGATCTTCACACATTATGAATAATAATACACAAATAAAGGTAAATGAATATGAAATTCTATCAGTGATAACAAAAACGTATTGAGACAAGATCGAAATGAAAATATTTTAAGATTTTAAACTATCATGGTCACTAACATTATTACTTAGACAGGAAACGGGATATTTACCATGTTTACTATTTCTTTTGTATAACTTCAGTTTATCCGTGATCATGGTGCTTGCAACAGCGCCGAAATATCGGGAACTCGACAAAAATAGTAAACATGGTAAATATCCCGTTTCCTGTCTAAGTAATAATGAAAATATTTTATTGAAATTCGAAAGAAAGCGATTACCACAGGTAAGAAATTCTGCACTCTAAATGTCTTGTTGCTCGCACGTTGCTGATGGATACTTCTAAAGGTGCCAAAGGCCAAACTCAAGGATTGTCCTAATTTAGTTCGCCATCGCCGCGTTAAGAAGATGGATTTGCTAAGTATTAAAGACTCACTATCATTACTTTTGAAATAGATTAATACTATAAACCGACCTCTTTAATGAGTCCTAGCGAAAGATTTAATTTAAATGGAATATTCTGAAGGTTGATCACGTAGTAGTTCAATTAGTATCGTAATACCTACGTGGATTAAGTTATTTTAAAGCAACAAACCTGTTGGATGTTGTTAATAATTTGTGGACTCCTAATGTGCCTTTGATGTGGCAAGGCGGAGGACTCATTAAAGCAGTCGGTCTATAGAAGAAATCATGTAGTTGACAGAAACAGGACGGGTTGCTTTGTGTTTAAAATCTAAAAAACCTGAATCCTCCTGTATCCTGTATTTATAATACTTTTATTCTCAACACAAATATCAAATCATTTACGTTAAGGCGCAAACCCACCGCGGCGCACGGATAGGCTACGCACGTGAGTTAAGCTTCGCTTTGCAAGAAAATGTATGTGAATGTGTCCACTGCAAACCACGGACACGCTATGCATCAAATGATGTCATTAGTACATGCGTGGCTGACTCGAATAAGGCGCTCACATAGCTCAACGCTGTCAACGCCATGCACGCTGTGCACGCTGCACACACTATACACGAATATTAAACCACGACTATGCCGCGGTGGGCCACGCACGCTACAGTTGTACTTAGTTGTGGGAGTGTAACGTGTACTGCTGTGGAAACGTAGACCCACATTGTCACACAAATGAATCCACGCAATTAAAATGCGCCGCGTACCCGTGCACAGCGTGCACTGCGGTGGGTTTGCGCCTTTACGCTCACGTCACGCGTTCGAGCTAGGACCTCAGAAGACCACGCAGTTCCAAGTTAAAGAAACAGCGCTCGATCTGGCAAAAGTTCCTAGATATTACAAATTCAAATAACTGCAACTGTCACCATTCCTGGCTCACAAATAGGATATTCTTGTTATACATAATTCAAAGTGTACGTAGGAACAGGCACTGGTACCGCATTGCAGCACCTGCCTTCAAACTTGGGTATAATGCTTCCTACCCACAGGGACCATTGTGGGAATTGATTGTAGCTTGGAGTGTATTTTAAGAAGGGAAATTATTTTCTTGTGTTGTTTTGAAAGTGGGTTAATTTGTTTGGTGGGAAGGGTCATTTTATTTTGTGGAATTTTCTACTTCTATAAGCACTTTTATTGGGATAGATTTTTATCGAACTCTGGTCTATTGGACTAGTTAAGTTCTCATTTTACTTTGGTGAATGTATTTATTTCAATATATTAAGTTTATTCTGTCCAAATGCACACTGTGCACAAATTTTCAAATTTTCCTAACAATATTTTTTTCTTGGTAAGTAAGTTTACATTTATTAAAGTGACAAGAATATAAACTGGGTTAGCCTTTGAAAAACCAAACACAATAAATGCTACTTATAATCGTATTTTTCGAGATTTATAGGGATAAACTGTCGAATACAAAATAAAAGGCTCGCGAAGGGCCGCCTTTGCCTCAATCCCGGTCTCCACAACAAATAAAAAATAAATCCTATATTTTACTACGCAATCAAAACATAATCTTGAAATTCGAAAACACACTAAACCCCGCAAGTCTATAAAGTCGACACTGTCGACTCAATTTCGACGCGACAAAAACGTAACGACATTTCTACATTTGAAAAATGCGAAAACTTTTTCGTTTAAGTTTCCAAACTCCCGCGTTTTATGTTCACATTACCGACAAACCTTTTTGGTCCTTGAAACCCGGTATGTACTTGAGCCGATCTCACTTTCAGTCACTACGTATTTTATACGGTTGAACTATAAAATTTCTAATTTTGAGGGCGACTGGCTCGTTTTTAGATCTCCTCTTCAATCCTGGCAGCCTAGTTGGCGAAATGTTTGAAGAGGAGTAATTTTACTGGTAGCCTTGTTTGGTTAGTAGCGTTTCGTTTACCTAAACTACCATATCTTTTTAAATATTCGGCCATGTTGGTTTAATATCTAGCCAGAAAATTATAAACCAACCAGGATTCATCCCACTACTAAGTACAGCGTATATTCGTGTCAAGTGCTCTACTAAGTCATTCAACGCCACGCTTTCCCCTTGAAAGGCCTACATTTATTACAGCTGCGTAACTTCCGTCAACCCGGCCTATCTAAACACGCAGGCCGCCGCCGTAACATTTGAAATTAAATTGGTCGCAGCGCCATCTATTATTACTGGCGAGGCACTAAACATGTACAAGGTATGAATGGACCAGCACGCATGCGTATTACGCATCGATCCGGGATACCAACTTTGTAAATAATCTATTCAGCGACAAAAAAATCGCGGGCCATGTAATATTTCTCAAATCTAGTTCATACAAATCCAAATTAAATCCTTCAAAAGTTCTCGTATAAAATATAATATAGCTAGGAGATCATAAATAAAGTGGAATTCCTTAACGATAGAACGTATAAAAACAGAGAAATTCAAACTTTGAAACAGATATTACAAAGAAAATTTTATTATTAAACGTCGATGAGCCGTCGTTTCGGCGATACCGAATATTTCATTCCTCCAATAAAATTTTATTCGGAGTCGGCGCAGTGACGCCATGTTTACACCGTTTTCCCGCCAGTAGGGGCGCCACGATCGCTGCAGCCTCTCGGGCGTAGCTGTCAAAATTACGTTTACGAAAAAATCGCTTTTCTTTCACATATTGGCGATAACCAATCGGTATTATCGAAATTACTGAATAACAATGATCAAGTTTGAGTATTAAATAGTTCGTTTCAGAATTCGTATCTCGTTTAAAACCTAACCTATTTAGGTTCGATCAGCGTCCGTCGGTACATGGTGACAATAATTTTGAGTGTTATTACAAAATGTCCCGGACATTTCTTCTTATCTTTCTGTTTATTTTCGGCGTTTGTTATTGTAATCCTGATGCGAAACGCCTTTACGACGATCTTCTGAGTAACTACAATAGGTTGATACGTCCTGTTGATAAAAACAATAATACTGTTCTGGTGAAACTTGGGCTGAGGCTGTCACAACTGATTGATCTGGTAAGTACTTGAAAACAATATTATTCTTTATTTGAAACCTCAAATCTTTGAAACATCGAAGAAAAGCGAACCTCGTGACAAAGTTTGGGGTATCTAATTACATTCTCTCGTAAATTAATGTCGTGATAGAATAAGATGATGAATAGGCAGATAAAATGACCATTGTTTGTACTATACGTACTATGTAAACGAGTGCCAAATATAGGTTAGTGTTTAGCTTGTTTAGTTCTGTGTGAATCTATATTTTAGTTTCGAGTTAGAACAACAGGTGCATCTGATTTATCGGCATTTATTACTACAAATGAAGCAACTAGTATTAAGTAAGACCACAAATCTGTTTACACTAAATGTAATGTTTCATCCATTCTTTATTTAAAACTCTCTGATTAATTTTTACTTTTTTATCACCAGGAAAACGGCCAGTATTATAAATATCGATCCTTAAACTTAGATGATGCCTGGTAGACCCTGATAACACAATAAAATTCCTGAATACAAATCATGCTTACTACATACTTGATTTTAGTATTTTTCATCGTCATCTGCCTACACCTTCCCCAACTAGACAGCTTCCAATATGACCGAATACCAATGATTATTGTTAGCATGCCTTAAAGAGGACACACCTATTAAGTTGTATAAACAGTACTTGTTTTTACTACCTACAAACCTTGTTACGTATAGATACACGACGGTCCACCGTGTAGTAGCTGCTCTACTAATGAAAAGTTTATGGGGTGCGAGGGGGCAACACAACATCCCCTGACCCCAAACGCTGTAGGTACAGCGTACCTATTCACCTACTTGTGGCGTGGTTCTAAATAGCTACATCTATGTAGATAACTTATTCCTTTAGGTCTTCGTAAATAAAACTGAACGCAATTAGCCTATTTGAAGTATGTTCAAGAGCTGTCAGTTTCATCATTCCTGTTGAACGCAGTGTAGACGTGTTGATTGTGTTCGGTTTCATAGGTGAACTTCGTTTTTAGACATAACATAACTTCACGCCTGTAATCCCCGAAGGTTTAGGCAGAAGTTTACTTAACAAGTACACCCACATTTCGCTTCGGCTAAATAATAACAGCCGCTCGGGTCGATCTTTAAGGTAAGCCGTGCTTGCCTAGGTTGGTCTGTGGATGGGTGCCGCCCAACCATTACAAACCGAGTTTCCTCCGTGCCTCGGAAAGCATGTTAAGCCGTTGGTCCCAGGTGTCATTTGTAGATCTTTGACAGTCGTAAGGTAGTCAGTGGCCCAAAAAGTCTAACAAGCATTCTTACCAAGGGGTATCGTATTACCCAGTACTAACTTGGTTGTGGTCAGATAGGCAGTCGCTCTATATAAAATACTGGTATTCAGCTGCATCCGGTTAGACTGGAAGCCGACTCCAACATAGTTGGGTAAAGGCTTGGCAGATGATGATGATGTTATAGGGGCGAAGCCTATTATTCCTCTATTAAGCCTATCATCAACCGGGCACAAATTCAGACTCCGTGGAATTCCTGATGGAAAAAGCCAATAACATCGACCCAGCCGGGAATCGAACCCAGGACCTCATGCTTAGCAGTCGCGATTGCGACAAAAGAATAATTTCAATAATTTCTCATTATATTCTTGTAATTGCATATTCTATATCAGTAATATTATACAAATAAGGGTATAAGATTGATTCTCTAACTAAAAAAAAACATCGACAAACAAAACATCGTGAAGAAACCGGCCTGTTCGAAAAACAAAAACTGACATCTACTGACATCCCACACACTGGGCCCGCGGGCTGGATTACAGCTCATTTCTATTCACAGAGAGAAGGCGTGTATCCCAGCATTGAGAACGTTATAATCTGATTAGGCTATCTACTCACGCCTATACGTGATCGGCACCATTCCCAAACATTATTGCACAAAAGGCACATAAAAATACACAGTTACTTACTTTTAATATGAAAAGGACGCTCGCAATCTCCCAACTCCCTTCATATCGCACAAAAATCTATTCATCCATGACAGGAAAATGGCGCGAATGTCTATGGTGTATTGATTACCGCAAACAACCTTACCTGTGGTTACCATGGCAACCGGAGGGTTCCACAGGTGCGATGAGGACTGCCCTCATGGGCCTAATCAAATATTTAGTAAATATCTTTAAATAATAATGTATGGGCTTGTAAAATCGCTGTTGTTTAGACAATTTACATGTTTTAGTATAACGGGGTTGAATGTGATAGTGAATCTATTATTATTTTATGACGATTCCTAATAAACTGACTAGATGCTTGACAAATCTACTCCCAGTTCTTGAATTGTGAATTTGAAGTTGACCACTTCTACTTTACCATTAGATATACAAGGGAGTGTATGCTATTAGTTCAACAAACAAGTGGCGAGTCAATGTTCGACAGGTCGTTAAATCGGTAGGTCATAAGTTCGACAGGACACTAATGCGAAAGTCAATGTACGAGTATATTTAAGAAATATGACTACTCGGTAATTACGGTTCTCGATACCGCTGGGGATGCTCCTTTTTATACATATGGATCATGACATCAGATTATAGACATAAATCGTATTAACTAGTAGGAGAACAGAAATATAAGAAAGATTTTTGGGGAAAAACACTTAGTAGAAGCTACTACGAATGCAGATTTAATAAAATCTACTTTGAAATTATCTTTTCCAAATGTAGACTCCTTATTCTGAAAGTACACACTTCTTAAACTAGTGGAAGTTAGAGTTACCTTTGCATAATTAAAGACGACATCCTAGTAATTAAAGTACTTAATAGGAATTCGCAAAACTCCTTGTAAAAGATTTCAAGAAAATTTTACCACCGTATCTAGTTCTGAAGCCAATGAGCGGAATGTGTTCCTGTTTAGTAATACATACAGCTACCGTTGAAGTTACTCGTAAATAAAGCATGTCAACTTCGTCTCTTGGTTACGTGTGGAATGTAATAAGATGTGAGGTTCATATCCGAACGGTAATCAATACTTGATACCACCATTAGAAACGTATGTAAGAGAGCTATCTTCACTTCGTATCCCTGGCACAATATATTAAAATTTTATACTGTCACTTACGGCGTATCTTCCGTGATTGTTCATTATTTTGAGCTCCCTATATTTCGACGCACTTGCAAACGCCATGATCGCGGGTTGACTGGAGAATGCGGGTGGATGGAAAATAAATTGTTAAGAGCAGACTTAGCTTCGACTTCCAGTAGTGCGCGTAGCAGAAGTCAAAGACGGTTGACAGAGGAGATTGGAAGAAAAAACGTGTTGGGTCGACACAATACCATGGGACAAGGGCAGGACGATGATGTTTAATGAATAAATTAACTCAGTCTACCACAGTCCACTGCTGAACAAAGGCCTCTCCAAAGCTGAGTCATAAGACCGTATCCACCACCTTTCGCAGTCACCTATCTGTTCCAGCCATCTTTTCAAAATCTTGGTCGGTCAAGCTGACGGGCATTCAGCGCTACACTTACTGATACCGTTTCGTCCAGAACTCGTTTGCTACTTCGGCAATAGGCCACTTCAGCTTGCTTACTCTGCAAGCTATGTCGGTAACTCCAGCTCTATTCTGGATAATCTTATTTTGGATCCTTAAAAGAATCTCTGAGCAATAAGCGCGCTATGGAGCCGCCATAGCGCGCTTATTGACTTCGAATTGATATTGGGTGTTTTAAATTCCCAGCTTACGATTTTCGCACACAACCACATCATCGATCACTAATTCCTTATGCAAACAACTCACCTCTGATAGCTGGTTACCATGGCAACAGTACTACAGGTGCTCCGGATATGAATAACCCTCACGGGCCTACTTAAACATTTGAAAAGGGATTAACCGCACAAACAGATGAATTTAAGAATCTTGTTTGTTTGGGATTTAACCGGTTCCATCCGGTTCAGATTTAAGAAAATGGTGTTAAGTGTTGGCCGGACCTTTGCGGGATTTGGGAATAGATATGGGTACTTTGAAAGGTTTTATCACTCGTAGTTTTGTATGTCGATCAAATATTTAAATAGTTTTCATATAAATTTCGCAATATTGTCCACATTAAGAGCTCTGTATGGGGCAAAACCTGTCTAAAACGCAGTTTCTGTAAAACAAAATATAACAAATGCAAGGAAACAAAATGGACGAAAACATATTTTATTTTTTTATTAGTCCTGTATATGGTTTGAACAAGAAGATAGGTTGGGACACCACCGCATCATTGGCATACAATAATTCTCACAAATGTGACGTCGTTGTTTAAAGAACCGAAATCAAACGAAAGTAATTTAAAAGTCCATATTTTTCAAAAATACCAAATATGGGTAGTAGTAACAAGTCAGTGGGTAACGACTAACGACCCAATTTTAAACAGTTTCCAATTAAAGCACCCACTGCACTTTACGACTAGGGGTTTATTTCAGAAACGTGGCGGAATGCTTTTCTTTATTTTCCTTCATAAACTTCTACATACCTTTAATTACCTAAAAGCAAAGAAGAATGAGAATGGCCATCATTAGCAACATTTTAGAGACAATAAGAAAGTTGAAATGCAGGCAAAACTGAAATAACTACAATTTATTTAATGTTTGCCTTGTTCCATATATAATTACTGGTGATTATTAATTTATCACAATAGTGACTTTTGGGATAGGACTAATAAACTAAATTAATTAAATTTAGTTATTTATAGTATACGTGAAGTAATTTAACGTATTAGTAACGCAGTCTGAAATAAAACCTGGTATTTCTCTTCTTCTTCATGACACTGTTGGCAAAGCGGTAGTGGTCATTGCGTAGCCTTTGATTCGCCTCACGATCGTTTACTACCTCTCTCTGCCGGCTGATATCCTGGTACACTCGTGCAAGGGACCGCCTAAAGCAGATTTTTTTGGACTGGTCCATCGCATGGGTGAAAAATACTACTTATCATAATTTATTTTAGAACAAACATTATCATGTTTGTTGAGCAAAAGTAATTAAACCACGTCATCCTATACCACACTTCATAGTTTCTTAGAGAATGTAATTGAAAAAGTCATTAATTTTGGCACTCGTTTCATACAGAAATGCAAGCCAAGGAATAGTAAAACGCATCCATTGTCTAGTTCTCGAGTTGAGTTCGCGAATATTTATTACAGTAATAAATTGTGGAAGTTCCAACCTGATCTTGAAGATTACACCGCTTTCGGTCTGTAGGGGTTACTAGGTTTTTAATTGGCTAGATTAGGTTAGTTTCCAACTTAAAAACTACGGATATATGAAAAGATAAACTTGTTTTTTGTAAAAAGATAACCAAGAAACCAAGAAATCGCAGGTCCTGACCAAAACATTCTACATAATGACGATAACTGATTTTTCAACAAAAAATAGCGGTTATCGACATTACTAAACTTAAGAGTACTTATGGTACAACTATTGGTTATTATTTAAAGTGCTTATATAAACCAATAAAATATCAGTAGACTGGGAAGGACAATAATTATGAAGGAATAAATAAACAGTCACATCATTGATCATCGTTAGTATCAAGCACTGTGTGTTTTTCCCGCGGCTTCACCTACTTATAGTTTTGAAATTTTCCCACGAGAAAGAACTACTTGGATAAAACATATCCTATGTTCCAACTCAGGTCCTGGTGTGCCTTTCAAATTTAAATCGAATACTATTCAACCATGTGTGAAAAGTTAACAGACATAGTTTTAACAGAATTATTAGCATTTATAATCCTAGTACGGATTGTTCAAAATCTAATTTCGGTCAGTTGTCGTCTCAACCTCATCCTAAAAAATTGCATGCAATTTTTTTCCATATTATAACGAAATTATACCCTAGTTTTAAATTGACTTCTTACATAATCAATTTCGCAACTACCGTACCGTGTATGTTCGCAAGTATTCAGTATCAGTTTGTTAGCAGGTCGAACAAGTAAGGCAAGTTTAATTACCAGCGTGTAATGAACGAGAGAGGTACAGCCTCCTTGCTCAACCTCCTTGTTACCTCGCTTTTCTTTTATTCTGTTGAGCCAGCCAGTGTGTGAAAGGTTTCCCTTTAAGATGGTGAAATATTTTCTGTGTCTAACAATAAGTTTAGTAAGTAAATAGTCACTTTCTAAGCAAACGAACACAATATTATTCTATTTACGGGAATTCTGGGTATGAAACATGAAATTATTACCATAGTTTATGGAGTAATTTTCAGTATACTAACGCAGGACTTACTATGATTCGTCGTTGCCCTTTTCTAGAAACAGTTTTAAAATAAAATAAATATTTTAAGTAATGGGAATGATTATTGAATTTCTTTATTGGAGAGAGGGCTTGCTTTAATGATAACCTTGGCATATAAATCGTCAACATAGTGGAAAAAATCTACAAAACCTGACAAAACTCTAGTTACAATTAAAAAAACATTTGAATGTCTCATTAAAAATATATTCCAAAGAGTGAAGGCATAACAGGATAAAAGGTAAGGACCGAACTATTATCATTTAAACTACGTGGAAAGTTAGTCAGCGGACAAATTCCAGTCGTGACCTTAACAGTTGGTTCGCTAGTGGAATGTTAACTATGGGTACAAAGAGGTTGTTTCACGACGTATTGTGTATTTTTAGTGCTTGAAAATTTGTCGTATGTTGTCTTTGTTTAAACTATTTTAGGTTTGGGATCCTTGATGGTGGAAAATTTTCTTTACGCCTTGTCTAATTGGGAATCCCATCTTCTCGCAACGGTTAATTTTGAATGAGTGCCCTCATACACGACTACTACTAGGTTTTCAGTTTACTGTTTAATAAGCATTTCATGTAAATTATAGATTTTTGTGAAGGTAACCTCAAACTTGGAATATAACTAGAGGTTGATCAGACCAAAAACAATGCTTCGTGGACGAAAGATTACTAAAAAAATAAGATATATAAAATAATGTTCCCTCTGTCACATTACAGGTCACTACACCTCACTGATATTGTAGAAATGAATCATATCCCGAAGCTTTACAATATGAAAACATAAACGAAAACTGAACTATTCGGAGCCCGAAACTGATTGCAAGAAAAATGCATGTTTCGAAATAAACCCTTTCCAATCCGAAACTACAAACAACGAGCTGGTGCAGAGAAAATTTTATTTGCGCATAACCTAGTCGCTAACGACTTCAGTTGTAAAGGGTCCTTAATTGAAATAAAATTGACGTTTACAGTCTGCGCGGGGGACTCTTAATTGCTATGCAGTCGGCCACGTAAGCTGTTCTCGATCGGTCTGCATGGTTCTCGGCTGTCCTCGGCAATCCTCGGCAGCTCTCGAGTCTTCTCGGCTCGTGGCCGGTTTGAACCGGTTTTATGTCGTTTTTATGACTCAGCCATTCAGAGCCGGAGTTTGCGTGCCTGAAATGTTTTCGAAATTGGTTTGATCTTCTCGTTCGGAGTATTTTTGGTTTTCGTGAAAGTTTAATACGTGCGAGAATGTTGTGTACTGGATAGAATAACGTGGATAAACGCTGCCGGGAATGTTGTGGGTTTTAAAAGTAGCGAATAAACTGAATGCGGTAGTACTTGTTTATTCTGTGTACAGGCATTCTTTCAGGTTTTATATTTCTAGTTTCGTTTTTGGAGAGAATCGTAAAGTAGGTTGGCTTAAATTTAATATTTGGAGACAGAAATCTAGTAGCCTTGTCAGAGCCAATTTTGTTACCTAACCAAAATAATTTAGGTAGGTACACGAAATGTGTAATATATTTTTTGATGAATGGGAAAATCCATCGAGCAATAAGTACATGAATAATTCATAACACAAACAATAAAAATAACCCAAATAGAAATACATTTAACCTCAAAAAAGGTGACCGAACAAAGCTCAAAAAAGGTGAACGTACATTTGATACTGGGGTGACAATAAAAAACGATACTATAATAAGCACTCACCATCCACAACTTGATATCCTTGCTGACGTCACAGCTATCGTATTTTCGCCGTCGCAAACACAAAACAGACAGAATTGCTGACAATACAAAAGTCATGTTCAATTTTGTGTAAGCGAAACACGTTTTAGAGAAATGACAACATTAAAACGTTAAACGATGTCTGGATGTCGTATTGTAAAATACCTAGTTACAGACAAATCACCTCAGAGACTTGCGGGGCGTTTACACTGATCACGATTGATTTGATGGAGATGACTGCAGGAACTTTGAAGAAGAGACAACTAAGAAAATAAGAAGATCAGAATTGACGCTGAACTCACATGAGATTTAATGAGAGAAATATTTAAAAAAAACATCAATTAATATAATGGAGACCGTAATACAGAATTGTTAATAAAGCTGACAATAATATATGTCATTGAATTCTGAACTACTAACCAAATGCTCGATGGTTTTCCCATCGGTACAAATGACGAACAACTTTGATCAAATATTTAATTCCCTTTGTGATTTATTTCCTTAAAATACTTACTTAGTGTTGACCTTCGTTTGATGTAACTCTTGTGCAATACTTCATGGTTTTACATTCAACAGTTTATGTTGTACGGTGTCTGTCATTGAATTCATATTTGTATTTATTAAACATAACTACTTATGCTAGTCAATACTATTATGTCGTCAATTTTAAATGAGACTTTTCACAAAAAGCAACATTGCTTCCAATACTTTAATGTTCTCCAAGCAAAGTAACTTCCAAACTGATCAAAATAAGTAGTGCAAAGATTTTTTCTTCGGCAGTGTCCTCTGGCTCGCTGCCAGAGTGCTTAGCTTAAAGGCAAAGCTCATTAGTGACTGCAGAAACAGTTTCTTCAACCATCCATATTATATGGTTAGGTTCTGATTTTTTAACGACTTTCTTTACATTGAGTATTAGTTTCATGATATAATTAGTGATACAGTAGTCAACCACGTATGAAGTAATTTGAAGATGATTGTCGCAAACACTCTCATATTAAATGATCTAAGTATAGGTTCATTTATTTGTTTACACTACTTGTTGTATTAACCCTGCTCATCTTCATCATTTTTTATCTGGGTCTAATCAATTTTTAAGTTGTTACAGAGAGACGAAATGCTTTGAAAATATATTGCTCCTTCTGTCGTAATACAATTTTCTTCTGTTCTTTCTTCTATGTCCAGAAAGACTATTGCAATCCAAATCTATTTGAAGCTCAACTTTCTAATGTACGTAAGATATCTTGTACAGAAAACCCAAAAGCCAATCGTAAATTACATTCCCTTTTGAAAACATACAACCAATGCTGTTAGGAACATTATTGCATTTTGTGCGATTTTAGAAATCGAGAAATAAATCGGTACAGCTCCTAGCTTCGTTATTTCCCGAGGGACCGGACCAGTAGCCGAAACTTCTTCAAAAGATGTAGCTCGATGTTCAGCCTTTTGTATTAGATGGTTATTTTAAAACGAAACATTAGGTCAACATGAAACGGAATTCGGACGTACGATATACGGACGGGTAAGACAGAAGTGCACGTATAGTACTCCTCATTTCGCCAGTTTTGTTTAAGTCCCATGTAGCCTATTACCATCAACCGGGCACAAATTCAGACTCCGGGCTGAGTTATTTTAGATGGAAAAACACAATACCACTTTCAGACCTGGAGATCAGTTCTGCTCAGCGGTAGCGCTTACAACCAGTTGACATTCCAAAATGCCTTTTAGTGGGCTAATTTAAATATCTACTTTGACTTTGACCACTTGACCAATAAACCAACAGAATTATCGTTTACTTTTATTATGAAGAAAACTTGAACAAAATGCTTTTAACGTCGGCGTTACAAAAGATTAGCCGTAATGCGGATTTGAAACTTGCAGCCACTAATGTACACGGGCTATTGTTGCTTCAGCTTCTGTTATATTTATATAATCTAGAAAATGTTCTTCTTAATACCTATGTTATTTTGTAGGTTTGTTTGAAATGTATTTTCTTTACTATCAAACAGTAGTATTGCTTATCACTGAATCAACTTGTGAGGCTCTTTTGTTCTAGATTCATCTACTTCTTTCCTTTCTATTTCTTAGTTAGCAAAACCATCATCTTTAGTACCTATAAACAAGTATTGCGCATCCGTCTGTATGACAAGATTGTCCTTCTAAACTTTACAACGGATTTTCATACTAATTTATTTCGAAAGATTTATGTGTTTAATACATAAATATTAAACACTTATACGTATAAAGAACACTCGATAGTTTGTGGAGTCATAAAAACCGTGCAAAACAGGGTCATCTGGCTAGATATTGATTGTATAAAACAAACATGTATTGCATTATTACCAGTCTCATAGACTAAAGAGAATATACCAATAATAAAATCTAAATCGAAATCATCTTCACAGAAATGGCAATTCAGTCTGTTAACACTTCGACCTTAGGATATACGATAGCTCACAATTACACCTCAACTATGTGCTCTCTATGATAGTTGATCGTAGCGATAGCAGCGATGGAAGCGATACTGACGATAGTAGCTTAGCTGCCGGTGATTACAAGTGAGATGTTAATTACCGGTGCGGTAACAAGCCAGCAGTATGTTGCATACATACAGGAGAAGTACATTTCCTTTAATTAAGTCATAGCACTTGTGTTGGTGTATCGTTGTCAGCTTTGTCTTTGTGAGTAAGAACAGCGTTTGTTAGGCTTGTTTTGTTGTTTAAAGTATAATATTGA
The DNA here is from genome assembly GCA_905163415.1 of Noctua fimbriata. Taxonomy (NCBI): domain Eukaryota; kingdom Metazoa; phylum Arthropoda; class Insecta; order Lepidoptera; family Noctuidae; genus Noctua; species Noctua fimbriata. Next base: position 2,535,509 of record LR990942.1, on the reverse strand, counting down.
TGGCCCATCTTCAACAGTTGGAGAGATGCTAAAAAACAATGGGTGTAAAAAGACATTTAACGATGCTGAAAGATTCTCCACGTCATTGCGATGACGACCATTCGGACTTCCTAGTTATGGAGATATTGGAGGTCAAAGCCCCAACTTTTTCACAAGGTTTTTTTTTAAATCCAAGTTTTTATTGTTATGACTTTACTTTAAATACCTTCACGACCCCGGCACTATTCAATGCATCCATCAGCCCAATGTCTTGATTACGTTTTATTTTTTCATCCAAAAAAAAAGTCGATTCCCAGCAATATTTTTTGCGTAGAGTTACTTAGTTTGATGTACAGAGTACTTGGTTAACGGCTTCGTGAAGGCTTCGTTTACACCTTGTATGTCATGCCAAAAAAACCTTTAACCATTTTTGTATTTTTCGCTTTTATTAAAGCTTTATCTGAACGATTATGATAAGTGTAGGCACTCCTTTAGTCCCTTTAATTTATGTTATCAAAAACTGACCTGATTAAATAGACTACGGGAGCATGCAAATCAAAAATTAGGTCAGAGACTCATGTCCCATCATTATTTTATTCCCGGATCCATCACTGAACAAAGAAAATCATTTACCACACACTGTGTAACACTCAAGTGACAAATACGTATAATAAAATAACACAAATGTTACCCAACTTTCCTTTTTTACCAACACCCAAAACTCATCCTTAATTCTTGTTGATAAGCTCCATTATCACCCAGCAGGTTTATAAAGGAGATTACCCAAGTTGCATTGAGGCTGTCTATTCCACTTCATGCATGATTCCGCGCATGATCTGTGTGTCATCTCCTTAGTTTGGGATGCTGTGGAATATTCATTGAGCAATTTAACTGGTGGAGACATCGTGTAAGGATTGGCTTCGGTGTAATGAGCAATATTCGAGGTTATATTGCCTGGGTTATGAGATGGCTGATTGCGTTGCATGCAAGAATTAATGTTATAACTTCGGAGTTAGGCCTGAGAGTTTTATAAAAGAGACAAGACTTGCACTTGATGAAATGGTTTTTCGACATAAATTACGAACTTCCCATACAAAAATCATCTCCTATTTATCGCGTTTTGGTGATGAATTTTCAAGCTGAAGCTCTTTTGGAGGAGCTCTTTTTTATACTAAATGGGCTTACTCTTGACCTCAATCTCCTGAGGACAGAGATGAGGTCGACGATGGAACAAGGTAACCCAAAAGAAGCCTATTAATTCGCGACTTAAATAGATTGGGGTCATATGAACTTGGGAACACCGACGCAGGCAGGGAATTCCACTCCTTGGCTGTGCGCATAATAAACGATGTAGCAAAGCGCTTCGTGCGAATGTGTGGAACATCGACAAGGTATGGGTGATAACCTGCAGTACGTCTGGACTCCCGATGGAAGAAGGGAGATAGTGGAATGAGCTCGTGGAGCTCGTGGCTAAATAATAACAGTCGCTCGGGTCGATCTTTAGGTTAAGCCTTGCCTGGGTTGGTCCATGGATGGGTGACCAGTTAGTCCAGTGGCTGAATTACACTCGTACCCGTAAATACTCATTATTGCGTTCTTATGAATAGTTTATCTCCTTATAATTCCAATTATAAGGCGTTAAGACCCACTTACACCCTCCATCGGTATATAATGTCAACGCTAAACATATTTGAACATTATTATATATTTATATTTTAAATAGGTACGTTTAGCACTAAATGTATTCAGGAGGGCCTTTAACACAATGTTAATCAAATAAAATAAACAAATATAGTAATTGTTAACAATATAATAACATTGAATTCCAAACAAAAGCGAAACCATTTATGCTATCAATAATTTAGAACACAAATACGTTGGTTCTAAAATTTTATAGCCAATATTTACGATATTTTAAATAACGAAGCACCTTTATTTTGTTAAAATACTGCTAAAATGATTAAACTAAGTACTCCATTTAAATTAATAGCTAAGTAACCATTAAGCTCCATTTACTTCAAATTCATAGGTATGTGTATGTCACTTGACCCTCAGAACATTAAGATGTTAAGACGTCCATTCCAGCTAATTCCATTTAGTAGATGGCATAGGTTAATAGAAATTGGGCTGGTTACAGCCCTTTATTGTTTCAGAAGACTTACTTACCAGTTACGTAGGTATACGGTATACCAACGTATTATAAAGGGCCTAAACTCTTAGACGTTTCATCTGAACTTAAAACTGTACATGAATCTTTAAAAGCGTGGCCAAAATTAGAACTAATTCCGCCATTTTGTTTATTTCCTCGGTAAACGCAGGTGTTATTATTTAGCCACAAAACGGTTTGTTCACCTATTGTATTTGATAATAGTTTTTCAAAATGCCTCCGATGTTTTATTTGTAAGTAATTTTTATTTCACGTTTATTCGTCTTCATAATTTCTATTCACAAAAAAAAAAAAAACAAAACAAACACAAAAAAAAACAAACAAAACAAATAAATAAAGTAGAACTGGCTGTTTGTGATTTCAAAATAACAGCTTTTTACTGAACACATATGAAAGTATAAACGGTATTTATAATAATACATTCTTTTTAATTTTTGTCTGTCTGTTTGTTCCGGCTAATCTCCATAACAGCTGGACCGATTTTGATGGGACTTTCCTGACAGATAATGGAGCTGTTATAAGGAGTAAGTTAGGTTACTTTTTGAAAAAGAATTAGGGTACCGTGCAAAAAAATTAAATACTTGAATTTTTTTAACAAAATAGGATTCAATTAGGTTTGATAAATAAATAAGTGATATTTTAATAATAATTTCACGATTACGAAGGTCGCGGGCAACAGCTAGTATCAAATAAGTTAGGTACCTCCCCACAAATCTTACCTCTGCGTCATTCCCTAAGCCCTAACATCAGGTCCCTTAGCAGAATAACATTCATAACGATTACCTAAAGCAGGATATGTGCGCACGGCTTTAGGAAGCTGCGCCGAGATTTAGATCTTGAAATATTAGCTAAATTCGGTCTAAGGGATTTTGGGAGAAGTGCGAATTTCCTTAGCTATTATGAGGAGGATCGTGTTTTTGAATAGAAGTCGTTGAAGTAACTTGAAGAGTTTTGTTGTTGAATGAACATCGTATTTTCCGCAATTTATTTTGTACTAGCACTTCGCCCGCGACTTCGTTCGCAAAAATTGTGATAGCTCGCCTAATATGCATGATATAAATATTATTTATAGCCTATAGCATCCAAGAATAAAGGAGCTATCTGTCATTGAAATATTTTTTAGAATTGGATTATTAGTTCCGGAGTTATAGTAACCTTGGGAGACTGGTCAAAAAACTTAAACGGCAAACAGCAGCCTTTATCTATTCGCCAAGATTTCGAGTTAGCTGCACCATAGCTCACACCACACACACATTCACAACTTCAACGGCAATAATTTAGGCAGTTCTGCCGATATCATCAAGTTTTTTTCTCGCGAACTACGAAACACTCATTGAGCTCCCATTTGCCTGCAATATTCTTCTGTTTTTATTGGATCCGTTACTGGAAAGAGTTTAATCAGTTTGTGGGCTACATGATCATCAGGTCGCATTTAGCCAATTGATATTCTGACACAGGATTACACTCACGCACACTGCACTTGGTTCTAAAATAGAGCATTACGAAACACCAACTGACCTGCACTAGTGTCCACAAATTAACATTTGTGGTATTGACACGTTCGAATGCTATCACTTTGGCTGCACATCAACTTGGAGTGTTAAGTATAAAGCAGGCTGTGCAAGTAAGGACCCATTGATAAAACATCGGAAGACGAACTTTTACAATAGATTCAGAATCTAGTACATGGTTCTAGACGCACAGGCTTTGATATATTTCTTAGCATATTGACACATTCATTTAGACCGTGGAGCACTGACACTACGCCGTGTAATATACAAAATATGATTGATTTGTGCAAGGAGTTCAATAGTTTTAAGTGGTTATGTGAATTAATTATTAATATTTCAATGAGCTGTTCTTTAGATAGGTCGGTGTGTGTTTGAGTAGTTGATGTATTTATCTTCTAATAAAGCGTACCATAAAAAGCGTTATGGTAAAAACATTCTCGTCCTCTTTTTAAATGTATAAAAATGCATCCACTACTATATTTTCAAGCCACGCGAAAACGGCCATCCAACTAAAAAATACAGTTGATAGTTTATAAAACACCTGAAAAAGCCAACCCAATTTCAAAACAGTCTCAAACATTAATGACATTCACCCACGAACGGCCGCAAAAAATTCTAACCCCAACAAAATAGCCTGTATCACATAGCCATGAATCAGAGGCTAAACGGTGCAAAGTTGGTATTCCAACCTAGCCCCGTGAGCTATTCAGTTTGATGGCCACGCGTTGGCAGAGGGCCAACTTACGACAATCGATTTACATAACTTGTACAAAGGATCAAAAATCTATTTATACTGGTTGATTTCGTTTTTGTGTGGCTTCGTCGTGTTTATGGGCTCCTGGTGCATTTTTGCGTGGTTGAGGTGATTTTATGGCGGATATTTATAATAGTTTTAGCGCTAGATTTAATATGATACGGTACCGCAGCGGGGGCACTTTATTTTGCTGTAATCTCAAACATGGTGTTTCATTCATTATTGAATGAAAATTGTCATGTCAGTCATTCCTCAAGATACGGACTAATGTCTAATTTGGGGATCACCGTTCAAATTTCTATGTATATGATTATTAATAAATAATTTAAATAATTTGAATTTGAATTTGAACTGCATCATGAGTTCTTATTTTACTGTTTAACGGGGTGGCGTCCACAACACCACTAATTCTTCCAATTCACGAGATCACAAGATTCCCAAGATCGAATCCTTATTATGATGTCAATATCCTGATGTACCTAATAAGTATCATAACGTCTGCTTTATGTCAACAAAGTTCTTTGACTCTTTTCTCCGTTCGTCTGACGCTATCGCCAATAGAAATTAAAAACTCTTAAAATAGATAAATGATACGACGTGTTTTGTTTGATATATGCTCAAGTCACAACATGTGTTTTCAAAGGCTTCTGTTTCAACTACTAATACTTCTTTGTACGTACTACCAGTATTTATTTAAAACTTTGCTACTTTGTTACAGAATCTCAAAGATCAGATTCTAACGACGAACGTGTGGCTGGAACACGTAAGTAACTTTGTATTAAATTATTTAGATGCATGCAAATTCTTGACGGACTGCACGCGCCACGCTGCGAACCTAACGTAACCTAAGTGACATAATTTGGGAGAGGCCTGTGTTCAGGAATGGAATCACTGGAAGTTGGACAAGATACTCTCAAAATTGAATCGTAAATATTTCCACTGTACAGTACTGTTGTGGAAGAATTTTTTTTTTGAAATTTCAAAAAAACACTATGGGGCAACACAAACAGCTGTAAATTTCCTCAATGAGATAATGAAACATTGCTGATGAATTGCAACAATACACTGAATTAGGTTTGTAACAGCTTAGGTGTTACACATATTAACCAGTTTTGTATCTGCAGGAATGGGAAGACCACAAGTTCAAATGGGATCCCCTGGAGTATGGTGGAGTAAAAGAACTTTACGTGCCTTCGGAACACATCTGGTTACCTGACATCGTGCTTTATAACAAGTAAGTACCACATATTCTACAATATGCACCTTATTAGATTTATTAAACTGTGTGGAAAGTTATGGGGGAGACCTTTGCCCAGAACTAGGACAATATACAACATTATTTTAGTATATGCGAAACCTGAATATAGTTTGTTCAGAACCATGTTATATTTTTTCCCAAAAATATTTAAAAAAGTTAAAAGTTGGACACCGAGCGACTTAAGTACCTATCGCAATAATTTAGGTACCTACTGCCAAATTATTATTATCAATGAGCTCAAGACGACGCTGGAGGCGCGCTAGATAACAGAACAAGCTTATAACTTTGTGATTTTTCATGATACAGTTTTGTAATTTTGTATATCACGTTTCGCATATACTGAAACTAAATTGTACATTTAAAAAATAACATTCTGTTAATTCATACCTATCTGGACCACTAACCATTACGATGAAGCATTATGGCGAGACATCGAATGTTTATGTTGAAAACCGGGATCAAAAAATGACAGTGCGATTATAAACTTTAGTCTTAATTAGATTAGTGATTAGTGTGAACGTCATAGGCTGATTAAAATGGTGACAGCAAGGCGGAGGTGGCTGTTCACTTACCAGTAATAAATATATTATGAAGATAAACGCAATTAAAATTCCACTTCCAACATAAAACAACACTCATCAACAAACAACACTAGACACCAGGATTACAGAACTCATAGGTGCTCTAACTACACAACAAGCGACATCCGATACGCCTCGTACGAATGCGTTTAGCAAATTAATTTCCCAGCCCCAAACTTGCCCGTCCAACATTTGGACATTAGCTTGCACCAAATTGCATTGTTGTACCACCAAAGTTGTCTGTAGATGCCATAATTGCAGGCTTTATGCTCGTACTCGCTGATTAAAATATTTCGCTTTGTTGTATGTAATACCGAAGTTATGTGCGAGTTATTATTAATTGGAAGGGAATTTTTCGTTGTGTTTATTTTGTGACGGGTTTTTGAATTTTATAGCGTCAGTTGTCTTGTAGTCTTGAGAATGTTGATTCTACAATCGTACGCTTAGACTAATAAAACTTTTGCTTTTCGTTGTTTCTTGGTTTGTGTTGACTGGTAGAGAATGCCTTGTGGCATTAATTCCACCTATGTACCACTCTTCTACATGAAGCTTAAATAAATAATTCTCACCGCTTCCAAACTAGTCTATATCTAAAGCAGACTATCTAAACATAATTATTAATAACCTAGATTAAACAGCACAGTTTACTTGTCAAAGTCTGAATTGAGAGGATTTCACAAGATTTGCGTAAAATTTCAATCGTATTGGAGTCAAACCCTTTGTTGAATATGTAGGTATTGTATCCCCGAGCCACAAAACATTTTAACAGTCTTAACGCAACAAAAACTATAGGACCCCATAAAATCAGTGAAGCAAGGCTCTGAAATCGGGGAAACACCGAGATTTAACGAGTCAGTTGTTATGGACAGAACATTCCCATCCCATGATGCATGGTGTTCCGTCGCCTTGGTACCAGGAACACATAAATCATACGGTTCATGCGTTCCACTTAGATACAGGGATCTTGATAGCTTCTTGCCATAGAGTTTGTTTTGCGATGGGTGTGCCAAAAGTGTAATCGTGGAAGCGGGCGTCGTGTTTGAAACTATTTGTTGGCTGAGGAAGTGAATTATGGTTTGTTCTCATCATTTGATTTCTATATTAACGAAAATGATTCAGACGAAATTGTAAAAAAAAAAATCGTTTGTGAACCCAACTTTATTTTAGTAGCAGTGCTATAAAGAACATTTAATAAATGGTCGAATTGATTTAGATACCAATTTTAAATATGACCTTGACCATGAGTTGATAGGAATCCTATCAACTTTGCATACTCGTCGCTAAATTCTGGGCCCATTCAATTTAGATTGGCATCGACACGCTAAGAAGAAGAATTTTGCAAAAGACAAAGATCTCGGATATTTTACAAACACAATTCGACAACCTCAACAAAAACATCCCATAAAAGTAAACAGAAACTTTGTGTTCACAAGTCGCGACTTCTAACAAAGTACGCAATGTATCTTTAACCTAATTGATTGCACGAAATATCGACAAGAAAGCGTTCGCGAATGATACATCATGGTGTGTCAAAACAGGCCGGCGAACGATTAATCATGGCCGGCGAATGAGAGACGCACGTGCGACTAATCTTACGCTGTGTCGAGCCTGTGTAAGCGGCTTAAGTCTTGAGAGAATGGAGGCGATACTTGTGGTAGATGAGGAAATAAATAGATCTTTAGATTTGGTCGGTCAGTATTTGTGTTTAGGAGAAACAGGTGAAAGATAAGTCCTAAGAAGTATAGCGGAAAGGTAAAATTGATCTGGAGGGGATGAAACACCATGCACTATTTTGTATTAGTTTTACTCATACCGACTGCATTAAAGGTTGCCTAGATTAGGCAATACAGAGCAAAAGGGAGAGGGTTCTTCTCCTTGTGGGTTGATTGAAAAACCGGCCAAGTGCGAGTCGGACTCGCACATGAAGGGTTCCATACCATCGTAGTACCCCCTTTATTTATTTTTTTTGTTTTAATACGGCAATAGAAATACAAATTCTGAGAAACTTTCAACTGTCTGCCTATTACAGATCATGAAATACAGCGCGCTGACGGACAGCATAGGTTTAGTAATAGGGACCCGTTGGTTACCTTTTGGTTACGGAACCCCAAAAAAATAAAATCTACCGCTGACATTTTAATTAAGCAACAAACAACTGCTGCTAAAATCTTCCACCATGTCGGTTTAACACAGCATACATAATATATTCGTCAGAGTTGCTTCCCTTATTACTTATCTCTTGTCTGTCGCGTTGGGTTGGATTCCTACCGGACTATAAGAATGAGAGTAGACCAAATGCACCTGTATTTGAGGGCAATTGTGCACTATAGGTAATGTCTCCTGATTCGAAGTCTAGTCTCTATTGAGATTAGACTACACAAGTTAATCTAATTCGTGATTGTTTTCATAATTTACCTCTTAATAAATGCTGCCTCATTTTCGATGCCTCACAAATCTCGCTAATCTTTCATATCTTGCACCTGATCTTCTTCGGACCGTACCGTCCCTTCACGTATCAGCTGCCTTTTGATAGGTTTATGGCAGCTGTCATAAATTGGGCAACGCACTACACTGGAGTATAATGTGTCATAATATATGAATATGTGGATGTTGCAGAGTATGTATGATCGATACATGGATGGTTTGTTTACTTGGTGGTAGGGCTATGTCTAGGATGCAATTTCCATATTTTGTTTATATCAATTACTTATGAGGCTCGCGGCTAAATGATAACAGTCGCTCAGATCAATATTTAGGTTAAGCCGCGCTTGCCTAGGTTGGTCCATGGATCGGTGACCACCCATTACATACCGAGTTTCCTCCGTGCCTTAGAAGTCCCGGTTGCATTTCTAGATCTTTGACAGTAGTTACAGGTAGTCAGTGGCCCGAAAGTCTGACAACCAGTCTTACCAAGGGGTATCGTATTACTCTGTACTAACTGGATTGTGGAGATCAGATAGGCAGTCACTCCATGTAAAATATTGATATTTAGCTTCAAAAACTGCATGTTTTAGACTGGCAGCCGACCTCAACATAGTTGGGAAAAGGCCAGGCAGATGAAGTTTTATCAATTACTTATAGTATTTTACGTCTTTGATTGATTGTGATCGCCATTTGACCACGCCTCTTATCATTCAATCAATCATCTCAGAGTATTGCACTCCACGGCTGGACATAGGCCTCTCCCAAGTTGCGCGACAACATCGTGTCCTCCCCCTACTGCATCCAGTCTGACCCAGCCTCCTTTTATGGTCGTCAATCTTTCTATCTGCGGGGTCTCCCAAACTTATCATTAAAAAAAATATACGGGGTGGAGGGACACCGTCGCGAAAAGAGTTACCATGTAGAAATTTTTCGTCGGTTATTTAAAAAAAAATCACACGGTCAAAATGTAGAACAGCTGAATTGGTTTTGGTTAAAAAGTGATGAATTTGTATGTAGGGGGGCTCAGAATGATGTTCTTAATACGTGGTAACCGTTTTCGCGCCGGTGTCCCTTCCACTCCTGTATATTATGGACTGTTTAAAGTCATATACACACTTCGAAAAGAATGTTATTAAATCATCCACGTACGAAGTTTAAAATGGAAACAAGAAAATGATTTTATTAGGTACATATTTATCCTTTTCTTTAACATGTCTCTTATAACAAACCTCTCTGTAAGACATACCCGTAGCTAATACATTAATGATTGCTTATTTTTCTCAGAAACTTGAATACAAAACGATGTTAACTTAGAAAGTCAATCGTGCGACTCGTCTAGACATACACGTATTTACATATACAACTGGTTTTTGTATAAACACATTGATTCCCTTTGATTTCTTTTATCGCGCGTCATACGTGTTTTTTCTAAACAAATCCTTAAGTAAACACGGGTAACTTTCACAATTATCAGCAGTTGTGATCATTTTGAAGCAACACCGGGTAATTATCATCATTATCATTGACAGTCTTGTTCTACTCATTGCTGAGTACTCTTGGAAGTCATTCTTCCCTGGTCTGCGCGAGTCTCAACCAGGACTTATCCACGAAAATTCTAAATTTCTTTCACCCACCTGACTATTGGTCTGCCAACACTTCGTCTATCGACTCTCGGTAAGCATTGAGTGAGGGCTTTACTCCACCTACCATCACCACGTCTTGACACGTTTATTGCTCACCTTCACCATCAGACGTTACCCGCAATCCGCGGGTAGTGGCTCTGAAGTAGAAGTGAAGCACTAAGAAATTTTCACAGATGGGAAGAAATTATCAATATTCAGTATGCTTATTTTAAAGGATGTAGATAGACCCTAACATAGCCGAAAGGCACTTGTTCTCCCCGTCTTTGCGATATTTTTTTTGTTCTAGACCAACCCTGGGAACATTCTAGTTACGGAGATATTGGGGTTTTTTTTTAAATACATGTTTTTCATGTAAGATTTTTACTTTACACACCTCCACGACCCCCGTACTATTCAGTCCATCCATCAGCTCAATGTTTTGAGTGCTTTCCATGGAGTCCTACCGTAAAACGTGATTTTTCACACCAAAAAAAAAGTCGTTTCCCTGCAATAATTTTTGCGTAAAGTTACTTAGTTTGATGTACAGAATGCTTGGTTGACGGCTATGTGCAGGGTCTGTTTATACCCTGTATAGTGCAAATCAACTACGTCCTTTTTGCATTTCGGCGATAGAAAATATATCGAAGTTATTTTAAAAATCATTGCTGGCAAAAAAAGATTAGACTTGAAGCAACGTGTAACGTTGTAGTGGTACTCTAAAAAGGCACGGACATGTAGGTTGGTTAGAAAATGTAGGAGGAATCGTCTACTCCCACTATCAATAAATATCCCACGTCCAACCTACGCACAAATGCATGGCTAGTAAATGAATAAACCGCGCAGAAACATGGCAATATTTAAGCACATTCTACGTAGCAAAACACGGTCATCTTTGCCGCCTCATACACTTGAGTCGGGTAGATATTTTGTATGGGATAGCAGATAAGTTTTTTCGCGATTACGATGTTGGACCCAGGGAGAAAACTGGTCTGTTTGATGGTCTAAACCACACCTTCGAATATGACCACACCTTTTTGATACCAAACTATCTACTACCACTATGGTTTGTCTATTACAATGCTGTATACTAAACTATTTTTCTATTCCCCTAGTGCTGACGGCGAATATGTGGTGACAACGATGACAAAGGCTGTCCTGCATCACACCGGCAAGGTCTTGTGGACCCCTCCAGCCATCTTCAAGTCCTCGTGTGAGATTGACGTGAGATACTTCCCGTTTGACCAGCAGACTTGCTTCCTGAAGTTCGGGTCTTGGAGTTATGATGGTGATCAGGTAAGATCTTAGATACTGTAACAGGTCTCATATAATTAGAGGTGAAAATTTAGGCAAGGCAGGATTTTTATGGAAGAACAAAATCTAGGTTGGTAGGCTGCGTTAAATACCGTATTTTATCAATCTTACTATAATCTGCCTCCCGGGAGTTGTTGGAAGAAGCAGAGGATATACCTAAACATACTTCTCAAAACCTTAATTTTATTAAGAAAAAAACATTTCAATCGTTATGGCGACTATAAAAGACATTATAATCTCCGTAATGTAAATTATCCCAACGCAATTAGTTAATTGCGAAAACTTAAAATTTATGGCAGATCAAATGGAGGACTGGAGGTCCTTTTTATTTGTTTTGTGAGAGAGAATTCTGTTACATTAGTAATTAATTTGTTGAGTTATAAAAACAGAGTTTCGGTAACATCGTTCAATATTTACACAATTTGTATCTATTTGTTGTCTTTGCTTTTGCTAACTTCCACATTATTATATTAGCAACTTCTAAGTATACTGTATTTTATTAACCAACTTATCTTTTTGCTTTTGATACCCACTATGATGCCAAACCATGCGTTACTTCAAGTGGTTCTGGGTCTTTAATCACTCTTTTATTCCCTTACTAACTCTTCAAGTTTTCCTTTGTATATTTCATTTCATTTATTTCATGTAACATTTTCTACATATCCTTTACTAATTTTGTGAAACATTTCGATATATACGTATCGAAATGTTTCAGAAAATTATAAAATTAAATAAATTACAGTAGCAATCATTATTATAACAGTAACCAAAAAAAAATACAGTAGCAATCATTATTATAACAGAAACCAAAAAAACTAAAACATTTGCAATTCCCCTATTATTATGTTAAATAGCAAAATGTGATACAATATAAAAACAAATTAAGATTCCATCATTACAATTAATGTCAAAAGTATAATATAATGTCAATAAAAATAGTAATGTAATAAAATAATAAATAATGTAAAAATCAATTAAATCAGATTAATGCATTACAAAATAATAATCAAAAATAATAAAGCGAAATTAAAAATGTTACTAATTCCCATACAATTACATAGATTGACTTGAAGCACATCAACCAAAAGAAAGGTGACATGGTGGATGTCGGCATCGACCTTCGAGAATACTATCCATCAGTGGAATGGGACATTCTTGGAGTACCAGCGGAGAGGCACGAGAGGTACTATCCTTGCTGTCAAGAGCCGTATCCTGGTAAGTTGAAGACTTCTGTATCTTTAAAACTTTTTGGAAATTTGTAACGTGAAATGTGATAAACTAGTCTTTGGGTATCTATTATTTACTTACTATGACCCTGGTATCTACAGTCAAGTTAAAGTATTTAATTGAGTTTGAGTAATTACTTTTGCAACCATTTTTATGCAATAGATAAGAATTTGAACGATGTAAGAACCGTTAAAGAAAGCAAAGCTAAGAGTTCTAACTTTTGACAGTTCTAGTCAGTAATTTAGTCTTAAGTTATTACTTTTACTCAAGTATTCATTGTGACTTGTCATACTACAAACAAAGAAAGGATGTTCATATCGTTTAACCCAGAAAATACGACACCACTAACAGCCACAAATTACGTTGAAAAAACCTGTTGCTACAAAACTTCATAAAAAAATAACTTGAAACAAAAAAAAAAGGATTTAACACCACGACGCTTCAATATAAATCTAATCAAAGTTTAGAACTAAACAAATTACTTGTACCCAAGTTTGATTGGATAATATGCTTACAAACTTGCAAATATGGGTTACCAACTTCAGTAAAGTGTTATTTCTCCTATGAATAGAAACTTCTTGAGAAAATATAACAAATATTTGTATTAAATCTTGCAGAGTTAATCTTTGTTGATACAAGGGATCCTGTAAGGTCTGAACTATATAGTTGATACTGTTTATTATTTCAATCAATGTGTAGTATGTTAGATAATGAAGGTCTTAAAGGTCACTATCTGAATCAATTAAAACTTTTTGGCCTGATGTGGGTAGTAAAGGTCTCATCGAGTCTGTTCATCACGTCTGATTCTGCCACAAAGTAGAATAACGCTATTTGAGACACTTAAGTTTTTTTGTGCACGCAATGTTTAGTCTCTTATGTGTCATACGTTCCTGGTCAGTGCTTGTCTCAACCAGATCGTATCCGTGATCTTTTGACTATCTGGCTTTTGGTCTACCACCACAAGAATTAGGTAAACAGACTTATCTAGTTACAACATAAAAGTTTTTTTCTGTCCAGTCACTTAAACAAATCTCTTCTCAGCCGCCTGCAGTTGATTTTAAACCGTACCTAAAACCATGAACATAAAAGCAATAAAAACCAAGACATCCTTATCAACCCTAATCAAGATCTTGGCATGCAAACCCACAAAATCTTGACTAAAACCGCCATCTTTTCAGACAATCCTTTTATTTCCCAAAGAGCTGTCGCACAGCGCTAATCTGGGAACGTTGTAAATTACCGTGGAACGGCGAAAACCCTTATCTATGCAAAATTAGTGAGTTTTACTGCTGCCATGTCTCCTTGAACAGGTTAAACGGTTGTTTCGGTAATGTCGTCGAGTGCGGGCCTTGAATGCAGATCAGCGGTTGATGTTTCTAATTTATCATGTTAAGCGGTATCGCTGTGTACTTATCGTGTTTTTGAAGGAGGGAGATTGATAGTGTATTGGAGATTGGTTCTGCTAACATTTTTCTTTGTATTTCAGTCTGGTGTGACAATTTGCCTGCTTGATTTTCGTCTTGTAATTTCCCACCAGTCTCGACAGTTTTTTTTATTGGTAACTGCCACTAAAATACGTTATTACCATATCCTCTCATCAAATTACTTACTAACCATAAGCTTTTCTCAATTACAAACAACATCTAAACTGAAATTCTCTCAAGTTTGGCAGAATTTTGGTCGAGATTTATCGGTATTTTAGCGTAAAACGACAACTAGTCTTGAAGAGACCACACACAATTTAACTTCAATGAAATCACACAGTCTACAAGATAAACGAGACTCATTAAAAAAGCCTCAAGTGTCAGAATCACGGCAGATATAAAGGAGCGTGTACGTACAAAGGGCTTTCGAGAGGACCACTTGATGCCTATAGAAAACCCGTCTTTATGCACTTACAGTCAATTGTTAGAGAATCAAGCAGTTTACCAAGCCCCGAGCCACTTATGTGAACAAAATACACTGACACTCAACAGGAAAACTTTTCTCCAAGTTAATGTTTTTATACTTCTTTTCTTCTTTGGTGTAAAGGAAAATGAACTTCGATGAATTTTCTTTATGAGATTTTTTATGAAAGATTTTATCGATGGCAGTTTGGAAAACATTTTCGAAGAGTTTTGAAAAGATTTATCTACCGGTGCGGGTTCAACATTAACATCCACAGCTGGACGTAGGCTCTCTCAATAATCGTCACCTTGAACAGTCCTGAAGGTCCAACAAAATTGTTACTCTGTAAGAGATATAATACACCCAAAGAAAAAGAAAAAGAAAAAAAAAAAACAATTATTGTAACATCTTGCACACTGTTGTAACTTATATTTACAAATAAAGACTATTGATTGATTGATTGATTGAAAGACCACCGAAAAGTTCATATCAATCCTGTTGAAAATCGTTGTAAAATTACAAAACGCTTTGAAAATGATTACCGATTGTATACTCAATATTGCTGGTTTTAACATTATCATTCACATTATCGCCTGTTATAGTTCATTATTCCAATCAGACTAAACAAAGAAAAACGTAAACAACCAAACATGACTACACACAAATAAACAAGCAACAGTCCAAACCCCAAACATAACGAGCCTCATCTCTTTAACTGACAGATGTCCCAGAATTACAAAGACCGAAAACCCAAAGAGTCCCTCCATATTTTTCTTCGTCCAGTTTCGCAGTCCTCATACATCTCAACGATTTAACAGCCCATATTGTGTGGGTCCTGTCATTGTAATTCACGTGTCACAGATGGGCATCACCCGGATGACGACATCCCCGTCCTTACACAGCATACGTAATTTCGCTTACGAAGCTCGCCATTTAACAACCGTATATTTCACGTTTAGATAAACACATTTGGAAGTTCATAATGACACGCCTTTCATTTCAGCTTAACGGCCCTCTGGAGAATTTCATCCTTTTTCCGTTGATACATTTTACGGTCCACACCTTTCGGTAGCTTGTTTGATTAATTTTTTTATTATGAGGTCAAATGGTTTTAATTTCGAAGAGTAATGGTTATGATCAAGTTTTAACGGATTGCTATTAATATGCAGAAGTGGATTTTTTTTAAATTTGTTTTCGATACAACCGTGTTACCCTTTTTATCTCGCGATCCGGATTGTAATATTCTTTTACGACTGCTTTGTTTGTAGTGATCACAAACGGTACTGCTGAGCACGAGGTCTCGGGTTCGATTCGCAGTCGGACTAAGAATTTATCAAATTTCAGAAATCTATCAGAGTCAGGATGACAAGTCATGACTGCAAACTGCTACCGATTAATTCCGATAAAGCCCGGTTAATAGCAGTAGACCCCGCCTTTTATTACTAACTTGAGAATTAAACAAATCTGTGGGTGTGCTACAGGCACGCCTCTGTGTAATCTTTCAGGTTTAAAGCACGATATTATGATCTTAGAAAATAAGAGAAGTATAAAAATGTTGTTATAAATAATTAACGTAAAGTTCTTCCATTTTTAAACAAACACCCAAGAGAATGTCGTCAACAAAACATCTAGAATTACAATTGTAATCATAGAATTATGACCCACCAATTTGGAACTAAATTGTAACATCTTCAATGACTAGTTAAATCTAAGCAATTTGCCCGGAGTAGTCTGTAATTACTGCCGGCTCTTCTGAGGACTTACTGCCGTCAAATTAGAAATCCCCCTTTCGATTCTTTGATGATAATTGTTGGTGTTTCATTGGGAAGCTTGTGTTTGTAGCGAGATAGAGAGAGGAGGCATTCGGAGAATCTCTCTTTGTGTGATTGGTTTTGTTTTCATTATGAAATTGTCATTATTATCTACTGCTAAAAGTATAGACGTTTAGAATTCTGAAGACGAAAAACACTCGCTGGAATAGTGACACGTTGACAGTGTGTCTCACTGAGTCTAGAAACTCATAAAGAAAAATAGAATGAAACTCAACGTAGTTGATGACAAGGAAGGAGACTAGGTTGGTTGTTAAACATGTCAATTTTACTTCTCATAAGTATCACTTCTGAATCTTTGAAGTTACATCATACACTTTTATCTTAACAACCAAAAACATTAAGAAAACTATGTAACAAGTTTTGTAAATATAAATAACAATTTTTACTCACAGAAAAGAAAAACGAAGAACAAATATACACTGCGGTAAAAACTCTGTAAAACTTTATCATTTAATACCATTTAATCTATTAAGCTTAGCATTCAAGATAAATCCGAGATCCTGTGAAACTTGGAAAACAAACAAATCGGTCAGCTGGAGGAGTTTATCTTTCTGTAACACTGGATATTCTTAGAGAAAACCTCATTCAGTACAGTAACCGACCGTAACATGTACTACGTCTAGACAATAAGAATCTTCACAAAGACTGAAATTAAATCCTTTGTCCGTTTCTATGTCTTCTGGAGTTTACAAATAGAAGTTTTTATTAAGACATTTGTTGTTGTAAATCTTGGATTTGTCTTACAATATTTTTGGTTTTCACATACGTTTCTTTTATTTTTCCTTTGTTTTAATATTTCAGTTGATGCATTGTGTTTGTCTTTTTCTTACTTTTTTCTATTTCAAAAGATGGTTTTTACATAACAACTACCTCATTCGATTTAATTAATTTCATTGTTAAATTCTAGTTGGCATTATAACTTAACGCTACAAAAATTTAAGAACTCTAAATTAGTCGTCCATGATCATTATGTACATTCTTTATTACTGAATTTCTCTTAAAACATCATCGTTCCGTACACGTTTTTGTATGGAGTTTTGCCCTCATAAGTTGATAGCTGCCAAATGGATATAAAGACACCATCAACTTGAAATATGTTAGAATAAGGACTGTTTACTTCCAAATATCGCGATGCTTGACCGTTACGCAATCCTATTAGAATTTAAGACAAAATAATGTGCACAAATTCCAATTTGTCACATTTATTGCTAAAGAAATGGTGCTTTATTTTCTTTGATTCTTTATCCACAATTTATCAAAGATTAGACTTGATTTCTTCCTGAACGTGATCTCGAAGAGCAATATCTTTTTATTTTGCTCACCGAATAGGAATCAATTCATAATAGGTCATTTAATGTAACAGGAAAACATTTTTCCTCCTTCTGTCCTTGGTTCGTACACCTGGAGTTGTATGTTTGTTTTTAACAAAGCTGTTTGTTTCAGATATCTTTTTCAACATAACACTAAGAAGAAAAACCTTGTTTTACACGGTCAACCTAATCGTACCCTGTGTCGGTATTTCGTACCTCTCAGTCCTAGTATTCTACTTACCAGCTGATTCAGGAGAGAAGATAGCTTTAAGCATTTCCATACTACTATCCCAAACCATGTTCTTCTTACTGATTTCCGAAATTATACCATCTACCTCACTGGCATTACCATTACTTGGAAAGTACCTACTATTCACTATGTTACTGGTAGGACTATCGGTAGTGATAACTATTATAATACTGAACGTTCACTATCGAAAGCCTAGTACGCATAAGATGGCGCCTTGGGTTCGAAAATTCTTTATAACGAAGCTTCCAAAGTTATTACTGATGAGGGTGCCAAAAGACTTGTTGAGAGACTTAGCCGCGCAGAAAATAGCTGGGAGAAGTATGAAGAATAAGAATAAGTTTAAAGATGCTCTGGCTGCTGCTGAGCAGACGAATTCGAATGCATCTAGTCCAGATTCTCTACGTCATCATCTGCCTGGAGGATGTAATGGGTTACATTCAACGACAGCTACTAACAGGTTTGTAAAATGAGTCGGACATTATAGTTTGTCAATGAACTCGTTAGTATTCAAACCCATGTTTAATAACGCTGCCACGTAATTAATTTCAATTCATTCATTTACATTATTTGATCAGTGATTCTCATCAATGAGATTGTCAGGTCCCGCACAGTTCAACTATTCGCACTACTGCTACATCGAAATATGATGACCAAGATTTTATTCAATAAATCTCAATCAACAATTCAAATTCATAATTTTTCAATAGGTTCAGCGGTCTTGTTGGTGCTCTAGGGAGCCTTGGGGCTGGCTACAATGGACTACCATCAGTGATGTCAGGACTTGACGACTCATTGAGTGATGTGGCTCCACGGAAGAAGTACCCGTTTGAACTGGAGAAGGCAATCCATAACGTCATGTTTATACAGCATCACATGCAGAGACAGGATGAGTTTAATGCTGTAAGTAATACTACTATAAAACTGGTAAATCTCTGGCATCTTACAATAATTTTTAATTCAACCAGTACTTTCGCTGAGAACTTTATATTTATTATTAACTGTCTGTTCAAACTAGATACAATACTTAATCAATCTAAAGTTTTCTTAAAAAGATCGCTTTTAGCGATAACGCCCATTATGTCACCCTATATTTTATCAGTATGGTGTTGATAACGTGTATTCCATCAGCCTATACTCCAACACCAAAAATAACACCACTGTTTTTAAAATTTCGTCCAATTTCAAAGTTTTTCGTTCGTGTTATCTAACAGGAAGATCAAGACTGGGGCTTCGTGGCCATGGTTCTCGACCGTCTTTTCCTCTGGATCTTCACCATTGCCTCCATTGTTGGTACCTTTGCCATCCTCTGCGAAGCACCTTCTCTATACGATGACACCAAGCCAATTGACATGATGCTGTCTTCGGTTGCCCAGCAGCAATTCTTGCCAGTTGACAGTGGGGATCCATAGGAGAAGGCTTCTTTGTTTAACTGGTGAAGATTTCATCAGGACAGTGACACGTCCCATCACGTGGACAGTGAAGGTTTCCATCGTTAAACCTGGTGACGGTTTGTATCAGGACTATGAAGGTTTGTGTAAAGATGCGTGAGGTTATGGAAGCTCAAGTGGTAAGGGAGTCGGGGCAGTATAATCAATGGTTGTTTTCATAGAATTTCTTAAAAGTTGTTAATAATTTAAGTAGTTACTTGATACAGCAGTACTATGTCTGCCTTCTTCGATTTTTGATATACCAACAATATTTATTTGTCAATCTTTTGGAGTCTTTGCCTATCGAAGAATAAAAACGAATTTGCTGTTAAATAACTTAGATTGTTTAAAAAAATTAAGAATCATAAGATCTATACTAAAACTTCTAAAATTACAGTGACAGGTCTGTCGACAATCTCTAAAATATCTTAGTAATTAAATAAGACTTTTCCTCTAAAATATTCATTATACTAATTAGACGTTGTAAAGCCAAAATAGGCTGTGAATTGTATCGTAATATTATAATGTAAGTTAGTTAAGGTTTCAAGTAAAAAGTTAGTGTTTAAGTTCGGAGTAGGAGGAGCGTAATAAATTGTTCTTTCCCTCAGTTTGATACGGTACACTAATAAATTATTGTCTTATCTTATTTTTTTCGCTTTTAGATAACATTTTTAAAGAGAAAGGAACGGTAATTGGGGAGGAAGTTGAATCGATAGATGTTGGGGTTGCTGAATTATTCAAAGAGGAAATTATATTGATTTTTAATAGCATTCAAAGAAATGGTTATTCTTTCATAAATTTTTCCTCTATTAGTGAATATTTACATGAGATCTGCCAGTATAACGACTTGGCCGCGGACTACGCATTTTGAGACAGCAATTGCGAAAAAAACAAATGAAATTGTAAGAGCTTGCCACGAGTCGCTACAAAGCGACTTGTGCAACAGAAACGTGCGTCGCTGACTCACACTACAGTCGCATCAGGCTCCAACAAATCGCATTTTAATACAAGATAGTACGGTGCGGCTTGTCTGTAGTATACGATGCTTCATAGAAAATTAGTAGAAGCACAGAAGCCGGACGTGTGTCATGCCTTTGATGCTGAATCTAATGTTCAAAAGTACCAAACATTGTTCTAATGGTCCCATAACTGCACCCTTAGGGACACCACTAGAGAACCTCCTAAAAAGACTTTAGTAAAGTGATATAAGTAATGTAATAATAGTTTTCGTTGCCAAAGAGGGTGAAATGGGCTTAATGTTACTAAATGTTTTGGAACTATACATTTTCTTTAACAAAACATGGCTGTGTTAGAGATAATTAAATATTTGTAGTAATGTCGAATTATGCTCATCATTGTTAGGGTTAGATAGTTAATAATTGGGCATTGCATTTTTTTATAAATTGTTATAGATATTACTATTCTGTTATTAGACGTTATAAGTGTTTTGACAAGTCTTTAACTTTTTACTTATACATGTTGTTTTCTTATAAATGTAATGAAGAAGTCGTCTTCTCTTTCGTAACTAACACAATGTTCTTGCTTACGAGATTTAAGGTACAGTTTCAATGGCCGAAACCGAAAAAACAACAACGACCACAAGAAGACGAGAAACTAATTTCGATGTAACTCTAATAAAACGCCACCGCAGATGGCGAATGACTTGTTGCCATACTGTTACATTAAAACTAGTTGCATCGCTGTGGTCTCTAAAAGCCAGCACAGATGAGCGACAGTCTTCGGAGTATTTTTTTTCCGTCAAAATAGATCGCATAAAGCACGTGATTACGCGGTGCTTTTAATCCATTTGTGTGCGTTGTGCAATGCAACTGATCTATTTTGAAGGACATAAAAGTACACCGAGGAGTGTCCCTTGTATGCGCAGGTCTTAATAGAGATTGTGCGGCTTGCAGTTATCCTCGCTTTCGAAATTGTACCTTGACTTATTATCAGTGTAGTGTCTATTTATTCAGGCCATAGTTTGCTAACTTGTTATTTAATTCCATACGTTTCAGTATAATTATATTAAAAGGTCTGCTTGTACTCAAAAATACACACATAATCAATATCTTATCGTAATAAACTATCATACTAACGTAGAATGCCGTTATAGCCTTATGATATTTTATCGTGACTCCTGATTTTGACATTGCACAATAATCTTCTAAGAAACCACTTTTGTTACCTTTGATGCTCCTGCAAGCTCCTGGGCCCACCCAAGGTAGTCCAAAAACAAAAATTAAAATAATACGATTTTATCGTCTCCAAGACTTAAATCTTTTTCTACAAGCATCATCTGCCTAGCCTTTCCCCAACCTTGTGCAGGGTGGCTCCCAGTCTTACCAGATGCAGCTGAATACCAGTATTTTTGCTAGTACTGGGTAATACGATAATACTGGTTGTCAGACTTTCGGGGCACTGACTACTGATATGACAGCCGTGACCAACGGCTTGACGCGCTTTCCGAGACACGGAGGAAACTCGGTACATAAAGGATGGTCACCCATCCGCAGATCGACCTTGTCAAGCGCTACTTACCCTTGAAGACCGACCCTTACGGCTGTTATTATTTAGCCACGAGCTCCTCTTCTGTTTTCTACAAGCAATTCCAAAAATAACAAAACCAATGATTAATTCCAAGGCCCAACTAAAGTGGGTGATTCTTAATTAAAATTTTATAATCACTTTCCCTTATCAAACAGTAATTTATTGTGTAATATCAAATTGGGACTATCAGCAGTGTACCACTATACCAGTTTGCCAAAATAAACAACTCAGTGAAATTAGTCTTAGCTCATGTAAGTTTGGTAACTGACTTTGTAGCTGTTAGCGTTAAAACCCGTGTTTATAATGTAAACTTTGACTTAATAAATTGGCGAAGTATGTTTTTATTTGTTTTAATTACTGTCCATAATAGGTCCTTTATCAACATTTTGTTTGATATTAAACTTAATTCTATGTATATCAGTAGCGAAGGCTCATTTTTTTTAAAGAGGTAAGCCGGTGTACACATCTTTAATGTGATTTTATTATTTGTCTATGGAATACTGATTGTGCCCGTTTTTAAAGGGAAGCCGGTAGGAATCGAGTTGTATGGAACCTTCGCCACTGATGTATATAATACGCAGATTTAAAAGTGATGTACTCTTTTCTTTCATCACTCAAAACTGAGAGCTGCAAAGCTTCGAGACTGGTTGTCTCGAAGCTTTGCAGCTCTGTATGTCCTTAAAATCAAGTGGTCTCAACTACGGAATCTAGTTGAATATTCCTTTATCAACCTCCTTTATTTTGCTTTTAGGTATTGTGTGCCCAAAATGATACTGTCACCCTGTCACCGGTGAATTTTGGATGCCTGGTTTTACAACAAAAATTGTAGATATGAGTGACGGTCGTAATAATCTTATCTTCTCATATAAAAGTCGATGTAGGCAGTGGTATATTAATAAGAATTTCCAAATTTCTGTTGCATTGGAGGGCTGGTTCGAGGAGGTACAGGATAAGAGCACATGGAAGGAATTGGGGGAGGCCTTTGCCCTGCAATGGTACATTACAAGCTTATTTTTTTTTTTTAAGTTGCTTTCTTCAAAGCATGTTGCTCGCAGAACGATTGGCCAATAGGGTCAAAAGTTTTGGAGCGTCTACCCCGTACCCGAAGGCGTAGCGTTAGAAGGCTTTCCACAAGGCGGTCCGATGACCTGGTGAATCCTCTGGATTGAAAAAACATAAGACCGGGCGATGCGGCAACTCTTAATGGAAGCCTATGTCCAGCAGTGGACGATTTGGCTGATATGATGAGAAGGATGACTATAATTAACATGTTATCACTACAAAAAAATACTATTTTATTCTGACCTGTAACCCTTGAAGAGTTTAACCGTGGTACACCTTAAAGAACATTCAACTTTTATTCTGACTATCTAAGTATGTCCAGAAAATAGCTGAAAATACTCAAACAGTTTCGTATTCGATGTATGCTAATAGAAACGATAGATCATGCTGAAAGCGAGGCGGAACTTATCGACGCTTTGGCGTGGCGTAGCACATGATATTACATGCAGTTCAGTTGCTACTTTAGAACCACTAGCATTCACCCGGGGCTTCGCCCGCTTGGCAATCGGTCATTAATTATTTTACGGCAACGTACCACTGAGAAAGAAATATTCTGTTCTAACCCAGGTCATATTTTCCCAGAAAATGATACTTGCACGTGAAAAATGACTGATTAGAATGGATAGTATTGAGTAGCTCATCAGGCATGAGATAGGAAATACAGCTGACCGCCCAGAGAAGGTACCATGGGTATACCTGAATTTTTAATGCACTTCCTAGAGCAAGCATAAAGTTATTCAGGTGGTGAGTAGATATAATGTATGATTGTGCTATTCTTTAAGTAAGGGAGCACTTGGGCTGCGGGACTGTTCGAAAGAGATACCGCGGCCCTGGAACACAAAGAGCAAAGAAGGAACTTGGATGGGTTTTAGTCAGTAGAAGTCTGACACTCCCGCTCCGCCCAGAGCGGGGGGGGGGGTCATTTGATGACATCCAATTAGAAAAAAAAAGTGAGCACTTAGACAACCGTTTGTCATGTACAAATTAAGTAATAGTGAACTCATTGTTGAAGAGCCAAATAATTCTACATAATTTGGTAATTGCGTTTGGCCGCAACCAGACTGATGTGAAGCGATGATGCGGTCTAAGGTGGAGCACGCTTGCCTAGAAGAAACCGATTCACTCGAAATTTGAATAGATCCAGATTATTAATGTTTAAAGTATTTTCGTATTTTTTTATTCCAGGGACCAACAGCAAAACTACCGTTACAAACAAATCAATATCTCCATCGACCCAACCCCCATTCCGATCTACTTCCTCCTTCAAACCGACATACGGAACTAAAAATACTAACAAATTCTGCTTCCCTCGCCGAACTACAAAATTTCATCGACGTTTTTCCACTCCACTGACATTAGCCTCTGAGTTTAGTAGCTATTTACTCCTTCCTGAATTATTCATAGGGACTGACCGATCACCGCCCGATTCCGGCTCGCTCCGACTTCCCAATAAGTAATTTAGCAATTCAATTAGCTCTGAGTTTTATAAAAGTCGCCGGATTACAGCCTTTGAAGTGTTTTGAAACAGCGTTGCGTTTATCTGTTCGTAAAATTAACATTTAAGATGGGGTGTAAACGGGACTAGGGGATGGGATATAATGTGATGGTTGGTACTCTTGTAAAAGCAGAAAACTATTAATGTATTTTTATGATAGTGAATTCTAATGTCTTCCCTCCCATCATTCTACTCATGAGCAGTATTCGTAATTCTTGTTGACCTTATCAACCAGAAGTTTAAATATATTGGTCAATATTGTATAAAATTTGTTCAGGGGAATAAAAATTTGCTCCATTTTAACAATTGCCAACTGGGTTACATGCAATAATCTAAAATTGTAACAAAATTTGATCAAGCAGAGTGCATTTACCCATAACGATCAATTTAAGACCAAAGAAATTCAGTAAATATGAAAATATATCTTTAAAGACCACTTGTAAGATTAGTGCAGTTACACAATAGGTAGACTCAACTACAAATGAGCGGTAAAAATCAGACAACGCCTTTATGTCGTAGCAATAAGGGCTGTATTCGTAGTGCAACCACTGGTGTGCGGTTGACCGTACAGCAAACGCAGGGGTGATGTCCTAATTACAATTATTATTTAAAACAATTTAATTTAATACAGTTTTGCAAGTGTTCTCTTCACTGTTTCATTTCAGAGAGTGGATTGAATCTTAAATACGCTTTTGTGCTAAAATCGTGGTAATCAACATGCAAAAAAAACATAAGTATTAAACTAATGAGTTCGCAATGGGATTGTGGCTTCGTCTCAGATAATCTGTTTAAGACCTTTTAACAGATAGCCGATTTTGTTTAGCCATCGAGGCGAGAAAAATACGGTCAGGGTCTAGTTGTCTTTTCTCCATTTTTGGCGATTAGTAAAACTTTTGTTGATATATTTCGTGTTAGGCCCTACTAATTCTACTAATATTATAAATGCGAAAGTTTGTGAGGATGAATGGATGGATGTTTGTTCCTCTTTCAAGCAAAAACTACAGATCGGATTTGGATGAAATTTGGCACACAGATAGTTTATAACCTGAATTAATACATAGGATACTTTTTATCCCGGCAGTACGATCCCGAGGGATAATTACCGAACTCAACGCGGGTGAAGCCGCGGGCATAACTAGTTATAAATATTTAAGTTACAATTGGCATGACTATCTTTCTTTATTATGGCAGATTCCCGTGCTATCTCAAAGCTAGGACAAACTTTTCAAGTTGCTAAACGTTTTCTACATCCTACATTTCGGATGAAAGAAACGAATATTTTTAGACCCTTTGCAAAACCCCTAATTATTTAAAACCCCGGCCGGCTTCGGAGCAACGTTCGAAATCTAAACAGAAATATTTTTCAATGTCAGCCCGTCAGAGGCAGTGGTGATTAAAAACACGGCGTCCGGGCTATGTGCGCCTAGTACATGAGACTGGCTGCGTTCCAAACTGACACCGACTGTTCCATGGTTTTTGTACATTCCACTCATAGGATTTTAATTCTAATAGCTTTGTTAACGGTCCACCTAATCTTGTTAGATGGAAATGAAGTTTCTTATCAGATTTGGAAGGAAAAGGAAAATGTGAGAGAAGAATCCCGAATATACTTATCAAAGACGGGAAAATGGTTTAACTATAAAAGTTTTTGGAATATTTTTCCTTGTCGGGGAAACAAGAGTAGTGATTTTTCATATAAATACGTAATTCTTTATTGGCAGAGCCTGTTATTATTTGTTCCGCCCACTCCAAGAATTGATCAGTATTATTTCCTTATTTTTTACTATCAGATCGGAGAAATATAACCCTACATAGTTGTAAAAAGCAAATGGAGCGAGAATTTGCACCGCAGCTACCATTTTAGTGTTTGCGTGGTAGTAAGATTTTTAAAATGGCCGCCCATCGGGCCGCGGGCCGCGTCTAGTGCAAACACTGAGAGTCCATTAATATCTCCTCGGAACGTGTGCTGAATCGTAAGTTGGGATCTAAGCATTTTTAAATGTACAATTGTCGAAAGAGATTGTACAGGAATCACGTAACGCATTTGTTATGGATTTTTAACCATCAATGGGGAGAAAATGTTTTTTGGGGTGCATGCAAATGATTCCTTGGTGTTATACGAGGAAGGAATCTGAACGAAATTAATTTTAACTCTCTTCCGCGATTCGTTTCAAATGCTACGAGTATAAAATAAACTCCACCTTTAATTAAATTGTTAATCAAAATCTAATCTTAACCGTCACCATATATAATAATTTATTTCTTTAAAGTTACTGTACTAGAACTACCAAGGGATTATAGCACGTTTGCAGGCGAGGTTCGATTCTATGTACTTGATTACTTGTTATTAAATTTGTCAGTCCAAGCGCGAATTAGCTGCCAAGCCACTTGGCGTTAATAAACATTGCGGATGAACCAGCAAGCTTGGAGCTTCCAATCCATGCCATTAATCCGCTAACTCCTTCAAAATTCAAGGATTAGGGGGAGACGAAGAAGGTCTTGTTACGCCGGTGGCAATTTTCCACTAGTTTCTAGAGTACGATCATCTTCAAAGTTTTATCTTTGCAATGCGAGAAGTTCGGAAGACTAGCGCGAGTTTGGCGTAAATGTAATTTGACAAATCTATGTGTAATATCAGTTCTGAATAAAATATTCGCTTAGCAAAGTTTTCTTGAATGTTTTGTTACAAATTCACAGGGCTCAAAGTTGTGGGTCAAAAGTTTTTGTAGCCTATTGTTTCTGTGATTGGGTGACCGTGACCGTTCGTGTTGAAATGATAACAAAGAGCTGTATGAATATGTCACTGACGCAGCTTCTGTATGGTGTGATTAATGCATGTTTGTATCTAATTTTGGTCATCAATTATCACTATTTTACATTATTTACGACACTTTCGTAACTGTATGAATTTACCCACTTTTTGTGTTTACTGTTCAAATATTGACGTTTACAAGTTTTTCATACAATCAAGATCAAATTTCTCTTAAAGTGTTAGCGAAATTGTCAACGAACGGATCGCAAATAACAGGAATATCAGTTTGTACAGTAGTAGCATTACCGTCTGCAGCTTTTAAAAGCTTGCTTTCTTCTTTCCAGTCTGTTTCTTCCACTAATTTGCTTAATTAATGTTTCTATCGTTCCTGTCTAGACGGTGAGATCAAAAAGCGCACAAATTAGTAAATCGAGTCTTTTTTTGCAATAGTTTATCGCAACTTAAACACCCCCGAAAAAGTAGACCCCAAAACAAAATATTTACGACGGCAAAAATATCTTCGTTATAAAACTACTAGGAGTACATAAGCGACAACGGCTGGTCTCGAACCCACTATCGCTAACTTAGCGATAAAGTGCGAATAACTCGAGCGCCCGCCTCGCAAACTTGCTCGAGTGACAGACACGGCCGAGAATAATCTCTTAAGTTTTAGTTCATCGCCAACCATAGACTCGGCAGTGACGTATAGACGCCGTAAATTGTCAAAAGCAACTGATAAAACTCGACAATTGTTGCTATTACGTGAAATATTGCTGTGATTTCAGATTAATAAGTCACTTGTGAATTAGTACTTGGTATACGATTTGAGTACCTATCTAGGTACGCGTTTGAACTATTTTCAGTAGGTACATTTATGACTTTCCTTATTATAAATTTGTTTTTGCTAGCTGCTTCGCACGTGGGGGCCGGAAATCCCTCCCCGGAAAACCTCAAGTCCTATAAGTATTAACCGAAATAAAAACTATCCTAATTATGTCCTCTAACCCAGGTCGTGGTGGTCTAACTTTGTGCTAAGTTTTGTCGAAATCCATTTAGCCGTTAAGGTGTGACTAATTACTTTCGCATTTATAATTTGTATTAGTATACGGATAAAACTAATTTTTAACGTTTTTATTTATTATTTATTTAACAGTTTATTTACACACTAAATACAGAAAAGAAGAAAGGAACAGAAAATAGTACAAAGGTGATGCTTGCTTGCTTTTTGTTTTTGTGACACTTTTAAGCCCAAGTGTCCAGAGTACACATCTAACTAATCGTTATGTGTCTAGAAGTGCTTATATATCAACGTATCTATAAATAAAGAGTAAGCAATTAGTCTACTATCAATGTACGATGCGGTAGGCCTCCACCAAACCACACTATTTGTCTAAGAAGGCCTGAAACACGATGTATGTGCACCCCACCCTTAAGTAATCGTAAGGTGGTTCATTAAGGTTAATCGATCTTTGAGTACGGGATCATGGTCTTACGTAAGACTGTACTGGATAAGGAACGAGGAAAGGATTTTATAATAATCTACTGTAATTTTACTTCTAACAGCAGCAACTCAAGCGAATAAAGATCACTGTAATTTTGACAAAAATAAGTAAAATAACTGTGACAGGACAGGACAGTAATTTGACTAGAAAGCAAAATATTGTGTATTTCTTTCTGCTCATCTTGTGACCGCAACACAGGGTAATCATAATAACTAACTTCAATTTCAAGTACCAGGCAAATATAAAAGCCAGGAGCTTACAGGCCACCAGTCCAATTAGCCGTACAGTTTCTATGTTCAAACATCGAAGGGCAAAAATTATAACGGATTAACTAGGGACCGGTGGCGTCGCAAACATGGCAACCACATCTGCAATTCAATTAAATTCCAAGTTAAATTGCTTCTAGCTTTGTAGTGGCAACATTGAATTATTTGCCAGCTGTTATAAACTGCCCATAAACCATATTAAACGACAGATTTATTTATGCATAAATTCCTCGGTTCAGTTTCGAATTGTGTATTTATTTTGTGATAGTTCCTTACCCGGTTGGAGTGTTCGACTCAATAATCTGGTATTAAGTGTTATTTGTTAGCGATTAGCTGTTTATTACTTCTTTAACGTATACAGGAAAGAATATTGTTTACCTACAGCTTTTATTTAAAGTTATATTTTGATGTATGCCATAAAAAAACATTGAAACCAAATATGTACTTAATAGAATAGATCTAATCTTATGTAAATACTTAATAGGGCATCCCAGAACGTTAATTAATACAATTAATACTAAACGTCAAACAATGTCGTTACCCCGACACGGGACATGTTTACAAGATCTTCTCATAACCACAATAACAAACCCAAGTGCGCCAGAAACCAGGATCAAATCCCAGGACTAATAAATATGCCAATGATTTGCCATCCAATTCGGCCGACTACAAAATCTTTCCGATGGGAGCTGTGCATTAGCATACAACCCGGACAACTTAGACCTTGCCTTGCTGAACTCAACTGCTTTGGAAAAACGTTCCTTATCTCTTCTGAACTCTTGAGCTCCTGGTACATTTTTCCCAGCAATGTTGAATTTGTCAAGGTTATTCCTGAGGTTGAATAGGAACAATCCCTCAAAAGACCTCACCTCTTTCAATGAAACTTGTGAGGCAAAGTTTGTCTTAACTCCTCTTAATTTATGCGTTTCGCGTTTAATTTTGTTCGGGTCCGGACGGGACGAATTTGATTTTCAATAGAAGACAATGCGGCGTCCTGTATAAACGGACGACGGATAGTTTACTTTCGAGCTGTTGTCGCACGAGTACTTTGTTTAATTAAATTGTATTGGATAAATCCCTTTTTCACAAGCCGTATGGGGGGGGGGGGGGCAATCACTCTATTGATCCCTGTTTCTCATTATTTTAAGCTTTTTTTATTCTATCTACTAAAGCTTTTTCCGTCGAATTGATGATATCGTAAATCGTTATTAAATTGACCTCCCCATCTGCCTAGTTTTTTCCCAATTATTTGAAAATACCTCTGCCCAGACGAAGCTGAATACCAGTTATTTAACAGATAACGACTGCCAATCTGACCTTCACAACATAATATTTTTCTTGAACCACAGTTCCATAGTGAGTAACATTTATCATTCATTCTTCCGCATTTTAAATAGTACATTTATCACGAACATCCGCATTTTCTCTGATCATGCACCCCACCACCGGGAAAGCGAGCTACGGAAACCTTGTAAAATTCTACAACTTGGAAGAAGGCGATTACAAACAGCTGATACTATTGACGATTCTCTTTCAGTTGAATCTTGAAGTTTGTGGAACGGACTTTTATTTGTCTATTATTTTATACGTAACTTTGTTCTACTATAAACTGATGATAATTTTTAGTAGGGATTATTCATGATGCGTGACGGTAATTGTAATAAAATTACTACAAATGGAAGGATGAAAGTAGCGGATTGATCTTATTGTCTTGTCGTTGAAGAAGGCTACGTCCAACAGCTGATTTCAATAAACTGGTAATGATATAATTCATCGTAACTTCATCACCATCGTCCACAGCCCGACTTCACCCATTACTTAATATTTTTCTACTTAATATAAATTATAATTCATTGATAGACAAGCGCTGAGTGCTGATTTCATGCTCCTACAAATTTAATTCTTCTTAGGAAGATTTTTAACATTTATTCCCAAAAGGTTTATATAAAAAAAATTGTTGTATTATCATTTTTCGATTTGCCCGGTAGGTTTCTATCTTTTAATATTTGTTAACAGACCCTTCATATAGCCGTCAACATTCATTCATTCATTCTGTACATCAAACTAAGTAACTTTTCGCAAAAATTATTGCTGGGAATCGACTTTTTTTTGGGGTGAAAAATCACGTCTTACGGTAGGACTCGATGGAAAGCACTCAAAGCATTGTGCTGATGGATGGATTGAATAGTATGGGGGTCGTTTAGGTGTGTAAAGTAAAAATACCTATTGCATTCAAAACATGTATTTAAAAAAAAAACTTGTCAAAAAGTTGGTACTTTGACCCCCAATATCTCCGTAACTTGAAGGTTCCCCCCAGGTATGGTCTAGAACAAAAGAATGATCGCAAATACGGGGAGAACAAGTGCCTCTCGGATATGGTAATAAGGGTCTATTTACACCCTTTATTCTAATACGAAAGGATTATTAAATATTAACATTAAATGATTTATTGAATTTTATGGTCCTGAGAAATTACTGATGGGAATTTATCCTTGTCATCAAAATTAAATGATGATGATTGCAATAACAATACCCATGTACAGTGTTCACGTTGTACATAAAACATTAGGTACTACGAGTGAACATTTTAAACCATAAGCCTATCCGCCTCAAATAAACAAAACTGTCGGAATCCGTTCAGCTATTTGGAACAGGAATAAAAATACAAAACCTTGGATTAGACGGATCTATTCAATGTGGAAAATACTGCAGTGAATTTTATTCGGATGTAGATGGCTTTCGAAGTGCGTTGAAAATTGAAACGGCTCCACGGATCCCATTTTTACTGTCCTACTTTGAAGACAGTGAAACCAATTAAGTCGGTGGACACACTCAAGTCAAAACAGTTTCTACAGTAGACAGAACAATATTGTTGAACGTCAAATAGTTCTTCAGTAAATTCATCTAATTTTGCATAACTGTTTCTTCAAGAGTACGTATGCCATTATAATTTTCTTAGACCGATAGTTTGACAGCCGATGTTCACGATAGCAACTGCGAAAAACATAAGTGAAAGAAATTGCCACGATGCGACGGAAACAATGGACATACGCGCGTGTCGTTTGATGCAAAGACATGAACGAGATGTAAAGGCAGTCTTGACTCAGGTCCACCAACAGCTAAAACACTTTCTTAAATAAACCCTGTACCAACAAACAATTTTAAATAAATAATAACGCTATGTACTTAACGAAATATTCATTGCGCAGCCGTGCCCGAAAATGTCACCCGACAACAATATATCAAGCAGGCAAAGTTGCGAGCTCCTCGACTATTTCTTTGATGTGAACGCACCAGGCATTTTCAGAATGCCCTGAATTTTAGAGCAAATTATGTTGGAATAGTTGCTTTAGCTACTATTATTGTCTTGAGTCTTGACGTGGTTTGGAACGCTATAAGGAAGGGTGGCCATGATCTTGGTTTATGACTGGAGAGTCTGCTCAAGGAATGTGCTTGTACGCTCTAATGCAAAAAAATATAAACTGAAACAGTCTTTATTAATTGCAGCAAAAAAGTCAAAGTCAGACTATTTATTTAAATTCGGGCACCGAAAGGCACTTTTTACCTGGTCTGTGAGACTCGTTCTGACTAAAACCACACCGATGATCCCTCGCACACTTGCGTCGGGTTGCATCGGGATCTGATGCGACTCACACTGGCCCGGACTAGTGACTAGCCCTCTTGACCTGCTGGCCTCGTCCTGGGGCATTGCAGCCTACTGCTGGATAAAGGCTTAGCCCAACATGTGCCACCACACCGCGTCCTCTGCCTTCAACATCCAGTCTGTTTCTGATACGCTACGCTTTCTGATACGCTGTCTCCACTAGATCGAATGAAAATCAGAAAACACAACAGTATTCATAACTCAAAGATCATGAAACAAACGCCAGTCACAGCTTGATCGACAGCCTAGTTGATCGTGTCAATAGTTCACAACTAGACGAGGCTCTCCCTGCAGGCTGGAAATCATTTGTGTGTACGCCACGGCGATTGAACTGTCCATTCGACTTAGGTGGACAAAGATAGGTTAATCGGGGAAGTGTCGATGTGATTCGGCCAGTAGCTTGAGGTGCGTTTGAATACTAAATGAGGAATATGTGATGAATGAGTTGAAGA
The DNA here is from genome assembly GCA_905163415.1 of Noctua fimbriata. Classification (NCBI taxonomy): domain Eukaryota; kingdom Metazoa; phylum Arthropoda; class Insecta; order Lepidoptera; family Noctuidae; genus Noctua; species Noctua fimbriata. Next base: position 2,502,229 of record LR990942.1, on the reverse strand, counting down.
GCATCTAACAAGAGCATGTTTTTTTATAAAGTGACTGAAATTATTTGTTTTTAAACGAATTCACTACTAACTTTAATCGTCCTTATATTCAATTCACAATTTTATTGTCATTCTTTGATATTTGTATAAAAGGGCAGTAACACGGCAAATTGCTTATTAATAAAATTATTATTCTGATGGTAGTAACCCTTTGGTACCAGTCTTACCTAGGGGTATCGTATTACCCAGTACTAACTATAATAGGTTGTGGAGCGCAGATACATATGCAGCTACATCCAGTTAGACTGGAAGCCGACCCAAACATAGTTGGGAAAAGACTAGGCGAATGATGTACCTGAAGGTAGTAAGTATTATACCATTCTCTACAACTACAAAATCTCACTTTAATATATATCGTCAATCGATACAACTCGTACCTATGTACAGTTCAATCGAATTACGGGAAATGTAAAAAAGATAGAAAACAATATTCCACGGAACATTCACACACAGTTCGGAGATGTTTTTTAGACTACTTTTTTCTAAAGGCATTTGCTAAAATGACGCTCAATTGAAACTATTTGTCTAATTCCTGTAACCCTTCGTTCGTGAATAGTTTTTTCCAGTCTCCTCTTTCGCATATTCACAGACACACTATCGGCAAGTAAGACCTATTGTTGCCTGTCCCTACCTTACCTTATCATTAAGGATAAGTGACGCATGTGTATTTAGCCCTTTATCTTTTATGATTATCATGTGTGGAGCAATTATCCCTTATGGCGTAAACAGCGTTTTAGGTCCTGCTAATGTAATTTCTCAAAGGTGGTACAGGTAAGGTACGGCCACCCGATTTCACTAAGGCTAACAACCAACAACTGTATATTTTAGCATTGTTATAATTTCGACTCTGGGCTCAGCGTGGAGAGTTGTAATTCCGAGTAATTATTTTAGGTTTAGCTTAATAATGTGTAAACGTGCAGTAGATTGTTTAGACAAATCTAAAGAAACAACAGCTTTACTGTGTAACTACCATGTACTGAGTTCACGTTACCAGGACTGCATAAAACCCAAGAGCTACACACATTCCCCATCACCGCCAACGTGACGTAATCACGCGATATTCGTATTCATACCGTCTCTGCCTGAAATGACGACAGAGTCCTTCTATTAGGTAACCGATTCACTGCCTCTTTCATATTAAGCACACGTAAAATTCCTTTTATAAGGATACAATCGAAACACATGGTTTGAATGGGTCTCTTGGGCAGGTTTGACATTCTCATTTCTATGAATAACTTGATTTTTAGGTGAAGAAATTGCTTTGAAAATTCTCATCAAAGGAAAGATTTTGAATGATTTTTTCAGTGGTACGTGTAATATCTAATTTTTGTATTTACAGATGCTGTCGTGTATACAAGGTGAAACATAATAAACGTGCAACCTCTCAAGTGGTGGTGATCTCGGACCATGAAACTTAACAACTTTTGTTCTACGATTTATTGATATTCGCAAAACAAATGGTTTTTCAATAGGGATTGACGCAACAAGCCAATCGTCATGTACGGTAAAACTAAAAAAACTAATTATTTATTTATATAGTTATGCATTTCAACAGTCATAGAACAAAAGTAGTTCAGTATCATGGTCTGAGTCACTACACGAGAGGTTGTGCATCAATTTGTTACACCTTGTATTTATGTAATCAGCCTATAACTCCCCAGCACGATACAGGTCTCCTCTGTATGAGAGGGAAAGACACCACGCAGGCCCAGGCCGATGTTTGGTTCTAGAACATGCCTGTTTCATTTACATGAACATACAAGCTTCCATGCAACATTCTTTCATCTTTCTTCAATACATCACGGTTTTGAGAGCATTTGTGGTGAAATAAATAATATAGTTCCTGCTTCGTTTCGATCCCCGAACAACTTGTAATTCGGGTCCCCTACCATTACTGATCCACCGTAGGTATGACGTCCCAAAAGCCTCATTAGCCGTATATCTACGTAAATTCCGATTCGCTATGACGTAAGAATTCTCTCTCTAGTTATAACCCAACAATTTATATTTTCTTCATTATAAACAGTTTGCCTAGAGCGGTTTCATAAAGGGCATGTAGCGACGTCTCCCTTTGTGCCACAAGCGTTCAGTTATTACGGTTCGTTTACCGGTTTTTACCGCCTTTTACCGGTTTTGTGTACGTCAATGACGTTATTGTTTTAGTGTTATATATTGTTTGTTGGCTGAGTTTATTAGGGTAGTAATATTTTCTGTATGTAAAAAAATATATGTGGAGCTTATTAGTGTCAAGTCTCGTGCTTATTTATTTTGAGGAAATGTCATCTATAATCTCATTTTTATCAATGATAATACTTCCTATATCCAATGATTGAAGATCCGGTAACACCGGAACAAACAAATAACGGACCGGCTGCGGACACTGTACATGATGACATTTTGTATTTGTATGGAGGTCTGCTTGTCGGAAGCTGCGTCCGTAATTGTCCGTTCCGATTTAACTGAACCTTTACACAATGCTAACCTATCCAATAAGTATTATTTTGACCCAAAACACCTTTGATAAAAAAACGACTGAAACCTAAAAACTTCGATCTACTGAGACCAACAAACAACCCAGGTACCAGGCAAACATACTCCCACAGCAGCCCACACGTAACGGCATCACATACTTTCAGCGGAGAAAAACCGCCCCTAATCAGCCGGGGGCTATGCCAAGCAATGACGCCTAGCGTTATCAGGAGTAACTAATGAACTCAATGTATAAAGAATATGGTATCGGTTGCGGTACAAAAGCAGAAGGAAATCATATTGTATATTAGGGAAAATATATGGTAGCAAAGTCTCGAACATTTCACAAAAAGAATAGAAGTCTCTTGTGCATTTAAAATTATAGGAATATAAATAATCCCAAACTTCAGTAACACCAAACAAAAATGTTCTATGCAAAGAAAAGCCTATTAAAAACCTACTAAAGCGATCCCAAAAAAATATTTTTACAGAAGATTGACTCCGAATATTACTAAGAGGACATAAAACGCCATACTACCAACATATTGTCATAAAATAAAGATATTACTATTAATCACTGCCTTAGGGGCTGTTGCTTAGATATAGACATAAATCTAGACTCAAGTCGACGCGCCAAAGATGAATAGTGCGGCATATAGTTTCAAACGGTTTTGGTTTACTATGGGAACTCGATCGTTTTGCGAACACCTCTCATTTCTTATTGTCTTCTGAAGCAAGACATGAAGCGATGTCTTTCAAAGAGTTTTGTACTTCATCGACTTACAACAAGGTTGGTTTTTCGGCAGCTTCATATTAATCCAAAGGATTTTCGACTGGGATAGTCGAAAATCCTTTCTTTTTTTATCAACGTTCTGAACCAATTTGACTAGGCCTTCAGGCCTTTGATGCTTATAAAATCTATAGTTGAACAAAAATGTGTTGTCTCAATTATGACAGCAAATAAACTAAATACGGAAATTACCAATGGGATCTCGCTTGACAAATATTTTAGTAATAGAATTCCCAAAATTGCTGACTGTAGCGGCAAAACGTCATAATATATTTTTAGTAAGTTTGCATGCTTTAGTTTTAAACAAAACATGTTCGATGTAATATTTTTTAATAACACCTTGTATAACCACGTATTATGCAAATAAAATATCTTTTCTTATTCTAACGACCTAGTGGAAACACGACTAAGCATAAGGAAATGCTTCCATAAATGGCGACATTTTAACTACTCCTTAGTAGGCTCCGAACCTGACTGGAGGCTGATGGTAGCTCATAAAATTGATAGCAGGATTTGTCCGGCACTCTTTGTATGACGCATCGAGATGTTAGTGACGTCGTAACTTATAGTAATCGTGCTATTCGTTTAGGAGATGGGTGGACGTATTGGGGAGCTGTTTTTTTGGAAGGGTTTTTGGTATATTTGGACTATGGTAGTTTATAGTTAATCGTGTAAATCCACTACGCAAATTGTTTAATTTTCTATACATTATCAGCTTTTACCAACCATAATTAATGGGGTCGGCTTCCAGTCTAACCGTTTACAGCTTAATACCTGGTTTTTACTTTCCTCCACAGCCCAGTTATTTGGTAAACCGTTTTTTTATCTTAGAAAGACAGGTTGTCAGATTTTCAGCTCTGTGACTATTCGTAACGACTGTCAAAGATCTGCAAATGACAAACAGAATGTGCTTTTCGAGGCACAGTTAAGTTTCCTTTGATAATTTGTTATAATTATGATTATAACTGTCTACCAATTTGTTCACTGACCAATCTTACTAACACGGCATGAATCATCGTAGACCTCATATCATGACAAGATGTGATGATTTTAACCTGCCTTGGAGCACCTACTTAGGCCAGATTGCTACTACTCTTTGATTCCTCTGAACTATGTAATAATGATCCTAGCAACAACTCATAACAATAATTATTTGTACGCTATTACTCAAATCTATTGTCTACTGACCTCTAAACAAATCTGATACCCTGGTAGACATCTTAATTGCACCTCAACTGTCAAACAACACAAAAGCTTTTCAGATCTAAGATTAATTCGTTAAGTTAACAATAGTGGGGGCTGCTAGTCTCACTAATAGTATAGTCAATTAAGCTCCCTTCATCATACAACAGGATTACCAGAAGTTTCACATGCGTACTTGCAATCTTAAAATATGCAACATAAAAACATATAAGAAAGATCCAGTAAATTAGATTTAAGTATTACTATTTAGGCGCTGGGTTCGATTCCCGAATCGGGCAAGTTTTTTTTGAGTTTTTCAATCAGGAATTTCTCACAGACAGTATTTGTGCATGGTTGATGGCAATAGGCACGCCACCTACATGGGACTTATAAATAACTGGCAACATGGAGGTGAACTATTAGGTACACCTCTGCCTAACCCTTTGGGGATTACAGGCGTGATGTTACGTTATGTTACCTCAAAATAACATAAAAGTTGTTTCAAATTACCGAAATTAAACAAGCACTTTATCCAGCAATAGTTTTTCTCTCTCTGAACCTAATCTGAATAATCAAACAAGTCCTAAAATTCTGCCTATATACGTACGTCACAAAGAGAAGGCATTATCATTATTAAACAAAGCTGTCAACTCAATGAATGAGTCAAGGTTTTACAAAAAACTGCTATCAAAGCAATTTCTGATTCACGAAAAATAATCACGTTACTGTTTGACATTGGTCATCGTTTCATTGAGGATCTGCGAATAAATAATATATTTAAACAACCTCAGTATAAACACAATCTAGGAACAGTGAAGGCACATGTAACCTTTTGTGAGTGTTCCTAAATTACCCTAGGCTGATAAAAATTTCATTTTTCCTAAATCAAATTAATATTAGTATTATGGTCGGTTTCCCATTAAATAAAGAATTTATGCCTTTCCCAGTGGTCGAATATTGTTATATAATTCAAAGAAAGAAAGAACGTTTCGTTATTAATTACGGTAACTTGTCAGGCTGTCAAGTCATAAAATAAATGTTTCATGTGTTTGTAAATGGCTCGATACCGTTTCCTGATTTTGAAACAAGAATCAAGACTAAAATATTTGCTTAATAATTAGCCGTACATGACATGACAGACAGTCGTATTTTTCAATCTGAGACCTTGCTTTTCAGGCACTGTACAAAGTGGGTCTTCTGTACTTCTTCATGATCGTCTCAACTATTACTTAAGAGTGATTTTAGTTCGGAACAGTGCCTTAATGACTTGCTAAGTTCGGCACGTAAGGCCGGACGCTGGCTAGCCTAACAAGTGCTCAAGATTAATGTGTACTCACGCACGAGTAGCTAACTCTACAACAAAGTCTATAAACAAACAAACAGGGTGAGTTCTTGACACGGGACTGCAGAGTGAAAACTAAAACAGCGAACAATTAGCTGATCATCATCATCATTTCAGCAGAAAGACGTCCACTGCTGCACATTGGCCTTCCGAAAGTGACATTGACCGGTCCCGTGAGTCTCGCATCCAGCGGATCCTCGTAACCTTCACCAGGCCATCGGTCCACCTATTGGGAGGCCTTCCAACACAACGTCTTCCGGTTCGCGGTCGCCAATCCAGAACTTTTCGGCCCACAACAGTTAGCACAACAATTAGCTCGATTTTGAAAAAATAAATACCAGTATATAATATAAAAGTCTTGAAAAAAATCGCAGCTACGGGACCTAATCGAATAACTTGTGACAATAAGTCTTCATAATTTTCATCTACGTTAATAGGTAATCACTGAAACAATAGCTATCTATGAAGGGAAGGCTTTTTAAGATGATTAAATGCTTAATAGCTTTTTCGGGTACCTATCCAAAATCTCTAGAAGTTTTAGTATCTAAATCAAAGTAAATGGTCTCATTAGGATATCACTTTAAATACCAAAAACTTCTTCAATCTTCAAAGATACGAATCAAAACTACACTTAGCAGATTTCAGTCTAGTTTCAATATTCTAAATCGACTCTCTTCCAAAAACGATTCAGGTAACAGTTTCCTAAATCTTAACAAACCTCTAACTGCCATTTCTAACTTACCATCTCAGTAACACTAAGTCGCACTTAGAACTTGTCCACACGCGTCAACTGAAACACGAATGCAAATAAGTTGACATCAGGAAAACTTGAAACTTATGTCACTTGCTCTTGTCGTGTGAACGAGTCTTCAAACTTTTCCTACCTGACAAATGGTGGGTGCTTGCTCTGCATTTTTCTTGTGTCATAAAAATATGTAAAGGTGTAGGTAATCATGAGCTTTTTGCGATGTTACAATGGGAGCTCATGAATGTAAGAGGTGTTTTTTCACGATAACGTAGCACTAGTGACTGAAAAGTTGAAAGGTTAACGTTTATATGGACATGTGATGAGGGAGAATAAAACTCACGTGATTAAAAGAGTGATGAATTTAAAAATAGATGAATGAAATAAATAAAGGACAAAGAAAAGATGGATGGATTTTGTGAGGATAGACAAGAAAATTATTTGAGCGCAAGTACGTTGTAGCGTCCATTTTTACATAATTAAAAACATACTTCGTTTAACGTATAACACGTGAAGCTGTTAGCGTGTGTTTACGTCTGAATGCATCTCATATTATGAAGTTTCTTGTTGTTCGTAATATCTCCGCAACTCTTCGCAAAGTCCACTGAACTCTGAAACTTTTCTTGTTAAGGCCCGACGACCGCCAGAGTGGACTTTTAACAGGACCTTCGCCTTATCATGGTAGCCTAGTACCTCTGAAAAGTGTTAATGGAGATTTTATATGTTTAAAGTAAAGTAAAAAAGTTTTAGTATAAAAATTAAAACTGAGCAAGGTTAAGAAACTTCGTAGAGGTCAGAAAACAAAGTTTTCTCCATTTTGTATTTATGAAATTGGTAATTTATCTATTTGAACTTTAAGGTCACTTGGTGTAATCGAGTTGTTGTTAACTAAGAAGGGCAAAATAAAGTCGATTAAAATTGAAGAAGATAGAGTTTTGAAACCATCGTTTAATGAAAACTACTACAAAGCAAAGCCGAGAAAACGAACCCTTTAAAATGAAACTCTAATTTGCATATCGGTTTCCATGACAACATCGCCTTTTACCAAAAATAATCACAATAAAAGCAAAAATCCATCAGCGTAGTTGCATCGGTTCGTCGTCGGCCGTCACAATCCAAGGCGATTATAGAGATTTCCACTTTGCGCGAAACTTGAAAATCTCAACAAAAACCCGTAGCGGTGTTATCTTCCCTACATCTCGAATTGTTTTCGCTCGCGGCTTATCTACGTCCTTTGTGTTGCTTATAAATTCGTTTTCTTTGCTTTCCGCGGAGAGCCCACAATGCCATTTCTGTAGATTACCTCGCTTTTTATTCGGGATATCAATTTTGGATGGGCTTTTTTCTTGAGAATCGCGTGTTGACTTTGTGATAATGGTTTATCTGCGCCCTTTGCGAGTGATAAGTTTAATGTTAATTACGAGGTAAATGTTTTGTGGACCGCTGAGTTGTTTTGTGAGGCTGTGCTTTGAGTTTTATGGCAGAAAAAACGAGCTACTTGCCCATAATACAAGGAAATTAAAAATAACTGACACTTTATAAATACCATCACCGTTCTTCTTGCCTTATCCCAATTTATTTGGGGTCGACGCAGCATATCTTCTTCTTTGATACTTCTCTATTCGTCATCTCATGAGTTTCACACAGCCCATTCCTTCTTCTTTCACTCTTTATAAAAATACTTTCGACTTTTCTACGCAAAACGAACCACCAAAATTCTAATAAATCCTCCACAAAACACGCTAACTCAATACACAAATCCAAAACACACATTGAGGCCAAAAATTAACATTCTTAATTGCAAAATTACAACGTATTCGGGACGTGAATATTCGGAATCCGTGATCATTGTATTTATCAGCACAATGGTGGAATCAGCCACCGTTGCCAATAACGCCGCCTGTGAATGGGCAATGGGCATGGTGGTCGGCATCCTAATGTTACAGATTGTTGTGTGCATAAACGAGGGGTATAAACAATGTCGAACGTTCTGAGTGCATACTTTGTTACAATATTTTACTGGTCTAATGTTGTTTTGTGAAATAAGTTTAGAACCAGGCCGTTATCCTACCTGATAGATATTTTTTTAAAGAGGCGGACTCATAATATCTCGTGAAGCGCCTTTTATTTCACCAGAACCGAAAATACAATCGCAAAGCCATCCATTTTTAGGGGTAACAAGGAAAGGAACCCTTATAGTTTCGCCATGACCGTATGTCTGTCCGCAGCAGGTTTTTCAACTGCAAAGGTAAGTTTGTTTTTTATTATTACAATAAAAAAATCATCGTCGGAGACATATCCGCATATTTTGATGGGCAACTACGAAACCCTACATTGTGCGTGGCCCGACACGCACTTGACTGGTTTTTAATTAAACTCCATTCTATGAATGAATTGATGAATTCTTTGAATGGTGCTATATTACCTTTGTAGGTATCAATGTAAGAAAGATATTGCTAAGTTAACTTTTCAGTAATCATAGGGAAGCAGAAACAAAGGGTCATGAATGATGTCACTGTCCTTAACCAATTCTACAACATAACCTGTAATCACCAGAGTTGTACACATTTTACCAGTTTATCTTTGTCACAAGTAACAGAAAGCAAGCCGAATTCTAAAACTGCGTTTAATTTCTGATATCTACTTCCGACACAACTAATATCACGTAAGTCCCGCCACGTTTTCAGTCAACATGGGACTTGTTTCAATCGAGTGCAGAGCAAACGACTGCGGGCGTCGGAGCCCGACAGTTGTGCCAACTGCTAACTGCACCTCGAGCTGTTCCAACAATAATGAAAATATTATCACTCTGTATCAGTAATTTTAAGTGGTTCAATCACCTTACGAAAAGACATTATTGAACTTTGAAATCATCCCGAAATGGTTAAGTAAAAAACTGGGTGCACACAGGTACACCTCACCTGTGTGCACCCAGTTTTTCTGGGTTGCTGCTGCGATAACTCTGATGGAATCACCTGATAACCCTTTACTCAAACTGGATATCGAACCCAAGACTTGATGCTCTTGGGAATGTGGCAGACTATTGGATTGTATAGTTGAAATCGTTTTAACGAGTCTATTTTATAACTACTAAGTTGTGTATTACGTTGTTGTTGTGTTTTTGAAATTGATTTCTTGTCGATTAATATATGACACAGTTTTTTTTTTGTTGGACCAAATGGTCAATTTTGTCCAAAACAAAATAAGGTGTAGGAACACATTCTTCTGTATTTAGAAAGTTCCAAGAATTTTTTGTAGTTTGAAATTAGAATTCAAAATTGTTGACGAAAGAAGTATGAAGTATTCAAATCAAATCTGTGCACTCAATTTGTAACTGGCATCCACAGGTACTATTCCAGCCCTATTAGTACATTTTACTCCACAGATGCTATTTCCAAACACACAATAAATTCCTCACAAACATGACACCCTAGTATTAGAATAGTTGGTTCCAACGAGCCGGGCTGGGTGACGTCTAACTCATAATCGCCGCCGCGAATTTGCTCGTTATAATATCCGAAACTTAACGTGCGGTTACACATAGATGTATGAAACGTTGGATGACTATTATTATGAAAACCTGTCTTTTGCGTGTAAATTTGCAAATTTTTGTCTCTTAAAGTGGAGGCAGGGATATTCAAAATGAGCAATTGAAAAAATCGCACCTAATGTCCACATTTATTAGTTTCATGACAACGCAAGTATACAATACTTAACTTATGCAAAATAACTCATTCATCACCATCATCATCCACATCCACACACTGCTGTGCCAGTCTGCTCATCCCGCCGCCGAACAACCAACATTTTTGTTCCCAGTACGCCACTCGGTCACAGCTTTACTCCACCTGCCATCACCGCGCCTTGCTGGATGTCCCATCTCCATTTGAGTTCCATAATAACTTATTTAATCCCTGTAAACCCTAAGACCCCAACATCGTGCCTGTGAATCGCAAAGGGGTAGGTATAGTACACTCAGACTTCGACCGTAATATTTAAATTCCATGTAGGAAGCGATTGAGGGATCGTTTTTGTTTGGTTGTATGTTAGAATGGAGACGAAGCAAAAGTATTACCTATTTAAATAATTATAAGACATGGATTTCTGTGACTTTTGCCTTTCCATATAGGAAAAAAGAGTGACTCAGAAACAAAACAAAAAAGGGGGTTGCCCGATCCAACACAACTCGCATCTTTCAAAGACAGTGTTGCCATAGTTGCGCAGTTATCTGACGCCACATTATGACGTTAGTTTTAGTTCATTCCGCTCTATTAGGTACGAGTTAGGCTGCTACTTCCTTGTCTTAAATAAACAACATACTTTTAAGATACTGGGATAATTTGAAAAATATTTTTAGGCATTCATTGATGACTTGCCAACCGAAACCCACTCAGCCGTTAAGGCGTAAAAAGGTAACGTACTGGCAGACAGGCATAGTAACTTTTGCATTTAAAATATTAGTATACAGGGTGTTTGGTTAAACGTGGGCAATACTTTAAGGGAGTGAAGTAATCATAAATATGAGCAACTCTTACTATGGGGCTAACTATGAAATATGACTTAAAAATCTGATATTGCCTACATTTCTTCGAGTTACGCGACCAATAATGTGTGGAGCAGCGGATATTTCTTTCACTCTTTCATGGTCGGTCCCATAGTAAAAGTTGCTTATTTTCATGAGTACTACACGCCCCTAAGTATTTCCCACGTTTAAAAAACAACCTGTACATTAAGTGAGACTGTACATTTTCTCCTAAGCTTTCTATATTAAGTTACAACAGATCAAGTTGTCCGGATCACGTGCAGGCGCATATTATATTACTGAAATTGTAATTCACAAAGGATAAGAGCACTTAATTTAACAACTTATTACTTCGACTATTAAGAAGAATGATAACTATCATTCTTCTTAGCGTATCGATGGCAATAAGTTCAAAAATGTGTTTAGCCCAAAACTCAACCACGTGAACCCCGTTCACTACATTTAGTTAAAGGAAAAACAACACATATAGTGAACGAAAACAAGCAACAAACTACAGTTCCGCAAATCCAAACAGAACATGATTGTAAATAACACCATATTTCACGTTAATGCCGAACTTCACACAAGCTTATTAAAATAAATCCATTAAAATTTAAATATTATTAAATCTCCTCGTTACATAAGTATGCAAATGAGATAAAACGTAATAAATGCTACGTTTTCGACGCACAATTGACATTGCAGAAACCAATTCATAACGACCCAAGCGAACGATTCGGTTTAATCGGATAGATATACATTCACTTATGAATAATGCACAAGTTGATATTACGAAAAATGTCCGACGTTGCCGCGTTAGCGGTCAAGAAATACTTTCAACATCTACATTACCATGTAGCTGTATGTATTAGTTAGACTATAAAGGTCCTCAAATGGAATGCCTATGCCCAGCTGTGGTCTTCCATAGAAAGATTATTTAAATAGGTCGCATAAGCATAATCAGCCTATAGTGTTCCCACTGCTGGGACACAGGCCTCCTCTCTATGAGAGGGAATTGGCTATAATCCACTTCGCGGGCCATCTACCAACCTGTTCTGGCAGGTAGGTAGATGTCACATGTCTTCGAATTTTGGTTCTAGGACATGCCGGTTTCCTCACGATGTTTTCCTTCACCGTTATGACAGGGTTATAAAAGCTTTTAAAGCAATCTTACTTGTACTTTTTATGACAGTCATTCCTGTCTGTACCTCTCGATTTCAAAGTCATTAAGTGAGCCTTGAGTGAAAGTTATATCCAAACTTGAAGACTAGGAATGTAGGTTTAAAATCCAAGTTAGACAGAAACTTAGCAACACAAACTTAATAAACTAGACGTAATGGTATTAGCCACACAACTAGAACTGTAGTAGAGAAAGATGGAAATGTAGTAGAGGCACCTTTTCATTTAGGTCCATGAATATACCAATCAGTTTCGGGAACATCCCAATCAGTGTCTTTGAGAGAGAGAAGTCTTGTTGATATCACTAAATAAACATCGATGAGAATGAAACCGGAGGATAAAGTGATGCGAAATAAGTGGGATGGGTATCCCCTGTCCACTCGCGGCGGGATTATCCGCTGGGATTTTAAATCCCGCGACGGGCTGAATCCCCGCTGCCCACATGAAATACGGTTACCACGGGTTTCCAATAAATGATTGGTCATAATTGGAGAGCTCATTACTTTGCACTTTGTTGATTTTTATGGTGTCGGTAGTATGAAAGGCCCTTCAACTTCCTTTTGTATTTATCTAAGCTGCTTGGTAACTGGGAAATTCCGACTTTATGTTGCGTCAAACTTTTAAATCGAGTTTTCTTTTCTTCTTTTTTATTGTTTGAACTGACGACGTATAAGATAAATATAAATCGTAAACATTGTTTTAATTATGATTACATACATGGCATATCAATATTATTATGATGTTTTTTTATTGCAGGGCCCGATAGTCTTTTTATTCGAATAATGAAATAACTGTGTGTAACAATTTATTTTCCAAAAAAAGGTCACACAACATATGACAAGGCAAGGATGTAATTTCAGAATGTATTTTATTTATCACATTGACACAACAAATTAATATGCCGAACGTAACTCATTACTGAACGCAGCTGATTTATTAATTTCATTTGGGAGAATCAAGTTATTTATGCGTTAATTTCGAAACTAAAAACAAAATAAATGAAAATGCACAGTTAACTTTAAAATTCGATCACTACGAAAGTCAGATTCTAACGTTTCTAATACATTGATTAAATCGTAGGTACCAGGGCGTCAGGTTCTCAAAGAACTAACTCCAGCATATAGCCTGCATTATGAAGGCTTTACAAGCCAAGTTCCACACTTAACTCGGTCCACTCAGTTTCATGGGCGCGCAACAAGTGCTTTCCATAATTGAACACACCTGCTCTGCTGTTGTTATGTGCCTCTAGTACTTCAATGTATTGTTCTGATGATTTTTCTATTGGTCGTTTTATTACGAAGTTTTCCAACATTTGTTTGGAAATTCTAAAATGCAGAAAATAGATAATCACTTTCCCACAGCTGGGACACTGCAGGGACTTCTATTGAGAGACTTCGATTGGGAGATTGTAAGTAAAAATTAGATGAAATTTCAGTGAAAAATGTGCTAAAATACCACAAAAGATGTCCGTATAAACATCGATTTGAATCGACAAATCAAACGACAAGGGAAAGACTTAAAATCCCGATTTAATGACGGTGAAACCAGGCTAAGTTGAGCTGACAGAATTCAAAACTAACCGACTGCTAAAAACCACACAAAAGGAAACCTTTAAAGGAACAATTTAATCACGTTACATTACCGGCTCTTACTAGAAATTGTAAGTAATCTCTCTTTGTTACAGCTATATCCGTATAACCGGGACTTGATAGGATATCGAACAAATGTTCAGTCGCTACCCGGACAAATTGCCCAGCTTACCCGGCCCGAGTGGATCTATTATGTGATGTTTTGCTGTGGCGTTTATCACGGATGTGGATATTATTTTGTTAAAATACTGTGGCAATCAATTTGAGGTTATTTTCCCTGCTTTTAGGCAAAATCGATTGCCAAGGCTTTGCTCATTTTGTTTAGAGAATAAAAATGGTGTGAAGGTGTGCTGACAAAATCGTTAATCGTGAATGCTCTTCCAATACCAACATCCGACAGAACAAATGGACAGCGTAAACCTTAACTCACCATCCACACCATCGAAGCTTCCAGAAAAATCAATTCAAAAAACTGTTTCCCGAAGCCCAGTAAAAACTCCTCATTTTTTCTAACACTCATGAAGCGAAAAAGCTTAAAACCGATATCTAAATTAAAAAAAAATCCTTGGAGGACGGACGTCGGTAAAGTGGATAGCGTGGCTTCGGCTCAATTCGTAGTACTTCGGTTCAAGTCGGGGTGCTTCGTCGAGCTTCAGCATTCCGTTTACTGTGAAGGGGGTTTGTGCTAATCTGCCTTCGATAGGACAATTTGTATCACCCATTGCAATACTCAACAAATAGCTTGCATTCAGAATGTGTGATCTGTTTCTTGTTATTTGAAATTGTGCTGTTCCTCTTTATTTTTGTATAAGTCTAATTGAAGGAAAGAGAATGGTTTATGTATCCTATTCCTGTTATGAGACCTATCCAGTATAAGAAATAGGCTGTATAATATTTATCTAGTCCCTTTTTAGTTTACTTTAGTAGCAGCTATTCCTGTTAGTCCAGATATACTTATCCAGATCCAGTTAGACTGAAAGCCAACCCCAACATAGTACCGAAAGACTACACAGATTATGATGACGGATTCGTGATTGTCAAATTCCAGCACAAGCGGATGCCTATATGGAGTACTAGTATTTCACATGAAGGGTCTGCCTATCTGACCTCCAACCTCGTTACTGAATAACACAATCCCCTTGGTAAGACTCGCTATCAGAATTTCTGTTTACCCGTAAAAACTGTCAAATATTTACAATTGACAGCCGAGAGCACTCCAAATCACGGAACCTTAAAAACTCCTTATTCCAAAATTAAACTTCACAAAGCAACCACCCGAAACAGTAAGCCCAAATCGCCATGATCTATGTAAACAGATAAACACCCATTTTTCCCCAAAAAAAGTTTCCCCAGTTGCCTCTACTCGGAATTTATGACCCCATAAAAAATTACTTACGAAAAGCAAAGGTAGACATTAAGGTGTGAAATGAGACATATCGCGAGATAACTACACCGCAAATAAGGTTGGTCTAGTCCCGCGAGACTAACTGTCACAATAAAACAGAGATAGAAGGTTAAGTCTATGAGGAGTTTTCAACTAGCATATTTTCTTTGGGCGTTTATAAAAAGAACGCGCGTGTACGCGCTTATACGAAGCGCTCCTCGCTGTTCGCGGTCATGCGCGTCAATTCTCGTACAAGTTGCGCGTATGGCAAAAGGCGTATAGACGCGCCAATACGTTCCTCCAAAAACAGTTATAGAGGTATAAGAAACTAATAGCGTGGAAAGTCTTTTCCACTGAAGAGACCTCCTTCTTCCTCCTCCAATCCAAAACCCGAGAGGATGACGGGGAGTAGGGATGTTGTTAATATAAAAATCTCGTGGAGAACTCTGCTTGCGCGATGCAGACTTTCTGCGTAACATCGAGTATGAAGCGACTGACTGCATCTCTAAACCAATGTGACGATAGGTTATGTAATTATCTGCCACATTGGTCTAACATTCAAACAAAATTAGGCTTTCATGAAGTGACAGGATGGTAGACCAATTACTAGGCAAATCGGATTTATAACAAGGCTTATTGAAAAAGGAGTAGTATTTAAACGAGCGAAAATAAATTCAAATTAAAGGTGTCAAAAATATTGAAAATTGGCTAATGAAATACTAAGTGAGCGACAAACAGAGGGCGAATACAAATGTTTAAAACAGTGACTAGAAAATACAAATTTGAGTTACTAGTTGTTCAATACGATCAGTGTGATAATTTAAGGACTCTGAAAAAAACCTAAAACAAGATTATTAAACACTAGATTCCGGGGTTCGCTCACTTCGCTCGCTCACTAGACCCCGCCATCCCCTTCGAACCTAACCTGTCCGATTCGGGGTGCCACAAGTCTCTCTCAGCCTTCACTGGTTCGTGCTTCTTATATTCTCCTTGCCGCAATGACCGGATAAATAGTTACTTACTTAGTACAATAGTCGCCCATTCAGTATATTGGTCGCCAATTAAAGGACAGAGAAGTTTATTCGCCCGATTAATAATTTCCCTTAAAAAAAACTGTTTTCAGTTGGCAGTTTTTTTAGTTCATTTTACACTAGGACTTCTGTGTTGTTAACTTTGATGGGTAACTGAATTACCGGTCATCATCGGTCAAGTTCTCATAAAAACACCTTCCATGACGTAATGTACTTATTCTTATAGATTTTTTCGTGAGATGCAAACGTATCCGCATTTTAAGACTTATGGAGGTTATTTATTAAAGTTGTTAGTAAGTTTACCTGTACTTTTCGTCGTTTTAAAAAGTGTGAAATGTGTTAAAAATGAGTGAAAGTGACAAAGTTTTAATTAAGAGCTGCTTAGTGATTTTAAGTTTATTTATTACAGGTATTTTGTAAATAATAGTTAATATTTCTATCCTTGAGAATCTATAACCGTTAACCCATTGGTTGTCCTGTAATTTAATAAATGAATAAATACAGTATTTTTCTGATGGTGTTCAATATCATTTCAATTTTTTCTAAGATTATTAAAACCAATCAAAATAAACTTCATTTGTTGTTACAGTATCTTCGGCCCAGAATCAGTACCGAAATGATTATCACAGTCAGAGCGACAATGTTTACAATACCAACAGAAATGTAAGTAGTAACCCTTCAATGGTATTAAATAAACTTACAGGGTTGGATTGATGATTTAATCAATCAATCATTTTATTGTCAGGCAACTGAGGCCCATAGATTAAAATACACAAAATAATCTTATAAAATAATAAACTAATACATATAAAAACCCAAAATAACGAACAAAACTCTGTAAAAACATTCCCCAAGACGACCCACTGACCCATCTTTGTTATGGTTGCGAATCATATTTTAATCAATAAACAACCTAACAATGATCTGCAAATTTCAAAAAACTTAAGAAAATTCGAATTTCGCGGGCTATTCTGGCGCTTCCACCTTAGAGGTAATCCTGAAAGCGCAACTATTTTTAAGCGCAACCAACTAAGCACAACCATGATTGAAAAATTAAATAATGAATCCATCATACCCCTCTCTATTTTTCATCATGGTTGCGCTTTGAGAAATTATTTAGTTGCGCTTAGTTGGTTGCGCTTAAAAATAGTTGCGCTTTGAGGAATACCCCCCACCTTAATACCATTTTGTAGTGCACCCATTATACACTTGTAGTAGATCACACGAAGTTGCTGCATGCAACTGTATCTACTACATATTTACCTTGAGCTGAGCCAGAGCGTAGGTTGTAGTTTTAATAGATTATGAAGTCAGTTTATATTGTTTTTTGTTTTACAGCTAACTTGCAGCTTACCGTAATCGTAATGGCTTGTTTTAGCCACGCTTGACAATCGATTTATTGACCACAACATGTCGAACTAATTCAACTATGACTTATTGATTTGTCGATTTCTTTTTCCTCAAAATTACCTTGACAATTTAACTAGACGTATAAGTCTATACCTAACTGCTTATGTAAAATAAACAAAAGATCTGTATTTGTTTTTACTTTATCATTGGGGAATCCTGACCGACGGTACATAAAGATGGACCGTAATTATTTACTTCTGGTGTGAATGCAAAGTGAACCTTTAGTCAACTAGTCACGACTCATTGTCAAATGTAAAAACTACTAATCTTACGCTCGTGAGAATAGTCTTGCCTATGTATTATTACTTCCATAGAAATATTAAATAAGAGTACCCTGGTCGCGCACGATTATCCTTTCTGGTTACTTATGAATATGGATATTTCATTTCAAATAATTGAAACGTTTTCTGTTAAACAACAAATCCACAAGAAAAAATAATTTTATGGTTGAATTAGTTACATAATAAGTACATTGACACTAAATATGGGTGTGTAATCAAACACATTTGATTCATCATCTGCCTCCTTTTCCCAAGTATGTTGGGGTCGGCTTCCAGTCTAACCGAATGCAGCTGAACATGGAGCGACTGCCTATCTGACCTCCAAAACCCAGTTAGTACTGGCTAATACGATACCTCTTGGTAAGAAGGGTAGTCAGAGTTTCGGGCCTCTGTCAAAGTTCCACGGACACGTCCACGGACCAACCAAGGCAAGCGTGGCTAAATCCAACTTAAATGGCAGTGGGCAGGGCACATTGCTCACAGAACGGTTGGCCGATGGGGCCGGCCGAAAAGTTCTGCAGTGGCGACCGCGAACTGGAAGACGTTGCGTTGGAAGGCCTCCCACTAGGTGGACCGATGACCTGGTGAAGGTTGCGGGGATCCGCTGGATGTGAGTCGCACGGGACCGGTCAATGTGGCGACACTTGGGGGAGGCCTATGTCCAGCAGTGGACGTCTTTCGGCTGAAATGATGATGAATGATGACGATGAGGTTTTTACCATTCTTCTAATATTAACATATGGTAATAAATCAAGTCATACCGGACACAAGACGGGGCATGCCCCATACCTTGCTTCGGCTACAAACTTCTGACGTCAGAATAATCTGCTCGTCAGTAATGAATGGATGGATACACGTGTTTTCTTGAAATAATTTCCTTATGCAAAGATTTATTCCACGGCACGATTACTATAGACAAACTATGTTTGTAACCATTGATTTATTATACCCGTCATGGTCGACTCATAAAACAGTTTCTCCGTACGGCCTCGGTGCTCAATAATAACAGCCATGCCGGTCGATCTAAGTTAAGCAACACTTGCCGAGGTCAGTCCGTAGATGGGTGTTTCATCCTTTATATAACGAGGCCTCCATTCCTTGGAAAGCAAGTTAGGCCGTTTTGGTCCCTGCAGTTATAGATGTTATTAGATCTTCGATATTGCTTAGAGGTTGTCAGAACCTCTAAGGGCAGACAAACTGGGTTGTAGAGGTCACATAGGCAGGCTCTCCACTTATCCGTTAGACTGGGAGCTGACCCCTTGAGGCATAAAATGATTAAAAATTATTGAATCAGTACCAATCATTACTAAAACTATGATCCTGATCAAAAACCTGAGACATTGGGAATTTCATTAAATTTTATCACAATTCTTATCGTTATATTTTCGCAGGACGATAAATGGGTGTGGGGCACCATTAAATCTGAGCTAAGGGTAAGTAATAAGAATTCAATAACTACTTTATTTTGAATCCAAATAACAAAACATCACGTTCTGAAGGGCATTATAATCCCCGAAGGGTTAGGCCGATACGTACACTCACATTTCAACATGTGAAGCACATGTAATAGAGGGCGAGTCTATTGCCATCAACCGGGAACGAATGAGACTTCGGTTCACTACTGAGTATAAGTGGACAAGCTCAATAACACTTTATCGACCTAACTAATATCTCTTGCAAGTTGTGACTACTAAACCAACAAGGCTATAGATAGATAACGGAATCCTTCTATCCTTTAAATCAACGAAATATTTAAACCTACATCATATTAATATATGATGATATACCATGCCTTCATCTCTTTTTTTATTATCTTCTTTCGCAAGTATGCTGAAGAGATTTTATTTAGAATAAGCATTACCTTTGTACTATTTTTCTGTTCCTTTCTTATTTTCTATATTTAGTGTGTACATAAATGATTAAATAAATATTGAATACTTCCAGAATGTTCCATCTTATACGGACAGGACACATGGAGACATTATAGACTCCTGCACGCCGTACAGCCCACTGAAACCTAACTTTCGTGAACCCGGCCGACGAATCTCTGAAATAAGTAAGACACTATTTTCTAAAAAGGCTTCTTTCTACGCCATGTGATGAGGATTAATGAATTGCGACTACATGAGTGAAGAATATAAATTTAGATGAATGGATAGTGAAACAAGTCAGAGGAACTCCAACAACGATATCATAAACATGATTTTTGTTCCAGAATGCTACGAATACATTTGGGAATTAAAAACTAGACACGAAAGAAATGTAAGATCAGAGCAATGTAAGTAACCGCATTTATTCTTGTATTTTTATCAAACTGACGCTCTGATATTTAAGACTGATGACTGCCTGAAGGCAGTCAGGCATACTGTGGATTATGTTTTTAATGTCCACATGGGGTATTTCTTCCCAGGCGGCCACCACGGCGGTTTTCAAATGACAGATAGTCTCTGGTGGGTTGGGATTGGATCTGATGCGTCTTTTAAGTATCTCCCAGTCATGTTCTATTAGATTCATGTCTGGGCTTCCTACTGGCTGCGCCCATTTTGTAATTCTCACCATCGACAGATCAATCATTTACGAAACGTGCTGTGACAGGTCGGGCATTATCTTGCATTAAGATGAAATCTTGGCTACTGACGAATGCCACGAAAGTTAAGGAGGATCTCTTCAATGTATCGCAATGTCGTTAGACGAGCTACAACTCAATCTCAATGTGAATCCCGAAACACATCCGGCGTCATCACGGTAGACCCAGGCGAATAGTGATGAGCTTGACGTCTACAAACAGGATTGGTTCATACTAACTCAACACAGAGACGATTAGAAGGGAGAAAGGGAAGCCTTTGCTCTGTGGGACACAGACTGAAAAATAGTATTAATAAATAAGTGTTACTAAGGTTGAAATTTATCTTGGCAGGTAAGATAGAACGTGAAAGGTCTAAACAATATAGCGAGAGACCAGCAGGCGCAATCGGAGGTCACATCACTGAGCCTGGCGAATTTCCACACATGGTAAGGATCTACCAGCACCTTACCTCCTGTACTAGCTAAGTCCTATTTTCACGTCCTTTAGATTATTATGTACTTGTAAATAATATTTTGGTTGTAATTTTGAGTAAAAAAAAAATATAAAGAAAAAGTAAGTCGTTTGAATCCAAATTTTAACTAAATATCAGATCGTCATAAGGTAACAACAGCTGTTCTAGTTTCCACGAATTTTATTAACTTTATTCACAAGTAAAAACTGTACAAAGGCGGACTTATTATTATTTTTTATCATTATTATTATTTATTTATCAGACAACAAGATCTAATGACATTAATGACATTTACACAATATACTTCCAATTCTAGAATGTTAGTAAACAACTTAACTTATATAATATAAACTGTATGTCTTGCCTTTTATTCAGTCTTATACATTATAATTTTCTTTCGTGTTCTAACTTATGCAAAATACCAGGGTGCCATAGGCTGGCAGGCGTCATCAGGCGCATGGGTTTTCAAATGTGGCAGTTCCCTCATCAGCTCCAAGTTTGTGCTGACAGCAGGTCATTGCTCTCGCGCTTCTGACAGGGACACCACTATTGCCGATCCTGTGCCGAAGATCATCAGATTGGGAGACAAGAATATTGTTGATGTGGTTAGTTTTCAAACTTCTATCCACACCTGTAGAATGTGGCATTATCGTTACTGGCGTGGTTTTTGGCCATTTTTTTTTGAGGCTTGAAATATTTCTTCTGACACAGTTTTGTTCTTTCTTTTTTCATATTTATGAAATTGACTTAAAAAAATATTTTTACTAGAATACATTTTGTGGCTATTCTAGTTCACAAACGGTGTCCCACCAGAGGACGCCAAGATCATTAATATCATAGTACACCCGAGCTACCATCCTCCGAAGCAGTACTACGACATTGCTCTGATGGAGCTAGAAGACCACGTGGTTTTCACCAAGTACATCCAGCCAGCGTGTTTGTGGACCAAGTTTGATATCACCAGCCTAGGAACTGAGGCTACCCTAACTGGGTGGGGCGTTGTGGAAACTAGTAAGAAATTGTTTGGTTAATTTTTCAATTTTTTTGGTCTTATTCTAACACTCATACCTGCACCTCTTCCTTAAGTTCTGTCATGTTAACGCTCTAGAACTGAATCTAATACCTTTTGGAAGTTGGCGGTATGGTACACCCGTATCATACCATTGGTCCTGCGCCTGATCAATCTCCAGTCATCTCGGATAACCGTCCCATCGGACTATGCGAGTAAAGGAACAGCCTAGAGAGTGCACCTGTGCCTGCGTACACTACTTGTGCTATAACATCTTCCGTGCCGATGACTTATCTCCGCTGAGATTGGCCACCGTGACTGAAAAACGGTCAGGGGGACTATTAATGTCCTTTGCCTTTTTTCTCATCTCTTACCCATATTTTTTTGCCATGCCCTAAAATTTAAGACTGAAGGAAGGTACATCACATGAGCTGTAACAATGCGATTCCATACTTGATTTTCATGAATATTTTACAACTAATGATACTGTTTTCTATACAACATTATTTGATCGCGATCACACGATCACGGCGCGACAGTTTTTTTATTAAAATTACCATTACAAATTGATTTGTACACGACATGTTTGAACATGTAATATTTGTGGTAATGATATGATAATCAAATCTCATTTTCGTCTTATACATTCTTGGCACATCGATCATTGTCATTGACATTATATAGAAGTCAGTCAGTTTTATTACAATGTTTGTGTAAATAACTTTCAAAAATACACGTGGCTTTTAACATGGAGGCTGAAAGTCTGTGGGCTTCTGCCATTCTTCTTTGATCAAAGATTAATAATGTTACAGTTGGCCGAACCACCTCTCCTGAGCTGCAAGCGGCAGTGGTAGATTTTATAGACACCACAACCTGTGACCGACTGCTGAAGCCATCTTGTAACAGGAACTGGTGCGGCGTTAAAGACAACCAGATCTGTGCTGGCAAGCTGGCTGGAGGAGTTGATGCTTGTCAGGTGGGCAATTTCAGCCTACCTAAGCCTCTATCTAAGTCTAACAACGATGGCTTCTATTTTCTAACTTTTTTAAAAAATCTTTATTTATTTAGGGGCTTCTGGTCTTACATACCTGACCATGCCAGCCCCATCGTGACACTTTTACATGATAACAATAATTCTTAAAAATAAAACTATGTTACTGTTATTACTTATTATAAACTATGTTACTTAAAATAATTGTAAATAAACTTGTAAACTCTAAAAGCTTCCGCACTACATGGATTCGATATACAACATTAATTTTATTATATGCGAAATCTAAATATAGTTTGTTCAGAATAAGTAACTGAATCGATTCCAATAATTTTTAAACCATGTTATATTTTTTCCCAAAAATATTTAACAAAGTTAAAAGTTAGACACCGAGCGACTTTAAGTACCTATCGTAATAATTTAGGTACCTACGGCCAAATTATTATTATCAATGAGCTCAAGACGACGCTGGAGGCGCGCACTGCATGGTGACCACGATTTTATGCGGACAACTAGATAACAGAAGAAGCTTATAACTTTGTGATTTTTCATGATACAGTTTTGAAATTTTGTATAGATTCTTTACATAAAAATACTAGACACGTGTATCAGGTTTCGCATAGAAACAAAATTTCGTATAAACAAATGTTGTATACGAGGAATTGAAAAGCACCCAGATCTAACCTGTTGGTGTTTAATTCGGCCATCAAAGCGTCTCTTTATATGTTATTACGGACACATTCCACACATTCTAACTTTCGTCACAATTTCTTCAAAAAAACCCTTAATCGTATACAAAGCGTCATCAGGTGCTTCTTTTCCTGTTTTTTTTTTCCTTTCATTGGGCACATTTCACTCGAAGTGGAACAAATTGCAAAGTGAGTTAAAAGCGAAAAATAAGATCCCTGAATTAGCAATATCATATAATATATCATTTAACTACTCAAATTCAAATTCATTTTAATTTTGGTCACTCATCTGGTTCGAGGAGGCCCGGGAAAAGAGCACATGGAAGAAATTAGAGGCATTTGCCCAGCAGTGGGACGGTACAGGCAAATGAAAAAAAAATCCGCTTCGCCAACATGGTAACTGATAGGATTACCATCATTTCCGGTAAATAGATAGGTCATCAATTTTGGAAGCAAAGCTAACTGGCCAAAATAGGCTCTACTTCTCTCATAATATTTTTTATCTCATTCAGGGTGACTCCGGCGGGCCTCTCCAAGTGCGGATTCCTCTCCCGATCACGTCGGAAGGCGGCATGCACTACGTGGTGGGGGTGACATCATTCGGTATCGGCTGCGCGCTCCCCAACCTGCCCGGGATCTACTCCCGAGTGGCCATGTATCTGGACTGGATCGAGTCCGTCGTCTGGAGGCAGTGACTTTTTTTAAAATAAACGGCTTCCGAATTGATGATAATTAAAGCAACAAAGATGTAAATGAAAATTGTACTATGTATGATTATCACATTAATAAAAAGTACAATTTCCTATTTGTTTTAGTATAATTATTTTTATATTTAAGTAGCATACAAACCTATTTCTTTCTTATGTTAAATGGTTTAGGTAATCAATATCACAGGTATCGCTGATTATATACTTTGGCACCCCAGAGTGAACCCAAAGTGTGCAAAGTGGCCTTCAAACATAGTAACTTTGTCGGTCTGCTGTATGCCTGTTCATCTGCTACTTTCAACTCTAAATAATGATCTGGTTTAGAACATAGGATAGGTAGATGGAATTTACTTTATTGTATACAGAATTGTTAAACAGCTTTATTTACAGTATTTTTAATTCTATGAGTGCAACGGCGGTCTTGCTTCCTTACGTACTTTTTATCCCCTTAATAGATAGGCTTCTTTTAGGTTAAATAATAACAGCCGAATTTTGTCCGTGGTTCTGAAAGCACGTTAAGTCGTTGGTCCCGGGTGTCATTTGTAGATCGTTGACAGTCGTTACAGGTAGTCAGTGGCCCAAAAGTCTGTTATCAAGGGGTATCGTATTACCTAGGACTAACTGGGTTGTGGAGATCAGATAGGCAGTCGCTCCATGTAAAATACTGGTATTCAGCTGCATCCGGTTAGACTGGAAGCCGACCCAACATAGTTGGGGAAAGGCTAGGCACATGATGAAGTTAGACCTTTTGGTTTTCACACGAGCTAGACATTTATTCAAAGAAAACGTTATTTTAAATCAATTTGTGTGTTTTCATAGTACACGTTTTCTACGTTCGACTGACACAAGTGGAACTTCTGTACTTACAATATCGTAGGGGATAGCGCAATACGCGGAATTCCGCGTATCTGAAAAATGTAGCCAATTTCAATTACGCATTGTCGTAGCGACTAAATTAATTAATTTAATAGATTTCTACTGCTAACAATACATAGAACACATGAATTGTTACTATTCATGTAAAAATGATGTCAAAAATCGTTGAAATAAAAAAAAAATATAAACTTATCACCTTCCCCTGTAAATCTACACGTAGTGCAGATACGCGCACTTTACGTATGGTAGATTCGCGGATTTGCACTATCCCCGACGATATTATTTTGTGTGGACATCGGGTTTCTCATCACGGTAGATCAAGTTTGCATTAAAATACCGTTCACGAGATAATTGTTCGTATTCTTAAAGAGAGTTTCGTTTGACACTAACGTGTATCCGGGATTTCTGTTTTTTTTTTTGTTGATTTAATGAAGTAACTAATTGTCTTGTTGATGTGAATGAATTGTGAAAAGTAAATCTGTGAACTTATACCGGAAAGTAGAATATGTTTATAATTATTAAAATGAGTGAAAATGGAAAAGGATTTATTAAGTGCTACATAGTGATGTTTAGTTTATTTATTACAGGTAATTTTGTTTATTGGGTAACTTTCAAATTGCGTTTGAATAGGCTTTTTCACTTAATAGAACAATGTTTTTTTTTTTTTTAATAGAACTCTGAATTTTAATTAAGTATTTTTTTCAAATAAATTACTTGACAAAAATCCTTTCAAAATTTATTTTATTTTGAAACAGTAGTTTTTATTAAAATAATAGGTATTTTTCGTAATTTAATGACTTTATTTATTTGATTTTAATTCAAATCAATTCATTTAAGTTTTTGCAAACATGGTTAATGGTACATAGATATTCTTTTATAAAAAAGTTCTACATATTTTGCCGTCACTGACTATAAGTTTGACATATCTATATTAAAAAGAGGTAAAATTCGTTTGTAAGTTTGTATGTAGGGGCTAAACTCCGGAATCAAGGATCCAATTCTAAAAATTCTTGCACTGGCAGCAAGCTAAATTATTTGTGGGTGCTATAGGTTATAAATTATATTTATATCATGCATATTAGTCTAGGTATCAGAATTTTGGCGGACGAAGTGCTAGTTATTTATAAATTTCAATAACTGCAAAATGTATGTACAGACGCCAGCACATCAAGCTACTACAATCTGTCAAATTTCTTTAATAGATTTTCAACTTTATCGTTATAGCGTTAGGTTCAAGGTTGATTGTTAAAATTTTACAGTCTTGGGTAGCTTGATGTGCTGGCGACTGTACTTACAGTAGTTTTAAAGTTGTCTATGTCCTAACTAACAAAATGCTGATTATCGATCTAGAAATAAATGATTAATTGATTCACAATGACCGGTATTAAATTACTGTTACAGTAACTTCATCCCAACATCAGTTTCGCAACCGTGCATCCGTTCAGTTAAAAGTAAGTTTTGCTCCACACACATTTTAAATCACGAAAACTAAGTCAACCAAAATGAAAACGTAGATTATACGATTTATTTAGACATTGTTGTTTTGTGGATTTAGTTCGAAAACTGCACCAAATTCGAGATCTCCTTTTCAGATCTTCTCAACTATTTTTTTACATATATTTTAATTTACGAAAATTAAGTCAACCAGAATAAATTAATACCAGTCCTTCTCCTGAAATTTTTAAATACAGTGTGTGTACACACACACACAACCACAAACACAGATACACACACGCACAGATTACAACACACACATACATACATCATTATTGACTACAGATTCTTCGAAAACAGCGACAAATTAGGGATTTCCTATTTCTGAACCTCTTAACAATTTATCATCGCAACATCACGCCCGTCTTGCCCCGAAGGGTAAGGCAGATGTGCTAGTACTGAAGACGTCATTACTGCTAAATTCAATTGCTCATGTGCACACAAATAATCTGAGTCATGATGGACATATACTTGAGAAGGGGCTTGCGTTGCATTATGACGTCAGAATTCTTGACATAAAGCTGTCATAACGGTGAAGGAAAACCTGCCTGCTTCCTGTTATCGCCAGGAGTCCTGTTTCTCAGCAATCTAGGCTAATTAGATCTGTTTTTCTTGATGTCGACTTGAATTATTTTAATACAAATTGTCGCGACAGTCGTTCAGGATCACCCCCGTTTATTTTTTTAATCTCGGC
This sequence comes from Noctua fimbriata, assembly GCA_905163415.1. Classification (NCBI taxonomy): domain Eukaryota; kingdom Metazoa; phylum Arthropoda; class Insecta; order Lepidoptera; family Noctuidae; genus Noctua; species Noctua fimbriata. The sequence continues at coordinate 2,474,768 of LR990942.1, read as the reverse complement.
AAAGAAGCGCTGAAAATTGAACTTGTAATATTATGAAGTACAGTCTCGTTGGTCTAGTACCCGCAAGCTCGACTGCTGAGCATGAGGGTTCGATTCCCGAGTAGAACAAAGTGGTATTGGGTTTTTTCATCAGGAATTTCTTAGTAGCCGCCACGGAATCTGGATTTGTATCCGATTGATGACAACAGGCTCGCCCCCTATTGCATGGGACTTAAACATAACTGTGAAATGTGGGTGTACTTTTAAGTTCACCTCTGCCTAACCCTTCAGGGATTACAGGCGTGATGTTATGTTATATACAGTCACGCGCACTAATATTTATATAAGAAACCACTTTTAAAAGTGGTTATCTCATAGTATTGATTGGAATTTTATGATGCTGGTGAAGGCTGCAGGGATCCGCTGGATGCGAGTCGCACGGGACCGGTCAATGTGGCGACACTTGGGGGAGGCCTGTGTCCAGCAGTGGACGTCTTTCGGCTGAAATGATGATGATGATGATGATGCTACAACCATGGTATTTTGGACCCCATACCATTATGAATGAGGTTATCTTATCTCAAAGTTGCAATCGAGGAATAGCTTTTAAATTTTGCTCAGTGTATACATATCAATGCTATACATGTAAGGTGAGGAAGAAAGAAATGCTAGTGTCGGCGTCTCACTTACGCGTAGACAACCGTGGGAAGGGCGCGGGGCTCGGGGTACCGAACCCAGGCTGCGCAAGCGCACCGGCTCAAAGGACCATTGAATAGACTTGGTTGGGACTTTATGATAAAACTAGTGGACTGTATAAATATAGGTGTAATACCACAATTAACATACTTATTTGTTATAAGTGTGAAGACGATACAAAGAAATATCAGGAGTGTCCGTGTGAGCTGACTTGAAACCACTAAATTCAGGTCTACTAGTGAGATTATGAAGAAACACTTTATTTTTTAGATCTTTGCCCCCACACTAGGAATTTCTCCTGTATCGTGGGTGCGTTTACAAACATTTAAACTCACATAAACAAACAGCCAGACCCGGAACAACTATCTTTAGGCCATACAAATATTTGTTACTTTAATCTTTAGGCATTAATTTTCGGTTTCTGTTACTGATCCCAGGACAACGATGAATGGGTTTGGGGTTATGAAGAAGCCCCTGAGAAAAAAGTAAGTTTAGGTTAATTTAAAAATTATAAACTATCATGGCCAGTAACATTATCATTAACACTCGAAACGGGATATATACCACCCGTAATAACTTCAGTTTATCCGTGGTCATGGTGCTTGCAACAGCGCCGAAATATCGGGAACTCAAATCAATCAGTAAACATGGTAAATATCCCGTTTCTAGTGTTAATGATAATTTAAAAAATGTTTATTAAGCTTTTCTAGTTGACTATAACATACATATTGATCACTATCTTAAGAACGTTTGCAAAGGATGTTGGATATTGAAGCCAAGTGTTTACGTATTATTTTTTTGTGTCAACAGAGTGAAGAATGGATTTGGGGATACGTCGATCCTGAGCCAACTGTAAGTTTATTTATTTAATTAAAACTCCAACTAATACATTTTTGGGGTAATGTTACAATTAAACTTAAAATCTAGGGTGAATATGTCACTTACAGGTGTGTACAGCGTGTTCTGTATGGTGTCCGGACCTAAAGAATAGCACCATCCCATATCTTCCCGTGGGTGTCGTAAGAGGCGACTAAGGGACTTACCAGAGAATGGGCAGCAGCGTTCTCTGTGATTTTTATAACAAACATACTGCGATCGCCAACCCGCCTGCCAAGCGTGGCGATTATGGCAAAACCCCCCTTGGGGAGGCCTATGTCCAGCAGTGGACGACTTTCGGCTGAAATGATGATGATGATGAGGTGTGTACAGCACTTGCATAAGTATTTCAAGTATTATAATATTACAAAGAGTACTTAAAGGCTAAAAAAAATAAAAATAAAGAAAAGAAATAACTAAATCTATTTTGTTGCTCTACAGAATGACACAATCAAATGATAAATAAGTGAGTTATATTAAGTTATCGCATATAATAACATTATTGCTGTTTTAATCTACTTTAATCGACAAATTGAGGAGCATGTTCTGCATTCGAGTTTCTTTTTCAGCATATGAGGAAAGAACTACAGCGAATTACAATTAAAAAACACTTTCAGACTTCTACAGTCCGTACGACTCCTAATGTTGAAATTAAGAAACTCTGCTCACCCTACAACCCTCCAAAGCCTAACTTTAATGTTAAGGGACGACGGATTAGTGAAGCAAGTAAGTTACTTCTCTTTATTTAAAAGTAGGAAAACAGCGCCATTTATTTCGAAACAAAATATTTGTATTAGTTGTATTCTCACCTGCTTAGGTAGAGATACATTAATGACTCTGCCTTGGAGGGTAAATGCGGTGCTGTATCACAACACACACCATATGGGGCACTTAATATGATGTCCTTTGTGTCCTGTTGTTTATAGTTACAGGAACTGATGGACGCCACTGAAGGCGCCAAACTAGTGGCTCAGTTCTGGGTCTACACAATTTAGATTGCCATCGACACGCTAAGAAAAAGTCATCACCTGCCTAGCTAGCCCTTTCCCAACCATGTTAAGATCGGCTTCCAGTCTGACCGGTTCATAATCATAATCATAATCACTTATTTGCAATAAGTATTGGTACAATTTTCTTTTTTTGAAACTGAATACAGTATTTTACATGGACTTACTGTCTATCTGACTTCCAAAATTCAGTTACTGGGGAACACGATAGACATGTAATAAATAAGACAGTACGAATATTGACGTCATCGTTAATTAATCAAAAAAGACATAGAGAGAGGAGACAGGCCTTTGCCCAGCAGTGGGATGACGCAGGCTAACAGTCATTGATTAATCGATAAAATTTTACAGTAACGTTCTTGTGTCTTTAAATTCTTTTAGAATGCTACGAATACATTTGGGAAATAAAAACAAGATACAAGCGAAATCAGAAATCAAGTAAATGTAAGTATTTCATGCATTGTTCCTACTAACCGTTTGCAGACAACAAGACAGAATGATCTTAAGATATAAAGGAAATTTCTAAACGCCTAGTTGACGCTTCCCGTGACGCAAAAGCTGGCTTTTACCTTGGCCAGAGGCTAAGTGTTACCATACAACGTGGAAACGCCAACAGTCTCTTGGGCACATTACCACCTGACAGCGTTGAGGAGTCTTTTGATGCTTTAGTTTATTTATACGTTTTTAATTGTAATAATGTATAAAGTTACACCTAAAGTGACTTGCAATTTACATTTTTTTTGAGAGTAAATAAATGTTAATCCTTTTTTTGGCAGGTGCTGCAGAACTGACTAAAATTGCTCCTGCACAAAAATACGTGGAAATAATAAGAGGACGAGATGCTGAACCTGGAGAGTTTCCACACATGGTAAAACATCCATCTACATCCACAGACACCAAAAAAATACAATCATCACATATGCACCCTGGTGTGCCATCTATCCTGGTTTGATACATGAAGATACAAGGTCTAAATAAACTACGTGTTAGCCATAGAACCAAGCAGTAAGGCGCTACCTCACCGCGAGCATTCGCCTGTTACGAAATAGTTCAGATTCACTGGTTCTGTCGGATCTTAGATTGTTACATTACATGCGAATGCTCTTGGTGGTGGAGCATCGTTAGGAAGTTCTATTATTTCTTTTCTTATTTCTTACTCATTCAAAGTTTGAAATTAAAATACCAGGGCGCCATAGGCTGGCAGGCGTCATCAGGCGGATGGGTGTTCAAATGCGGTAGTTCTCTCATCAGCTCCAAGTTCGTGCTCACGGCGGGTCATTGCTCTCGCGCTTCCGCCCTAGACACCTCTATTGCAGATACTGTGCCAAAGATCGTCAGGTTGGGAGACAAGAATATTATTGATGTGGTATGTAACAAATCTGTCACATTCAACCATTCCAGAATGTTCCTGTACAGATTTTATCATCTCTGTTTATAATTTGTGAGTAACCTTGCTTGGATTTTATAGGGCTTTATTTAAGTGCGTATATGAGATGTATGAAGGTCGACGAGGTGAAAGGAGTATGTAAGGATCGTAGCAGGTGGCATAATGTAAGTTTCTGACACTCCCATGGGAAAAACATACATACATAATTATGTACGTATGTTTGTTTAAGATTTTATCTGTAGCCTTTCCTTTTCTCTATCTACCAATCATGATTAGTTGACTTGCTTTCTCTTCTAGTACACACATGGCGTCCCACCAACGGACGCAAAGATCAGCAATATAATAGTGCATCCCAAGTACCATCCTCCGAAGAAATACTACGACATGGCTCTGATGGAGCTAGAAGACTACGTGGTTTTCAGCAAGTACATCCAGCCAGCGTGTTTGTGGACCAGATTCGATACCAATATCATCGGGAAGGAGGCCACCCTCACTGGGTGGGGCGTTGTGGAAACTAGTAAGAATTTATTTGGTTTATTTTACAGGTATGAATACTATTCCTGGGTGACTGTATGTTTCTTAAGCTCTGTTAAATCCACGACCGTTAGTCCTTTTCATATTCTGGCTATATTTTGTCATCCGTTCGTGTCATTTTTCCCTATTCCTTTTGGATCGCCAGAGCATGTCTTCTTCTTCTATACTTCTCTATTAGTCGTCACTTTGTTCATCTTTGTAAAGTCCATCCATTTTTTTGGTTTCCCAATCTTAATTTTTAAACTTATATTATGTTATATTTTTTTAAAGATATAAATGAAAGTTAAAAGTATTTTTGCAGTCATTATAGAATCCGTTAATAATGGATTCTATGCTACGGTTTTACGATTTACATGGAAGTGTAAAAGGAATCATTGTGTGCTTGTAAATAATACATGTAATGGTACTATTAGTTACCTCATTACAATGTCTTTAACACAATTTATTTCTGAATAAGTTAAGATCGATTTTATGCAATAACAAGATCGTTACACGAGTTTATTATTCAAATTCAGTAAAAAAATATTCAAATACGAATTGTGATGTAAATAATGTTTTTCTCTAACTTTACTATCAATCAATCAATACTCTTTATTTGTAAACTCTGTACTCTGCACTGTTGTCCTCTTTGTAGATATTATTTTTATTCCTCGTTTCGCCACAAACAAATGCCAATTTTACTCTTAAAATGTCCTTGAAGAGACGGCAATGTTACAGTTGGCAGAATCACCTCCCCTGATCTGCAAGCAGCGGTGGTAGATATTATAGACACCCCAACCTGTAACCGACTGCTGAAGCCGTCCTGTAACAGGAACTGGTGCGGCGTCAGAGACAACCAGATCTGTGCTGGCAAGCTGGCGGGAGGAGTTGATGCTTGTCAGGTACAGTATGGCTGAGGCTTTCTGTATACTTGCAATATTCCTTCTGAATATTATGCATAATTATATTCTGCTGAATGTTATGTACATATTATATTCTCATTCTACTAACTGGCTTCTTTCTTCAGGGTGACTCCGGCGGGCCTCTCCAGGTACAGATTCCGCTCCCAGTCTCGTCGGAAGGGGGCATGCACTACGTGGTGGGGGTGACGTCATTCGGCATCGGCTGCGCGCTCCCCAACCTGCCCGGGATCTACTCCCGAGTGTCCATGTATCTGGACTGGATCGAGTCCGTTGTTTGGCCCACGCTATAACCTGAACTGTTGAATTACTTTTGTACATAATATTTACGGTAAAATGATATCAGACACTTTCTCATGATATTTTTCAGATTTTCTCATTCCATGTTCATTGTTGATTCATATTGTTTTTAGAAGTTTCACTTCGTGTGAAAGACAATTATTAACAGAAGAGGAAGTGTCTGATTTCGATGTTACTCTTCCTATTCTTGCCTCATTGTTTGCGAGATTAAGTCACGTTGTAAACACTTAGTGTTAACGCCTAGCATGTGTGCGTCCACATAGCCGCGAGCGACGATGTTGCGGCAGTCGCCCACAGATCAGCAGATTACCGCCATATGCATACCTACATATTTATTATGTAAATTTCTCTAGGTATTAAACCAATTGTAAAAATCAAGTTTGCATCATTCTTCCAACCCGTCATTGTCCACGTGAAGTCCACGTCATTGTCCCGGCCTCTACACTTAGATTTTCGCCTAAAAAGCATCAGATGTACTTTTGTAACGCCATTTAACTCTTGGAGGCTTTCAAAGTAAAAATATTTATAAACTAATCGAAAGTTTTTCATCTCAAGCACCAATAAACTTCAATTTAGATCCCATCCAAAATAAAATCACAATGTCAAAGAGCTCTAGTAAAATTTATACGTCTTAAAAAGACTTTAAGCTCGGCACCATCCATTAGCAATTCGGCACCTTATTTCGTCGGCAGTGTCAAGTAAATTGCTCATGAATTGCTCATAAAACGAGCAGTACAAACAATAAAACTAGCCTCTCTCTGCGCGGTAGGATATCTAAGGACGTAGGCTTAACTGGGCTGCCTGTTACACCGTAGTGATCTAACGAGAGTACTGACTGTATTTTTTTGTTTGGAATGTAACATTTTTAAAATAACCTTGAACAAGGTAAACTTCAGGTTTGGCGTATCAACTACATAATTATCATGAAAACGTAAACTTAAACACGGAAATTACCTGTTTTTTAGTGGCATACGGAACAGAGTTTAAAAAAAATACTCAACCGATCAACCCCTATGGAAATGGAATCATCCTCCAAGCAGATGATGTGTACAGAAAATCTACAACCCTGAAAATAAGTAGCCTTCTACAGAGGAAGGCTACTTATTGTCGGGGTTCTGTATATAATTATGTAAATCACGCAGAAAACTAACCGTATTAACCAAGTTTTTGTCAAAAAAGGTATTTCGAGAATCGAAGCCCTAGAAGCCAGTATACATAGCATGTTAATTACTTAAACAGCGCCAGCATAGTCATTGTTTTAAAATGTGGGAAAGTAAAGACCAGGAATATAAATAACTATTTTTCTTTCACATAGCGTGGACACCACCAACTTCCGACTTTTTCTTCCTCTCACACTCATTGTCACTCTCACTCACTCAGTATATTCATACCTACACGTATACCAGTTGACCTCCTCAAAATTAAAATCAACGAACACGATTACACTTCGGTGTAACACAGCCCCGGCTTTACAGTAATCTTCCATTTGAGGGAGCGATTTGTCTAGCAGACGTACAGCGGCAGTAGTTTCTCACAGCCGACAGACATTACACTCTGCGATGCAATCGACTGTTCCTTGCACTGCTGAGCTCCTGGTATTTCAATTTGATATAGGAATAAAAGAATATGGATCAAGAGGGATGGAAAAGTCAAAGTACTGGTAAACAATCAATTTTATTTGCCTGTGCTTAGAAAGGTTACATAATATTAATCTGTGCTTCTTCTTGTTGGACAATTTGATGCCTCATTAAATAGAAACAGGTTAAATGTGACATTCTTATTCTGCCGTTTCGTCAATTTGTTTGCCACTTTTTCAGGTATAGTATGCTCAATCTGATAATTCAAATAGTAGATGCTTTTCAACAGGAAAACAGACCTTGTAGAAGTTAAATATTGTATTATCTTAAACGATTTCATTTTCTTAAAGAATTCTCAACCGCAACTAGGGCAACCCTACATTACTTTCACAAACCAAAAGTCCCCTTTGTTCTTTACCAACTTTTCGTCATAACACACCGAAAACCAATGGGAACCGCGTAAAAAATATGCAGATCTGTGGAAGACAAGGTCCGATTACAGCGAGCGGTGGAATTTATGCGTCATAAAAAAAGAATAATAAATGAGAACCCACCCTTAACGTTACGTCACAGCTAGGGTTGCTACGTGTACCGACAATGGTTTATTGGGCAGCCCTATATTCGTGTGGTTTGGTCAGTAGTTTATAGGGGCATTTATGAAGTAATTGGGGAAATTGTTAGAGAAATTACAAGCAGGGCAGAGTATTTCGGTACCCTAGGACCTGTTAGTATGATCGTCTGTGACACCAAGACGTCTTAGTGGCCTTTCTTAAAGAGCTAAGGTGGATCAAATTACCAATTTTCGTTTTGTGGTGTTGCAGACACCAACTCGATGTACAATACAAAAGAATGATGTCTTATATATGCCTTTTTGTATTCAAATTTTTACCACTCAGGCCGAGTGGTAAAAATGCCTAGAATGGATATTTGGCATATCGTGATGTGAACATCATTATTACTTAATTTTGCTACGATTTCCTCATAGATCATGCACCTACTAATCTACTGGAAGACTGGTCGTCTGGAAGATATGTCCACCATCTTACTCCATAGGTAGAATATAATAAAAGAGCTGTGTAACAATTGAAGTCAATGCAATAAATACAGATTATTCGTAATCGAATTCAGTCCTGCACTTAATAGATGCATGATTTTCATGTTTAATCGCGGCACTATGCTAGTGACTCACTTTGAATGGTCAAGTGGAACACGTATCCAGAGAGTTCCATACTCAGACGTGACCGGAGAGGCTCATAGATCCCTCAAAGATATCTCATTAACTGGTTATGTATTTATACTTGTTGGTTCTTGATGATTGGTGTAAGATGTAACTGTTAACAATACTATTGAAATGAAAATTATCGAGACGTCAAATGAAATTAAACACAAATTAAGTGATGCCGTGGGCTGTCGGTAATTCATCTAGCAAATCGGATTACTTGACTTGGCGTTAGCTCAGTAATGTGCATACAATACAGACTAAAATTATAACCATGGATTGTGATACCAAACAGCAGGCAGCAGACTTAATAGTGGTTGTCTTCTTTGTAGAAACTTGAATAATTGTTTTGTAATCGATGAACAACGCGTAGCAAAAGGACAAATATAAAAAGAATTCGTACACTCACGAAAAGACTGAAAAACAAAACAAACACGAGGACTTAAATTAATTTACGAACTCCAAAATCAAATAAAAAGACCTCGCAAATAAACAAGAAAAAAGACCGCCATGCACCCATCCGACATGTTAATATTATGCTAACGTAAAAACAGAAAATTACATGAAAAAAAGTTTTCTGATATGCAAATACGACCATCAACACGTGTTCTAAAGAAAAAATGCAAATCATGGCAAGTAAGGCGACCTAAAACTCGTTTTTATGGCGACTCATAAATTACAGGGGGTGGGCAGAGCCGGCACATATAAACATCGCTATTACACATGGTACCCCGCCAACTTTGAGCAGCTTTTTTTACCTTATAGGATATGTTTATTCATGTAAGAAGGGTCCACCGCCATTTTTAAGTGTCCGAGGCTGAAAGGATTTAGGAAGTGTGTTTTTCATATTTTTGTGCAAATCATATGCGATATAAATGATTGCGATATATGATTTGGACAAAAATATATGTCTCCTCTATTTAGCTTAAGCCACACGCAACATAAAACAATTTGAATTTAGAGTTCAAACTATCAGCTTGATTAGAAGTACCTAATACTGAAAATGCAAGCATAATATTTACCAGTACATATCCCCAGCATATAAACACAAAAAAGTACGTTAAGGACTCAAAACGCACCCACAATTGCTAACTCTTGCTAACTTTTTCAACGCTTTCTTATATAATTTTTCATAACTTCATTTCCCTCAAGAAAACTATATATTTTGCTGAGTTATCCTAAAAAACAACGAAACCAACTAATGTTTATAATATAACCAATGATCCCTTTTACTTTAATCATTTACTTTAAATTATTCAAACAGACGAAGTCTGATGCTCAAACAGGACTTTTCAGAGCACGCTCTGTCAAATACGCATTTTTTTCTCATTACATCATCTCATAGAGAATAAATTGATCAAAGTTGGTAACTTAGATTAAGTTACGTTAAGTTATTAGAGGGTGACTCTGTGTGGGGGGTTATGACTGAAGTTTATTGACCTGGATACTATGATGGTTTGATGATCATACATGACCAGTACGAGCAGTGGTGGCCTGTTGTGGAGCAGTCCTGGGTTGAAACTCAGGCAGGCCCTTTCCTTCGTCTCTTTCTCGTTCTTCATTTCATAACACATAATCTGCCTAGCCTTTTCCCAACTATGTTTTGTTCGGCTTCCAGTCAAACCTGATGCAGCTGAATACCAGTATTTTACATGGAGCGATTGCCTGTCTGACCTCCACAACCCAGTTATTACTGGGTAATACGGTACCCTTTGGTAAGACTGGTTGTCGGACTTTCAAGCCACTGACTACCTGGAATGACTGTCAAAGATCTACAAATGACAGCCGGGACCAATGGCTAAACGTGCTTTCCAAGGCACGGAGGAAACTCGGTATATAATGGGTGGTCACCCATCCTCGGACCAATAATGGCAAGCACGGCTTAACCTAAAGATTGTCCCTAAAGGCTGTTATTATTAAGCCACGAGCTCCTTATTCATTTCATCACTGCTTCTTTCATGGATGCTCGCACAAGGCCATCGTAGTGAACGAATTTTTGGCCAAAAACTAAACAAATACCATCGAGCAACCACCTTATTCACCAGATATGGCTCCAGGCCATATCTTTCTTTTTCCTAAACTCAAATTACCACTTCGTGGCACCCGTTTTCATTCGGTAGAAGACATAAAGGAGAATTCGCGGCGAGAACTGAACTCAATTCCGAAGAAAGCGTTTAAAAAATGTTTTGATGATTGGATTATTCGTTGGCGTAAGTGTATCGTTTCTGAAGGAGCATATTTTGAAGGCGATAAAATAACTTTAAATTAATAACTAACATTTTGTGTATTATTGATCGTTTCCCGGTACTTTCTTGACAGAGTAGTACTTTTATTTTAGATTAAAATACCCGGTTTGTGAAAGTATGAATTCGATGTTAGCAGTCAATTCTCGTGCTAGTGGATCTTCTTCTTCTTTCGTGGCCTCGTTAATCGCGGCATCTGTGGCGTCTTTTAGGTCCTCTAAAGTGCAGTAGTGTTGGGACACTTCGGGCACTCCTGCAAGTGGGACGTCAGGTCGGGAGCACCGCATTCACACTGTGTGCCGGAAGGATCTTTGATTCCCCATTTGGCCAAATTGTGTTTTCCTACTTGTGTGCGCAGTCGTTTAACTGCTTTCTAAACAGGCCACTGCAGATCATATACTGGAGACAAATGCTCCTGAGGTTTAACGAAATCAGGAGGTAGTGCTGCTGCTTTTTATCCAACGCGCATGCGACATCCCTACGAAAGGCAGCACGACAAAAGACATCTGTCATTTTGTCGATTCTTCCGTCGATAAAACCCGTTTCGATGGTGGTCATGCTACGCATGACATTGGTTGACAAAATATACTTAGCTTTCAAACAGAAATCAATGGGCTATTCAGTGACACCTAGTCTTCTTATTTCTTAAGTGACTTCTAGTTATTATACTATGTACTGGTACACACAATTCCTCAACGTCTTTTATAAACATTTTGAATGTGTAAACTTCCTGAAATCTTTCCACGTATTCAGGCGTGCGTAACTTTTAATTTGTTATTTTAAGTAGCAGTATAGTTTATACAGCCACTAACTCTTAAGTATTACTTACCCTGACACTAAAGGGAGACTCAATTAAGTTTAACACTGTGTTTCAGAAATAAACCCTTTATGAATATGGGGTCTATGGGGGTCACTTTATAAAGGCCTTTCACCTCCACATCAATTAATTAAATATCCAACAAAATAACAATCTAGTGACGATCTAATCAAGATGTCTTACATAATAAACGTCGAATTTACTAACTTAAACACACTGAACATTCAAACTTATACTCAACTTTAAGCTAAAGGTAAATAGAGTTTAACTTCACTTGGCTGGTCGTTTTATATGCTACCTTAGAGTAATAAAGCTTGTGTGAGGAGGTTCGTAAAAGAGTCCTCTTCGATTAAAGTAAAAGTAATAAATGGCCTTAGTAAGTTCCGATTAGGGTTTTAAAATGCCATGTTACAATTGTAACGTTATCGGAAAGGTTCGCCTTTGGTGATATTTTTTAATTTTGTGTGTCAGGTTTATCGATATTGGAGACCGTGCGCGTTACTGCTAATAATTTTGGCTAAATGTGCCTTTAAGGCTTTTCACTTTCAAATTAAGGGACTGGGTAGTTTACGTCACTAGGGGTGCAAAAGGTTTTTTTGGAATTTCTTTTCTGAAGTAAGTAGTGGGAGCAGCAAGGAACTTAAATGTAGTATATAAGTTCCTTGGGGAGCAGACTATGTGACAGCTGTCCACAAAACATAACCACACTGTGACTTGCGTGTGTGTGTGCTGTGCATAACCTTGAATATATCGTTAATGTAAAACAAGTAATTACCTACCTTTAAACCAATCAATCATAATACAGGAAGTTTTATTGACTGATTAATTTAACGAGCCTACTAGTATATTATATACAGGGGCCCTAGGCAAACTATGTAACATTCTATCAGCAATAGAAATGCCGGTAAAGTCAAAAATTTATTGGAATAACATAAACTACTGTAAACACTGGTTTAAGCTGTCACAGTGCACAACTAAACTTATACTGTCATTTACGGGATATCTTGCTGTTGCAAGCGCCATGACATGCCAGGATGTCATGATGATGATGTGTTGTCATGATGATTTGTCTGCTTGTAACAATTTATTTTCCATCCACCCGCATTCTCCAGTCAACCCGCGGTCATGGCGCTTGTAACAGCTTCATAATGGTAGCTCAAAATAATGAACAATCACGGAGGATATCCCATAAGTGACAGTATAAGTTTAACTTCTGAAAAAATCTAGATAATCATGTTGGAGAAATACGAAAGTCGAAAAAACCAAACTCACAACTCTGAAGAAAACGAACCGATTTGTCGAATGTTGTTTGACCAACAACAAATTCGTATTCACAGTTCACCTAAGTTCCTTCTCTCCCTGATAACCCTTATCCTCACTTTGACCCAACTTCCAAATTCATGACAAACTACGCGGTTCACAATCACAATAATATACAAACCGCGCCACCCTTACATATCCTTACTTTACTTACTTTTTTATTCACATTCGCTGATCGCTGCAAGCGAATACGGAAAAAATGCCACAGTATTTGGAGACAGTAGCGTAACTGGGCTTTATTCTTGAGGGTTCATCTATTCAGTCGCTTGTAACAAAGTTGGATTTCCGTATTGATAAAAACATTACCTTCAATACTTGCATACACTTGGAAATAATCCATGGCATCTTATCCCTGTAGTTATAGGGAAATGGAAAACAAAAGAATACAATACCAAAATACAAAATAACTAATGCTTAATCTTTATAGAAAGGTTTATTTTACTAGTCTCTACACGTCTTTTACAGAATAGAAAAAAAACATCTTTTATTTTATGTTAGAGAGAAAGACAGACAGTATAAAAACCCGTAAGTCTATTTTACAATACGGAGACAGCACAGCAAATCAGCATCTTTGGTTTGAAAACAAGGAACTTGATTTACGCGAAATCCACAAAAGTTCTGTCTGAGCCAACATGCACGTTGTTAAAGACTGCAAAGATTAACAGAATGCGGTTTAGATGCCATCGCACTAACTTACATGGAGATTTCAACGTTAAGTGTCGTTTAAGAATTTGTGGATGTGTCCCTTTTCTTTCTTCCTCTCCTTTGTCCTAAACCGTAACCGGAGAACAGTCAAGTTACCATAAACTCTCAAATTTCTCCAAATGATTTTAAACCATAAAATGTTGAAGGTTTAGTTGAAAATCGAATGAGAAAATTTGACAGTAACTTAATGCGCTAGTGACTGTACCTACCTACCCACACGAATTTGGTTGTCCCACCGCAGTTATACTACTCTTTGATACATTTACTGTGGTCCCACCACAGCAATAAAACAAAGTATTTTTTTCATCTCGACTCACCCATATTTCGTGGGCGAACCATTGATTGGCTGTCAACTCCAAAACACAATAACAAGAGGAAAGTCCTTTATTGTAGCGAGACGTAAAAAGACGTGTGTTGACGTTTTGTGTGATTGCAAGTGAACAGAGGAGTAGGAGGAAGGGGAGGGAGGGGTATACAGTAGTGGGAAGCAGTTTTTATAAATTATTGCTTTTCTTTCTATATATAGTGGGGTTAGTGCCTAACCTGGTGTCAGAGTTTTAATGCCGGCTACCTCCTTCCTTCACCGAAGCAAGTGATAATTATACATTACGCACATGAATCCGAAAAATCAGAGATGCGTATCTTGGGTTCGAACTCGAGACCTATGACTTAGCAGTCCAACGGTTACACCACTAGGCTATCACTGCTGCTGCAGCTAATTATTGGTACCGATCTGGGAAGTAATATTAATGAAGACATAATTTAGGCAGTTTTAAAGGTTAGGTTCAAAGAACACTATATCACTCGTTCAATCCTTGATGGGTTAAGCAGAGGTTTGCCTATTTGGACCACCAACATTTCGTCAGTTACGATTACGGCCCATGTAATAGGGTTCAAGCCTATTGCCATCGACAGGACACATATCCAGGCGCTTGCGACCATCAATCACCATCATAGAAATCCGTTCACCACAGCTCAAGAGTCAGTGCAAAGATCAAACGAACTTTAACAATACATTCCTCGCGGCTCCCATGTTCCATCTCTTTGGCAATAACACCGCCAAAGGAACAATCCAGTCAGTCCAAGAGTTTTCGTTAAAAGTTCCGTTTAAAAATGGAGAAACTTTAAAACGGATTACAGAAAACGGAACGGACTGTGCCCGTTCCGATCGCCAATAGCTACAACTTTGAGAAATAAAGTACTAGGGGACCATACTATTGGAATGGTAGTGCATTAGGACTCCTTCTTTGATCCCCAATTGGTCATGATTCAAGCATGATTTACCTAGCAAAAGGTTCACGTAGTTTAATATTTTTAACAAATTCTGAATCGTTTCAAATACTCGTATATTTGATTACCGGTCGTAATCCTTCCATGAACATCAAACATTCTCCAATCAATTGAAATTAATTGATCAGCAGATTAAATCACATGTTGATAGATAAAAATATAACCTCGTTTATTCATTTATTTTTTATGACACATGTCAATTATATAATTGAATCTTAAAAAAATGAAGCTTACCGGTATCAGGAACAGGGTCCAAGCTACCGGTGGTCAGGGCTCTTGAGAGAGAAACCTCCTAACGATACGCACCGTGTCCAGAAATACTTCTTTCTGAATCAAGCCCTTGATCCAGCTGCCAAGTGAGAGACTCCTCGAAAAATATAAATATTAAAAGCTGCTTTTCATTTGCTGGTCTTGATAATTTTCTTCATCGTTTAATTAATCCAACAAGAATTTTGGTCACCACTGATCGCTTGCATCCTAAAACTACCTACGACCTAATAAAGCTTTTTATTCACCAGGGAAGTTCCCACTTCGAGCAAGTTCGTGCCATTCTTGAAAGCAATAAAACAAACACACATCTACTACGAAAAAGCACATAATTATAACTGGGGCGGAATTATCAAACGGTATCCATGTTGTTCGTCGGCTTATTAAAGTTAAGCGGGGGTTAATATTTAATCCGAGTTGCGCACAACTGCCGTCGGGGGGCGCTAATGTATGCGACGTCACGGCTCGCGCACTGTACGGGTTGGGTAAATGCGGGGGTGTGTTACACCGGAGTGTAACGCCGATATTGTATTCTTCTGGTTCCTAAGATAAAGGAGTCGTCTAGTTTGGGGACCACCGCATGTCTTAATAAGATGATCACCAACAGTTACATACAAATATATTAAGTTAAACAAATAACGTAATGATTGTAACAATATTTAAATAAATATTATTCTTATTCTTCTGAGCGTGTCGATGGATTGTCATCGACTTGCTATAAGATTGGGGATATCTTTCTTATCAATATAATGTGTAGGCACCAAAAAAAAAAAAAAGGACACAATATAAGGACGATATAACAAAGTTTGTGAAACAGCACACCATTACAAGGCCATCCAAGCCAAGCTGGAATCTTATTATATTGATCAAATTACATATTGTAAAGTTGATACAGAAAATTTAAACTGTCAGAAAAGAAAATGAATAATGGATCTCTCCACTCTGTAAAACGTTAGTCCTTATTGTAGTCTTATAACATCATCTTGAAACATCATCATCATTTCAACCGAAAGACGTCCACGGCTGGACATATTGGCCTCCCCCAAGTGTCGCCACATTGACCGGTCCCGTGCGACTCGCATCCAGCGGATCCCTGCAACCTTCACCAGGTCATCGGTCCACCTAGCGGGAGGCCTTCCAACATGATACATGATGATGTGATACTTACGCGAATACTTTACGTATTGTCTATGGCCGGCTATAATTGATAGCACGACGATCAGAAGCGTCCATCAGTTTCTGTAACGTTCATACAACAGGACACGCAGGATACAAAGTCACTGTTCTTTCTCTTTCATCATTCTTATCGGTGTGACAGCCATCCATACGTACAAGCCAATGAGTTACTTACTACTTAACGCGTATCATGCGTTCAAAGTTAAGGTAAGTGCTGCGAGGAAACTTTTTGAATGTGTTCAAGGCTTTATATATTATTATATACGCCGACACTAAAATCTCTCGTATAAACTTGTGTGGGTAGGTACTACGTCTGAGACTTACGACTGTTCTGATGTATGGGTTAGTTTGGTATTATTTTAGGGTTACTAGATTTGAGAGAACTGGATTGGAATAGTTTAAATAAGGTTTTTTTATTCACGACTCTTATGAAGCTTTCTTGGGATAAAAATAAAGCAAGTCAAAACAGCTCCATCTGCATCAGTAACAATCTGCAAAATGCATCTCGGCGTCCGAGACATCCAACAATAGGTTTGATAGTCCTTTAAACCTATTCAATGAAAGCGTAGAAAGTAGTTTTTGCAATACAGCATAGGATATAAAAATAAAAAATTATAAAAATATTAAAAAAATATATATAATAAATATTTTTTCTTTCTTACTTATATGTCACAGTTGTGGCTAAAGATCATACCATTGTTTTAAAGATGAAGAGTAGGTACAGCGTTGTCAGCCCAGTTGTAACGGACCCCACGTAGGGTTCTTCAATTTATTTCACCACCATTAATCACATAACGGTGAAGAAACACATCGTGAGGAAACCGGCTTCGAATTCCAGCAAACCGCTTTGCCTGCGTGATTTCCTACCCTCTCACAGAGAAGCAGTGTTCCAGCATTGGGAAAATTACTGGCTGATTATGCTGATGATACTAAGATTCGATCATTTCTACAGTCTTCCACGGGTCAAACTGTGACAACATGAACAAACTAAACTTCAAATCTATCAAGAAACCTTCCTTTTTAAAATGTGATGTAATTTTGAAACCAACGGTATTCAACAAGCAACTGGTCAACATTTAATTTCCACTAACCATTTTATATGCAATGTACTAGGCGCCCATAATAACAACAGAGTAGTAGTCGCAACTATTGTTAATATTTTCTAGTTGCGCGCTCCCGGAGGGCACCTGTTGACTATTCTTTCAGGGAAACTTGTTAAATACTTGATAGCATGGTCTCGACAACTTGGAACTTGTTCCGAGTGTCAACTGCCAACGTTGCTATTTGCCACTGGACTGAACGTGGACTTTATTCCAAGTACGTGCGAAAGTATTTTTCTAGGGTATAAGTTTATTGCAATTTGTATACAAGACGGGTGCGGTATGAATTTTATGTCTTGTCCAGTATATTTGGAATTTCATATTGGACTTTACGGTATGCTTTATAGTTGCAAATAGCTATAAGTCTCTAAAATGTTAGGGAATGTTTAAGCCAGTCTAGAGAAAACTATGCACTGGGGAAAATTCGCTGGATGACGAGGCAGGGGCGTCTTCCAACAGATACAGAATGATAATTATGACGATGATTATTTATATATGGTAAAGCAATATACATTTATTTTATGATAAATGTATATTGCTTTACCATATATAACCACCATAAACTCAAAAAGAAAAGATTTCAGATTTTCCTTAAGACCTAAAAAAAGTGTAAACACACAAAACAGAGGATGCTGAAATTCTCTGGAAGCCTCTGTAGCCCTAGTACGTCAATTAAGCTTCCCGGTTCAACATTTTGGCAACATACATCACCAGCTAGCCAGTACATATTTACGGTTATAAAACCCCCCATCCACAACGCGAATGCGCGTACATCACGCGTTCAGTTTGTCGTAGGTCACGTAAAACCGCAATTTGCCGACCAAATGGAAGAGTGCGGTTGTCCGGCGACGTGTCGCTCCCTTTATTGCTAGCTTTATTTTTGTTAGGAATAAAATATATTTATTTTTTGAGGGAATTCTTTTTACTTTACGGTTTTGGTACTACAGGAAAGTCCTCTATTTAACCATTTGATGTCACTGAAAAGCTTGTATATCGTATTTTACATTATTGTGATGGCTTTATAATGAAGCAATAGTTAATAATTTATTTATTTGTACTCTTTATTTTTGAATCGTTGTGAAAATCGTTTATAGTTTATAGTCTTGTTATGGATTTAGTTTGTGTCTCATTTAGCATACATTTTTGAAAAATAAAACAGTATCAATATTTTTATGTTTTTCTCTTTTCTACCAAGCATTTAAACAATCCTAACTAACTGACAGGCGTCATTCTGAATTATATATGTAAACTACATATGTATGCAAAAACTATTAACTTAAAAAGCTATTCAAATGTAACTTTACATGCATGAACGCGACTTTACGCGCGCGTTAACGTTAACTTTAATCTGACAAACGCTCGTAAATCACATAATAACGCAATAATGTCACATACTGACGGTTCGCACTGGCGTTTATTGCTTGTAGATGTTTGATACCCACTTATTTTGAGTATTTTAAACGACTATTTTGTAAATTCACGAATTAAAAGTAACTAATGTGAAAATAAAATAATAATAACCCTTCGTCTGCCTAGCATCTTCACAATCATGTTGGGGTCGGCTCCCATAAAATAACATTTTAAATCGGGATAAAAACATCGTTTGTAGTAACTTAAGTCATGGTCTCCCAGAGTGTCAAATAGTTTTGAAATCCTATGAGGCGTGAAAAGGTAGCAGACAGAAATACAGCCAGACTTACTTTTATTAAGCCCGACCTCCGACACCATAGAACAGATAAAATTCATCTATTCCGTGAATAACCCCAAAGGGCCAAAAAAAAAGTTCTGATACAGAAGAAACTTGTGATTACTTCCTCCTATGAAGTAAAAGAACTAAACATCAATGGAAAGTTACTGAAAAGTACTGCCTTCAGAAGACCGCGACCGCAAGCGCCGTCTCTCTCCGGTCAACCGCAAGGTTGAAGCAGTAACCGCCATCGACAACCCGATTCCCTTCTTCACTTTGGCCATAGTCGATAAATGAGTCTTCGCTGCGGTCTGCCGTAGCGATGGTAGTCTTTGCTGCTCGATTTGCAATCGTCTTCCACGATAATCTTCCAGTTAAGCAACATACCCAAAACACATAAAGGTGTCATCGCTCCTCCTCTATTCTGATTATTTTCGTTGCGGGATCCAAGACAGTTAAATTGTATCTCTGGGACTTCGTCAAGCTGTACTGCCTCGGTGCTTTTCTGGTGGTCCCCGCTGTTGATTCTGAGTTTAAGGAGTTGCCGGGGTTTCGGATTAGTATGACGGGCTAATCCCAAAAAAATAAATAACATCACGGCTGTAATCCTCGAAAGGAGGTAGAGGTGTACCTTATAGCACATTTCGCCAGTTATGTTTAAGTCCCATGTAATAGTGGGCGAACCTATTGCCGTCAACCGGGCAGAAACTAATAGGACCCAAAACATTTAACTGCCGAAAACAAAACTCCTTTTATTAGTCCCCAAATTAATTCTATAACGTATTTGCATCACAAAAAAACCATTGTAAGTAGATTCAAAAAGTTTTATAACGAGGAATCTTAATAAAATCTAGATTGATGGAAAACGAAGCGGGCTTCCCTTTCATGTGCTAATCCAATGGAGATTACAGGCCGGGAGCGAGTACCTTTAAATAACGCTGCGAGATGTAAATAATGTAGATTACATAACTTTTAGTTTACATAGTACGGTGGACGTCGATTTTGTTGTATTTTGACTTGACAGTAGCGCATCAGAGTCATCTGAAGGAAAGAAGAAGCTCGTGGCTAAATAATAACAGCCGTTCGGGTCGATCTTCACCAAGCCACGCTTGCCTAGGTTGGTCTGTGAATGGGTGACCACCCATTATATACCGAATTTCCTCTGGGCCTCGGAAAGCACGTTAAGCCTTTTGTGCCGGCTGTCATTTGTAGATCTTTGACAGTCATTATAGGTAGTCCCGAAAGTCTGACTACCCGTCTTACCCAGTACCAACTGGGTTGTGGAGGTCAGATAGGCAGTCGCTCCATGTAAAATACTGGTATACAGCTCAGTTGCATCCGGTTAGAGTGGAAGCCGATCCCAACGTAGTTGGGAAAAGGCTAGGCTGATGATGAGTAGTGCATTTTCATTAAAGGAAGAGAAAAAGAGATAATCTCTCAGAGACTTCTGAAAAGATCACAAGCGTCGCTGGTGTTGCAGTTTTCAATAACCTCAAGTGAAAATTCCGCTGCGATTTTAATTCCAAACGAGAAGTCACAAATTTGACGGTAGCGCCATTTCCCTTCGTCAGTTTCACGAAAGTAATGTCAAACAAAATATTCGTTTTGTCGCTTTTTTTGTGACAGCCAAAGACGACAATTCTGGTATGCTGTCTGCGACAGTCGACCGCAGCGTCAAGCGACACAATGTCCCACGAAAGCCTTTTCATACAGATATTTACGTTTAGTCGTGTCGCTGCGGCCTGTCCTTGCAATTGGAGTGGCTTTGCCGCTGCCTTAATATTATTCTAGTATCCTTATAATCGTAAACAATATTATAGACTCTAAAACAGTAATTAAATAGCTTGGTCACCTGAAAATGTCTCAAATTGCTCCTTAAAGTTGAGAAAAATAGGCCGGCCTATAAATATGGCGGCAATTAGCAATTAAAATTGTAATTGTCCACAGCCTAATTGCCTATTTTCTTCGGCACTGAATTTAGAGTAGGTAAGCTGAAAGTGTAAGGAAAGCACCTTTTATAGTGTTTTGATTGTTATTTTAAAACAATGAATAACTTTATAGGTTTAAGTCTCTGTAAACAACCATGATTATACTTGCAAAGAATAATCAACCATCCAAAGACTGACCTTAGAAAACACAGCTTACCGTAGCAAAACTAACGATGTTGATAATTGTTTTTGTTTAATAGAAATATACTAGGTAACTTTAATACGCCATCATTATTTGAAGCATCAGCCCATTATCTTAAACTAAGCTAAACCCCCTTCGCTATTACACTAATTAAAGATTTTCAAACGATATTTAAGAGAGAATAAAACTCCTACCCTTTATACTATCCTGGTAGCAGGAAATCATTAGGAAACATATTTCCGTTCGTTTTCCTTTGAGATCTCGCGATGAAAATATTCTTGGGGGAGGACTATTAATTATATGAGTTAAATTAATAAAAACGCTGTCCCTGTCTTTATAGGGAACTATTGTAATACAGTACTATGCCATTAGTGAAACTGATTTATTTTTGTTCTGGGTATTTTTGTGTGGCTGAACTGAAGTCAAAGAGAAATAAATTGTAATTTCACTGAAAGTGTATTCTCTACAAATACAAAGTAATAAAAAATAAGTGTAGGTATTTCAAGGTGGTCTGTTTCTTTGTTACAACCGACCGAACTAAACTGCTGAACCGATTTCGCTGAAATTAGATTTACAAGCAAATGTTTATGTGCTTCTCTTTCAAAACATTTCAGGCGTAGCTTACTTAACTGGAGTAGCTTCTCCACACCACACCTTGCTTCGATTCAGAAAAAAAAACTTTAAAATCACAAATCGTAAACGTGTTACTTAGACAGAAAGCCTGTTTCTACTACCACATCGACCTAAATTCAAAAACAAAAAGCACTACTATGTCCTGATTTTTACCCTCTCCTACAAACAAATGGTAATATTTGCTCAAGTGACGGAGCAGACAAGACACAATCGTTGTTTGTCCAGCTAATGCGAGGTATACACGCACGATTCACGTAAGTACATAGCCGTACGTATATACGAACGTATGTGTGTGCCTTGGCTTTATTTATTTACAGGCAAACATTTGCTCTAAGCTTGATTTTCAGTTTTCAGTGTTTCTGAATATTATACAAGAATAAGAAAGACTTCGAGAGCGATTTTGTTGGTTTGAACGAGTTTAAACTCGTTCAAATCTTGACAAATTGTTTACGCAGTTGACGGACAAAATGTACTGAACACTAAAGTATTTGTAAAATGTCCACAGCCGGTCCACGATATTTCTGTACCAGTTTGACTTGAAAATAACACTCAATTTTGTTATTGTGACTGTCGACGTGTAGATACTAAAACCAAATCAAACGATACACATATACTAATTCTAAGGTCTTTAATGTCACAAGATGGTAATAATCCGATTCGAACAAAGGTAGCTATTATCACCAACGCATATACCAATTATACCAACAATAGTATTAGCTATGACTGACAGTATTAAATATGGCTCTTTATGGAATCCCACATAAAAGAACGTTGGTAACTGCGACATTAACAGGCAATCAACACAGTAATCGTTCACTACTTTGTGCAATTGTCGTCAAAAGCGGCATCAACTGTTGTCACGCGGCTTTTGTCTGTGTAACGCTTGGTGTTCATAAACGCGGTGTTTATGCACAAGCGTGATCTTATAAACAACTGGTTACATGGCTTTGAATGATACCACTTGTAAAACATGTCGGTAGTTATTTTACGATAAACTAGTGTTTTGCCGTTGTCCTTTTGCGGTAATTAATCTACTGGAACGTATGACCGGGATCAAAAGTTACTTAGGTCGTCACCTTAGGTCAGTCTAACTATGCCCCAAAATCCGATCAGTATTTAAGAGCCAATTAACAAGGTGGAGTGTTATATCAGAAAAATGCATACCTGCTACTAAAAGTGCCATCAAAGTGCATTTGAGTTAAACCTTTTTACTAAAAGCTCAAGTAATTCCTCGTCCCAGTAAACTCATTTCGTGCCAATGTCGACGACAAAACTGAAAAGGCACTTACTAAAACTACGAAGTAAATACACATCACCGCACGACATGACCAGGGCGACAGAGAATATGAGGTGGTAGGGCGAAACACTCATAAAAGATGTGCAACCGCGCGACCCAAACTTTGCTCTCTGCACTTATCAAGACATATTGCCTCGTTGTGCTGACACACGGGCGGAATTATTTGGTAGCACAAACAAGGGTCGCATAAGACCCTGGACACACAAGTGTAATGGTGGTATCGTCAAATGTGATTACAAGATCATGCAGAAGGAATGAGAATAAATCACGTTGTGTTCTATCATCAGAATGTCATTGACAAAATGCCAGGAATGTTGATATTAGGCAAGGTCTTCAATTGATTATTTTGCGATTCATGACAAAAGCAATGTTCAATGAACTGTCCCACACCCGATACAATAACAGCTCATACGAGTATTTGGCTTATCATCAGTTCATTATTTAGAGTTTAGAAACTTTCAATGAAACATTTTTTGTTAGCCTGTCAAATATCCCACTTCTGGGTACACTGGTGGTCCCTTCCTCCTGCCAAGCCTCTCTATCACTGGCCATGTTCACCATGTTCACCCCACAAACAAGGTTTTTTTTTAACTACATACAATATTATACAGAATTTACTCAACCACTAACTATCCCGTATGTACCACCTCTGAAGGTACATCCTCATATTTCGTAGACATTATACAGCATCGGCTAAAAGCCTTTGCATACGAAAGTTCTGCGGCCGCCAGCACGACCGGCGTTCATAATGGGATTCTTAGCTCGCTCACTTTGTTTAGCAGATGAATACCTTCGGGGCAATTATGACTCATGTGTTTATTATCTCCTGGTAGCTAAGTTGGTGTGACAGTTTATGTATTTG
Source organism: Noctua fimbriata (assembly GCA_905163415.1). Lineage (NCBI taxonomy): Eukaryota > Metazoa > Arthropoda > Insecta > Lepidoptera > Noctuidae > Noctua > Noctua fimbriata. The sequence continues at coordinate 2,450,767 of LR990942.1, read as the reverse complement.
GAGTGCAAGAATGTTTGCATGTGTGTTGTTAGAACGTAGATGGTGTAGGTAGCTAAAATGAAAATAAGATTTTCAAATAAACCGTTACGTACAAAGTACGAACGGCCGAGTCCGGTGTCCGGAGTCCCGTCTGACATTATCTGTCAGCAGAATAGAAAATGTGCTAAAGTATCCGTCAGGGTCTGGTGTCCGCAGCCATAATCTGTCCATACCGATTTCACCGAACCTTAGTATCAGACAGTCAGATATGACAAATATTGAAATAATCATCAAAGAGCAAACATGGTATAATTAATTAATCTACGATATAAGTTCTTGTCACATTTAGATATAACTACTGAAAAACCACAAAAATAACTACAAATTAAGATAACGAATCTGCCTAGCTAGCACAAAAGTTGACTTACAAAGCCCTTAGCGAACTTAAAAATACTTTTACAACAGTTCGCAAAAAGTTCCCAAAAATAATAATTTATTACAATTTCTAGTCCTAACTCACATAATCTCTCACAGACTTCGCAAACCCTGCAAGAAATGACATTTTAATAAAGCAAATTGTGCTCCTGCTCGCTCGTATGAACTTTTTATCGAAATAATATGAAAATATTAGGGTTTACGAAGCCTCGCCGCACATTTGATTCACTTATTTATCCATAAGAAACTTTTTAGACTGACTTTTTTCCGAATCTTTATTGTTTACTTTAAAATAGTTTTCAAAATTAAATGAAGCTGAAGTTGAATGAAAAAGAAGTAAATATGAACGTGATAGTTGACAAAGAAGAATGGGGAAAAACACGTCTAAAAACGACCCCAAGTAACATGAGACAAGGACACAATGATTTTTTGCCACCTCTCCTTATCTGAGATGAAAACCAAATTATATCTCTAAAACAAATGAAACCCATCTCTCACAGACAATCCAACACATGTCCCAAGAATTTTGCTATCCAAGAGAGCCGTCAGAAACTTTAATCTTTCTTTCCACGCCATTAGGACCTAATCGAGAAAACTGCGACTACAGGCCGACCGACCAACTTAGACCTCTTTAATTACTCCTTCATACTAGCATTGGTCGAAAATTTGTTAAGATTAAGAACGATAGCAGGTCTCCGTAGACTGGTTTCCATTGGTTGGTAGATGTAGGCAAGATGTAAGTTATATGTGTTGAGATTAATCTATGTGATTCATGTGTATTTCTTGTGTTATGGCTTTGGTAGCGTATTGCTTATTACGGTGCTTGGTTTAATTTGAAAGAAAGTGGCCATGGTTCTTTCCTTAAATCATTTTAAATTAATATTATGATTAATTAACTCTGTACAATCGGTTTTAGACTTTTGCAACCTACTGTAATTGATCAAAACGTTTCACTCGTCACGATGAGGGATGAATGGTACAGATTTATATTTTGATTGAGCTCTAAAACAGAATTCCACGAAATTAATTTTGAGTTTTTTCTTATTATGTTAAAAACTAACCATTTACATTATTACGATTAAATTAACTATACTAAACTATAAAACGGCATAATAAATCTCCTCAACGCTGTCAGCTGGTAATGAGCCCAAGAGACTGGCGGCGTTGCCACGTTGAATGGCAAGGTAAAAACCAGTCCTAGGGTCACGGGAAGCGTCAACTAGGAGTTGAAAATTTTCCTTATAAAGGGACTCGAACCCCAGAGTAAAAGCAGATAAACCTTATGTTTGACGAGTGTGCTAATGAATTGACAACTTCCCCAATAGTTTTTCGTTTATTAATTACGTATTTTCTGACAACCCACCATCGTCTTTTCTATTTTAATACTTCAAAACTAAACCAACTTTACCAGACCTTACTTAACCCTACCTTGCCACACAATCATTCCACACACATACGACTATAATACCCTGGTATCGCTAAAGCCAGTCGCAGCAATAACGCATTAGAACGCTTGTATGGGGGCATATTCATGCTTGCACTAAGCATTGAGTATTGATTGCGCGTTTGTCCGACGTTATTGGTGCTTTCATCGCATATAATTCAGTGTGAAACCATTTTAGGTTTTGAATTTGAAGGATATTTACAGTGATAGAAATACCAGAGTACTGCAAAAAGGTTCCCAGAAAACCTAACAGCATTGCGGAAGACTTAGGCAATAATGATGGGATTTTTATGCATACGATGAAGAATTTCATCACTTTCTAAATAAAAATATAGGAACAAGAATGCGTTAAAAGGTGTCGTGAGGTTTTTTCAACTTATTTAATTTCAAATTATCTATTACACATTCAAAATCTTACAAAAGGAGACGCTAATATACCAAAACTTAGTCTTCTTCTTTCGTTTCTTAATAGTACGCGTGTAAGTCGCGGTGTCTGTGGCGTTTTTAAGACAAAACGTTAATTTCAACCAAACATTTGTTTTAAAATCTCAAGGAAATTTCTTACCAACATTCCATTCACAAAACGTTCGTCAGTTCCATAAAGTAACAAGTGACAACAATAGTGAATCACTCGCAGCAACAGTAGGTAGGTATGCGGTATAAATAAATAGGTACGCGCAATATCGTTTGGATTGCGCGCCCTGACACGGGTCGACAGCCATGTCCGGCTGCTGTTAATTTCGCTTGTCGACTGTACTGGCATTCAAGGGAGGGGTTTAAGCGGTGATACTGGGTGTTGGGGTGAAGTACCTTTCGTTTTATGAGCTCCTGGTATTTAGTTTGTGGTAGGATTTTTTTTTATAGTGAAACTAGAATAAACAAAAATGGTATATTTATGTTTATAAAGCCTGGGGGTGTATCCTGGGCCCTGCTTCCAACCTGATTTGAGAATCTTTTTTCTATTAATAGCTTAGCTTAATATTTTGTAAATGAATGACTTACCATTCATGAGAAAACGTTAAATAATATTCATATTTTACTTTTACTACAAAAGCCATCAAAATCGCCATCCCCTCAAGTAATTCCAATGCCAGAATTATGAACATGGAAGCAGTCACGCATAGAACATTGGGCTCGAACAAAACCTTCCATTATGATGTCGTTATAGACATTATCAATATCCGTAATGGTGGGAAGTTTTTCTCTTTATTGCGACCCTGAAGGACGCAGGTGTATGGTAAATTCGATTAGTACTTTAATAGAAGTTTATTATCAATTAAAAACCTCAAGATCTACCAAAGATCTTGAGGTTTTTTGGGAGAGCAATCTCTTTTCATAATGTTTGAATAGTTTGTGTATGATCAAGATGTATGAACGTGAACGACGCAAAAGTATGTATGGATCAGAGCAGTGTTTCTGCCTATATCTAATGGAAAAAAACGGGTATGAGACTCAGACTGACCAGGGAAGCACATAAAAAAGGAGCTCCAAACTCAGCACTGTGTAGTGGGTGGAACAGGGCTTTCAATGATGAATTGAATAAATAACTTTATTGACTTCTTCATAGGTGAAAAATATGTACTTTTAATCTACTTGTATATTATTACACATCCCCTTGATAAATCTTCTTACAGGCCTAACGACGCCCACGAGAGAAGAGTAATTTGGCTGAAAGATCTTAATAGAGACAAAAAGTTACTACAAAGGCTGAACCAAAAATCAGGTTTTCGTTCATTTTAACGAAGACAATGCAAACAAAACATTGTTCAAACTTTAAAACAGTAAAGTTTAATTTCAATATAATTATCTCAACGTTTTGAAACATACGAAAACAATTTAAGGAGACTGCAACACAATTTATAAAGTAAAGTACCCAAAATCTAAAGAACTTTCGGAAATTATCGCACAAGTTCTTAGCATAAAGTTCTGAGACGGAATTAAGTAGAAGTTTTAGAAAAATATACGTCTCACTTGAGTTCTGGGGACGCTCGTAATGGTTATATTTCAGGTATTATTAGATTTAACTGTGGTTGGTGGAGGTTTATTCAACTAAAGTATTAAGGGGATTATGTTACTGTCTTCTTAGCGTGTCGATGGCAAATTTTCATTAAATTTGTTTGGTCCAAAATTCAGCTATGGGAACTCCGCTCGCTGAGGATAAGATCGTCAAGTGAGCAGGTGTCAGGGCATGCGACGCAAGATAGAAGGTGGGCCACTGTCTGTGGGGACACGCCGCATACACACTTGAGAGCTGAGCCGTCCATGAATCTCTTCAGAGCTGTGGTGGCCGAGGGGAAAGGGTTGCAACTTACGCGTGCTGCATTGCTCTCAAAACGGTGATGGTGAACACCTTGAGTTGTCCTAGAACCGAAAGAATACGAAGACATGACTTCCAGCAAACCTCACTGGGCCCGCTTGATGGATTAAGAAGAAGAATTTCCGTATGAGCATTGTAAATATTCGGTATTGTTTAACTATATTCGCTGTAGGAGTATTCAAAGTGACAACATCTACTGTTTATTATCCTACATTTTCCCAATTAGGCACTAATTATAATTATTTTAACCCCATAACAGAATGAAGCAGGAAAACAAATCTCCGTCATTCAAAACTCAATGTTATTAAGGCACCTCGCCAAAATTTTAATATCGCACACCGAAAGTTAACTAGACGTAATTATTCAGCGCAATTTACGGCACGCTAAAATTGCGCTAATCTGACAAAAAGTCTGACCTTAAAAATATTGTCCGACGGAGAATATTTTGCTGAGAAAAATGTAATAACAAAAACAATATCTAAGGAATCCTTCAAACTGGGCGATAAAATACAGGCTGATTATAGCTAGGCGTCAAGTGACGTCATATTTCTTTTTTTTTTCTCGGCGGCTGCTCGTTAATTCCCTCTCGCAACAAAATGAGGCTATTTGAGCCTCTCTGAGGAATATAACAACGTAATTCTATAGAAGTAACTGACTTGCAAGAAACATAGAGGGTTTTCATTTAGTGATGACTTAATACTGATAATGTACCTATGACGGATGCGGAGTTGGTGTGTGAGTTTTGGTGACAGTTTTGTGTCTATATGCGTAATTTAGATTTTTTTGTCAGTGGTTGGAGATGTTCTCTGTCAGCTTTACGAGTGAAAAAACCGCTTGCCATCACCGTCGTGTCTTGTTACAAAGTTAAAACTTTATTTGAAAGGAAACCAGGATTATCTATCCTAAAATTTCAAATGTGAAACCAATTCTGTTTGTCTATTTATTACCTTTTCACTCCCAAACCACAGACCTGACCTGATCAGAACACTGAACAGATTGGTGGCCTGGTACCTGGAGAAGGACATAAGCTTATTTTCATCCTAGATCACATAAAGACATCTGAAACACCTAGTTTGTAATCATTTTCTAACCAAAAATCAACAAATCGATATCAAAACGTAACTCGTAACACATAATGTTAATAACACATCTACGGGTTCAATAATTCCCTTACCATACATCTCTATATTAAGGCCACATAAGACGAGTAACGCAAGGAACATTGATAATTCAGTGGTGCGACACCCTCGGAAAATAATTACGAGAGACGAGGTTAATCGTAAAAGAGGGCATAGACTAACAATGTGTAGAGAGGAAACTCTTTACTAAAAACGTAATATATTTTTTTTTGTGGGCGACATTAGCACATACCACAAAAGAAACCAGGATTACTTGTATCGCAGCAATCGACCACCTATTTTAGCAATATAGGCAAATAAGTCAACAGACATAACATAACATCTAATAGTACACTCAGATTTCCAGTAGACCACTTGCAATACTAGAAGCAGACGCATGCATTGCAGGTAGCTGCAGTAGCAGTTACCTGGTAGCCACTGCCTGCCTCATAAGATCCAATTAAACTATCTTACTCACTTTAATAAGTTTTGTATGATGGGTGACGACTGATATATTTATTTATGTATTGATTAGTTAATTTGATAGTATACGCGCACACACTAGAGAGTCGAGAGCGGTAGTGAAGAGGGGGCATCACGGCATAACAGCGTCATGCCGTTTGCCGTCACGACATACGGGTCGGTTTTACTGCCAAGACGCGACAATAGATGTTTGACATCAAAAATTCGAAACCAAATCACTGGTCCAGTATGCTCTAATCATGATCTAGATCACACGTATCCTGGTGCACCGCATCTGTAACAGTACCTCACCTAGTAGCATAGAAGGAATGGTGATCGACTCGGATTGATTCGATGGTAATCCGGAGCTTATTTCAAAAAGGTAAGTAGTGAGTTTCGCTTCTGTATGATATTCTTAGTCTATGCAGAGGGGTGCAGGCCTGTATCCCAAGATGAATTATGATTATGTGAATGTGCGTCTTGATCTGTCATGGCCGCTTTGTTAGTAGGTGCGTGTTTTAGGGATGAGTACTTGAGGGATCGTGAAGGAATAAGAGATTAAATATCAGCTGATAATTTAACGTTCTTTAGGGATAAATTAATGTGACGTCACAAATGAGCTTTTGACTTATAATCAGCCTGCAATGTTCCCTCTGCTGGGACACAGGCCTCCTCTCTATGAGTGGGAGTGGGCTGTAATACCCACGTGGGCCTAGTGCGGGTTGCTTTATATCATAAGTCTTAAATTTTGTGATTCTAAGGACATGAAGGTTTCCTCACGATGTTTTCCTTCGCCGTTTTAAGAGCAGGAGGATGTGGAGTATTTAGAAAATTCTTCTGATAAAAATAAATAGGGCCAAAAATGAAGGCCAACGTAAGCTTTGCTTTGCACAAAATACTTCTACTAAGAAAAAATGCCTGAAGAATTTATTGAAAAATCAGATTCTCAAGATTTTGCATCGACGAAACATTACGGGGAACAATCAAATATAGATCGATAGAATATACTTTTTTGTACACCAAAAAATTGTTTATCGACTCTTTTAAAATAGTCCAAATCTATGGACCCATTAGTAGTCTTTTATCTAAGAGCAAATTCTTTAAAAAAAAAATCTTCTTCCTTGGTTTTATTTACTCCTACGAACATTCCATTATACCCTAGTACGTCTGGTACTTGCGACAAGACTACAGATCCGCTGCTTCCGACGCTAAGATCCCAAGTTGGTATTTGAGTCAAAACTTCAAGTCTTTTGTGTAAGTTCGGCACTCAAGCCGCCTAGTTGGCGGGCTGTTTATAAAGGCGGCGTTTATGTAATATTAGGTATTATTATTATTATGTAATTATGACTACAGCTAATTCTATTCTACAGATATTGAATTAGGGTAATGAAGTACTACTACGCTTAAGATAGCTCATAAAAGCGTGGGAGTGTTGTATGTTTATTTCTGAAAAAAATAATCGGCATAAATTTTAGAAGTGCTTCCAGAAGTAACGAAGCTGAGATCTAAGGAACGATGCTCTGATGTGAAAGTAAAGGAATGATTTTGTGTAAAATTATACGTTTCGGATTTAATTTAGGCTGTGCACCAGTGGGGACGTAATACGCTGATTATGGTAAATCATTATATTACATTATAAATAGAAAAAGCGCTCAATGCTATTAACTATCGCAATATCCTGCTCACCTACATCATACATTATAAGTGGTATATATCAAGGTACCTCAGGGCCTTATGGTTCTTTGAAGAGGAATCTGTAAGTGACAAGAGACCACGCGTGTGACCGACTCAGACATAGTAAGAAGGTACCACAGTGACAATAGCGTGAATATAGGGAAAATAAAACATAACGTTACCATGGGAATATTAATGCAGATTATATTTTGTGTACGATTTAGTAACGATTTTGTTAGTGAGTTGGTATTGACGCAATTAAATGTTAACACTTGACAGAAAATGACATCCGAATTTTAAGGACACATTTCGTAGATCTTTTTTATCCTGAACATGGACCCTTAACCTTTCTTCCTACTGTTGTACAACTTATAGCATAAAAGCCTGTATTAAAGTTAGATTAAACCGAATCAGAGCAAGGCTCTCGACATGAACGAAACGTCCTAAGTGGTCCGGCCCTACTCCAAACTTTGAGCACGCGAATAATGGTACGAATAATTGAATTTTAACCAATTCTCGCGAACGACTGTGTACTAGGCACCATCCAGACTGACAAGACCTTCCATCCGTCTACACAAAATATGACGATAAGTCACCTAAGCCATCCTTAGAGGGATCTGACAAAATGGCCGCTCTTTCAGGACTTTCTCAAAGGGTCTGACGGAATAAAATGCACTTAGAGTAGTGACTGTTTTGTTCAGAAGGCCTTTAGAGGAGGAACAAGATTATTTTGGTCGATATACGTGCGATGTGTTCGATAGGAACTACTATCCTTTTGTCGTACTGAAGTGTAATACGTTGTGTCAAAGGAGGGCTACACTTTTGAAAATGTTTTATCCGGGATGAGATGTGCTCGGTTCGAGATAAAGGTAGCGAGAACATAAAGTTAGTATTTGATTCAAAATAAATAATGTTTCTCTATGGTTCAAATGCTCTCTCATAATGTATTTAGAGTGGAGAACCACAACAAAAAAATCACGTGGAAAAAATCTAGGTAACCGTGCTAAAAATATTTTCCTTGCAAATAGCCATATAAATTCTCCCAGAGGCTATAAATTGTTTGTACAAACTAGGGTAGGATAGGAACTTTAACTCATATTTATCTTAACCCCTTAAAGTCCTCTAATTTCCATATAAACTAGCGATCAGCTCCAGCCGACGAGAGGTAACGTGAACTAAATCACGGCTCACGGCTAAAACTTCCAACAAAATTCAAACTAAAATGTCTAATAGCGGAGACTTTGCAACTGACGGCCCGAATACATATTAGATAGAAACCGTTGGGTCCCTTGACAAAATGGAGTTTGAACTCACTAATGCCAATAAAATTGAATATAAAAAATCAATTTGCTCTTCAAACCATTACATTTTTACGAATTCATATCCAATTCCTTTCTTATTACGCGTCCATTTATCAAGAAAAGTTTTCGTATTAATGTTGGCAGCCATTTTTCATTGGGATCCTCTGATTGGACAGGCATGTCAGGTGACGTCATAATGGCGGGAGAAGTCGTTAATTTGTAAAAGGAGACTGTCGCCATGTTTGAACTTTTTGGTGTTTTCCATCAATATGTCTTGAGGTGTAAGAAAAAGGTTGGCGTGTTGACTTGATACTGAAATATTAGCATAGAATGTCTCAGCAATTTGTGTTTTATGTGTGTGCGTGTGATTTATAGTCATTTTAAGCAACAGCTTTTGCCAACTCAGGCATAAAAATCAATAGTGTTAAGGAATTCCTTTACTGCAAAGACAATAATGACAATTTTACAGCAGCACAACAGGAATTGGTATGTAATTAGTTAGTTACGTACCAAAGCCTAAACATATTTCCTCATCATCAACATCGAAGACGATTGAGTCAATAATACACCAAATTAAGCAAGATTTTCGTCCATTATTTCGCCAATTCCATTAATATCATAATATAGGGCGACAATCACTCGTCCCCATCTTCCCCATGTCTACTGTGTGTCCCAAATTTCCGGGACGCCGCCGTGACCCTGACACACCCATAATAGGGTCACTAATACCCGCTCCTTTCTACAACGCTATTTTTAATTTACCTCTTCTTATTTCCTGTTGCCCTGGTATTTTGGGTACGCTCTGTTCAATTGGGTTTAATTTTCTACAATTACGTTTGTATTCAGTAGGTTGGATAACTCACCATTTCGTTACATCTTTTCAGTTTATAAAAGCGAGCCTCGTGCTATTTTATTGTTAATATTATTTTTCCCTGATATAAATAAGTAGGTTGATTTCGCGATATTTTAATTATCTTACACATATTTTTACTTTACCATCAATTTCTCATTCTCATTAAAACTTAGGCTTCTCGTAGGTATATCTTATCTTAATTAACTTTAATAAATGTAGGACTTCACATATCACATTTTCTCTATCTCCTGCCTATTAATAGGGCTTCAATGAGCAACAGATTTATAACTGCCTAAGTTTTAAAGGTACAATTTTTACAATTTTTATTTTTGCTTAAGGCATCTGCTAAAAATGCCAAGTCATGTGATGTTATAGTTTGCGAAGAATACTGTAGCACAATCAAACATGCCTTCAGCAAGGACAATGTTTTGGAAACATTTGCAAAGACTTGTTCCGTCTAGTCTCATTCACAGGGTTGGTGGCGATTCTATTATTAATTATTATATTTTTTTCTTAGCCTGTCATGTGTCTCACTGCTGGGCAAAGGCCTCCCCTTTCTCCTTCCAAACCTCTCTTTCTTGTGCGATATCTGGCCATGTTCACCCCGCAAACAAGATCAGATCGTCACATCGCCGTGGTCTACCTCGACGGCGATTTTCGATATCTTTTAATACGCAACTTATTTAATTTCAATGTGTTAGAGTGTGCTTTACCATGACTTTGGTATTAGGTACAAGAAATAAAACGCCTTCGTGTAAAGTTTCAACCTCACTGATACTCATCTACAAAAGCAATAAATATTCTCACTTAGCTGCCGCTAGCATGGAACAGTTTTCTTTTTCAGAGAAATCTTACGATTTTCCATTTTATTACAAACTCCAATCAAAACAATGTTTAGTAAAATAACCCTTCAATTCAAAATAATTGCTCAATAAACTTGCTCATAAAATAATTGCAGAATAAAGCCGGCAGATTTTAAATAAAAGAGTTTATTCGTCCGCGTTATACCATCGACAGTAAAGGACTAATAAACAACCCTTTAGTGCCGCCCGTAAACCAGTACGTTTTCTTTATCCAAGTGGGACTTAAATCAAGATGCTGTCCACAGCACGCAGTGTGCGCGAACGGGATTTTATTAAACCTGCAGTAGAAAACAGATGTAATGCAATTGCAGGCAGCTGCGGTGGGGTTAAGAATTTAAACTTTAATTATTTTTACTTGCGTTCTTGATTCAAAAAGTGTGGTTGTTTTGTTTTATATAGTTGTGGAATGTTTCTTTGTTTAGAACTAGCTTTAGCTCCCTGTTATGTACACAATATAACCACGAGAACGTTTTAAATGTAGCCTAAAACGCTCTGGGATAATCTTGCTACCCGTTAGTGAATCTTCGCGTTGAAGAATTTTCGGAATCGGATCAGGAGTTCCGAACATTACCCCCCTACATACAAACTTACAAACAAATTTTATCTCTTTATTATATTAGTATACAACATTAGTTTTAGTATATGCGAAACCTGATACACGTGTCTAGTATTCTTATGTAAAGAATCTATGTACAAAATTTCAAAACTGTTTCATGAAAAATCACAAAGTTATATGCTTGTTTTGTTACCTAGTTGTCCGCACAAAAATGTGGTCATCACGCAGCGCGTGCCTCCAGCGTCGTCTTGAGCTCATTGATAATAATAATTTGGCAGTAGGTACCTAAATTATTGCGATAGATACTCAAAGTCGCTCGGTGTCCAACTTTAAACTTTTTTAAATATTTTTAGGAAAATATATAACATGGTTTAAAAATTATTGGAATCGATTCAGTTACTTATTCTGAACCAACTATATTCAGGTTTCGCATATACTAAAAATAATGTTGTAGATAAGCTTTGTTAGTAGTTTAGAACCGGTTCCCACCTAGCATTGTGGTACGATGTCGAAGACGACCGCCACAGTAAACTGCACCGGTAATGTCGCTGCGGAGCGCAAACGACAATGTCGCTACCTACGGAAATGTTTTCATAGAATTACATTAAAACTAATCGTATGACTGTGGTCTGACACTGCGGTTTGCTGTTACGGTCTTCAAAATTGTACCTTTGATCTCTAAATACTCAAAAAAGTAATAATACTAATATCGAATGTATGTGAAATGATCCTAATTCATTTTTTTGAACGATTCTCGCTTAGCCAGAACGTCGACGTCTGCTTAGCCTTTTCCCAACTATGTTGAGGTCGGCTTCCAACCTAACCGGAAGCAGCTGAATACCAGTATTTTAGATGGAGAGACTTCCTATCTGACCGTCCCAACCCAGCAACTGGGTGATACGATACCCTTGGGTAAGACTGGTTGTCAGACTTCGATTCGGACTTAGGCCACTGACTACCTGTAACGACTGTCAAAGATTACTAGACAAATGACAGCCGCAACCAACGGTTTTACGTGCTTTCCGAGGCACGGAGGAAACGACGTTGGCTGCTATTATTTAGCCTTGTGAGGCTGCTATTATTTAGCCATGCGAGGTCGTCCTACTGCACTTACTTACTTGACTGATTTAGCCAAAATTAAGCAACAAATGACGTTATGATTCACAGAGCACAATCTTAAATCCAAACTGTGATCCTGCCATCTCTGAAATGACTTACAAAACCTGTTTCACTTATTCCCGTTACACAGAAATAATACAAAAGCAATTACTTACAACTTTATTTATTGTAATTCGTTTCACAGCTTCTAGATACAAATCACCAAAACAAACGAACAACGATTCGCAGCTATCTATCGGTACCCGTTGATACATTGCCCGTGAATATTGCAGCAGTGTCCCGGAGTTACGGTACCATCCCGGTAGTATCCCGGTACTGACAAATTACCGGGAACACTTGAAAGAACGTTTAACTTACTTGTCGGTTCTTTTAAAAGAAATGCGTCGCACGCTGGCTATTAGAGACAAGTTTAACTAAGTTAGGATAAGTTAGATGGGCGAGGATGATGCAGCTTAACGGTGTTTTTAATTTAGGGGGGTGTTGTGTTTTTGGGAGGTTCTGTGTTATATGAGTTTAAATGAACGTAAAAAAAGCAAAGTAACTATGCAATTATGGAATGGAATAAAATCGCTTAATAAAATGTTTTAAAAAACTAGTTTATGTATGCAATATTTCTTCGTTTTAATAACATCATCATTTAGCCGAAAGACGTCCATTGCTAGATAAACGCAAAAGATGTTTGGATCTGTTTGAAGTCCTTTTATTGGCATCCGTCTGGTTGCGCTTAAAGGTATTTCACGTGGCAATACAAAACGGTAATATTCCAGTCATCATTGGTCCAATTTGAGCTCACAAAACGTAACAAAAATATCAAAAATAACAGTCTTAATTCTACAAAAATTGCAACGGCTTTCAACGTCTTTCCTGTTTCTACAAAAGCTGTCAACAGTATTGATTTTCGGTAACTTAATGTCAATTCAATACATTTTTGACATTTCCACCAAAATTATCGTGGATCAAACACTTTTTTAATGCTCTCAGGTATAGATCTAACCGATCGTTTATTGCTCACTAAACTAGTTTCATCTTCTACCACAGGAACTGTTCCATTCTGACCACGCCACACGATTCCCTCGATCCAATCGAGGAAGCTGGCCACCTTGGTGTAGACTCCTGGTAATCCTGGTAGAGCACAGCCAACTCCGAAAGATGTCACTCCGAGAACGTAGTGCATGGTTCCTTGGCTTCCTATTGGAAGTGGGATCTTCACTTGGAGAGGGCCTCCGGAATCACCCTAGAAAAAAAAGACGATACAGAAAAACATCGCAAGATAACATGGACGGGGTACTCAAATTAGGGACCTTTTAGTAGTAGATAGAGGTTTCATGAAAATCCTGGTTAAAAGTATCATAAACTAACAACCACATGAACAATACTAGGCTCCCAGAATTACTTAGTGATATCTTAAAACACTTTAATTACCTGACAAGCGTCTACTCCTCCCCCCATTTTGCCGGCACACAGCTGGTCCGGCTGTAGACCACACCAGTTCCTGTTGCAGGACATACGAAGGAGTCTGTTGCATTTGTGGAAGTCTATGATGTCCACAGTAGCTGCCAAGAGCTCTGGAGAAGTTTTTAGAGTACCTGTGAAGTAGACCATGAAAGTTAAAAAAAAAAATCAAGAAAGAGCATGTGGTCTTGGATTTGGTGCCCAGGTCAGGCAAAGTGATATTGGGTTTTTCAGGCTGGCCGGAGTCTAGATTTCTGACAGGCTGACGACAATGAGCTCGCCCCCTATTACTTGGGAATTAAACAAAACTGGTACACCTATGCCTTTAAATGTAGGATGATGTTATGTTTACTATAATCAGCAGTCAGGTAAAATATTAATTCGGATCTTTTAATATTCATTGACTTTTTGGTAAAGAAGAACAACCAACCTGACTCCACAACGCCCCATCCAGTAACCTGTGCCTCATCACCATACGTGATAATACTGTCCTTAGTCCACAAGCACGAAGGTTGTATGTCCATGGTAAACTTCAGCTTTTGACCCAGTTCCATTAGAGCTATGTCGAAGTACTGCTTTGGAGATTTGTACTTCGGATGGTTAATGATCCTAATGATTGTCGCATCGTGTGTGCTATTGATCTGGGAAATTTTGGGGTGTCATTAATGGCGCCTACCACATAGGTATTTATCGAAACGTTTACATAACAGTTCAATATATACGCTCACTTCTGCACGAGAGTCTCACACAGAAGTTACCAAGTCTCATGGTGAGACTTGGTTTCATACGTACCACATCCTGAATGTTCTTGTCTCCCAGTCTTACAATCTTGGGTTTAACATCTGCAATGGTTGTATCCCGGTCGGATGCACTTGAGCAATGGGCAGCAGTCAGAACAAAGTTATGGCTGATCAACGTACAACCACACATGAACTTCCACGTTCCGACAACCGCTTTCCATCCTATGGCACCCTAGTTATTAATAAGTGATTAAAGAAAGTTACTATAGACAATAAGCGTTTGATTTTAAGCTACTAATTTAATTACCAAGATAACGTTAAAAATCTTACCATATTAGGATAATCTCCCGAAAAAGTGTAGTGACCTCCAATTATGTAAGAGGAGATTCCACCTCTCGCTCTCCATGTTACACCTAAAGAAGCACCAGTTTCTTATAAATTGAATGGAAACTAAAAAGAGTCTGACAAAACTAAAAATTACAAAAATCGAACTCACACGCATTTGCCTGTTCTGCTTCATCATTTCGAACTTTTAGCTCCCAAATATAATCGAAACATTCTGAAATATAATAAAACAATAATATTGTATGATGTAGATTATTTATATCACCGTAACCGAACGAGACGAAAGAAATAAAATATAACACCGTGTCACTTACTGATTTCGCTGATCCGTCTACCAGGCGCCCTGAAGTCTGGCACAGGTGGTATTTTAAACGGTTCGCAAGGATTGTAAGGAGTTTGTAAATGTGTTGGAGTTTTAGTCGGTCTAGAGGAAAGTTTAGGTAACAGAATTTGATGCCCAGATGAAAAAGGCTTCGGTGTAGATTTTGGTTTCCAATTGGGTACATCAGTTGAAGTAAGAAGTGTCGAAGAAGTCGTTGATGGTGATGGACTAGGTGTTGTTACTAGGACATTAGTTCGTTCAGGAGTCTTGGTTTCTAGGCCTGGAGTTGTATTTGTCGTGGAAAGAGAAGGTGGTACTATAGTAGATGCAACCGTGACTTGAGTCGGTGTGGGAGGTTCAGATAGTAGAACAGAAGGAGGGCTGAGCACAGATGGGTCAGTTAGCCTAAGATTCGACCTATCTGGAATGAAAGGAGCATGGGGTTTTATTGGTAGCTTTGTGTTAGCCCGTAACGGTAGCTTATGATGTTCTCCACTTTTGAGAGGCTGTAAGACAATATTAAATTTAATTTAGTATGTCCCATCTTGAAAATTAAATTAAGACAAATATATAATAATCTGCTTGGATGAAGTAAAGAAACAAATTCAAAAGTATTTTGTAAAATGTAACATTAATTTACCTCAGAATCCTCGGGTACTTTTGATTCTCCAGTTGCAGACACTGTAATGCGTTTTAAAGAAGCACATTTAAATATTTTAATAAGCACAAAAAGTAAACCCACATTCAAGTAAAATAAAGTTTATTTTTCAAAGTACTTACCTATAAAATAGAACACAAGAATTACACAAAAACATTTCATTTTCCTTAAGTACACACGTTTATATTTACGGAACAAATAAAAATAAATGTGAACGAGCATTACTGGCTCTAGAAAGAAATTAATTGAATAGTAATAAGTCAGTCAATGTAACAGTCAAACTATCTTAATATTTAAGTCAATTAAAAATTCATTTAATTATTATTATTTAGATAAGAATATTGTATTACTTATATCATTAGTGAAGGAACTGAATATTGAGATAAACAATCCATTAAACGTTTTAAATTAAATTGTGTTTTGAACAGAGAAAAAATAAAAAAACTTTTTGCAAAAAATAAAACCGACTTTAAAAACACAAAAAAGTGAAAAATAACTTTAGCATCAGAAGTCGGTGACTTTTGTTTGTTTGATTCAGTTTTTTTTGCCACCGACTTCCATTTTAGTTGTAATATCCTATACAACATTATATTTTTAGTATATGCGAACCTGAATATAATTTGTTCAGAATAAGTAACTGAATCGATTTCAATAATTTTTAAACCATGTTATAAGGTTACAAGTTGGACACCGAGTGACACTAAGTACCTATCGCAATCATTTAGGTACCTACTGCCAAATTATTATTATCAATGGGCTCAAGACGACGCTGGAGGTGCGCCCGCGGTGGCGCCGCGTGTTTACCACGTTTTTGTGCAGACAACCAGGTAACAGAACAAGCTTATAACTTTGTGATTTTTCATGATACAGTTTTGAAATTTTGTACATAGATTCTTTACATAAATATACTAGACACGTATTTCAGGTTTCGCATAAACTAAAACTAATGTTGTATACAATTGCGCACTGCTCCAATGAGACAGCGAGGTTTCGGAGTAAACGAAAATATCATCGATGTTAATATCAATTTTTAGATTTTTGTTGATTTTTCAAAAACCGCTCGACCGATTTCGATAAACATATAGACCTCCTGGAAAGTATACCCTTGAAACAAAAAAAGAATTCTCCATCGGTTCAGGCGTCTTTGAGTAATCGGTCAACATGCATGAAAAAAATATTCCGACGAATTGAGAACCTCCTGTTTTTTGAAGTCGGTTAAAAACACAAAGACAAAATCACACAAAGTCAAAACCGTTTGAAGAAAATGTTATGTAATACCACGAAAAGTTAAATGATACAAGTCAATGACTCGCATGTAAAGACAGGTATAGTCGTTCCACATTTTAATTACTGATGCTATTTTGTTGAGTAACCTGAGGTTTGTGTAAAAAAATCACTCAACCCTCACTGTGTAAAATAGTGAAAAAAACAATAGATATCATGTTGTATAAAAAACCAGTCGAACAAAAACGAAACTCAGATTGCTGAAGACAGCATCGCCGCCTTTGCCCGACTGCCATATTTTAAAAACATAAGTCCGTGTCCTCCAAGCGAAAATTCGACGCAGACAAAGCGTTTCCGCGCGCGAGGATGCGCCCGCGCCCCGTTTCATACTTAAAAGCAATATAGTCCTTTATTTCGTGACATCAAAAAAGTGCGCGAGGATTTTACGCTAGGTAGAAACGGACACAAGTAATTTTTACTGCTCCGGCCATACATTCTCCTCAATCCAGTCAAGGAAACTATCTACTCTAGTATACACTCCTGGTAGTCCTGGCAAGCCGCAGCCTATACCAAACGAGGTGATGCCGACCACATAGTTCATGCTGCCTTGTGTCTTGATTTGAAGAGGAATCTTCACTTGGAGAGGTCCACCGGAATCACCCTAGAGAAACAGAAATCGTTTAATTAGCTGTCTTGTTTCTTCTGCCTTTCGGCTGGATCACGCAATACTTTCCGCGATATTCAAACATAAATGGCATACAATAATCAGTCTAATAAAGCCAGTTACATGGATATAAAATCCATTTTTCTAAAAAACACCCTTCTTATGGTAGGCGAACACAAAGAAAGGATTTCAATTTCCAATTTGCATTACTGATCTAATAAATCCCATTTGTTATTAATGGAACAGTGAAGGGTCACATAAACACCAGATTACCTGACAAGCATCCACTCCTCCTCCCAACTTGCCAGCACAGAGCTGATGATCCTTCAGTCCACACCAGTTCCTGTTGCAAGACCTACTGAGCAGGTTATTACATTTAGCAGAGTCTATGATGTCTACTTCTGCCATTAGGAGTTCAGGGGATGTCTTCAGAGTTCCTGTGAAATGAAATAAATCAACGTCATTTAGACAAAAGATCACCACTTCTAGGGTTTCCCTCAAGCATAACCTCAAAGCTTACTAAAGAATGTGAAGAAATAACTTTGAAAACTAGGTAGGCTAAAAACTGAGCTGAAGAATATTATGATAGATCATCATCTGCCTAGCCATTTCCCCAACTTGTTGGGGTCGACTTCTAGTCTGACCGGATGCAGCTTAATACCATTACTTTACATGGGAGCGACTGCCTATCTGACCTCCACGAACCTGGGTTACATTTATACTATGCTAAAGTCTGCAAAATAGCTTACCAGACTCCACAACGCCCCAGCCAGTAACATCAACCTTCTCAATGAACATGCCAATATCATGCTTAGTCCACAAACAAGCAGGTTGTATGTCTGCAGAGAACAGTATTTCCTGGTCCAGTTTCATCAGAGCTATGTCAAAGTACTGCTTCGGAGACTTATACTTAGGGTGGACTATCACTTCGATGATGTTCACGTCAAAAGCTGCGATGCCGTTTTCGTCCTAAAGAAGATAAAGGCTGACGTTACATTGCTTTAACTCTAGAACCATAAAAACCCCGACAGTGACAGTGTTCCGGTCTCGGAGGTCAGTCTCAACGGAAATTAGCCATTTACGATTGTACGCTGAAGATTTTATAATGCACAAACACAAATGCACTCTCAGTTCCTTTTTACTTTCAAAATCCGATGTATGAGCGTGGACGAGGCAAAAGGAGTATGTAAAGATCGTAGCAGGTGGCGTTCTGTGGTTTTTGCCTGCCCCCATGGGAAAACAGCGTGAGTGTATGTAAATCCGATGTAAATGTGGCGATCCGACATCATCAGAGAGAGAGATCAAGCTCAGGACCAGCGGCATTACGTGCTTCCCGAGACACGGGAGTATCTCGCCACCAACTTTCACAATAACTTAATCCTGACCTGGAAATCGAACCGAAGACCCTACGCTCAGCTGTCGCGCATGCGACCAATACACCAACGAGGGTGATAATATCTATATTTATAGATTGTTTAAAACGTGTAACTGTGCCTAAGCCAATCTTGATGCAGTTGAATAAAATTAGCTTCGTTGTC
Organism: Noctua fimbriata; assembly: GCA_905163415.1. Taxonomy (NCBI): domain Eukaryota; kingdom Metazoa; phylum Arthropoda; class Insecta; order Lepidoptera; family Noctuidae; genus Noctua; species Noctua fimbriata. The sequence continues at coordinate 2,431,703 of LR990942.1, read as the reverse complement.
GGGAGTAGCAGTAGCAGGGCTATCATACAGAACAATTTAAGATAAGTCGTGGGCACCTACCCTACCCTTATTTTATTAAAAAATACAGTCTGGTCTTTCGCCCAAACTCAACTTTTTATGATTCTACAAATGGCAACACTTTATTCCCTGCTTTCGGCTGTGATAAATTTTATTCCAACAATGGTACTATAAAACTGAAGTATTCAGATAAGCTCTTACAAATTACTATCCATCAAATAATGAATACTTTCAGAAATACGAATCACGACGACAAGATCTTTATGGAATGTAAACGTCCACTGATGCCCATATGCTATCTATCTTAAAGGGATAATCAGCCTTAACGTTCCCACTGCCTGGGAAACAGGCCTCCTCTCTATGTGAGGAAATGGGCACCACACGGCCCCAGTGTGGGTTAGATCATCATCATACTCCTGCCCTTATCCCAATTTATTTGGGTTGGATTTAGATCTTAAAAGGCTTTGTTAAAATCACATCATCATCTGCCTAGCTGTTTCCTCAACGGTCGACATCCAATCTAATCAAATGCAGCATAATCCCAGTATTTGACATGAAGCAACTACCTATCTGACCTGCTTAATCCAATTTGTCAAAAGACCTTCCGGAAATTTTATTATCAAACTTAAGTTAAAAGCTAATTAATGGCAAAAAATAATAAGAGCAACTTACGTGGTCCAGAATATTCTTCGAGCCTAATCTGACGATCTTAGGCACAGTATCTTCAATGGTGGTATCTAGTAACGATGCCCTAGAGCAGTGCGCAGCCGTCAGCACAAAATTGGAGCTGATGAGGCTACTGCCACACATGAACTTCCATGTGCCGATAACCAGCTTCCACCCTATGGCGCCCTAGTAGATCAGACATTATGATGTATTAAAAAAAAAATACAAAACCGAGACGCCTTGTTCTTTCTTCTTTTTATGTATGTAGTATGGGAAAAGGACGGAGCTATTTGCTCTGGATACCTCCATCTCCGTCCCACACTGAAGTAAGATTAAAATAGTACCGCTTTTTAGATGTAAGACGGTGCATTCTAAAAGTTGGCAATGTCATGGTGATAGGCTTGTCCCCAATAATATGGAACTCAATATACCTAACTGCCGAAATGTGGATGTACTGTAGATATCAGCGTAACCCCTCAGAGCATACAGGCGTGATGTTATGTTGTGGTGTTGTGTAAAAAATAAACATCAAAGCGACTGCAGCAATCACGACAGATTTGCTGTCTATTATTGAAAAGTTACGTTCCATATCTCCGAAGCCAATAATCAGATCCTGACAATATTTCTATGGGACCAACTTGGGAGTATACTCTTTCAAACAAAAAATATTTTTTTTTAAATCGATCTACTATCGATCGAGAAATCGGTGAACATACATAAAAAAAACATACAGCCGAACATAGGACCTCCTCCTTTTTATGTCGGTTAATTTATTTATTCATTAAAACAGAGAAATATGTGTTGCTAACTTTCAGAAGACACAGCCTTTTTTTTAATCTTAAGGCTGTGTCTTCACTTCTTAACTTTACAAACCACAACTTTCTGACTTATGGCACCCTGGCAGAAAACCCTGACAAGCTTCACTAGGAAACTGTCAACTAAAAGCAATATCTATGTCTATGGAATACGTAACCAAACGGCCATGAAAAGGGGATACAAAAGCTTATGAAATTTAATAACTTCCAATTCAAAAAAACTATTATTGACTGGCTAGAAAAATACGATTATGGCGAATCAGAAAAGCTATTCGGCAGCGTTACATGACACCCTGTCACTTTCACACACTCACCACACACACACAAAATCCCTCACATCACACGTAACACACACACCCTCACATCACAGACACACTCACCCCAGTCACACTTACCCACATCACTTGGAACGCGCGACGGCCGAAAGGGAGGCCAAGTTATACTGAAAATGTACGGCTTCATGTGCCGCCGTGTGTACGTAACCTAATTTAATTTATAAAATGTATACCCATATTATGTAAACTTTTTTTTTCTCTCTTTTATATTTTATGTTTGTAAACACTTTTAATGCATGCCATTATCTTATAGTGTATCAAATTTTTTTTTGTCTATCTTTTTTTAATTGTTTCCTGTGTGTTGAGTGGTCTGGCTCTTGTGATACAGGGAATCCTAGTACAAGAGCGAGTGCTACACTGATGTTTGAACAATCACCTGTTAATAAAGATTTTATTATATTATTATAAACTCAAACTCTTACCATGTTTGGAAACTCTCCTCGTTTTGTGGGGTGACCTCCCACGATGCCAGGCACAGGTCTAATTTCACGGCCTGTAAATAATAACAAGATCTAATCGATCCACACACAATATCAGGCTTATTGGCTACAATAGTTCTGTCAGTGATGATAGATTGATTCCAGTACAATGTGATATTGCCATTTACGAGAACTGGGTCGGGCAATACCTATAGTACAGCACTTCCGATACCACAAAGCTGTATCTAAGAGCAAGTTGCACATCAATATTATTATTGACTTACACTTTTTTATCCTTTTTGCTTTTTCGTCTCGAAAGCTTACTTGCCAGATGTACTCGTCACATTCTGAAACATTCAAAATTATATTATCAAATTTTCCAATATCTTGGATAGTTTGAGAGGACCAATTATTTTTAACAAGTTTTTATTAGCTTGGTGTGTATGTATCTACGTATCCATGTAACGGACTTTCTGAACGTGATTTTCACCCACTTCAAAACGTCGTATTGTATTGAAATTTCGCACACTCATCAAGGACCGATGACAACATAATAATTTAATAAGTTTGTCCGATTGTCGCACGCTCCTCATCCAGAATCGAACCTTAATTCCCCGTTAAAACCCCGGTAGTCACAGAACCTATCATCGACAATTGATAAGGTAGACATTTGAAAGATCTGTCGTGGGCACTTCGGTTATACAATTAGCAATATTATTTAGATTTACCACATAACTGTGACATAGGTACATGAATTTATCGTTGAGACAAGCATAAATACTACTGGCAGAATTAAATGGGGAGTTTCATGGTCGTTCCTTCAGCTAGGACCAACTTGCTGGCCAAAACCCCTCAAACTCGACCAATTCGCACCATCAATTGCATTCAGGTCGAAATAGAAATATTTACATGTCACTAGGGTGAATTCGCAAAAGTACTTTTGTTTACACTTTGTTACAAACAATGAGATGTGTTGTGTAAGATGCGATGTGATATTGTGTGTGTGACTTGACTACTGCATTAGGTTATAGACCTGTAATGATAGTTTAAGGCATTTAATAAATAAAGAAATCATCGTTTTACAATTAAACAAGTAAAACAAGATAAAAAATTAAATTAACAATCCAATAAAAGATCCAAACTCTCAAATTTTCGAGAAAAATAGATTTTCAAGCGAATTGGAATTACAATCGAAGAAAAAATTATTAAATTTCGACGAATATAAAAATTTGACTATTTTAAAAGAAATTTCAATTTGATAATTCTAAACTTTGTAATTCCGTAAAAAATATAACAGAAATTTTTAATTTTAAAAGTATTGAATCTTACGATTTTAACAAAATGTCAATTGGATGTCAAAAAAATTACAAACTCCATTTTTAGAAAAAAAAAATTAACGAACAAGCTTTTGTAGCTAGCCGAACTAAAAAGTAGATAATAAACGATAATTTAAAAAAAATACGCTTGTGTAGCCGAACTATAACATAGAAAATACTTTTCTGTAAGTTCAAAAAAACAATAGAGTGATTAAGAAAAAAAAAAACATTTTATCGTAAAAAACGTGGGGTGCTAGATGTCAATTGTTGTAAATATTTTATCGACAGATATTGCTAAAAGTCATTCTAAAATATTTTTCGTTAAATAAGTTGCGTCTGTTTTTAAACTATTATTTATTTTTATTTGTAATACCTACTTAGTTGCTCTTCAAACCTAACGGAGTCGACATGTTTCATTTTGTTTGTATTATTATTTTGTTGACGTTTTTACATCAGGGACCGCAGAATTTGCATTACAAATGTCAAGATCATTTAAAAACTGGATGTTTGTTACTTATAGGTCAACGGTCTACGCACACTTATAAGCATAGCTTATGCTAGTAACTATAGGCGAATCCATGTCACGAGGCTATTAATAGATTAGTTCACACCTGGTCAAGAATCAGGCATTAACATAATAACGTGATGTCAGTCCGAGAACGTCTACAAATTTAATTTACATGATGGGTCCAAGGCAAACATGTCCTATAGGCCTGTAATCACAACGTATGTTAAATAATAATCTTAATCAACTAATACAGTTGCCACTGCTGGGACACAGGGATCTTTCTTTTTGAGAGGGAGGAGGAGCGGCCTGTAATCCATCACGTCGTCGGCCCAGTGCTGGTTGGTGGATGTCACCTGACTATTTGTAAGTATTAAAAATGATAGCGACAATATGACTTGTCGGTTTTTAGTACAAGGCGTATCCTCACTTCTTTTTCTCGTGACAGCCTTTGATTTTACAATAGCTCATGAAACTTCAGGAGCTAACTATACTTACTGACTTCGCTAATCCTTCTACCAGGAGAGCTGAAGTCTGGAACAGGTGGATTGTACGGTGCACAGGGATCACTAGGAGCTTCATAAGGAGGAACGATTTGTGAGAGTGGCGAAAGCGGTGGTGGGTGTAAACTTCCTGCAGGCTGAAACAAGGTATATTATAATAAGCAATATGGATACTATATTATATACTAGTAAGCAAGTTCTTCACTATAATTTCGGCATTTTGCAGCCGAATCTAGAGCAGTTTTTGTAGTAATCATCTTTGATCCGGGTCGTAAGGCTACAAAAGTGGTAATTTCGACCTATAAATGTCTAGCCTAGTTTCCTTTTAGGTTTTATGTTTACTATTTATACGTAACAAGCTTTAACCTTCGTCCGTCCACATGGAGATCGGAAATTATCCCTCGGGAAAGTAGTACAGGGATAAAAAATATCCTATGGCCTAAACCAGGTCAAAACTGCATTTAATGACACGAAAGTACCAGGAAGGCAGCGGTGCGAGAGGAATGGCGAGGGATTGTGAGGCCCACCAACCCTGATGTGACCAACCACGACCACTCTGTCAAGAGTGTACCGAGTAAGAAGAAAAAAAAGACAGGTCATGATCTATGGCTTTTTTTTTGTGATTGTGCATAGAAGGTTAGTTCATTTAGACTTTGACAGAAATAAACTCTATTGAGTTAGCACTAGTATTCATTTACCTATGTACAAAAGTAATATTTACCTGCAAATTTGTTGTCTCATTCTGTTGCCCGGTTGACACTTGAATCGATAACACTGTAATAGATTATGTACTCAAATTAATCACCATCTGTTTTTAATTAATTTGTTATATTTTTCTTACTAACAAGATTCAAATTGCCTTACCTATTAAGCATAGTTTTAAAATCGCAGATTTACACTTCATCGTTGCACAGAAATTATATCTACGTGTATCTTTCTCAATAACCGATTCACATATGACTGAGAAATATACAAACGACGCAACCTGTCCAGAACGAAATAAATTCATCGATTTTACTCGCCATTGTCATTGTCATTACCATTATTGTTCATTAATTTTCTTAATTCACAAATGCATTAACTGTGAATCAAATTATGGGACTTTATAATAGCATTGGAAATTTTTAATACCCCGTATTATTCTTTGTTTTAGGTTTTAATTTATTGAGCACAATGTATTAGCTCAGTATTAGGAATTTATCTATCAAAAATAGTTTATTGCTGTATACGAGTAGCAGGATCTAAAATTATAAATATTAACTTGTGAAAATGCGAATAAAAAGTAAGTATTTCAGTTCAGTTTCAGTTCCATGTAATAGGGGGCGAGCCTATTGCCATTCAAACCCAATAACACTTTGCCCGTCCCTAGGTCGGGCAAAGTGTCGAACCCAGGACCTTACGCTCAGCAGTCGCATATTATGAAGTTAATCAAGTAATTAACTTCATAATAAATATTTATAATTGTGTCAGAAATACCTACAGCATAGTACGACGACACCTTTCTGATACACGTTCTATAGTAAAATAATATCGATTTACCAAGGAATATCGACATCACAAATAAATTGCATTGTGGTGCGATATATGGCGTTGTACTACAATTTGTGATTGTTTATGAATTGCACGATGGTTTCGCTACCCTACGGATGATATAAACTCGGGTAACCAATTCTTGGTTATCTCTGGTTTCCCGTCAAAACGCATAAATCTATCGCCTTTTATTAAAGGTTTCCGTGGAGGGTAACACTTAAATGAGTCTATATTATTTTTGTAATATTCAGCTTGGGTTGAGTTTATAAACCATAATTCAACATAACATAACATCACGCCTGTAATCCGCGAAGGGTGAGGCAGAGTTGTACATAATAGTAGAGCCACATTTCGCCAGTTATGTTTAAGTCCCATTTAAGAGGGGGCGAGCCTATTGCCATCAACCGGGCACGAATACAGACTCCGTGGCTGCCACGAAGAAATTCCTGATGGAAAAACCCAATAACGCTTTGACCGACCAGGGAATCGAACCCAGGACCTCATGCTCAGCAGTCGCGCTTACGGGCACTAGACAAGAAGTTATAAGAACAAATTCCAGTTATTCGTATCTGTCGAACAATACATGTGACCACTGAGATTGACCAGTTCGACCACTTTATCTTGTCTTTAATCCAGCTTAACGTCGTTTCGTCATCATCATCATCATTTCAGCCGAAAGACGTCCACTGCTGGACATAGGCCTCCCCCAAGTGTCGTCACTTTGACCGGTCCCGTGCGACTCGCATCCAGCGGATCGAACGTCGTTTAAATAAAATAAAATTGAAGTGTCTGTTTGTAATTTCAAAATAACAGCTTTATACTTAATGCATATGAAAGTAATATACGATTCTTTTAATTTTTGTCTGTCTGTCTGTCTGTCGGTCTGTCTATCTGTCTGTCTGTTTGTTCCGGCTAATCTCCGAAATGGCTGAACCGATTTTGACGGAACTTTTACGTGCAAATAGCTGATGTTATAACTGTCTAACTTAGGCTACTTTTATTTTAGAATAAGAATTAGGGATCAGTGTAAAAAAATTGAAACCCTTGAAATTGGTAACAAAATCCGATTAAAAAGGGAAGTAATATTTTTTATACTAATTTCGAAGGTCGCGAGCAACAGATAATTATATAATAGAACAATTAGTAGCTCAGTTATGACACCTCAGACATTTAAAGACCGTCTTATGTCCTGGCTGAAAGTCAAGGACTTAAGTTACTTTAGTAAGTAAATGCTTTTTAATTTTTTCTATACATTAATAAATTAAAATAACCTATATTAACTAACTAACTTAAAAATAAACTTAAAAAATGGCGTCAAAAAACTCCTCCTCAACGTAGTCAACTGGTAATGTACCCAAAAGACTGGCGGCGTTGCCACGTTGTATGGCAACGCTAAGCCTTTGGCCAAGGTAAAAGCCAGCCCTAGGGTCACGGGAAGAGTCAACTAAACGTTTAGAAATGTCCTTGAAAAGGCTGTGAGCACTCGGACCTTATGTCCTTAGATAGATGTTATATTTACGATGCCATAAACTTGACTTTGAAGGATTGATCAAATCTCAAACAGATTTATTATGAATTGGATGATAGTACCATACTTCTTGTCATTCAATTGCATTGTACGTACACAGAACTCCACCTGCTATGATTTTTACATGCTCATTTTGCTTCGTCCACTTAAAAATCTATAATAATTGTACATTTAAAGGTTTTCGGGAAGAGATTGTTTGATAGCGAAAAGACCCCTCGCTGCAAGCTTCACCGCGACTTTGATTAAAGACCCAGAGGTTTGTTACTTGAACATTCATGCATACATAAGCTCACTCCTTTTCCCATGGCGGTAGATAGAAACTTGTCAGTTTTTCTGACTCAGAATATGGGATACCATCCAAAATCAAATATCTGCGGACTCATAAAAAACTCACTCACTTTTTTCTCACTCCGCACCCCATAAAAACAAGCGAATATAAAATAAGGCGATGCACACACTACGCCGCGTTGTACCGAAACCGACCCACGAGAATTATTCCTCAATCGGTACCGGAATGAATAACTTACAGACTTGCCTCATCAAATATAGATTCCCGTTTTTCTCCTTTCGCCTCCTGACTTGGATTCGACGTATTTTTGACTGCGGCCAACTTAGAAACTTCCTCATTCCTTACATATTTGTTGTTTACATTAAAAAGGGAATAAAAGGTACCTTTCAACTTGTTTGATTGGGGTCATGTGTGGAAAAGGGGGCTCTTGTAAATTCTTTTGGTCCGTATACACCGCCATTTTAGAAGAAAAATATGTGGAGTACGTCATGGTTGTAATTTGTAGCTTTATTTTAAATCCTGGGTAGTACATAATCGTCTCTCTCACTCATCATTTGCCTAGCTTTTTCCCAACTATGTTAGGGTCGGCTGTATTTAACATGGAGCGACTGCCTATCTGACCTCCACAACCCAGTTAATACAGAGTATTACGATACCCCTTAGTAGGACTGGTTGTCAGTCTTTCGGGCCACTAACTAGCAGTAACGACTGTCAAACGTCTACAAATGACAGTCTGGTGGCTGTCCGCAATTTGTCTGTACCTGTTCAAGGAGAAGATTAGGATGATGGTGTATTGAAAAACAACTATTTTTGTCCAATTCTGAAGCGCTGAACCAAATCATCCAGCTGTCACCTCCGTAAGAAAGAGTGTCCAAAAAATAAGTAGAATATCAACAACAAATACCTATATTAATCCAATATTTCTCGGAAACTGTCCGAGGTTTATTCGTGAGGACGTGGCCATATTGGGGGCCGACAATTCGGACGCGGCCCGAAAGTGGCCCGCGTGTATGAAAACAAACGGCCGCTACGTGTTTTGCTTGCTGTTGATGATGTATGAAAATGGAAAACAATGGAAGTGTAGATATGGTTTTTTTTTATTTATTTATAGACAAAAACAAAACTGTTCGTCAAGTTTATTTGGCTACAGTTTGTGCAGCCATGTGAATGGTCAGTGATTAACGTAAACATTAAGCAAGTTATGATCACTCTTTACTAGATCCAAGTAGAACTTGTGATAAGCAGCAGATAGTAAAATAAAATCATTTATTCCAAACTAAGCTAATAAATCAGCACTTTTTGAAGATCAAAAATTACAGAGATAGTCCTTCGGAACGCCCGCCTTTGGCCTCTTCCCTAGATAAAACTCAGTGTTTTGGGAATAAGTGGCATAACAAACCCCTAAAGAAAGAAAACCTCTATTGAACAAACCTAGAAAAAACACCAGCTTGTCTTCTATTTCGGATTCGGGTGAATTCATTCTTCTGAATAGTTACTCAATACCTCATCCACAAACGCAACACGATCTAAGGCTTGTTCACAAGTAAGCAAGCACAGTTGATCTGCCGCAAAGCCAGCTTGTTTAGACCATTGCATGTGTAACTAGCTTTATAGCCCTCATCCTCCCTCATCACGTATTCAAGGAACACGCAAAGCCGACTAGAAAAAATAGAAAGTTACGTATGTACTGCGTTGTCTTGTTAAATTACGTGCTTGTCTTTGCGGAGAACCTTCTCTCGTAAGTATATGAAAGGTACGATTCCGTGAGCTACCGCGACCGCAGCGACAAAGCTGTTTGCTTCAGAATTTCGGGAGTTATTTATTTCATTACACTGCTCTCAAAACATTGAAGGATAACATTATGAGGAAGACAACATGAAGATTCGAAGAAACGCGCTATCTACTAACCCACACTGGGCCCTCGTGGTGGATTACAACCCATTCTCTCTCATAACTTTAAAGTAGTTGTCGCCACCAATGGACCCAACACAGAGGTATCACATATAGGTTGCCATCCTAGAAACAAAAATAAACATAGTGTTTCATAGAGCCAGTTAACGGCGACGACAGTAAAAACAAGAACTAAAGTACGTATTTTCCATTGATTACCGATTGATTAAAGCAATAAACTAACTGAAACCACCACTTGATGCGCAGTAAACCTTAAACTTACTAACTTTCACTTTATCTCAGCTCATTTAAAATTGGAGCCAATAAAACCGTCCCACCTGAAAGTTCCTTATTGCTAATGGAATAAGGGTGGTAATGGCGCAAGAAATAAAACAGTGAGGATGAATGCGAGTAAAACAATGATGCTGAAACTTCCGTAGCAGGATCAGAATAAGTTTTTTCTAATTAGAATCCGATGAATTGGCCCTTTCCCGGGCGCGTCTCGATTGGACTGCCGAAGTAATTAGTGACTCCGTTTTCTAATGAAATTCTGGGGATGCTGCCATTCTTTCGCGTTTTACATATTGGGGCTTGATGAGATTTTTTCATAGTTTCTTTTGAAAGCTTCTCTGTCTTTATTTCGGAGTTTAAGAGGGATTGTTTTGAAGTACAATGATAGAAGATTTGAATTCTCAGTAGGAATTAATGTAGCCTCGGACTCCTACTAAAAATCTTTTTTACTGGATAAGTTTTTACTGCGCTTGCTCTAGTAGCCCATAATTACTGGCTTCAGTATTCGCATAATTCCATATCACGATCCCATTCACGGCTTCGGAAGATGCGACTTGCGTCAAGCAACACACGAACGTGAGTACCGTCTCTCCTCAAGTCGCGGTGGCATGCTCTAAACAACTTATTTAATTTGTTTTGCAGTAGCTGTTACAAAACACGTGTCACTTGCGTGTAGCTCGTGGCCAAATGGTAAGAGACGATGAGGGCATTTTCAATGAACTTTCAACTTTTCAAAAACGACAAGCCGGAATTATTATAAACAAATATAATGTGTTTAATATAGGAATAGGAGAGGGCATAATGTTAGTTCAATAACAAGTGTAATAGGACAGTTATAGGCTGTTATTGGATATTTATCTGTGTCGAATGGCGGAGGAATACTAATGGCATTTGGCGCATGCGGTGTGCACGTGCGCGTACCGAAACGTTGCGTAGTTTTGTAAAAGAAGTACATTATAGGCTTTACAGTGGGGCAGCTAGTTTGAGGACGGGTGTATCTTTCACATAACGTATAAAAAGGCAAACGTCCAATAAATAATAATTACGATTGTTTCAATTTCAGTGTATTATAAAATATAGACTATGTAGGTACGTATGTATGTCTGTGTCTGTGTATGTTGTTGTAATGTCATTAGATCAATTGTTGACTGTTAAATAAAAAATAAATATTATATTATATCTCTATAAGATATGGGAACATAATATCTATCTCGCCTTTTCTGATAGTCAAGACACACAATTGAAAATTACTGCTATCCATGTACAAACATACCTACAATACAGAGCACATGCAATATAACACACGGTTGATATCTGTATAGGTAGACCAGACTATCGTCAAAGACGTTGACGTCGGCACAACATGCCAAGATGTTTGATGTGGTCATGTCATAATCAAGTTGTACCGTCTGGTTGCACCGAGGTATGTATATCAGACCGCACGCTCCATAAACCTGAATCCTGAGTACTGGTAATTCATCTCGATATCTACAGCTTACTTGAAAGTATGATTTGAAGTAATTGTTTACCTACATTCATTTTACTTTTACTCCTGTAAGTTAAGTAACTACAACTTTTACAAATGTCAACCGTGCTGCACGGTTGACATTTGTAAAAGCCGTTGCTTGTACACAGCTTCCATTTGAACTCGTGGTTCAATTCAAATGTAACAAATATCAATAGCGTGCGATGTGAACCTCATTACCAGTCGAGTGCCACAACACACTCGCTGTGCCACCTGACAAATATGTAGCGGGGTATTAAGATATAACCTGAAAGCGGGCAACCATTGAAAGAAAGAAAGAAAAAAATATTTATTTATCGCAGGGATATGACGTGCATACAAAATGACAAAAAAATTAATAAACAGTAAACATACAACCTATAACAAATATTTAGAACACACACACGTTGCACTCTTTCTTAGGTTCTCTTGTAGAAATATCAGGTGTGATAATTAGACATATGGGTAACTAGCTTCTGCCACCGTCTTCGCCCGCATAAATTATTTTTTTTACACATTATCTTTACAAATGTGTTCCTATGTGTGTTATTCTATATGAACTGAAACACTGTTAAGCTTTATCCAAATCCGTTCAGTATTTATTGCGCGAAAGAGTACTAAACATCAATCTATTTTAAACATTCATGCCCAAACTTTCGCGTTTTTTATATTAGTAAGGAATACGATGTAGACGTCATAATAAACGTCATAAACCCCTCTATACTTGTTTGTGCTACAAAATTCGAAAAATAAGCATTTTGAAAAAAACCGTTTATAGTTTTGAACCTCGCTACGTATGACACATGTAACAAATTTACAACATGACAAGCAAATAAATTGGCTTCCTGGCTAAGGGCAGTCAATACGAGTTGATTTCCTGTTTGCGAGTTTCTTTAAAATGAGGTGTGGATGGATTATAGAGATATGTGTATCTCTACCTGCCTGACCCACCTTTAAAACCTTATTTTTTTCCACAGTAGCTACTATATTTGCCGCTTCCTGTATTGTTTTGCACCAAGCTTCACTTTACGGCTGCAAGTTTAGCTCAAACTGCGAATACCTTAGCAGTACAACGCCGCAGAACTGTGTTTTGAATGCAACAAATCCTGCCAAATGGGTTTACCACACTATGGGAACTGTTCAAGACAAAGTCCACAAGAGTTCATTGAAATTGGCTTTTAATTTGTTTAGAATCCTGTAAAATCCAAACAAGATATTTTCAACACATTTGTGTTCATTTAGGGAGAGACTATTTTGCACTATTTTAAACAAGAACATACTAAATTTTCAAATATACAACTAAACACAGACAAACCCGAAACGAAGTGGAACTTTAGTGTGAAAATAAACATGTGGAATTGTCTAGCAATTGGTATGGAAAACATAGCTTGAAAACACAGAAGCCGTAAAAACAATTAACTCAAAAAACAGTAATCTTTTTTGTTCCGCTCGGCCTTACAACATAGTCACCATACCCGCGTTGATTTGCATTAAAACTGTTTCTCTGCAAAATGTTACGGAAATTCTAGAAATTTGTGGACACAGTACGCACTTTGGTACAGTTTATGAGTTTAGTTACAATTAAAACGATTCATATTGCCGTTTGTATTCATACTGCAGTTATAAAGAAGGCTCTCTTTTGTTTTAGTCTCAAGTTGCTGAGCCGAACCGTAATAATTTCGTTTTTAATGTATGTTTTCGCATATTACGAATACGCATTCAGTATTGCAGTGCAATTGCGAATTATTTGCATACTTCGTGTACAAAGCTTTTCTAGTGGCCTAAGAAACTTGTTTGGTTGGCCATACTTGGTCTTAGTTGTCATTGATTTTTTTACCTATTAATAGTTACTTTTAGGCCGAATCCGCGCGTTAGTAGATGTCGGCTGTATCATTGGTGATTTAAGTTTGTAACATCTTAGTTTTGCGTAGTGTCAAAGACGATGGGCCTTACTTCTTCAAATTCAAATTCATTTATTTTGATCATAAGTAAAACAGTAGGTGGTATAATATATAAAATTCAGAAACTATCTATGTCCCGCCGTTAGGCATACAAAATGTTTCTAACAATGGTATATACAATTAAATTGCTTCAAAAAAACCCTACTACGGCGAAGCTAAAAGGAAGGGTGATGAAGTGATGTTAGCAGTCTATGTTTGTATTCATGTTTCTCCGTAGTGCCTAAACAATTCATCCGATTTTGATGAGTAAGGTGTCAATCGATTCGTTATTATGGCTCGGGTAACATAGGCTACATTTTAACCTACTTCAACAATAGGAGTAGTTTTATTAAAGCGTGATTTTTCAGTCGGATTTTTAGTGGTAGTATACCACACAAATTATTGTTCAGTTTAGGCTGCTTAACTTTTTACATTTCTTTAAATTTCTAAAAAAAGTAATTCTTCATCGTGCGTGCGGTTAGTGCCTAACCTGGTGTCAGAGTTTTTATGCCGCCCATGGGCCTCTGACTTGGCTTTACATGCCGTCGAAAATAAACTCTCAAGCATGCTGGTTCCCTCACAATGTTTTCTTTCACCGAAGCAATTGATAATTATACAATACGCAAAAAAAAAATTTAGTCTTACCGACATTTTATTCAAGTACCGTTTCAAAGTTCCTATCATGAATTCTACACCCTAAACTTCTGTCATACTCCACGTAAACTCCGGTCAAGTGTGTAACAGTCTTGGAACCACAGAACACTGTGTATCTTCGGCGTCGACCATTCGCTGCGGTTTCCTGACCCTCAAAGAGACACGTTGAAGCCAACTCAATAGTGAAACCGTTTGTAAACAGGACTGATATTTACCTTAACCATTTATGAGTTTAATTGAAATTGATTTGGTCAATGTAAAACGGAACTTTACATGACATATCGAGTTTTTCTGTTTGAGAAAAACTCAGAATTTAATCGTTCAAAGTTAAAGATCATTTTCATCTTGAAAGCCAACCTATTTATTCGATAATATCCCCTGTATCATCGTCACCCTAGTGTTAGAGGCGGTGAAAAATCGGGGTAATACTGAAATTAAACAGCTACAATCATAATAAAGTTTTAATACCTATCTATTACATGGGACTTAAACATAACTGGAGAAATATGGGTATAGGGAAGGGTTAGGCAGAACTGTACCCAACACCTCTACCTAAGCCTTCGGGGATTACTAGGCGTAATGTTATGTTATGTAAATAACTACATTAAATATTCAAAAAGTTTGGGATTTCTTGTATGGACTACATGACGAACTGGGATCAACCACAATCCGTAAGTACCGGGACACCATCAAAATGGGGAGCTCACAAAAACTATTCGCAACACGTCGATCGCTGCGCGGTAGATCTTATTCAAATACGGTAAAAGCCCGCCGTATATATTTACCCAGTATTTACCTACACTCTGATGCCATTAGCCACGAAACGGGATCGACTCGAAACGAATAAGGAGCAATTTACGCCTATTGCGAACCTCTTGTGAACCAAGGAAATGTAATTTACATTTTTTCGCTTTTAGGATTTCGGGGGTTAAAAAACGGTTGAGATTGAGTCTGGAACCGAACTCTAAAGTTTATCATCATGTAATAGAATAAAGGAGAAAGTAAATCTCTAAGTTTTCCATTTTTTCCATGGCGAAAATGCTACCTTTACGTACATAAATCTAATCGCTTTCTTACGATTCTACTACAGTCTCGAAAAGTTACCCAACGCTTAACAATTACAATTTAACTTAAACTAAGTTCACAAAGTAAGTAAATATTTGGCAGGCGATTTGCTTTGACAAAATCAGCCGCACCGCACGTCTAATGCAAGTCACTTAATCAGGCGGCTGATACTTCAGCTGGAACTTAGTTACAAGTCACTGCAGATGTGCCGCGTCTACACGATGGCCAATGTTGGAGCTATGTTTTGTGCCACATGTTTAGTGTTGAAGAAAGTTGAATGGAAAGAAGAATTTTATTGAAGGATACGTTAGTATTTGTTTCTAAATTAATGCTAGTTATACGTCTTTTCAATGTATAAAATCACGTGTCAGTATGTTCGTACACGCTAGGCTCCGAAACCACCCAACCGATTTCAATGAAGTTTTGTTAATGTGTATGATTGGTTCCAGCTTGAAAGATAGGATAGTTTTGGACCCGATATATGGCGCCGTGCGAAGCAGGGGTGGGTCGCTAGTATAGCTATAAATTTACATTTTAAATTTTTCCCACATCAAGAGTAGCGTGCTTAAAATAATTATTTAAAACAGCCTGCAATATATTAGTCGAACCTAAACCAACACCGCCCACTACACCAAATTAATTTCATGGAAATTAACCAATACAGTGGAAAACCAATATAACTAGAGGTTACATCCAATATTGGTTGAAATCCTTCCCAAAGTCTGCACGTGGCATTACGAACCGCGCGATAATTTCGCGGGCCCGCCATTTTGTGGGTCGCCTAATTGCGAAACTGTCATGGCGCCGACACAGGCCCGCATTCCCGCGCTCTCACAAGATTTACACTGAATGCCTGAATACCGCCCTGTGTCTAAGAAATCTAGCCGCCTCTAAGCACTCTTGAAAGGAATTTCACCGGATAATTTAGAGGGTGGATGTTATTTTTGAGGTGTCATTTGTTTTACAAGATTTTTCGGATAGACACTGGGGGATAAGCACGTACTTAACTGTAATAGTTTTATACTTTTTGCAGAATACCTAGAAGTAGTTTCACACGCACAATCGTTGCTAATTGAGGTGCACTAAAAGAACTCTTACTTAATTAACAAAATATAAGAGCGAAACATAAACGTAATTAATGTCCAACGTGATATAAATATTTGTCTACGACCAATATTGATGGATGCTAGCATTTTTCCAATCCTTTATTCTAAAGGATTCTGTCCACTATACGGTACCATACCATGACCGTACTATGAACGTATCAGGCAAAAAAATATTATTTATTTTGAAAAGTATGAGATTACTACTAGACCGTTCGGTCACCGACCAACACCGTCGCGTGCAATGCACGTAGCGTATCGGCACCGGCAAAATATTCCCGCCGACAATTGTTGACGCTCCGTCATGGCACGCGACGGTGATGGAACGGTCTAGTGGGCATAGTCTCATATTTTTCAACACAAAGAATATAGGGTTAAACCGCCGTTCCGTACGTGTATACGCTGATGATAGTTCTAGTAGTCAGTGTCATGTTTCTTTCCATGCCTGATACGTTCATAGCACGGTCACGGCATGAGACAGTGTAGTGGGCAGACTCCTTTATTCTTATTCTTTATTGTACACACAAAATGACATATAAATTGCATTGGTATCACATCTTACGTACAAAGGCGAGTCTAACCCTGTGCGCGTAGCCTTATAATAAAATCTCAATACACACAATATCCAGGCTTTAACCATCCTCCATACTAACCACTCGAAATGCACTCTAGAAAATACGTCTAATAAAAATGTGAATGCACACAATAAGCATATTTATTACAGGATTGTCTGACATATTCCGATTCGTTTTCAATTGGAATTCAATCCGGGTAATGCGTAACACTCGTTTCATATTGAAAAATATTTTGCTCAACAAGTTGACTGGGATTGCATGAGAATGCAGATATGAATGAAATTCTCTTTTAAAATGCACCGAGGGTTTGTCAAACAGAAGTGAGCTTCGTTATTCTTTTTTAGTTTGTATGTTTTAGAATAATTTCTATGTGATAGAGGAAACGGTGGAATTCTTGCTTAGTGTTCAAGAATTTTAAAATACACAGCTTGCCGCTTTGCTCGCGTTAATAAATTTTGTTGACGAGGGATCAACAAAATCTATTAAAGTTCAGAAACATAAGGTAGCCTGTCTTATTCCAGGTCCAAATCCGTCCAGCCGTTTCAGCGTAAAGGAGTAACAAACATACACACACACATACAATTTTTTCGCATTTATTAGATTAGGTAGTGTGATTTACTGTTACTGTTAGCAGCCTGTGTTATCCCACTGCTGGGCAAAGGCCTCCCATGACCTCCAAATCTTTCGATCCAGTGCCAATGTGGACCACTGGTCGTTGGTTCTGTCCAGCTCGTCCCGCCATCTCCTGCAAGGCCTACCGCGTCGCCTTCTGGCTGTGATTTACTGTAGGTAATGGTATGAAATAATAATTTTAGTAATTTGTGTTTTGTTAAAGATTGTTAGAAGACCGAAAGTCTGACGGCCAGAGACCACCGCAGCCCAACTGCGCCAGCAGTTGAGCTGCGGTGGTAAAATTAAAGTAAAATGTACAAACGTTCCATGTAAAGTAAAATACTTATATTCAAATACTCATCTTGCTGTAGGTTCATTGAAAATATTCACTGCATTCAGTTAGACTGGAAGTCTAACCAAAATATTTGGGGAAAGGCTAAACAGACGAGCTAAGAAGATGAAGATAAAAACAAGGCCTTCTATACCGAACCTGAAACCCTAGCATCATATCCCTCCCTGCTCAAAATAGTCTACGAGGACCACAAAAGCCAACCCTCAAATAATTCTTGTACACACAACATAAAAACAACCAATAAAATGTTATCTAATCCGAGGTACTAGGACGACATGAGCCGTTAGGAATACATACATAAACAAAAACTGTAGGCGTACCAGGCGCACATAAAATTCCTTCTATCACACGCAGCCCTATATATTTCCCGTTCGTTATTATAGCACATTTCAGTTAGTAGTAAGGCAAGGTTAAAGTAAGGAATGAAAAATATCGATAGTTTTTGTCATTGGCATTAGGAAACCATCGAGGAAAAATTAATCTTCATACTTTTCGCGAATCCATCACTAATTATTCACATAAACTTACTATTAGTTTGTATAGTCGTATTGTAGTATATTGTCGTTCGGCTTGTCCAGCTCGTCCCACCATCCTCTAAGAGGTCTCCCGCCACACTTTATCGCTAACACTATTTACTTCGCAATACAAATGTAATAAAGCATTTTATCCAAAAGCAAAACAATCATCCTGAGGAAAGCTGTCATTTGCTCATTAATTGATACTTGCCTCTGTATCGCTTGTTAAAAGTATCGTCTACTCCCAACTCGAGTATCGATACTTTTTTGGGCTCCCTAGCTAGTGGAGAGCCC
The DNA here is from genome assembly GCA_905163415.1 of Noctua fimbriata. Lineage (NCBI taxonomy): Eukaryota > Metazoa > Arthropoda > Insecta > Lepidoptera > Noctuidae > Noctua > Noctua fimbriata. The sequence goes on along the minus strand of LR990942.1, from coordinate 2,412,984 downwards.
CCTAGCGGAAGGAAGTGGCAAACGAGCGCCGGCACTTCCGTTCTTCTTTCAGCAATTGCAACTAAAGTTTTGTGTCAAACGTAATTACTCTATTGCCCTTTCTCTGACGCTTTTAGACCTATTTGGGACTGTGACGCTTTTCTTTGTAGTCGCATTTTGTAAGAGATCTTTTCATTTGGGCCTTTGCAAGTGTCGACTTGAGTTAGGTATATGTATGTAGGTATGTAGATACAGTGTCTTTTGTGCTTACTTATGGGGGAATGCTTTTGATCTCTTCATCTTTACCTAATAATATAAGGTACCTCCGGGCCTTTTGAAGCTGTATGTGCGAGTAAACCACACAGAAATTGAAGTGTGTGCACAGTAGCAATATCTAAATCTGTCGCAGTGAGCTTGAAATACTGTCGTGTCAGAGACACGAAGAATAAAATCTAACAAGCTAGCTCCTTAAGTATTAGATAATTAACAGGTAAGGTACTAAATCTTAAAATAGAAATAATCACTGCCCGCTTACGCACTGCGGGTCTACGGCCTACGCTTCCTACACGTGTACTACGACTTCTCGTAGCACCGTAGACCCAACATCAGAAGTGGACATTCACATTTTGTTATGTATGATGATGTCACCAAACACACATAAATTCTAAAATATTCGCCACGCGACACTTTATTAAGACACAAAGTCGTCTTTATTCGATACAGTGTAATATTTTAAAATTTCCCATTTGAATATTATTGATACTTTGACGTCATACCGCCATCACTTTTATTGAACACTGAATATGCGATCGGTAAATTTATGATTCCATTCAAGCTATAGTGAATGAATATGCGACATATATGTAGAAGGAATGTCTTTGTAATAAAATAAATGATAAATTAATGTCAATATTACTTAGTTATCTCTATTCAATAATAAAAATATCAAATTTATAAGAGCTTAAATGAATGAGTACCTACCTAAGGTTTACGTGCAAAATGCATCATTCGTTTAATTAATTTAGCCTGCAGGGTTATTGCGTAACACACCTACAATGGCAACGCTTTTCATTTTATAAATTTAAAATCAAAATCAAAGCATTTATTTCAAGTAGGCCAGTTACAGGCATTTTTGAATTGTCGAAACAAAGACAACAATAAAATGAAGCTACAGTCCCAGTCACAAAGCATTATAACTGTGAAAGTACTGTAGTTGCTCATTCCAAAGCGTAGAGTATATACGCTTTGGAATGGGCAACTATAGTATATATACCTATGCAAAAGAACGTGCACAAGAAACTCCATGGACACTCTTTTAAATCAGAATATTGTTACAAAACCTTAGTTACATCACTCCTGTTGAGATGGAACATTATGTGAGGACGATGTAGCAAGATGTGCACGTTAAAAGTGTCCATAGAATCATTCGACCATTATCAATTGAATATGATTTCCTTCAATACCCTTCGAATTATGATTGAAAATGGTTGTGTGTTACGCAATGTGTGTGATGCTCTACCGACAAAGTAGGTATAGTGCCCCAATTGTGTTAGAGTATATTTCTTATCGAAAGACCAAAGCTAACAAATGTTATCCCCACTCCAACTTACGAGGCAAAATATTAAGCATAACTTGAGCCATCTTAGAAAAATGATTCCGTACAGTGTTGGCTCGGTTCCAATATTCCAATCCGATAGTAAAATGTAATAGTTTTAGTTTACAAAAAACGCATTACAGATGAAAATAAAATCTTTGTTTAAGCGCCCGTTTAAACTTTGTTTGCCAGTTCCCAAGAAAAACATTTGGAGAATTTTTAAAGTTAATATTTATGAAAGTGTTACGAAGGAACATTTAGATAGTCTGCTCGATGAGGATTTTACAAGCTTTTAGAGTATTTACGGGTACTTGCTTGCTAATTGGCTTTGAACAATTGCGTTATTGAACATTCACGATGAAGCCTGATGGTTCGGGCGATAAATTATCTACAACATTATTTTTAGTATATGCGAAACCTGAATATAGTTTGTTCAGAATAAGTAACTGAATCGATTCCAATAATTTTAAAACAATGTTATATTTAGTCCCTAATTTTATTAAAAAGTTACAAGTTGGACACCGAGCGACATTAAGTACCTATTGCAATAATTAAGGTACCTGTTGCCAAATTATGTTTATTAATGAGCTCAAGGCGACGTTGGGGGCGCGTTGCGTGGTGACCACGATTTTGTGCGGACAACCAGCTAACAGAACAAGTTTATAACTTTGTGATTTTTCATGACACAGTTTTGAAATTTTGTACATAGATTCTTTACATAAAAATACTGGACACGTGTTTCAGGTTTCGCATATACTAAAACTAATGTTGTATTTGTATACTAATATTAAAAGGTGTAAAATTTCTTTGTACGTTTGTATGTAAGGGGTAATCTCTGGAACATATGATACAATTTTGAAAAATTCTTTCACTGGCAGAAAGCTAAATTATTCGTGCGTGCTATAGGCTATAAGTTATATTTATATCATGCATATTCGCCGAGCTATCACAATTTTTGCGGACGAAGTCGCGGGCGAAGTACTATAAAAATAGACTGAGCTGGCCATATCTGCCGCATGCCCAATGAGCTTTTTAGGATGGTAAATCATCAAATGTCCCCCCCCCCCCCTCCGCTCTGGGCGGAGCGGAGGGGAGTGTCAGACTTGTACTGACTAAAACCCGTCCATGTTCCTTCTTTTCCCCAACATGGATGGGTCCATGTTCCGTCTTTGCCCTTTGTGTTCCAGGGCCGCGATATCTCTTTCGAACAGTCTCGCAGCCCTGGCAATTAGTGGCAATGCCCAATGAGCTGTGGGCTAAACTACCTACGACTATGAGGAGCCCTGATACAGCCTAAAGGCATCACGGCAGACCTGGTAGAGAATTGCGGGACGAGCTAACACGACCAGTGGGTGGGTGACTTTGGCTCTGTATCGAAAAAACTGCAATTAAGCCATGGCAAACTGTATCAGCTTCAACATCAGTAAATGGATAACTTTATCGTTATTATTTACACTAGAAACGAAGATTTTTTTTTTTTTTTGTTTACCTTTTCTAGTGTAGATAATAATGTTAGTGACCATGATAGTTTAAAATCTTATAACTTTATATTTATTGTTTATCCGATATTAACACTATCCTTAAACCTTAAAACGCGAAATTGAGCATTATTATTCGTATTGAGTTCCGGATATTTCGACGCTGTTGCATAGGAAATTAGGCATAAAATAGTCCTTTTCTTCGTTACGTACAGCAGTTAAAGGCCTTTATCAAACTGATCTAATTACATCGTTTGACCCTCTATCGTAGAGGTGTAATACTGTTATCAATGAACCAGGTCTGTAAGACGATACGCCTGGGTCTAGATCCAATTACGATGCTACCAATTGGTATTTGCAAGGGATTTCATAACACCTACGTTTTATGTCTAGTTTCAAAACATTTATACATAAATTTCTTGGCAGAAATAATGTAAGAGTGGTACTTATAAAATAGAATAGAATATTCTTTATTATGTGCAACATACAAGTAACATTCATAAAAACAAAACAAACATAAAGGGTCAATAGAGAGCAAAATAGCAGTAAACTCACTCAATAAAAAGTTTCATAATACCACGCCTTCAATCCCTGAAAAGTTAAGCAGGTGTACTTACTACCTATCAGTGGCGAAGGTTCCATACAACTCGAATCCTACCGGATTCCCTTTGGAAAATGGCGCAGTCAGCATTCTATAGACAAATAATATAATCACATTAAAGATAATTATGTACTTCGGCTTCCCTCTTACAGAAATTGACCCTTCGCTACTGCTACCTATACACCCAAATTTTACCCGTTATGTTTTAGTTCCAAGTAAAAGGTGGCGATGACCTGGTAAGGGTTGCAGGGATCCGCTGGATGCGAGACGCACGGGACCGGTCAATGTGGCGACACTTGGGGGAGGGCTATGTCCAGCAGTGGACGGCTTTCGGCTGAAATGATGATGATGATGATGAAAAGGGGGCGAGCGAATTGCCTGTTGCTAATCATTTTCCCTAAATAGCTCCTTACATTCACACACACACATCATATAAGTATCCTTATGTCCTTGTAAACCAAAACTATAACAATTTCTGTCAAAAAATGCTGCAGTTTTCACTAAACCAGTATTGAAAATTCCAGTACAAAATCAGTAAAAAATTGCAACATGGACATGAAAAATACCTCAGTAAACTGTTAAACTATTTTTAGTATAACTCTTAATTAATAACAACAAAGTTTGGGGTCCCAGTTGTTTGTGAAATTTGTTGCATGGAATGTGACCCTACCACGGGGGCTTGTTTCACGACAACCCGCCTGAACCGTAGTGGTGGGGTGATTAATGATACTTCAGAGTAGCTCATGGATACTACGCGATATAAAACGGTAAAATCTGTTAAGAAATCTAAATATAACATAACATTGCACCTCTGTGTATTTTTTCCGAAGGCATTCAAAGAATCCAAGAGGAAAAATCAAGCAAGCGAAAGATGATTCATCATCATCATCATCATCATTTCAGCCGAAAGACGTCCACTGCTGGACATAGGCCTCCCCCAAGTGTCGCCACATTGACCGGTCCCGTGCGACTCGCATCCAGCGGATCCCTGCAACCTTCACCAGGTCATCGGTCCACCTAGTGGGAGGCCTTCCAACGCAGCGTCTTCCGGTTCGCGGTCGCCACTCCAGAACGTTTCGGCCCCATCGGCCATCCGTTCTGCGAGCAATGTGCCCTGCCCACTGCCACTTCAGTTTGGCTATTCTTCGGGCTACGTCGGTTACCTTGGTTCTCTGAATTTTTAATATTAATCTTATTTCCTTTATTGAAATATCTGAGATCCGTAGAACTGATGAGGTTAAAAGAATTTCCCTGCTTATTTTTGGCACAGTCAAGTTACCTAGTAATAACATTAGTGATTTTTACACCAATAGTAGCTTAATTTATACTGAAGAGGTATTTAAAACATTCCTCTAAAATGTAGTTGCCCAAGAATACATTTAAAAATAGTCCTTCTTGGCAGCAACGTAGCCGTATAATCCGACGATTTGATCAAACATTTGAAACAAAAACATCGGAGGCTGCAGTTCCAGACAGTTTTATCGTCTTCCACAATGAAGAAAGCCATAGATTTCACTTGAGAACTAGTTTTAATGTTTGTTGTACGTGGTAGTTTCTCGGCGTATCAGTCGTAATAGAAGAATGAAAAGTTGGGGTTACGTATGTGAGTACTAGGGTGGCAGAGGTAGTAGAAGATTGCGGATAGTTTAACATTGTAGTTGCTTTCTGTGATTGTAATTATTTAAGACTGGAATTCACCAATGAACCTAAACGCGATCAGAAAATTTATCTATACCGCATTAAAGATCTGTCCGTATCAACCCTTAACAATCATGATACTGGCGATTATGGTGTGGTAGTCACGTGACATTCGCTCTAAGCTTCCACTAGGAAGAAAGTTTGGTCGCACGACCGGGCGTCCGACCAGTTTTGTTCAAGATAGGGGCCGGTCGTGCGACAAAACTTTCTCATCAATAATCTTGGCCAGAAAAACAAACGCTAACTAAAATATAACTCACATCAAACGAATAAAATTCGGGACAATGCAATACTCGGAGACCACACTCGAATTCCGTTCTCTTTCGCTCCGTCCTCCGATAACTTCTGAAGTTCCGATTCAAGCAATAGAGGCAGTTGACATCAAGAAAGCGTACATTGTGCCCATGTAAGTACAGTTTGCAGTAACATTTCTCTTCAAACACAATAGAAGACTGCTTTCAATTCGTTAGTAGGGGCTAGGTCGCGATTGTGTTTAAATAATAAATGTTTGGAGCTCACAACTCTAAGTTTGGGTCGTTAAAGCCGCCCGGTCATCCGCGCTGACTACGTGACGCCCGTGACGGAATGACGCCCTGACGGGGTGACGCGACGTGAACGGTGCTTGAGGGTTAATAAATTATGTGACGCATATGTATGTCGGTTTGAGGCGCATATGTTTATTGGTTTTACATTAGTTAGGTTTAATTAAATCCAAGGTTCTTTAGAATACAAACACTGTCCCCGACGAAATGACTTCGGCAAAAAAAAAAATGGCGACCTTGTCAATCTTTCATCGCTTTTTTCTCATTATTTAGGCTATGAGTGTCCTTAAATCGTTCCGTAGTTCTTACTTTCGTGGTATTATGAACTCTAGTGCAAAATGTCACGCTTCTAGATTCATTGATTTCGGCCTGTCAGCAAATGAATGAATGGAGCACTAGCTTTTAAACAAACGGGACAGAGGTATGCTTCCACTTAGAAAATAGATTGAACTATTCAATCAAGTCGTATTTTATCTAGGGTTCATTGAATTGGCCAGTGCTTAAGTGCCTATTCAATATTAGATTCTGATAAAATAAAATGCAGCAACATTCAAAAGAATATTGAAAAGCAGAACATCATGTAAAAAACTCCACTGGGAAAGGTATGCTCGGTATTTGACAAGCAACGCTTACGGCCGATTGGCTCCTAAATAGCTTCAGGCCGTTTATATATTAACCTTACTGGAAAAAACTGCACCCTGTTGACGGATTAACAATGTGGAATCATTCGTCTGTAGCTTTCAACATTTTTCCGATAACTGGTCAATCAACTGTGTTAACTTGGAAAGGAAATCGTTCCGCGCATTTAAAATAATTTTCATTGCCAACGTAATCGTGTTAATATTTATTTCGTTTCGTTTTTCGTTTTTTTTTATTTCTTTTTACTTGGATCCAGCTTTTACCTGTATCATGCAGCTTTCTGTGCAAAAGATCAACTTGTTTGCTACTAACTACTAACACCATTTTTTAAGATTTTTAGATTGAATTTGTGTTACATATACATGCGGAAACTTCCGGATCTTCTCATAGGGCTACTTCAGCCAACAAACAATTAAAACAATAAATACAACGCTTTAAACCGCTTACGATATTCATTACCAATCAAATCATCTGAAACTTACACCAATACACCCCATGTTCCTCAGCCCCCAAAAATAGCTCCCAAACAGGGGTCAGTCCCCATATCGATACACACGTATAAATCGTCCATCGTGACGGGAATCAGCAATGGCGAGATAAGTCGGGATCAAGAAGAAACTAGCTCTTAACTCGTGAGGTATATTGTGTTGCGTAGCACGTTAACACTGATGGGAGGGTGTTTGAGAGTCATGTTTATTTAGCTTGAAGGATGTTAGCTTCTGTTGATGAATGGTAGTTAGTGTACTTAACAATTGATTGGTCCTCGGTTCCTGAATGTATAACTCGCGAAAGTCTACGTAGAAAGTCTGCATATTTTCCCTTGTTTTCCCTGCCTGTGTCATATACACTGTTTTTACATTTATCATTTAGTTAGGTACGTTTTACTGTTTAACGTGCGTCGAACTCATCTCTGTAAAGTATATAGCTCAATCACGAGAGTAACTTCTGTAGAAGTGGCGCCCCAATTCAAACGCCATGGGAGTCATTGATTAACTCTGTAGATTGCCTCGATTTCAGGGAAGGTAGTATTTATTTGCATGTCTATTCCATAGCACCTTTGAGCTCCTAGTACCCATCGCAGGCCTTGAAGTCTGTTACAAGAAACGTTCGTGCAGTTTTTCTTCCTATCCACCTACACAATAATTGTATTCAAGTGCATAACTTTCGGGATTTGCAAACCCCTGCATCTACATCAAATCCCGAGCTTGAACTAAATCCTTTTCAAAATTTATAATGAACGCTACATTTCCATATCACAACAGGCCCATACCTCCGTCCCCAATGACCCACCAAAACGTCCCAAACAGTGGCAATTAAAAGTTTACCTGAACACCAACTAGTTAATAACAACTGGGCGAAACATATAGCTACAACTATTGATCTAACTTTGTTCGCTTTCGTTAATCAACAACACATCAGCTAAAGCTGCTAGAAGTGGTAAGCACTGTATTTTCAAGCACGCATTGTATTTCTACCCCTGAGTCCTCGAACCATTCTTTAATTTAATTCTTTCTTTTCTGTGTCACCAGTTTACTCCGAAAGATTGATTGTGGAGTTAAATATCTTCATCATCATTGGCAGCAATATTCCAAAATATAGGGCTCCTCCCCTTTGTGCTATGCTTCCCTAGTCTGTGTGAGTCCCGTCCAAGTCTACTTTCTTTTCTGTCTTGCTTAATGGGGTTTCTACTTTCTAGTAGTTCTTGTGGAAGAGCTCGATTAAAGATGTGATCTTCAGTACACTTATTTCTGTTATCTGAGAGCAGAGCGTAGCGTGGCAATTTGAATGGTGAGGGTGCCGGTGAAATCACAGTCATTCTAAATCAGTCGGCTAATTAGTCGGCCTTTTTGCAAGTGACAAGTCGGCTAGTCAACCAAAGTCATAGTAAGACCCATCTCTAAAATTATTAACCAATACCATCATCCTTAAAATTACCCATCTTTAAAATTATTCACTTCCAGTAGCTAATATCGCTGTAACCACAAAGTACAAACTTAAGCTCATCGGCTCCCGAAGTAGTGACGTCACGCTGAGCCGGGATCCACCAGGGGCACAGAGACGAGAGGTAATTAACGACACCGCCACTCATTACTTTTTATTTGTTTCGTGGTTATTGGCGGGGATTATTGGCAGGATTACTTTAATTCTAGGACTTTTAGCTTACTTATGGTGACCTGGTATCCCACTATCAATAATTACGTAAATGTAACATCACGCTTCTATATCGCCGTAGGATTAGACAGATATGTACTTAAAATAAACCCAAATCATGTATAAGTTCCTTGGATGGGGTGAGCCTATTGCCAGTAACAGACACCAGGCAGCCCTAACAGGGCAGACCCAAGTAGGATTCCCAGACATATAAATAGTTTTCCAGACGAAACCCCGGACATTTTTTGAAAACTCCGGACTCATCATTCCTTTGAATTGTGATGTTGAAGGCAATAGGTTCACCACCTATTTTTTTCAGGATTAGCTAGCCTTGTCTCTAAAGTATAAAGCGGTATGAAACAACGAATGGAACCTTTCTTTTAAGTCAGCACCTCAAAAAATTCAAAGGATTTCCTACCTACTCCTTATCTGCCTACCCACCTACATACACACAGGAACCATCAATGCGCGATGGTGTGAGATATCGCCCCCAGTGACACGTTAGATTGTGCCCACCAATTCACCCCATAGGAATAGCGAGTTAAGGGGAAGCCACTCAACGGAATTTAAAATTCAAATTCGCGGTTCGAAAATATTTTGCAGACTCGTACCAGGCTCATGGATTGTGATTTTGAGTTGTTAAGTTTTCAGCATTTTTTTTCTGACTGCAATCAATAATCGATAATGTGTAATAAATAGATACATTTTCATAGCATTAAATATGTTGCTAGACAAGATGTGATAATCGTTTTTTGTATACTAAATCTTTCGCTATTCCTAAAGCAATTTTAAACATAGGTTAGTCAATACAATCACCGTTGATTATCACTGATAGTATGTAACTGGTAGAGGAACCGAGCTTATAATTTAGTTGGTTTATAAACATATCAATAAAATTAATATAGAGCTCTAAGAAAAGTTAAAGTTCAGGGTTTCTTAGTGGAACGAAAAGAAATAAGGCCTTTTCCATTGACATTAGCTCCACCAGCAACTTTGCTGCTTAAGTAATCTTTTAATAGCGTTTGCTGAATACCCCTTGTAGTTCTAACACGACGCCAAAAGCCAGGAAAGTCGAATCAAAAACATTAGTTACGTGTGCGAGACGAAACACGAACTCACCCTGCAATAACACAAGTCCAAAACAAATGACTCCGATAAACATCTACCCTTAACCCAACCACAATATTTGACAGTACCTCACACAAATGAAGGGTGCGGGCGGCACAGAAGGAACGCGTCACCGACTGATTTGTTACTCGGTATTTAATTGGAACCCACCTGACGCTGTTGCCTGTGCGTCAAGACGTCAATACTTAATGGGGACGTTCCCTTATTCCGTTATTCACATGTTTTGTTGTCACTGACTGCTTACTGATAAGAGTGCTGGAAAACGGTGTATAGCTGGTTTTGAAGCGTGTATTTTGTTTTGATGTACTTACTGAGTTGAGTTGTTATGTTGGTGTGCATGTTTACTGAACGGTTAAATGTCCTTTTTCATTGGAGAATGATAGAAACTACGGATCCCTTATTATTTGCGAATGTAGGTACAGGAAGCTGCACTGTGTCAAAAAAAACAGTATAAGCTAGTTCTGCACACCAGCGTGAGAAGTGGAAGGAATGGGGGGAGGCCTTTGCTCAGGAGTGGGACAATCATCATCATCATCATTTCAGCCGAAAGACGTCCACTGCTGGACATAGGCCTCCCCCAAGAAGGGGGGTTTTGCCATAATCGCCACGCTTGGCAGGCGGGTTGGCGATCGCAGTATGGTTGTTATAAAACACAGAGAACGCTGCTGCCCATTCTCTGGTAAGTCCCTTAGTCGCCTCTTACGACACCCACGGAAAGATATGGGATGGTGCTATTCTTTACGTCCGGACACCATACAGAACTGAAGGAGTGGGACAATACGGGCTAACAAAAAAAATAACAAAAAAAAGCTAGTTCTGCCGGCATCTTACACCCGTACCTATCAATAAACAAGTCACAAAAATTATAAGATACGATATTTATTCTGTAGTTTAGTAATAGCTTGAAGTTAGAACTCTCAAAAGTTAGTTTTCTTAGCTTTGCTTTCTTCGACGGTGCTTACTTGGTTTAAATTCTTGTCTGTTGCACAAAACTCTTTGCTTGCATATGTAATTACTTAAACTTAAGTAATTACTTTAACTTGACTATAGATACGGGTGTTTATTCTATTGAAACTCCGTACTAAGCTAACTGTTACCTCAAGATCAAAATGTTACCACCGTGGCGCAGTTATCTTTACATTTTCATGCTTCATAGTTAAATATCAGACTCATTATTTTCATGTTCAACCTGATAATTGATTTCAAATATGGACTCAACCGGAACTTACATACCTTATCGTCGCTGAAGTTACCACGTAGGTAAGTAAAAAATACAACTTTACAGGAGAGTGAAAAAACTGCATAATTATACGGTAACAGTACAAAAACCATTTATTAATTTTTGTTCACTTGAAATTAGTAAGAGACGTTCCTTGTTTTTGATTGGCTGAAACAACACGTCTTCCGATTCCCTAGAAAACGGCATCAAAATGTCAAAACCGTCAAAAATTTACTTACGTGGTGTTAGAACTTCAACGATGTCTTTTTTGTACTTCCCAGGTCAATCTCAACCACGAGCAGTGACTAATCACTCTAACTACTGTTCGTATTACTAGGGAAACATAATGAAAACAATTATTCCAATCTACCGCTCAAGATCCCTATCAGATCAGTTACAAGACGAAAAAGGGGCACAACACAAAGAAATCCTTTCGCCATACAAATCAAGTTCCAGCGTTACACAATTAAGATGCGGTGAACATGGAATCTGATTACTTAGAAGTACAACAATCTTAGCGAGATAACTTCGCGACCAGAAGTTTTGAAGCAAAGAATAAACGCAAATACAAGTTGTGGAGAGCAAAGAACGGCGGACCGCGGCGATTTAGTCTTAGTTTTAATTAGTAATGCAGTTCAAAACATCTATAAGACGAATATTTATAGATCTCGGAAAGAGCTACCACCAAGAAAAGATAAAACGAGCCATAAAATTAGTTAAATTAGTTAGCTACCTGTTGAAGAGAAGGATACACAACAAAGGAACAATGAGAAAAAAAAATATAAGAAGTGTTCAAAACATTTTTCCAAAAATGGTATTATGTCTCACAGCAAGTTCAAAGATTCGCTGGTAAAATAAAAATCGTTTGATTAAGATCATATTTTCCCGCTAATCGCACCACCAAGCACAACTTACTGATGACGTCCACGGTCCACCCCGCGGCACAAAGCTGTTTATTTTTAAACAAACAAAACGATTATTACACTAGACAAGACAATTTTGTTGATAACTAAATAGACCTGGAAGGGGCAACTTGGGGGCCTTTTATTTTTTAAATCACCCCTGCGTGAAATCTTAGCGTCAAGGAAGGAGCAATGTAATTACTAAGAGAAGGCTTTCGGCTGCTGTATACGCCTTTTTAATTATTTTTTTGTTGTTTTACATAAAGAGATGGTCAGATTGCAGTTTGAGATTTTTATGATACGGAGGTCTCTTTTAATGGCCTGTGTTATTTTTTTAAATTAAATTAATATATTTCCGAAAAGTGTTTGAACGACCTAGAAATGAATCTGTAGGATTGTTAAAATCAGTTGGAATTTTGCACAAATCAAGTGTCAAGTAACTCCACAAAATAATGTGAAAGGGAGCAAGTTCCTGCCCTGCAGTGGGTTGACAAGGGCTAAATATAATAATAATGATGACAAATGGAAAACATTCAACCGGAAAATGGAGCCGACTAAAACACAGCTTAAGCCAAAGGTAGACGAAGGCCTCTCAAGCGAATCAAAAGTTAATCTGTACTTTCCTTTTAACGTCGGAGCAGAAACTTAAAAATAATAATTACTCATTTACATCAGTATTGCAAGCGAAACCTCTTCAGTCCTATTAAAAGTTTAATTTATTTTTAACAGTAGACTGCTCCTTAAACATTTAAAAGACTAACTTGAATTGCGTCTTTTAAAAACTTAAGTTGCACGAGAACGAAGTTTTATTTTTATACGAAACTATGTCCTTAATCTTTTCTGTGCGGGCTTTTGTGATATTTCTCTTCAATATATAAAAGGAAACTAAACAAATCTCGTAGATATACCGCAGATATTTTGCGGGCTTCTATTCATTCGAATAAAACCAAGTTTACGAGTTACGGTCGCGACCACAAAAAAGTTGGAACGGCGACGGGTAAATAAAATTTAAACAATCAACGGGAAATTATACATAAAACTTGGTTCTGTTTCAATTTAACTTTGTTACAAAAAAACTACTGATCTTTCTAGGGACCAGTGACTTTGAAGATTTTGACAGGCTTAGCAAGGTCACTTAATTCTGATTGCAAAAGCCAACAATTGATCCTAATTCGTAATAAGAATCTATCAAGCTTTATATTGAGGAGGTACGATTCGGTAACCGGATCTGTTATCTCTTAGATTGATAGACCAAAACCGCACGATGGTGGAAAATTTATTCATGTGGCGGAAGTTCTTAAAATCAAATATATAACCTATTCATGTCTATTTATTCAATTTTGAGTTTATGCTAGTCACCCCTTACAAGATTTCACACATTTTTTCATCAAATTAATTAACGTAGGATGTAGGCATGGTAATCCGCAGGATAACAGCGAAACAAACTACTAGGATAACAGAATACGGCTGACGGTTAATCTCGCCGATTACACACGCTCTACGCCAAAATGATTGAGTTACTCAAGCCAGGCATCTGTAATATAAGTATAACATGGGTCCAACAGAGCATAAATAACAACACCTTTATCAAATAACCACTGCGCAACCAGTAGAGTAATATTCCTCCGGTTCATTAACTAATTTATTCTTGAGAAAGTCCCGGTTATCCGGGAGTAGTCTGCAAGAAACAAAACTAATGGCGTCGGCAACACGAGAGCCTGGAGCTGTCGCGGGGGCGTGTGCCATAAGATGTGGTTGCAGCGGGCTTATAGACGATAGCGATTCTAAATGACCGAAAGTTTTAAATGCCGATAGCCGTTATATCAAAACATGAAGTACCGATGTCCAAATGCCCGAAAGGATGAAACCCCGAATGGACGAAATCCCGAATGGACGAAATACCGATGGATGAAATCCCAAAGAGCGGCGACGTAGTTTCCGCGATTACTCACAGATGGCACTAGAACATAGTTTCAGTTTACTCCGACCAAATAGGTTAGGTTAGGTTAGAACTGCGACCAACTACGTCGAAATTGGATATATTAAAAAAAATTAGGTGTATTTTTTGTAATAACGTGCTTTTTTTTCCTAATTATAGGTATGATTATCATTTAAACTTTTGTTTTAATTATATGTTATTGGTATCATACATACCTATTATGTTAAGCTCCTTTTTTGTCATTGTCTTGGAGATTTTATTAGACTTTGGAATATGATTTCGGGATTTTAAACTTCAGGATATGGATCTTCGGGATTTTAAGCTTTCGGTCAAATGAACTTTCGGGATTTAATACTTTCGACCAAACAATCATTCGGCGTTTAAGTTTCGGTATTTCTTCCATAGGTATTTTAAAATACGGTCTTTTAAATTTTGGTATTGTAATACGTACCCTTGCAAATCACCAATGCCGATATCCACCTTTTAAGAAGCTTTTACTCTATAAGCATTATCAGCCTGCATCTTTCCCACTTCTAGGAGAGGGACAGGCCGCTCTTCTGTGAGAGACGGTAGGCCATAATCAACCATGTAGGGTTTCTTCGGACTTTTGGTTCTAAAACAAGCCGGCTTTCCTTCGCCATTTCGAGAGCGGAGGTGATAAAATACACACTACAACTCGTGAGTCGTTGGACTTGCATTCCACTTTCCAAGTTTAGCAACCCCAGCTTTCTATGAGGGGTCTTAATGATGATCAAAAGTCAGTCCTGCACACGCTAAGCCCCACTACTTGCGCCACGTAATAATTTATGGACGGAAGCCGGTCCGGGGACGCGGCAATTAGCCGACGCGTAACGAACCCTTGAAATAAATATCATTTGGTGATAAATGCGAGCGGTTCTGATAAATATGTTGTTATTATTCATCGGGACTATGTTGACCGGATCCGAGTTTTGTGATAAAATTGTAGAAAGCTATTTATTTATTTATTTACGTACACGCAAAATATTAACTGGACATTACATTAATATTGAAGAGCACAAAGGTACCTACTGCTTATTTCATAAGAAATTTCTTCCAGCAGACCAGCGAGAGGAAAATTTATTATGTGAGTTTTTTGGGCTAATTTTACGCAACGATAGCATATTATGGGACAAAAAATGCAAAACTTGCTGCCCCAAACGGTATGTACCGACTCTCAAAACTTGATCTTGAATTCTTGATAGAAGAACGTTTCTACAATCTAGTTCGTACATATTTAAATACCCACACTGTCAGTCACAAAAAAGGATTTTGAAGGAAATTCCTGTGAAATGAATGATGTTGAACTGTCAAAATTAAAGGCATAATTACCAATAAAAGTAAAGTGTGTTTGAATGCATTATCTCACTTGCTATTGAAACTTTTATAAAAGGGACAGGTTATAAGACAATACCTAATCTTTTTACAGACATCATTCCTTCATCGCAGAAGATTCTGCACATAATAAACCTTGCCTTTGCCTTTAATCGGGTAAACTGCAATTATCCTTAATAATCAATACATATTTCAAAAATTAAGAATCCACGAAGCTGCAGATCTTTTGAAACATTATTTTGAATTTACGAACTATCTGCATTTTTAACACTAACACAGTCGTTATTTTCTCCTAGATAACTAGCAGTGGTTGGCTAACACCCAGCTCGTGATAACTCCAGCTAAGGTGAGCCTCGCTTACGAGTCATGTGATACGCCAACGAGATTTGGATTGTTCCGTACTCGAACATAATGGCAGACGGTTCAACTACCTCTGCTGCTAACTGTTGAATAAAAGTTTCCTGTAAATTGAGCTGGAATCCGGAGCGAACAACGTGTTAGGATGGGATGATTTAAAAGACGGTAATTGCCATTGATAACTTTTCAAGTGCTATTCAAAAACTGATGAAAATGACATCACACCTATATTCGCCCCGACGAAGGGTCAGGCGAAAGATGTGAAGAATCAGAATCTCTTCATCTCTATGTGCCATTCCTGTGTGTTATACAGGGGGGAACGCGAAAACGGTTACCACGTATTCCGAACAACATTCTGTGCTTTTAAAAAAATCTGCTGTTCCATACATTTTGTAGGAAACCGCTGATTTCACCATGTAGGTATTTCACTTTTGTAGGAAACGGCTGATTTCTTTTAAATTACCGATGAAAACATTCTATGTGTGGCTCAGAATGATGTACTGAATACGAGGTAACCGTTTTCGCGTCGGAGTCCATTCCACCCCGTATACTTACTTGCCTAACAAAAATATCTCAGTAGCAGCTCCCCAAGCTGCTACTGCCGAAAAACTTTTTTCTGGAAAAACCAATAACCAGTTACCTGTCCCAGGGTCTGCTCTTCAGTGGGTGTGTAACGTTTGAAATAATAACAAAAGTTCTAATAAAAAGGTGTAATATATAATATAACAATGAAATGATGTAATGAATTATTGATATAATTTCATTTTACCTAATTTTATATGGTATAATGAACATTTTCTATAATGCACATTTGAACTAATATTCAATTAGTATAATATTCAGTTACTATAATATTAAAAATCTATAATAACGTTTAATATAATTTAGAAACGATAGAGACGACCGAGAGACTTCGTCGATTCGTTAAAAAATAATAATATAATATATAATTAAATATTATATATAATTTAATATCCTGAAAAATACTCTGAAATTGATTTCCTTCGGACTTTGGCCACTAACTTAAAACTAAAATAAGGTTAGTGAACCTTAGCATAGCATTATGTCATCAGGTAATAACATTGTTATATGAATAAATAAATACGTATTAACTTGTTGTGTTTTGTTATTCTCCTTATAAATATACATGCATCAGATCATTTGGCTTAGGTTAGGTTAGAACAGTGACCATTAGCGATCCAGAGCCAGATCCCCTCTATTGTTGGTGAATAATTTGGGTTAGATAAGGTAATAACAGTATGTTTCCTGATATTTACTTAATCATTACAGAATTTTGACTGAAAATGAGTAAATATGAAAATTAGGTCAACTGAACGTTATATAAAAATTGGATTATACTTATTGAAAATTATATGGAATTAACGTTATACTAAATGTTGTTAGAGCAAAAAAAGATTATATGAAATATAACATTAGATCACATGAAATTAGGTTATTTGTTTCTATAGCATATGAAAATTATATCATGTACGTTCACATTATTTCAAGTAATATTATTCTTTCTGTTATTATGCCATGTATTACACAGCCCTCTTCAGTCGCATATGTGAGCATTAGGCCAACAAGGCGTAGGTATGTATATAAATTAATCATCACAAGCATATCCCAATATGCAGTTAATTTAATTAGAAGGTATCTTGTCTATTTTAGATAAGTAGCAACAATTCTAAAGTAAGAAAGATGAGCTAGTAACTTATTCTAGAAAACTTAGATGCTGCATTCCTCATGTAGACATAGACGTGAAAATGGAATTGTTTTAACTTGAGAAACTACAGGTTTATAAGATCTTCTTACGAGATTACACAAATTGTTTTCCGAAAGTGGAGATAGTGAACCATGTTGTTGCTGGTGCTGCGAATATCTTGCTGAATCTTAACATAACGATATTATTATAAACATACTACGAGAATGATCATCATCATTATCAGCCTACAACAGTCCGCTGCTGGACATAGGCCTCTTCAATCGCACGCCACTCAACTCGATTCTCAGCAACTCTCATCCAGTTGCTACCAGCCACCCTGCGAAGATCGTCACTCCACCGAGCCTGAGGGCGTCCCACCTTACGCTTGCCGTTTCGCGGTCTCCACTCAAGAACACGTCTACCCCAACGGTCATCGGTTCTACGGCTAATATGGCCTGCCCGAGAATAATTATGGTGAGGCACAAAAGTAAAATATCTAAGGGAGTATAATGTGTTCATTGACATATACAAATCACATACACCGAACACCATCACAACACCAAAAACATAGACCAAAATACAAGTCAATTTACCCAAGCCCACACTATCTACTTTAATCAGCTAACACAGAATCAATTTTCGCCGAGTCCTGATTTCCACAACTTAGATTCGTGGCCCGCTGCCAACCTCCATGTAAGTTCTGCCTTTAAAATGCATCCCCATTAGACGGGTACCTCTCGACGAGTCTTCAGACCCCGCCGAGCGTATAAACTAAGCTAGTTTGCTGCGAGAAGATTTTTCTCAAGATCTTGGAGAACTATAAAACGCAACAAATCTGGGAGTTTAGGTATTTTGGCTGAAGATGGTTTGGAGAGTGTTAAACTTTGAGTTTTCTGTTTATTTTAAGAGACACAGAAAGTATGTGCCGTGTGCGCGTAGTAAGATGGGTTACCTATATACTAAGTATATGTTATCTTTATGTGACACGTATGCCTTTTGACATGACTTATTCATAAACTAGTTTCCTTTTGTCGGTTCAATGCCAATGTGAGACCATCGTGTTGGTTAGACTTTGGTGCCGTATTTGCGTAAAGGGAAAGCTGAGAAATATCGTCGGACACTGGTTCGGATCACATGGTCGGAAGAGTTAGCTCTTCGACCGTGACAACCGATTCCCGATTCATGCATATCTTACGCAGAAAACGGAATGCTTACATTATATAGGATCATTTTATTTGACCCCAGTATGAAGTCGCCAATTGATAATTTCCGTTCTCCATAAATTGGCAGTGGAACATTTTTCATAGCGGTTAATAAGTACAGTACTCAATGCACTGTTAGGTAAGAATAGCTACGCCTCCTGCCGGAGGCTCTACGCGGGGGTCGTGCGGTCCATGGCCCTTTACGGGGCCCCGGTGTGGGCGCGTTCTCTGAGGCCCCAAGCCGCCCGCTACCTGAACGCGCCCCAAAAGGGGATAGCCCCAAGGCTAGTCCGGGGGTACCGCACGATCTCCGGTGAGGCGGCGAGCCTCCTTGCCGGATTGCCGTCATGGGATCTGGAGGCGATAGTCCTCGCGCGCCTTCACGAATGGCGCGCGGAGGCACTACGTCGGGGGGAAACTCCGCTGCCGCGGCAAATCGCCGCTCAGCGGACAGACCTCCGGCGCGATCTCATGGTGACATGGAGAGAGCGACTGTCGCAACCCCGTGCAGGGCACGCCACCATAGTGGCGATAAGTCCCCTCTTTGAGAAGTGGCTAGAGAGGCGCCACGGCACCCTCACCTTCCGCCTGACGCAGGTCCTCACCGGACACGGTTGTTTCGGGAGGTTCCTGCACCGAATCGGGCGGGAGGAAACGCCCGGGTGTTTCGATTGTGAGGATCGTCCGGAGGACACGGTGCAGCACACTGTGGAGGCCTGCCCTGCTTGGGCGGAGCAGCGCCGTGTCCTCGTAGAGGCGATTGGCGGCGGCGACCTCTCGCGCCCGGCCCTGGTTCAAGCCATGGTCCGGAGCGAGAGGGAATGGGAAGCCGTCACCTCCTTCTGCGAAGCAGTCATGCTAGTGAAGGAGGTGGCGGAACGTGAGAGGGAAAGAGCCTCACGTCCCAGCCGCCGCGGGAGACGCCCTGGGCGTCGGGGGTCACGTGGTGGCCCCCGGCCACCGTAGGCGCGGGCCTGTGGACGGCGAGTTTTGGGCTAGCTCGCCGTCCGGCCGTCTTATGACGACAGGCCGTGTCGACGGCGCGTTCGTGTTCCACGCGCGCCTCAAAGAGATGTCAGCAACCACGTAGGGGTCCGCACGGGCCGATGCCTGCCAGGGCTGCGGGACTGTTCGAAAGAGATACCGCGGCCCTGGAACACAAAGGGCAAAGAAGGAACATGGATGGGTTTTAGTCAGTACAAGTCTGACACTCCCTTCCGTTCCGCCCAGAGCGGGGGGGGTCATTAGATGATTCACACCCTAAAAAAAAAAAAAAAGGTAAGAATAGCTGCAATTTTATAGGCGTTATAGATATCTACTGACCAGTGCTGTAACGTTTATTATTTCGCTTGAAATAGGTTCACTTTCCTGTTAATAATTATTTACGGTTAAGTACTAAATTATAATAAACAGGGTGTAACAAGACCCTTAACGAAGCCGTCAACCAAGCATTAGGTATGTACATCAAACTAAGTAACGCAAAAATTATTACTGGAAAACAATTTTTTTTCGGGGTGAAATATCACGTTTTACGGTAGGACTCAATGTAACGCACTCAAAACATTGTGATGATGGATGGATTGGATAGTACGGAGGTCGTGGAGGTGTTTAAAGTAAAAATCTTATATTAAAAACGTAATTTAAAAAAAAATACTTTTGAAAAAGTTGGATCTTTGACCCCCAATATCTACGTAACAAGAAGATTCCCAGACAAAAAAATGATCCCAATGACGGGGAGAATAAGTGCCTTTCGGCATCGTTAAGGGTCTTGTTACACCCTTTCGGTATAAATTGCAAACTCAAAATCACAAACAAAGCTGTGGATTAATCCACAGCTTTGTTTGCGATTATGAGTTTATGAGAAACTTACATACATAAACTCACACGTTTTTCTTTTGGGATTAGACAGAAACTACACAATTACCTACTCATTTTGCTTCATCCACGTTCATGAAACTGATCATACAAGCAGACCGGTTGCGAGTAGATTCTGCGCACCTAACCGTTACTTCTGAAGAACATCATCGATAAGTTCATGTCAGTCTAGGACATCCTCTCCCGGCGTTTCCATGCACGTCTATCTGCCTCGTGTCAGTGTAACTTTTGTTAGTTGCCTTTCACTCATCCTCTCCTTATAAAATACATAATATCTAACATGACATCATTGCAACTTCACACCTGTAATTCCCAAAGGGTTAGGCAGAGATGTACCTAAAAGCTGCACACTCACATTTCACCATAGGTGGCGAGCCTATTGCCATCAATCAGTCACAAATCCAGATTCCGTGGCTGCTACTGAGAAATTTCTGATGGAAAAACTCAATAACACTTTGCCCGACCTGGGAATCGAACCACTTGATCAACAAAAAAAAATAAAATAAGTAAATAATATAAAAGCCTATCTCCTCCATCGGTATCGTTATGATGATAATAGCCATTAGAATTATTAAATTATAGCTGTTAACGCCACTCTGTGTTATCGAGAAACTTTAAATGGATTACATTTAAATTAATGAGTTTGCATTCAGTTTAACAACAGAGAACACTGACCGTGAGTCTTGACTTGACTTTGGCGTAGTACGAGTCTAGGAGACCCCCTCCCGGGTTAGCACCCCTCCCACTACGTCAAGGTACGCGAGGTCAAATTAACTAAGTATGGAAAATAATATAGACCAAGGCATGTGGAAGCTTCATTCATACCGTTTTCTGGATAATCCTAAAGAGTACTTACCTACTTTCATTGAACCGTAGGCCAAAGGGATGATTCCTAGTTTAGGACATGTAAATATTTAAAAAAAACTCATCGAATGCCATACATCATCATCATCATCATTTCAGCCGAAAGACGTCCACTGCTGGACATAGGCCTCCCCCAAGTGTCGCCACATTGACCGGTCCCGTGTGACTCGCATCCAGCGGATCCCTGCAACCTTCACCAGGTCATCGGTCCACCTAGTGGGAGGCCTTCCAACGCAGCGTCTTCCGGTTCGCGGTCGCCACTCCAGAACTTTTCGGCCCCATCGGCCATCCGTTCTGCGAGCAATGTGCCCTGCCCACTGCCACTTAAGTTTGGCTATTCTTCGGGCTACGTCGGTTACCTTGGTTCTCTTGCGGATGTCCTCATTTCTGATTTGATCACGCAAGGAAACTCCGAGCATAGCCCTCTCCATTGCCCTTTGGGTGACTTTAAGCCTTCTGATAAGGCCCATTGTGAGCGACCACGTTTCGGTCCCGTATGTAATCACTGGCAACACACACTGGTCATAGACTTTCGTCTTGAGACACTGCGGTAAGTTGGACGAGAAGATACCACGCAACTTCCCGAACGCTGCCCAGCCGAGTCGGATTCGACGATTGACCTCTTTCTCGAAGTTAGACCTACCTAACTGGATCGTTTGTCCCAGGTAGACATAATCGTCTACAACTTCGAGTGTAGAGTCTCCGATCTTGATAGGAGTGGGTGTTACATGGGCATTCAACATGATTTTGGTTTTGTCCATGTTCATTTTAAGACCCACTCTTTCGGAAGCTCTACTAAGGTCATCGAGCATTGTACTGAGGTCCTCCATGGTCTCAGCCATGACCACTATATCGTCGGCAAATCGAAGGTGAGAGATGTACTCGCCATTGACGTTGATGCCTAGCCCTCTCCAGTCCAGAACCTTGAAGATATCCTCCAGTGCAGCGGTGAACAGTTTCGGAGATATGACGTCTCCCTGTCTCACGCCTCGCTGCAGAAGGATAGGTTCCGAGGTCTGGTCCTGAAGTCGGACTGACATGGTGGCGTTTTTGTACAAACACTTTAGCACCTCGATGTACCGATAGTCGATTTGGCACCGTTGGAGAGACTGCAGTACAGCCCAAGTCTCGATCGAATCGAAGGCTTTCTCGTAGTCCACAAACGCTAAGCAGAGAGGCAGGTTATACTCTTCGGTCTTCTGTATAACCTGCCGCAGCGTATGTATGTGGTCTACGGTGCTAAAGCCTTTTTGGAATCCGGCTTGTTCGGGAGGCTGAAAATCGTCAAACCTGCGCGCGAGACGATTCGTGATGACTCTTGAGAACAACTTGTAGACATGGCTTAGAAGTGAGATGGGCCTATAGTTCTTCAGCCGGGCATTGTCGCCCTTTTTGAAGAAGAGTACCACCACACCCCTGCACCATGCCTGCGGCGTCTTCCCCTCGAGTATGACGGAATTAAACAGCTTCTGAAGGGCCTTAAGCACCGGTTTTCCACCCGCCTTCAGGAGTTCGGCCGTAATTCCGTCATCACCCGGTGCCTTGTTGTTTTTAAGCTGTTTAAGAGCCATCCTAATCTCGTACAGGCTGACATCCGGAATGTCTTCGGTATAGTGTCGGGTCAGTCTAGCTCTTGGGTCGTTAGCTAGAGTTGCAACGGGCTTTCTAGTTGAAGTGTACAACTGCCCATAAAAACTCTCGATCTCCCTCAGCAGCTCCGGTTTGGCGGATACGATCCTGCCATCGTCGGTCTTCAGTTTCGTGAGCTGGCTCTGCCCAATAGCCAGATCTCTTGAAAATACCTTGGAGCCTTTATTCCGCTCAATAGCGTCTTTAATACGCTCGGTATTAAAGCGGCGGAGGTCGCTCTTCAAGCATTTAGAGATCCGTCTATTGAGCTGCCGGTATTTCCACGCCTCGTCTGAAGACTGCAGGATCATCTCACGCCGCTCCTTCATGAGCTCGAGAGTATGATCAGAGAGCTTTTTGTTGTGTGCACGACGTGTCTTGAAGAACTTAGACCCAGTCGTATGGACAGTTTCCACGAACCCATCGTTGCATTCGTCCACTGAGCTTCCTAGGCACTCGAAACGATTCTGGAGTTCAAGCTGAAAGCTCTCGGGGTTTTGGATCTGGATCTGTGCTGGACGGAGCGTAGACTTCATCAGTCGAGACCTTTCAAGCTTTATATTGATGTTCAATGTGCCTCTTACCATGCGGTGATCGCTCCCGGTTTTCACCGAATTGATCACAGAGACATCATTGAACACTTGCTTCTTGGTTGACATGATGAAGTCAATCTCATTTTTAGTTGCACCATCGGGACTCTGCCAGGTCCACTTCCTGTGCTCGCGCTTTTTGAAGAAGGAGTTCATCATATAGAGGCCCTCCTTCTCCATAAAACTAGCCAGTTGGTGACCCCGGTGGTTCCGACGTCCAAACCCAAATTGCCCCACTTGCAGCTCATCCCCGTCTCGTTTGCCCAGTTTTGCGTTGAAGTCCCCCATGACAACGGTGAAGTGAGTTTTGAAACCATGCAGGGCTTTAGAAATATCCTCATACATGGTCTCCACTTCGTCGTCGGGGTGTGCCGAGGTCGGGGCGTAGACCTGTATGACCTTCAGCAAATATCTTGAGGATATTCTGAGTATAAGGTACGCCACCCTGGTCGACACACTCTCGATCTTCACCACGTTATTCACGAGGGACTTGTGGACGATAAACCCAACACCACCCTGGGACTGCCGGTCACCCTCTCGGAAATAGAGCAAGCTGCCGGATTTTAGGATTATCGTGTCCTCACCCTCTCTTCGGACTTCAGATAATCCCACAATACTCCATCGCAGCCTGCTCAATTCCTCTTCGAGTTCCGTTATCTTCTCGTCGGTCCGGAGTGTACGCGTGTTATATGTTGCCAGGTCAAGTCGTCGGTATAGGTAGCCTGATCCCGTCCGGGGATTCTTCGCACCCCTTGCCACGCCGTAACCTCGACCGCTACCATAGTCGAGGGTAGACGGGCTGCCGGGTACTAGGGGCCGTTTTTTGGTTGTGCTCGTCATTCGGGGGGTTTTGCCATAATCGCCACGCTTGGCAAGCGGATTGGCGATCGCAGTATGGTTGTAAAAAATCGCAGAGAACGCTGCTGCCCATTCTCTGGTAAGTCCCTTAGTCGCCTCTTACGACACCCACGGGAAGATATGGGATGGTGCTATTCTTTACGTCCGGACACCATACAGAACATGAATGAATGAAAGAATGCCATACCTAACCTTCTAAATAATTCTTCCTTCTAATTACTTTATTTTTCGTAGATCGAGGTGGCGGGACGTGAGAGGGAAAGAGCCTCACGTCCCAGCCGCCGCGGGAGACGCCCTGGGCGGTGGGGGTCACGTGGTGGCTCCTGGCCACCGTAGGCGCGGGCCTGTGGATGGTGAATAATGGGCTAGCTCGCCGTCCGTCCGTCTTATGACGACAGACCGTGTTGTCGGCGCGTTCGTGTTCCACGCGCGCCTCAAAGAGATGTCAGCACACAGGTAGGGGATGCCTGCCGGGACTGTTCGAAAGAGATACCGCGGCCCTGGAACGCAAAGAGCAAAGAAGGAACATGGATGTGTTTTAGTCAGTACAAGTCTGACACTCCCTTCCATTCCGCCCAGAGCGGGTTTTTGTGTTTTTTTTTTCGGATGGGAAATCATTAAATGACCCCTCATTTGATGATTTCCCAACAAAAAAAAAAAAACAAAAAATAAAACCTTAATAATTTAGCGGATTTTTCTTAAAAGAATAAGAGTTTAAAACTATGCCAAAGCGGTTAGTTGTAGTCGATGATTAGGTACTCAGTAAACTGCTGTTATTTATTGGGGAGGCTCTTCAGAAAGGTCAAGTGCGGTACTCGCATGCCCCGGCGTGCGTGTATGACCGGATGTATGAACGTGGAAGAGACAAAAGGAGTTTGTAAGAATCTTAGCAGATTATGTTCTGAGGTTTCTGACTACCTCCTTAGGAAAAAGACAAGTTAATGTTATATTCATCATCATCCACAGCCCGGCTTCACCCACTGCTGGGTACATTGGCTTCTCTTTGCTTGTGCCAAGCTCCACGCTCTTGTATGTGTGTATTACTAGTTTTATTAAAAACCTGTCGTATCCCACTGTAGGGCCAAGGTTACCTCGCGGGGATCCGCCCTTTGTTCGCAACGAGTCACACTAAATCGTGTCACCGTGTGACTGGTTGAGAAAAATATTCGCATGGAGTAACAGTGTGACTCAATGCGAATTTTTATTCTCATCTAGTAACACTAGTACACGAGTAGTGTTACTCGTTCGGAAAACCAAATCGCATGGAGTAGCAGCGTCATTCGATGCGAATTTTTATTCTCAACTAGTAACATTTTTCAGAATGTCTATTTGACAACGATAAAGTTAAATAAAAATTATAAAATAATGTTTAAATTTCTAACATATTAGTAGGTAGGGACGTAACAGAAAAAAACTGATCAGGTTTTCTACTTATTTATTAAGATTAGTTTAAATCATTTCTTAATCTAAAACAAAGTGTTTTTGTCTAATTGTACTTCGATGTAATAATAAAAAAAACAACCTGGTTACAGTACAAAATGTAAATAATTCTTTTTTACCTACTATTATATAATTTTTCCTATAAAATCAGCCTTCTTTATAACACAAAATAATCACATTTATATATTAAGATTAGTTACCAACTAATATCACATTAATAATTTCTCTTTAAAATCAGTCTCTCTTTTATCACAATATAATCAACAGTTATTCAGAAATATTCGCTTTTTGACCATTCGTAAGTTTAGTGTCGTAAAATCTCCAGGAGGGTCCCAATCGTAATAGTACCATTTACGAAATCCATCTGAGCATCTTGTATAAAATTATCATTAAGTATTGACTTTGATAATCGTTTTCTGGATGGTTGTGTATTGTTTTGATGTTGAATGTTGCGAACGGTGTATAATTGGGAATCTTCTTTAAGTATGAGCAACAACTGCATCAAATTTGGGTTCTTCTTACCGACGGCTTTGTTCAATTTATGGTGCCAGCCTTCAATGAAGTTTGTGGTTCGATGAGTCTCCCCAAAAGCACACCAGACTTTTAAAAAATCTTCGTGGAGCCATTGCTTTTTCATATAATTCACAAATTTTTGGATTTGTGGGTCATTATCATCATATCGCGAAATAATATACTCCCATCCGTTCATGATTTCTTCTTGAGGTAACAGTGGTAGAACTGCGCTTAGGCTTACCATGCGTTTCTTCTTTGGGTCTTGAGTATTTGTTATATGCAATTCACGGCCTTTCTTAAAAATTGCCTTATTATAGTGGTAATAGCAGCCCTTGACTGCAATTGAAGGAAAAACTGTAGCAATTGCTCGCATGGCGGCCTTTTCGTAGTCTACTTTAAATATTATTGGATTCCAATTGGGTAACTGCGACTTTATTATAGAGAACAGAATCACGTAGGCTTCTGTGTTTCGGTGACTCATCAAAGCGTAGACTAGAGGTATTATATTAGTGTGATTGATCGTGCTGCCGATATCGCCATGGATTGAATATAGTTGCGTAAATGGAATATGACAACTTTTGAAAGTTCCATCGCCATAAAAGTCTGTTAGCTCGCACAAAGTTTGCCTTGCTTCGGAAGAAGAAAATACTAGTATTCGTGTATCATCACATGTGTACTCCGCTAACAAAAAATCTTGATAACGAGGTGGGACTTCGACTTCCAGCACATTTTTATGTTGTAGTTTTTGTACTTGAGCCGCTGAATTACGTGTTCTATATAACGTGTCTTTAATGGAACTAAATTTAGGTATTGAAGTAATTATGTCTATTCCCGCATCTTTTAGCTTTCCGACCATGGCATTGTATTTTTGAGGAACACTGGGAAATTCCTGCGTAGTTATATCTTTTTTTAAATGTTGGACAGATTTCAGGATTTCGTTGTTCGCAAAATCTGGTGTACATAAATGAGGAGTTTCTTCTAATATACGCTCTTCCTAAAATAGTAAAATGGGATAGAATATTAGTAAAATAAAATATTGGTAAAATATTGACTTAAAACTAAAAAGCCTGTTCTCTCAATAAGCTAATGTTTATATAAAACTAGTTGTAAAGCTATAAATAAATCAAGACAAAGCTTTAGCACCCAAAATACGTCACTGTGGTTTCAACAAATCTCAAGTGAGCGTGATAAAACAAAATGGCTGCCACTAAAGGACGCGAGGAAAGTTTTTCAAGATGCAGTATTATTATTTATTAAATGATTATATACAATCACTATTTTACATTTTATTTTTTTTACATTTAACATATAAATCAATAATATTATATACAACGAAGCTATGGAATACATTTTGGTAATATAGTTTTCTTACCTTTATTCTTACAAGCCCTTTGCACACCTTTCGTTTTGTACACGCCCACACAATCAATCCACTTTTATGTTTTTTCCTGGCGTAATATTGATGACCAGCTCGAAGAAGAACAGTGCCACCGTTTTTATTAACAAAAACTAAATCAACACTGTTTGACGAACCAGACGTAGCTTCCATTTTGAATGACAGCGGAGCGTGTACTGAACTTGTCACACGCATTGCACGATTCACCATGAAGCAATGTTGCCAGATCGGTGCGTAAAAAATATCAGAAACTCATACATTATTTTATAATTTTTATTTAACTTTATCGTTGTCAAATAGACATTCTGAAAAATGTTACTAGTTGAGAATAAAAATTCGCATCAAATGACGCTGCTACTCCATGCGATTTGGTTTTCCGAACGAGTAACACTACTCGTGTACTAGTGTTACTAGATGAGAATAAAAATTCGCATTGAGTCACACTGTTACTCCATGCGAATATTTTTCTCAACCAGTCACACGGTGACACGATTTAGTGTGACTCGTTGCGAACAAAGGGGATCCGCTGGATGCGAGCCGCACGGGACCGGTCAATGTGGCGACGCTTGGGGGAGGCCTATGTCCAGCACTAGACGTCTTTCGGCTGAAATGATGGTGATGATAATAGTCAAACTAGCCTTGGTCAGCCAAATGTTGTTTCTCGTTTTAAGGTCATCTCTTTAAAATGTGACAAATACGGGGTGTAACAGACATTTGGGTCGAGTAGGTATTGAAATTTAGTATGGGACAGCTGATAATTTTTTCGCAGTTACGATATTGGACCCATGGAGGAAGTTGTTCAATTTGATGGTCTGCAACATATCCTTTCATATGACTATACACCTTTCTGGTACAACCTGTGTACCCACACGAATAAAAAAACACATCAATCGCATTGTAAAACAATTTATTTCGTCTATAATTTGCGTTAGATCTAACAATAGGATAGTCATTGCGTCATTCGTACACTAAACTAGGTACAAGTTAGTACTTTGTCATCTAGACGTTTTGGAACGCCTACACTATGAAGAGGGAGGTCATTTTGAATAGATTCATTCCAACTAACAGTATGTCTGCGTTCCTAGTATGCTAATTAAATATACATGTAAACAGAACTGAATATTTGATGCATAAAATTGCCTGTGAAGTTGAAGCCCCTTAAAGCAAATATATTATACTAATTTAAATGAACTAAAGAGTTTACAAAATAAATATGACAACACCATGCCTGTTATCTCCGAAGAGTTAGGCAGAGCTGTACATTTCGCTGGTTATAACGGGCGTGCAAAATAGGTTCATGTATTTATATTTTCTATAAACTAACAATAATTTGATTAGTAGTGCGGCCATATCATGTAGTTGTTATTGTTAACTTAACACTAATAAATCTTAAATGTACCAGGAACACAGACTTTAATAGGAGTTAAAGATTTAAGGTAAATATTAACAACGTACTTCAGATATTCAGGCTAACATCATCTGTCTGGCAATCATCAACTCTATTACAGTTCCAATAAGAGCGAAACTAGTTTGTTTAAGGCTTTACTGTTATATCTACTTAATATTTAGTTCTATAAAACAAATTATTTTCATTGGTTTACTATGTATAGAGCGAGCGAAGGAAGTTGAAGCGAGTTATTTAACTAACGTGTAATCTACGGAAATCAAACTTGGTATTTTTACCGATAATCGTTTTGAAAACAAAATGATGTTACAGCAACAATATCGCTCGTATCATTCGGATATTGATGGCACCAAGAAAATTATGATGGCAGCAGTGTGTTCCCCGAATAAAATTCCTAATTTCAATCTTTAATTTTGCTACACGATAAACGGGCTGCAAAGTCAACCATATTGATATCATATCTTTCCAATCAAATTGAAAGTCATCTTTAACGACTTGCAATTTTGCAAGATTACCACCACTTTACAAATAGTGTGCCTGTCAAGAATATAAGCCCAATCCTATCCGTAGACTAACACGTCAAAAATCTCCTCAAATACATAAATTAGTATAATAAAGTAATAAATATTTCAGTGCAATAAAACCACTATACAGGTTACTCCCGTACATCATACAAGCTAAGATTATACATACGAGCGTTAAAAAAATATGCATCAGTATTCAGGGTGTTAGGTTAAGCGACACACAACACACACAGTTAGGACATACTTTTAGGGTTGAAACACATATTTAAACAAAAAAAGTTGCCCGACAGTCCCCGCACTAGGAATTTCTCCTGTATCGTGGGTGTGTTTACAAAAATTTAAAGTCACATACACAGCTAGACCCGGAACCTGCTGTAGGTCATACAAATATTTGTTCCGTGCGGGGGATGTGAGTGCTACCGCACCCACTATGAACGATGCTACCGGGTGCGGTAGCACTCACGCTGTTTCTCGTTCTAGCAAATTACGGTTCTGGGCGATAGAAAAGAACTGCAACTAAAGCATGAAAAAATGCGAGTATACTATACTGATACTACACTGTCACAAAGTATGTCCTCCGTTTAACCTAACACCCCGTCTTATTATTTATATTTATATGTTACAATCACACACATGGAATCGAGTCATGTTCGTACATAGTACATACATACTTTACAGTAATAAAGGTTAGGTTACATTAAATGCAATAAATACAATTCACAATGATTGGCACTTTACATGAAATTTTAATATTTATTTTTCAAGTAATGTAACCATGCCCTAAGGATCCGTATTACTCAGTGATATTTTCCGTAGGTTTTATATGTTAGGAAAATAAGTGGTGTAAATTGGTAAAAAAGTCTGTCATGCACATGTTCTATTTCTCCTTATTTGCGAATAAATTACATCCTATTTTGCATTCCAAACAATGCGATTACTAAAAAAGGCTATACCTATTATGATAATAATACGAATCCTCTCCCTATTTATTTATACTTTCGTATACACACACTTTCTTAAGCTTAGCAAATCAATAACGATTGTTTTCATTAACTTTAGATTAAACATTTCTATCGTTATATTTAGTTTATATTTTTTATTATTACATTTTAAAGGCCATTATTAAAAGAGGTTTTTTATTTTTAACGCCGTCTTCGTTTATTTGACTTGTTTTTAAATGCTTGTGAACACTCACTCTTGTTTTTGATTAGGTTTTCAAAATTACATATATATAGCACAAATATCGCAAAATCTTTCAAATAGATAACAATATCTTTCAAATCTTTTACAATTTGTTAAAAAAAAAACCCTGTCCGATCCGATCGTATTATATTTTTTTTTATATATTCCTATTTATCTAATAATTTTTGGATATAAAGTAAAAAAAAAACAGCCCGACAGAAATTTAATAAAAACGAGGAAACTTACGTAGCAATAGAGGGCCGTCATGTCATAGTCATGAACCGATGGCGTCTGTCATTGGCTCTGAAAATATTTTTTTAAGTGTCGTTTTAGTTTGGAAGGTGTGTAAGATTATTCGATGAAAACACCAATGCGATGGCTATGACGGAGATTCTGTTCCATTTTTCTGCCTCCAACAGTGCTACAGATCTGGCACCGTCGCACAAAGTTGGCACGGACGTGATGTAGCACATTTGTGCCCGATTTAATTTGCTCTTCAATGTTAACATCATACACTCGCGGTTTTCAAGTTTAAAGCGTACTGTCAAGGCCTGTACATGGGACGTCTGTGGTACAGCTGCTCACGGGAGACGCTAGATGCCTTGCGCGTCCAATACAACAATGCTTTCAGGATGATGTTGAAACTCCCTCGTTTCTGTAGTGCCTCGGGGATGTTTGGAAAAAGGTGGTATTGCTTGTGAGGAAGATTCGGGGGAGTAGCAATAGCATCCTGAAAGTCGTGGCTGAGGATACGAGAGCTCCTGTGCTGAGGCATCTCATGCGGAATCATTGTCCGCATGAAATGCCTCGTAAGTACATGACTCACTAACTTCTCTGCTATTGTAATTATTTTTTTTTTCATTGTAATTTTTTTAGTATCCCTAGTGTATACGTTGTAGTGTCTAAGTTGTGTACTAACAAAAATGGTTCCTATGTTGCCCCAAATAAAACAATTTATTATTATTAATTATTTTTCTGCATCAGCGTCAGGGGCGTGTTCACGGCCACGAAACGCGTGACGCGCGTCTTTCATTTGTACACACGGTTGCACAAACGTTGAAACGCACGCTCGGACGGCACCGTGATACCTCGCGGAACCGCAAAAGGTTTCTCGTAATCTCTACCGAGTCTCTGCATAGTTGCAGTCGCTCCTCCCTAGACACATTAATATGTTAAAATACTCTGGATTTGTATACGACATTTAAACAATCCAGCGAACCAAATACTCGGAGGCAATATTTACGCAAAACTGACAATTTTAAAATGACAAATACTGACTCTTTTTTTTTCGTCTGCTTTCTTTATGGTTTTACAATAAGTTTTTAATGCTTTATTAAAACTACTAAGATGGTGTTGTCGTGTTTTTTGTTACATTTCGAGGAAATGGTGCTAATTTAACAAAAAACGTGATTTTAAAATTAATTATGATGTTACCTTTCATGAATATTTTATTTTCTTTATTTTATTTGGATACGTGGTTGGGATATGCCTCTTTCGGATCGGATAGGGTTTCCTTAACATATTGCATATTTTCTTCAATAATCGCTTTATAAAATGCTAAATAAAGTAGAGCAATCAGATTTTGATAAACAAAAGATTTCGAATTGATATCAACACTATTTTTTGAATAAAGTCAGAATAGTGATCGATGTTCAGTTGTTCCGGCATTCAAACATTCTCCTAACTCGCAGAATAAAGAATTGTAAAGAAACATTAGTACCTAGACGTAAGTTAGTAGTAGTGTGTGCAATATAATCTATTTCTAGCTTTAGGTATTCTGGTGTTACCTTATTTCTATGTATTTCTGTTATCCTAGTACCTGTTCATAAAGTTGGCTTCGAAAATGAATCTGACACGAAATCTGTCATCGTTCTTGACGGTTTTACTAAAGGAAAGCTTTTCAACCATATTGCAATGTGGAAGGGGTCAAAGCTGATTGTAGATGGTGTGTCCATAGATTAATCCCAATCTGAACAATGAGGTCAAGCTATTTTGAAATAAAAATGACATCGGCAGATTTTCATCAACCAATGACGGTGCTTGTACAATCTATGCTAGCACCATTAGATTTACAGTTGTGTTTAACGCATAAGGTTGATTTTTGTTTACTGGGATTTTTTGACGAAAACAACGTGTATTTAGTATGCAAGTTTATTCGCAACTGAGGCAAATCATAGTGGACTGTAAAAATACATGTATAGATAGCTATCCCTTAAACATATCTATAGCTCGCTACTCATAACGCTAAAGTAATTTGGACAGTTGCCTTTCCCATTTCAAGACCATCTTTACCCGACTACGGTGAAGCCAAAAGGAAAAGGGTTATGATTTTAGCAGTCTATGTATGTATGTTTGTATTTACGTATGTTCCAACGTAGCGCCTAAACTATTTATCAGATTTTGATGAATAAGGTGTCAATCAATTCGTTATTATGGCCCAGGTAACATAGGCTACATTTTATACAGTAGTCGGGTTTTTTAGTTGTAGTATACCACACAAATTCTTGTTGGTTTTATCATTCTGCTTTTTGAGTGGGTTACACAGATTTTGCAGCTGCCTTTCTAATGGCCTAAGTCGCTTTTGGTAACTTTTAAGAAATAAAATATTCCGTTTTCACTAAAACTATGTCTTCTTTCTTCTTCAGCTGAGCTGAGAGTTGAATCCAACAGCGCAATGATATTTAGGCATTCATTTAGGTATTTCCTAGATTTCTTTCTAGAACAAGATAACACAGAATACCTATTTAAGACATCTACATAAGTTAGACATCTCCTATATTTAAAGCTATAGTATAGGAAATTGTAATTATATCACATATAGACATATTCAATGATCAAATATTTATTATGATAAGGCTTATTTGAAGCTGAGAAAATAAATGAATGAACTAAAACTCATACTGTAAACGAGTTAGAGCAAAACTGATCTTACTGATTCTAAAATAAGGTGCATTTAAACATGCATGATACTTAGTTTTATTTCGTTTACAGACATGTTTCATGTCAATGACATAATTAAATCAAAGGTTTAAAATATTTTAAAGTAGGTCAAGATATTGTTCAGACTATTTGCCTCTCGCTTACACATATAATGTGCGAGTGAGAGGTGAATAGTTGAACGTCCATAAGAAAATCAAATCGAATACCACAATTAAAAGCCAAACTATCCGACAATTCGTTTACAAGCGAAATTGAACTTTAAATACATTTAACATAAGTGTTACAAAATGTACAAATATAAACATTGCTCGGGCGAGTTCATGTTTACAACACGATGGGATAGAAAAGCATAGTCACGATATTTATAAATCGATAGTGATGATGATAGAATGAGGACTTTATAATAAGGTTGTCGAGAGAAATATCATCTTGGAGACTTTCCTGATTTTAACTGGGGTCGGTTGTCTACCCAGACCCCGATTCCGAATGTGGAGAAGTCATGGATTCGTGCCTAGTTTTCTACGCATACATTTCTGATGCAAAAACACAGCTTCAATAAATTCGAGACCACGCGACCAAAGAGGCAGTTAAATTCGAGGAAGTCTGAGTAAAGATTAAGTAATAACCCAACTTCTTTACTGACCGTACCTTAGCTCGTTAGCCACTCATTCTAACACCACCTGTACCACACAATGTTATATATTAGATAAGCCTATGTTATATTCAGAGCGGTATGTATTCTCTTATCTGTTGAAGTGTCTCCTGGTCCGTGGACTGCACTAGACGCTCGAAGGTTTCGGCTCCCACCTGGTTCTTCAGTGTTTCAAGCTGAAATTGGATTTTATTCATGTTTAGTTGCAGTTTTTGTTTAGCGGAATGTGGGTGTAGTATTAGGTACACCTCTGCCTAACCCTTCGGGGATAACAGGCGTGATGTTATGTAGTTTCAGTCTTGGACATCATCTTGGTTATCAAATGAACGAATTTGTAAAAAACGCGATTCCTCGTTGCTATTTTATATTTCTCGGACATGGAAGAAGGAAGACGTTTTTGATAGTCGTTACAGGTAGCCGGTGGCCCTAAAACTTGACAACTAGTGTTACTAAGGGGTAACGTATTACCCAGTACTAACTGGGTTACGTAGGTCAGATAAGCAGTCGGCGAGTCCCCCGCGCCTGCGCCCGCCTCGCCCCAGCGCGATACAGTATAGGGAGTCATACCTGATGGTGAGTCACAGCTCTAAGGTCGATAGTATGCGCGGGATGCGTGGCCACCAGGCTGCGGCGGCGCAGCTCGTGCGGCGAGTCCCCCGCGCCCGCGCCCGCCTCGCCCCAGCGCGATACAGTATAGGGAGTCATACCTGATGGTGAGTCACAGCTCTAAGGTCGATAGTATGCGCGGGATGCGTGGCCACCAGGCTGCGGCGGCGCAGCTCGTGCGGCGAGTCCCCCGCGCCCGCGCCCGCCTCGCCCCAGCGCGCCGCGCCGCCGCGCCCCTCCAGCGGGGACGCCGGCCGGGACCCGGGGGGGGCTAGGAGGGCGCTGGAAGAAAACATGAGGTTAGACAGGTCTACAAGATCAATATAACCGCTTTAAAGTACAGTACCGAAGACGATTGCAGACTGCAAACTACAGTGGAATAGGACTGTCCCTTAACCGCAATGACACCAGCACTACTGGTTTCTACGAATTTCTAAGAAAATGCTTCCATAGATGGCGACACCTGCTGCTGCGATTAAGCGGTGACTGAAAATAGTGCTTTTTTTTTTGGTACATGCCCTAGCTTGTAATTCTACTTTCAGGACTTCAGTGGTTTGGAAATAGCGTGGCATTCCTAAACCACTGCAACTCCTGAAAGCCAGAATCAACAGTGTCGACCACCAGAAACGCGCCGGGACAATGAAGCTCGAAGAAGTCCCAGAGAAACATTTTAACTGTCTTAGATCCGCAACGAAATTAATCAGAAGAAACATATCAGCAGGAGACAGGACGAAACAAATCCAATAGGCACGAAGGGACGTCTACAACTGGGATAAGCCCAGTTGCCTAGCAGCATGTATAAATATTTTCATTCATGGATAAATCATGACCGCAGGGAGGTATAGCAGAGTAAGGAGCTTCACGGACGCTTTTTTCAAGCCCTGAATGGGCCCTATGTAGACCTATCAGCGTCCGTAGCCTGACTATGTTCCGGGGACCTCTTGTCTGTGCAATTATGATGACGAATAACTACCGGAGATTTGTTGTGAAGGACGGCACGGTTGACATATGGTGGGCATGGTCACCGTCCAGGCAAATCAATCCGTCACATTATCTCCGGGTGTTCACGTCTGGCTAACGGAGAGTATGGGAGGTACTTGCATAGACACAACCTTGTAGCCAAGATAATCGATCAGCAACTTGCACCAAAATACAGCCTTTTGGAATCGGACGTGCCGTACTATAGCTATGTGCCCCACAATATGACATTGTACTGGGGTCAATGATCCATCATCACTGACAGGACTATTTTAGCTAATAACCCTGATATAGTGGTGGTGGATCGATCAGAGTGGCGCGCAATGATTGTTGACTAAACGGTTCCGCAGGACGAGAACCTCGTGAAAGCTGATAAAGATAAACAAATCAAGTATCTTAACTTGTAGTGTCACTTACCGTTACCGTACACGTTCCGTGATTGTTGTTTGTTGTTGTTTGTTGTAAGTGACAGTACAAGTTTAGTTGTAAACCGTGAAGCTTGAAACAGTGATCAACTATCTTGACTGGGCTCACGAAATTGTCGACATGTGGGTTGTGGACTCAGCGAACATTGTACCAATAATCGTATCAGCCAATGGCTTAATTGCCAAGAGCGTCGATCAATACCTGAGGAGGCTTTCTTTAGGCAGCTGGATCAATAGCTTGATTCAGAAATATAGTAAATATCTTCGGATTTAACCTGTACACTGTCCAACTTAATATTGCTTTCATTCTGCTTAAGACTAAACTCCCATAAAATATGATGTGCAGTTTGTTCATATTCGCAGTCAGATGTAGAATATTGACAAAAAGGCGAGGCAACAGCTTGAAGGACAATAATTTACTCTTAAAGCTACCATGACCTGTGAGAAATTGGGCACCACAGTGATCCACTTCCAGCCATTTCCTGGCCAGCCGGTCACGAACGCATGATGATGTTGGTCATAGATGCGCGACCAATGGCGATGTCAGCACAGTAAGGTAAATTGTCTGACATAATTTCAGCACTTTCTTCCGCTGACAGCCCGTCACGAGTGAAGTCTTTGGCGTTACGCGCAAAAGCGAGCTAGAGAATTCCAGCATGAAAACAGCACATCGGGCTGCTGCACGTGTAGCATGACCGCCGTAGAAACGGGTCGTTGTACGCGGGCTGTCCCTTTTTTTTTTTTTTGTTCTCGGTGTGGAAATCCTCAATGGATGTCCTCCGCCCGGGGGAGAGCGGAGGGGTCTGTCAGACTCGTACTGACTAAAACCACACCGGTGTTCCCTCGCACACTTGCACCGGGGATCATGGGAACTAGTGCGCCTTCCACGATCCCCGGCTAGTGCCGGTCCGCTTCTGCGGGCCTCCTCAGTTCCGCGGGGGGAGTGTGTAGCGGATTTACGTCCCCGCGACATCCAATAGGGGCGCGCGTGGAACACTACGCGCCACCGCCTCGGGTCCAGTTATATGAAGGGACGGCGGACGTCCCCAAGTCCACCGTCCCTCTGCACCCGTTTAGGGGGGGCTGGAAGAGGGCGTTGTCCGCCCTCCGCCGACGCCCGGTACGTCTGCTGCGGGTCGGGAGAGTGGTCTCGGCCTCCCTCATTCTTTCCGCAGCCTCCTTCTGTGAGATGACGGTTTCACAGAAGGAGATCACCGCATCCCACGACTCTGCGCTCCCGACCATCGAACGAGCGACGGCCGGCAGCGACAGGTCGGTTCCGACTTCTGTTATGAGGGCACGGCGTGGCTCCTCCCATGCGGCACACTCTGCCAGCGTATGCCGCGCCGTGTCCTCCAAGCAGTGGACGCAGTGATGACACCGGGCGTCCGGCTCCCTGTTTATGCGACACAGGTACTTCCCGAAGCAACCATGCCCCGAGAAAACCTGCGTCGCCCGAAACGACAGGGAGCTGTGCCTCCGCTCGAGCCATTCCTCGAGCACCGGTCGGATCGCCTCGATGGTAGCGAGACCGGCGGTAGGGCGCAAAAGCCTGTTCCGCCACTCCGCCACCAGGACCTCGCGGAGCTGTGACCGACGCAGATCGATCTCTCGCTGCATCGGCTCACCGCCCCGCGTCCGCGCCTCCTCGCGCCACCGGTACAGCGACGCGAGGACCCTCGCCTCTAGGTCCCAGGGTGGCGACCCGGCCAGTGCACAAGCCGCCTCGTAGGAGACTGTGCGATACCCCCTGATAGACCTGACGGCCATTGCCCTCTGCGGTTTTCGCAGCATCGCGATGCTTCCGGCCGTCAGGTCAGAGGCCCACACCGGGGCCCCGTACAGGGCCATGGATCGCAGGACCCCTAGGTACAATCTCCTACAGGCGGTGCTTGGGCCCCCCAGATTGGGAAGCAGCGTTGCGAGCGCGCCCGCCGCACCCATCAACTTGGGCACCAGCCGCCGGAAGTGGGGGCCGAAGTCCCAACGGCTGTCGAGCACCAATCCTAGATACTTCATGGTGGACTCGACAGCAATTTGGGTCCCCTCGACCACAGTATGTGATCCCGGTGGCGGCGCCCGCCGGGGGCCATGAAAGACCATGGCCTCCGACTTGTTGAGGGCCACCTCCAGGCCCAGGCGCCGTATGCGGCTCACAACCTGCGAGACCGCAACTGTCGCTAGCAACGCTGCCTCCCTGTACGAGCTCCCCCGGGCCGTGACCAGCGTGTCGTCGGCGTAACACACCAGGGCCACCCCCGGTTGGAGCTCGCCTCTCAGCACCCAGTCGTACCCGATGTTCCACAGGGGTGGGCCAACGACTGAACCCTGAGGAACACCGCACGACATGTTGCGCCGGCCTCCGCTGTCGCGTCCCCTGTAGGTGACACACCTTTCCGCCAAATAAGCCCCAACGATGCGACGGAGGTACGGGGGCACCCTGTGGTAGCACAGCGCCTCCCGAATACAGCTCCAGGGCAGGGTGTTAAAAGCGTTGGAGATGTCCAAGGACACCGCCAACATCACCCCACCCCGGGCAACCGCTTCCTCCGCCAGGACTCTTACCCGCATTATGGCGTCCACAGTGGAGCGCCCATGCCGAAAGCCGAACTGGCTATCGTCCAGATCCGGCCCCTCTCTGTACAAGTGGCCAGCGAGGCGGGCAGCAATGATCCGTTCGAAAAGCTTACCCACCTCGTCCAGCAGCACTATGGGCCGGTAAGCGGACGGCGAGTCCGCTGGGCGCCCCGCCTTCCTGAGCAGGACCAAACGACCCGTTTTCCACTGACTAGGGAATTGGCCCCGCTCAAGACAAGCTGAGTAGAGTCCTCTCAGCTGGGGCTCTAGCTCTTTCAGAGCGAGGGCAAGCGCGCCGCTGGGAACTCCGTCGGGCCCCGGGGCAACGGTTTTGGCCCGAAGCCGCATTATTGCCGCCCTCATCTCTGCTTGTGTCACCTCAGGGACGCTGACGTCCTCGTCATCCTCTGACTCCGTGGCTGTGGGCAAAGCCATCGGCGGCGGTATGTGCTCCTCTCTAGCAGGAAAGAGAGTTGCGACCACTTCCTCCAGCAGCTGAGGCTGCAGACTCTCGGTGAGTGGGGGCGCCCAGGCACGAAGTTTCCCTCGGACCGCACGATAAGGGCGCCCCCACGAATTTATTCTAGTGTCGACAACATCTCTTCCCTAGCTCGGGTCTTCGCCTCGCCGACGGCCAGCCACAGAGCCTCCTTCGCCGCGCGGTACACCTCATACAGCGCGGCCTCTTCTTCCGGAACCCGACGACGTCTCCTCCGGTATCGGGTGTACTGGCGTCTCACCTCCACGCACGCCACGCGCAGCTGCGCGATGACGGCGGACCACCAGTACAACTGGCGCCTTGTGGGTTGGCTGACACGGGGCATAGACGCATCGCAAATTTGCGTCATTGCCTCGCGGAACCACTGCGCCTCCGCTTCGACGTCAACGGGTTCATTTGACGGTGTTTCCCGGACCCAGGCCTGCAGGATTGCGGCGTCTTCGAGAAGTTCCCTGTCGATTCTCTTGTACGACCAGCGAGGACCGTCCATTTGCGGGGCCGACGGGCGACCACCGCCCGCAGTCTGGGTGGAGACGTCAAATCGAATGTATCGATGATCCGACAGCGTTTCCACCCCTACGGCAACTCGCCAGTCGTGTACACGGCCCGCAACAGCGGAGCTTGCGAACGACATGTCCACTATGGACCCGCCCCGCTGCCGCACGCACGTGTACACCGAGCCCCGATTCAGGACGGTCAGGCCGGTTTTGACCGCCCACTACTCCAACACCTCACCCCTAGGATCGGTGATCGGGGATCCCCAAGCCGCAGACTTGGCGTTGAGATCCCCGAGCAACAGCACCGGGCGAGGGTGGAACCGGCTCACGACCGCACCTAGCTCGACAAGGAACTCCTCGAAGTCAGCGAGACTCTTGTTGGGAGAGAAATATGCCCCAATTGTGACTATGCCGTCCACGAGGGCGGCCACCCAACCGTGTCCTCGGGACGGACTGACAAGAGTCGCGCCAATGATGGCCACCAAACCATCCAGGTCCCCCACCCAGTTATCGCGGGAGGGGACAAAATACGGCTCAGCGACCACAGCCACGTGGATCAACCACTCCGCCATGCTCTGGAGCAATAGATCCTGAGCTCTGGCGGCGTGGTTGATGTTAGCTTGGAGGAC
The DNA here is from genome assembly GCA_905163415.1 of Noctua fimbriata. NCBI lineage: Eukaryota > Metazoa > Arthropoda > Insecta > Lepidoptera > Noctuidae > Noctua > Noctua fimbriata. The sequence goes on along the minus strand of LR990942.1, from coordinate 2,372,418 downwards.
GCGGGCTGTCCCTAACTCAACTTCGAGGCGCGTATCTTTGCATTGGAATGGGCAACTTGATCATTTAATCCACCCCAGCTCATCAATAAAAACCAGCACCGCCTTGGATATGCTAACGGCATCCCAGTAGTTCAGCACGCGTAGCATGACACGTAGAAACGCGTTTTGTTGACGGAAAAAGATCAGATTCTTCGTTTAAAAAATAGCTTCGAAATCTAAAGATTGCCGTTGCTGTCATTGATGTGACATAATAAGAAAAAACAAACGAACTTACTCAATATAAGCGCCGTTATCCTCTGCCTTCATGACATCATTCAACACTTCTGCCAAGTTGAGTAGTATCGCTGGGAATCGTTGCAATACTGTCGCGTTTTGTGTCGTCAATAGTGCTGCTAATCCAAGACCTGCAATTAAAAGGTTTTTCAAGAGCATGCACCACAGGTTAAATAGATTTTTAAATAAGTAAGTCCTCCATGTATTTATTTATTAAAACTTTATGCACAAGTAACAAAACTGCACAAAGGCGGACTTATATTTTCTACCAGTCTACCTTAGGGCGATGCAGAGACAACATACAGTAGGTGCAAAAACAGAAAAAAAAGACTAGAAAATATTTATAACTCCAACTGCATGGACTATATAAATAAATAGAAATAAGTTTAAAATACAATATTCACTCACCAACAACCTTCCACCTCTCAACCTGCGTCACCAAGTTCATCTTCTCAGTCCAAACATGCAGGAACCTGTTCAGCACCTTGGCGGGATCAGAGTCATACTCCGCCACGCCATTGGACGCCTCTTGTATGGCCTTGTAGAACAGGTCGGTCGAGAGCAGGATGACGCGCGACACTAAGCAGAGCTGGACTGAGAGGACCATCGGGAGGTCGTCGCCTTCCAAGAGACAGCTGTGAGAAGAAGATGGAGTTATTTACTGTGCTTTGCGTGTAACAAAAAGGCATACGGGAGGAAAACTAACAATTGCACTAACAAGCACTCATTTTTAATAAAATTTTACCATTTGAACGTACAGTGCAATCGTGTAACTTGCCATGGTGATTTGGCATAAGTAACTGAATAATAAACAAAAGATTTGATAGATGTCACCAAAACAAATTGGCCGCCCTGGGCCGCCAAAATCTACCCGCGCCACTTGAAAAACTCTGTATAAAGATCTGAAAATAAATACTCACTGTATAACCCTAATAAGAATCGGCCAGATGACCTTAACCCCCAAGAAGGCGTTTCTCTCAGGGAATGTAACACTGATACAGATCTCCGCCATCTTCAACACAGTGATGACTCCCTCAGTCCTCATGTCACTCAGCATATCCTCCTGGAGGGCCATGCACTTCCCTCCTGGGCCCGAGAGGAACTCCTCGGGACACAGGAGGGTGTAGGCTTGCATTATGTAGACTACTATCCGGAGGTGCTCAGATGATTGTTCTGCGGAAGAATTTGTTGGGTTAGTTGACGAATAGGCTAGGTTGGTAGGTACTGAAGAAAGGAATAGAAGAAAGCAAGTTTGTTGACGAATTGGAAAGTTGCGTAAAGCCCTAATTAATGAAAGAAATGAAGAAACACGTTTGCATTGACTCATCAACATCTTCCAGCTCCAGACTCATTAACTAGGGATCAACGCAACACATTTTTTCCTTCTTTTCCCTGTCAGCTATCATGCTACCATTTAATTCAAATTATTTATTTTTTTACACCTTTTGTCTTAATATGATTCTTCACACATTCTATCCATCTTTTCTTTGGCCTTCCTCTCCCTCTCCATTCATCAACATTCATATTCATCACTCAACTCATTTGTGACTAAATGTTTCGTTATATTAAAGATTACCTAGTATTGGGTGGAGATTCTCAGCAAGTTGCAAGGTGGCGGGGTCTGCCGCTTGCGAAGTCTCCAGCACTGCGAGCCACAGTTCCAAAGCATCTTCTAGTAGGTACACGTGCGCTGGCTCTGTGAGCTTGGTAGACTCGTTTACTACACTCAGGATCCAGGGGCGGATGTTTGGAGGACATTCGCCTAGGGCCTGCGGATGAGAGCCTGGATTAGTTAAGTGAATAAGGCGTAGGTTGTGCCCTAACTTACAGAAAAACAATATGTGGAGTTACATCGTGTTATATTTGAAAGCAACAAAAAACGACACAGGAAATTTGAAATACCGTAAGGGAACATTGAGGGCGCGCTCTTGAATTTGCAACATTCAGCTCAATGCCAAAAGTTAGCAATTCTGTACAATATTTCAAAGTCGAACAATAGAATCATTTCCTATTTTATGGGTGCACATTATTTTGTTTTAAAAAAGTAGACGATTGGTTGCATCTGCAAACTTTCGAATCTGGATACATGCAGTATGCGGTAGCATATAGCACTGGCTTTACCCTCTGTTATGAAAAAAAACACAAACTCATTTAAGGGTAAGTAGGTGCCCACGTTGATTTAGGGGTGTGTGCCATACAAGAACGGTGTTGGCGGGTATCAATCATTGCCCGGCTCAAACTTTTACCTCACGTGTCTACTTCAGGTTTCATGTCAATACCTTGAGCAGATGCACGAGCGCCGCCAGCGCGGCCGCGCGCAGCATGTTGTGCGCGGCGTGCGCGGCGTGCGCCCACAGCTGCGGCAGGTACGCGAACAGCGCGCCCGCGCCGCCGCCCCGCGCCACGCGCGCGCCGCAGCGCTCCATCACGTACGACACTACGTGCAGGACGTGCATCTTTGTGTCGCATTCTTCCGATTCCACCTGGAATTAAACGTGTATGAAGACTTTGTCTATGGCTACAGCTTCTTCTGACAGGGTAGCTGGAAGTGGAAGGCTGAGAACAGGACGGCTGAATTTATTGAAAGCTTCCCTGATTTTATGCCTCGATGATTTCCACGGAAAAGCTTGCTAAAATTTCGCAATGTTTTATTATTTATTTATGTTGCTACTCGCGCTGCTGTAATGCACGAATCCCGTTTTAAATTGGAGTTTTAAGTTTTTAAATTGGCATTCAGCAGCACGATAATTGCCATAGCAATTAGTGTGATTTTCTTAAGTGGTACCTACCATTGACGTGCGGCTAAACGTACCTCAAAACCTTATCAGGTTGGCCCAAGCAATCATTCTTAATTGAATTTGATATATGTACATAACTAATTTGTGTGTTGATGTTGTTATTATATTGTCCATTAAATATGAATTTAATTGTGTGTGATTTTGTATTTATTATTGAATAATTTAAAGATGTTTTCTAATAAACCTGAAATAAATATATTTTTTTTTATAATACTTTTATCTCAGAAACTGCTTAAAAATCTTTTGTAGAAAGAAATCTGTTGAAAGACTGAAAAATTCACACAAACCGCGAAACAAAATATCATAACCACCTACGTACCAGGAGTTCATAAAGCGCAGCGATCGCATGCGGAGCGTACGGCGCAAACTGTTCCACGTCAAAGTTGAAGTCGTCTATTGTACTCCGCAAAGCTTCAGCCGCCGCTAGTTTGACAGCCGCGTCTTCGTCTACTCTACTGAGAGGTTCCAATAACGAAGCATACATTGCTGGTCGAAGGGACTGCGATGCACGAACACCGCACCATTGACCTGCAATGGACACCGCAAATGATAAAACATCAAGTATTTTTTTGTCAGTTGATGTAGGAACGCTTTTGGTGAAAGTATCTTACCAATAAGTTGACAAACTCTTCTTCGGATTATTCTGTAGTTGTTGTCTTTGATTTTTAACTCTTGACTCAAAACATTCGTGAACCATTCGTCGAAGTCGACCTAGAATAAAACAAAATGTGAAGTGAAGCCTGAATTAATGGTAAGTAGCTAAAATGGGAGAGTGGTTGAAGTATTCTTGACAAACAAATGCATGCCGTTTGGTCTCTTTCTATCGCTATTCTATGCATTATGATCTAAAGTGCTATCTCATTCTATTATTCCTAAAGCGTCAGTGTTATCGCACAACCTCATCCGTACGCTACATTCGCTGAAGGCAAATAAGGAATGGTCTGTGTCCACTTTCCAGTAGTAGGGAATACATTATGGAAAACATCGGAAAGGAAATATTCTTCTCCCGGTTATGCTAAAAGAAGAAAAGAAAATGATACTCACATCGTCATACAAATCGAAGGCAGCCAATCCAACAGCATTATAAACAGCATCCTTCTTCAATATACCGGGTAGATCGTCAGGGGATATCTGTTGCGTTTGCAGGGTGGCTAGCAGTCGTACCAGTTCCGGGGCTAATACGTTACGGAATTGGAACAGTTCCATGAACAACGCTTCTGTGCACGGCTGCAAAGAAAGGTGATGTAATTTTATTATTTGCAAGTATTTCAAGTGACTGTTACATTTTTAAGCCTTCTCTATCTAAAAAGTAATCACACTCGTTTCTTGATTTAAAACCGAGCTAATTGTCCCTGTCTTAACACAAGTTTTGTGAAAATAAAGGAAGGAAATATTTAGAACTACCTACGAGTTGCATTGCAATGTCTTTTTTTTCAGAAACCTTCCCTGGCGTATATAGAACAACTGTACAAAATTTCACCAAAATCGGTTGAGTAGTTTAGGGTGTCTATAGTGTACGAACAGACGAACAGATGAACAGGCGAACAAATATTGATTTTTATAAATAAGGATATGGCTTTATAAAGAAGTGCAATTCCGAAGGCGATAATGTCGCCATCTGCGACATTACCGCCAATTGTGCAGTGGCGTGCCTAGGGGCAACAATACGGCAAGGCCATAAGACTAGCAGACTGATCAGAAACCCTAACATCATGAAGAGTAGTAGCTTATAAGGACAAACCAAGCTTTTAGGCTTATATCAAAGTACCGCCACTAGTTGCCGTTTTTATAGTTATAACCAGTCATATCCAGACGGTTTGTGATTGCGATTGGACTGCTGGCTTTGTAGCTCAGATTTTCGCTGGATATTACCGAACTTGCAAAATACTTGTGTCAGAAATGCCACTCACCCGCAAACTATATTTCCAAGATTCACCAGCCTCATCAGTAGCAAAGCTCTCCGGCTCAGCGTCCCACAGTGCTAGGTCATCAGCACTCAGCAGGAAGTAGTGAGAAACCAAGTGTCGACACATGTGGCACAGAGTATTCGCGTCCAGGACCTCCATCTTTACTTGATGAGCTTGGAGTGTTACTACAAGAGATGCAAGATTATTAGCAAAGCTCTCCACCTCAGCAGCCAGCAGCACCAAACGGTCAAAGTGACATTTCATCACCGATAACTACTATAGAAAAGTAGCAGAATCACGAAACACTTTGAAATCATTGGCCACTTGTCACAGACCCTCAGGACATCAGAACTTCGTAAATAGTAGTGAGACACCGGAAGCAAAAGGTATTTAAAGAATGAACTAAAGTGTCGCGCAAAAGTCGTCCTATCGTGGCGATAAAATAGCCTTTACTGTATTAATCCTTTGTTCAATGTATCCTAAGCAGCCTCTCGTGAAGTCATGTAGAAGTTTGGTGCCTGTTAAGTAGTTTATTTTTTTGACAATTGTATGAGCTAATATTCCCGGAATGCTCGTGCTAATAGAACGAGAGAAACAAAAGAAGAACAACACAGAACTGTTTCCACAGCACAGAGCCGTGGACAGCATTGACGTCATTTGCCGATAAGGTTAAACAATTACTAATTAGAGCTGTTGACCCCGCTCCTTGGACGGTCATTAGATAAAAATCTTATTAACAACAAATAATACTCACATGGCTCCTTAACCTGATCCATTCCCTTCGGCGGCTTATACTCCACACATTGCAGGATCCCCTTCACAATATTCAGGCATTGTATCGTGAACCTCTCATAGATCAGAGCCATGCCTTGCTCAGTAAAGCAGTAATACAGGGCAAACTCCAAGGAAGGCCTGATTAGAGGGACATAGGAGAACGGCTGGGCACATAACACTCCTAGAGCTACTTTGGTTAAATGTATTATGAATTTTTCGCAGAGCTCCAGTGGGTATATGCCTCTGCCTTTTAGTAGTTTTCCTGGAAGAAGTTTCGGAGTTTTAGACAAATGTGAATTAACCCAAAGGAAAATAGTGTGCATATTTATTTAGTTTTTAGGTCTTGGGTCCTCATCATTTATAATGCAGTATGGGGTGGGTCAGACCATGTCTAATCTACTGTTCAGAAAAAATATAGTCCCATTATGAATAGTTAAATTTATTTATCTAGAAACTGCCTAGAAAACAGACAACTGCATTTGATGTCTTAGAATATTTCATTATGCAAGCGAAAAATAAGACTTTGTAGCCTTTAAATAAGTTATATACTCACTACATTCCAAACTGGTCTTAGCCCTGTCAAACACGACATTCAAGAAGGCCATAGCGTCCTGGCTCTCATGTGCCTTCTTGAACCCGAACACAGTCAGTTTCCTCAATATCCTGAGGCAGAGGAGCGCCTTCTCCAGATGTTCGGTGATCAGTTCCGTGGCGGCCCCCTCTTGGATGTGCCGGAGGAACAGTTCCGTGTTCTCATGCCAAAGGGTCAGGATGAACGAGTATACTGTGTTGGTTAACTCCTGTGAATGGTGAAGTGGTTTTAATATTTTTTTATGGTCCTTTTGTGGCTGTATTTCCAAGCATGATAGTGTCTTGAATGAACTATATTCAAATGCGTGCCAATCAGTCACACAGTAGTGACATGCTGTAAGAGACTTGTGTTTAACAGCCTCAATATGATCAATTTATTTTCAGGTAACCAAAGGAAAGAAGAGAATAAGGGGGGGGGGGAAGGGAATAAGTCCTCAAAGTTTGGAGGAAACTCTTCGTAGATTAAAGACACCATTAAATCATCCGTAAAAAAATCCCGCGGCAGCAGAGGGGCAGATCTAATTTGGCACAAAATGGTGTTGTTGCGCTACGTAGGTGTATGACTTTTCATCGGTAATGAACTACGAAGAACCGCAATATCTTACCTTCGGCTCAGACTCGATCAGAGCTTTTCTTATACTAACCAGAGCCAAAGAACAGAGAACCCGTAACGCAAAATACTAACCTGGAATGTTCGTCGATCACCAACAAGTCTTTTGGAAGCCAATGCCTTGACGACGTGATGGAAGATGAGAAGAGACCGGTGCTGTACCAGAGGCTGAGGTGCTTTTAGTGCACCCATTAACTCGGGGACTAAGTCTGGCCAGCTTGTTGGACAGTCAAACCTGTGGCAGATAAAAATAGAGTATTCTTTAAAAAGACTTTTAGCATAAAGGAAAAAGAGTCAAGAAGAGTCTGTATTTTTCTAATGGCCGACATAAGAAGAGAGCATGTTCACATACAATAGAGGAAAAATATACAATACAAGGTGAACAAAATGTTGATTAAATTATTAGAATTGTTGCATACAACAATCATACACACACACATACACATTTCATTCATTTCATTTCATTGCTACATATTTCAGTTCCTGAAAGCTGTTATCAACCATGATAGCTCACTTCATGTTTGTTATTTTTGTTTAACCAGTCATAGAAGAGCAATGCCGAGGGCAACCGCAACCGCACAGCCGTCCAATCATAATGATAAGCCCCAGCGACACGATTGGTTTCTATGTAACTCTATAAAAACAGCATCAGGCAGTAATCTGACCACCTACAGGAGCAAAGAATTTATAGAAATAATAGTCCTCCTGACAGTTTTCGGTCACGGCGGCCAATCTCAGCGGATATTAGCCAGCGGCGCGGGAAATATTATAGTGCACAAGTGTGTGCGTAGGCGCAGGTGCATTCTCTCTTCCCTCACTGTCATAGTCCGATGGGACGGCAACCCGACACGACCGGAGAGAGATGCAGGACCAACCGCTTAACTTGCTTCCAAGGCGGGGGGTATCATACCGCCAACTTCCAAACTCAGGGTTAAAAGCGAAATTCCTAATGAAAAACCCCAATAACACTTTTTGTCCAACCCGGGAATCGAACCCAGGACTCCAGGGCAAACGCGAGACCAACAGAGCAGAATGGAGAGAATCACGTAGTATTCAGTAACTAGTTGTGTCGCTGCAGCCTGTCATAGTGATCAGGCCGGTTTGTTGCTACGATTTACATTTTGCCGTCTCGGCATTGTACCTTAACAGATCAGACATTTACTGATACTGATTGCAGACTTCCAGAAACTGGTGAATGCCTTCTTCTAAGATCTAAAACTCACCTAGCAATCTTGGAAATCAAAACGGCAAGCTGCGTAGCGATCTGAGCGACAGGCTCACTCAGTATGCTGGTAGTAAGGAGTCCCTGTCTCAACTTGACCCTCTCTTCGTCACTGATAGCATTGGGGGCATTCTTCCTCCAGTACCGGTCGACGCCGTTCTTGAAACACATCACCGCCAGCCATCGGACGTTGCCGTCTATTGAATGGTTTGACAAGACGTTCTGTAAAAGGTGTTTAATTTTTATTTTGTTGGAAAGCGCGAAAAATTTCGGGCAGCCGCGCGTTAGGGTGGTTAAAAGAATGTTAATTTTGATTGTCTAGCTAAATTAAGTTCACAATCGCCATAGTTGTTTAAATGGTGTACCTTATCGTCGGTAGATTCGTCATTATACAAACGGCGTAGTCTGTTATTTCGCCAAGAGCTAAATGGTAAAAGGCAGTAGATGACCAATGCAAGCAGAGGATTGAGACACTGCTACATTTAAAATCAAGCTTATCAATTGGACACCAAAGCAGAACCAGCTAAAACTTACCAAAAGAACAGAATAGAAGCCAGGTTCCACCTCCCATTCCTGTAGTTTCTTTTCAGCCGGTTTCAACACCTCCGTGTCCTGGCTAGTGGCACGGTTCAAGGTGTCTAGGACCAGAGCATAAATGTTCGGGTCCATGGCTGTGGTGATTACCTTGAAAACAGATTATAATAATGATTATTCACAAACACACTGATATACATAATTTGAAGTGAGTAACACAATTATTTTGGTTGTATAAGTTATGAAAGGAAACTGGCATTTATTGGCAATAAAACAATGCTTAATGAAAGTGCCTCAGCTCAGCTCATCATAACAGGGCCACAACGATGTTGTGGGTTGCGGAGGTCACATAAACAGTTGCTCCATCATGGGGAATTTGGTGTGGACAAATGTACGATCATGCATGTAAATCGAGGGGAGATTGTTATATCTGTGGGAACCCAGCTTTCTGATTCCATAAATCTCAGATTCCTCTCATCAACTGAAACCTATAAGTACTTGGCATCAATGTTGCTGACATGAAGCAATAGTGGAAGGAGCGCTGCTTTGGCTGCCTGAAAAAAGTATTTAATCGTATCTAGTCTTTTATAAGGCGGAAATAAGGTGCGTGCCTTCAACGGTTGGGTCATGCCGGTTTTGATGTACTCTTTCGGCATACTGAAATGGACTCACACAGAACGCCCCGGATAGGACGGTCCGTACATTGTTAAAGGCATATTGAATGCATCTACCACGTTCTTTGGTTATAAGACTGTATAACCCGCGGAGGTGTGGGAGTCGAAGCTTTTTAAACGCTAAGACTCTCCACAATCACGAGATATGCAGTCTCAGGGAATATTTCCCAGAAACCGACGTGCGGATGCATCGAGATGTGGTCGCGGTGGACAAGGGCCTCACCCCGCTCTCCTTGGCTAAAGAAAACTGGCGCAAACCTGTAGTGCTAGACACTAACGACCGCAGGGACGTATGGTAGAGTTAGGAGGTTCACGGACGTTTTTTCCGGGGCCTGCATGGGCCCGATGTAGACCTATCAGCGTCCGTAGCCTGGCTACGTTCTGGGGACCTCTACGGAGAAACCGAAGGTTTTGCCTGTACAATCACAATATTATGGATGAAGTGATGATGACGAAAACCGAAGATTTATTGTGAAGGACGGCACGGTTGACATATGTCGGGCATGCCACGGTCCAGGCAAATCAATCCGTCACATTATCTCAGGATGTTCTCGTCTAGCTAACGGATATTACTTGCATAGAAACAACCTTGTAGCCACGATTATCCATCAGCAACTTGCTCTATGATTGTATGATTGTATGATTGTATGACGGGCTGGTGTCCGCAACTCCACGTCGAAGCGCGTATTTAGCAACTTGCTCTAAAATACAGCCTTGTGGAATCGGAAGTGCCGTACTATAGGTATGTGCCCGACCCAGTTCTCGAAAATGGCAATATCACATTGTACTGGGATCAATACATCATCACTGACAGGACTATTGTAGCCAATAAGCCTGATATAGTGGTGGTAGATCGATCAGAGCGGCGCGCAATGATTGTTGACATAACGGTTCCGCTTGATGAGAACCTTGTAAAAAAACAGAGAAAGATAAGTAAATCAAGTATCTTGACTTGGCTCGCTAGGTTGTCGACATATGTGATGTAGATTCAGCGATCATTGTGCCGATAGTCGTATCAGCCCATGGCTTCATTGCCAAGAGCCTCGATCAATACCTGGGGAGGCTCTCGTTAGACAGCTGGATTGGCTTGATTCAGAAAGCGGTACTCCTGGACACGGCTTGTATTGTTAGGAAATTCCTCTCTCTGGAACTGTGACCGCCGGTAGCTTGAACCCTGTTCGATTAGACAGGAAGCAAACCACAACAGGAACTGAATGCAACTGTTAGGAAAAAGCTACATGAATGATGTTTCTGTGTGCATGTGGTAGTTCTGTGGTTATAAATATGTGTGTACTGCACACAATATGCGAGGAGAGTAAGGAAGCAAGTTTCAAAGTGAAGAATCATAATTTTGATAAGGATTAGCCAAAATAAGCAAGAATTTTTGGAGTGTATAAGAGATTGATGAAATGATGTTATTTTTGCACCTAAAACTAACTATTAATAATTATAAATACTCATTTGTCAACACATTCCATTAAATGATGTATTTATTTACCAACAAGTCAAACTACAATCATCATCATCATCATCATTTCAGCATATCATATAAAAAGAAAACTATTACAGAATACATAGTCTTGTAACGCACACTCAATTACAGGTAACCACAACTTACACATTATCGAGTACACATGCTCTGAATACATAATTTAATAGAAATTAAATTTAGGAATACATACAATAAAACAATAATAACCATCATGACTATAATTAAATACATACTGGATACCTACTTGATAGTGTTATATATTATTTACAGATGAATCTAAAATGTTTGAGAAAAGAAGTATTGTTTTAGTAAACAGTTATCTGAACACAAACAGAATACAACAAAATATCAGAAGTATTTATTTTAGTTACTAATTGTGGTTGATCACCACAAAGGTGATGATGTTTATTTTGTAGTTTATAATTTTTTTTTTCATCATATTGTAAAATAAATGAATGAAAAGTTGTCTATGTCCTTTTTCAGGTCCTGGCCACCTAGTCATCTCATAAGAATTGGTTCAGTTCTATAATAGTGTAAAAAGACAGACAGATTTACTTTTGCTTTTATAATATTTGTTGTTGATGGGAATGTGTGTGCAAAGCTAATAAAACAGACAAGTAATGGCATATTGTTTGCTTCTTCTAACTCAATGTTGACACCTCAATCAATCAATAGATTATCTTCAAGACATTTCTATTTCAGTAGACTAGTAAAACAAACCAGTTCAAAAGAATAACCAGCAACATTCACAATGATTTTGGACTTATACATGTGGAAAAACCTTGGAATCTGCTCTTAAACTGCCATGAGTAATGTAGTATGATGTGGCAATGTTTCTTAGGGCCAGTCATTGCAGCCTGAAGATGAGACAACAGAAGCAGTCTCTTCAGAGACTAATTTTCAGTATGAGAATCAAATAATGAGGGATTGTTTAGCTGATGATAACTTCACAGTTAGTAACAATCAGTTTTTCTGAATTATTATGTACAAGTAATAACATCACTGATTGCAACCTGTTTTCAGTATCTGCAACCAAGAAGTTCTATACATACTGCAAACCTACTTGATAGTTTTATATATTATTTACAGATGCATTAAAAAAAGTGGGATGAAAAAAGCTGCATGTACGATAATATTCGAACATACCTATCACTTGAACTTATATGTTTTGTCTGTAATGAGGTCAACACTCGCGACTTTGCAGAAAAACCGAAACATGATTCGTGTAATCAAAATGTTTGCAAAGACCGTCATAAAAATGTTTTATTAAGAACCATCGTTGTATTATGGAAGCAGTGCACGTTGCGTAATACTATAAATCTTAAAATACATAAATATACAGTGGAATAAAAGAGCTATAACGAAATAAATCAAACAAACTCACTTTTCACCCTGAAAAGGCAAAGGGCATAACATAACCTATCACAATTTACTAGCGACGCATAAAACGAAATAAACTACAGAAAAACGCACTTATCCCAAATATTTGTTTACGAAAATATGCAATGCACAACTAATCAAAACGATCGAACAGTTATTATGCGAATCATGCCGAAGAACCGATCGGAAAAATCAGTACGAACGAAACTCCGATTTTCAATAATGCAAAATGTTTAAATGTCATTTGGCTGTCACTGTCATCCTTGGTTTTCGTTCGGAAACGTATACCAGAGGGCTCATTGAAAAGAAAAAAATGTGTTTTTGTTAAAAGTGCTGTATAAGGTGGAAGGTACAGACGCGAAAACGGTTACTACGTATTCAGTAAATCGTTCTGAGCCCCTCTACATAATTTTTTTTCATTGGTTATTTAAAAGAAATCAGCTGCTCCATCCACTTTGACTGTGTAGGTTTTGCACTTTTGTAGGAAACAGCTGTTTTTTTTTAAATAACCAATGAAAATTTTTATGTAGGGGGCTCAGAATGATGTACCTACTGAATACGTGGTAACCGTTTTCGCGTCGGTTTCCCTTCCACCCCGTATATTCTCATATGCATTCAGTAAACAGCTGTTATTTTGATATTACAAACAGACACTTCAATTTTAATTTATTTGTATAGATTATTTCTATTCATGTTTGGGTTTTATTAGCAATTAATCAACATTGCCAACGCACACTTGCGTCACACTCTTTACACTAGAATGATTATGAGAATAAATAAGTCTGGTAACATACAAAACACTATATAGACAACATTTTTTTGTAACTCATTCTCACTCAAACATTGCTTAAATGCAATGTTGAACTCATCAACCTCATCCTCTTCAAAATAGCCACTCAACCTCGACACCAAATCAATATTTCTGCAGCTACTTAATCTTCGCCGATTCGGGAGTCATTATCTTCTGTCATCACTGTTATCTGCTACTTATCGGGGTTATCAAGTTGCCGATAGCAATAATAATTATGTTTTATGTAGAAGGCCGACTAAATTATTTTGTTGTCGTAGTGAACGTAATACTCATTGAATAATATTTAGATTTTGCTATGGCATGCACCATTAACTTTAATAGTGATTCCACGGGAAGTTTTTACGCAGGTGATATTGTGACTGGAACTGTGATATTGGAATTGAAAAATGACCAGAAATTCCAGAGTAATTTCATCAATATATCTAAAGTAATAGTTCAAAATACTGGACTCTTTTTATTTTGTATTGCGTTATTTTGGTGTGTTTAAGGAATTGATCTCAAAGTTACGGGAACCTGCAAGGCTCAATGGACACGGTCTATGCCGACGATGCCATACATAAAAATCTATTCTGAAAAGAAGAAAGTTCTTAGTTTGCTAATGACCGACATATTCAGAGATTATTGCAATAGTAAGTAATACAGAACAATCTTACCCTTTCTTCAATATTGACTTTTCATGGTTATTATCTTTGAGCCTACTATAATGTCCCACGATACTGCCGATCCTTCACAAGATCTCAAACGTCGCGGCGTCGTATGCACGACGAGCAATCAGGCTATACAAAACCAGTATAGGCGGATCTCTCATTGTATAGGAAATTTAAACAAAGCGAAGCCATGTTATGCTGGAAGTGCGTAGCTTGATATGTCTCCGTGTCTACCAACTAAAGCGTGATGAAAAAAAGTATCATAATAAATCCGAAGAAATTGCAAAAGTCCAACAGCATGCACTGTCACCACTGCAATTGATGACCTTTTGACTGCGTTATGGAACAGAGTACGCGCATAACAGATTTGCTGTCGATACGGTGGGACATTTTTTTTCGGAACTATCAAAAGGTGGTCCGCTACGTTAAACTAAAGATGTATTTTATTTTTCAGGAAGCACATTACCGGCCGGTATTCACCAATACCCGTTCCACTTTGCATTGCCTGCAGATTTGCCGTCGTCTTTTGAAAGTTCTATAGCCAAAGTAATTTACACCGTAAAAATAAAAAGCAAGCCCGCCTATAAACTAAAAAAGATGGCTTCATTCAATGTTTTAGGAAACATAAATTTAAATCATGTGGAAGAATTATTGGTGGGTATTTGGAAACGTTATCTTGGGTATCATTAAATCTAATAATATTTACCAATACAAATATTATTTTCAGATGCCTTCTTTCAATGAATTTCGTAAAACTTTTCGGAATTCCGGAAAATTCACAATTTGTATCAAAACGTATAAGGCGTTTGCACCTAAACAGACCATTCCCTTCGAAATAACAATCATTAACGAAAAAAAAGTCAAAATACGCAAAATCAATGTAATATTGGTACAGGTAGAGTATCCATCTAATCTTGATACGAATATCTAAACCTACAGGAATAAAGTTAGCATACGTTTACTTGATCAAGTCGTTGTTATTTTTTTTTTTTCAGAAATTACGATATAGTGTACAGTCAGGATGGGCGGACGAGGAGAAGAAAATGTGCAAAACGGAGCACAAGAAATTTACCCCGAACATAGCCGAGATTTGTTTCTTTAACATGGAGATTCCTCATTTAATACCTACTACCTTAAATCTAATAGACCCTATGGTAGACATTTCATATATTTTTAGGGTGAGTTTATCAAATAATTCTAACGAACAAATCGTTTTCTATGTCCTGTAGGATATTCTCATCGTCCTCATTTTTATCTGTTTCGAATAAAAAATAAAATCATGTTAGACTTGTGGCTGTTCCCACCAGCTGTAACAACTTTCCTCCTGAAGACCTACCATCTACTACTATTACCCCACGTATGCCATAATTGATAAATGTGGCTGACCCACTAGTCAGATTTTAGACTGAAGTTTTTTTTTTCAAATTACAGATTCAAGTGATTTTTCCCTTCCACTTAACTTTACAAGAAGATATTCCTATCACTGTGGCGACATCACCAGTTATCCATTACGAATTTTAATTAAAACTATAAGGTTAAATAAATGTTATAGAAAAACATGTTTTTGTTTCTATTTAATTACCGAACACACAAAACCACAATTTAGCGAGTAATATCCTGATTCTTGGGCTTGCACTGTTTTTTTTTTAAAGACAAGATTGTTAGTTGGGTGGTTAAAAAATGGTTTGAAAATTTTGAAGCTGACAGTTTACATACCTACAAACTGTGCAAATTAAATAATAATAAAAAAAGGTTCTGTTTCGCTCGTTTTGACTGTTGCAACTTAATTTGGGGTCTAGGTCTGGATCAAACAACTCCGTGCCTTAGGGTAAACGAGTAGAATACTTATACCAAAAGAATTAACTTGACACTGTTGAAGTCCTACCGGTCTCTTTGAGGGTGAGATAATTTCCTTATTCCCCTTAGTCATTCAGTTTACCTACTCTAAAACCTAAAAAAAAATCTAAACGTAAAATTCCGAAATAATCACTACTTGAAACCTAGCTATTGTGACCGTTACTATTGCGACCAAAAACTTTTGCTTGAGGTGTTATTAGTCCAACAATTAAAAAAATCTGGAATACTTAATTAAAGTAACAGTTTTGAACTTTTGAAAAATTATAATAAAAAAGTTTTTATTTTCAATATTTCTGGTTTATTAGACCGAAAAATTAAATATCATAAAGCATTCGGTATTTATTTCATATGGCAACATTATAGGTTATGCTGCCACCTGGCGGCAGGCTTGCGTTTTAGCGAAATCCTACACATTTACTTACTTTTAACTTTAATTAAATAGTTTTTCAACCAACTTAACAATCACTGTTACTGTTTAAATATTTTTTATTTAAATAATTGTATATAGGAAAGAAATTACAGACATTTTTGATCTTTTTGACGATAACAATGTTTTCAAGCTTTGTATTGACCACTTCCCCTTTCCATGACTTTTTTTTTGAGAAAGCGGAAATGGTTGGTCGGCCATAATCATTCGTGTGGGTCTGTGCTTGTGTGGTTTGGTTGTCTTTACCGGTGCCAACCATTATTTTTAATTAGTAGTAAGTTATGCGTATGAATCCAGACATGGACGATGACGAGAAGGGGTGAGTTTGTTTTCACATATTTTAGGTGTGGCTTAAGGCTGTCCACGACGTGCCAACTATAATAGGTCAAAGTGGCATGTTCGCTTGGTGTGTCGCATTTCACGGATAGCCAGCAGGGCTTGTGTGGTAGCGTTACGTACTCAACTTTGTTCTCTGAAAGTATGATTTTCGTTACGTTAACGTTATTTTGTGATAATACACGTAAAATAACATAGATGCGGCCTGCAAAATTTCAATTAGCCTTTTACTTAATACCGGCTAGCGGGCACCGACCCCAAGCCTCGCCGTGTGACTTGCGTGGTACGATCATGGCAGCTATTACTTTCCCATGCTACATTTTTTCTGATCGCTGTTGCATTTTATTGCCCAAATTTACGTAGAATCAATTTATATAACGTAGACTTCTAAGTCCGAAAGCTGTTGATGTGGGAACGTCGCAATATGTAAAATTAACCTTTCTGTGACTAATCGTTGCTTTCTCTTA
This sequence comes from Noctua fimbriata, assembly GCA_905163415.1. Taxonomy (NCBI): domain Eukaryota; kingdom Metazoa; phylum Arthropoda; class Insecta; order Lepidoptera; family Noctuidae; genus Noctua; species Noctua fimbriata. The sequence goes on along the minus strand of LR990942.1, from coordinate 2,355,618 downwards.
TCGGTAATTTCGCGCTAGGGTATTGCGACCGTCATATTTTGTGAAAAATATGGACATTTTGAGTAGTGCGTTGTTAATGAGGTTATTAGATCAATGTTCGAAGTGCCGCGTAGCGCGATCTCATTTACCTACAAGACGCGAAACGTGCTGATTCATTTGCATATGGTTACTTGCGTCGTCAAATTATTATGTTCATAAACAGTTTTCCTTGATGCTTGCTCGGATGAATGTTATTTTACGTGTAAACACGCTTTGGGCGGTCGCTACAGACGCTGTGTAATGGTGAACAATAGTGTGGACGCGCAAGAGGACGCCTAATTTACCGTGCTTAAATATTGTTAGAGGATCACATTCTATTCATTTACCGTTTTAGGAAAATATGTACAGATAATTTTAGTTATCAAGTTGTGAGTAAATAATAATAAATGCTAATGATTAACTTTCAACTCATTATTTCTTAGCATCTTACTTCTTCACTTGCGTTTTTACTAGCAATCTAAAATGCAAATGAAATAGCATAAAGTTGTAAATTGTGTAATTAAAAATAAAATAAGCAACTGTTACACAGAAACCATTCTAAGTAAAACTATGACCCAAGAGAAGTGAATGGAAACTTTCACCAATCTTGGTAAATGTGCTTAGTAAGCACAAAATTATTACTTTAAGGATGTTGAAAAGCTAGTCCAAGTAATACTTTCAATATGACTACTGACTGCCTATGTAGAATGACATTGATTAGATAAAACTACTGATTATAACTTCCATGTATTATGTTAAATATTTTAACAGTTAAATTCATGTCTGTGAGTCATTTTGCAAGTTATCTATAGGTAAGGCCACATTTTGGCTTTACACTTGAGTTTATAAGTTTTTGAGTTGTTAACTGCCACATGTGCCATCACATGCTTCTTTGTTGAACTTGATCTGGCATTTCTTGTGTTCATGCTGATAATTATGGATTTTGGTTTATACATTTCACATCTATTTTTAGTAGTAGCATTTACCAAACGAGCATCATTTCTAGCTAATTATTCTGGTATGATACAACTCAGCCCTTTAAATTAGCTGTAATTAAATTGTAATCTAGGCCTTAATAGGTTTAAAATGCACAGTAATTAAAACACTGTTTGGCTCAGTGCAATACTTGAACAGTACACTTGTGTTTGCCAGAGTTCCTTGAAAACAGTTTAATCTAAATACTTTACCCTTGTGAACTTTACTCACACAGTATCTGTCTCACATAAATATAGGTACATTCATAATGGGTAGTTTAGCATTCAAATAATTAAAAACAACAATTGTCCACTTCAAGTAAAGGCATCCTTATCACAAACAAAATGGCTATTGAAATAAATTCAATGTAGATAGCAACTACCAAATAGGTTTTTAGGTCATTTACTCTAGTTCATATCTTGTGATTGAATAAAACTCAATTTGTTAAATGCAAGTGTAATCTTAGTTTTTGAAGGTCGGTAAATTACTAAAAGATATTTAAAGTATAAAAAGTGACTGCAGTGAATTGTTTGAAGTAAAAATATGGATGACAGTGACAGGTAAGTCCTATGTATAGAACAAAATAAACCCTTTCTCAAATAAACTTTAACAAGTCGCCCTTTTAGGTACCGTGGAATTAGTAAATTGCCCGATTTAGTAAGTGTGCTGGACACATTTTATTATTACATAGTAAGTTAGCTTGGGTTAAACCTTGATACTATTTACCTCATACAAAACACTTGATAATAAAACAATCTTTTCATGATGTCACGGGTGCACTATGACATCTCGTTTTTATAAATAATTCCTGACCTGTAGATAAGAAACGTTAAGTGGGAATTATCACTCAATAAATATTTTTATTTTCCTGATTAATTTATTATAGAAATAGAAAACATCAACCTGTTGCAATAGCTGAAAAACAAATCTTGAAAATAACAATTTCATTAACCAAGGTAGAAGTTAAATGTCAAGGCTTAGAATATTAAATATTCAGAAGTAAACAAAGGGACATTTTAATAATTCTAAATGCCTTAACACCCAGCGGCCGAATGTTTCGGTAACAGTTTCACAGGCGGTCCGAACGCAGTTGTCAAGGACTTGGACTTCATTAAAATTCATTATTAAAGTCACTCTCACTACGCTTTAGTTTATTTCGAGTTTCCATGTTAGTGTTGTCTCGCTGCTTCAAACTGTTTCTGAGCTTTGAGCTTAAGTTAAATTGAAACTGGGTCTCGAGAAAACGTAGGGATGTAAGATATGCCTTGACCTATCAACTGCCCTAGAAAAAATGGCTTTCAGTGGTCATTAATGCATAGCAATTTTGAGATAAAATATTAATACATGTGAACCAAAAATGCCACATGTTGACACGTCATTAGGCGATATAATTAAACTTGACATTGAGATTACTTTTATTTATGCGTTAAAGACCGCTAATACATTTTGTCTAGGGTGGTAGGCGGTAGTGGACAAGCCAACCTAGATTAAATTCGCATAAGTATTTCCTAAGTGCTATAAAATATCTGTATTTAAATCCTTTTGACCCAGAAAACTGTTCGTCGGTGGTCTGTCATGGGAGACGTCTCAAGAGAATTTGCAGCGTTACTTTTCGCGTTACGGCGATGTGATCGACTGCGTGGTGATGAAGAACAGCGAGTCGGGCCGCTCCAGGGGCTTCGGCTTCGTCACCTTCGCTGAGCCGGCGCTCGTCAACGTGGTGCTGCAGAATGGGCCCCATCAGCTTGATGGCAGGTAAGAAAAAACAAAAATCGTGTGTATTTTTCAGGAACACGACAAAAGCTAGGGGTGGCGTGCCGTATACGACTTGAATTATTTTGTACCAATGATTTGGAATGTAAGTAGGATGGAACCGCGACCCAGCACAAGGCAGAGATATTTCGAGTAAGTGAAAGGTACTTAGCCGCCGGTAATTCAAGCCGTGAATGGTGATGATGTCATACCTAGGAATTTCTTTGTAAAACTTCTCTACATTCACTCGTCAAAAGTCAATGCTAGAATCATTTGCCAATAAAAACATACGTTTAAAAATATCTAGCTTCAATGGTCTTGTTGGGAGATTAGGTTGAGCCTATTAGTATAACTAGACACAAGAGGATACCGTTACTCTAGTGAATAGCGTTAATTTGCCACGGCAAGTTTTTGTTACATGGTTTCTACTTTTCTATACGATTGTTATCTATGTTAGGTTCGCGGCATAATAAAAATGGCTGCGACTATAATAGTAGGAATTCTAAGATTCTTCAGAAGTTCTCTTCAGATATTTCATTATTTATTTTGGAAGGCGATGATCAAAATGTTTTCTGAATAAATAAAATATCTTCGTATCTTATATTGACCCCGAGCTCGTGTTCCATTATAAATCACGTCATGCCCTGACAGATTCTCGTGATAAAATCATCTATCACCGTAATATAAACGAGAAATCTTTCTAAAAAGACACAATGTTGCATCCACAAATAATTGTGACCTAATTCTTGAAACAGAAATAAACTGTATGTATGGCCTTACTCAACCAGACGTTGGTTCACCTGTCAACCTATACATTTTTAATTTTTATGTCGGCTCTGATTGGGCTATGGCTGAAAGGTTAGATCAATGATGTAACCCATAAATAGATACCTCCTACGGAATTCTACAACATTTTCTCTTTATAAATTGTCTATGAGTATGTAAAAGATAAAAATGCTCGGGTATGGGAAATTTGGCGGTCAAAGTTAATTGGCACAGCTTTATGAGGTCGTTTCGCCTCATGCATAAGCGCCATTAGGGAAATTATTTAGAAAATATCACTATTTTTGAAATGCCTCGTTGATTTAATGGATCGTCAAGCACTTTGGACTATGGACTTCAGCTATAATATGTTTTTCGACATTTATTAGAAGTTAGTAGCTATACTAATGTTTTAAACGCTTATAAAGTCTTTAATACATCTTCATTGTTTCCTTGATATCAAAATCTGGTCGATTTCATTGATTTTCTGAGCTGTTGGCGTTACGTGTCGTCATAGTAATTAAAATTGTTTAAATCAAAAGAATTTTAGTTTCCTCATAAAATGGCTGATATTGCAATGAACTCGAGAAATAAATCGTCCACTAACAATGTCACATGAGTATAGTCGTATAATATCTAGCTGTTGCCCGCGTTTTGATATTACAAACAGACACTTCAATTTTATTTATTTGTATAGATGTATAGATTGTATGTACCAGTAGCGAAAGGTCAAATTTGTAAAAGGTAAGCCGGAGCACATATCTTTAATGTGATTATTTGTATGTAGAATACATCCCATTTTTCAAAGGGAAGCCAGTAGGAATCGAGTTGTATGCAACCTTCGCCACTGGTTTGTACCTAGTTGATGCAAGTCGCTCCTGCACGTAATGGCGGCGGTTCTTTATTGTATTTTTCCTATTTTTAGGCCTTCAAGGTGCAATGTTTTATAGAAATGTGTACGAGGCTTCTGAAAATGTAATTTATTCAGAAAAAACAAATGCATAGTCATTAATGGGATTTCTCATGTTTCCTTACTCGAATGATAGATCTCAGCATAACTATGGAAAAACCAAAACTTAAAATTAGATTTTTAAATTATTGACGGCAAAAAAAGTTTATGCATAATTCAGAACCTTTTAGTAAACGTTACGTGTATTATTTTAATGTTACGCTACTCCAACATAAAATTTATTCTACTGAAACTATTTTAATATTTTAATGAAAATTCCTTTGCGAATCCTTATAGAACACGCCATTCTGCTGAAATATTTTCCAACTACATATAAACTAAAAGGTACATTTCGCGAGTCGAAAGCTGAAACCTTGGCGGAGGGTGGGTGAAATTCGCCCGAGTATCGACGTGATACCCGAACGATAATAGAATGATGCCTTTATGACCAGCTCGGGCAGAATATTGTTGTACTTGGATCTTTTCGCGCGTGGTCTTAATCGGAAACTCCGCCGCAATCTTGTTTTTCAAATAAAATTTCTGCAGATAATTTTTCAGAGGTCTAACAGCGCGCTTCTATCAATGACATTCTAGCGCCGAAAGACTTATTCAGCACTCGATGACTATCCACATCCAGGCAGTGCCCTCAGTTACATTACTGCTGGTACGTTCAGATGTTTGTGGGACATTAATGCAAATTAGCATATACTCCTTGTTCCTATGGACAAGAGAGTCTACAAGGTTTGCGACAAAGTTCTTTACACTTATTAACACTATGATTAGGAGTGCATGTTTAGTCACTTTCGACGATTCGTAGACATTATGGCGCCGAGTCTGTTTATGTGCCGTCTTGACTATTTATACGGCTTTCTTTTACTAACAAGTACAATACATACGACTAGAAATGATAAATAAGTTTATTCTCAAATCAATCTCCAGAGTTGACAACGTATTCAGAAGTATTGACTGATCTTGCATTTTTTCTCATCTACAACTAAAATAGTGCTTTAGAGATTTTTTTGGCGTCCGATTACCGTTGCCACGAGGCGCGTTGATAAGTTTTTGTAAAATTGTTTTGTGAAATGTATTGAATACACAAGACGATGGCGTTAGTTCTGTTTTTGGCTACAAACTAAAGATCCTTTGTACAGCAATATTTTAGCTATTTGTATAGCTTTTTGTTTAGTCAGTGAGTGCCCAACAGAATCGGGGCCGGTGTATGAACACAAGGGGAGTACTGGATGAATAAATCACAGGGTAGTAGACATGGTTTGCATAATACAGAGTTGAGTTATGCCCTGCTGAGGGGGGGAATATGGGCTCTTGATTCTTAAATGAAGAAACACTTGTTACTTGTTTGGCCGGCAAGGCTCTTTGTCGGGAGTTTTATTTTTTAAGGAGACACTATTTTTAACTGCGTTTAAATAGGTTTATGTGTAGTTGCAGAATTTTGCTGCCTTTGACTTGAGACTTAATTCTTTCTTCTTTCTTTTCTTTTTTTTAAAAAACGTTGCCCCACACTAGGAATAATCAAATCATAACGGGAGTTTTACAATATTGTTATCGAAAGCAGAAGTCCTATTTGAACTACAAATAGTTCTGTCATCTTTTGTTTCAATGATAATAACAGTTTTCACAACTGATTAAACTCACGTTTTGTTCAGCCAGCAGAGGGTAACAAACTTACAATTATTCAATACAAAGAAGTATTGTTAAAATATAACTACATTTGAACTCACGTCCCAAACTACGAATATTACAAACGTTTAACTTATCAACTGCATACAGATGAGTCGAACGCAAGCTGCACAACAGATGTAGAGACGGATGGGGTTCAATTGGTACTAGAAAAAAGCGGTCCCTATCGCCCCATACAATAGTAGTGATACCGCTCGTTGATTCGAATGCAACACGCACACATAAATACTCACTTTAATATACTACACTAACACGCTCTTTGAATTGATCTGAATTCCGAGGACACATGCGCAACAATAAGTAAAATAAATTCACGTGGAATGTCCGTTTATTTTGCCACATCATTGTAAGAAAACATGACAGTATAATTTGTACCGTTCTATGGAATTTTTCAGACAGTTATCATTGACTAAATACTACTACAATTAATGAATTATACATTCAACAGTACACGACATTGACTTTTATTTGAAAACGGGGTCACTAGAAACAATAGGAATTTCAGTCGATGCACCATAGTTTTATTTTATTTGTCACGACAAAACATAAACATGTTATTTGATATTTTATAACGTTACTAACTTAAAGTCAGGAACAGGTAACCATACCCTTGGGTCTACACGTGGTCGCGGCCACACCCGTTGTTAGCTTACCCGGCGTGTCGGAAACGCGTTTTTTCGGTTTACTCCTAAACAAAGCCAGGTAAGCAGGTAAGCCCAGGCTAAAGGAATTACTGTGTCCCATTCACTGAATGTCGTAAAATAATAACCAGAGGATCTTATTCGGAGAATAGAATAGGCATTCTTTGCGAAATATTATTGTTAAGTAATTTTCCGAGAACCTTTAGTCCCTGAGGGATGCGTGGGTCAGAAAGGTTTTGCTTTAAACCCACTAGAGTTGTACTTATAGATAGATGCATGAAAGCCGGTGTACTATTGTGTATCCGTTCCTATCTGTTATAGTGATCTGACAATAGGCTGGGAAAATGCAAAGGATGAATAGTAGTCCCAATTTCTTGCCGAAGAAAGATTGAAATAAAAGTTTACATTCACTGAGCTTTTAGAAACGCTACGAAGTATATTCGAATCGCAAATACTGTCTTCTATAGCCTTATCAGATAGAATATACGGTGGACAAAAAGTATAAAGACATAACTGAAATAAGAAAATCTTTTCGCGTGTCGAATGTACCGATAACAGGCTGTATTAATGTTTTTGCATTAATGCTGCTGCAGAGCTAATTGTATGATTGATTGATTGAGATCTTGTACAAACTTGGTAGTTAATCGTATTGGCATATTATTCGGTGTTCCATGTCAGTTTCTAGGTGTCGGTTTCCTAATGCCAGTCTTGTTTCCGCTACTGCTGATAAAAAAAAATGTGTTTTGACCCCCAATATTTATCTAGTATTATTAAAGTTTATTAGTATTATTTCTATTAAACTTTTTAATAGAATAAGCAAGTCTTGTTCGTAAATTGAACACGTTTGTAATTTATTTATTTATCATAGTAGAAAGCTATCAACGGGTATAAATTATTAAATAAAACCAGTAGTATAAAACAAGTAACCAGAGCAGGCATAAACTTAATTAATTTCATTATTCAAGACAAGTGTCAGAGGTACTCATATTTCGCTTCGGAAGCGTATACTAAATTAACCGATAAATATTTTCCTAAACAAGTTCAAGGAAAACCAAAATTGACAATTCTTTTATTTATTACATTATTTAGCTAAATTACATAGGGAAAGTACATTTTTCAACTTGTTTTTTTCCTCATAAAAACGACAACAAAGGATCTCTTCAATATTGTTTATTAGTAAAGTTTTCTTCAGGTAACAAAGCTGTACAGTATTCAAAGCTGATTTCCTGTTATTTTTAGCCAACCATAAGAAAACAACAGACTTGGTTCTAGTCTAAAATCAGCTTTTCACCGAATAATTTGTCTTTTTTAACCATATAATGAAAAACTACAAAACTGAAATGACACATCAAAATGGCGGCCCATGGCGGCCATCTTGATAACCTCAAAAATCAATAGTCAGTTTAAAAAAAATCGAACTTGTTTACTAGGACCATCGACCCGAAGCCGTGCAACCCTCGCACGTTGCAGAAGCCGAAGCGCGGTGGTGGTTACCCGAAGGTGTTCCTCGGAGGCCTTCCATCCAACGTGACTGAGACCGATCTGCGGGTGTTCTTCGGCCGTTATGGCAAGGTCATGGAAGTGGTCATCATGTACGACCAGGAGAAGAAGAAGTCTCGAGGTATGTGTGGCAGAGTTAAGTTCAAGTTATTTAATAAGACTTAGATAAGTGTTACGACGAAGAGTTTCATGTGTGACTTCTTCATCGCAGCTTGCTGTCGAGGTGAGAGGAGTTGCGTGCATAACGCCGGTAAACAACATTATGCAAATCAGTTCATTTTATTAATGTTCTACTCATAACTTAACACTATTAGAGGACTAAATGATAATGACATTGCAAAGCCTCGAGGGCCGCTTTATGGGAGAAAGTTTATACAAACCTTGTTAAAATACGAAACATTTTCATTTTAGTTACTGTTTTATTCAGATTAATGTAACAAATAGAGAAAACCGGTTCTGTTTAACGGAATATTGGCTGAAGATTGTATTTTATGTATGTATAATATTTTTTAAATGAAAATTACTAAAACATTCCACATTTTATTCTCATGCTTACAGAGCAACGAGTTTCTATATAATATTTATGTAAAATTTTAGCTATATTATCCACATCCAGGCAGCGCCGTTAGTGCTAACTACTGTCGGTGCGTTCAAGCGTTCGTGGGACATTGACACGCAAATTAGCATATACTCTTTGTTCTCATGAGCTACAGAGTCTACAAGGTTTGCGACAGGTCACTTGTAACAACCGTTTTATAAAACATTGTGTGTGATAAAGGATTAGGTCAGGTACTCAATAAAATGGACGAGTGCTTAATGACAACATTTGCCAAGTAAAGATTGTTATGATCAAATCAAATCAAATCAAAAATGTTTATTTGCAAGAAAATACATACAAATTACAAGGAAAGATCTTATGATGTAAGAGGGGTTTATTCATCAGCCAATTGAAACCGTATAAATGACACAATGCTCAAGCAATAATACCAGTTGAACTGGTGCAAAACAAAAGTTCACAAGTTACGAATGGTTCTGCTCAAGAAAAAGCGTTTCGCTTTCCAAACAGTAACACGAGCTAGGGTTAACGCAATCGAAATGATACGACCTCAATCGTGAGCGCAGTGAAAGGTGTCACCCTTCGGGGCGACTTTATCAAACAATTTACGACTTGTGTAATTTGTTGCGACCGGTTGTGATCCGAGGGTTGTAGGCACAACGACGAACACATCTTTTTATTAGTTCGCTTCATTACGAGAAAATTGCTTCATAAAGTAAGGAAAGAAAGGACCAAGAAGGCCAAGCTGTATTATGAGAATGTCGTCACAAAAGGAAACATTCCATAATATAATCTTAAGGTTTAACTTGTCTTGATGTTTAGTGTGCTATAAAATATACATTTTTGCAAGAACATATCTGATTTGCTAATGTCTTGATGTTTGAAACTTTTTTCTACTTTTCACGATATAAAAACAAACTCGATTGTTCTAGGCTTTGGTTTCCTGTCGTTCGAAGACGAGATCTCCGTTGAGAGGGTCACTCAGGAGCATTTCATCAATCTCAATGGAAAACAGGTAATGTAACTATTTTTGTAGCTGCTTTAAAAACATCAGTTGTTTGCCAAATATTTTTGTAACCTATCTTTCGTGAAGCAAACTATCCCTGAGCTTTACTGAGTAAATAAATAGAATTCATTTAATTTTTGAAATACTTGTGCAATTGTTATGTTGAAGTAATCAGTTACTTTTGAAAACAAATAACGTAGATACAACTTAGCACTATGTTTTCCTTATAGGTTTCAAATTACAGTGTTGTCACTTTTATTTATATACCTCCTATATTGTAGGTACATTATATTGGTTCTGACATAGCAACAAATCGCGTTAGACTCTCACATGTGTCATCATATTCTAATAAACATGTGTGACGCGTATTTTAATCTTTTCCGGGTGAACGACTCCTGGAATTTAAGAAACGTGTAACTTTTTACGTATGCTTTTTAAATATATATTGCGACTAGATGTATCTTTATGAATAAATAGAAAAATTGTCGCCACAATGCAAGTCTCTTCGTTTATTGAGGAGATTCCAGTTGATTGCCACACAAACGAGTGCAATCATCTTGTAATTTATACTTTACTATGATCTTATTTCTGTAAAAATTTAAGATATAAATATAGGGTGTAAACGGACCCTTCACGAAGCCGTCAACCAAACATTATCAAACACATACAGCAAACTAAGTAACTACGCAAAATATAGCTGGGAAACGACTTTTTTTAATGGGGTGAAAGATCACGTTTTACGGTAAAACTCAATGTAACGCACTAAAAATAGTGTGCTGATGGATGGATTAAATAGTACGGGGGTCGTGGAGGTGTTTAAAGTAAAGTTCTTAAATTAAAAATATGTATTTTAACAAAAACTTGTGAAAAAGTTGGAACTTTGACCCCCAATATCTCCGTAACTAGAGGCAATGACGGGGAGAACAAGTGCATTTCAGCTTCGTTAAGTGTCTTGTTACGCCCTTTATAAGACTACATAGTGCTAAAGTTAACGCTGTAGCCAGTTTCCTAGAACACATATCTTTCTTGTTCACGAGCTCATATTTTTAATAGGCCTTCATAATTTTAAGATCAAACGAAATGGTAAGTTGACAACGAGATTTTCTTTAACCCAAAACACGTAAGCAGGTGGAGATCAAGCGCGCAGAGCCTCGCGATGGGTCGGGCAAGCTCGGGTCCGGCGCCAGCGGCATGGGCGGCGGCGCGCTGTCCGCGCCCGGCGACGCGCCGCAGGCCGGCCAGTGGGGCCCGCCCGCTGCCGCGCCCATCAACATGATCCAGGGCCACAACGGCCAGATGGGCGGCCCGCCGATCAACATGCCGATGGCCGGCCCTAACATTATGCAGGGGTGAGAACTGGCTGAGAATCGATTTTTAATGTTTTTGTCCCCTTATGTTTTTTCGTCTAGTTTTTTTTTTGAGATAGGTTAATGTAGATTTGTGTTTTTTATGGCATTGCCACATGGTAAATTAATCTTAACAGTTAGTTTATTTACCCCTTCTTCTTATTCACGTTTCTTAATATATATATCTCAGTTTAACTAAAAATTTTGCTCATTTATACTTATGGATACGATAATGACAGTCGACTTCAACATGAACAAAAAATTAATTGAAAACCTTCAACTTGAATGTTTTCTCCATCCTAACATGGTCATCCAATGATCCAGATATCAAGGCTGGGGCACATCGCCCGGCCAGACGTCGTACGCCGGCTACGGCGCGGCGGGCGCGGGCGCCGGGCCCGGCAACTACCAGGGCTGGGGCGCTCCGCCGGCCCCGCAGGCCCCGCCGCACGCGCCGGCCTGGCCCGCCACTAACAACTACACGCAGCACACTCAGCCGCCCGCGCAGGGCTACGGCAGCTACGGTACGTACGCACTCCTACAGCAGCAGGGACGCCGTGCGGGATGTCGCATCCAGAGATACGCATAGCATATACTGCAGTAACAACTGTAACGAGATTCAGTCTATTGTCCAGCACCACAGTTTGCGATAATGCACCTCTGATCCACAAGAGCATAAAATTATCCAACAGTAGCAAGAAATTTCTGCCTTTTTCTATCAAGAACTCAGAACACTTGTCGAGACTGCAGTGTATGCTAAACCAGAACTGCCTTCTGCAAACAGGCTTTAATTTTGTATTGAATACATGTTTAGTATTTAGAAATAGTATGTAATAGCTATCATCGGGCAGCAGCGCCTTTAAAACCTTCAGATTTGGAGACCTATGTCCACTAGTGGACTGCGATTGATTGGCTGCTGGTTATTTATAAGACGGAAGTATGAACCTTAACCATAAGTTTGAACAAGTTCACGCAACCGCCTGCGCAGAGCTACGGAAGCTATGGTCAGTACACACCTCTAACATATTAAATTTGATGTAAAAAACAAGCAATAAATGTCTAGTGGGTCACAGTCCCCTGATAACTTATCGCGATATCACCTTAGAGTCATGGACTATCCACATCCAGGCAGTGCCCTCAGTTACAGTACTGCTGGTACGTTCAGATGTTTGTGGGACATCAATGCAAATTAGCATATACTCCTTGTTCCTATGGACAAAAGAGTCTACAAGGTTTGCGACAGTTTACTTTGACAGCTAAACTAATTGACAAGAAACTAATTATAATTGGATGACAGTAAAAAGGCTGTTGCTCACACACGCAACTAGCTGTCTTCAATTCAAACACATTCATAATAAAGCATACTAAAGACAACTGTTGTCTAGTTGTCACATCGACATGTTTTCTAAGAACACATAACAAACTTGTCGATCAAGCCTATCGCAGTCCACTAAAAAGGCTTCAGTCCACACCCCCGCATTTAGAGCAAGTCCTGGTGATTAATGTGATGTTATTGGTGTGTACAGCTAACTACAGCTCTGCGCCGGCGGGCGCGTCGGCCGGTGGAAGCTGGACAAACTGGAACATGCCGCAGAACTCCAACTCTACCGGCTCCGGTGAGTAATGGAATGTTTAGGGAGTCACTACACTTAACGAGGCGGAATCGGTCAGAAATAGCTTTTATGTCCATGCGGAAACGATTTCTTTCACCTCGTTACGGCTCAGATAACGCGTACTCGACACTGCGCCGTTGTAAATGCGACAAACGTGAATGTCTAAAGCCTATTTCGCGTCGATAAGTGCGGTCAGTATCTTACACAGTTTTAGTTATTCGATGAAGTCGATGGTAGGCAAGCAGTAGCAAGTCCCGAGACCGGCGAAGGATGATGATGAAGCGGTTGCTGACGTGTAGAGGTTTGATTTTAGCTAGCTAGTAGAAAACACGTGTTGGCAGTTTTGGGCGTGGTTTTATACCACAGATAACACACAGATAAAGCTTTATTATTGCTAAGTTAGCATTTAATATTTTTTTTCTAGAATTAAGATGATTTGACAGGTTTTATAAGAAATTTATTGGTAAGCTGTGCGCAAGTATGCACACCACATCCAGGCAGTGCCTTCAGTTGCTCTACTGTTGGTTCGTTCAGATGTTTGTGGGACATAACCACGCAAATTAGCATATACTCCTTATTCATATGAACAAGAGAGTCTACAAGGTTTGCGACAAATCACTTGATTACAGTTTTATGTGGATGTTACGATTGCTGAAATCATCATCATTTTACAAAATACTAATCTCTGAGATTGCCGTTATCGAGAAAGCGGATCTGTAAACTTTGTTATTGTAGTATCGCTTGCAATTGTTTCAACATTGTCGAATATATACAGTAATCGAGCCTGTTTTCCCTATGCAATGTTCTGAGCGTACAGTAGTGTAACCTCCGCTCCGCTCCCTCAGGCTCGTACGTGCCGCTGTCGGAGGGTGGCGAGATGTACGGGCGCGGTGGCGGCGGCGGCGGCGGCGGCGGGCCGGCTCTGACTGGCGCGCTGTCGTCGGCGGCGCTGTCCAAGTCGTCGTCCACGGACTACTCTACGTACCAGCAGTACCCGCCCGCCTACCAGCAGGACCAGGTACACGCGCAACAATACCTCACACAACACGCCGAATAGACCAGACATCTAGACCTAGACATATAGTGCCGAGTGGTTCGTTTGGCGCGTGGCTACAGTCAGAAGTGACGCCTCACTCTAATTTTTTTTTCTATACAATTTTACAAATGTTTACCAACGGGGCACCATTGACCTCTACTCCTGACGATGTCAGTCAAGCGCCAAAGGAACTGTGCTGCACTATACACCGATCGATTATAAGAGCGAGCGTGACTCGATACCCTCACCCAAACACTCGAATATTTCTCACAAAAGGGAAGTTGACACCACCCATCAATTGGCATACTTTTTATGAGCTGTCAGAACGCGATTTCCCCATAGATTTCGTATGGCAACAACAATCTGTGACGTCACTAATTTGCGGACTCAATGACTCGAACTAAAATGAAGTGCTATGTCTAATCATTGGTTAATGGTGTCAACTACCCGATTCATGATGTCGTAACATGTGGAATTCTCGATAATCATCCCCTTTGTGATTAACCTATCGAACACGCTCAGCTCTCTTCTTGACCATCAAATATTGTTAAACAAAATTATTTGCTTACGTACTTGCGATACTGGCGAAAGTACCGTTAAAACCGGTAAACTACGAATACTTGAGATATTTTTATATATCAGCCAATTATGGCATTATGACCAGTTCTATTTTCAAAGTTACTAAACAAGTTTTCGCGCGAATATATTTTCAACGATTTTATATTATAATGTCTTAAAATTCTTGATCATATAGTCTAGAAGCCAGTATCTCATTTACTCAGCTCATTCTAGTTTTGTTATTTTGAGAAAATTTTAATTTTACATGTTCCGAATCACAGCCGAATTATACTGGTTTATGGAAGCAAATTATGCTAATGTAGGACCAAAATGTGTATCTCGATAACCTACTGTGTACTGTTTGTAATGACATGTAAGATCCCGTGTTTCTTACAAGGCAGTGTTATTCCAAATATTTCAGTTCTGATTCGGCTTTCCCATATAATATGACATGATAAAAGGTGTGTTTATAATTCAATAGTTGCCAAACAAACAGAAATACTTGATCACCCGGCGAGATCAATGACCGAACATAAAACGACTTATCTACTAAGCCAGGAGATAAATGCAAATTCTTTCTTCTGGCATAGTTTTGTTTTTATAAACACATCTTCCGTCGTTATTCGTGCCTTTTGCGTTTTATCTAGCATGAATCATTTAAGCATTTTAGGCTATAGCTCCGGTGATGGTATGGTAACTGCTATAAACACGACATTGCAATATTGGGTGGACATTACGAGGTAAAGAAATACATTTTTATGCATACCTTTAGACTTGTAAACGGTAGCTAATTTGACAAGAAAATCAGTAGTAGTATTGGCTATAAAATCATGTATGACCCGCGTCAATTTATAAAACTCTGATATAAAAATGTGTTTTTCTATCTCATGCTTTTGCCTCACAGAATATTTGCCGTGCCCACTTTGACACAGCGGCGCGTAGATATGTTTAGTACAGTAAAGTAACGTAAGCTTGTTTATGCGGGCTTGTCCCTAGTTTCTGCTTATTTAGTTTGAAACTTTTCATATACTTGTAAAATTTACATTTTGACGTTGTCCAGTCAACAACGGATATTAAAAAATCAGACTACTTTGCAATATTTGCCCCGTTTGTTATAAAAACATATAACCCTTGTTAGCATTCGGGTATTACGAGATTTCAAATTTTCAGAAAATATATTCACTAACGTAAAACTTTGCTTCTACTATGTCCCGTAAAAACAAGCTGAACAACAAGATCCAATGACATTACAATAACGAATAGTTAGTGGTAGCTGTGTCAGTGGGTCGCGTAAAATAGTTAACAATACGCGGTCGATTGAGATCTAACGGTGAGCGACGACGCCGCACGAATGTATGGCCTCGCCGACCTCCGTTCTGTGTGGAACAAGATATTGGATGACTTAGTTTTTGTTTGCCTACCTTTTGCATTCAATCATTCAATATTGATATCGCAAACAATTTTTTAACTATATCTTGGATGCTAACCTTATCCCCACGCATTTTTTTATTATTTTTTAATCATGTTCCCTATATTTATCTATATATTTCATCACGACCAAATCCAAGGTACGGTTTTGTGTTGATGTCCGTCGTTCATAACTTTTTGACAGCTATGGACGGTAGTTACACAGAAGTACAGCCAAGTTGACCATCGTATAATTAATTTTATTTGCTCATCACCTCGGGGCTTGCATCCTTCCTTCCCACACTCCTTTCTCCTACGCTTTACTCTTTGATTTGTATCCTGCATCTACCTTCGTATTAGTATGGCGTGGTAACGGCGTGCCCGATAGCATGAATGAGCATCCGACATTATTAGACCCAGTGTCACTGGACAATGTTTGTATGCCTGTGTGTGAATGCATTAGAAACCCTCTGTACTTCTGCTTAGTTCAATTTGGTTGTACTTGCAAAAGAGTTGTTCGCGATTTGAGAATGAGTGGTCATGTCCGAACGTACTGGTGAGCGAGTGATATTCAGCGAAAACGTTGTTCCTCGAACGCGAACAAAAGAATCGCGGTTAAAAGCAGCATGAGTTGATAGTATAGAGCCATTAGTTTGCCACCCCTGCATCCGTGTGCTGTGTTCGAAATGCTTGTTTATATCACGACAATGTCATACGCGGCGACGACGAAGCCCACTTATCTGCATGTTTTCAGTGGCGAGATTAATGTGCGATGTCTTTTTGATTTTACGAGCTATGCTGCGGTACATAGAGTAGAAGCGGCGCTGTTCGCGGCCGCCTCTCGGGGCCATAGTTGACAGTCGCACCGCTATCCATAGTGAAAAATCAAGAAGATTAGTGTTGTTATCGAGTTTCGCTGAAGGTCTCTCATCACCGACCTCCACGGTTCCTTCCCGCCTCTCCTCTCCCGTCCTCCTTCGCCTAAACTTTCATCTCGCCCTTGGGGATAGTCACACGCTTTCGCCCGGTCCATCTTCACGCGCTGCGCTACTTACATAAAACCTGCTAAAGATCCAGTTGAATTGTGGCGAGTGGGACTTTATTGTCTTGTTCTTCTTTTCCAGTTGGTCGATCAGGGCCCACAAGAGTGGCTCCTCCAGAAAGACAATTAGAGATAAGGGCGGGTATCGGATGAGGGAATGTCGCGAAACACTGGGGATTTCTCACTATGGACGGTCGGTTGTTGCGACGATAACGCGCGCTCATCATAAAGGCATCGCACCGCACTAGTTTATAAGCTTACCCTTAGTTCCGTTCGATATTCATATATAATATTGCATTTTGTAGCCGTGCGAGATGATTCAATCGCCTTGTTTCATCTCAACACTTGTAAATTGGCATTTAAAGTACAAATTAGTAAAATTTGGATTTTCTCATATTGTTACAGGTTCATTAATAGTTAATTTTATCGATAAAATAATATTAAGAGCTGTACTTTAAGTGTTCAGAGATGAGAATTCGTCTATTCTGTTGAATGTAACCAGAGTACATTATTTACAAAATTATGTTATTCAAATAATGTCATGGAGCATTTGCGAATGCGGCCCAAATTCTTTTAATTAAATAAATAGAACGATCATTATAAAACAAATAACATGGAGTCCTCTCATTTTATGCTCCATGACGGTTCAAGGGCGCATCGTAGCTGAAGCTCGGCTCAGTTTAGACTCGAGAGAGCTATATTTTTATACCGAGTAGAGCACGTAGACGATGCGCAGTAGCGGTACACGCTCGGGCTTCAGCTGGATGCGTCCGCGGCGGCACTTGTCGCGTCCCTGTTGCGCGACGGGTGCCGCGCTAACGTGTGCGGACTGGTACTGGTAGGGCTCGTCGTACGGCGGCGCCTCGCGCTACACCGCCACCGAGTACCACGGCTCCGCGCCCGCCGCGC
Organism: Noctua fimbriata; assembly: GCA_905163415.1. NCBI lineage: Eukaryota > Metazoa > Arthropoda > Insecta > Lepidoptera > Noctuidae > Noctua > Noctua fimbriata. The sequence continues at coordinate 2,337,850 of LR990942.1, read as the reverse complement.
AGCCGCCAGGTGTGCACCATCCGCATCACGCGCCCAAACACTTCAACGCCAACGAGTTTAACAAGGAGTGGCCCGCCGCGTAGGCCGCACACTACCTGCCACACGTACCACACTACCACACCTGCCACACGTACCACACTACCACACCTGCCACACGCGCCACACGCTCCACCACACCCGCACGCACGGACCAGAGGACTGCCCGGCGCCCGGCGCCCGACGCACCACAAAAACAAATAAGCGTCGAAATCACAAGCGCTACTTTCGTTTCAATAACTGACGTTTCTTGGCACACCTAACAGGGTGGCATGACGCTCTCAAGTAACATCCATATGAGTAGTCCAATACTGTCCTCTGCTTCGTGCACACACACACGACCGCAGTGTGGTTAACTACAGTCGTATCGCTCATACGTTGATTTACACAATTCATTTCTAAAGGTACGTAGAGGTAGGTAGAGTGAGTTCTGTAGTTTGTTACGCTGCGATAGACGCACACTCAGACGTTGACCCACCTTCTAGTACGCACTTGTACCAGTAGCATTAGTACCTTGACGCTTGTGAGACACGTGGTTGTGTGTTCATAGTAGATGTAGCCATTCCGCTTGACGTTTGATCGACGCAAGTGCGTGCTCGAACGGTTGTCATCCTCTGAACGGTTGCATTCGATCGACTCCATCTATCGATTCTAACTTTGTCGGTATAACTTATAACGACTAAAGAAAATAGGGATAGCTAGTATATAACCGTTAATAACGTATACTCTCACATTTTTGACGCGAAGATTTCATATACCTCTGTTAAACTTCCCATTAGGTGATAGATTTTGTAGTTTTGTGTGTTTTTGATTTCACGAACAAAACGACATTGAACGTGAAAAAATAGAATAATAGAATACAATGCAACAAATTAATATTTAAAATAACTGACTAAAGTTTAATGGATAAATTTAAATTAATTGCATACGATTATCAAAAGCCTATAAAGGCGGTTATATAATAAAGTCACCGACGACTACATTAACACAAACCCACACGCGTAAGTAAGCGATAATTTTAATAAGTAAAAATATAAAATAGTTTAACAGTAACATTCAAAACTATTAGGTGTTAAAACTCTTTTGTCTACTAATTTTAATAAGGTACTCCCACACTCTCTCGCAACTTTTGGCACTCCGCCGTCTCTGAACGCTACTATGAAGGAATGATATTAACCAGTCGATAGGCACCGTCCCCGGCCGGTGCAGTATCGCGGCTCTGATATGACTCTCCCAGAAGTGATCGCGACCCCTCTTCTAAAGCTAAACGACGCTGTCATAAGCGTGTACAACAAGTGTACACATTTTTTTAATTAACTTTGCTTTTAATATTCTATTTGGATGTGGGTTTTTTGTGAAAGATTTATTTTTACTTCACACATTTCGAATGTTTTAATAATTTTTGTCGGATTTCTAAAGTGATTTCTTTTAATAATGTCGTGTACGTGTATTGGTGTCGTACGACCGCGCGGTAGAGGCGGGGCGCGCCGTCGCCCGCTCGCCGCAGCTCGCTCGCGTGACGCACATTTGACAGACACTGTTAAACAAGGCCAATTTAGGGAAAATGACCTAAAAGAACTTAACTTAAGCTAATAACTTGTATAAATATTTGGTATATATATCGGTATGTATGTTTAATGTTAGAATTTTGGTTATTTACCACACACTAGACTTAGGAAAACGGTAGGCATGTAATGAGATAATTATGTGTTAATATTAAACAAAACATAGTGACTGAACGTGATTTTAATATTTTTAATTATTCCCGTTTTTAAAAAGGGAACAATTCTGTATAAATATTCGTAATTTTAATTTGTTTTCTTATATGCATTTTAGTTTTTTATCGCAATTTTTAAGTTGATACTATTATTAAATGGAATTTATACTTTAATGAATTAAATTTACCTGCCAAATTGTTAACGAGCAAACGATATTGTCGTATGTGTTAAGTAATGAAGCTCAAGCATTTAGGATATAGTTCGGTACGTGTGAGCGCGTCGCCGCCCGCGCGGCCTCGCCGCACCCCTCGCGCCCTCACCATACATTTGTACATATATATACTTACTTGTGTGTAAAGCATAATTTTAATCGATTCTCTCGTCACATAGTTTTAAAGTTTTAATTTATGTGATTGCCAAATATTTTTAAAACTGTATAGAGCTTTCGCCGGCCGCTACGGCCGCTATGTTAGTCGTATCATAATATGTACCCGACGCGGTCGCAAGCCGCGCGGCCGCCCCGCCCCGTTACAAAGTGAGTTATAATTTAAAATAACATTGTTAGATTAAATTTAATGTTAGTCCTTTACTGTACTATATCGCTCAATCGTTTGACCGATCGACTGATTAAAATTTTAGTGATAAGCTAAGTAATTAATCGCGGGGCTGGGAGGCGTCCGCGCGGCAGTCGGCCCTCGCTCGCGCCGCGTCCGACCATTATTTGTTGTAATTATCTTAGAGTTTACGGCCCTACTGATAGACTGCCCGACGCCCGACGACAAGGACGGGTTGTTCCTTTAATTTTAAATAATAGAACCGCGCCGCGCCACGCCGCGCTCGATAAGATTTGTTAATAAATGTTTTAAATAGACGAATTGTTGATGATTACATTGAATGCATAATTTGATCGTTTAGAATAGGGTTATTTAAGATCGCTCCATAAGTAAAGTATAATTTATCTATTGAGGAATAATGTGAGGTGTAAGCAAATTTTATAAGTGACTAGCGGTCCGGGGCGAGGGGTGCGATGTCCCAAATTTAACGGTAAAACATAGTGAAGAAGCCTTTTACATTGTGATGTTCATAGTTAACGCGCATACATTTCTTATAGCTCTTATAATAAAATAACATTACAGACTCGACTGAGACTCAATCAGTATGTAGGGAAGTGAAACTCGTACCTTATAACAATATAATGAAATAATATAAACTAATCGAGGTCGGTGCCTGACTGCCCATTAGGTTACGTGTAGATGTGCCGCTTTTTACCGCTTCGTTTACTCTTCGTTCCTATGTTAGTTAGGTTAATTTGTCTCGATTCATTCCTGGTTAATTTTATCGTACTCAGCATAGGTAGTGGTTCGTTCGTTTCGGTCTCACTGTCTCGTATCGCTTTTACTAGTTGCATTTGTTCGCACTAACCCGCCACAGTTGGCCCCCGGAGTCCGGACTCCGGACATCCTCGCACATGTTCAGTTCGCATAATACCATTAAGTTCCATTGTTTCGGTTACGTTATATACTTACTGTAGGTTTAATGTACATCCACCGATGATACGAACGAAATTGTTCACATCTGTTTTAATATTAGGAAACGATGCCTTACAAAAAAGTTAAGCAAATATAGAGATGATTTATAATTATGTTATTTTCAGTGATAACAATTAGCACTAAGGTGTTCGACACGGGCTCGGCCCCGCACTCACAAACCTTTGGAACAATTTAAGAACTTAGTTTGTAATGATTAATGAACCATCGTGGCAATCTTCTTATTAACATAAAGAATATAATTTATTTAAATAAAGTAAAATATGTATTAGAAATTTTAGATTTACTCAACATTAAACTTAGTGCAAATTATTGTGAAAAAATCAATTGAGACTATTTATATGGGTTTTAATTATTATTATATAGGAGAAGAGCATAAAATATTGGATGAATTTATTAATTAAAAATAGTTAGCAAAATACAAATACGATAAGACTCGTTAGAGGCTCGTCTGTCAAATGTGGTGTTCATGCGTGCGCCTTGCATGCGCGCCCCGACTCTACTGCGGCCCCACTCACGGCGTCACATGTGCGCGTACGCGTACGCGTAGGTACACACCCTTCCACTGTACGCACTGTACTACCGTGAGTGACGACACGTGCATCCTTTGCATTTTAATATTACACTGTAATATCGGCATAAGATATGCAGCTGTATCTTAACATAATGTTTATGAATAATATTTTAATCATGGCTTAATTGTAGTACTGTTGCGTAGTTAACCTTTCGACTCTTTGTTTGTATTACTTTATATTATAGTGTACGCGGTTTTTATATGTGTATGTTTATTCAGTAGTATATAAAGGAAACAATGTTTTGTGTAAAAGTGTATTTTGGTATAATGATAAAAGTAACGTTAGCAGCACCGAGCACGGCGCGGGACGCGGGCGGGCGCGTTCTGGGCCGTGCTAGTATTCATTAATAAATTTATGATCGTAATTGACTAATTATACAAGACCCCTAGTGTTAACGTTAGATTAGCAGTCGACTCATTTAAGTTCACTGTTTACTCGTCTTATAAAATTAATTCATTTGCATTTAAATGTATATCAGGGACGACACCAGCGTCCGTCTTAACTGTAGTCTTTTCGAAACTTATTTTAAAAACAATGCAGGTATTATTAAATATAAAACCTCATATTTATACTAGAATTTAATATAAATGTAATTATTGATCCCGAGTAAAATAAATTTCACGGGCTTTACAGTTAATTATAACATTAATAATTATAAAACCTAGGGCAAGTTGTTATTTATTTCAGTTTTAATTAAAAAAATTGATGTTGATTATTTTTTAAACTATTATTTTCTTTATAGTAAATAAAAGTACATAATTCTCGATCGATTAGAAAAAAAATTGTTAGGTGAACTATCGACTGATGTACAATATTTAAAGTAATGTTTACTTACAAACAGTACCTATATAAGTTTAATTTACACCGGCCCACTACGGGGCGGCGCTGTATTTATACACACTTGTATTAATTTCCTAAAATGTAATTAATCGGAAGCGGCGACCGCGACCTAGCCACAAACTAAGCATGTTACAATTGTAAGACTATTATCTAGGTTTGTTGTAATCTTGTAATGTGTAATCTACTATACTTAGCCCTAACGCGCTGATATCTTGGTGAAGCCTAGCGGGGCGCGGGCGGCGGCGCGGCCGACTCGCTGCGCCGTCGCGCGCGCCCCACATAAGTTACTTTATGTTCGTATAAAAAAGAAAATTATGATAGACTTTACACGTGCGTCCTTATTGTTTCTTTTTTACGATGATTACCTAATGATAATTAGTTAATTACGGTTTTAATTATTAATTTTAACCGAAACACTAAAGTAAGACGAGAAGCTTGTACGCGATGATTTATTGATGTAATAAGTGCTAGCACACTACATAACACTGAGGTCTTTCGGAGTAGAAATTATGCATTATTCATATATTAGGTATTTTGGGTATATATATTTAGTGTTAGATTTAACTGGTAACATAAGTATGTAGTTTATAATGTAATGGAAAGAAATAAACACTTTTGTCGTAGTTTCCTATTATTAAGCTTCTTCTATCTTAATGGATTAAGTAATTACTACTGGTTGATTAATAAAATATTAATATTACCACTGCAAATATTTGAGATATCTTATGATGAAATATATATCTACTTTAAGGACATTATAAAACGTAGATAATTAAAAGAAATCAAAAATTTCAAAATAAAATGGCATTTTTAATGTTCGTTCACACACCCCCAACCCCGTAGTAATAATACCCTCCAGGCAGGCTCTGAGCAGATATCATAATTTTTGATTTTATATTTTGGCATAATAGTCTAGAAACACATTGAGTAGAGCATTCATAATAGTCTTACACTAACGGCAATGATGACTAAAACGACCACACACGAAACGATAGAAATTGCCGTTTCCATTAATTATGTTGTCATTAAATTGACAAGTATACATTTAGTAATCATCTTACACTTTCTTTGCATATTACACTTATCTCACGGTAACGTATTATTGCACCTGCTACATATCTATATGTATCCTTATTACTATATCATACTAGTATTTTATTCTGTTTCTGTAGTCTCGTAAAATTTTCAAAAAGGTATAATATTTACAATGCAACTACATCGCCATGCTAAAGAAATGGTAGATAGTACAATAAATACTAAATGCTTAAACGTTTCGGCACTATATACTAGTCCATGCTCTAAAAATCGTAGAATACTTGGAAAGTAAATAATTTCGTATCCCCCTCGCAAATAAGATTTTAATTGGCACATTTAAATTAAAACTAAACAAAAAGCATTAACCGTAGTATTGAAAACAAATAAACTAGATTAAATATTGTGACGTAGCTTCTAAACAACATAACTTGACTAGCTATGCACGGCAGACGGCGATGGTGTGGGCAGTAATGCAGGAAGTCCCAAGTATGTGAACGTCCCGCCGATGTCAGACGTCGTAGGAGCACCACCACAGGTCCATAATATCCCTTATAGCCTACTGCTAAATGCAGACTTCTCACAAACACATCCTCAATGGCCCAGAACCGGAATAGTCCCTCAAAATTTTAAAAAGCTCGTATCATACGGCACTTTGCAGATATTATTCCTTGTAATAGAAGAAATCAAATTGGCACCTTTTGAGCTGCTGTTTACTAGAAAGTTCTATCTGGTTACGCTAGATGGCGCATTGTACAGTAATTTTCATTTAAAATGTTGCTAAAAGTACTTTCATTTAATCGAAGTAGTCTTTCGTTGACCTCGCACATGTTCATATAAGTATAATGAAACGATCACACATGTTTGTATTTAATTGTTTTTTATTCGGGGCTGAGTCGTCGCCATGTCCAATAAAATTATATCAGCCAAATGCCGTGTGACGAAAGCTTCGTTATTTACTTTAAAGGATGACTTAAAATTTATATTCATAATATTTTCGATAATGAGAACCCATTTAAGAATTAAGTTTTTTATACTTGATAAGTAAATAGAGTATTTAACAGGTCCCCATGATGTATTGCGGAGGCATGGTGTCGCCACAGCCGTCTTTTTGCAATGTGTCGGACGTATCAGCGTCTGCCTCAGGTTTCTCCCCTTTCCTTTCCTGTGACCATCCTCCACTAGTTATGTAGCCCTAGTACTTAAAATACAAATTGACTAGATTATTAAGGGATTCACGAAATGTTATTTGTTGAATCGACTCATGAAACAATTAGAATTGATATTTGGAGGCATTGAAATTTACTGTAGAATAACAATAGGCCATAGGATACAAGGGTTCTGCTCTGTGATCTTTTTAAACCTTTGTTGGGGTAATCTAAACATAAAATTATCATAAGCTTTCCTAAAACAAGTTTGATCACAAAAAATACCTTTTTGTCCTAAACCTAAGTTGAATGATTACAATACTCAAACCCCTGGTGTGTGGATAGTGGTGCGTGGTGCGGTAAGTTCCATTTTATTAATTTCTTTTAAAAGTATTTTTATCAAATTAATTTGGTATGTCAATAGAATGGCTTAAAAATGTTGCTAAGAAACGTTTTTATTCTGTTGGTGATAATACTAACAGTAGTTTTGTATATCCAGGTGATGACTATGAATACACTGGCGGGTCTGGCGATGGCTACCAGCGGTCATCGAAGCGCAGCTACCACGGCTCATCGTCAGGCGGGACTGCCTCCGCTTCTTCCTACCATCCCTATCGGCGTTAATGAATGAGCTGCGTATACTTCTCGCAACTCATGAGGGTCTGGTAACTTACGTTACTCTTGTCAATGTTTGTTAGTCTACGAGGGTTATTTTACTTGCATTCCGGTACTATAGTAATATCTTATTATAGATAGGTTTAGAACGTTAATTTTCTCGCATAGATTTTTACAATTTATTTGTAAGCGCACCTGTCCTAGACCGTCACTAGATGTCGTTAAGATAGTGCGGACTGATTTAATTTTAACTCGCTTTTAAACACTTTGGACATAAATAATAACTAAGTCACTCGCAGCTTTATATGCTATGAAGTATGTAAGTTTATATAATATACAAATTAGGCTAACAAACCACCTTGTGCGAGACTCCGCGTTTAATAACAAACATTGTCGTTTTTACATGTAAAATATAATTATCTTTTTCTACGAACGCAATCATTGAGTTTGTAAATTGTTTTTATTGGAAAAAGTCTAACAGGAACGCCTGTTACTTGATCGATTTAGTTTTTGATAAAATTTACTTTTGACTTGAAGCATTTCTTTGACATAATATTGGACATTCATCTTTCTAGACTAGCGTGAAGTATCTCTCTTACGTCATCGACTTGACGATGACAAGACATGAATTTATTATAAGAGGCGTCCCTTTTAGAACGTTTTCGAGTTATTAAGTTAGTAGATTAGTTTTCTTTTTGAAATATTTGTGTAGTGTGGACTGATCGCGCGCATCTATCCAGTGAGGTTTTTAAACTGAAAATTATCAGTTGTAATATCATTCGCAGAGTTTTCAGCATTTTATTTTACATAGCAATAATTCCCGAATTCTGATTTTTTAAGCTTTTGAATATTTGGCTATGAGCCTTGGCTATTTGATAAGGTAATAAAATATAGGAGTATTATACTGTCCCGCCTTAAACACCTGCCAGTAAATATTGTAAAAAAATTGCTCAACGTTTTTGTGTAAGTTTTTGGGAATTATTTTAATCTCTAAGATAATAGGTTTATCGATATATCTACCACCATTGTAAAATAGTTAATATTTTATCGACGATTGCGTCAAAAAGGACCTCGTCATTTTTAATTTTATGTGAATATCCTAAGTTGGTCAACGTTTAGGCATGATTACATTATTATACCACCGCGAGTGATGTCCAAATGAGCTTGTTTCTCTCTGTTAGAAACAAAAATAAATTGACGTATTTTTTCTACTATTTACTTCTAGATGATAGATAGGATAGACAACCATAAAAAATGGTTATAAAATTAACTGTGTGTTTCTATGAAAGAAATCATGTTCATACCTACATAGGTATTAATGTTAATAAGGGGCATTTGTGACTAAATCCAAAAATATCTCCAGAAAAGTACGTGTCAAATGTTACAAAATTAAAAAAATACGTTGTTTTTGATGAAAGAGATTAATTTCATTATGATGTTGAAATTTTAAAACAAACATTCACGCTGTTAGACATCTGAAACAGTTTTTGTTCATACTGTTCTGTCTTGAAACATGTATTTTTGTTTAATCCTAATAAAAATAATAATAACTTTAAGTTTTATTTAAATTTACTGACAAGACTGTTTAGGTATCCTCCTATTTTAACTATTTAGCTATTTCAATATTTAGCTGTAATTTCCTCCTAACACGAATACAGGTATAAATAAATTGATAGACGATACGGTTTTTATAGTAATCATATTTTTATTTTTGGATTATTTTAAATTACAATTTATATAACTCGATTAAGTAGGCCTTGTTAATAATACTTAAATAATGTACGATTAAAATTTAAAGACAAACATGAGATAAGAACAATCGAAAAAAAAATAGATCAGAAGTTAAAAATGTATGTAATTAAAATTAATGTTTATAATTTTAGCGATGTAATATAAAATAGAAGTTAATGTACATTATTATAATTATTATAAATCGTTTAAAGTTACACCGATGTACAGGTATTACAATAGGTCAGGTGATTTTAATTTAGAAATTACGTCTAGATATATCTAGTATTAATATTAGGCTCTTAAATTAAGAGGTCATGATACTTTTAGCACACATGAATAATCATAATAATAGTTTAGCAGTTCAATACTCTGGACCATAGAGATAATGATAGCCACCTACACATAAGTTAATATTTGGCTTAGATTTTATACTAATCGTGTTCTTTATAATAAATTAGTGTTACGGAAATTATTATGTAGAGAATCGTCTAAATAAATTGTGTAAATTTTATTTCCACATTATTTTATTACAAAGCTTACACTAGGATAATTTTAATCTTATCTCCAATGGACAGACAAATTTTTACACAATAATTATATTAATTTCTGAATTTAATATTAACGCTCGGGGTGCGTCTCTTTCCTTAATTACAAAAGCGATTTTGGATGTGCATGTTTTCAAATGTTTGGAATATAATCCTACATTGCGTGAATTCTATAATGTGCCGAATTAATTTGGATAATGGTTGATTAAAATTGAAAAGCGGATCGGGTAAGGCACTAGGACAGAAGCAAATATTTACATCAGATGACGCTAAGTGCTTAGTTGAAATTGACTAAATTGTTCCTCCGTAGAGAAAGGCCTCGAATTGAACGAATGATACATTTAGATACTATTTAGAAGGAAAACTGTTTTAATTTCAAAATTACTGCACACTAATATGACATTTGAATGGATCAAAACAAGCATTACTTACTCTTGCAATTTATATTTGTTTTGGGAAAAAGGCATATGTTCAAACACATTTAAGCTTAAAAATTACAACACCAATATTTTGTAGTTACAATTTCTGGAATACAATAAATAAGTAAGTATAGCCGAGCACGTAATTGTTTGATATTTGACAACAACTCCCAGTTGGCTATCGCAAAGATAAATAGACCGTTTCGTTTAGTTGAGTTTCAACTGCACGCCAAAAAATGATTACGAGGTTGACCTCTATGAAGAAATTACCAACACAACATCTATGTGACAATAATAGTCAAAAACTTGAAGAAAATATGACTTATTAGGAAACTGCTACAGCTACGAGCATCGCATCTAGTGGCTTTTAAGGGGACCCTTACGGATCAGGTGGTATGCTGTCTGAGGACTATCACTTATTGGTTACCTAGTACATTCAGAAACGGCAAAAGCACGGACATTCATTTATGGCATAAAAGATAGACAGTAAAGACACAATAAAACATTAAAATTTGCGTCTAAGACTTCAATATTGTCCATAAGCTTGAGCCAAAGTCAGTTCCGACGAGTGAATTTACTCGGCAGCGCGGGTATGGGGCGAGTGAGTGAGGCTGTGGTAGTCACTAGGGCCGGATCTCATGGGGCGTTAGCGGAGTGGCGCCGCGCCGAGCAGTTGGCGCAGTCGCACGGGCGCGGCACTGCGTCCTCCGGCAGGTGCGCGTGCGCCGCGCGGTAGCACAGCTCGCGGTAGCGGGCGCAGCCTGGAATAGGATAAGAGAGGGGTTTAGGAACTGGAAATATCTAAAAGCTAGGATGTGTGACTGAGGAGCATTAGATGGTTCCACTTCTTTTTTTACAGTCTATGGCAGCTGTTCAACAACGACGATGTGTTCTGGCGATTAGTGTTAGGATTAACTCTTCACTAAGATGAATTCAGAGTTACTTACTACAACTTGAAGCAGTATGGTAAGCAGCATGGTACCTGTAGGTGGTAGTGCAAGCCGCGTGTCTGCTGCGAAGCCCCGCTGCGCCAGCCGGTCGAGCAGCGTGCTGGCCGACCATCACCTCTCACTGTCGTGCTCCACGCCTGGAACATTACAATAGAACAATGTAAGAATCCACGAAGATAATAGCGTCAGTCTTCTGGACTGCAGATTCCTCAAAACTAATATTTATTACGAGATATTTGGGCACATTATAGGACCTCTCAACTTCCGAGTAGGTAGAGAGTTACTGGATGGACAGTGGAAGGCTTCAACAAATGGAAATCTTCACTGGAACCTTTAGCACTCCTGAAGTTTTTAAACCTACAATATGCATGGAGTACCTACTCATGAATGAGTAAGTTCACCACTTAAATTCAGTAATCCGCTCTAAAAATAACAGCCAACAAACTATCACTAATATCTATCTAACTAGGCATCTATCTTTATTTGTGATCAAAGCCAACAAAGGAAAGCTAATGGAAAAGTGGAGTGACACATTACCTACCTTCACTCGGGGCGGGAGAGTGACCTCTGGATTTGTCATCACGCGGCGTAGACGAGCCGTCCGCCTGATCCTGAAATTAACACGGCAATGAGTTACAAATTCACACTAATGATCTAAACCGCATCGATTAGTTACAAATAAGTATTTTGAAAATCCCGTGTCTCCAAAAACGGCAAACATTAAAAAAAAACACTCCTTTCGTCCTCAGACCTACCCGTGGCCTTTAAATACTGCTTAGTTCTAGTAATCAAAATATTTTATTTCACATACAAATTGTACATGGGCACTTATAAAACGTCGAAAAAAGGTGTACGGTTCGTGGTCGTTTTCTATGGAGAACAACCGGCAAGAAACTTCGTTAGCGTCAGAATGGCTGGTTGCCTATGGCAAGCGGCACTGAAAGTATATTGAAGAATTGCTTATATTTGCTTCGTTTCTTCAATAATTGCTACATATGATACGTTCAGAGAAATATGAATATTTTTTTGTCGAGCCTCTGACGTCAGGATGGATGGTGGCCTCCGTGTTCAGCGTAAGAAAGGTCTTAATTTGTCAAAACTAACGAAAGCATTAAATACTACTAAAGTTTAGTTAAACAGACGAAATAAGTCCAAAACAAAAACTACGTGGCTGCGCGATCGAAACGTTACTTTGTACGCTGATATCTCATTATCTATAACTGCTAGGATTTCGGTGTGAACATCCATTTATTCGGCATATTAACCTCATTAGAATGACATATCGTTTTACCCTCAGAACAGTTTTCGACGCGTGTAATCTTAAAAATTATGTTATCTCAGACAATGTACCATAATTTCGATTTGATTTGGTTTGATTTCAGTAACAGTCCGGACTGCCGGATTCTGGATTCGCGCCTGTTAAAATGGCAATAGGCTTGCACTCTGTTACTCGGGAACACAACTGGCCAAATATGGTGTAGCTAAATATCTAGACTAGACCATGGTAGGCGTGAATTTATGTTATCTGAATAAAATAGGATGATTCGGAGGCTGTTGAGAAATACTTACTTGTTATGCCTATTTATAACGCGGAAAATTAACTTATTTTTTGCTAATCTGCTCTCAAACCGGTGAAGGAAAACATGAAGAGCAAAACGGCATGTCCTAGAACCAAAAATTCAAAGACATGTGACGTCTACCACCTGCAACCTGCAGTGGGCCCGCGTGGTGGATTATAGGCCATTCCCTCTCATAGATAGGAGGCCTGTGTCCCAGCAGTGGGAACATTATAGGCTGATTTTGCTTAAGCTATGCTTGATAAACTAGCGTTTTATTGAATCTAAATATTCTTGCTTTTTTTATCCAAAGTGAATGAAAATACGATGAATCTATATAGATCTGCCCAATCTATGTAGGCACCCATCACAATCCAATGGAAGATAGGAATCCCTTTATAAATAGGCAATCAGTTTTGCCCCCATTTCACTAGCACCTACTTACATGAGAATTTCTCAGATCAATTGACCCGAAGGAAAATGAAATTATCTTCGACGCGACCATTAATGATGTTAGCATGAATACCGACGCAAATGTTGTCAGTGACCGAATAGGGTATGATTAGGGTTGACAAATATTAGATGTTCCCTTAATATTTTGTGACAGTTTGCACAAGAAGTGACTAAAGTATTTTCTGCTCATTCGCTTGGGGGACGTGATGTTTTATTTTAAATGTAGATGCGGGCGAATGTTGTGCTGTTACCTACTTTGTAAGGTAATAGAGAAGTAAGACAGAAGACATGCTGCGGCGACCCCAAATAATTAAGATAAGGGCACTTTGTAAGGTTTAAGGAGTAACTTACTTTGGTAATGGCTGGAATTCTACTACTATAAAGAACTAAACTAAACGAAAGGGATAAACGAATTAAAAACATTTTAGACGAGAACTGGAAACAAGGGTTGACATAGTTTCAGAGCACTTTCAGCCCTTTTGCCGCTGCGAACTTTGCCTTTCAAGTTTATTTTACTATCCCCATTGTAACAGAGTATTAGAGTGTACCGACATATAGGTAGGTAACTAAGTTTTAAGTAACACCCCTCGCTCCAATATAAATTGAATAACTTTGAACGGGACCCCACTTCTGACATCCTTGGAACCTACGGAGATACACTTAAACCTCATAATGTTATGAAAAGGGGAGGTGGAGGGGAAGGCAAGCATTTTACAAGAGGGAAGCCGGCCGCGGTAGCTTTGATTAAACCGACGGCCTTGCTTCTAGGTGATTGCAGGCTGTTTTTAAAGGCTTGCCGCTTCATTGTTTGATTCGAACACAACTGAGAGTTGAGAGAGAGCTGCCAGTTAATTGATTTCTGCTGGACTAATTTGAATATTAGGTGCCAATTGGTTTTGCTTTTGTTATAGTGATTCAGTTTAATCAACGCTTTTATATCGGTAGGTTACTATTATCCTCGTAAAAAAAAATTCGGAACAATTTTCCGTAACTGGAAATATGATAAATGAAAATAACAAAAGTTCGTAACACAACAAAAGAGTAAACAAGTTATGCCAATCAAACCTGCCACGTGTCTAAAATATCTAGAAATAAATTGGAAAACCGTGTCCAGGATGTTCACAATAACATGGAACAATGTTGGATGGCGTAACAATTAAGGGTGTCGGCAGCTTTTGTCAGGTGGGGGAGGCAGAAACATAAGGAAAAACAGATTTTTAAGGGTTAAATTTACTATCTACGAATGCAGCTGAAGTTCTTCTAAGAATCTAAAATACAATAGCTACCAGTAGAAGTTACTGATTTTGTCGAGTTATTTGAAAAGTCTAGGAACTAAAAGAAAATGTAAACTCTCCACTCCAGAACCGTTAGCTTTTCTTGAGTCCTTTGGTTCAGAAATGTGTTAGGTGTAGGTACTTAATTGAGTTAGGAAGACAATTTTAAGAATAAAAGACCTAAATCTAAGAGCGAGCGAAGCGAGCTTCAACATTTTAACACCCTACCCTGGACAGATTATAATTGTTTTGACCCTACATACAGGAGTTACTTAGTTGACACAAAAACCAAGTCAAGATTGAAGAGGCTGCAAGAGCTAGCGAAGCGAGCTCGATTTTTTTTACGCATTGCCTTCGCCAGGTGAGAATTGTTTCGATCTTTCATACAGGTGTTTCAGACAAAGTCAAGATCCAAGGAAAAAGTGGTCTGCAAGAGCGAGCGAAGCGAGCTCAAAAATTTTATAACTCTGCCTTGGATGGGTAAGAATTGTTTCGATCCTTCATACAGGAGTTACATGAGCGACTTTTAGATAAAGATAAGATTCGAGAGAAAGAAGGCTGCAAGAGCGAGCACGAAACTTTTCACATCATGCATTAATTCAAGATTAATTACATTTCCATTTATTTTTTTTCCATTTTCATTAGTTACTACGTAACTTGAAATCAAAATGTCCATATGCTCCATTTTTGTAACCTTATGTATGACATAATTGCCTATTAAGGCCTCGGGGCAAGGGGCTTCTATATCGGTCGATCATGTGAAAATCCAGCAGGAGTGCCAATCCAGAGTCAGAAAAAAGGAGCCTCTGTGATAAAAGTTTTTTCTCGGGGTTAAAGTACGGACCAAGCGCGTTAGTTCAGAAAATGTGTAAGTTCGTAGAGGCAGTAAGATTATTCAGAAAAAATATAGTAGTGAGAGTGAGGTTCTACTGTACGCTACAATTTATTACGTACTTACTAATTCTGTGGCATCAGGCAGGAAAAGTTGTAACTAGCGACGCCCTTGGTAACAATATCAAACAATAACGCTCGATAGAGCTACTCATGCAAGAGAACGGGAAATTGATACCATGACAGGAAATTGGCGTGCGCTCCGCCCAGACTGACAGACAAGCGAAGTTTTCGAATTTAAATCCAGGCTAATATAGTTACCTACACGAAATGTTGTTAGAACGCGGTGTGTGGAAAATATGGGTATTATCGGTTTTTAGAGGTTTGCCATGCAATAGTGCATTTAAACTTAAGTAACAGCAAAGCACATACACCCCTGCCTACTCCTTTTATCGTACCTACTCAGGTATGCCCAAATTTCGGACGTTGCCTATTGTAATCAACTGAGCACATATGGGACTCTGGGATGTTATTATTACCGAGAACTTTTTGAAGTAGCTCTTGGCTGAGTGCGGAATCAATCCTAAGACCTCATCAAATAGTTTGAAAAATAAAGTATGTCACCAATATTTACATGGCATTTGCTAGCTAACTTTAACCCACTCGTTCACTCAGCTTAGCATGTTACTGTCAGTAGGATGATAAATTAAGTTAGCTTTTCTTAGAAACCATAACCATAATCAGTCTATAATGTTCCCACTGCTGGGACTCAGGCCTCTTCTCTATGAGAGGGAGTGGGCTATAATCCACGCGGGCCTATTGCGGGTTGGTAGATGTCACATGTTTTCGAATTTTTGGTTCTAGGACATGCCGGTTTCCTCACCATGTTTTACTTCACCGTTTTGAGAGCAGTGGTGATGTAATAAATTACACAAAGTAATGCGCCTGCCTGGGTTCGAACCCACGACTTGCTGTTCGTAAGTCGGGGCCGCCACCACTGAGCCACCCCTGCTCTCTTAATTTTCTTTCTTAGAAAATGTTAAGAAATGCTTTCTCTAAGTGGTTGACAATAAGTCAATCTATCGAGTCTTTATTTCACATTTCCCAGAACTCATTGATATTCATTATTTCAGTTCAGGAAAAACCAAAAGGTTGTATTTATGCTTCATCCTTTTAATTTAAATCATTTATTGAGTCTCAACCAAGTACTTAATTACCCACTTACCTAACTATTTTTTTGGAAAAAAGTTAGTTAGGTAATATTTTTTACCATCGGATTTAAAATCCCGTGATAATCTTTCCACAAATGATGGAGTAAAAAGGGTAACTGACACCTACCCACAGTATTTCTTCGTGTTACACGGTCTGTCGTCTACAAATCTAATTTGTTATTGTTGGGGGTTTTCGCCTGCTATCAATAACACATGTGAAAGGAACAACTTCTGAGAGTAATCGTGTTTCATCGTAAGTGGTTTTCTTGTAAAGGATGATCGCCCTCGCCTTTAAGTGAATAGAAAATAAAGTCTTAAGTACCTATTCCTTATTTATTGTACCTACAACAAATATAAATAGTTACGCAGTGATTAATTGAGTCTAGTTTTCTCCCAGTAAACCTTGCGTGTGTGCTATACACACAAACCAAACACACACCTTGTCAAACACACGTTAGCGCCACACACGCACTAATACCCATACACACACACAATATACCTACATACCTACACCCACATAACGGCTGTACAATTGCTGCATCCGACATAAGTTTTATTTTCCGGTAATAATATTTGCTTGGTAGCTGAAAGTTGAATTTAGTGCACGAGTTGTAAACATTCCACACTAACTTCTATTTACCTACATAATCCCGAAACGTTGTCCCTATACCTACAGATTTTTAACATAACAACATCACGCCTCTGACCGACGAAGGTTTAGGTAGATGGTTACCTGCGTATAGAACACCCCCCAAATTTCCGCAGGTCCAATGTTATACGGAGAAAGTCTGACACAAAACACGACTTAGCTAAGTATGTAGATAAAAAAGTTTGGGTTTTTCACTAAACCAGCTTCTAACCGTTCTAACCGAATGTATGCCAATGTATTAATACTAACGCGTTGATTTAAATATTCCGGACCTCACCTTTTACCAATGGCGCATAGCGTTGGCGGATTGAAAATAAAAACAGATCTCCATTTTCTTTTCCGCTGAATTAAGTCTGAAAAGATTATCAATAACAACGAAATACATTGCTACCTACTCTCAGAAAATATCTGGAAGTCACGCAGGAATATATTTCAATAGAAAAAACTACATTATATTTTTATTACATCGGGAGGCCACCTGTCGCTAGTTTGCGATAAGAAAATAAGACATATTTTCTGTGGAAATAATTCCGCTGTTGGGTTCCGAAGTAGCCTGAGGTTGTTTTACTTAAATATCCAATGGTTACTTTGATTAAGAACGATGTTTTTGAGTGCCTCAGGCTGACCACTTTGACATGACACTACTTTTTAGTCAAAACAAGTTTTTTGATTGCTTGTTATTTATGTAGGCTCCAACATGCCCAGATGATTATTATTAGGTATCTAAGGTCGGCTTACCCCGAAGGTCAAATGTGGAATCTAAATATTTTACTAGGTAAATTTTCAGTGACAAATCTGGTGTTCCTTAAATTTTCAGATTTATATCGACCACTGTTTATTTTCTGTTTATTTAAGTTCGCTTCTGTACTCCGCTTGAAGTGTTCTATAAATAGGTACATACCTCCTGTAAGACCCCAAAGTTTTTTCAACTTTTATTGAGTATCAAAACACAATATTTTACTTAACAGGTATTTCCTATTGTCCCAGGATCGATCACCATTCATGTTATCTACTGAAGCTAAAGGTATAACATTTCAGGCGTGTGTTGCCAATAAAATAGTTATTTAGTAGATTGTACCCAGGAGATGCTCTCAACATGATCCTCTTCTAAGAGGTAGGTACGTGTGACCTCTTTTTTCGGCCCCTTTGCCTCGTTTTTCCTTTATGCGTTATTTCTTACTACACTTTCGCATTTGCCCTGCCGTAGTGTATTAGTATTATGAAGAAAAACACCAACATTATCTTAAAAGCATATGGAATGCGCTAGTGAAGTTTTTAGCAGGGACCGAATTACCGTTACTTTTTTCTTAACGTTACCGATTACCGTTATATTAACGATACAAAAGTAACGATATTTATAACGATACCCGTAAGTCCGTTAACGTTACCTATTAACTAATATTAGTATCGGTAAAAGTAACAATACGTATACCGGTAATTTATTCGCCTATCTCTTTCTAACGATGTCGGTGGGGAGTCTAGCATCTTACGATGTTAGTACAACTAGCTTCGGCGTGTAATAGGTATTGTTTCTGCGATGCATTTGCAATGATTACTTGAACACACTTACTTCGCGACGGACCTCGACGGTGAGGTCGGAATGATGCCGGCTTGTGTTTGCGTAAATTACAGGTTTCCCTACTGCTTTCCTGATGGAGGGTGATGGAATCGTCGGGGGTGATTAGAGTATACCGTCGGCGAGTCATACTAATACGTGATGGTTTGTATCGGGCGGCTGACTCCTCCCGCAAACACGACAGCTATTTATATACTGAACCATCCTTCGAGAAAGTTCCACAACTTTCTGGTACCTTCTTCACAGTTCCATAGTGGAACATTCGGTTGGAGTGTATGTAACGGGGCACTGAGAAAAAAAGACTCAGAATTTTTTTGCCAAAAAAGTGTTATTTTAGCAAATCGTTTATTTTCTCGATTCTAACGTATATACCACCTAAATATAAGGATAAAAGCGTCTTGGTGTTTTTTGGCTGACCAACCGTTTGTCGTAAAAACGATGTCGAAGGAATCCTTTAATAAAGGCACCTACAATTGATAAGCCTGTATATATTTTTTTTTTGTATGGATAATAAAATTTGATTTTTACATAATTAATTATTACTTACATGTCGGGAATTACGCGCAAAGGGCTTCGTAAGGGGGGCAAATTTTTCATTATTTTTGCGATAGGACACACCGTTTTCGAGATATAAGCAAATTTAGAAGAAAAAGAAACACTGTTTTTGCGCTCGAAGTCATGGGGTCGGGAGTGTCAAGGCACTGGAATTTCAAAGACAGGTCACTCGACCTTGAACTCCAAGGTTTCAAGACCTCCAGGATCACTTGATCTTGACCTCAAAGTCACTTGTCCTTGACCCTACGGTCACTTGACTTTGACCACAAGGTCACTAACCATGAATATAAATGACCTGTTACTGTTCCTGAGAACCGCGGGTCTTAACTTTTGGAATTTTGACCTTGATCTCAAGGTCAATGCCATTGAGGTGTCCCATGGTGTTCCCTACACTACTACTCCCTCATCCCACCGGGTCCCGAAGGCTTGATTAGGCGAAGGATTGTGGTCAATTTTTCTAGGTCTTTTTTTCATAGACTATACTACTTTTCGTATGATCCACTACCATGGCATGGAAGTTAAGTAGATTTATTATTCTTTAAAAAGTTATAGTTATACTGATATACTTTGTTGCACTTCTTTCGGCCTATAATGATATTTTTTACACAAACAACTAATAATTAGAACAACAAAACAAATAGATGTATTTGGTGTTTGCCATGTTTGTGTGACCAGACGTCTTATAAAATGAAAAAGGCGCGAGCCGTCGCGTTTTCGTAGGTATCCGTTCGATCGTCCTAAAATGCTAGCTGTTGCCGCTCCGATTAGAAGAGCCGAACGAAAGAACTCGCGGCGCACATTCGGTTTGGCAACGTCGCACCAGAAATTATTAGTTTTTAGCGAAGTAACGCTACTGGTAACGCTATTTAAATACCGGTAAATCCTATGATTTAACGATATTTTTAACGTTACTAGTTAACGTAGCATAACGTTAAGGTTTTGGTAATTTTACCGGTATTTTTGTGGTAACGGTAACCGTCCCTGGTTTTTAGAAACCCAACTTTAGGTACTATGACTAGAAAGTAAGAATTTACTTAATGCTTGCTTTGCTAACTTAAACTTTAGTTCACAAAGCTTATTATTTTCGGTATTTCAAACCGCAAGACTGCAGGTTTGACTTCATAACTCTTAATTGAGAACTTTACTGGATTAAACTTCGTTTCATATAAAATCGTACGTCAATAAATGTTATCAAATTGGACAGGCCTACGTCCACGTTGAAAGGCTAACGACATTTTCCATTTAAAATAGTTAGTGCGGCCACACAGGATGACAGGATGTGCACAATGTTTTACTTAATGGAAGCGACTGGAAATGTTCTAACTTTGTTATCTCACTTTTCTAATAGATGAGTGGTTTAAAGGACGTAGGAATTTTAGTTCCAGTTCCACTAGTAAGGGTACCGACGTGAAGAAAAGGTCACGCACGGGTGTCGAATTTCTTTAAGCTTATAATTAGGTACTTCGAGAAAAGTTCATGTTGTCCTAGTTTGAGTAGGGTATTTTTTTAATAACAAAGACATTCATTGTGATACAATGACTCAATGTAATCCGATAAACCAATTTATAGTTGGCCTAGTATAATAACTTGACCGATTAGGATAAATTAACTCCCTGGTTATAATTGATACCTAGTCATAAGGACTTTGAGAGAAACATGTTCACCAACAAAGTTAAAAGCCTATATATAAAATATGTAATTTTCTTTTTACTGAACACTAGTTCAGTAAAAAGAAAATTACATATTTTGTTTATATTTTATTATATATTTTAGATTATGATGTACTTGCAATCAGCCATACATCATGCCTAAAAGCAGCCAATAGAGATGACAAGCAATACATTCTTTCTAGCCGTCGATTTGGGCAACTGTTTTTGCTTCAACTATCAAACTTTTGGTATTGATTTTAGTATAGGTATTCGGTAGTGGTATCAGCTGTCTAGCCTAAGGTATATTTGTTAACTAACGTCAAACTAGTCTCAAACAGCAGTATGTGTGAGTTATGAAACAAATAAGCAGTAAGTTAAGAAGCAAATAGAATAGATAATTTATGCTTCGATTTCAATCAATAACAAAATGTGTGGGTTTACTTACATAAATAATTTATTTTTGGTTTTATTTTCAGGTAAACCAAATCTTTTATGTTAAGGTGGAAGCGCCAGGGTAGCCAGTACCAAGTTCAAATTTTCTTACGTTTTTGCCATTTGCAGCTCAGTGTCACGTTGTATGTTGATGATAAAAGAGTCGCGCCAGTAACGTGTTACAGAATTATAATCATATCATTAATACAACCCTCTAAGTTCATTTAACCCCATTCAATAATTATTTCATGAAAAAGTCATTCAATGTGGCAAAAAACGTAAGAAAATTTGAATTTCGGGCTACCCTGGCGCTTCCCCCTTAAAATATATCAAATAATCTTCCGCAAAACGACAATGAACGAAGACATAAAAATAACTTTTATTATATTTACACAAAAATAAAACTCATTCAATTTCATACATTGAGTGTCCTGTTGGAATTTTCATGAAAAATCATTTTGCTGTCAATTTCTCGGAAAAAATCAGATTCGTCATAGTTCGTAGTATTATAAATTAATCCGTTTGAACTACGGCTCGGATACTTTTCGCGGAATATTGGAAAGGTTCCTAAAAATATATCGTAAAAGCGGAGTAAATATTTACTCTGAATTGAAAATTGTAATGGTATTTACGAGTGATGTTTACTAAAGTGGTTTCTCTGTGTGGGTGTTATGGAGCCGAGAACCACAGAGACAAATGCCCACGTGTATCAAATGACGTTTACTCACGAAAAAATAAAATAATAGAACGAAAAGTATTTTTGTCATTAATTCTTTAAAACGATGGATGGAAAGGGAGAGGAAGGCCAAAGAAAAGATGGATGGATTGTGTGAGGAATGATATGAAAGAGAAAGGAGTAAATGTTGCCGTGATGTCTGACGGGGGAGAATGGAAGAAAGAAACGTGTTGTGCCGACCCCAAATAGAATGGGACAGGGGCAGGAAGATGATGAATTCTATGAAACTATGATTTACTTTGCTTTTTTACCGCGCTCTGCCTTCGCTGGTTGAAGGAGACACAAAGGTATAAAGTCGTAAAATAGCCTCATATAAAAAAAATCACATATTTTTAATTGAGCAAATAAATGTTAATTTGTTGATAAAAGCAAATACGCCATGACAGTGTCATGCTATCTCCTCACGGCATACGAGTCGGTTTTACAGCCTAGGCGCGCATTATTGATGTTTCTTTTTTCTACAGCCGCTATAGAAAAAAACATTATGTTGATAAAGGAATATAAAGTGTTCTTGTCGATATTTTGACTTGAAAACTTTGGAAGCTTCATAAAGTGATATTTCTAAGTATCAAGAACATTATTTAAACAAAAACTTTTTATGAGTAAAATTTGGTTTGTTATCCAAACATGGAATATTTTAGAATCAATTTCTTTTGCCTTCTAACTTCCCTTTGGATCCAGAAAAGGTAGGTATTTTTACTAGGGTGTCATAAAAATATAGGCGAGTAGGTAGCCGTTCGTACTCTCCGTCCCGGAAAACTAGAATTGGAAACACGTTAAAAGTTTTGCCATTAGCTTTTACTGTTCTTGGCAAATCTTTGTATTTTGGTTTCATATTTTTGTTACAATTTCGACTGGTTGATTCTTTTATACTACCTCTTCGTGGTGCCTGTCATCCTGCTACTGGTACTCAAGTTCTTCTAGCCTATATTTTTGAGGACAAAAGAAAACGTTTCTTCTGAAATACCTCGGCGTATTTTGTTTGTTATTTGTTACGTATCTTTAGAGAGAGATTAATGTTTTCTTTCCAAGAAAAAATATCAACGTTATTCAGGGAACGTATTAGCTTGATTAACAATCCAAGCTGCTGTTGTTATTCTAGCTTGAGGCTGGGTACGTAATAAGAGATAATCTTTGATTAATGTGGTGTTGTCAGAAAATTCTACTAGTGATAAAAATATGTTGGAAATTAGAATCAGAAGTTGATGACTAACCGTTGCTTAGTTACTAACTATTACCTACTCATCACACCATCATCCATAGATGACCTATTAAATATGAACCGTTACTATTTCTTTTTTTTTCTTTCCAACTCTCCCGGTGTTTTGCCTTCTTTGGCCAGTCAGTCAGACTAATCAGTGTTTTACGATTTTCATAAACGGTTTACACTCGGTAAACCGTTTATGAAAATCGTAAAACACTGATTAGTCTGATCGTTGGATCTTCCTTACAGCTAAACAACCGTAAGTTGTTGTCAAATTTCTTCCATATTGTGACAGTTTTAGGAGTAATATTCGGCACATGCGGGTCTGAACGAACGATAACAACTCAACACACAACAATAAAAACTCAGATATTAGTTGAATTAATAAAAAAAAATATGAAACATACCTGGTGAGGTATCTCCAAGTTGGCAGTAGCAGTCAGCAGGTCCAGTATTGCAGAGAAAGATCCCCTGGCCGCGCGTCGGAAGCCTTCGGGGGGCGACTCGGCTGCCCCTCCCGCCACACTCACCGGCGACTGAGACCACTGGAAATATTAATAGGGCTAAGCTACTTGACTATTGTCCATCTGCTTTAGCTTATCGACATCAAGAAGACACAAAAGGAATAAGGAGTTAATCCTGAATACAGTCCCACAAGCCCCTGCAGCCGTCCAGCCCAGAGTAAGCGACGTTGTCTGCGTATAAAAACTAGTAGTCCTTGTACATTTTTATCTCTCAGTTTTACGTTAGTTTGAAATTAGGCCACCAGAGGGCTTAAGGCAAGTGGCTATCGCTTTCAAAGCGGCGTTGCGTATTTCTAAAACGACTTTCAACAGGATTCTTATACGTTTTTTGGTAGTTTATTCCGATCCAATACATTTTTGTCAATTCCTGCATCGATATCGCTGATAAATTATCACCTTGGTTATGTTCTCTGTCATTATTTTCATAGTGTTATCGTTAGTTTCAAATAAAGCTAGACAGATCAGGTAAGCTTCCGTCAGGCACTATAGAACCTAAGTACAGTTTACTAAAACCGTTTGACAAACAAAAAGCATTTACTTTCTGTTTTTCTTCCACATATTCCACACATCGCTTCATGTTTCTGTTTACCTGGTACCTTCGTGTACCAAACTTCTTCCGGAGAGTGTTTTGGCTCAACTCCTCCTGACAAACTTTCATGATGAATTCGTAATGGGATCCTAAGCAAACGACGTGTGGAGCATTAGCTAGTCATGGTAACAAGAACGTTATTTGGTATGCGGATATGTTAATTTGTTGTGTGGATTATAATTAAGATGTAGGTCAAATCAAATCTTGTAAACGATTGTAATTAAAATGTCAATGTCATAGTTTTCAATTAATAAGTTAGTGGTCGCAGTATCCAATCTGATAAACCAGACGTTTCAAAGAACAATTTTAATAAATTTTGTTGTGGCGGCTCGCGGCACTGCTAACCTATCTACATGCAAGTCCAGCGAGATAATATATTAATAAGGTCGTGAAATAACCTCTTTATACCTGCTGTCAGAGCATTTGACCTTGCAATATTCACTGAGTGACTGAAATTCTAGTTACCAATAAATAAAGGTGTTCCCGGAATGAATTCCTTAATTAAGCCCCGGCTTCGCTTTTCATTTGGAATGTCGACAAGGAATCCTGTTGATGACTTTCATGCAATAGAGAACGCATAAGGTGAAACGTTGTTAAATTACTTTGAGTTTGAGAAATACAAAGTATTGTAAATTAATTTTGCAAAAGCAATTAATACTAAAGTTTTTAAAATTTTTTTTTTTTTTTTTTAATTTTGCAAATTATTATTTATCATTAGCTGTTGCCCGCGACTTCGTTCGCGTAGTAATTTTGATGTGTACCTATTTGTGAGAAAAAAAAGTTGTCTATGTGCTATTCCAGACTATATATAATCTATCTCTCTGTGCCAAATTTCATTGAGATGTCGTTCTGCCGTGATTGAGTAACAAACATCCATCCATCCAAACTTCCGCATTTATAATAGTCGGTACTAGCTAATGCCCGCGGCTCCGCCCGCGTGCAGTTCCGTAATTGTCCCATCCAGGTTCTAAACCATTTGTATGCCAAATTTTATCCAAATTCGGTGAGTAGTTATTGCGTGAAATGGTAACAAAGATCCATGCATCCATCTATCCTCACAAACTTTCGCATTTATAATATTAGTAGGCGTAATAAAATTATGGTTAGATTTGTGATTCTAGAGGCCGACATTCTATTACACTAATTCCCAACTATTTTTTATTCCGAAGGGCTTGATTTAGTAATGTGATCTATTTGGTAAATGAGGTACACAAAAAATTGACATGTAATCAACCGTCGAGCAGTATTATACCAAAATGCTTGTTAACAAAGCAGGCAAACCCAAATATTATTATTTTCGTAGCAAAATTACATAGATTGTCTTGACATGCTGTTATATTTTATCCTTGTTTATAACTCTATAAAAAATATTTTCTACATTATTTACAAACTACAAATCTATTTTATCTATAATAGTAATAAAAATATGTACAAGTATCAAAAGGGTTACAGGGCGTCAAAAAACTCGTCCACACCGCTGTCAACAGGAAAAGTGCCCAGAAGGCTGGCAGCATTGCCACGTTTATTATAACTTATGAATCTATTTATATAGTATACAATATTTTGATTTAAAAGAGAGTCCATGGAGTTTCTTGCCCATTCTTCTCCATAGAGATCTACGCTTTGGAATGTGCAACTACAGTACTTTCTCAAGTTATTATGCCTTGTGACTGTGACTGTAGCTTCGCTTCTTTTTGTTTTATTTGACATTCAAAAGTGCCTGTGATGGTCTAATTGAAATAAATGGTTTGAGTTTAGTTTTTTTTCCGCAAAAACAATAACAATTATTGTTATTCATCATTATCCTGCCCTTATTCCAATTTATTACGCGTCATTACAGCAGTCACTTCAGAAGATACTTAATTAGTATGTTTGTATCTAGGTAACTATTTCGTTTAATATTATTGGTAATGTTAGTTAAGTAGTAAGTATCGTTGAATAGGTAAATTGTCTTGATTAGCACAGGAATCCTTTAAGATTTCAAGATATTACGGAGATAGATTCGAAGTAGGTAGATACTTATTCACATAGCTATGGCGTATTCGATGTCTACTTGCAAATTCCATAGAAATCCCGTTTCGATTTGAATGGCACCACTTAACTAATCACGTGGCTGAATAGTTGGCTGAAATAATTAATTCATTTCCATTTAATCAGTACCAATTAATAATTGAAATATTTCAAACGAGATGGCTGAACGCCCGCGGTGAAGTTTAATAACATAGTACGAATAGTAAAATTGGAACCATCATTATATCTGTCGGTGATTTCCCAAAAGACAAAGGGAAAACATTATAACTTGTAAATAGTTCAGGGTCTATTATTTAAATCAAATAATAGCAATAACAGGCTGGTTCTGTGAGTATACATTATTATTGTATTGTTTTATGATTCAAAACTCAGCGCAATAAATGTATTATTAGCATTTTCAGCAATAAATACAATTGAATATTCAAATTTCTTTAGAACTACACTTCATGCAGAAGAAATACAGCTTCCATATTTATGGCCGAGTTCTATCGAGGAAAGCTCAAAAGAGTTAATTAACTGTTTTCTGATTCAAAACAAAATAACCAAACTTGAAACAAAACCTTTTTATTGGCTAGCTACATCGGCTAGCACTGTTCAACGAAAACAAATAATAGTGAAAATACTAGCTAGATTAATTACTTCACGAATCGTTGAAATTCTCTTCAAATCAAAAAATAAAATCAATCTTTTAGCACATAAATAGAGTACAACAAAATATTTTTAAAACTTCTTAACAAAAAATGGAGTTGCTAGGGGACACCCGGGTTTGAACCGGGGACCTCTCGATCTGCAGTCGAATGCTCTACCACTGAGCTATATCCCCGCGTGTCAGCTATTTGCAAACTTATCGTGTGGTATAATTAATTAAGTAAGAGAGCAGTCTATATGAGTGTAAAACAGTCAAAATTTACGTCACGGATGACAAACGAAGCAGAAACCTTTTAGTTTTACATTTACTCGCTACCAGGCAAGCATAAAAGTATGTTGGGTTTAAGTGCAATCTTTACAAAGAGGCACGAGTCGAGGAAAACTTGTTGCAGTAGGTAGTGCCTTTGCCTGCAGTTCGGTACTTGGGTGAAAAATCAATTCCTTTCACAATGATTTCATTTTCGCTAATGAGAGGATGTTCGAACATTATCAATAAGTATACGCTTTGTAAAAGAAACTTGTAAGGAAAAAGATAAGAAACGTTAAATATGTAATTACAAACTCCTTTTGCTCTTGAAAATGTGCTATTCAAACAAGGCTAGAAGGGATAGAAACTTGGAATCCGGAAACATTAAATTTTGCAATAGAATCTTTAACTATTTTCATCATGATTTAATGAGTATCTTGTTGTGTAAATAAATGGACCTTAGATTGTGGTTGTGATTTGTAGCAATCTTTGAAATGTTTCTTTGTGTATGTTTACAAAGTGGTTGTATATTGGGTACTTTTAGGCTAAGCACACCGTTAGATCATGTCAAATGTTTTCGTTTATCTTTGAGTAAATAAAGTATTACAGAATACGCGGCGTACAGTTTGCAATTTGTATTATGCAATAGATGTGAATGTACCAGGAGCACAGAGTCTGCGCGGAGGTCGAGGCGCCTCAATAATTCAGTGGACCTGAGCCTGCCGCCTGATTCTGTACACGAGTCCCGACATTTACTGTAGTTTATGGTTTATGTTGCCCTGAATAGTAAACACAAATGTTATATTAAGCTGGTTTGTTATTCTTGGGTATTAGAAATTATGTAGGTAATTAAATAACCCATATTATAAGCTCATGGTATGGGACCTAGCTCGGGCAAATTCATGACTATGTTTACCAATGCAAAGCGACTGTCATACCTTTGAAATGCCTGGGAAATGAGTTCTTAATACTTACAAATCATCGTTAAATCGTAATGTCAGCAATTTGTAAATGTAAGAAACCTTAGGCATTTCATTTTATAAAATATTTGAAAACTGAAAGCTGGAATAATTTTTAGTTTTTTTTTTCTAATCCCACATTTAAATTATGTTTTTGGTTAGATGGTTATCGAAGTATGAGCGTGACCTAGGTTTAACGATTTTACCTTGGTAAATAAAAAGGTATCATAGTTGCAATAAATCTTTGTTCTGTGGTTTGGAATCAGGCTTTCGCTCAAATTGTCCGATATCAGACTGAAAATCGAAATATGACCCAGCAATAAAATTATACAACTTCGTTATTCCGAACGACTGCAATCAATAATGTATGAAATCCTTCTGAATGTTTACATAACCATGCAAATTCCATCGCCGCCTGATCGCTTGCAATCGAATATATTAAATGCGATACGTTTCAATTTATGTTTGCCTGGTATATCAACCAGCCAAATATGAATATATAAATACCGCTAGAATTGATATCGGTTAAAAATATGTATTTCTATTAACCTTTAAAGTTAACTGGTTATACTGGTAAGCGTTTAAATATTTTTAAAAAGAAGGAGTGTGAAGTAACAATGACAACTGTCACATTTGTCAAGCGTGACTTGAGCTTGTAACACACAAATCATCACGGATAGAGATGAGACATAAATTATTCTAACAATATTTATGTATATTGATTTATAAGAATAATCTGTGCCAAACACAGCATACAATTTAAATAGGTAAACGTTCTGAATTTTGTAGCATCTCGGTAAATATCGTAAATTTTACAGTCGACTCGGCAGCTCGCACGTGCCAGTTCCACGCTGACATTGTAAATCAAATTACAGTCGATATGTAGGCAGTGTAGCGAGTGATTGAGTCATCATAGTTAGAAGAGCGATAAAACCGTTATCAGTGGGCGAACAATATGGCTTTATCAACTTGCCTTTCTAAAGTGTATGTTAATTATGTGATGTCATGAGCTTGACTAGATAACAAAGTGGAATCCTTCGTTTGATATGAGCAACCACGTGGGGATATAGCTCAGTGGTAGAGCATTCGACTGCAGATCGAGAGGTCCCCGGTTCAAACCCGGGTGTCCCCTGAGAAAAACTCTTTTAATATTTTTTTAGAGGGGATATAACTCAGTGGTAGAGCATTCGACTGCAGATCGAGAGGTCCCCCGGTTCAAACCCAGGTGTCCCCTGAGAAAAACTCTTTTAATAATTTTTTAAAGGGCTTTGTTTCCTCAATTCTGACTTAAAGAAATATCTAACTATCCTTAATACTATCAAACGATAGTATTAAGGATAGTTAGATATTTTTGTACCTGGTCAGTAAGGGCAGGGTCTGCTCCATGAGCCAGAAGTATTTCTACGATATCAGTAGCATCCGCTGCGCAGGCTGCATGCAGTGCAGATGACCCAACCTGTTGCAATGCAAAGTAAATTTTGGTTTATTTTTTTTAGCTATTTGTATCTGGGTGGGTGTTACTCTTTTCGCAACACTATTCCTAACTTCTTACATTCGTGCTTCATAGGTTCATGTTTCCCTGATACATATTTGTGGTCTTTTCTTGAACTTTGTTCACAAACCCATACTGAGTGATCAATGGATAAAATTGTTCTTTTGTTGCAAAAAAATAATAACTTCACAAAATAACATCGACTCACATTATTTTGCATATGGACGTTCGCGCCAAATGTAAGCAGATGTTCCACAATGCCCCGACAGCCTTGAGCACACGCCATTTGCAATGCAGTCACACCGTTCTGGAAATTAATTGACAATAAAAACTGCAATTTATCTGTACAAAAAATAAAGGCCAATATATCAAGGGCCACTTGTCATGCTAAATATAAAAACACAAAACATCCTTATTTCAGCTGATATTCGCGCTCCCGAGCAGCTCACAATGTTTTATTCATAAAGTTTTTTTTTTGTCTTTTATAATTGCAAGCGTGAACGAAAAAATCGAGTGATTTGGGTATTGTTGTATAGGTTTGAGGATAGACGAGAATAAAAAGTATACAGTAAAATTCAAGTATTTGGTTTTTTCAGAAAAGAACAGGCTCAATGAGAAATCATTCCACAGCAAAAACCTCTGGGGTTAGTCAAAGTTGAATGGAGCGCAATGACTTCATTAACACGTTATGTTAATTAAGGTACAAAAAATGGACGACGAGCATGTGAACAAAATGCCGCATGTGTTGTTTTGTGCACACGAACACGCAAAAACGTAGGATTGAAGTACTAAGGTAGCATAAACTCACGTTATCGACAGCGTCCACGTGACACTCGGCGTCAAGAAGGACTTGCACGAGTTCGGTGTGACGATGCACGGCTGCGAGGTGCAGCGGGGTTCGTCCTGAGTTGTCTCGAGCCTCCTTTGAAGCGCCTTTGGTCATTAGGAATGCAGCAGTTGAGGAGTGACCACCTTCGCAGGCCACGTGTAGCGCCGTGCGGCCTACCTGTGTTTAAAGGAAAACTATAAAATAAACAGGAAAAACTTATGAAAATCCTCAATTTAACTACTTAACATGCCACAGCCCACAGTCAGGAATTAACATTATTATGACAGACAAACAAATAGGAGACGAAAAACGAGAGGAGCTCGTGGCTAAATAATAACAACCGCTCGGATCGATCTTTAGGTTAAGACGTGCTTGCCTAGGTTGGTCTGTGGAGGGGTGACCACCCATTACATACCGAGTTTCCTCCGTGCCTCGGAAAGCACGTTAAGTCGTTGGTCTCGGCTGACATTAGTAGATCTTTGACAGTCGATACATGTAGTAAGTGGCCCAAAAAGTCTGACAACCAGTCTTACCAAGGGGTATCGTATTACCTAGTACTAACTGGGAGGTTAAATAGGCAGTCGCTCCATTTAAATTACTGGTACCTATTCCGCTGCATCTGGTTAGACTGGAAGCCGACCCTAACATAGTTGGGAAAAGGCTAGGCATGATGGTGATGACAGACGACCAAATCTAAGACCATGTCAAAATAATATGAAATTCATTTCCATTTTCTAGACTTCCACCGAGAGATAGATTTAAGTAGTCAACTGGAATTAACTAACGGAATACGTAGAAATGTAACCCAGTTTTCGCAGAACTGGACATTTTAGCTATAATACTGTGCATTCTAATGAATGTCAGACAGCTGGCCAAAATAATTATTCCAAAAACTAAATTGACACACACAAGTTAGGTAACATACAACATAGAAAAACAAAATACAGTGAGGAAACTTAAAAGAATTTAAAAATAGAAGTAGCCGTGAGGCCCCAAACTAGGCACAGCCTGTATCTTGGTGGCCCAAAACATTTTCACCTCACCCAGTTCAAAATCAAATCAAATCAAAATCATATATTTCAAATAGGCCAATTACAGGCACTTTTGAACTGTCGAAACAAAGACAACAATGAAAAATAGCTACAGTCCCAGTCACAAGGCATAAAAACTGTGAAAGTACTGTAGTTGCCCATTCCCTAACGTAGATCTCTATGGAGAAGAACGGGCAAGAAACTCCATGGACACTCTTTTAAATCAGAATACTTTACAATAACTTGGTTACATCATTTATGTTGAGATGGTACATTATGTGAGAACGATGTAGCAAGAAGTGTACTTTAAAAGTGTCCATAGTAAAAATAAAATAAATAATTCAAACAAACCGTGGCAACCAAGAGATGACCAGTCACAACTGACAGCGCCCGTTCACGAACATGACGCATGTATCGGCACCATTCAACTCAACCATTTTGAAGGGAACTAAATGATCCGACACACGCGCCACCATCAGCGAGACATTTGAGTGAGCATGACATACTCTTAACCGCCAGGGCACATTCAAGTCAAGAAAATACTTAGGTTTCCAGCGAATGACAGCTTTCTAGTACAGAGTGCTCACACAATATGGGCTATGCGGTTATATAATACAAAAGAGATTGAATTTATACATTGCAAAGATAAGTTCGCTTTGGTTTTCACATAAAAGCAAATAAACTAAATTTGTGTATAAAGGTTAAAATTAATATGCATTGATATATTCTGCAAACTAATTTTAGATTTTCACCTAACTAGAGACTATCAAGTTTTATTTTATGTTGGTTTTAAAATTACACTTCGGATTACAAAAACGATGCGTTGAGAAAAGAATGGGCCGATATTAAATTGGTAAGTTATAAAAGTATGTTTCAAACTGCATATAAATTAAAATATGAAAGTCTAACTGAAAAGATAATTATGTTTCGAAATGGAGAAATTATTCAATAAACTCTGTAATTCCATTTCCGCATCTTTTGGGAAAATTAACTCGATTCAAATCAATTGAAGAAAACGTAGGGAAGACATACACTTTCGGATCGACATTATCAAGTTACAATCTGACGAATAGGATTAGGATTAACGATTAACTCGTTTGATATACATAAATAATGGCTAAAATACCTCCTACGGGAATAAATCTGGAACGATCCTGAAATATAGATGAGGAAGTTTTTTGATTGCTACATTTTGCTAAATTGAGCGTTTTTCCTTCGCCCAGTAAATACTAATTATCAGGAT
Source organism: Noctua fimbriata (assembly GCA_905163415.1). Lineage (NCBI taxonomy): Eukaryota > Metazoa > Arthropoda > Insecta > Lepidoptera > Noctuidae > Noctua > Noctua fimbriata. The sequence continues at coordinate 2,304,975 of LR990942.1, read as the reverse complement.
TATTACTTATCTAATATCTATCTCAGTAACTGGATATTTTGTTCATTTTCCTCATTTACTTATATTGTTTTAATTTTTTCCATTCCTCACATTGGACTATCGTAACAACATGTGACATCATTTTAATGGCTGTGAAGCATGATCAAGATAAGCTTATCATAATTACCTTTACATGTTAAAATTACATTCATATTCAAATTACCTATTATCACCGGAAGATAATATTTCATGTTTATGACGTATATTTAGGGTGCTATGTGAATTTGTTTGTCCCGTCGACAAGGTTGGAGTTAAGTGCCTGTCTAGTGCATCAAAATATCGAGTGGGTGGACAGTCGGCCGTAATTGCGGGTACTCGGGTGACATGGCTTATTGGAGTTCTGTCTGTTTCGGCACCGATTGCGTGTTGATTTTCGGCGCCGTTGTTTGTGTTCGCGCTTTGATTTTCGTCTAATACTGCCTTGACATGTTTGCCTGGTATATTGGATTCTAAGTGGTCCTAATCAAAGGTTGAGGATTAGTTTCAGAAGTTCTTTAGTTTTGTGAACAATTGAACATGGTTCAATAATAAAAATTGGGGCACGGATAGCTTGGATTAGTATTCGTGGCTTAGGATAGAGACAATTCAAATAAATAGTTTTATCTTCAAGCCATGGCGCTCTGTGCCTTGGTAGCAAGTTTATAAAATTCCCGCGGATAAGGAATAAAGTTTTGTTGTCAACAAAGAAATGAATCTCTAACTCAACAATAATCATTCGATACAAGGACTTGTATGTTTTATTTAAAAATTAAGCACAATTAAGGCTAATACTTTAGTTCTAATCCTTCCATTTCATTGCCGGAATCAGGTGTATCAAAAGATAACTCTCAAAGAATAGCAATATTTTCAATATTTTTCCTCCTGTGGGATAAATACGATACTTATAAGGATCGATTCCATCTTTATTAAAAAACAGCTCAGGTTGGCAATCTATTCTGTTCATAACAAAACGCTACGAGCAGATCGGTAGTACTTTTTGTATATTTTTTCATTCCACAATGGCCGGCTACGGTGATTGAAAAGGATACTGTACTTATGAAAGCAGGGTACGATTTTGTTGGTAATTTTTGCTCTTTTTATCAGACTTTCAAATGAAACTGAAGAGATTACTAGTGAAGGAACTTTTCCGGGAATATTATCAGCATTATATATAGTAGTAACTAACTAGAATTCCCAATAATTCTGAGAACGGCAAATAACTACGCACCACAGCGCTGCATACAAATTAGTACTAGGAGCACATAAACATAGCCTGTAATCAGCTCTGTAATGTGATAAACGCTAAACGGATCAGCACTGGATGTAATTATCCGGGTTCACACGCTCGGAAGGATAAATTTGATTGATTGGCCAAGCGTGTGGACAGGTTTGGTGACTCTATACAGGCCAGACAGATATGAGAAACTGGTTATTATAATAATGTTAAACTGGTATTGATATCTTATTGTATTTATAAAAACAATTGTTGATGAAAAAACCGTTGTCACTAAGCGCTGTATTTTTGCTTCTGCTGAGTTAGTTTTCAGAGGATAACATGTTTTCTAGAAAAACGCTGAATAATAATGCCTGCTAATGGCTCCATTTACTTTGAAGTTATCGGTACTCTTTATTTTCCACTGGAAAACGTGTACGTTTCCTGAAAAAGAAACAGCAAAACTGTTTTTGACGTCCTAACGAAAAAGAATATGACGAACTAACTAACTAAATAAAAGCTGGTTTTTGATGTGCGATTGCCGTTTACATACTGCATACGTACAAGTACGTAAAAGTCTGTATAAAAGCATATTTCCACGAAGAGCTCAATGCAAGCCTTGCTGGGGAAATATAATTAAAATTTATCTTTAAACATTTTAACTACTTTGTAGATATTTGTTACTACCATACAATATAGACCCAGGTATATTATATCCATGAACACGATGTAAAAAACTAACGTTCAAATGAAATTAAATGACAAAACTGATTTGATGTTTTTGTGTTAATAAATAAATAGCGTCATGTTGGTATGTCGTTAAAATAAAATACTCGCATGCATGTTATTTCCTTTCAACAAGTAACTACTAGGACTAAATAACCATCAAGGAAACCTTTCAAAACAACAGTGATTGAACCGAACATTAGTAGATATTGATTCAATTAATTTCAATTCAAACAACAACAATTGAATATTTTACATGTTTTTGATTTCGTACAATTAAAATGTCATTTAGATAAAAACCCCCATGTTTTACAATAAAATCTTGTAGTCCATTAATGTCTGACAAAGGAGGTTACAATTGTATTATTGTGTTAACGTAAATCACGGTCTGGGCTAGATGCTATGATTCAATTTGCTATCTAATTCGCCTCTCGGGGAATCTTGCCGCTATAATAAATAACTATATTTTATCCAAGTCCACTTTATTCTGTGTTAAACTATATTGTAGATTCTCGTCTGCTGCAAGAGATTAGATTAACTTACATTTTCCGTTCTTAATGTTTATTTTATCCTGGTGGAATATTATTGCACATTGAATTTGTGTAGCAAGTATTCTGCATAAACGGAAACTGAAATGGAATAGAATAAGACATTTATTTATTTCAGACGTAGTCCATACACTGTTAATAACACAAAAACCTAATAAAGCTATTGTTAATAAATACCAGTAGCGAAGGGTCAATTTTTGTAAGAGGTAAGCCGGAGTACATATCTTTAATGTGATTATGTTATTTGTGTATAGAATACTGACTTTGCCAATTTTCAAAGGGAATCCGGTAGGAATCGAGTTTTATGGAACCTTCGCCACTGGTACATACAAAACAAAAAAAAAACACAAAAAAAATGATGAGTGCTAAGGCTAGTACTCAAAGGAGTTACGAGCTGGATAGCTATTTAGTTTCTGTGTCAAGTCATGGTTTCGGCAGCAGGTATCTGCTTTTCAATTGCATGGTTTCAGTTAACGCCTTCCTTTCTGCCCTTTCTCAATGCGCCCGGCATTTTACTGAGTTCCTGGTTATTACAAAGGTTTCCTATATTAGTAAATATTATTGCTAGACAGGATTCAGGCTGACTGAAATTTGATTCATTTTTTTTTTTTCGCAGTCGCCATTTATAGCTATTTGACAGGTTTCGTTGTAAGCCGCTATTAAACTTACCTCAATAAAGCCCTTTTGCTATTTTCGGTACACTTTGTTGATCTTTTTGGTCAGGTAAGAATTATCAATCTTGTAAAAGCAATATAATCTCGCACTTATTTTTAGACTTCACAAAGTATCACATGACTGCCGAATATAGATCAGCACCGGAGCACCCCAATCTCATAACAAACTTTTCTATCACAATCTGAAGGATTTTGAAGGCTTTTAGGGTTCCGTACCTCAATAGGAAAAAATGGAACCCTTATAGGATCACTCGCCTGTTTGTCTGTCTGTTCGTCTGTCACAGTCAATTTTCTCCGAAACTACTGGACTTATCGAGTTGAAATTTGGTGTACATATGTGAGCAAGGGCGAATCCAGGGGTCACGACCCCCCCCCCCCTGGACTGGGAATCTCTATTAATAATATCTCTATCTCTATTATATATATAATATACACGGTGTAAACAGACCCTTCACATCGCCGTCAACCTAGCATTCTGTACATCAAACTAAGTAACTTTACGCAATAATGATTGCTGGGAAACGACTTTTTTTTTGGGGTGAAAAATCACGTTTTACGGTAGGACTAGATGGAAAACACTCAAAACATTGAGCTGATGAATGGATTGAATTGTACGGGGGTCGTGGAGGTGTGTAAAGTAAAAATCTTACATTAAAAACATGTACATAAAAAAAAAACTTGTGAAAAAGTTGGAACTTTGACCCCCAATATCTCCGTAACTAGAAGGTTCCCAGGTATGGTCAAGAACAAAAAATTATCGCAAAGACGGGGGGAGAACAAGTGCCTTTCGGCTATGTTAAGGGTCTATTTACACCCTTTATTATTAAGTATAATTTTTCTAATCTCATTAATAAAAATACAATAAATACTTTGTCTGATGGCAATATGTATTCGCAAACGAACTCATATAATACCACATACGATTATGTGGCGTTAGTATAATTGTACGTGTATAAATAATAAACATTTAGACCAGTATAAATCGACACTAAAAAAGGCTAAAATCGCAAAGCATGATGAAGTTCTGCATTTTTTTTTTTGTGTATATCAGTTAAGGTGATATGAATCCAAATTTGCAACTGTGCTCGCTGCGTACCACGCGCCCTCAAGAACATCGGGCCTTATGAATCTCGGGAGCGTTTTGTTTCCTTTGTGCGCAGAAAATCACTGAGGAGTTTTTCCAGCTCCAAAATAAACTTTCCAAGTCACGCAGAAATGAGCACAAAATTGAATCAATGACAGTGAGGCGAAAATTTGACTGTATTCTTGCTACAGTAACAATTAGTGTAGCGACGGCAGAAAGGCTTTTCGGCTTTTTCAAAAGGCTCAAAACTTGGCTTAGAGCTTCAATGGCAGAAGACCATCTAACTGGACTGGCTCTTCTCCACGTTCACAAAAGCATACCCATTCAAGTAGAGGATGTCATAACTCGTTTTGGGAGAAGACATAAGAGAAAAAAATATTTTGTAATTTAATTATGTAAATATATTTTGACGTCTAGCAATAAAACACTGTCTTCTTAATTTGAATTATTATTGTAATCAAATTCGAGCCTGTCATGACTAGATTACAACTATGTGACCCCCCTTGACATGAAAGCTGGATCCGCCCTTGTATGTAAGTCGGTAACCCCAAGACGGACGTGTAACGTAAATTAATGAATTTTAAACACTTTAGTGCGATAAATTAGAAAATGAAAATAAAAAGTTTTGTAAACTATATCAAATTACATATCAAATGAAAGGGCTCATTGTGAGCATCTCAATTATTATTTTTTTAAGTTTCTAAGAAATTGGCGAAAATTGACCATTAGTCCCCCTTAACTCCGAAGCCGTTGAAACAAATACAAAAAATAGTTTTTTGCCATATATTACAGGAAAACAGAACGCTAGAACAACATAAATTAAAATTATGCGCGAGTCCGAGTCACACTTGGCCGGTTTTTTTTTAATCCAATGCGACACCATGTTTGAAAAAATTGCATTCTGAGGGATTACTGCGTGCATAACGAAATGAATATCAAATTGATTGATTGAAAAATAGCATTGGAGTTGTGAGTGTGCTATGCAATTAGCCCGCAGATCTGTATGCTTCCAAATTATAACCAGGTCGAACAGAACCAAAAAAGCTCAAAAGCCCAATATGTACCAGTTCGCTCGCCTGCTAATTAAATCGTTACAGACACGAATTGAACTATATTTTGATTGAACACAGCTATGTAATTGTGCGAGATGAATAGGGCAACCGGAGTTATATTAGGTGAATGAAGGTAAATTCGGAAAAAATAGATAATTTTTTTCATGACTAAATGCTGCGGAACAAAACGAACTTAGTTTTATTCCTGTACCTAAACTCCGAACCCAAATAAGACATTAATAACGGACGTCAGACGATTACCCAAGACCTGAATAGGAGCACTTCAATTATGTGAATTTATGTTCTAAGTGAGAATCTGTAATGGCCTTGTAATTTAATTTTGTCTACCTTATGCTCGAAGAATGTTAATCCCGACTCCTGGTAATCTTTGCCCGCCCGTTGGAACAGCGGAATTAATCCGACTGATGCATTGTTAAGCTTTATGCTAACCTGGTACTCTCTATCTACTCTATCTTGTCGATTGGATTGCTTTTTAATCCCCTCTTGTTTCAGGATTTGCAATAATTGAAATTAGCTGAACTCAGTACAAATACATATTTATTATATCATGTTGCCTATTAGTGTTTTGAGCATGAATATAGATGGGCATAAGATTAGACAAAAACCAAAGAAACGATGGATGGACTGTGTAAAGAATGATATGCAAGAAAGGAGAAGTCTGTTGAGATGACGAACAATAGAGAAGTATGGAAGAAGAGGACCTGCTACGCCGACCCCAAATGAATGAGATAGGGGCTGATGAAAGAATGATGATGATGTTGCCTATTAGTGGTTGAACCTGAACGTAAAAAGATAGGGTGCTCGTATAATGCCAGATATACGCAAAATAGATTTGGAAAAGGTCAGAAAATGCAGAATGTCGGATAAGCATCCCAGCTACGCAGACGATAAGGATTCGGCTCAGAAGAACTATTTTCGAGTTTACAATTAAAATAGCCTAAACGTCTGAGAGGTAAATACTCCACTAACGTTGACATTATACTACGGTGAAAGCGTTTTAACGACTGCTAAAACAGTTTACTGCCGAACTTTGTTATTGTTTTGTATACGAAAACTTCTAGTTGCAGTAGCTGCTATAAAACATTGAAACTCAATGTAGCCAAAATGTTATGGCGCACAACAACCTGTCTAGTATCTAAGTAAAACTAAATGGCAAACCAATTAGACTAGGAGTCAAGGGCGAAGAAGAACAACAATCATCGTTTTAGATAAAACTTAAAGCTAACTGTTCACAAGTTCTCAACTCTAAATCAAGTTAAAGGTACAACTAAACTTAAACCAAATATTTTGATTCACTAAAACAAAATTAAGACCTAAACGTTAGATTAAATTTTTGTCTAGTAAAAAGAAAATACTGTGACTAATTTATTTATTCGTTTTGAACAAAATGTTTCAAATCAAGAGATTTGTTTATTGTTTTACCTTTTGTGTAACTTGATCGGACAAACAAAACCAATTTGCAACGCCAAAACCTTTTCGGTGTCTCTGGCTAACGCTAATTACCAACATTTTGTAAGTGATATTTTACCCAACATAACGTATCAAACATAAATGTTTTTTTTTTTAAATAATGTACGTAAAATAACTTCATTATTTTTTACGAGATATTTTTCAAGTACGTATCTCTACTAAAGTTATTGCTTTTCTGAGAATTCCCTGACTCTCTGAACTACGACAAGTTCCATGGAGAGTTTCCCATTGATTCCAAGTTGCGAGAGAACTTAAATGGAAGGACTGGACGAATATGAGCAGAGCATTATTGTATTGATTAAGAATGAATAAACAGACATTGATTTAAGTCTAATTATTATTTTCTGACTGTCCAGAAGGTAGGTAACATTTTTCATCAACACACACATAACAATAGACAAAGGTACAAGTGGACCAATGAACCAGGATATAAGTTTTTAAACTTTCATGTTCACTAACATTATCATTAACACTAGAAATGGCATATTTACCGTTTTTACTGTTTGTCTGAATATCGGGAACTCAAAACAATCAGTAAACACGGTATATATCCCGTTTCTAGTGTTAATGATACCAGGATCTTAAGTTCTTAAGGAGCTTTTGACCACACTCATAAATAAATTATACACGAATAACGATTTCACTTACTTTATTAACGGCATCAATATAAGCACCCTTTTGCAGCAATAACTCAACCAATGTGCTATGTCCGGCTCTGGATGCCAAGGCAAGGGGAGCGTCGCCTGCAGCATCAGAACTCTGGACTTTAGCCCCCAAAGATATGGCATACTCTGCCACGTCCAGTGAGCCCCGGGAGCACGCGCATTGAAGCAGATCATTTTGTTTCTGTAAAAAACATTCTTGTGTTTATGTGCACCTAGTATTTTCTCACGGAACAGTGTAAGTACCTGCTGCCTAAATAAAGTTTTCATTTACTTTAGGTACGGTACCTAATTTTTGTGAAGAAGGGCGAAACACCTCTTTGGAAATTGCAGTTCCGGTTAAAATATTATTTCTGAAAATTCATTCACTGAGCTCTCAACTTCAAATAATCAGAAAAAAGACAATACACAATCTTTCATTTTGTCGATTCTTCCGTCAAAGAAATCCTTGTCTACGGTGGTTATGCTACGGGGGCTGGAAAAATGTTGCAAGTCAGTTTTCCTCGCAGTTTCCGCGAACATTATTGTAAGCAATATTATATTGATGCTCTGTGATTGTAAGTCACAGTCTTCTTTTTCTTGGAAATTTCGGGGAGATTTTCCTACTATTTTGTTTTCCGTTTGCGGAGCACAAAAGGAGGTGTAATAAATTACTTTTTTTGCAGTTTGCCTGTGTGCAACAGAATCAGTTCAGGTTAATTAACATGAATACGATATTGCTTGGCACTAAAGTTAACAATGAATACTTTCACTAACTTTGGTGGGAGCTTACCACTAAAATTAATAAATCCTTTGTGTTCAAGATTTTAATTAAATTACTTGATATTATAATTTGTGTCTGATCTCCATCACTCAGGTGATATTACTAGTTTGAGATTACCCTAAGTTCAAGACATAATGATTTGCCTTTGCTGCCACGTTATCAAATGGCGCCTGTCTACCTACCTACAAGGTTTACTATTAATTGTAGTTAATTACGAGGTAATGCGATACGAGCTTGCTGGCTTGTTGGTACAATAATTATTTAATAATTAAAATGAATGCTCGTGCTCTTATGATACTTAGAGCTAATCATTTGTGATTATTATATTAATAAGTTACATTAGCTTGTATCATGCTTGAGAACTTGTAAGTGAGTGTAATTAACGTATTAGAATGATTACATTAAACAACATTATTCATTTAGAAGAAAATAAGTTCATTAAAATCTTTTATTTCTGTTAATTACCACCTAAGTAATAATTTCAATAACATTTACTTTTTCAACAAATAAATAAATGTTTTCTAGTACGTTGTAGAACCAAAAAATACAAGGAGAGCATACTTTGTTAGTAGCTGCAAGGCAAGCTCCCGCTCCGACGAGAGTTTTTACGGCTTCGAGATGTCCGTGCCATGCCGCCATCAACAACGGCCGCATTCCGAACTGAAACAATCACACAGGTTACTTTCTGCTAGCTCTGGCAGCCTGGTATTTGAGAGACCCTTTAGAACAAGTGAAAGTCAAGAACAACGCAAAGTCGAACAAAGCAAAATAACCAAACTGAAATTTTAAATGAAATATTTGAAAAACAACCACAGAAACAACGGAATTGATGTTTGTTATTTCAATGTTTTTTCATAAATGAATGCAAGTACAGCTTTTAATAGCAAATAAGTGGGTAGACGTAAAACTCCCGTGAAAATAACCACTGGCATAAAACCACAAGGGATGTGATCTTACAAACTGGATGAGACCGCGACCAACGAGAAACGCTTCCGTTGGTTACGAAGAAAATAAATTATTCTCAAGTTAAATTACCTTATCGGCTGCTTCTATGTCGCACTTGGAGTCGATGAGTAATTTTATTATCTCCACGTTCCCTCTGCTTGCTGCCCAGTGTATTGGTGCTCGGCCATACTGTGGAGAAAATAAAGTAATAAAGATAGAAATTACTTGAATATTTTCTACGAAAATTATTTTAACACACAATTTCATTTCACCATCCCTAATGTGCTCAAAGCAAAGATATTTAATTATGGTTTTTACTAATAGTAGCTGCTGCCCGTGAAATATCATCCCATGGGAATGTACTACTGGGATAAAAGTACCGTATATCCTAAATTTAACCATAATAAGGTCAAGCCATATTACAATCAAAGCACAATTCCCTGGGGGTGTGCTATAGCAACAGAACGTCATCTGATTTCTAATAATGTTATACTGCAATCTCCGTCTTCAGAAGTTGATAGCGTTATTAGCAATGCTCCTCGGGGATCATTCTCAGTACCGGTATAGGAGAAGCTCATGCTCAGACACGGACAATTACCGGCTTCGGTGAAGCGTGAAAGCTATTAACTTGTTTTCATGAAAAACATCGAATGAGGCCGTGAAATTTGCGGCGTGAGGCTGTTGTTTTCAATCTCATTTACTGCACGTCACTAAAGGATCTTAAGGAATGGGATTATTGTCATGCCACGCAACGTTGGTGTCGTACCGCGTATATATATACAAAGACTTAAATTAAATTGTTGACAAAAGCAGGAAGCCAGAAACGATAAGTATGTACGGATTTAGTTGTCATGGATGTGTAAACTTGCGAAGGATATTAACTTCCGTTTTCTCATGCTGGTAAAGCTACGGAACACGGGAACAGTATTTAATTAAAGCTTTACATTTCACGGCAAAGCCTAATGAATTCTGAATTCAGCTGGAAAATTTCAAGTGGTGAATGAAGAAAATCAGCACCGAATTTTATTGTTTCTTCGGCCTCGACGGTTTTGGTTAAGAAGTTCAAAGTACTAGGTTAACACACTTTAATAGGAGAACGACTCACATTGTTTCTGCAATTTACATCGGTAGGGCGCTCCAGCGCTTCACGAACAGCTGCTGGTTCGTTCTTGATTACCGCTTCATGGAGAAGAAGATCGTTCTGCTGAATGCGGGTTCGGTTTTCCAAAGCCATCTGGGGACAACGAAAACAGACTTGTTACTACAGCAATCTTTTAGGTTTAATAACTTTAATTCAGCACTAATTACGTAGCAAATTTTTATTGTGTTGCAGAAAGACTGGTCTTGTTTTTAACTTTAAGAATTCAGGATAAGACGAATTTGAAACTGGCTTTTTCTACGCCTTTTTCCCACATAATATCATTTTGATATTGAAACCTTGACTCAAGCGTGTACACACACGCAATTCGTCAAAGTAATGTTTGAACGCAACCCAACGCTTATGAGTACCAGAGCACCATAAGTTTCCGTCAATTGATTCCCACAACGTGAGCAGAATGATAAAATGGAGATAATATTCTGTTACAATAAGGTTACATTTTGAACTTACGCAAGTTTGTATGAGTTTTAATCGAAAGTAACTGCTAATATTATGTGCTAGTTGCTAGCCTTTTTGTGGTCCTTAAATAGGTACCATTAAATGACAAATATACAGATATAATGTTTAAATTGAGCTTGTTGCCTGTCTAATACAAATAGTTTCAAGTGAACATATTGACAAACTAGTCAAGATTGTCGATCAATTTAATTAAGAGCTCCATTGAACTGGGCTCCTGTTACAAGTTGTCACTAAGTAACCACTTCGACCTGTTTGAGAGATACCTGATATGCCTACTACAACTTCGATCATTAGTTGAGGAACGATACAATAATTAAACAAAGGCATTATTATTATCGAGACATCGGGTTTCTGAAATCTTCGGAATAAAGAAAAATATACTGTCCGAAATTTTCACCTAGGAACGGACTACCAGGATAAAAAATCCTAAGTCCTAACCTACTACCACCACCACATAACAGACAGGCAGTTAGTTACTTTTGTATTCATAACTAGCGACCCGCCCTTGCTTCGCACAGCGCCACCTAACGGGTCTAAAACTATATCTAATGTAGCCTAGCAGTAGAGCGGTGAAAACTGCGTTCAAATTCATGCAGTAGTTTTTGCGTGATGCGCGTACAAACATACAGACAGAAAGACAAACAGACTAAAATTCCAAAAATTGTTATTTTGGCTTCTGTTGCTCCGATAAAGACCCCCATATATATTTTTTTCAATATCTTCAACGTATAGACATCGGCCTGTTACAATTTATTTATTATGTAAGATAGATAATACTCAGTGCATGTAGAATAAACACAACTTCTCAAATTTTCCACTTCTGAATAAAATACGAGTCAGTATTTCAAAAGCCTTGTTGATTCCACTTTTACCGTTACGATTGTCTGCGGGATAAACTGACGGCTAAGTATGATCCAACCTTGACAGTGGCCCGCCACAGCACCCTTGAGATTCCTCTGTCAGGCCGTGCGTTAAACCTTGCTCCATTTTAGAGGCGTGTGTTTTATTCATAACTGTGCCTCTGAGTTTAGGATGCCTCGCGTTTTTTTGATGCTAAGTTTAGACGTGCTTTCTTAAAAAAGGTCTATTTTTCGTTTACGAGGGATAACATGCCTGTTTTCGTCATACAGTGTAAAGCAAACAACCTTACAAACAGAAATTAAACAAGCGTTGATCGGATGGAGGATGGAGGTTCTTTCTTTCTTCCTTCTTTATGGGTTCTGTTCAGTCTATATTTGCAGGATTCCTGTCAATACTTATCGGCTAAGTTATCGATTGCGTTGCATGATAAAGACGTCAACATTGGCGAGTATAACATTATTTCATGAATACAGTTTACGTCGCGTTCACAAAGAACGTTCAGCCGCAGACTGTGAGTGTCAATTTCAAAATGTATGAAATACCAACGTCAACCGACTGACTGCTGATTGTGACGGCTGACAGTATTTCATATAGGCATAGTAATGCTGCCAAAATTTGACATTCACGATGACATTTTATAACACCAAGCAGTGGTGGTTGATATAATATATCTACCACCTGCAAAGCGTTTCAAATTTCTCAAAATTCAGTCATTCCAGATTTTCAACTGGGCAAAGGGAGGTATATTTGATATTGTCTACCTGCTGTTGTTTGATTTCTAAACCGGTTCAATTTACTTGATATGCGAGGAGCGAACCGGTTTGTTTGCTTACCTTTAGATAAAACAATTAAAATGCTTTTGGCCTACAGCGATAGCGATACGAATGATTGTTTACTGGGTTTTTAATTACTATTTTTCGGTTCACTTTATTTTTTGTTTTTCCAGAGTACTAGGGCACCATGTTTGTGAGTGAGGTTGATTTGAATGCTGTTATTTATTGATGAATGTAAAATGATTGAAAATTATCAAAACAATTAGATAACAGTCGTAAACTGGCTGTGATTGGTTTAAACATTATTTACAGCCAATCGCTTTACTTGAGCTTTTGCGCTTAATTACTATGCGTCGAGAATTATTGTTCCAAAAACTGGGTGTACCTATATATGACAGCTCCTCACTCGCGTAATATCATTCAATTTGTTTAAGATTCAAACGTTACTAACTTCCTTAACACTATGGTAACTTAGTACTTTATTACTCCAGAGAGCATAGTTGTCCAGCCTTTATACAGCTAAAGACTAGAAGCGTCTAAATAGCGTTTGAAATCTGATATTATTATTGGTTTACGTTGACATAACGCTGTATACGCTGCACTCAAGCGACTAATAGCACTTAAAAGCTCTGTAATCTGATATCGAAGGTGCTGCCATTAACCCGCTGAAACTTAATTTGCTGACATTTTACAGTAATATAGTTAATTAAGGCTTTCAGACCTGAGAGTCAGGGAGGATACCTTTCACACTAGTATCTAAGTTTTATTACTAAGGTTTCTTGGAAAAAGAAATACGTATGTTTTAGTTAAAGAACACTAGCAGCCTCTAGCCAGCCCCCTGGTTCGCACGGTTTTTACGACTTAAAAAATACAGAAATCTAATTTATGTATTGTAATATAGGTTGCCGCGTTGTTACTTTGTTCCCCAGAGGATATTTTGCCATTACAAATAGCTTCTCCTTAATTTTATATCCACATATATGTATTTCTGATGAATAAATAAATAATATGACAAAAAAAGACAACATCATTATGACGGTTTACCAAACAACGGAATTTCCTGCAAAATAATTGTTCATTGTTCCACGAAAATACTGAGAGCTCTTCGAGCCCATGTTTTCTGGGTAGCAGTGGTTTCCATTCACTCGTCATTCGGGGCCGGGAATAAGTCACAAACAGACTCGCAATGCTCTTTCCTACTTTGTGAGGAGGCATTCATTCTTCATTTGGCTGATTCATTAGTGGTTAAGTCTATATTATATGCTGCCTATTAATTTTGTTTACTAAAGTAGGGCAGGCTACCGATCTTACTTAGTATACACACTCTAGTACTTTCTAACTTTTGATTGGAAGGCACTTCAGCATCGCGTGTAGTTGCGAACGCGGGGCATTCCTTCAGCTTCGGAAACTAATTACTTATGTGGTAAAGCGAATATTAACTAACCTAAACACTACACAGGCATTTTGGTTTTAAAACAATAAAAAAATGTTTTTAGGTAATTCTTAAAAGTTTGTTATTTAAACTAATTAAAATTCAAACACGCATGTTTGATTTTTAATTCGTTTATTCGTGTAATTGGAAGAAATGCCTCAAATTCTCAAATGTCATTTATAAGTTTGCTTTGTTTCTGGCAAAAGTTTCTTGTTACTTAAGGAAAAGGACCACACAGCCAACATAAATAAGGCTAGGCAGCCAACGAAAACATTTTCAGCTTAACAATAGTCTCATAGTTTCTAGGCAAATAGAACAAAAGGCAGGCTTGAGGCTCCTCGAATACAAAACGACTTGAATTCACCCCGAGGGCGGGTTATTGGCTACTAGGATAAAAGCACTGGATGGAGGTATTGTTTTCATTATGTCAATAGTCGCTACTCGTGCCAATTAATAGCAATATTACACGGTTCAACCAAGTTCTGAATACAATTTGTTTGAAATTAAGGTTTTGGTCGACGATTTTATTTGTTTTTTCAATACCATTGATTCATCTAATTGTGAACCGATTATTGTATTGATTAAATCACAGAATTATTCGTAAATTAGAAATAATGGTCAAAATGGTAATAAAACCTGAATAGGTGATCGGGATGACTGCTATACGGTCCACAATAAACTATTCAAATCACACCTGCCTGCCTAATTTCGGGATTCTGATGTTTCATTTGCATTTGAGTACTGAACTACAAACTGAAAACGTAATTGGCGTACTATAATGCAAATTTAACGGTAGTACCTGTTTGCTCATTTGAGCTCATATTGTTTGGGAACAATTTTAAAGCCTGTATGCTTAAAACGGCAAATTTGTATATAAGCGCTCTTGAAAAAGCATAGGAACCTTTACCTTCTACCTTACTTGAAGATGATTTGGCGCTAGGTCAAGGACGTCAGGCTATTAGTTGACTGTTAATGATTACGGACAATCAATCTCATTTGAACAACACCATATCATAACAAGCCAAACAGTTCTCTCGTCACAACCATCTACGAGCAAAGCAAAGTTTCGGCGCTACAAGGATCTTTTATTGCTCGAAAGACGTTAACAAGGGGACGCTCGCGCTCTGTTAGTAAATATTTGTTTTAATTATTTATGTACCTAACGAAAAAACAAGATGGCGTTGGGTTAGGCGCCAAAACATTCTCGTATAATTATGTGTTAGGGCCGATTTTTCAATCCTCAGTTAAGTCGTCGAATAGCTAGATCTAGCGAGTAAAATTATTTGTCTGTTTATCAAGCGAATAAATAGTTTCAATTTTTCAATCGTATATTATCTAGAGAATAGCAGCTGTCAGTGGTATAAGCTAGCCAACTTCACACTATTGATGTGCCAGCGAGATGGACAGATACAGTATTTAACGTGTTAAACAAGAATAGCAACAAAAGGTGATTTGACATTTGTCGTTGTTTGCTATACGGTTCAGTGTCCATACCGTGTTATTTATTGTTAAAAATATTGGATTTGTGTTGTTTTGTGGCATAAAAATGGATACTGCTACAAACTTCAGTACTTGGGAAGTACGACTATTGATTGAATTAGTGACCAGATATCAGTAATCGAAAAAAAAACGACGCTGAGACCAGGAAAAACTTTGATTAAGTAATAATAGACAAAGTTGATAGGGCGCCTATGGATATACTGATATGTTGACTGTTATATTATGATAAAATCAAAAATCATTTTTAATAATGTGTTTAATCTACAATACCAAATCACCAATTATAAGATGATTATGATCTCATTTCATTATTGTAAACAATGACAAAATTAAAGGGTATAACGTTTTTTTTTAGTAGGCTTTATGACACCTTTATTCAAGCGAAATCTCCAAAATTCATTTTGCTCCTATGTGTTAAAATTATTAAGCCTCTCTCGTAAAAGTCATCATCATCATCATCTGCCTAGCCTTTTCCCAACTATATTGGGGTCGGCTTCCAGTCGAATCTTAAATTATTTAACCATCTAAGAGTAAATCTCAGATGGTTAAATAATTTAAGATTTCACGATCTTTCTAGATTTTAAGTCATTAATTATTTCAAACACATCCATTTTAACAAATCAGCGAACCTATATCGTTTTACCAAAACGTACAAAACGAATGAAAATGTCAAACATAACCTAAAACGTCACACTTATCGGGGAGATAAAACCCTAACTGGCCCTCAAAGTAGCAAGTAAGTATATTCCTACGTTAGAGGCTTTATTCGACAGTTAACTACTATCTGACCATTGTAAAACCAAGAATCTATTCAACAAATAAAGGCTTTCTGGTTTATCTGAGGATTAAAAATCGGCCCTTAGAAAATAAAAAAAATGAAAGTGACAATAAAACAATACAAAAATGTTGGTTTTAAACATCCAAATTGCTGATTAAAAGAATTTCACTTTCTCATAGATATGATATTAGGTACTAGGGCTTCAAGATATAAAGGAGATGTTACATGGAGCTTGTAAGAAGAATGAATTTTAAACGTCTGAGCGTCGCGGTTCCACGTGGCGAGGCTTGTATACCCTAAGGCCAATATTTACATAGCTCCTGCCTTTGAACACAGCTTTGCGACTCAGCCTCTTGTCGTGGTCTCAACTAAACAATGTTTAATATTAATGATGTGTTTTCCAACTATTTAGGGATTTTGTTTCAGCAACAATGAGGATTTATTTATGAGGGCGGGTTTAGGCAGTCTTGTTGTTGGAGAAAATTGTTTTCTTAGCTTTTGCTGTGTAAACAAGTAAACATAATTATTAAGTTATAAATAATTTAGTATTTATAACGTAATAATTGTTAGGAAAAGGCTACGTAGATGATGATGATGAAATAATTTAGTATTTTAGTTATGATGAAAGAAAAATTTAAATTACAATACTTGTTTTTGGTGATTTTTCTACTGACCCGTATTCTACCCATACCTAATGCTTACCTATAGATTAGATAATTATGATTACAATATAAAATTGCCTTTTTTATTAGTCCTACAAAATATTTATAGTCATAGCTCTGGAAGTCTTTTCAAAGAAATATAGGTACATTTGCTGTACTAATTTAGTTTTAATCCAGCTGTTTTTAGAAAACATTCTAATTTACTTTAAGCAAAAATAAATTGGACTTGAAATTAAAATACAATTTATCAGAAGAAGTTAGAAGGTAGACAGACGTTATAATAACTAAACTTGTGAAACTATTTGAATGTAAGAAATATTCAGCGGAATGGTAACAACATTATAAATATTAAAAACTATATATATTAACAACTATGTCATGCTGCTCTCCTGGTACTCTCATTTATTCTCTGATAAAAATAATCCACTAAACTGATTTCTGGACACTGTAGTGTCCAAGAGGGCCATCGCTTGTTTCGTGGCGCGTGGGTACGAGTGTCCAACGGGTATATGTCGAATATTATACAGGGTGTAAGGGACCGCCAAACTGACAGGGTGCATTCAGCTCCTTATTTTCAATCAATAAATAAATTTTCCGGTTCAATATATTCAACTGGAAATTTTCTCCAGATTTTTTTTTTTTTTTTCTGTTACTTATTCTTTTATATCAGTGTAAAATTACATTCCCTATACCCTGTAAGCAGCACTCTTCAACGGATGTTGAAATACTCTAACGATCGACCCGTGAAATCAGCTGTTCACTTCCTGCCTAGCTATAGAGTTCGAACTCGTCGTCGCGCTTGCCGTTCACTACGTGCCTTTTGCCACGGTAACGATACATTACGTATGAGAAAATAAAACAAATTAAACGTATTGAATTCCCATAACATTCATGAAATAATTTCTTGTACCGGTCACTTTAGTATGATATACTGAATTCACCCTATCAGTTAACGGTATACACCCTGTATCTATACCGTTCTAAACTTTACATTTACTTGCTTCAACGCATTTTCTATCCTTTTCTTTGATAAATAATACGTATTTTTGCCGTGGGCGGCACTAGTTTTCGTTTAGAATACAACCTATTATCCTTCTTAAAGTAGGACGTCATGTCCTCAGGCTGGGTAGACCGATCTTAACAGGGGTATCTGGTAGGTAGCAGCTGGATGAGAGTTAGGTTTATTTCCAGCAGTGGACTGCTGGCTGATGAATACTGATGATTTCCATAAAAATACCTACCTCTCTTTGCCTCATTCATAATCATCATCATCCACAGCCCGACTTCACCAACTGCCTCTCTTGTATATTTTTGTAGTGTTTATTATATTTCCTAGAGGTAGTTGTTTTATATTATAAGTATAACCCAAGTACTGTTTATTTTATTATCATATTTATGTAAAAATATTTATGCTGTCTTGGCTTCCGTACGTTTTTTTCACGGGTGACCACTGAAAACCAGCGTTGTGTTGTGGGCCCCCCATAGCACAGCATCATGCTGAGTGGTAACCTGCTTGTCGCAGTCACGACGTGCAAGCTGTTAGTTTTTTTCTTTTTTGTTCCGTCCTGTTGTATTTATTTGTTTTATTTGAGTTTTGTTATTTTTTTTTTTTTTGTAATTTTGTGTGATGCACGTCATGTACCTGCGGCAAATAAATATATTTTCTTTCTTTCTTCTTTCTCTCTTTGCTTGTGCCAAGCTCCACGCTCTTGTGCCAGCCTCATCCAGAATATTCCCGCGATGGCAACAATGTCTGCCCCATTAAAACCGATTAATTTTTGCACATAACAGCGTAGCAATCACACAAACAGACGGTCTGATTCCTGCATTAATAATGTTAGCAAGAATCCTATTACGCAAATATGTTACACGTGGCTTGTCAGAAATTCTCGTATAATTAAATATTAATAAAGCGGCGAGGTACTACTAACTCAGTCAAGTAATCAAGTAGATTTAAGTATCATAACATTACGCCTGTAATCCCAGAAGGGTTAGTTAGTCAGTGATGTGCCGTGTGCCTAACTGTACAACCACAAATCGCCAGTTATGTTTAAGTCAGTAATGGGAGCGAGTCTATTGCCATCAACCACGCACAAATCCAGACTCTGTGGCTGCTACTGAGATTTTCGTAAGTAATTTAAATACCTAATAAAACTGCGCTACATACATACATAAACACATGTCTTTTTACCATGGAGGTAGGCAGAAACCACAGAACGCCACCTGCTACGATCCTTACATACTCCTTTTGCCTCGTCCACTTTCATACATCTGGTCATACACGCACGCGGCGGTTGCGAGTATTGCGCATCGACCTTTCTAACTTCAAGTAATAAGCAAGGTCTTGACAATTTGTACCTTTAAAGGTACATTTATACAAGTTTATGTAAAGGTAAAAGGTAATTAATTAGCCTGAGGGCTATCACGTGGAGAGCAGACATTATTTTATAGTATTTTTAATTCATTTTACAGTTGAAGAAAAATTTATTATTTAATTGAATTTTAAGTTAGGTTTTACGTGGAGTTTTATATCGTTTTTAGGTAGTATTTTTTCAAGAGCAATATTTAGGTAATTGATACTCTAAAAACTTTTTGATCACTTTTTCAATAATTTACATAGGACCTAAGTAATTTATTTAAAAGGCGACCAAAAAGATTTCTACTAATAACTCACTTCGCAGAAGAGACAAGAACCTAAGTCTTAGGTAGGCCTTTTCTGCGATCGGAGCTAGGTTAGGTTAAAATATTTCGTTATTCAGACGTGGACTAACTATGGTAGGTATCGAAACGCCTGTTTTCATTCTTTATTGCTGACAGGATCTTACTAAATAATCATCTAAAACTATTGGTGAATTGTGAACTCTTACAAAAAAAACGAGGCGTCTGCTACCAAATAAATGAGAACAATACCATTTCTCTTGACAATAATTCACTATATTATTCTGACATTTCATTTGACACCTACGTATTTCTTCCCATATACACTTGCCCTTAATATTTTGAGTAAGTATCTGCCTACGCTTTACGCCTAGCCTGCCCGCACCAACCATAAGTTTATTTCACGGAAAAAATTATGTCACGCAGTAAAGCCAGGCAGTTATATAGTACAGTACTTGGGAATTACCAGGGTTGATGTTAGGCGGGGGTGTAGTGGCGTGCCTAGAGGCCAACAATATGGCAAGCCCATAAGGCTGGCAGTTCAGAAACCTTAACATCATAAAGAGTAGTAGGTTTTAAGGGCAAGGCAAGCTTTTAGGCTTGTATGAAAGTACCGCCACTAGGGGTGTACCCTACTTTTCTCCAGTTATGTTTAAGTCCTCTGTAATAGGTTAGTAGTAGAGGCCCATGGGCATTGGGCGGCATAAAAACTTTGACACCAGGTTAGGCACTAACCACACAATAAACGAGAACATAGGGGCGAGTCTATTGTCATCAATCGGACACTAATCGATAATCCGAGCTGCTACTGAGAGATTCCTACTATAAAAACTCAATAATATTTTCTCAACCTGAGAATCGAGCCCTCATCAGTAGCGTACTGCCTACTATAATAAATCTCCTGGGTTATGATAATTGCAGGGGGTAACTATTTATTTTATTTTATGTACTTATGTTTATTTAAATTTGTGAATATTTATAGAATTTTATACATCCAGGTTATATCTTAGTATAACAAAAAAAATATTTTCAGATTTACACCTACCGATGTTGTCTCTGCATCACCCAAAGGTTGTCTGTAGAAAATGGCTGTGGCGTTAAGTCCGCCTCTGTACTCTGTGCTTGAAGTGTTAAATAAATAATCTATTTTTTACCTGAATCCAAAGACATTTCTTTATTCGTTCCATCCAACTTTACATGATTATTATTTTTTACCAGTCGACCGTTTCCTATGGAATGCGGCGCACGGTCCAATGCGCCACAATAATTATAATCTGGCCCTTTTTTATTATATTTTCAGCCTTAGCCATGGTTAATTTCAGTCGTTTGTATTCCAGAACACCTGCGTTATACAAGCGCTGCAGGTGACGTGAATTTGTTCCGCTTTTCACGCCTGAAAACTTTTTGTTTACTGGTCATTCGGAGCGGCGCGGTGCGTTCTACTAATGTGTTTGTTTTCATTTACATATTACATGGACTCTGTTTTACCACAGGCTTTTCATTGATGGTGCTTTGTGGCAGTGCATGAATGCACTGAATTTTATTTAGCCAATGTTTACCTGCCGCTACTCTATACATGTCATTACAGTCAACTGCTATCGTTTTCAAACAGTGAAATTCAGTAATTACACAACTTGGTCGAATTCATTCATCTTTGTAATTAATTACATAACATAACATCACGCTTGTAATCCCCGAAGGGTTAGGCAGAGTTGTATCTAATAGTACACCCACATTTCGCCAGTTAGATATGTTTAAGTCTCATGTTATAGGGGCAAGCCTATTGCCATTAACCGGGCGCAAATCCTGGCTCCGTGGCTGATACTGACAAATTCCTGATGGAAAAACCCAATAACACTTTGCACGACTCCCGGAATCGAACCCAGGACCTCATGCTAAGCAGTCGTGCTTCCGATCACTAGACCAACGAGGCAGTCTGAAATTAATTCCCCGATAAAATTGAACAATTGCAATCCTACTTCGATGACAATTATAAATTATCTGTAGCTTATCTATAATGCAGAATGTTATCAGCGCAAACGTTTTATAAATGTAATATTTTGTATCTTTTATTTATTATATATAAAACTAATCATTTTTTAAATCGGTACGTTTTTTCAGGCGTTTATTGTTTATAATAACGCGAAAGGTTTTCAAAGCTTTTTTTGTGAAAGATTAACAATAATTCTACACAAAAAACCTTGAAACTTTTCTTTTTCATGTTGTTTTCAATGTCACAACTTCACAAGCTCGCAGGGTAACGATAAGCCGGTTTGCTTTCCACTTGATCCGGTTATACCGCTCAGCCATTCCATCGTTATTACCGCTGTACTAAGCTGCTGCACGTGGCGCCACAGGCTATCGGGACACGTGCCCACTATTTACCAGGAGAGCAAACTTGTAGCGAAGTAGAAACTGGTACCATTATCGTGTCGCCAGTGGCGAGAAGAACTAATACCATTTGGAACTAAATAAATATCGAAGATGAAACTTGAATTTATGGCACGGTCTTTATATTAGAGAAAAAACTAAATAATAGGTGGACATTTCTTTTAATTTTTCCAAAATACACTAGTATTTTGAGTCTCGCAAAGTGAAGATGTTACTCAGTCGTTTTCCAGTATACAAGGCATTCTGATTCACATATCTTCCACCATGTTCCCGCACATTCCGCTACCTCTTAACGATTGCCAAGTGGAATACATCATATCTTGTAGATTGGTCTGATTACGCACCTCAGTGGGCTCCCTATTGAGAATCATTTGTGCCCAAAGGTTCTCAATGGGATTTAGATCAGGACTTTTTGCTGGCCATTACCATTTTCAGATTTCGATATCAGGATGACTTGCCAACTTGTGGGTGGAATAAGGCCGACAAATGGTCATGACAAACAGCTTCTTCTAAGGTGGTCCGCTCTATAATGTCATGTACAGTCATGTGAGATAGGAAAATAGGTATTTTCCTGTCTAAGCAACAATAATTTAGCAGTACAATCTTCCTTAATGGATACCAAAAAATAATAAAAATCCAATACCGAAAATTCTCTAAAAGCAGCGATAAAAACGTGCCTGAAAAAGCCAGAGGTGTTTTAGCCTTTTTATAGCCTACCGCATACCGCATCACCTGTATGAATTATTTCAGCAAAAGGAAGGCGTTTCATCTCATGAACAGCGTGAATTTTATTGAAAAAATTCAAGCGAATGTGTCGCTGGGGGCCGATCGCGGAGGATGGATGGCGCTGTTCGGCTCTAATGGGCACTTGCTGATGGGATTGTAAATATTTTGGTGAACACTTGATGAGGAATGAGCTTGTTAGTATTTTATTGACATTGTTATGGCAGTGTGCTGTGATTTATGATAGCAATAGCAATATGAGTTTTCTGTCTTTTCGTAGGGGTCAATGTGTTTAAGAGATATTGAAAGCCATTTTCTGGTCTGTTAAATATTTCACTGTATTAAATGCAGGATCAGATAGCAGATATGAGATATGAGCCAAATTTATATTCTTCCTTTCTTTTCAGAGCGCGGATAAGACCTGGCCTGACCTGACCTGGTTGTGACTCATTGCTATCCACAAAATTGGAGCATAGCACAGTTATCTAGCAAAGCATTATTACATATAGTCTTTGTATATATATATATGTAGGTGTTATTTTCTACAATTCTACATAAGCGTAGTATCTACCTAATTCGAACTAAAATGAGCATCAACATAAGCAACGAACAAAATATAATAATATGGGAATCAATTGCACGAAAGGAAACAGGCTGTCAGAAAACACGAAGATCCATTTGTCCGTAACTCGTGGGCTGTTCGATGTTTTATATCGTTGTTTTTTTTTGCCGGGTTTGTTATTGTAGCAAAGTGTTTGTTATCACGAGGTAACTGAAGCACAAAGCGGAAATAAGATGAAACATGTCAGGACCACTCAAGTCTCAACCAAGTGCAGAAATAATGAGCACGGAATAACACTTCAGCGAAAAAATGAAACTTCTTTAGTACGAGACTAGAGTTGTGAGAAATATTGAACCTCTGGTGTTTTATGCTTTCCTAGTGCATATTGATGCGGAGTACTTCTATTTCTCGTCTTTCCAAACGTTGAGGAACCTTGTTTTGTTGATGATGCAAAGTTGTACTAGTAGTAATTCTTTATATAAGATTTTAAACTATCATGGTCACTAACATTTTGTCCGTCGGATTCCAATA
The DNA here is from genome assembly GCA_905163415.1 of Noctua fimbriata. Taxonomy (NCBI): domain Eukaryota; kingdom Metazoa; phylum Arthropoda; class Insecta; order Lepidoptera; family Noctuidae; genus Noctua; species Noctua fimbriata. Next base: position 2,281,310 of record LR990942.1, on the reverse strand, counting down.
AAATAACGTTAAGAAAGTATATTTTTGATGAATGATGAATACTAGATAAATAGAGGGAGGTAAGTGGACCATCTAATAAAACTAAACCAACGAAGAAGTAAAAGTATTTTATAATTCCTTTCTAATTTAACTTAATACCTTAAACTAGTTCAACAAAATATTCTTAAACTTATTAAAGTGATTATTTAAACGTTAAGTCTATTGGACTTTTTCCTCTCTGGTACGAAGCGATCTTCCCTTGATTAAAACTTTGCCAGGTGTAATAAATTTTTACTGTTAGCGGTTCCAAGTAAAGTTATCGCTATTGTAAATGTAATTTTATACTTTAAGTTATAAGATCCAATTTCACTTGTGTGGAGGCCTGCAGGAAATTGCGAACCTGGGGTATATGACAAAGTTAAGTGAACTTTATAAAAGAATCACGTGTTCATAACGGTTTTAATTTAAATTAAGAATAACCTCCTTCTGCCTTTGGTGTTCTGGTATTCATTTTACTTATTGGAAAGATTACAGAATAGGAATTTTATTACTTGATAAGTATGTATTTAAAATACAACTTTGCATACTATACAATAAGTTAGAAAATAAAAGTAGCAGACGGGTTTTCACTAAAGTATTTAGTAGTCTTTATCTTAAAATACATACTTACTCAATCTCGTTCAAAGCTGGGAAATATTACTAGTGCCTGTTTCTTTTTTTCATATGCAAAATTCTCTATTTAACCTTTCCGTATGATATAGAGGACACATTTGTACCTGTCGCAATATCTTTTTACCTTTTGTAGCTTCATCAATCTTTTACCAACGAGACATGTAAAAGAATGTCGTACTTCGTTGCTGAAGCCTCGTTCACATTGGGAAAGTAAATAGAACGGGAGGTAAAGTATTTACGTACTATCCTGTTAGTGTAACTGGATTTGAAAACTATTGCATTTTAGCTGGAGGGAAACTTAACGACCTCGCTTTTCAGGAAAATAACGAATTTAGTTGGGACCTCAAAAAGCAAAACAAAGATAGCGTGGCGGGTCGTTTGGGTTGCTTCAATGTAAAATCTTTGAGGTAGTGGAAATAAAAAGGCGGCAGAGTCGACGGGAAAATATCTAAGGCTCGTTTAAATGTTTACCCAAAAACAAGTTGTATTCCCGACGGTATTTTTCAACGGCTAAAATTAATTACTTCCATGCAAGTTTTGCATCCCCAATGTAAACCATTTAATGGAATTTAATTTAAAGCTCACCTGCGTAATAAAAAGAACTTTTGTGCAAAATTTCATGCCAGCGGTAAAGGTTTTGCATTTTACGTCAGTGCATAAGTAAGAGATAAAGGAACAGTATTGATTAATCAGGCTAGCAATATGTACTTGGCTTAAAGCAAAGCAATTCCAGAAACATTATACAACAAACAATACTTTAGTGAATATTTTCTGGCTACTTTATTATATCTTCGTTTTTTTTTTTGGAAAGATATGAAGGAAAGAAAGAAAACATATTTATATGAATTCCTTTGATTATTTATTTAAAGCAAAACAGAAAACATGGAAACGATTTTTGAGGCAAAGATTCTTTCAGCTATGGACTATACGATTCACGTGATGTCTTCCAAGTCTAACGCTAACAACCTTGGACAAAGAATTGTAGTTCAATCGTGGACGTTTCCTCACAAACCGTGATGATGGATTACGATATAGGATTGCAAATTTACGGATTTCAATTATGGTAGATACATATCCTCTTTGCTAAGATTAGTGCTGTATATATAAGGCTGAGGTGCATCTCTAGCAGACACACATTCGTGGGAGAGGAAGGCCACAGGAAAGATAGATGGATTGTGTGAGGAATGGTATGAAAGAGAAAGAAGTAAATAATGCCATGACGTCTGACATGGGAGAATGGAAGAAGGAAACGTGTTGCGCCGACCCCAAGTAGAATGGGACAAGGGCAGAAAGAAAATGATGTTGATGATTCGTCAATTATGTCTAAGTTCCATAGGCGAGCCAAGGCGAGCCTACTACTGATGGTACTGAAAAATTCCCGTCGAAAAACACACACTAACACTCTGCTCGACGCAGGATTCGAACCCAAGGCTCATGCTTAGCAGAAGCGCTTGTGACCACTAGACCAACACGCCCGGTTTCTTTGGTAAGATTATGCAGAATTGTAAGGTAAAAGGAACGATTAAACTGTGGTTACTTGAATCACCATTAATAGATCACTAATTAGACCCCTGGGTGTTGTATAAGGGACCGGATGATGGACGGGACACTTGCCTGTATCAACCGGGGTAATTTGTCTCCAGAGATGATTTTCGCCGGATTTTGTGTTTTATTTTGAAGAAAATTGTGCATTTGAGGAGAATTTTCTAAATGTATTATCAGTTTCTGCACCATTTGGTAATCCATATTGGTTGGTTCAGAAGACCAGATATATTTATTAGCTTTTCTGAAGGTCGGAACTTGTTCCACGGGAACTTACTACCGGGATTATTTCTAACATAAAAATAGAAAATTCTAACAAAAGATTTCGTATATTGTAGGTGACGACTTATCAAAGCGTTGCATTTAATGTAACGGCATCGTTTGTTTGAATTGTATTTCTAATATTATTTTTTCATCTTTATTTATATAAAGAATTCGATCAAAACAATAAAAAGAAGCTTAACGAAGGATGAGAATTAAGACCATAGTGTGGTGGTGTTCTGCCTGTCTATCCCCATAGGAAAAAGGCGTGAGTTTATGAATGAATGATTGGATATACCGACCAACTCTCCCAACCTGTGCGACACTTCTTTTGTGATATTTTTGCGTAATTAACGACGACGCCACATTGACGTAGGTACTAGGCAGGTATAAACAAAAAGGGGTAAACATCCAAAAATAACTTGGTAATTGGAAGAGTGTAACAAAAGTTTATGTAACTTCTGTTTTCGGGGATTTGTTCCCACCTTCCCGGTAACTGAAGGATTTGGTAATAAGGTCATGATTTTGTACAGGTTTTTTCGACTTTCGTAAAAGCCAAAGCCAGAAGGGATTAGAAAACTTGGCAGGGATTATAACTTTTTTCTAAAAGTAAACTAATTTCAAGTTGGTTTACTGACATAAGAAATAATCAAACTATTTATTTCAGCGTATGCGTATTCATCAAATCATTAGGTACAATAAAATATCGCTCAATCTTTTGAGATAAGATTATGTGCGCTGTCGTTCACTCACAAGTCTTTTTCTGACTAAAATATGGTTTACAACTGTCAGCAATTCCAAAATTGGTAAAGTTAAATGCGGTAAGCAGACCACTCAATATAAATATTTACCATTTATAATATTCAGTTTGTTCCTCATTAATTAATATTTGAATTATAATCAGAGTGGAGAAATCAATAATTTGAAATTGAAATCTACTAGCAGAGCATGAAGCTACAAAGCTCTTCATTTTCGCGTAGGCAGGTATTACCACAAATGATCGAAATTGAAATGAGCGATCCATTACCGCTAGATATCAATTACGCTACGTTTTGTTGTTAATTGCGTTTTATATTAATTTAGGTTTTGCCCACGGTTTTGTGGATGTCGATAATTATCCCACGGGGTACCGGAATAATAATATTCAATGACTTAAGTCATTGAATATTTTACCTAGGTCATTTTTTACCTTTTTGCCAAGTTTTATCGACATCCTTCCATTTGTTAAGGCTTGAAAAGGTAACAAATACACTTTGGTTATATAATTTTAATTCAGATAAAACAGTCGGTTAGTTACACCATTTATAACTCAAGAACGGCTGGACCGATTTGAATGATCTCTGATTTGTAAGATTCGTCTCTGCCCCGAATAGCAGAATAACTATTAAAGTAAATATCTGAATTTAGAAAATCACGAAATAAAAAAATACGAATAAATGAGTTTTTAAATAAATTCGGTTTGGTAACTTCCGCAATTGACAGCTCACGTCACTTAGGTAGGTAGGGTAGGTAAGTAGGGTAGAGTAGTAAACACTAGCTTTACTACCTAACTACCATAAAAATCCCCTTACTCGCACTACATAAAGTTGGTGGGTGAATCTCCTAAAATATAACTAAGGTACAATAGTGAATAATGTTCCCATCTCCTACTAAAATATACATATTTCAAATTGATCATCACAACAACGTACTACATACATAGCTAAACCTCATACAACTCAGGCTAGTGTGCACTGATGTGTGACTAAACCCGGCCAATGTCAGTCGTTTGTTGGTAAATACAAGTGGGAAAAACGTGGAAAAAGCAGATAAAAAGTACGGGCTTCAGCCTTGCTGCTGGACTGTATTGTATACGTCTGGGGGAAAGTTTGTTTCATATGTTTTACACTACTTAAGTATTGTTAGTGATTTTGAGCCCTAGGGCATAGTCTCTTGGAAGTGACTTAATTATCCTTTTCTTATCAACTTTGACGTTCGATAGCTTCAAAAGGATTGTATGCAATGGTATTTCTCTTCTTTCTATGTATTTGTCTAAGGCGCGATTTATATCGAAACGGCGTAAGGTGAAGGCGCAGCGCAGGCATGATGCCGCTTCAAAACGTTTTCATACAAATTGTACGTAAGCGACGTGTCGTGAATTAAACTCAAGCGGCGCGGCGCAGGCACGCCGTTCTTTCGTTTCGTTATAAATTTCATACCTGCGCCGCGCCTGCGCCGCGCCGCTTGAGTTTAATTACGTCACACACGTTTAATTACGTTACACCTTACGTCGTTTCTGTATAATTAGCACCCTAGGTAGATATCTATTTGTTGTTGCCATGACTTTCACTCAAATCAACCTTATGATAATACATACATCCTCTATTTCCAATACTATGTTTATTAATATAATTTATCAATTAAGTTTGTTTATTTCACTTTTGCTTGCTTCAGTAAGCTACATTGACTTGGATAAATGAGCGCTTTTACTGTTATATTTTATACGTCTGAAACAAAATTAAGTTGAAAAATTTAAACTTGTTTTGTTCTCAAATATCCACTTAAAAGTTAGGGTAAATAAATTCCAGACTATTTTTACATTGCTTTATGTTTTAATTACCGATGTACCTAAAGGTTTTTTGAAAATTATAAAGTACACTTTGTTGCCATTTCTACCTAACCCGTTTCCCAAGTATGCAGAACTAAAGTGTGTATGCTAAAGAAAGAAAACACGTTTATTTGGAACACGCAAACTTTAAAAAAACATGAATCTAAACAACGAACACAATATTTTCTGCCTCACGGCTGCTCGAAATAGATCCAGTTAAACAAATAGTGCACGACGTTGGTTTTCAACTGGACCTCATGCACTCACCAACCGATAACGAATTTAATTCAGTTTCAGTGTCATGTTATAATGAGATAATGTATACTTTGACGGTGATATTTGTCGATATGTATGCGATTTGTAGACCTTTTACTCTCATAGTCCAATGGGGCAGCACGACGGAGCGAGAGCGGCTCTAATATGTGCTTTCCGATGCACGGGAGTGTGAAAAGTGTCTATAAACGCCACGAATGAAACGTGTTCCGTCATACAAAGCCAGACGTGAAGTATCACAGGCCGCTTCATAATTCTTCAGGCATGAATAATAACTAAGTACGTTGCTATAAAACTGGCATAAACCTGCGTTTTATGACAGTCGGTGCACGATCATAAAAACGCGTCGTACCTTGGCGTTTGCCGCGACATAACTTACATACAATTTGGGCCATGATTGGAAAATATTGTAAGTATTCGACATAAAGCGGTATGAAGGGGTTTATCAATTCAATTCCACATACTATTTCACAAAAGTAAAATATGCACACTTGTTCAAGCCAGCACATTCGATTGCGAAGTATTACTACGCATATTCATCAGCCAACTCGTAATATACCATCGTTGAATGATATTCGGGTCGGCTAGGGACAATAGGAGCTAAAGCACAAAAAGCTTGTATTCATCATCATCATCCACAGCCTGACTTCACCCACTGCTGGGTATAGGCTTGTCTTTGCTCGCCAAGCTGTGGAGCTGCGAAGCAAGAGCGTGGGCTCTTGTGCCAGCCTCATTCAAGATATTATCGCGATAACAACAATGTCGTCTGCCCATCTCGCCGCTGGACGACCAACACTTCCACTTTCCAGTCCTTGGACGCCACTCGGTCACAGCTTTACTCCACCTGCCATCACCGCGCCAAAGGCTTGTATTACATTATCAGTTTTGCTGCCCGGCTGTACCGAGTTATGCCAAGCTGAACATAATATGTGTATAATAATAGCATAGCATACTCTATGCAGCAGCGCTATATGCGCTCCGCTACGGCGGCGTAGCTGCCACTGCGCTACGACCGCACGGTTTTCACACTTTTAGAACGGTTCAGAAAGGGTGATTAATTTAAGCCATTAATTTATTTCCGGATATTTTGTCGGTCTGCCTTAAGTCCGTCCAGTACGTAGAATTTAGAGTAGGTTTTAATAGATCGGTACAATTAGTTATTGTGAAACACGATTGAACTAATGCACGAGGAGCTCGTGGCTAAATAATAAAACCCGCTAGGGTCGATCCTTGCTTAGGTTGTTCCGTGGATCAGTGACCATCCACCGAGTTTCTTCCGTGCTTCGGAAAGAAAGTTAAGAGGTCAGATAGGCACCAGTCGCTCCATGTAAAATATTGGTATTTACCTGCATTCGGTGAGACTGGAAGCCGACCTCAACATAGTTGGGAAATCGCAGGCAGTCCAATCCAGGACATTTCCATTTTAGTTCCGTGTCATAAAACAGCTCATAATGAGACAGGCTGAGAAAGTAACAAGATACTCCTCATAAAGTATGTATGTACCTGCAATGTCCATGTTTAATGGGAGGATTCTGCACGTCTATAAAAAGGTACCTTACTGTTTACAGCCTCATTAACCTTTCCGGTGTTACATACTGTCAAGACATTGTTATGATACAGGTCACATTTATTATTTAACGTCGTCGGTCTGTTTATAACGAGTATAAGAAAGTTTAGTTGAAACCTAGATATAGAGACATGTCAGAAAAAGTTGTGACTCCTCAGACATCCCCCTACAGCACAGTATGTCGAACCTGCAGAAAAGCTCCCAGCGGGACACTTACTGCCATGACCCAGCTGGAAGACCGAGGTAGGCCGCTACAGACACAACTTGGTCCGATGGGGGTATTCTGAAGAAGCAGGATGGAACTGTGGTTACTCATCACAAACCATGGCTCACCTCCTGTCTTGCCCTTCCGCCTGCACTTTGAGGCACCTGTCCAACGCCGTCGAGATGGCAGAGTTCTAGTCGAAGCTTATTTAAGTCCAATAAAGGGAATCATCGACACGGCGAAGAACAAGAAATGACATTGTATCAATATTTGACAACGTTGATGGAAAACGGCACAGTTGGCGCATTGGCTGAGCGATTGGCTGCTGCACTGTGTGTTGCTAAGGTAGTTGTTCCGGGTCTGGCTATTAGTTTAAATGTTTTTCAAAGCACCCACGACACAGGCGATATTTCTAGTGTGGGGCAACATTATTAAAAGAAAATGGAAAAAGGAATAAATGTACAGGACTGACATAAATAAGCTGCGAAAGCTTTTGTCTATCGTGTTGAAAACTTGACAGTCGTCGTAGAACTTACAAAACGTTTTACCAGAGATTACCGTGTACCTTGAAAAACGTCATCTTACATTTCACACCTTACACTCTACAGAACGTTTGTTTTATAAAAAGGGCGTAAAGTAGCGCTTGCGGCCGCGGGTGCGCATGGCAATAAATGGGTATTACTGCGGTCTGCGTAATGACCAGTAATAGGAATAGGTAGTGCCTATTTGCCTAAACTTCGAAGAACAGAGACAAGAAACGGAGACTTCCTTAGGACTAAATTTTTTCCGAGACATCTGTCCCGAAATTTTGAGACAACAAATAAATACATTTAAAAAAAATTGTTATTTGGAATAAGTAATTCGTCTATATTTACCTAAAGTTTGCGACTAGATATATCATAATAAATAACATACATAGTCGTTACAACCATAAAATTTTCTGAATTTTTTTTTGGAGAACATTTTGTAAATGACTTGTTGATCGTAAATAAATCACAATGTTTGAATAAGATGCCGTACACGTTTCGAAGTAAATATCTTCTTTCTAGCTCACTTTCGGCTACGTTTAATGAGATTTCTAAAGTTAAAGTGTAAAAAAGGCATTTTGTCTTTAAAATAATAAAACGGTAATTTTTTATCATTTTAGCATTCTCTATAGTAGAAAGAATTTATCATTAAAAAAAAGGTATTTAAAATAAATAAATAATTCATTTATTTGCCAGAATGTAGGAATACAAAGTGGTATGATCTTAATATTAATGAGGTCCCTTTACATTCTACCATTATACATGATGTGCAAATATTTAGTTACAAATGAAAATACAAATACCTTTTTTTCTTTCATCTTAATGAAATATATTTCTAAAGTATATTTAAAAAATTGAGTAATGGACATCCATACAAACTATCACATTTATAGACAAACTTTAGATAAATATAGACGAATTACTGATTTCAAATAACACATTTTTTTTTAAAGTATTTAAATGTTGTCTCGAAATTTCGAGACAGATGTGCCGGAAATAATTTAGTCCTAAGGAAGTCTCCGTTTCTTGTCTCTGTTCTTCGAAGTTTAGGCTAATAGGCACTACCTATTCCTATCACTGGTAATGACCCATTAACCTTCCAGTATTGCAGCGGTGATTTGAGACCAGAAAACATTGTCATGAAAAATCTAAGATCTTACATGGAAGACTGCGGTTTTGGTAATGTATTGAAAAGTTCATGAACTGCAGTTTCAAAATATCTAATTTTTCATGCAAGTTGATCGAAAATACTGAAACCGGATCGAGGTGATCCGGCAGAAACTATACATACTCGTAAAATACAGAGAGAGCAGTAGGCTACTCACAACACAGTAGGATACACTGATGATGATCGACCATTGAAATCGACGAACTTTACGTAAGCAGAGCAGGCTGGGAATAATGGCTATATTACTCAATACAAGTATATTTGTATCCAGCTTAAGTAACTTATAGGAATTCTTCAAAATACAGAGCCAAAATGGAGGTTACGTGAACTACGATCATAATCTAGTAGACCGCAGTAGTTAGTTCGCAATTTGTTCATGCTCAAGTAACTTGCCGTTATTTCAATGCTCCGTAAAGTAAGGCTTTATTGTATTTAATCTCGTCTCCAAAAAATTCTCCCGTGGCTTATGGTTACGGTCCCCGAACTTTAGGGAGAGGGCTTTGACTGGGATCAGCAACTTTGTTGTTAAGTTGAAAACCGCGGTCAGTTTTGAAACTGAACGTGACTTTTTGAGCTCAGAAGTTGTGTTAAGTTTCTTTTAGAGACATGTTGTATGAGTCGTCAGGATTATTGGAAACGTCCTGTGCATTTACCGTACGATTGCAGTATAAACTACGGGTCACTGATTCGCAAACTGCGTTATGAGTTTACAGAACCGTGCCTGACTTCGTGGAATCACAAACATACAGTCAATTACTGCAATATATACACAATTAGGTACTAACTGTGCCTAGACTTAGTTTATTAATCCATACAAACATACAGAAAATGTCAAAGTATCAAAAATACGTTCAATTAACGCTGCGGCTGTCTTTCGAACAGTTGTTAAAAAATTTCACGGAATCGGTGAACGAAACTCTAAATAAGACTAGCCGTTTCGTTTTTCTGTCATGCTAATTTTATCTCCAGTCCTGACTTAATAAAGCATGTATTACATAGAAAGCGAATGCAAAACCGCAAATCTCTTCTCCGCCTTCTATTTAGTAAGATTCCCTTTAGATTTACCTACAACTTTCTGATCACCATCGAAACAACAGATATGTTCACATAAGTGCGAGCAGTTATATTATATTACAGTAACATTCATTAATTCGTTCAAACTGCCCTGTTGGTATCGTTGGGTGGGGTCCAAGAGTCCCAGGTCGGAGTTTGCAAGTTGGTGGTCTGCCAACCCCGTGTTTCGGCAAGCACGTTGTTGTTGATTCAGAACAGTTCCCCTCCTCTGGGGTCCTCCCAGTCGTGTCTGATGGCGAGTGATTGAGGGTTAGGGAAGAGAGAGTGCAGCTGTATGTTAAAACTTGTGCTTTACAAGATCTTCTGCCGTCTGCGTTCATGACTAATCCCCGCTGAGAATGGTCGCTGTGACCGAAATAGAAATCAGTCCGGGCGATTATTATTCTGTGGTTGTCATTTACAAGCGATATCTACGTTTGTAAGGGCCCCAAATCAGCCCCTAAACGATCGAAAACCCCGATTTCGTCGCCTGAAGTCAAAAATTCAACATCAAAGGAATTATGAATACGGCCATTATGACCGAAGGGTCCTATAAAACGCGCTTGACCTCTATAACGAGGTATCATAACGCTTGTAACAACCGCAGTGTGGGCTATGCTCTCAGCTCCTGAATGAATCGTGATGAATGACCTTTAATGAAGGTGGCTTGTGATTTTGTGAATCGGTTTCATAGATATTTATTGAGGTTAAAATTTTTCTGATAATTGAACTTATATTAAGCTTGCTAAGGGCTTGCGAAAATAAAATAAAAAACTTAAAAGGTTTAAAGGAAACTTGCATCGTTTGAATGCTTCAATGCATACGACTTCATAATTGAAAAGCTATTTTACCTCATATATTACTATAAATACGCACTTTTATGCGTGTATCTTGTATGTATCAAAACACCCACATTTTTTTCCAAAGCCTGATTTGAGTCTCACGTAGGTTGGTCATAGAAAGAAAAATATGAATACTACCATAATTCATTCTATTTTCGGTTGTTAAAAGAAATCTGGTGACATATCAGTATTTACTTTAAAATTATTCTTTATATTCGTTTTGGAAGTTAATAATATGCGCATTATGAACTCAAGAATTGACTCCTAATGTCCATTATAAAAAGCTTCCTGTCTATAGGAGAGCAATAAAATTACCAAAATAAGAATATGCTTTTCAATTTGTACAGCTAATATACGAAATTGGGGGTCATCAAATTTACGCTAAACGGTAGTTTCCCAATCCAAAGGTGTTGTAAAATATGTCTAAGGGAACTCTATGGGGATTGGCTGAAGCACCTACGACCCGGCTAGGCAGGACTATGTATGTTCAGCAGTGGTCAATTATAAGGTAGGTAGGTAAGGGCGCACGTGTTTGAGTGTAGCATCATCATCATCATCATTTCAGCCGAAACACGTCCATTGCTGGACATAGGCCTCCCCCAAGTGTCGCCACATTGACCGGTCTAGGGGGGTTTTGCCATAATCGCCACGCTTGGCAGGCGGGTTGGCGATCGCAGTATGGTTGTTATAAAACACAGAGAACGCTGCTGCCCATTCTCTGGTAAGTCCCTTAGTCGCCTCTTACGACACCCACGGGAAGATATGGGATGGTGCTATTCTTTACGTCCGGACACAATACAGAACAACATTGAGTGTAGCGTCAATGTGTTATTACGTTATCTGTATATTTATTCATTGTAAAATATTATGTGGGTTTTATATTTAGATATAAAGATTTCATTTCATTAATAACATTTCTGAGGGCGAATTCCACCATTGAAGCTGACTACGATCAGGACATATATACTGCATTGACGAGCTGTTAGTATCATAATTGCTATGGAATATTGACACGGACTGCTCTTGAACGACGTTTATAAGTGCTTCTCTCTTACTCTGGTTTATTTTTACTTCGTGATTTAAACCGATTGAATGTGTTTACTAGAATATAAATAGGTGGGTCCAACCATTATAAACGAATGAAATATGAACGTTTATACCCAATCAAAACACGGCTTATTCCACGTAATATTTCACAGTATTTCTGCAGCTTTTAATCCTGGTATTAAACGTTATTTGTGTATGTTTGTTAGTTATACCGTAACGTTGGTTGAAAGTTAAAGCTCGGCTTAGTGAGGAAAGCAAAACAACACACGTATAAGCTTTACTGTGTATGTGTATGTACAGTTTACAGAAATTGTACATCTGTAAAGATTTGTGTTATTGATTTGATAGATTTTTATTATACTTGTTTACCAATTAAGTATGTACCAAGCGTGAAAGGCAGAAAATATTGTATTTGTATTTAATCTTAAATTGTATTTTCTCCTTTTTCTATAGAAGTGGTTCAGGAAAACTTTTATAATTTTTAAATCTAATTCTACGGCTATGAACTAGTCAGTGGTCATGTAACAATCACTCGCAAATTATAAAAAATGCCTCAAAAAATATCTATTTGTTAATTACTAACTAAATAAAAAACTACAATTTTATTACCAAATGTGTTTTGATTTTTTAATTGCTACTATGACTTTGTTAAAATATTTGTTTAAATTTTATTTTGCCAATTTAATTTTATTACCAAATTTTAATGTGTTTTTATGTATATTTTCAAATGCTACTATAACTTTGTTAGCTTAGTTATACATTTTATTAAGCATGCTGTGTTCTCCTGTAAGTGAAGGAGTACACCTACGTGATACTTTGTCGTCGATTATTTATTTCGTGTGTTTGTGTATATCCTTTGTTGGAGATCCTAAACAAATAAATAAATAATTAAGTTATGGTCTGCGTTCCTTTTGATGAAACTAAATTAAAGTAAAAGTATCAACGAGAAAAGAGAACATTATCACCTGCGCTCTTGATGATTTATTTACTGCATCAGTGAGCGGGGTTCGCGTCGCTGAGTTTTGGGCTAAAACTTGTTCCCATCGAAACGCTAAGAAGAAGAACGAGAAAACATACTAACAAGTTAATGAAATACCCAAGACTGAAAACTTTGTTGCAAGTGTTCCTTCGCTTTAACCCAATTACTTGCCGCAGTCAGTTAATTTAAATATTTGCACTACACTAACGGATACTCGAATTTAACTTAACTTTAGTTGAGGCTTGTTTTGTTAAAACTACATGTTGGTCAGCAAACATAGTTCTGAAGTCATGATTTATTTATTTTATCGCAGTTGGGTTCCAAATAGGGTTACCATCCGTTCCTATTTGTACGGATATATTAAAGAGTAGAGGAAGGCCAAAGAAAAAAACGATGGGTGGACTGTGTTAATGATGATATGGCTAGAAAAGATGTGCCAGACGAGATGATAAGTAATAGAGAAGTATGGAGGAAGAAGACATGCTGCGCCGACCCCAAATGAATTGGGATAAGGGCAAGAGAATGATGATGATGTTCGACCTTCTGAATCCCCGTTCAGGCTTAAAAAGTAGATAATAAAGATAATATCCGTACTTTTTCGAAATGGTAACCCTAAGTTATGCTTTCACGATTCATAAATTGCCCCTGTAGACATTTATTGCTGAAAACATTGGCCGACGTCTTATAAATTGCTATTAGGGTCTAATGGTTGTCGAAATGGGACTTCGCCGTAATTACCAATCAAGTCATAACAGTAATAGATTGGAGATCGCGGGGAGAGAAAGGTGCTCTCTAACAAAGGAAATGTGGACAAAGATGGTGTTTGGTGATTGCAGTTAAAATAAATAGTCAACAGAACGTTTAATACTGGGAATCTTGACGGAGATTAATCAAGTCGCAGGACATATACGTACACAAAAGCGCTTGCGCAGATACAGATGTACTTTCTGTTTCTTTACTCTCATAGGTCGATGGGATAGCAATCCGACACGATCGGAGAGATCAGGCTTTACGTAATTTCCGAATCTCGGAGTTGTCACGTCGCCAACAGTAAAACTCATGGCTGTTACAGAGAAATTCGTAATGCCTCTACAACAATTTTCCAAACCTGGACTACGGGCAACAGTCGCGCGTGCTTCACAAAAAGAAAGCAACATTATCTGCCTAGCTTTCCCAACTATGTTGGGATCGGCTTCCAGTCTTTACTTAGATCGACTGCCTACCTGACGTCCTCAACCCAGTTAGCACTGCGTAATACGATACCGCTTGGTAAGACTGGTTGTCGGTCTTTCGGACCACTTTTTGTAAGGATTGTCAAAGATCTACAAATGACGTGCTTTCTGAGGCACGGCGGAAACTCGGTATGTAATGGGCGGTCACCCATCCACGGACCAACCTAGGCAAGAGCGGCTTAATATCGACCCGAGGGCTGTTATTATTTAGCTACGAGCTCCTCCAATACATACAACATAATTTAATATTGCAGCCGCCTGAGACACTATAATTATCCATTGTGAAGTAACCTCCATCTATATAATACTCTGTAGAGATTACTTCCCCCGCTAGAGGTAACAGGAAATGGGATAATTTGTACTGTGATGGACAGCTCTTGTTACTGACAGTTTGTGGCGGCGTCCTACTCGCTTAACAATGAACGAGGTTAATCTTAAGAAATTATCTAAAGTAGCGGTTTTTGAACTTGATTTTATATTTTTATCTCTTGTTCCCGAATACAAAAAAGTTGTTTAGAAAACTTATAATCCTTTTCGGGTTCACCATGGTGTGTGTGAAAATGAAAATAGCTGCAGTATAAAAAAAACAATTCGACTGAATGGTTTTTTTTTAGACACAAAAGTGTTAAAAAGGATCCGAGTTATTAATGCGTAGAAATAAATAATTAACTATTCTGAAAATTCATTTCGCAAAATAATTAAATATTTAATAATCTGCATTTTACATTCACTCAACATCATAATCTACAGGAAGATTTTCTGAATAACTCAATATTTTTCCGTATAAAATTCATTTCATTAACAACATCTGAGTTCGTTCCCAGAACTGCCATTCCACAAAATTATTTAACAAAAAACGCCCAACAGAAGGCATACTATATCATCGTCATTCGTGTCCACACACACGTAATACTCTCAAAAGCCTCCCTTTGATATTTAAACTTGAAAAATGAAACTCGCCGAGCTGAAAAGTCACCCGCATACCGCGAGTGGAGATTTTTATGAATATAGTACAGTACAGTTAAGCTCCTTACTGAATGTACACTGTACAGTTGAACAATATAATTGGTATACCGGCTAAAAATATTACATTTTTTACTACACTGGTGTACTAAATAGCAAATATATTTTTCATTTAATAACTTTTAAGCTGTCACATAGTCGGCAGGCCCAAGAAATGCTGGCGTGAAGATTAGACTCGAGATTGGATAGAAAGGCAAAACGAGAGTCGGAAAGGAATGGGGGAGGCCTTTGCCTAGCAGTGCCACAGAATAGGCAAATAAAAAATAAACTTTTAAGCTAAGATATTTAAGATGGAATGGAGCGCTGGCCAAGTTATCGGTTCCGATTTACGAGTACGCCAGGCGTGGACTCGAACTCAGACTGCCACTTCACTTTATGTTGTTTGTTTCACCACTACTTCTTTCAAAGCCAAAAATTTGGAAACCGCTGACATCTACCAAACCTTACAGACTGGACCCGTGTGCTGCATTACGGCTCTTACAGGAAGAAGCCCTGTGCCGCAGGGCGAAAGTTATAGGCTGACTGTGCCATGCTTATGAAAGTGATGTTAGAGAATTGACTCACAACGTTGTTTAAAAGCAGTTGTAAGTTCGTTGCCTGCACACCAAATAGCTTGTTCAGCTGTACTTGTTTATCATTCGACGATGCTTTACCTTATGAGGGAATGAGCTTAGACAAAGAACAAAGGAATAGGTAGGTATACCGAAAGATTACAACGCTCTGTGTACGCCTCGTATGGATGGTACGGGACTAAATGAATTAGATCTACTTAGACCTAAGGTCACTTGGCCTGAAGTAATTTACCATATACATTTGTAGCAATCTGTTCCTATAATGGATACAATATTAGTGTGTGACCCATCTCGACCTATATGTTCATTGTTCCCTATACTTAACTTCAGATACTATGGGATGATTACTTCAGGGTGTGTACGACAGGAGACCAACCCTCTGTAATAGTTGCTTGACGTAAAGTGTGGGAAAAGAAAGATGGCCTTTGTCTTTCCGAGGGTAGGTTAAAAGCATAAATGACGTCAAAAATATTGACAGAAGATACTTCTTAATGCTTTTGCGCTAACAATGACACATCAATTCACTAATTACCACATGATTTTGATTTGATAAGCTAGGTAGGTAATCAATGTAACTATAAAAGCAATAGAAAATACAACCCTCATTCCTGTGATAATGTTTTCCAATCAATCGATGGTACGTAGGTACATAATGTATGTACATAGTACACAAAGCACTGTGTTATTGTTCTGCATAGTTCATTACGGAACGCTGGGCACATTGTGCATGATTAATTTAATTTCCTGCCAACAAACAGACGGTTGATTATTAATGTTGGTGGAAGAATAGAAGGCAATGGTGTGAGAGGGTTTCCATGGTGATCAGTGAAGTGCTTAGAAACTGTCCAGCAAGGGAATTAGGGCGAAACTTTCTTAGGGATGAGTCATCATCTGCCTAGCCTTTTCCCATCTATGTTGGGGTAGGCTTCCAGTCTAACCGGATGCAGCTGAATATCAGTATGTTGTATGGAGCGACTGCCTATCTGACCTCCACAACCCAGTTAGTGTATTGTCACAACCACATTCAGTAGGATTGAATGCTTAAAGCTTTACGGCAGCTTACATTAATTCAATACAATCCCTCTCGACTCCCGTCGTGATTATCACTGGCAAAATGTCTCTTCGTCCAGGCGCCTTAGAAGTTGACGTAGATCTAGTGACTTCCCAGGAAAATGTTGGAAGGAAGGGTTTCAGAACTGGTCTCTGTAAAGGCTACCTCAGGCTGGGGTGGGTTGAGTGAGGTAACAATCCTGCACTCTCTACTCTGATCCTCAAGGACCGGAAGGTTTCTTGATTGCTTTTTACCGAAAAAAGGATTCATAGCACGCTCTCTCATCTACTACTTGTATAAGTATTTTCTGGAATCTATTGTGACGCAATTTGAAGTAGGTAATGTATACTAACAGTTGCAAATTTGAACCGAGCTTATGACTTGTGAAATTGCTTACGATTTTACGAACCGGAACAAATCCGACGAACCCGAAATAAATACGAGAGTGAAGCCGTAAACATTATATTTTTAGAACTGAATTATGCAAGAGCAGAATAATTATAAGTGTAATTGAGGCTGGTTAGGAGACCGTTTACTACAAATTATCTATTACTAGCTTATGCCCGCGACGTCGCCCGCACTGAGCTCGGTAATTCTCCCACGGGAACGTACTACCGGGATAAAAAGCATCCATTGTGTTAAACCAGGTTATAAACTATCTGTGTACCAAGTTTCATCTAAATCCGTTCAGTAGTTATTGCGTAACAAGCATCCATCCATCCTCACAAACGTTTATAATATTAGTAGGATTTATCGAGTTGCAAACAAAATATAGAAAGACACAGTACTTTCAAACCAATAGCACAAGAAATACAAACTCTATTCCAAAACACGTGTGTCTACAAGGTGCCCTTGTAGACACACGTGCAACCGTTTAGTGTACTGGGAATGATGATGCGAGAGATTGTCTCTCGATTGAATAGGATATGATACAATAGCCGGAATGTGCTGCAGCTATATAATGCTGGGATGTTGTAGGAAAGTAAATAAACTAAGAAATACACGAATAAGCTTCGGTCCATACTAAAGGTTCGGTCAAATCGACTGGCTGCGGATATTATTTGTCATAGTACGGTGACTCTGACAAATAATGTAGCGAAGTATTTGGTGTCCGCCGACGGTCCGCAATCTGTCCTTACTGGTTTCACCAAACCTTGAGGAGAATCTCACGCAGGACGCGACTGCGCTCGTTGATTATTTAATTATTACTCACACAACCATTTGAATACTCCATAAATATAAGGTAGGTTGACACATTTAATGCGGGATTTGACCGGAGTTTTACCTTTTTTTTTCTAGACCAAGAAATTAAATACACGGGGCAAAAATAGTGATAGTTAAATTTGTGATTCTGCTAAACAAACCAAATGAAGAAGTAATTTTAGAGAGCCTGTACCCCAAGGGAACTGGACCCTACCCCTATTTCCTGAGTATTTAATGGCTGCCAGTCTGTGACAAGGTTCTATTCCTGACGTGGGTATTTTCTGCCAATTTTCCTACCTAAGGGACGTGTGACACAAGCTTTTATCATTGATGTCAAAAATCTATGAAACATGGAAAACAGGGTCAAAATGTATGAAACATGTATTTTGGTTTTTTTTTATGTCCCTTACGCCATGCGCGCCACGCACGTTTTATTATAGTACGTTGGTATACCTATCACCACGTCACGGGATAAATCCTCGCAAATTATTCAAGTTATTCTGTTAACTACAAAGAAAATTTCGCACTTAATATTTAATGATTTCAAATCAAATAGTCTGTGAGTTAAGAGAAAATCTTAACGTCGCTAAGATTAGTGGTCTTCAAACAAAGTTATCTTTAGAAATTCGGTATCAATCACTCAAACGATATGACCCGGGCTCCATAAATCCCAGATTTGATATTAATCTTCATTGGTGAAGTCAATCAGAATAGATTAAGCAATGTTTGAACTGAGAGTTTGTAATTATCTCTAGGGCGATAAGATAAATCGCTTCAATAAGTCTAAAAATATGAAAATAATCTGGTTTTCGTCTCTAAAATGTAACAAGTTTCTTTAAGAGATGGAGAATTACTTACTAATGTGTTATTAAGCAGTTCATTGCATTTGATTTAATTAAGCGATAGACATGGTTCAAAAATACCTACTACTTTCAGCTTTCACATTGTAACTCCAACTACAAGCCCATGGTCAAGAATATGGTCTCCAAATATTCAATAGTATTAATTGCATTGTGCCTATCGACCAGAAATAAACCTGAATCACTGAAGTGATGACTTACTTTGGCGTACAGAAAGGGATAATACCCAAACAGCTTCTTAAATAAAAATTTAAGGAATATTTTTTTAAATATGATGCTGCTGAATTTCCTTGATAAAGAAATGAAAAATTTTTTGGAATATATTTCAACTAGTTAACAGCTGGGCCCAGAAAGACCATCCTTCTTTCTATTTGTTAGTTGAAATACTTGGTGGTGACAGACGGCTACTTGATCGTCGAGTCTGCCACCACTGGTGAAAGATTCCACTAATTGAAGTGTCATCTGCCATCAGTGGAGACAGAGGTAGGAGTAGATGCGATTGAACAGACGCAAACACCAGCCGTTATGGTAGAAGCAACAAATAGTTGCAACCACCACCAGTGGGGACAGACCGGTGGGGCAGACGGGAATAAACCATTAATAGAAGCTAGGCAGATGATGAGTCCTCATGTATATAGCTTTTCTACGGTGTTATGCACTCCGGCCGTGAGTTTCTACTACACACCTGAAGTTTTGAAACCCTGAATAACTATAGCAATATAATTTCAGTTCAAAGTGGCTGGTTCAAATCTCGAAAGTACTAACTATATATAAAGTGAGACAGATTCTCAAAAAACGCTCTTTGGACGTTGAGTTGCGGACGACAGGCTGATATAAAAATACAGATTCGCATACAAATACTGGACCAAAGTGATCCTCTTGTTTCTTTGGGCCACTGAGTACCTATAAACAAAAGCCGAAGGGAGGGTAGTTTGAGACAAACGCCTCTATTTGCGAACAAGACGTTTTCATCAAAGCAATAAGTTTGCATTTACTGTATTCAGTGGACAGGGATGTGTCCAAATTCTTAGCGGTTGTTTCAATGAACATCAAAGTGTCCCATACTCATATGAAAGGTACAAAGATTCTTATATTATGTATACGCAGCTGTGTAAGTAAATAAGTAATAAGTTTTCAGAGAAAATCAAAAAGCTAAAAGTCATTGTAATTGCTTGAAAAATTGCCTATAAAAACATAAGAAGTTTACCCCTATAAATACATAATTTAAGGCACGTCCCACAAAACTTATATCGAAAATAAACAAAAATCTTTTATTACTTTCCTTACCTTCAAGTTTTATATCGAACAAAAATAAATTAAACTGATATTAAACCACTGATTACTTTTCAAACATAAATCACATAAACTTTAATGTTCATGAAAAAACTGTAATAATGTTTTAATGTTCATAAAAATACCGAACACAAAGTTCGAGTATATTCGGGACGGTGCTACGAGATCTACGAGTGCTCTACGCCGTAGCTCGCGGTAGACTGGAGAGGCGACCTGTAGCGTCGTAACGGTGCTACGGGCAGCTTCATAAAGCTGTGTACACATAACAAAATAATGAGTTATTGGCTACACTATTCTGTTGACTTTAAAAACTTCTGAGCTATGAAGCTTTCAACAGAAATAAAAGAGAGCCTTTAAAAATACAGACTAGAGTACATGATTAATATTTGTTTCTGTAACTTTTACACATCACAATAAATTATGTTTCAAAGTAGATTAGGTCGGAGTTTCATATCCGACTACTTGCAGAAGAAATAAAATAAGAGGACACAGTCTCTTTTAAAGTTCAGACAAATCTTGTAATCTTGGTCAGGTCATGTGAGAGTCTACAATTTCTACCACCGGACGAGCAGAGATACACTGAAGCGTCACTGTTATATGGTCGAAGTTCCACGAACCCGAACTCGTCAAGCTTCCACTTATATTGTGTGAACGGCCAGTCTATGGAATTCACTGCCTACTTCTGTTTCCCGATCTTTATAAACTAGATCTCATCAAAGTTTGGGTGATTCGGTTTCTCATAGACAAGCGTTCTCCACGCTAGGCCGCGACATCGCTGCACATCAGGCGAGTTGTGGCCAAACCTAAGCCTATTTAGCATACAAAAAACAATAATAAAACTTTCAAACAAAAATTAAAACTATGCTTTTTAAACCCTGACTAGTGTGTATTCTGATAACAGTGGGTTTTACCCAATTATAATAAATAAAAACAGTATCCCAAGAAATCCTTAGAGAATTTACACAGAATTATTGATCGCACTTATCCTATGCCGCATACATCGGGAATATTCTGTTTGAACAATTTATTGAAAGCTTGCTCAAACTTTATATTTATATATATGAATATTTGAACCGAAACATAACATCAAACCTATCATTGCGGTTATCTGCATAAGGTTAAAAAAAAAGAAAAAGATTTTTTTAATTTTAGGTAAAGGTGCACTCACGCCTATTGAGTACTGACGTGTAACCTCCGGGTCATTTATAAAATAACTAGCACATAAGAAGTTATATCTTCTTCTATTTATAAATAAACCCTACCCTACCTTGTCGCTCATCCTCAACTCTTCTCCTTCGTTTCCCTCCCCACTCCTCAAGTCGGTATGATGGTTAACTTACTGTTCGTGCTGTGCGCCTTTGGGATTCGCTTCCACACTCCTTGCGGGATAGCCCTTCGTTAGATGTGTTCAAGAGAACATTTCCTGTCAACGTGATAATAGTATGTTTATATGTATGTTTATCTATATATTATATTGTACGCATTGCGTTTATTATATTGTATGTATTAGTTAAGTTTGGTTATAAAATTGTGTAAATTTAAGTTTTTACATTTTCATTTCTTCTGCAAATCTCGCTATCCAAGTAAGGTTTGCTGTAAGAAAATTCAATTCTGGGTTAAACTCGCTTTTGTACATAAACTATATGTTGTAATTATGTGTGTATTTCTCTGAATTTTGTGTGCAATAAAGAATAAGAATAAGAAAGCAGAAGATTTGGATGTTTTTTTATTGCATTCGTAATTGTCAGGACAAAGTCGTATGAAAGAAAATTTATTTTGTTATATTGTTCATTAGTAAATCGCTAGGGTCACTAGTTTAGAATAAATAAGAAAATAGGGTTTGAAGGTTTCCGGCGACTAGAGAATGTTAAAAGATTCTTTTACCCAATAATTCACAAGTCTGTGTGTTTCATTTTTTACATAAACGTGTAGAGTCCTGATACCACAGTACTTACAATTCCACAGACTCATATCACCATGCAGAACTAGCACAAACTCCCCTACAGGGCCACAATTGGCACCTGGCACAGGAAATAATCTTGTTTGTGAAGTTGTCGGTTATTTCCGCCTCATTCATCATCGGAACGTACCGGTCCGGACACGTGATCGATCCGGCCGGACTACGGCTTGATTAACGTATCGAAAGAGGAGTGTTCTGAAAAGCAACATTTTGTGTATTGAATAACAGAGACAGAGTACCTGAAATATAAGCCCGAAGACTTACTATGTTGTTTTACGTAACATAACATCTCGCCTGTAATCTCCGAAAGGTTAAGCAGAGGTGTACCTAATAGTACACCCACGTTTCGCCAGTTATATTTAAGCCCCATGTAATAGGGGCCGAGCCTATTGCCATCAACCGGGCACAAATTCAGTGTCCGTGGCTGCAACTGACAAATTCTTGATGGAAAAACCCAATACGTTTGTTGTTTTAATTTAGGTTTTATGACTAGTATATAGATTTAACGGTCGCACGCGCTACGTACTGCTGCGCTTGGCATCTTCTTTTTCTTATGCTGTCGATTGCAATTATTGTCAGTGCAGAAACTACTTAGTTCTAAAGTTTACAATTACCAGTTTTTTTTTGTACAAATCTATTTTTTTGCGTACTAAAATCCTACATCGCGCAACCGTCAGGCTGAAACCCACCAGATACAACACCCGTCTAGTCAGAGGATCCTCCGTTTTCTAAGTACGATGAGAATTGAGAAATATTCCACCTTGTTCCCCATATTTTTAAAAAATTATAAAAAGTTTTGTGTTGTCGCTACCGCAAAGTTTCTGTAAAATCTAGATAGCCACTTGTTTAGTCCTTTAGGTCAACCCGATATGTTCATATCCTTTAATATTTACGAATTGCCATAAAATGTGCTAGTTGGAAGGTGAATTAAAAGACACTTTGCTGTCTAAGAGTGGTGGTAGCATTTACCCGCGTCTAATTGCTATGCTAATAGTTCGTGAGCCTTCTGTAATTAAAGAAAATTGCTCAACTATTTTGCGCTGGTCATACTAATAAAAGTTAATGATGCTGAGAGAAACTAATAACAATGCTAACTAAAGCAATAAGCTGAGTATCTCCTAATCATCGAGAGCTTATAACTGTAACAATAAGCCTTATTGCTTAACTCAAATTGCGTATGTTTTAAGTCGTCAATTGAATAATTTATGGCACATTTTGTTATTTTCTAACATAATATTAAGTACACTGTAACTAGAGAAAGATTTGATCCTAGACTTTTGTACACTGTCAAGTGTCAGATTATATGAAATTTAGCGTGTCCCAACTTTAGATACCTAAACCAATCTCGGCTTTCTTGAACAGCAAAGTGATTGTCTGATATCAAAGAAAACATATCGAGATGTGGGACTAATAAAAAGTCACTCAATACCCTTGAAGACTGAAGTACCTGACAGATATCAGAGTGAAATGAACACATCGACATTTTGTCGTATGTTGATGCCTCGTTTGTGCTGTTTCGTATCAATTGGCACATGAATGTGCATAAAATAGGTACAGCCCAAGGCAGTGTTTGTAGTCCTTGATTACCTAAACACAGAACTGCACTGCATAATGCACACAACGAAATACACATTTTGTTTCATGTCCAAAGTACGTCGAACAAAACTATGATTGTCTCTCGTCTGTGCTGGCTTTAATAGATTAGTTGGAAGATATCAATTAAGTTTAGGTACCTTAACTAATTAGGTACTTATCAAAATGGAAAAAAGTGTGTGTGTGTTTTGCCGTTTACCGTAAACTTTCGCATGTGATCTAGCGAAGTCATAACTATTCCTAACCCTACTTAACCAAGCAAATCTAGAGCTAATTAACCCAAGCCTCCTCATAAAGCAATACGTCTATTATTTCAATACTGCGCTCATCTGGAGCGGAATCAAGGCTGGCTCTCTGCCGGTGACAGGCGACTTATTATGAGGAGCCTCGCTGATTAGCGGCGCGCACAAAAGGAGAAAACGTACTCTCTATACTGATAGCAGGGAACGAATGAACGATATATAACCCTCTAACTATTAATAAGTTGGCTGTGGGTATCATAAGTTATGAGTTTGTGTGGAACAATTAGTTATCATTAAATAACAAGCCGTACGCCGTATGGGATTTAAAGTGAGCAAAAATGACGAATCTATTACACTACTTTAGGAGATGATGTAATAAGTAAAATCACGCCTGTAATACCCGAAGGGCTAGGCAGTGGTGTAGTAAAGTGTGTTCATTCATTGTACATCTTGAGGGGATGAATATTCAATATTGTTTCCTTAGTCCTTCGTTACCAATAGAGCCCTGAGCAGGTTGGGCTGTGTGTTATCTATCAGTGAATTAATGAATTAATGACCTTTAGCTAATAGGGGCAGTCATGTATCTAAAATATGTAACACACGATATATTATTATATTTTTTGATACTCTTGCGCCATCACATCTTGCAAGCTCGTCGTGCTGTGTTGGCGCTGCCGCTGCGGCTGCTGAGAACCTCAAGCGGCGTAAATATAGAAACCTTTGTGGTAACTATATTTTCGAGCGTTTTGGGGTTGAAGCTCTGAGGTCGTGGGGTCCGAATGCTCATAGCCTGTTTAAGAAAATTTCGAAACGCCTAGTTGACGCTTCCCGTGACCCAAGGGCTTTTTTTTTTTTTTTTAGGATGGGAAATCATCAAATGACCCCCCCTCCCGCTCTGGGCGGAGCGGAAGGGAGTGTCAGACTTGTACTGACTAAAACCCATCCATGTTCCTTCTTTGCCCTTTGTGTTCCAGGGCCGCGGTATCTCTTTCGAACAGTCCCGCAGCCCTGGCAGGCATCGGCCCGTGCGGACCCCTACATGGTTGCTGACATCTCTTTGAGGCGCGCGTGGAACACGAACGCGCTGTCGACACGGCCTGTCGTCATAAGACGGCTGGACGGCGAGCTAGCCCATAACTCATATATTAGGTACATCTCTGCCTATCTCTAGTTGACGCTTCCCGTGACCCAAGGGCTGGCTTTTACTTTGGCCAGAGGTTAAGTGTTGCTATACAACGTGTCAACGCCGCCAGTCTCTTGGGCACATTACTAGCTGACAGCGTTGAGGAGGAGTTTTTTGACGTTCTTTTATAATTTGTGGTTAGTTTATTTATTTTAGGTTATTTAATAGTTTTTAAATAATATTGTATTTCATTAGTTTACTCTACTTAATTAAATATGTCCGAAATTCAGACGGAAGAATGTATGAAGTTGAAAATTCGAAATACTGCTAGACGTCATAGTTACCCCCAAGGAGTTGTAATAAGAGTATTTAAACATTTCCATCAAGATACACACAGACATTTCATCCAGCTTTACGATGAAACCTCTTAATGCAGAAAGCTTTCATTACCAACAGAACATTAAAATTTTGCGACACAATTATTACAGATTATAAATATGACCAGATATTTGGGTCTGCTGTAAAAACAGGAACCCACCCACGGCTCTCTGAGACCTCTGTCCACCCTCGTGTATTATTTACCGCGATAATATGCGAACTTTAGGAGCCTCTGTGTCCTGTGATGCTGATGGGAATACCTTAACCTTATTGGAAATGTGTTTGAACTATAATTGCAAAAGTTTGAAAGAAATTTTGTTGGCTAGTTGAAAATTAACTTTAAATTATTTTTTATTTTTTTTAAACTTTGCCCCACACTAGGAATTTCTCCTGTATCGTGGATGCGTTTACAAACATTTAAATTCACATACACAAACAGCCAGACCCGGAACAATTTGTAGGCCATACAAATATTTGTTCCGTGCGGGAATCGAACCCGCGACACGAAGCGCAGCAGTCAATCGCTCAGCCACTGCACCAACCGTGCCGTCTGCCGTCATTTGTAATGATAACAAATCATGAATCATTCTCGTTGAGTAGTTTCACCGTGGAAAACCAAAATAATAATCTACGGGTTCATTTATCGCCACACAGAGAACAGAAAATCATAATTCTTAGTTGAAATGTTCGGTATTTAAACCGAAAAAGTTCTAAAGGGATTGTAGTCCCCGAAAGCGAGAGAATTTTAAGAATTTTATGATGATAGCATCAAATTAAATCTCTATTTTGCATGCAAAAAATTAAAATGTTGTGCTTTGATAGCTAACCATCTAGAATCTAGAGACAGTTAGTTAGCTAGCAAAGAACGAACGAGCACACAGCAACTACGAAAGGCAGCTACGAAAGAGGATCTCGATTCGAAGCGGCTTAACTAAATACTAGGGTAACATACAAGCCTAAAAGTTTTAGGGTGGCATAATTTACTAAGTAGGTTTTGATACACGTGTAACAAATGTATATTTAATTGTTCCAACACTACCAACCAACAATGGTAAATTTACCTATTTAATTAATTCTCGCTAGAGCAATATGAAGAGGTTTGTAATACAATCCGACTGTTAAGAGCCTACGTGTAGGGTTGCCCGGCCCAAAAATAGATAAGCCGGATTCAGATTCATATGTAGCCGGACATTTTGCCCTGAAAGCCTGACAAACTTGGTTTTTAATAGTAAAACTATTTCGATATCTCTTTTATTCGTGTATGTATTACTGTTATTCTTTTGAGACTTATTCTACTCTTAATTATATATGTTATTAAGAATTACATCTTGTTCTTACTAAAGTAATTTGTAACTTCTTCAAATTCATCATCTGCCTGGCCTTGGGGTCGGCGCAACACGTTTTCTTCTTCCATTCACCCCTGTCAGAGATCACGGCATAGTTTACTCTTTTCTCTTTCGTATCATTTCTCACACAATCCATCCATCTTTATTTGGCCTTCCTCTGCCTCTCCATCTTTCAACATTAATATCCATAATTCTTTTAGTCACATGTATTTCATCCCTCCTCATCAAATGTTCATACAATGTTAAATTTTTCCGTAAGACGCGCCGCTTGCAAACATCTAATGTACTCATTCCTTACTTAATCCATTCTTGTCACTCCACACATCCATCACAACATTTTTATCTCCGCTACATGCAATCGTATTTCATGCATCTTCACCACGGACTTGTACATTTTCCTCCTTTCCCCTGGTCGCCAATTGTTCCAGTGATCTGTCGCCGTTTCATCAATCCTGAGTTGATGACGATGACGTAACGCACCGAAAATTACGTCCCGGTCTATTTCATCTACTACTTGTAACTTCTTTACATTGAAAGTAACAAAAACAATCAATATCAGAGCTATCATTTGTAATTAATAACACGCGCGCTTTCGTTCGGCGTGCTTTGGCGGGGCGGGGTTGACCAAAAGCCTAACAAAAGCCGGTCAGGCCGGACTTTTTTATATATTTGGCCGGACACGATTGTAAAAAGCTGAACGTATCCAGCTAAAGCCAGACACCTGGCAACCCTACTTACAGGGAACGTGAACGATTGTTGGAATTGACATCATAATTATTACACCAATTCTTCTGACATAAACAGATGAAAATTTTAAGTACCCCCTTCATGAAGCCGTCAACCAAACATTCGGTACAATGTGACTCTACGCAAAAATGACTGCTGGGAAACCACTTTATTTTTCGGATGAAAAATCGCGTTTTACGGTAGGACACAATGTAACGTATTTAAAACATGGTGCTAATGAATGCATTGAATAGTACAGGGGTTGTGGAGGTATTTAAATTAAATTTATAAAATCATTAAAAACTTGCAAAAAAGTTGGAACTTTGTCCCCGTATGTATATCTCCGTAACTAGAAGGTTCCGCCCAGGTATAGTCTAGAACAAAAAAAAAACCGCAATGACGGGGTGAACAAGTGCTTTTGAGCTTCGTTAAGGGTACTTTTACACCCATTATGACTACTGCACTGTGCGATGTGATTTCGTGACCAGTAAAAAAATACAGTTATACAATCATTAAGAAACATGTTGTAAGAAACATGTTTATCTTCAGTCAGAATTAATATTCAGAAGTTACTCCAGCGAAGTGAAGTCATGAAGTGGACAGCAACAGTCCCGTAAAGAACTCGTATTTAACTTCAAAGTGGATGTCAAACATTCGATATGACAAGCCTTTGATGTTGAGTATTCAAGAGGCCGTCCATCAAAACCGAAATATATTTTTTTTAATGTTGATGTTAAAATAAATTAGCGTTTAATGTACAGATCACGTTGAATCAGTAGTGATTTTTGAACATGCCATAAGCCGGCTGAAAGTTACTGTTCCGTCATAAGTAGTTAATTTTAAAATCATAATGAGACTACTTACTTGGGGCTGTTAATTAACCTTACTTTGCAGATGCCATTGGAACTAGAAATTAGATAGAACGACCAGTATGTAGGTCCAAATTTAAGTTAATTAGCAAAACTCCAGTCTACATTTTCGATGTCTAATCAAAAAAAAAAATTTCCTACTTTATGATTACGTCGGTGGAGTTTAGCTAGCTTTATTTTGACATTCGCGTTCACTATAATTATTGTATTTTTTTACCTACTTGTAGTTACACGCGGCAACCCCTAGTCGAGTACTAACTGGTATGTCATCATCATCTTTCAGCTCTTGCCCCATTCTACTTGGGGTCGGCGCATCACGTTTTCTTCTTCCAATCTCGCATGTCAGACATCACGGCATCATTTACTACTTTCTCTTTAATATCATTCCGCACACAATCCATCCATCTTTTCTTAGGCCTTCTTATAGCGTCATCCATCAACATTCATGTTCTGACATTCATGACGAGTACCTCATGTGGTGAAGCCAAATACAGTCAGAAAGTTCAAATATCTTATCTACCTTAAAACCATTTGAATCGTATCACAATGACACATAAAATATATTATTTGCGAGGGGTCCTTTTAACTTTTCGGAGCGGACTTTTTTATTCCATTGTATTGACTGATCCGGGTCAAGATGGCTAGGGCAGTTCTGTATTGAAGTTATGTATGTAGAGAAAAGTAGTCTATTGTCTGGCTGTGTTGCGTCTTTTTTTGTGGTGATGCGGTAAAATGTCGAGTTCTCGACATCTCATCGCTTATTGCAAACGCCATATCGACTGCATAGCTAATCACGTAACAGTTTGTGGTTGTGTGTTTGTTAGATTGCACTTTATTCAATCATTATAATTAAACAAAAAAATTAGTGCTGGACTTTAGTCTTTATTTCGTACGACATCCTACCTATCCTAGTTCTTTTAATTAGGATACCAATGAGGTAGGCTATTTCTTGGGTATTAGGGAATTTGTTTAGCCAACTAGAGAGGTAAATTATTTTATTAGAATGTCTTCTACAATTGTATGGATGAATTTCAGTCGCTCCGCCCTGGTTTTATTGGTGATTTGATTGATTAGTGTAAGATATAAGTGATTCCTGAGTAGACTAAAAATAAAATAAAACCTGGTTTATTATACTCACAAGCCACACTCCTATTTTAAAGCATCTCAATTTGATTGATCTCCATTGCTCTACCGATATTCAATCCTCATAATATGTCAAACCAGGAGTTATGAGACTTAGAACCGACCTGCCGACGTCCATACCACAGGTAGGTAATATGGTTAGGGAGCTTTATTGATTAATCACTTGTAATATATTATAGTACCAGGGAGGCAGAAAGGTGGTGAAGATGGATTGTTACTGAAGTAGCAAAGTGTTTGACAAACTTGTCTGAAGATGAAGGATTGTGTTTTGGAAGTGTGGGTTAATTTAATCAATTCTTCTGTTGCTCGTCGTTTTGTTTAATTAAGCGGATTCTAACAGATAACACACTCTTACATCAGGAATTTCAATTTACAAATTAAGAAAAAATCAACATTGTTTTTCCTTTCTTCAAAAATCTGTGATTCTCTTTACATAACATGCTAAATTACTTTATTTTCTTGTTGTTTTCAGCGTGACTTCTCTAGGTACACGTTATCTCATGAATTATAAGGAGACCTTTGAAAAAGACTTTGGTCATTGTTTACCTAATAATGATTACGTGAAGTTTTATTTTTGTGTTGAGCTACATCAGATTTTCAGGTTCACGCTGCTTATATAAAATCGTTAGGCGAAAATAAAATTTTAAGGTTTCTTTTTAATCATTTTGGTTACGTTAGTTAATTGCCAGTTCTTAATTAAGCGCTTTGGCCACTATATTAATCAATTTGATTTAGAACGTGGGATGTGAATCACGCGGCTAAGATGCTGTAAAAGAACCTCTGTCTGAATCCTTGGAAATGAGATTCCCACGTTTTTTATCTTCCACTTTTCGAGTTAAACTGTAATAGCCAAGCCAATTGTAGCAAAAAGAAAGATTCGAGACGACCTAGACAATAAGACAACCGTGGTTGGACGTGCCTACAAGGTGTAAACGGACCCTTCGCGAAGCCGCCAATCAAGCATTCTTTACATCAAACTAAGTAAACGTAAACGACTTTTATTTGGGTGTAAAATCAAGTTATACGGTAGAAACATTGTACTGATGGATTCATTAAATAGTACGGAGGTCGTGGAAGTATTTAAAGAAAGGTATAACATTAAAAACTAGTGTTGACAGTTGTACATAATACAATTTGTAGTTTGGTTTTTTGATACTTTTAATTAAATGTGACTTGTTCTTTTTAGTTAAGAAATAAGCGTAAGGATCAAAGGTCTACTGACTAGACTGTAATTTGATTCTACCTTTGAACAATAGTAGCTAGGTTATTCGGAATTACATTCGAATTCATATTGAAATTGCGATCTACATCAAATATTATCTTGGTAGTTCAGAATGTGTCTGTAGGAAAAATTTGATAGTGTAAAACTGTCTGTTATGGAAATGTCGTTTCTGAAACTAATATAAATGTTTCTTCTTGATAGTATGAACAATTTTTCTTCATTTATTCTCTCAAGATGTAGCCGACGAATTTTACGATGTCCTAAAATATCAGGTGGACCATCATTTGTGAACATAAAACCTTTGAGTAATGGTTCGGAATAAGACCTCCTCCACACAGACGCAGGACGACGTGCGTGTATATTTTCCACTGTGCTACATGCATTGAGATTTAAATCCTATTGAATTAGTAACAACTCCTAGCTAGCTCTATTACCCTAGTAGTAAGATGAATTACTCTTGAAGAGAAACATGTTAGTCATATAAGTCATGGTGTCATGTCGTTGACTTCCTCTTGTCTTCTTGCGATTAGTCGTTCACCAATTTGTCTGCCAAGCGTGGCGATTATTTTTCATAATTTTTGTTTAGCCTTACACCTAACTGATTTAAGAGCCAAGGTTAAGCCGTTCATCCTGTGCCTGATCTCTCCGGCCGTGTCGTATTGCCATTTTCTGTCCTATTAGACTATGAAATATAAAGGAACAGAGAGTGCATCTGTGTTTAGCTATGTCAGAAACTTGTGAACTATATTCTGCTATGTGGCTAGTCTCGTTGAGAATGGCTGCCGTAACTGAAATTCGGTCGAGAAAGGATATATTATAGGATTTCGGGAAAGGATATTGTTATTAAGATAATAACGGGCGTTACACCTTTCTTGTGTGTGAGTACCTTTACGAAGAGGCCTTCCATATTCATTGTCCAGTTTTATCCTTTGTGGCTTCTTGAAATTGTTGTTTTTAGGTCAGAGGGTCAAAGGGTCTGTGGGGTCAAGTATCAGATTTAATAGTAGGTTTTGTGATGTGTAGATGAAATGCGTATGTCCTTACTTGGTGTTTTGTAAGGCGATCTGAGGTACCTATTTGGAGGATTGCAAACTTTTTGTCAGTATTTACCTACGGTCTTCTAGGTTGGCTTTCAACTCAACACTCTCTCTATCTATCTTTCTTCAACCGAGTATTGTTGCTTAAGTTATACGAGGTGGGAATTATGAAAATATCAACGGAAGTTCAAAAAGTTCAAGTACTTTTATGTTTTTTCTGTGGTAAGTAGGTAGTTGTTTATGAAAAAAATGTCTCACTTTTTCAGTAGAGCCTGTTCCCTGTTTCAACTAAGCTTGTATCAATAGAATTAAACATGAATAAAATAAAAATGTTTTCTGTGAGAGGCGTTATATCATTTGCAGATCCGCGCAAAAACAATTCATATTTATATTGTTAATAGTTTATGTTACTGTTAGTTCTTTTTATTCGCATAGCAATTAATTCTAATAGTTCTTCACAGCTCTTTTTTCAATTAGCAATTAATGCTAAGCGAAAAAAGAACAATAAACAACATAATTAAGTTATTTCTCAGATAAAACGAGGGAAACGAAAGAAAAACGACATTTTCAATTAAATCCACATTGTTTTAAAACTATTTAATTTCAAATTAAAGTTTCTAACGAAGAAATATCACAAATTACCTTATAAAAATATTTACATTTGTTTGACTCGACTTTTCTAACTTCAATCCTTATGGCTATGCGTTTAAGGCACATTTTTAAGACACATTAATTCCAGTCGTGTAATTCCTTCCTAAATTAAATACATACAGTACCCTGGTGGAAATATGACACGGGATTTAAAAATAGACAGATCGTATGAGTTAGAGACACGTCTTCTACAAATTCAAACGTTTTGTAAAATATACTCAATGTGTCATATAAATACGTAATAATTAGGGTATAATTATTATTAATTATCTACTAAAAATTAATCCTATTTGAGCAGAAAACACTATACTAGCTTATAACTTTCTATACTTAATTTTAATTTATTGACTGGACCCAAACACTTATATTTGACACTAATTATAGATATACCTAACGAAATGTTATAAAAAATATCATCACCATCTGCCTAGCTATAAAAATATTTCTAAATTGACTGATTTCTGACACCAAAACTGTTCACAACAACTATCTAAATGCACACAAAAGCAATATTATTCTTCGCCTAGGCCTACACCAGCACTTTTCAGGGTTTTTAAACATAAATGATAGTTAGATTGTCAATCAACCCATATTATGGTTCAAAATCGATCATATGGGTTAAAGGACTAACCGATTAACCCGATTTTAAGGACTTTTTTCTCGTGATCTAAGCACGGTAAAGGCACATCCTACGATTTAAATCTTTAGTTGCCTCCACAGTTAAATTGTCTTTTGATAAAAGTGAAAAAAATCCCCCCACTTACTACTTATGGGGATGCAGTGAAGTCTGTCATGTAAAGCAATGGTGTTCAAAAAGCCAAGTCGATTTGGAATATATTTTGAACTAGAATTCACGAGTTGCGTCAGAAAACCAGATCACTCTTTTATAACATAACCCAACTGCTTCATTTCTCTATCGAATTGCTTATCTCTATATTTCTTTATCTTCTTCAGCCAGACTCCGAAAGATGCGCCAGCTCTGCAGGTGCCCCCGTACCTGGGAGGTAGACACTCCAGGTCCAGATGCTTCTGTAAAGACTTGAGGTCGCTGCCGTGGAAGTGGATGTATTGCCACGCTTCCTGGGGGATGAACCTCTTGAACAGGTAAAAGAAGGTGTTCAGGATCCAGGAGTAGTTGATTATGTGGATACCTTTGGCGCGAGCCGGCATTGCTAACTGGAATCGGAAGATTTTTTTTATTTATTTTAGCATCAGGCTAAGTCACTGTTTGTGATGTCTGTCTCGTTGATCTAGTGGTCGCATGTGATCGGAATCCTAGAGGTCGGTCGTGTTAAAGGGTTGTTCCTTTCGGTATTTCATTATTTCCTGGTATTTCTTAGTAGCAGTTCCGACTGGATTTGTGTTCACTAGAGAACTGTGTGGTCTGTGTACTATCAGTAACACCCAGATATCCTCATGTTTAACCTAACCTTTTGGGGAAACTGGCGCGATGCTACGTTTTTATCAAGATACCCACATAATACACAGCATCACACCTGCAATCCCCGAACGGTTAGGCAGAGGTGTATTACCTAATAGTACACCCACATTTCGCCAGTTATGTTTTAAGTCCCATGTAATAGGGGGCGAGCCTAATGACATCAACTGGGCACAAATCCAGACTCCATGGCTGCTACTGAGAAATTCCTGATGAAAACCCAATAAGACTTGTCCCGGGAATCGAACCCAGGACCTTATGCCCTGCAGTCGCTTGCGACCGCTCGACCAACGAGGCGCATCCGAGATACCTACTACATATTCAAAATAATGGTTTTATGAGGGAAGCAACTAATAATGAAAATGACAAGGAAAATCATTGAAAGAATATTCTGATTATTCACTGACAGTACAAAATCGTGGAACCGGTCTATAACGTGCAGGGCAAAGGTTACAAAACTTAGCTCATAGCGAGTTAGTATTTCTATGACATTTTCCTTCCCACAACTCAGGTAAAACCCAAAATATTATGTCAGAAAAGAATAATCGTATTCATTCCGGGTATTCTAGTGTGGGGTCTAGCGCTACTTCATTGCACTATATCTTTATTTTATTTTTTTTCTATCTTTTATTTGTTGTGCTTAATTTGTCATCAAAATATGTCTAAATAAATTATTATAATTTTATTATTCATTTGCTGATACCCTAAACAGTGGACTAGAAGCATGAAATTTTGCACAAGAACCCCAACGGGGCTAGTAGAAAATTAAAGATTGTGTGGAAGTTAATGCAGATAGGTAACTTTAATTATATAGCACATGATTCACGCTCTACACAAAAAATTGATTTTACTAGGTTATGTAAATTCAGTAGATTTTTTGCTCATGGAGACAAGCGCTGAGGATTCTCACGAGTGAACCTCAATCAGTTACATAACGAATGACTTGAACAACAAAAAAACTAGATTTCTATTTATAAGATCTCAAAGAAACACGTGTACATAAACCTTTGATCTTGAACAACAGGAAATTAATGTTTATACAGTCGACCGATATACAAAACACTGATATCTGGTGCACATTATGATAAATGAGTTACAACAGTTTATTACGTACTAATTAATTAATTGATTAATTGCGTCTTATGTTTTAAATAGGCTGAATACATATAATCTTACAAAACAACCTACCTATCTAAAGAGTACAGGATAGGCATAGCCGCATATGTCCATCGAAAAATTGCTATTCAGTGTATTCAAAGACTTCGTTCAATGTATTCAAAAAGTCAAACTTTATGACTACGATGAATTGGAAAAAGATACGGTATTTTTTCTTTTATTTAAAAAATGAAGGAAACTTTTTTTTTAAATTAATTAGGTAAGGTAACCCGTTTTTTTTTTGCAATTTGCAGGTTAGTGTAATCTCATTGAATGCCATTTATCATGAAATAGTATTTTAAATGCGTTCCGTTCGCGAATTATATTTGGTTAAACATGCAGCCTGACACTGACTTGCAAATTGCAATAAAATGTAAGAAAATTTATATTTCGCGGACTACCCTGACGCGTCCCCCTTTGATTGACCTCTTCCATCATTAGACAAACATTTCAACTCACTCCCATTAGACAGACGATCTGGTAAGCCACGGTAGGAGTCAGAGCAGCCACTTGGCGCAATGTGAGCCCCTCCAGGTCTACAATGACTGTGCCAGCCAGGATCTGGAGCTTGGGCGTGCGCAGGCCTATCTCCGTCATCGCCATGCCGGCTCGTACTAAGTCTTCAACTGGAAACTCGCTGGGATCCCAACGACCTGGAAAAAAAACATTATGATGCATTAGATGTTTTAGAAAATGCTGAAGTTATGACCCAAGTGGACGCAAACGAACAAACGAACGTTTTGTCGTTTGTATATCGTAGATAGTCCAGTTTACAGTAAAAACGGTTCAGAATGTTTACGAAAAGGCATATGAGTAGATACATTATTCAGTGTGGTCCCTTCCTAATAGAAAGGGGTCACTGTGCGATAGCGTTGTCAAGTGTGCCATGCGTAAGTGCGTCATTGACAATTTTGTTATAATCGGTTATATTTTCTAACTAAGCATGTATTTTAAGCCTAGGCCCTATGACCTGACCATACACACCTACTTACATGTGTTCCATGGGTTGTTAATTTTTCTAACGTGCATATATTTTAAACCTATGCCCTAGACATATGACCTGACCATA
This sequence comes from Noctua fimbriata, assembly GCA_905163415.1. Lineage (NCBI taxonomy): Eukaryota > Metazoa > Arthropoda > Insecta > Lepidoptera > Noctuidae > Noctua > Noctua fimbriata. The sequence goes on along the minus strand of LR990942.1, from coordinate 2,245,422 downwards.
CACACCTACACAAATAAACTCACACCTTTTCTCCATAGGGGTGGGCAGAAACTGCAAAGCCTTGCTACGATCCCTTAGCCTCGTCCCCGTTCATACATCAGGTCATACACGCCCGCCGGTTGCGAGTACTACGCACCTGACCTTTCTGAAGAACCTCACCGATAAGGTAAGGTAAGTAAACTGACCACGCCGTAACTAATGCTTTCATTACATGTGCTGAGTACAGTGGTGAGTCATCGCAAAAACAGAACTCGGCTAGTACTTGCGAAGTACATTGTCTCACCATTGCACTCGATACGTGGGATATCTTCAAGGATATTGCGGTAACCACTTCGAAGGCATGTTGCTTTGTTTCATAAGGCAACGCAGCCAATTTGGAAATGATTAATATAATAATTTGTTTTCTTTCTTGAAGCGGATGTCTTTCGATACTGATACTGTTATCCTGCGTCATCCCACTGCTGGGCAAAGGCCTCGCCCCATGACTTCCAGTTGCTACGATGTCTAGGTCTTTCGAGTTGTTGTAAAATGGCATTGTAAGTAAACTTGTTTTGTAACACTGATTAATATCTCTTGAATGTTTCATAGAACTGGCAGTAATAATTATTACTTGTCATGTAGTCGCACTAAAATAATATAAATGAAACGTTTTGACTTTAAAATTATCGGCATCTTTTATAATCTCAACACGGGCAAATCAAAATGATGATCCGATGATTTAGCAAAACTACTTTATCGAGTCTCTTACCGAATCTGAACACAGACAGCCTCCCGGTATCCGGCCTGTCGAGCATGGTGCCCTCGTACGCGTCCTTGACCTTCACCAGCCCCCACAGGTCAACGCCCTCGTACAGCTGCTTGTTCTGCTCTCTAAACGTGCAGTACCGGACCAGCTGGAATAAAGATTTAATTTCAAATGGCCACATTTTTTGGTAATATGTATGTAGTAGGTTCCATTACTATAATAGGGAAAAAGCCATAGAAGATAGAGTTTCAAACTTCATGCTGCTAAGTAGAATTTCCACCATTGTTTTGTAGGGTTCTGTAGCCAAATAGCGGACTGGGAACCCTTATAATTTGGTTACATCCAAGATGCCCGCAATCAAAATCATTATTGAATGCATCATTCATTCGGGCCGAGCAGAAGGTAAACTCGCGCTAGTCAGAGCATCGGCAGGATGGTCATGAAGGCTGTTGAAGGTAGCCTGTACCGAGTGATTCCCACTACAGCAGACCGCATGGCTTGGAGCAGTGAGGGAACGACGAAGAAAACATTTATCCCGAATGCTGAATGTTTCACTGTATGTGGTTGGACCTCGCACTTGGCAGATATTATATTATTATGTAAAACGATAATATTCACACTTTACAGATAGGTATTGAGAAATTTTATCGCTTTGGAATGTGTAGGTGCTGGTTTTAAATTGCTATTGATTATGACAAAAACTACGATTGGTAAGTAATGAAACGTTTAAGGATATTTTTAAAGCAGGCGCAGGATTTTATTTTGTCAGAAAAACGATCAAAAAATCTTTTACGGCCATCTTTTCGAGGTTATCCTCGGGTCGAGGTTTTGCTCATCAATTATATTAAAACCTTCCAAAAAAACATACCCAATGATTTTAACACTTGTTTTTTTTCTTTGTTTTTTTTTTTTTGGCACGATGATAAAAGAACAAGTCTTCAACGCAACAGAGAAATTTTCCAAAATGTTTATATTTTATAAGTAAGTAACAAATAACACAAATGTCATGACATGCTTTCAAGCAGTAAGTAGTTGTAGATATATCATTATCAAATCATATGTACAAGAGTTGACTTTTAGCATCCATAATGTACAAACAGCTACATAACATGAGTAAGCAGCTTACAGAGAACCGTTAGAACATGTACTAAGTACCTACTTATAACTTTATTATTCATACAAAGTGCCTTATTCATCATCTCCAAGCCTTGCCCTAACTATGTTGGGGTCGGCTTTCAGTCTAAACACATGTTTGCTATCAAATGACATTGGTTCACTGCATTAGGTCGGAGTAATCAGTTAAATTCAGTATTTCTTCATTAACATCTGGAGTTTCAAACAAAAGTGCACCACACGGTCGAAAACTATGGATTATTAGAAATAGATTTCAACTTAAATAATGTGTTTTTAATCTAATTCGTTGATGTTGATTATGTTATTAAATGATATCACTGTTTCTTGAAGATGCAATAAACACGTAACTAGAATTGATGTATCATCTGACACACAAATAGTTTTGGAAGTCGGTGGCAAAAAAGTAAATTAAAACAAACAAAAGTCACTGACCTAAAAAATTTGTTTGCGTATGTTTTATTTATTAGTAGTGCTTTTTTTTGGACGTCGTCGGTTGAATTTTTTGGTACTAAAAGATTTTTAGTTTTAGCTTAGTTTCGATAAAACATCGGATATTAGATATCCCAAAGTCCAAAACAAACATTATGTTTCACATTAACATTAATAGACAGTTAAGATAAGCTAAAACGTGTTTTATACAAGGCTGACATTGACGCAAATATTCTAATTTTATATAACAGACATTAAAATAATGGTCCGTGTGTTTGGGACATAAACGAAACTTGATTTACTTATTTTAGAAACATTAGTCAATAATATGCTTGAATTTTGTGTCTCACGAACTCACGTCGCGACGTGCATCAAATTAATTAGCTAAGCTTTTGTTCTACAATTAGGAAGAACCGGTAACTAAAGAAACTGAACCATAGTTTTGCCGAATGACTACACGTCAGTAAATGCCTGTAGTGATGTCACAGAGGGACACGATTTGTTAGATTGATTATATTATACATTTATTGACAAGGACAGTTGGATTTTTTTTCTGTGTCCGAATATCCTTAAGAGGAAACAGGGCCTACGAGGTAGGTATTTGAAGAAACTATTGCCGTCGCGCTGAGTCAAGCCTGCCTCCATAGACCGTGATAGGGATAAACGATTATATCACAAAAATTACGACGAGATCGGCGTTTTGTATTCCCCTTTTTTCTCCTCGAAAACGGAGATTCAATTCATTGAATTGTTTTTGACATTAAAATTTTAAGAAAGAGTATGTGTAGGTTCCTATCAAGTTCTTTTATGTTAAAAACTTTTTTGAATTTGTCTGGTAGTCCTCTAATCATGGCCGTAAAAATCTAAGCATTTTTTATCATTTTTGGAGGGTCATATTTTCTTTACTTATAGTTGCTGAAAAATAACGAAATGACAGGGACGAGTCTACAGTGGACCTTGATATTTAAAAAAATATTGCTCTGGAGGCATTTTTTATGAAGAAAAAGAGGAATACATTTGTAAAGAAAATTTTTCATTTGAATCGCAGCCCCTGTTCTCTCTTAAAACCAGAACAGGAATGCTGCTAAACTAAATAAATGAGTTCCTAGGTATGATGGTAGCCTAGTAGCTATATGAAAGCAGTATCACAATCTATCACACTTTAATAAATTAGTTGTTACTGCGCCGAACTGGTCGAAAAGAAAAAGAAAAATATTTATGCCTAAACCCGGTTAGATCATTATTATTCTCATTTTAAATTACTTAAAGGTTAAAAACATAATAATGAAAAAAACAAGTTTTCTTATTGCTATCAAAGTTTAGCTGGAAGCGATATATATGGTAAATAACTTAATTGTAACGAATTGTTATTGCTTTTTATTTTTAGCCACATTATTCATAATTCCCAGTACCTAAACAACGTCACCTTTTAGGTATTCCTTGATTGTTAAGTAAAGATACAATGATCAAGTGTATCTTAACTGTTTACCTACTAAAGTAATCTAAACATATTCAATGTTTCTAAGTTGCATAAGTATCAATCAGCTTGTAATATTCTCACTGGCGGGACACAGGCCTCCTCTCTATGAGAGGGAGTGGTCCATAATACACCACGCGGGCCCAGAGCGTGTTGCGGGATGACGAATTATTTTTGTTTTTTTTCTATGTTTCTAAGTAGAAACAGTTTCAGTATGTACACCGACGACAAAATATTTTACATTAATTTTGTAGGTAACTTAATTGAACGTGACTCGTGAGATCCTAGATTCAATTCTGAGTTCAGGTAAACTGTTTAGCAGTAACTGGGTTTTCTTGCGATGAAATTCTCATTCGCAGCCTGCGGCGTAGATTACCATTTAACCAACGTGTGGGTAAATAGCAATTGACCTTTTACACGGTGTATGTGGGTGTAACAACAGGCAATTTCAAACTAACTAGGACAAAAATAAAACATTATGCCTGTACTGCTAGGGGCATGCAGAGGTGTATAGGATATATTTAACTTCAAAGTATTTGGTCCCCAAAGAGTGGTGGCCTTCCAACGAGGTGGATTGATAACCTGGTAAGAGCCGCGAGAATCTACTTGATGCGAGACTCGCAGTACTGGTCAACGTGGCGACGTTTGGGGCAGGCCTATGTTCTGTAGTGGACATATTTTGGGCTGATATAATGATTTTGTAGAAGCTAACCACAAAGGCTCCATATAACATAATACAATTTTGTATGTTAGTATCTGCTAAACTGCTGCCGCTATTCCAGCAGATCCAGTTTAGCATTTTCCCCGGGTAGCATCGTTAAATACAACCGATCTGTTGGCCCCAGCCCTTTATAGGAGTTTAAAAGAAGAAATACACTCACCAGTTTATGAGCTCTTGGTACAATGAATTCTCTGGCTCTTAAAAACCTCAGCATGTACTCGTCATCCATTCTCAATGGGTGACATTCACCTCTATCTGCAACAACATTGCTTTATAGTAAACAAATCATCAAAAGTTTTACAATACTTCTTTGAAGTTTTTTGCTTTGTTTAGGGAATCCCCAAATTCCTTAAGACAAAGTCATCATAATAAATGTTAGGAAGCTCGGTTAGATAGGTCGATGACCCAAAAAGGCATTGACTGCAAAGGTTACAAGACGAGTCAGACAGGCAAAGAAGTTCAGCAAAAAAATGTCTATTGCGAGTATTGAATAAGGGTCATATCTGCAGACCTATAACAGTACAATAACTCTGGCCCAAAGACTTGGAAAAAAACAATGTAAAGTTTTGTGACAGCACAATACAAAAATCCATTTCTTTTTTAATTTTGGTTCAAGTATTTCAAATATCTCAACAGGAAAGGACATAAAAGGTTGTGTTCAGTGTTCACAGTCCAATCACTCCGTTTATCCGTTTTGACTGTCATTGATAAATTAACCGAACAATGGCCGTCGTAGTACCACTTTTTAGTAAACATCGGGAAACTCACCAAATATCATTTTCCTAAGCTCTGTGATGGCTGTCGCCCTAGTAGCTAGGTTCTCTTTACATTGTTCGTAAGCGATCTCCATCAACTCGGGGTTTTCTTTCGTGTTGACTTCGGCTTCGAAGCCAATTTCTAAGAAGCACTCAAACATTATTATATCCTAGTAGTTGCAACCTGAAACAAAAATATTCGTATTTAAAAAACGTCAAACCGTTGAAGTCAAACCGGCCAAAACACTCACCAGTGTCGTGGCCGGTTTGGTTATTGAGTACATATTATGATTGGTTCGGACGCAAAACGCAATAAGTGGTAAACATTATAAGCCATTTGTGTTTTTTTTCTGAATGACATCAGGTTTCTAGGACATTATCGATTCTATTCTAATAAACGATAATTATCTGTTATAAATTCGTTGTTATTTTAATAGGTGCGACATCCGTCCCCAGGGATGTGCCTTAACAGGCGTTGCACAGAGGGGGCTCCAGGGGGAGGACAGGTCTTTTAAGAGGAAACGGTGCCTCCTCCCAGGTACGGATGGTAACCACCGGGGTGGTTTTAGTAAGGTAGAAATTCCACACTCCCTGGTCTTATCCCCAAAGACCGACCGCCCTTTGAAGGTATGCCGCCGAAAAAAAAAAAAAGTTGCGACATCCGTGCGTCATTCCACGTACAAAGCAGGAGTGTCCACTGCAAAAGGGCAATGAACGAGAAATATCTGGAGACAGGTTAAGTTAGTAATTTCTTGCCCATAAAGGCGCTCCCTCAACGCATTCGCCTGTAATGTTACACAATCCAAGATTCGATTTTGTACAGAAACGAGTGAATTTGAACTGTTGCATTAGGTACAGGCGAATGGAGTCTACCTGAGATTTGGATCCCACCAGTTGGTGGCAAAAATAGAATGAAGGACTAACAAAAGACACCGATTTCCGAAACTAAGGTTATTTTGATCTTTTTTTTTTTTGTTATGGAAGATGACGAGTATATTTTCCAAAAAAATGGTTGTTAGGCTATAATGATATGCAGAAATAATAAACACGTGATTCTTGTTATGCTTACGTTAACTGGTTTTCGATTCAGGTGCAAAATTTTAACTAACGCCACAATCATGACGATGGGCGATGTTAATAGTCAATCATGATTCATAATAGTAGTTATAATTCCTAGCGAAGGTTTGGCGTTTTTATATTGAATCATATTTTTTTGTGTTATAAATAAATTTTTTCATCGTGTGATTCCCAGATCACTTCATAACATTTTTACAAGCAAAAAAATGAGATACAATTGATTCGATTATTCATCTCTGACAGAACTTCACATTTTCTATTAAATTAATTGATTTTAACAATTACAATATCATTCGTCTCGAACATTCTCGAAACAGATTTGATTTAAACATAAAAATGTTGACAAACTAGTACCTTTAAGGACCTACTTACAGCATCTTACGTGATCATGAGGCGATTTACTATTAATTGATTATTAATGATACACGTTAGAGATATAAAATAATTAATAGTAAATACTCGCTTAGAATAGAGGAGCTCGTTGTTAAATAACAACCGGCAACCGCCACTCGGGTCGATCTTAAGCTTAAGCCGCACTTGCCTAGGTTGGTCCGTGGATGGGTCCCGGCTGTCATTTGTAGTTCTTTGACAGTCGTTACAAGTTGTCAGTGGCCCGAAAGTCTGACAACCAAGAGGTATCGTATGACACAGTACTAACTGGGTTGTGGAGGTTAGATAGGCAGTCGCTCCATGTAAAACTACACACTTGTGTTCAGCTGAATCCGGTTAGACTGGAAGCCGACCCCAACATAGTTGGGAAAAGGCTAGGCAGATGATGAATCATATAAAATAGCGAAGGGACAACTCTTGGTATTATTATTCGCTTTGTTTGGTCTTACCCTATATTAACTTTGTGGTCTCGCTAACTATATATTTTTCTTTCAGAACATGTTTTTAAATAAACAAATTAGGATTCGTAAGGTCCATCTTTCATTTTAACAATAATTCCAATAGTAGTATGGTAAATACGGCCCGCATTGTGGCGAGGTTCCTCTGTCTCGAGAGACCTAACCACCCACGCACCCGATAGCTTGAACCCTGGTATTTCTGCCATCGGTAGATAACTATTTTTATACTTTAAATGTTTTTTGTTATATCGTTTACTATAGGAAAGTGGAAAAAGTATGTGAAAAAAATGAATAAAGGAAATTCTGATAATACCGCGTAAATAGGAACATAATTCTCAAACCAAAAGTAATAAATCAAATCTCAAAAATATTTTTCGTGTCAGTTGTCACAAATATTTTCTGCTGTGAAAGTAAAGTATGATTTATGACTTCAAATACATTAAAAAAGATGTTCATTACTTTTCGTCTCACCAAAAATACTACGTGCAACTGTTGCTGCATAGTGCATATTAACTATTATGTAAAGATAAGCCTGTTTTACATAATAATTATGTAAATGAAGTGTTTAGGTCTGGCCGGATTTGTGCCCCGTTGGTAGCAAAAGACTGGTACTCTATTACGAGTACATGATAGCTCATGGGACTTCACCAACATGAAGACTTAGTGTAATATGGATGATTGGGTGTGATAGTACTATCTCCTTCCTATTATCGGCTTCCTTTCAGGAAAAAAAGGACTAGCGATACAAAATTAATGTAGGAATAAATGTGAAAATATGGTAAATACAATAAAGTGATCAAGGGAAGTATTAATTTCATCACGTTTAGAGGAAATTAGCCAAGTTTTGTCAGGATACGATCGAGACGGTTTTTGCAAAAAAAAAACAACCTGTATTGTTTTAGATCAGACCGACTTCTGATAACGCGAACCCATATTTGCTGTAATCTGAAAATTTTTAAAAATACGACAGCCCGAACGCGTAACTTAATGGAAACGTCGAACAATAAGTGCGAAACGTTCGAATTTATGTTGTGTACGTCGCGTGTCCATGCGAGCCCACCGCATAGTACACCTGCCAGTAATCAAGTATTAACTAGCTACCGTCCTACCGTTCCAGCTCTGTTGCTATGTATTTTTAACCTACCGCAATCCGACGTCAGAGCACGGAGCAGTTGTAAAGTGATTGTCATGCAATTTGTGATGGTCGGATAGTCTACTAAATAGTAGCTCGTCTACTGCCTGGATCGAGACACATCTTACACATGCATTCTGTCCTAAAGCATTATATTCCCACTATCTTTTACCCGAAGCAGCGCTCGTTAATTTAGAATTTGACAATCAATTCGGGTTGTACTCTGCTTGTGTATTAATAATATAATTCAATCATGATTCGAAAGACACGTGGCGCCATCTATTATCATAAGAACGTTATTGTTGTTTTCCTCGGGAACAGTACTTTTTTTCGGGATGAAAGGTACCCTATGTCTGTTTCTGTATACTTGACAACGTATATGGAATTTCAGGATGATCGGTTCAGTGGTTTAGGCTTTAATAGGAAACAAACAAACTTACTCTCGTATTTACAATATGCATGCATAAGAATACTCAAAAAATTCAGCATCTACAACGTATTAGCTACTTGAGTACCTGCCCTTATTGCCCCATCTTGAAAATCCGGCTTAGATTAATTTTGAAAGAATGAAAACGAATGAAAGATGTTCTTCTCACAAAATAACAAATTCTCACTAACTAACTTGTTAGTGTCGATGGCAATCTAGATTGTTGCATCCTAAAATCTGCGACGAGTTTGGTACTTTCACTTTAATGACTAATCCTTGAAATCAAATAAGTTCAACTTTTCATTAATTAAATCACCTATTCAGTAACACTGAATTTAAATTGGAGTTATTAAGTTATCACATGTTTGTGTGTGATAGGTTAATTTTTAATGCACAGCTAAAATGTTGTGCATTAATCAATAGCGGTGTTTTTGGGAGTAATTATCTCGTGCGAAGACCAGGTGAAAAAAAAACGATTTTTTACGTGATTCATATTATGCTTCTGCTAAAGCGGCCATTTTGGGTCCAGGGGGCCTACCATGACGTCTTAAAGCAGCAGTAATTCCAGTGTAGGAAAGAGATGGCGCTAGACGACCTGTATAGCTCTGTCTCTTTCCCACACTGGAATTACTCCTGCTTTAAGACGTCATAGTAACCCCCCAGAAAGGGTCACCGTTATCCAATTGTAATTACACGAATCACTATATCCTAAAGTGCCAACCCATTAAGGTAGAATTAACAGTAGGAATATTTCGATTCTACCCTTTGTTATAAATAAGTACGGTGAGAAAAAAAGTTGATTATCTAAAACTGCATATATTTTTATATCATTGTCAAGTATGCATAAAATCGGAGCAAACAAAGTTAACAAAAACTTGTGTGTTATTTTTAGTTTGTGACTGCATAATGTCGTAATCAGTGTATCTGTTAACGGATATGTATGAAACCTAGGAAATGTACACAATTCCTAGGAAATACATACAGTGTTCAAAGATTCTTTAATACACACATTTCTTGTGAAATGATGATGATGATGATGATGTAATAGATTTCCGATCGTTTTTTTAGGAAATGTATACATTTCCTAGAAAAAGTGCATGTTACAAAATATATCATAGATTTCCTATCTGTTTTAGGAACTGTACACATTTCCTAGGAATTATAAACAATGACGGATTACATACTTTTCCGTTAAAATATCGAATAACTTTGTGTCAGTTAAATAGATGATGTAATAGTAAAAGTTTCAGGGTTAATCAACTTTCGTTGCTGACCATACTGGTCAGCAAATTATGCAGGTCGTCTAGTCCGGTCACTGCCGTCTGGTGATCTAATCCATAGAATTACTGTTACTGTTAGCCTGTGTCATCCCACTGTTGGACAAAGGCCTCTACAATTAAAGGCCTGTAGAATTATAAAGATATCTTATTCTTCTAAGCTCTTGAAGATGAGTTACATTAGTACCGTATGCTATGGTATTCAAAGACAATTATTATTGTATGTGTGTTTTATTGTTGCATGATTTTATGTAATTTTGCTTTACCTACAGCTTATTTTATTATGTGTAGACATGTGACCATAGATTTTATATTTTTATGCATGTGGCGTATAACATCATCTTGGATGAGTCTCATCATTCTACTGCCCTTATCCCATACTTCTCTATTACTCGTCATCTCAGCAGTCACCTCTATTGTAGCCATATCATCCTTTACACAGTCCATCCATCGTATCTTTGGTCTTCCTCTACTCTTATAGCCATCTACATTCATACTCAACATTTTCCTCATTCCTCCGCATAACATGTCTAAAAAGATAAATAATTATTAAATTTAAAAAAAAATATCTAAATATATTATTAGTTTCGGGGAAAAAACTCAAAGAAACATTAATTAAATTTTAAATGAGTTTAAGCAAGGACAACTCTCAAGTTCTCATTTACATTTAAAATATGCCTCGCACGATTTGTGTCAGTCTGTACGTCCGGGTTGATCTCAGAAACGGCCGATTAAAAACGATTCGTTCTTGAACGTGGCTATAAAATTAAGGTCGGCCACACACCTTCATAATTTGTATTCTCTTTTAATGTCAAGGGATACGTAATACTATAAGTCTTACTATAGGGATGTTAGTACTTGTTAAGTTGGCTAGAAGCATGAAAAGCACAAGAATTCCTTTTAAACGTAAATGAGCAGGGAGGATTTTTTTAAATTAAGTAATCAAAATCAATTATTCATCATTTTCGCCAATGGGCAATACTATCGGGCGCACGGTTTGTCAAATAATACACATAACCACAATATAAACTTAAGTTAGATAAGGCACATATACCTACACATTATTCTCTTCCTTTTCTCACACACTATTTGTCTACATTTCTTTTTAATTTTTCCTTTTGCTTTTGTTTTTGCGGTCTGCTGGCAAAATTTCTTAAGAAATAAGCAGTACCTATGTACTCATATATTATAATATTATTTTCCTGTGTTGTATACTTCGTAAAAAAATAAATAAAAAAAATAGTAAAATAAATAAACTTTAATATTTAATTAGCGCTTACTGATAGACAACCAGGTTCCTCATTCTGTCTCTCAGACTCTGACAGTTTAATTCAAAAATGCCTGATAAAGGTTTCACCAAATAATTGCTTTGAGTTTATTAATGATGAAGTATGGAAGTATGTATTCACATTGTGTTTTTTGTGTATATTATGGAAATAATTTAAAAAAAATAGGCACCAGAAATAATACGAATAAACGCTTTGATTTGATTTGAACCAATATCAAATTTATTAGAGTATATTCTCTTCTGCAAGTATTTTTAATTAATAAATAAACTCAGCCCATCACAGTCCACTACACTAAGGTCATTTTAGGTCGTAGGTTCTTTTGAAGGTGGTGAAGTGGATAACTCACTGCCATATTGAAATTAAGACCTTTTAAGTTTTACTTTACCTTGAGACAAATTATAATTACCATACCTACCTTATATGATAATTTAAGACGATTTGCATTATATTCAAATAAAAAAACCGGTGAGCGGTTCCGCAGTCGGGATGAATATTTAGGCACAGCATTTTGTCAGATTTTATCTGCCGAAAAATGAGTTTGTACTTCACAGTTGAAAAAAAATTTGAAAATATCTACTTTATATTACACACTATTGTACAAAGTCCCTTTAAAATATCTTCATCTTTTTATTTTTGAGATCAAAATATTTTTGTCGTTTTCGGTTAGAGTGCCACCCTAATTATTTTTTTCGTAATTTCACTAAACCATTGATTAGCGATGTGAATTGTCAATTGTCTAAAGGAACCCCAACAATTCTAATGTTTGGCAATAATCAGAGACATTAAATATATAATGGAATTCCTATTGAATTAATTTACTTAATCGTTGCATTCATAATCACACTTTTAATATTTAAATTATTTGAATGCACGTGTCTTTAAAGAAGGTAATCTCCTCTGACATTGAAATGGAGTGTTGCCAAATAGAGTCAAAAAGTAAACAAATAAACATAAAATAAAATTAATATTATTATTTTTAATACTAAATAGGCTTTCGTTGGCGCAATTCGCCTGATGTGAAGAGTGCTCCACCCTAGGCCGCCTCCATCAGGACGCGGCCTAGGGTGGAGCACGCATGCCTAGAAGAAACCGAACTCACTCGAACTTTGAATAGATCCAGATTATAATAGATATCTATAAATAGTCGCTTTTTGTGTCCACCTGTTACACCACTTAGTTAAGTTAAAATTAAAAGATAACAGAAATCTCGATGAATCTTGATTAGTAGATTGCACTTGTACTCATGCGAAACAAAGGCGAGACATCGGTCGGTTGTCTTAGGTATTCCTATATTTGTACGATCATAATAAACTCTAACTAAACCATTTAGGTACCTCATATTTGTACATAACTAGTTTCAGTCACTAATTCTACGCTACATTCTGAAAGATATGAATTACAAAGGTACAAAGTACATGTCTTTCAGAAACCAATTCACAGCACATCTCATTTCAAGTGGATTTTGGTTATTTGGTTTTCCACCGGTACATCGACCATCCACCCACCTCCCAGTTAGATGGATCGACAACTTTAAAAATGTGTTGGGTCAGATAGATCTGACCCAGCCACATTTTGTGGCGCAAAAGAGGTCTATATCCAACAATGAACTGGGAAAGGAAGAGTTGACCGAGTGATTTTGGTCAACCAACCACACCAATTAAACCAAGATTTGACAGCGTTATTATTAGTTATTGTTTATGTTGTTAAGCCGGTCAGATATAGGGTGCGCCATTTAATCTGTTATCAGCCGGTCAAAGTTCCCTGATAACGACAGGCAAGGATAAATAACATTATCAACTGGGCACAAGTCTTTATCGGAGTATTTGCTTTCGCAAGTATGTCCCCATCACACGCTCATTGTTAAGGCATGCACAGCCATGCACGCGGCTCCGCATACATGCATGACATTAACCCTGCAGCCTTGTGTAACGTCTAGTTAACACTTTACGTGTCATGAATGCATGGGTCAATTAACATTCAACTCATAAACGTTCGCCTGTAACTGCTGAAAGTGACCTCAACTTAACTATGCAAGTAAACGGTGATTAGGTTCCTCAGGGATTCTGCTAGCCTAGTATCAAACCGAAGGAGGGCAGGGTAGATATCAAAATCAAAAGTCATTTATTCAAATTAGGCTGATAACCAGCTCTTTTTTAACATCAAAATATACAAGAAACAGCCCCCCAAAACGCGCCCATCGACACTTCCTTGTATTTTAGCTGGGAAGAGGAAGTGGACAAACTCCCCAGCAACACACACAGTCTGTTAGGTTAGAAGAACCAGATTCTATGCAATAATGTGTAAGTAAGATAATATTAACAAAGAACCATTATATTAAATTATTGTCACATACCAGCATTAAAATTAAATAAATAATACTCAAGCATAAATAAAGCCTTTAGGCATTAAGGGCGTGTCCGCTTGCTTACACGTGCAATCGGATGTGATAGACCACAATACCTAAATTACGAAAAATATTTGTGCCGATAGATGGGTGGAAGAAGCGTTGGTAGACGACCAACAACAGTCATAAATAGATGGGTGTGGTCGACCTACAGAAGATCACGGGGAAGACCTAGACGAGGCTCACACACACCAGGTAAGAATGGTCATAGTACTCGGCATATAGCACATGATGATGATGATGATTGATTTTATAAGGAATTGAATAAGGTTCTGCAGGTTGAAAATCCTATAGTCCAGGTCCAGTAGCGTGGACACGCAGAGTCGATTTATTCTTTGATTGGACTAGTTTCTGCATCGTTCATGTTCAAGGTCTCTCAAAGAACAAATAACATGAAATCAAGTTTAGTGGGCTTAAATTATGCGTAACCGCGAAACAACATAATGATTTAATACTGTGTAATTTTATTATGTCAACTCGTGTTGGTACTTCCGCTATATATGTAGTATATTTAAATTATTTAAACATTATTAGTGACATGTATTGAGCTAAATTATTATGATCATGACAAGAAAAAATACGAACGAAACAGATAACATTATCATAAAAAATGCGGAAATAAAAAACTGATTTCGTTAACATTTATTTGTCCTTTTTTAATACAGTTCAAACACCTATGCCAATTTTCTTTTTGTATATTTTATTATTTCAAATATCTTATGTTTTATTCAGCAAAGCTTATCCGCAGTATTTATTTATATTAATAAGTAACGGGAGAATAGGAAAGAACAAAGACAACCAAGTTTTACTTTGTAGGTAGGTGCTACTTCTTATTTTTCCAAAGTAATTGCAGGTTAAGGTGCATTTGAACTAGATTTACTACCACTAAGCATAAAATTATAGTACCTATTATTGAGTAGTTTACTAAACTGTTTTTAATTGATCCCCCGTGCAATAAACAAATAATTGGGTGAATTATTAACTCCTAAACGTTCTAGATTCCTAGTATTTGTACCCACCGGACACACACAACGCAATATGCAGTGTTTTTTTTACACTACCAACTATGAATCTACATGTAGAAAGGGAAGAAAGAAATGGAAATGCACGTTTGTTTTCCACTAGGGTACTAGGAGTCTATAAGTGAAGAATGTATTTGTAAAACAAAGGATAATATTCAACCCATAATGAAAATTATAGTCAAAAACACGTCCATGATTTTTCTTTTATAAGAACTAAAAACCATAAGGGCCCATCTGCCCATCTGCTCATCTTTTGGCTGCGATGTTCTGTAGATCTTGCCTATACCTATGAGAAAAATCATAAGCCTGTGAGAACAAACAACAAACAAAAAGAAATCTCAAAAAGTACTAATTAGAGCATAATAGTACCCACCTAAACCAAAAAAAAAACAGAATGATCACTTCAAATCACTAGTTCATTTCACACTTCACCGCATATTTTCCATAATCCTTTTTCCAGGCACGACACTATTATATCGTTTCACACGACACGACGCGACACGACTGTACGACTAATTAAACGTATGTAACAGCGACCAGCGTGTTATCGGGCGTGTTCCGACATCATCACTAATTCTTTGGTCTTGATTCTTGCTCAAGGATCGCAAGTTAACTGCGCGCGCGTCGGTATCAAGCGTGTTTTTGTTCAGAACTCATTCATGATGTGTTTGCTTGACGTCATATTTGCAGCTGTAAGAGATTTTTTGCAGTGCATTGTTAACGATAGCTCTATTGTTGTGTTGATTGGTCATGAATCATTAATACTTAATTGATTTGTTAGAAATGTGGGGTTTGTCTCAGTTTACGGACGTCTCTGCGCGCGCGCGTCTTTTGTTTACATGATAAGGATGTCACGCAACTATTCGCGCCAGTTTGAACACCTCCGTACAAGTTTTTTGATACAACCTGCAGTGCAGCAGTGTGAGCGATTTTCGTCCCACATCAGACGCGGGATTTGCCTTAATTTGACAAGAGTTCTATGCGACTGTATTTCAGAAAAATAGCAAAACTTATTTTTTACCTTTTTTTAAAGAAATTCCAAATAATATATTCTTTGAATATGTTCTAATTCGAAAAATAATATGAAATAATAATAATACAATAAACTGCACGCGAGTTTTAATACTCAAAGTTATCAACGAAATGACTGACGAAACTGCAGTAAACATTTATTATGATGTAGGAATAATGTCTTCAATTATTATTGATTATTATTGACTTGATTTCATTTTCAATACAGTGAGCGTAATTGCTTTTATTAGCAGTCATTCAAAATGGCAAATGATTGACATTTGAAATCAATTTTAAGAAAGTTATATTCTTTTGTAAGTCATCTGATTGACCGCAAGAATGTTGGTTCTTTATTGAATGGCTAATGGATACAGTAATTAAATGTAAATGCAGTATTAATGCATTCAATATATTCTTTATTCTCCAAATGGGGAGGCAGTTCACCAGTTGACAACGTTCAAGTCCCATGACTGTTTCTGAGACTGCCACTCGGGGCTGCTAATAAGAAAGAAATTGGAAACCCACAATTTGTTTGACCTAGGAGCATATGCTCAACAGTCGCGTATGTGATCGCTAGACGAAGGAAATAATTCTAAGCTAGCTAAGTCTAAAATTGTTGTCTCAAGACTGCACGCTGTTCCCAACCTCCTAGTAACATTGCTGTAAAGAACGGAAGAATGGCAGTGAGGAACCCTGCCCCTCATGCATGTTGTCATAATGGCGGATTCACATTGGCCACGTGCTTAGGATGGTTCAAGTGCAAAGGATATTTGGAAGATAGTACCTATGGACATATTTGAACAAGTCTTTTAAAAAAAAAAAAAACACGCACGCACGCTTTTCAAAGCATATTGTCAGACATTGTATACGTGTAACCTCTGGACAAGCTGTACGCAGAAAGCCATCAATGCTCTTCGAATTCAATATAACAATGCGTTCAGGATGCTGTTGGGGCTGCCACGCTTCTGCAGTGCGTCGGGAATGTTTGCTGATGCGCACACTGATAGCTTCCAAGCGATCAGACGTAAGCGTGCCGCGTCGCTGCTGCAGAGGGTCCGGGGTAGTTCGAACAGTCTCCTGAAGGTCATTGCGGGGAAATTTGATTGTCCGTTCATGTTTTACCTATCTTGCCTACATATTTTACTAACATAGTTTTTAAGGTTTTCATGTTTACTAACAATATGTGGATGTAAAATGTCTGAAATAAAATGATTATTATTATTCTTTGCATACTTTTACGTAGCTCGGCTTTATGCCGGTTTAATAGGATAGTACGGGCCGAAGCCAAGTACTACCCCGGGAGAGTGGTGATATGATGAGATGATGATATGGTCAGGTTGTGTGATGATGAGTGTCAATGAACCTGTGTCTGTGCGGTGATTGAGGGTCGAGTATGTGAGGTGGAGATTACTGTGTCATTTTCATTTTGTAGAAATTTTCTTACAATCCTGCAAGTGTTGAGGATCGCGGCCTTTTGAAGGCTTTGATACGCGTATGGTGGTAAATCAAGTGTTTTTAAAGACTGGTGGAGCTATTTAGGTATAACACCTGTTGTTGATAATACAATAGGGACTATGGCTACATTGTTAAGACGCCACATTCGGCTGATTTCAATTTTAAGATCAATATATTTAGAGAGTTTTTCCGCTATAGTGTTTTGTAGGTTGTGCGTATTTGGTACGGCGATGTCTATGATTAACGCGGTTTTGTTACATTTGTCTAATAAAGTGATGTCTGGTCTATTGTAATGTATTGTTTTGTCGGTGAAGATACCTCGATCGAAGTACAATTTGTGAGTGGCGTTTTCAAGACCAGTTTCGGGCTGGTATTTATAATAAGGTACTGGAGGTGTGGAGATGAAGTTATATTTGATTGCTAATTTTTGATGAATTATGTTCGCTACTTGATCATGCCTGTGCTTATAATCAGTCTGGACTATTGCTTTACACGCACCTGTGATGTGCTGAATGGTTTCCGAAGAACTATTGCATCGCCTACATATGTCTACTGTTTGAGGAACTCTCATTATGTGTTTCTGATAATTGCGGGTTTCTATGACCTGGTCCTGAATCGCTATCATAAACCCTTCCGTCTCAGGGAACAGTTCTCCACGCTTCAACCATTCGTTCGACTCTAACTTAGGTAGGTTAAGGTCGTGTCGGTGTCTCCCATGCAGTGACTTTTGTGTCCATTCAGCGATTTTTGTCTGTCGGTCTGTATGTTGCTCATTACTTTGTGTTGTCCTGTCATACATATTCAAAGGGGTAAGTTTCTTGTCATTATACGATATGGCTTTGTGTAGGGTTGAAGTGGAGCTTTGTTTTTCAAAGTATTTTCTCAATGTTGTTATTTGCTTGTTATGTAGATTAGTGATATCTATTATTCCCCTTCCGCCGTCGTTCCTTGGTAGTGTGAGTCTCTGTACACATGACCTAGGATGGTGTCTCCTGTGTTTAGTGAGAGTGGTGTTTATAATCCTTTGTAAGTTTTTAAGGTCGGTCTTGTTCCATTTTATGATGCCAAAGGAGTAAGTGAGAATGGGGATGGCATAAGTGTTAATAGCTTTAATGGTGTTTTTAGCGTTTATTTGAGTGTTAAATATTGGTTTTAACCTATGCTTAAATTGCTTAGTGAGTTTAGTTTTGATTTCCTTATGTAGAATCTGTTTAGCCTGTATATACCCTAGATATTTGTACGTCCCGGTTTCGTCTAATGAATCTATTGTCGCGCCCGTTTGCATTTGGTATGAATGTGTATATGTTTTTCCCGCCCTTATTGAATTAATTTTACATTTATCAATCCCAAACTCCATAGCTATATCTTTTGAGAATTGTTCAGTTACATCAGCTAGTTCATATAAGTCATCAGGAGGTGGTCAGGGAGATGGTTTACTTTACAATAATGTTGGTCAGTCAGTTTGTCAGTCATTGTATCACTATATTGGAGTTGGTAACCGGGTAATAATGCATTGAGTTTGTTTGAAAGAGGGTTCAATGCTAGACAGAACCATAGTGGGCTGAGTGAGTCTCCTTGGAAAATTCCTCGCTGGATCTTAATGAATTCTGTTTCGACTGTTCCTGTTGATGTGTTCAGTTGTAATCGTGTCGTATGCTTTCCTATAGTCTATATACATAGTGTGTAAATATTTTTTGGTACGTTGAACATGTTTATGTATTACTGCGTCTATTGTCAACTGTTCTTTACATCCTTGGCTTAACTTTTTACACCCCTTCTGTTCTTCTGTTAATATTTTCTGTGTTTGAAGATGTTTATAAATTATGTGACTATAACATGATGTCATTATTTTATATATGGTTTGCAGACAAGTAATTGTCCTATATTTTGCTGGATTCGCTGAGTCGTTAGGGTATTTTGGTAGCATATAGGTCTTACCCTCTGTGATATATGTAGGGATCGTTGTGGGGTCTTTTATGAAATTGTTAATATGGTTAAATATATGTGGGTGTATAGGTGTAAATTTTTTGCACCAATAGTTGTGTATATAATCTGAACCAGGCGCTTTCCAATTATGTATTTTTGTTAGGACGTCATGGAAGGTTGCTACTTCTACATGATCAAAGATCATCGCTTTTGTGTTAGTTTGAATCACCTACTCTCCTTTAATCCATTCTGCTTCAGTGTTATGGTAGACAGGATTTTCCCAAATCCCAGCCCAAAATTGCTGTAGCTCTTCTGTAGTTGGAAATGCTGTATTTGTATTGTTATCAGATATTGTTTCATTAGTTGTTGATATCTTTAGGGATCGATAAAATTGTTTTTCGTTATTCCTAAACTGGTTATTTTGTGTTTTACGTTGTGTGCATTTAGTGTATCGATTTAGTCTACTTTTTACTACTGTTAGTTTCTGTTTTAGAGTATCTAGAAAATGTTCAAGTTGTGTGTTAGGTTCTTCGTGTGATGTATGTATTCTGTAGTCTTTTTAATATTATCTCAACAGCTTTGATTAGTTTTCTGCTTCTAACGCCTTGAATATAATGAGTTAGTCTTCCAATTTTGGCCCTGATAGATTCTATTTTGTTTTCTAACCTCTTTTGCCACTTTGGGCTTGTTGAATTCTACTACTACTGTTTACAGGAGGAGCGAGAGAAATTTTACTACCGTTGTCATTTGCAGCTGTCCACGCAGCGCAGTATATTACTGTCTGGAGATGATTGAAATTTGTGTCACTGGTAACTTGTTCTGGCAAAATTACTTTGTTTATGTAACTAACTATATTAGCTAACTTTTTTAATGACTTTTGCTTGGGTATGTAACTCCTTTCTGTGGGCTGGGTGTCTTTGTAGTACTGTAGTGTTTGTGAGAATATTTCATCTATTTCAGGATTTCTAACTAGACTTGTATGTTGTGTATTAAGTTGTATAGGATGTTCTAGTCCTAAGTTATTAATATTGCCGTCATCTATTCCTACTCCTATATTTTCTGTTTCTGGTGGCTCTATATTTTCTATATCTATATTTATTGTTTCTGTATTTGTGTGTAAATGTACATTTTCTACGTCTGTATTTGACATTGTACTGTCAACTTGCCTTTGGAACGAATCTGTTTCAAATAATTCTTTTTCTACAATTGATTTTAATACCTGTAGCCGTGCTACTGGAATCATGCTATTATTAACTATTACTCTTTTTTGGTCCGAAATGCGTTGTTCTGATAAATGAGATTATTATTATTATTTAAAGTTGCCTGTAATCAGTTGGATCACACAAGAATGCCATTCCAAGAATTTAATTTTTTTTTTAAACATTATTTACTTAATTTAAATGATTAAATCAATAAATTAAATACAAATTCATTCAAATATTCGTAGGCTACCGTCCTCTATAATTCGATCGCTCGTTGTTGTGCAACACATTTTATAGCATAGGCCGCCTGCCGGCCGGTCTCGAGGTCGGCTGCGCAGGCGCAGGCACCTTGACTCGCGCGACTTGAACCTGATCTCGGTACGACCCGCAGATCGCGTTTATCTGTGTTTACTTTGCAGATGTTAAATTTGCTCAGAAAATATTTGAATAGTTGGCAATTAGCTAAAATAAATTATTTATTATGCTGTGTAAAAAGGTTCTGTCAAACCGATAGGGACAAATTGCGGACGCGGCTACGGACACGAGCCCGGTGTCGGCGCCCGGCTTGACCGATCTTCAACTCTAGTTGCCAGTCTAGACCGATAGAGGTCGATGATTTTGACTTCAGTCTATCGGTACGGTTTCCCAGTACAACTACTAGATTGTGGCAAGATCTGATTCACTAGAAGGTTTCATAATTATGTACAGTAGATACCTATAATTACTTTAAATTACAGGATAATTAATCAAAAATACACGATCATAAGTCATAACCAATGTAATCGCGATCAAATCGATTCTAATTAAATTAATGTTACATCATATAACCTGTTACACCGGAAAAAATAAACAAAAATAAAAACGAACAAAATAGAGTAACATTATGTGATAAACGTTTTTATTGATTTGAAAAAATTAATTGCAAAGAAACATAAAAACATGCTGACACTAGTCAGGTCCGTTTTTTTGCCTGAACATCAAACTCCACACTAAAAACATGCATATAAATTTACTCGGACCGAGTGGACTCGAATCTCTACTCGGACTCAACTCATATTGTGGCAATCCATAATCCGAGCGCACTCGGACGGATGACGGCGTCCGATCCGAATAGACTCGGATCGCGTCCTACTTTTCCGAGCTAGCTCGGATATACGAGTAGGTGAAAAAAATGACGGATTATAAAAACAAACAAGCGTCTCGTACAAAAAATAAGTGGTCAGAGCTTGAAACAGCTAGATTTGTAGAACTGTACGAAGCAGAAGAGGTTCTCTGCAACGTAAGAAGTACAAAAATAAAGACTCCATGAACGTGGCTGTTTAGCGTCTGGTAAGAAGTTTTGATTTTGATATCACTGTCGACGATTGTTTGTTTACACAAAAAAATCAACAACGTTCGGAGCACCTATATCCAGGAGAAAGCAAATTTAAAAATTCTATGCGCACTGAATCGGGTGCGGAAGAAATTCATGTACCTAAATCCGATATTTTTCGATGTTATATGTGAAAAATAATAGTATAAAATGAAGAAAATGATCCGAGTGAACTATGACAATATCAACAGCTATCCGAGTGGACTCGAACGAGTAAGCTTCAACGCGGCTTTATCTTTTTCATAGTATCTCTTTGTATTACGGTAAAGTATGTCGTCAATTTTTTCTCAGACAGTATAATATTGCTACCATAAGAAAAAAAAATAATGTTACGATTATCTAGTTTTTATATTATTGTGCATTTGCAATTTGTAGCGTGTGGTTTCGGGCACATAATTATTTGTCCCACGGGATCGTACTACCGGGATAGAAAGTATCCTATGTGTTAACTCAGGCTAAAAACTACCAGTGTGCCAAATTTCATCAAATCCGTTCCGTGGTTCTTGCGTGAAAGAGTAACAAACATCCATACATCTTCATAAACTTTCACATTTATAATATTAGTAGGATTATGCCTTTCTCAGGAAGGGTAAAGAGTTACAAATGCCTAAAGTACACCTTATAAATGGTCCCTCATTTAGAAAATCGTCAGGTTAAGAGGGTTCAATAAATTCTGTGAGTAGTAAGCCACGGCTCACGACTTATTGTCGGGCCTACGCTGTCCCCACATTCTTAAGTACTAATGCTGCTACATAGTAATATTGTCAAACCGAAGAATTTTAAAAGAGTAGAAAAACTAGAAAGAAACTCCATGGTTAAACAAATGGGGAGATAACAAACTGTGTATGTTTATTTACAAAATGGGCGGGTCCCACGTGCCCTCGCAGCACCTTTCATCTACCTGCGCTAGGTATCGAATTTTGGGTCTGTTTGTGTTATTACACAGACACAAAATTCGATCTCTTTCCTAAATTTTACAGTCTCAGGATTTTTTTTTCGAAAATCAAAAAAGCCTCCATATCGTGGCCGTATGTCGCAGTCGCAGTGGATGATCCCGCCTTGATTTACAAACCAAGCGAAGCAAGTTTTACTGTGGAGCAGACCCTAAAGCTATGTTCCGAGGGGTTTGTATGAAACTAACGAATAAAGCCGGGTCCACACCTGCGCACGTGCTGCACGTTACGCGCCTCGAATAGGTATGGACGCGTCGCGTAAATGCTCGCGAACTGCACTGTTCAGTGTTCGCGCATCACGTGCGTCGATGTGGACGGGTCTTTATATCGCTTCCTTTACACACCTAAAGCTAACCTAGCTATGTGATTGGTTAGTTTTGTGCACAGCTTTAGCTGCACATCCTACCAAATTTCTGGTGGAAACGCAGCCGTAAGTCCTTCATTCTGCTGCAGACGACGGATACTGACTTCTTCCAGTACAGAAATGATTTTTAGTCATACTCTGATAATGAAGTTATGTCCATCCCTGCCCAATTGTGTCAAGGCAATTACACAACAACCCACACTGGCATTACACATTTAATCCAGCCTAGCACTGATCTTCTTGCTGCTGGATTCGTTGTTCATTGTAAAAGTCAGTACAGTTATAACAGACAAGAAACTTATTATTGCTTTAGCCTCGGCTCCTTGAGTCACAGTAACCTTAGAATTTATTTATTTCAAGGTATGGTTAGCAAAACATTTGGCTAGATAAGCTAGATTTTAAGCTAGTTTTTTTTTGTGGTCTGGCCTTGTTTGTTATGTGCAGCTAGACAACTAAATGTTTATAAGTAGTCCGGATCTTGCACGTACACCTAGAATAAAACAAATGCATGTATATCTCTGCCTCACCTATACGTAGGTAGGTATATTGTACCTACTTGTATTTTTTTTCATGTAATGCAAGGTAAATAAAACACCCAAGCAGGCACTTTACTTCATGTACAAAATATTTCATCGGCTCTGTGAACGTAACGTAAACGGTGAAGGAAACTAGCATTATATCAGAAGAAGAAGACATCCCCAATCCGAGCTGAGCCTGTGTGACGGATCACGACCCACTCTCTTCCACATAGAGGAGGCTTTTGTCACAGCAATGGAACCGTTGGCCCGGACTCCACCAAAGTGGAGACGAGACGAGAGGCGAGATGTGTTGTTAACCAACAATCGAATTTCGTTATTTACACTTCTCGTCTGCGCTTAGCTTTAGTGGCAACGGTTGAGCAGAGAGGAGAGGAGACGTCTCGTATTTTTTTAGGCCAGCCACCGCACTCGGCGGCCAAGCAGGCAACAGCGCACAGAGCAGAAGAGCAGAGACGTGAGTGGCGTACGGTGAGCGGCGTACAGTGAGCGGCGTACGGTGAGCAGCGTGCGGTGATCACTAAACTGGGCGTGAATAGTACACACATCTCTGCTCTGATCTAGCTCAGCACTCATCTCCGCATAACTTCGGTGGATACACTCTAGCTCCTAAGCATCTTCTCTCCTCTCCGCACGTCTCCGCTTTGGTGGACTCTGGGCCTCATAGGCTGGTTATGCTAAAATCACGATATCATAGCAGTTTTTTGTTATTTTTTATATGGCCTTTATCAATTAATTATGTATGACGGTCTTGATAGCATCGAAGGTTGCACAGGACACGTAAAATGGTTCCGCTAGTCGAAAACGGCCTCATAATTCCATCCATATTTAGAAGCAAATAATGGCAATTTACATTTTAAAACAGTAAAAAGGTCGTTCTGCGGTTTTAGTGGTTCCAATAACGGTTTCAAATGGGCAAAACTTTCCAATACATTTAATTAATAGCCTTTGGACCCAGATCTATTGGGTTTTTCAACAACAACTTTGGAAGCGTGTGGTCAAAAATTCCTTACAGCAATCAAGTAGAAATCACGTTTAGGCTAAATAAAAACCGCCGCACGGGTCGATTAATGGGACTCCATCATCCATTGAAGACATTTGCATAGGACCTGTAGGTGTCTCGGAATGCACGATATGCCGTTGATTCCGGCTATCATTTCTAGATCTTAAACAGTAGTTACGGGTAGTCAAAAGTTCGAAAGTATGACAACCAGTCTTACTCTGAATGACTTATCGTATTACCCAGTGACCGGGTTGCGGAGGTCAGACAGGCAGTCGCTGCATGTAAAATACTGGTATACAGCTGCGTCCGCTTTAACTGGATGGCGACCCCAACGTAGTTGGTAGAAGGACAGACATATTAAAATGACCTTCATAGTATAGTATTTTCCTTTCTTAAAACTAAGATGTTTAGGCTAAAGTTTTCCTTATTTGATTAGTCACGTGTGACGAAATGTGATCTTGTTTCTTAGGCACTCACGCGTCGCCTTGACCTGTGTAGACCTACGACACTAAATTAGTAACAAAACACCTATAATTTACCTTGTAGGCTAGCTAGATAACAGATAACTCATTCTAAGGTAAGTGTTTTCTGACTATTCGGATTCATGTGCATATTGTGTAATTATCACTTGCTTTGCTTCGGTGAAGGAAAACATCGTGAGGAAACCAGCATGCCTGAGTGATATTTCTCGACGGCATGTAAAGCCAAGTCAGAGGCCATGGGCGGCATTCAAACTCTGACACCAGGTTAGGCACTAACCACACGATAAAGAAAGAAGGATCCAAATAAAAAAAAGAAGGATTAAAATTAAATATAAAGTTTTCTTATGAATCATCATTATCATCATCAAATCAGCCGAAAGCTGCTGTTCTCAGCTGGACACAGCGGTGGTCGAAAGGTGGCTGACAAACCTTCCGAAAGACGCAGCGTTGGGATCCGCTAGATGCGAGAAGCATAGGACTGGTTAATGTGGCGATACTTGCAGGAGGCCTACGTCCCGTAGCGGACGACTCTTATTGGAAATGGAAACAACAAGTAAGAATTTCTAGTGTTTGTCGAGTCTACTCAATTAACTTAACAAACTACTTTAATGTCCTGGTTACCTTTGGGTAGGGTTGCCATCCGTCCAGATTAATCCTTGTTTGGAGAGCGTCCGGGGTCCGTCTGGGCGGGGTTTTAAAAGGAGTACGGTTAAAACTCAGTATCTTTTTGTGTCAAGAATCCAGGCCTTTCGTGTTGTTGCTGCACTTTCTTCTTATAAGTACGTTGTTTCATAACAAAACACAGTCTGCTGAACCCAACTTTATAGATCGGAAAAAAATTCTCCTAGACTTTCCTTATTGCATGAATGTTCACAAGGAGGTAACTTATCCGAGACAAACGACAAACGATGTCAATAAATTAAAACAACGCCTAGGTCCTGGGTTCGGTTCCCAGGTCGACCAAAGTGTTATTGAGTTTTTCCACCAGGAATTTCTCAGTAGCAGCTACGGAGCCTGAAATTGCGCCCGGTTCATGGTAATAGGCTCGCCCCCTATTACATGGGGCTTAAACATAACTGACGAAATGTGGGTGTACTGTTACACCTCTGCCTAACCCTTATGGCATTACAGGTGTGACGTTATGTTATGTCTGAGGTTTCAAAGTTTTTGTCCGGTATTGTCAATATAACTGATGGTGACCCTAGCTTTTGTATCTTCTAGTTGCAGAAACAAAGCGCAATTAAACGAGTATTTTCACGAAAATTAATAAAATTTTATTATAGTCATGCTAAAAATAGTCCGGTGATTAGGTTTTTGTTGAATAATATTTCCATACTGAGCCAGTTTTGCCAATGCCCTGACTACAACCTACTACTGCTTACTAGTTATTTTTTAGCATGACTTGGCAAGTTTTTGCAGTAGCAATCATTTTACCTACACACTATTACCGGTGCTTGTATAATAATAGAATTAGTCAGATGCAAGTGCGCTGTGTAAGTTTAAGTACCTAGTCATAATCATCAACATATCATAATGTTTATGTACATATCTGTGTACGAGTGTGTATATTATTATGTATCCGTTGTGGCAATGTGAACAGCCGGCCGGTGTGGCGCCGAGCAACGCCATCTTTTGAGTATAACACGAACTTTATCCTAAAAAAATAAAACAATGTTCCTCATTCAGGCTTGTTATACTAGTCGAATAGATATTTTAGTTTAAGCGAGCGAAAAAACTACTTCATTTAATTGAGTTTTTTTTTCGCTCTCTCGCCAATTAAATACTGTTGATCAGGATATTTTCACGCCTTAGCTGGGCCACCCCATCACTGTTTACGAATCGAACTTGCCAGAGGAAGGTCGTGAAGTAGATAATTCGACCCCATAACCCCATGAGGCCTGTTCACTACTCACGGGACCCTAGACTCCTGGCTAAAACATTATTATTATTTAGCTTACTTACTAACTAGTTAAAGGACACTACTACCTTAAAAAAGGTCCCGAAAGGGCACTATCAAAAACTAGTCCTTTAGGGTTATAATCGCCAAAATCTGAAAAATATCCGGTTATTTTTTCGATTTTTGACAAAGTTGCGTTCGGCGCTCGAGGTTACAAACTTGGATTATTCATTGGGCCAACATCATAAACAAGTCTGCAAAAAATCAGAACTAGCGGATTTGACGCAAGCTCTGATGTATAAAGTTACTGGACTAAGGTAGAAGAAAGTAAGCACTTAAAAGCCCAAAAAATAAAATCAAAGTGCAACAGGTCGAACCGATGAATTTTCTTCGTAAGATAATACTGACAATGATCTTTAGTTCTAGCTTAGACAACTTGGAGATCTTTTATTTCATTTATTTAGGTAACCAACAGCGATACATAAAAATATTTTACGAAATATGTGTGTTACAGTTATTATGGCTAATTATAGATTTCGCTGTATAACTAGAATACATGTATAACACATGCGAACGGACTAATGCCAGATATTTCCAATTAAACAACAAAATAAAATTGCAATACTACACAAAATCTTGACATTATTTGGAATTGCAACGGAGACTGCAATTTTATGGACGGGTTATGATAATAATTATCAATCAATCAATCATTTTATTGCATTTTTTTCATTATACAATTCATATGGGCCTTGACCCGTGACCCGTACCTGTAAAACTGCGTTTTAATATTTAGCGAATACTTCGACTGCGTTTTTCAATAACATACGGAATTACGAAGCTTTTTAGAGAACCATTCGGATGTTGTTGGGACTGCCATGACGCTGTAGTACATCGGGAATGTTCGCGGAAGCTCGCACAGATAGCTTCCACGCTATCTATATACGAAAAATAGCGGCCTCCTACACACAGAGTACAGCGCCTGCATGGTAGTGACAACAGGTTTTTGAAGATGATTGCTGCCAGACCGGACTGTCCCTTCTAGAGACACTGGGTTGGGACAGTCATAGGTCTAAATAAATAACTATGTTGTAAATACTAACAATACTAACCTAATTACTTAAGCACCATTGTTACTAACACTAAAATACTAACAAAACTATGGTCTGAAAATAAAGTTTAATTTATTTTTATTTTAAAAGACACTCAGCCTACTTACTACCAACAAATAGGTGTGAAATATTTACTTCCCCGCTCGATAGATGGCGTTAGTGGTTTCGTTTTTGCTCGGTGTATAAAAGCTCGCGACCGAAATTTTTTCAACTCGGGTATACATTATCTGTATGACTGGTTTCCCTTCAAAACGCATAAATCTTTCGCCTTTTACAAAAGATTTCCTTGGAGGGGAAAAACTCAAATGAGTCTATAAATATGTTTTTGATACTCTGCTGAAGCAGAGTAAGAATTCCTTTATAAACTAGGTCACTAAAAATTTACGAAATTGCCGTTCATTTTACTGTGTCTGTTGGATGAGATTTGGGGTAGAATATAATTTTAATGTCTTTAGCAGTTAACTAAATAATTGTAACTACTTACATCCAATACATACTTGTACAAGAAATTAGTTACTTTGTAAGATTGGCATCTTTTATGGCTAGAACTAACTAATATATTTTTTTAAAAGAGTACAAATTAAATTAATTACTTAAAATAATTGAACTATTTCCTCTCGTGTGATAGTTTTAAATTGGTTGTACACAATAGAAAATCTAACAGTGAATGCGCTTGTTAACAAATTAAACTTAAAGCAAATATGTAAGCAAATGTTTTATTGCAGTACAATTTTTAACAGGCGCCTGTACATTTTTTAGTTTGTATCGTCACCAAAAGTTGAAAACTTAATTAGCTTTTGCAATATTAACGTCTAATTACTTTCATTCTGCATGCGAAAACTACTGAAAGCTTAAATATTTCTGTTGGTCGTTGCATTATTTGCAGCATAAGGACTGTATATTTAAGTTGTGGGCTACGCTACGCGGTCGCTGTCTGCTGTGATGCATCAGTGTTCTAAAATTAGATTTTAATTCGTTGTATAAAGTAAAATTTTACGAGGACCCGTCATATTTAATTTCATCTGCAATGGTCTCTACTACTAGCTCATAACCTTTACCTAACTAATATTATTTATATTAACTAACTTAAAAATAAACTTAAAAAATGGCGTCAAAAAACTCCTCCTCAACGTAGTCAACTGGTAATGTACCCAAAAGACAGGCGGCGTTGCCACGTTGTATGGCAACGCTAAGCCTTTGGCCAAGGTAAAAGCCAGCCCTTGGGTCACGGGAAGAGTCAACTAAACGTTTTTTTTTTTTTTTTTTTTTTTTTTTTTATTATATTATTTTGGAACTTTGAACTTTGACTGTAAGTCTGAAACTTACACACCAGTATGGTTTGATTTGAATGACGAGTAGTTAGCTATAAGGTAAGTAAGTACCTCCAGCGTTCAACAATGCTGGTTGATAGTTCCTCTGTGGCGACTAGCTCTAAACGGTGAATAGTGCCAATTTTCCAAATCTTGGAAATTTATTTTCGAGAAGTCTCAAGAATGTCGCAGTATTTCAATTTCATCATAATAATGGTATTTTGTGAATTATGCGACAGCATAAACCCTACAGGCGACTATAATTAAATTAGTCTCCAAAACACAAATTACTGACGTTGCTCAGAAAGCCGCTAAACTAAAGTAGGACTAGGCTGGCTTATATGTGCCGCATGCCCGACGAGCTGTGTGCCAAAATAAGTATGATGTGGAGCCTTGACACAGCCAATAGGCGTGGTAGACCTCGCAGGAGATGGTGGGACGAGCTGGACAAAACCAACGACCAGTGGTCCACATTGGTCCTGGATAGAAGAATTAGGAAGTTATTGGGAGAGGTCTTTGCCCAACAGTGGGATGATACAGGCTAACAGTCTAAATAAATCTAGTCTAAGAAATAAATTTTAGCCGCCTGCAAAATAAATGACCGCACAAAGTAGTGTAAGATAAACTTAGCTCAGTTTTATACAACAGGCGCTCGGCGTGGAAATAACTTTAACCTTTCTCTTTCTATACTTAACGACTTAATGAACCCCTTAATCTGCGGCGTGTTAATTACAGCGGTTTTTTTTGCTTCTTGGGCATTTAGCGCCTCGTTGGGTAAATAGTACATTTTAGGGATGTTCTACTAACAAGGCTGTAATCTAACGAATCGCAGAGCGAATTTCACCAATGAAACGACCAGCGCATTTAAACCGCGTTCAAAAGTTGTCAGTGTCATCATTCATGTGGATTATTGGCGATCAGCTTCAGATTCAAGAATCCAAGTAGAAAGAACATTATTAACATCACCAAGTAGTTTGAAATCATAAGTGGTTATTTCGTTGTAATCTGCAATTCTGCAAATGCAGGTTCGACTCCCGCACGCAGTCTTAACATTTACCTATAATGTGAGGGTGTGAGATTGCTAGGTAGATTTAACAACAAAGAAATAGAAGTAAATGGGTTATTCTCAGGGAGTATATATTTTACTAGCTGACCCGCGCAATTTCGTCTGCGTCACCTAAGAGGGAGACATTTTTCATTGCTGTTCCGCTCCTATTGGCCGTAGCGTGATGTTATATAGCCTATAGCCTTCCTCGATAAATGGGCTATCCAACACTATATTTTTTTTTTAATTCGAACCAGAAGTTCCTGAGATTAGCGCGTTCAACCAAACTAACAAACAAACTTTTTAGCTTTATAATATTAGTATAGATGAAATGCAATCTTGCCTTGTAGTGAAACGAAACATAATGTCACTAGTCATAAAATGTTGTTGTCAAACGCATCAAACACAATACATCAATGTGAAAGCATTAAGCATTAGAAACGACTAGAAAGTTTTAAAACAACAAATATTGAATACGCAGTCGTCAACTTGCATTTGTATATTTTCTCCGGTGAACTGCTGTGTGGGTACTGTCTATTCGAAACAAAAAATAGCAGAGAATTTGATACATAACATCACGCCTGTAATCTCCGAAGGGTTAGGCAGAGGTGTATCTAATAGTACACACACATTTCGCCAGTTATGTTTAAGTCGCATGTAATAGGGTTATTAAGTCCGCCTCTGTACTTTGTGCTTGAACTGTATATAAATAAATAAAAATAAATAATAGGGGGCGAGCCTATAGTAATCAACCGGGCACAAATCCAGACGCCGTGGCTGCTACTGTGAAATTCCTGATCAAAAACACTTCGCCCGACCCGGGAATTGAAACTAGGACCTCATGCTCAGCAGTCGCGATTGCGACCACTATGCCAACGAGACAGAAGAGAGTCTATAATCATAATCAAGGAGATATAACAATAGAATGACAGTCTCATTATTTTACGTTTGCCTTGTTTATTTGTTAATTTAACTTAACGTTTGTGTTTAACCACAAAACGACTATAGTAACGTCCGATGTGTAGGTACTCAAATTATCAGCATATCTGAAGAGATTGTAGATATTGGTCATGTGATAATCATAATGTCATAATCATCAAATTGGCCTATCAACGATGGAAAATTATACGTATGTAGGTAATGTTGCCATCTAATCTCCATAGCCCTTGCAACACCATTGGTAAGAGGCGGTATTATGCCCTTCGTCGCTTCATGGATAGAATATAATTAAAAGCTTGCTAGTAGGTAATGTTGAAGTCTCATCCATCAAAGCTGTTACCTAAAACCTGTCAGAAGCCGCGATTTATCTTCCACACTTACAATAATTCTGCTGTTGTTTGTGAGTGCCACAAGCTTAGATTTTCAACCTTAATAAGAATTAGCAGGCTGTCTAGTACAGCACTAGACCGCACGTCAGCGAGTTGGCCTAGAGTACGGTACGGAGTTTCTATTCAATTGTTTTTGTTACCACGGAATTACTGCCGATTACGAGAATTTTAACTTGCATAGGCTTAGTTTGGGGAAATCACTTTTCGCGCCAAGGACGTCGACAGACTTTGGAGTCAGTGAGGGGCATAAAAATAACTGTTTTGTAAGGATTCATTTGCAACTGGTGTATTGGACATAGGCCTCCCCAAGTGTCGCCACATAGACCGGTCCCGTGCGACTCGCATCCAGCGGATCCCTGCAACCTTCACCAGGTCATCGGTCCACCTAGTGGGAGGCCTTCCAACGCAACGTCTTCCGGTTCGCGGTCGCCACTCCAGAACTTTTATGAGCAGGGGGTTTCCTAATTTACATCAGTCTCTGTCAATATTAGCGAAGCCCATCTTCATTGAGGATTAGCATAATGATGCTGGTTACACCTGTATGAGCAGATATAGGACAACACCTCGATACATTCCATTTTATCTCACTATAAATCGCAGCGCAGTTAAGTTAACTACTTTAGTTGATGTACGTAAGTGCTCTAGAGTCCAATTACTAGATTGGATTTGCTCTCACTGACATTCACATTATTACTTGCTGTAAGGAATTGAGTAATAAAAGTAAGTGAGTACCTAGATTGTTACAGTACAGTGACCTCGAGTAAACCACAAGAGGTGGCACTAGTTTTGAGAACCATTTATGTTTATATTCTGACTATTAGGAAACTATGCGGAATAGAACTGGAGTTACCGACATAGCTTGCAGTGTACACAAGCTGAAGTGGTAGTGGGCTGGACATGTTGAAGGACCGATCCGATGATCGATGGAACAAACACGTCTTGGAGTGGCGACCGCGTATCGGCAAGTGTAGTATGCTACGCCCCCAGCTGGAAGGATCTAAGTGGCTGGGATAGACTGCATGCGGAAGGCGAAGCACGGGATCTCGTGCCGCAGTTTGGGAGAGGCTTAGGAGTTGATAGATTCACGCTTTGACTGTAGTTGAAACTAGAAACGATGTGCTTCAGTTGTTCTTGTTAGCAGTTGTGTATTCTGGTCCCAGAAATCCTCCGCAAGTGCTCAAAGCTAATGACAAGCACGTTCAGGTTACAGAGAAAATACCCCAAAGGCACCACCTCAACCCCAAGGAAATCCGCTATCTTCGGTAGGTTTTCATTATCGCCTGGAACAGAAATTTGTATATTAGGTTGGTTTGTAATATTTATTAGAATGTAAATAAAACGGATCCGTCTTTGTTAACTTTTTTCTCATATTATCTCTTCACTTCTGCCACCCTGGTAACTGAAACGGCTAGTGCAGCGCACAATGAACGTTTACAACGTAACTTCTATTACGATCACAATAGGAAACCGACAAGACGTTGCGTTTTGCAACCGCACGGCTGAACGAGCACCGTGGCCAAGATTTATTGAAGTCTTTATCGGAGACTTTCGATACCATTGCGGTTTTTACTTACAAAGAAATCGGCTTTGTCCGTGTAAATGACAAAAAAATATCGATTCATGCAATGATTTTTTTAAGGTAAAGTGAGAGGTGTAGCATTCATCTACGATGAAGAAAATGTCTTTACCGGTAGCGTTAATAGTTTAAAGCTGAGTGCATACTGTTGCTAAGTTGCTTGCAGACAAAAGTTCACGCAGCGCACTTCTACACGCTATTTAAATAATACCTAGGTACAGTTATTCACATAATTGGTTCAGCGTGATCCCATTTTTCACGGTTTATAAAAGAACCCACTTTAGGCAATCTAACAGTACACCTAGACCAAAATGGGTACTTTAATTTTGAAAAGCAGAGCGTTTTTTATTTCAATACCTATCTAAAAAAAATGTTTGAGTATGAATATGGATGGCAATGAGAGAAGGGCCAACAATGGATAAACTATGTGAAAGCTAGAAAAAGGATGATTCTGAGGTGACGGCTAATAAAGAAATATGGAAGACGAAGAAGTGCTGCGCCGACGATAAATTGGGATAACTATCCCAATTTATCGTCGGCGCAGCACTTCTTCGTCATCATACTACTGGGCAGTTACCCAGTAGTATGATGAAGTATTCTTATATTATTTGGAATTGGACCTATTCTTTAAAAGCGTTATGGCATTTTCCTTAATTGCCAGAATACCTTTATTTTAAAACGGTATTTTACTATCACAACAGTTGTACCCCAGCCTTTACAAAAGATTACATCCCAGCAAAAACTCAGAGCTCTTACTAAATACGCCAACAGTTATCTCACTGCTGATGACCAACATCATTATGAGTACAAACAACCTTACTTACCTACTATGAAAAAATCATCAGCACTTGAGTTCTGACAGATTGCGTCTAGCAGTAGTTATGACTCATCTCGCTACACATGCTTGTGTGAAAGGCACCAAATAAAAAAAAAACATACATACAATCACGGAAGATATCCCGTAAGTGACAGTATAAGTTTGGCATCTTATTTCACCTGCAAGGTGCAAAGCTGAATGTCCAATTATATAGAACTAGCGACCCGCCCTGGCTTCGCACGGGTGCAATATAATTTATCTAAAGCTTCCTCTTGAATCACTCTGTCTATTAAAAAAAACCGCATCAAAATCCATTGCGTAGTCTTAAAGATCTAAGCATGCATAGGGACAGACAGCGGGAAGCGTGTATACTATGTAGTGACTAGCGACCCGCCCTGGCTTCGCACGGGTGCAAAATATATCTAAACCTTCCTCTTGAACCACTTTATCTATTGCTGAAAACTGCATTAAAATCCGTTGCGTAGTTTAAAGGATTTAAGCACACAGACAGCGCGAGCGACTTTATACTATGTAAAGATTACTAACGTAGCAAGTGGCATACAATTCTTAAAGTTAAGTGTCTCGTCGCTTATCTAACTTGACAGCGACTTACGTCCAGCAATGTATATCCATATCTTTTGTCCACAAAAGCTGGGTTGCTTGACTTGTCGTCATCATCATCATCTTCCTGTCCTTGTCCCATTCTAATTACGGTCGGCGCCACACGTTTTCTTCTTCCATTCTCCTCTGTCAGACGTCACGGCATCATTTTCTCCTTTCTCTTTCATATCATTTCTCACACAATCCATCCATTAGTCATTTATTCATAAACAAGTAATTTGTATCTGAATTTAAACACAAAAATTATACAATTACAGTACATATACTAAAAATTTAAATGTAAATTTAAATTTAAAAAAAAAATAAAGCAATAATTTAAAAAATAATAAAAATCATCTTTTCTTCGACCTTCCTCTCCCTCACCATCCATCAACATTCATGTCCATCAATCTTTTAGTCACATGCGTTTCATTCCTCATCATTACATGTATACACCAAGACAACAGACTCCCTTTAAATTTTTCTGTAACAGGCGCCACTTTCAAACTTGCTCTAATATACTCATTCCTTACTTTATCCATTCTTGACACTTCACACAATCAACAATTGGTTGACTTACCGTATCACTACATAGTATAAAACAAAGTCGCTTTCTCTGTCCCTATGTCCCTTTGTATGCTTAAATCTTTGAAACTACGCAACGGATTTTGATGCGGTTTTTTTTAATAGATAGAGTGATTCAAGAGGAAGGTTTATATGTATATATTGCACCCGTGCGAAGCCGGGGCGGGTCGCTAGTCAATTATAATACATACTTCTAGTTCTGTTAACATCAGTTTTATACAAATAGGTAATTCTGTCTAACTCACAAAGAAGAAATCCTAATAATTAAAATAAAATCATAATTGCAGAATTCCATGAAACATTTTTTTTTTAATTTTAGTCCAACAACGACCACAATATAACCTGTTTTAAACTAAATTATTCTGATTAGTAATTTAAATGAGGCACTACTTTTTTTACAAACAAAAACTTTGCCGTACATACACTCGAGTGAACCGGTTTGGCCAATTACAGCTGAATAACTAATTATCATAGCTATCTTTCTACATGTTTCATATTATAACATGCGTAAATAACGTTGTTAATTGGATTAATATTCTAGTAACTGCTGTGTAACCTGCGATAATTAATATTTTACGAAACAATGTGATGTTAAACTGCTGAAAATAGGTACATCATTATTGAACTTAAATTGTTTGTTCTTATTTCGTTGCCGAATAAAAAAATCTCAAAAAACGGTTAAGCATACCAACGAGAGATAAAGCGACATAAATACAACATATGGAATGCAATAAAGACTTTAGTATTGACTATTGAAATCGTAACATCAATAACTCAATAAGCAACTGGTTCAACATCATTCTCTTGCCTTATCCCAATTCAATTGGGGTCGGCACGGCATGTGTCTTCTTTTTCCATACTTCTCTATTACCGACAATATCCAACTGGTTATTGTCGGTATAAGTGTAACGAGTCTAGCTTGTTGGTCATTTTGCTGTAGGACCTCACTGACACAATCATCGGATCACATTTTGTATGATATTTCTGCTTAAAACCTCTTATGAGCTCGTGGCTAAATTATAACAGCCGCTCGGGTCGATCTTCAGGTTAAGCCGCGCTTGCCTACTTTGGTCAGGGAATGGGTGACCACCCATTACATACCGAGTTTCCTCCGTACCTGCGACAGTCGTTATAGGTAGTCAGTGTCTCGAAAGTCGTGCAACCAGTCTTACCAAGGGGTATCGTATTACCCAGTACTAACTGGGTTGTGGAGTTTAGATTGGCAGTCAATCCGTTTAAAATACGGGTATTCAGCTGCATCTGGTTAGACTGGAAGCCAATCCCGACATAGTTGGGAAAAGGCTAGACAGGTGGTGAAGATGATTTCTTCTGAAAACCTCTCTATGGTATCTTAAATCTCTTTGCTATTTAACGAGCTTGGGAACTCTTAATTTTGTATTTTGTTATTAAGGGGTATGGTGCAATTCATAAACTGGGGTGTGGTTACTTCTTGTGGTCCATGGGAATTGCGGGTATGCAATAGAGTAGGCACAAATCGTTTATAATAGTTGCAAAGTATTCGATAATAATTCAAGACTTTAACGAAAGCTAACTAGGTGCTTCTTTTATCGTGTCGATGGCATGGCGCATGGCGCCTTTAGTCGCAGGCACGTGTCCATCAGATCCTAGGTACAGACTACAGGACAGGTTCTTATATTTTATAAAAAGATGGTAAACCATCAGATAAAAATACACACAAATGCCTACGGTGTGAATACGTACAAGAAACGGATGTTCCAAATCGCATTTCATGCCTTATAATCAATCAAACAATTGTACCTAATTACTTAACACACTTACTGACAAGCATTAAACTTGATACATGTACGCTGCTGTTCACCGCTGGCGGCGCATACGCATCCGACGCGTCACCGTTATCCGCGGCCGCACTACATTCCGCATCTATCCGCCGCGCACGCGCACGCATCCATCGATCTATCGGATTATCGACCATTGATCGAATAAACTATACTTAAATTAAGACATTAATCGAATAAAATGCTGTGGAAGTTGTAGTGTGGTGAAAATAATGTGAATTTATATGTGAAGTTTAAAAATTGTTGCACAGTCAAAAAAAATAAAATGGTAATGTTGTGATTAATTTATTGGTTTGTGCGTATACTTTGAAATCGTTAAACTGATTGATTAGTGGTGCTGACAGGTTAATTAGCTGCAAATTAAGTGCGCCAAATAATGGTGAGCCTCCGTTTTTACGGTCCCATTGTTTTGCAACAAGTAGGAACATGATAATAACGACTACTTATGATTTAAATTGACGCTGTTAACCGGCTGCTTTCGAAGTTTATGGGAATAATAATAACTACCCTATATAACTTATAACGAAACCTTTCCTTACATAAAACCATACATGGTAACTTGAATCGTAATCCTAAAACCTAAAATATTTCTCTTAAAATGTATATTATGTTTAATGAATTAATCATTCATCTCGTGAACATAACATATTATTAAAGTTTATTTTTTCATTTAATAGCTAAGAGTTGAATATGCGTATTGGGATTTTTTTTTAACTATTAAATATACCTACTTGTACTCAGGTCTTTCAATGCAAGTTTTCTAAAATATAAGCTAATGAAGGTTAAATAAAATACTCCGACCATCATCTTCCTGCCCTTATCCCATTCCATTTGGGGTCGGCGCAACACGTTTTCTTCTTCCATTCTCCCCGTCAAACGTCACGGCATCATTTACTCCTTTCTCTTAGATAAAATAATACTTACATCAATGCAAGATTGTAATCTTTTAAAGACACTAGATAGAATCAGTGGAAATTTTTATAGCTGTATTTATTTACCAATTATTATGTTAGTGTCAGTATCAATATTTACTACAATGAAGGTCAAAAATGTCGAATACATTTATCATCCTCGATTAAATTATATTTATCTTTGTCAAAGATTATTATAGTTTTGAAACCATTTTGTTAGCAATTTCATAATTTGGGATTATAGTTATCACAATAGCGTGCTTGTAAACAAACCTGTTCCTTTGTTTTTATTTAGGGCATATCACTATCGTACCTATCCGAACATGTGATTATGTTATTTATCCTCATAAAACTAGAATTGTAATTGCTATTAAATAAGCTTATCTTATCTAAATTACTAATGATTTCTCTTCGGGTTTAAATGTACTCTGTGTTAACCTACATACCAGTTCATCTACAAGTACCAGGAATACAGATTTGAAAGGAGATTGCTTGCAAACGAAAAGGGCCTAGCTTGGCTAGACTAGACCTAGCCTAATTTAGCTAGAACAAAGTAAGTAGAATAGAAACTAAACTTTACCTGGTCTACCTACGCGCTAACTTTCTTCTAACCGTTACAGTGGTAATGTTTTCTATACCTAGTTACCGAGCCGTGCCTAGATGCAGTTAAAATTCAACCATTTTAATGACTGAATGCGTGGCCTTTTAACAGATTCAGCTTTAGTTTCACAAATCACATGCAACTTGTAAGGAAACGCCCCATATCGAAATTATTACTTACTATTAGTACCCAATAAACGCCTGTAATTCCCGCAAAAGGCAAACCGGCAGAGGTATTACTATAGTACCCACATTCAACCAAACTAAGTTATGTTTAAATTGCAGCGAAAACTATCAGCTGGTAGTGGTATATCTTTTAATACAATTAATTAAACTAGCGATAGCAACCCGCCCTTGCTTCGCACGGCGTCACTAGCTGCAACTAACCATAGACATTCGTAAAATTTCATTGAAATCGGTTGGGTGGTTTGAAGGTTAACGTGTACGAAGTACTACGAACACGTGATTATATCCTTATTCTCGAAACTACATCATTAATAATGTTTATAACCAGTTCTAATAAACTTCAAAATAATCTATCCATACTAATATTATAAAGGGTTAAAATTTGTTTGTTATTTTGTACGTAGGGGGTAATATTCGCAACTACTGATCCTGTCCCCAAAATTCATTCAATAACGCGAAGCTGCATTATCCCCGAGTGTCATAGACTACATTAAAAATGTTCTTCAGTGTTAATTTCCGTACATAACGAGAGCGAAGCCGCGAGCAAAAGATAGCCAAGGATAAACAAGAGCGCTTGAGAACCATTTTAATTAAGTTTGACATTCAAAACACGGAAATCACATTCACCTAAATAACCTCTATTTATAACCTAGTCGTGAAAAAAACTACACAAGATCATTTTTGTTATTATTTTAGTTCTATTCGTAGTCTGTATATAATGTATTATACATATATTAACCTTTCTTATTCACACAAGAATAAAATCTCGTTTGAATTGCAAATAAAAATTTGATGGTTAAGGTTTTAGGAATTTTTTCGAAGATTTTCTAATCAGACGGCAAAATAAAAAAAAACAGGAGTACAATTAAACATAATATGATTGTGGTTAATTAAGGATTGAAATTTCGAAACGCCTAGTTGACGCTTCCCGTGACCCAAGGGCTGGGTTTTACTTTGGCCAGAGGCTATGTGTTGCCATACAACGTGGCAACGCCGCCAGTCTCTTGGGCACATTATCAGCTGACAGCGTTGAGGAGTTTTTTGATACTCTTCTATAGTTTGTTGTTTACTTTATTTATTTTAGGTTATTTAATAGTTTTTAATTAATAATGTATTTAGTTAGTTTAGTCTTTGGCCAAGGTAAAGGCCAGCCCTTTGGTCACGGGAAGAGTCAACTAAACGTTTAGAAATGTCCTTGAAAAGGCTGTGAGCACTCGGACCCCACGGAGCTAGAGTTTCAACCCCAAACGGCTCGAAAATATAGTTACCAATAAGGTTACTATATTTACGCCGCTTGAGGTTCTCTGCAGCCGCAGCCGCAGCACCAGCACAGCACGATGAGCTAGGAAGATGGGATGGCGCAAGAGTATCGACACAAGTTGCATCCCACACTAAAGGCCTACCCATCTTCCATGGAAACAAAGACATGCCGTCCGGTCTCTTGCCATCGTCGCGTGCCAAGCCATTTGGTTCTAATAAAGCTGGAACGCCGACGGTGACAAGAGCTCGACGGATGATATCATTTAAGTTCGCGTGCCGTGCAAAGCGGCCCGCACTTCGGCTGCATGAAAGGCCGTGGTGTCCAAGGCTGTTGACAGCTTCACCACAGTGACAGCGATGAGGAGAAAAACAAGGGGCGCCTAGGCGTAGAGCAGCAGCAAGGCGGAAAGTAGTGTCGTCGAGCAAAGTGCCTATGCTCGACGACGGTAGTGCGTGAAGCCAAAGCCACTCACCCACAGCCAGCAGACGCGCACGCTCAGCAGTAGAAGCAGACGTGAGCAGTAAATTGTTCTGAACTACTCTGCAGAGCAGCTCGTCCCAACGTCTCTGGGAAAATGGATGGTCGGGTTCTTCAGAATTCGGGCAAGCGAGTTTCCAGGCATTAACAGCCTGGAAAGTGGCTTTTACTTTGGCCAAAGGCTTAGAGTTGCCATACAACGTGGCAATGCCGCCAGTCTTTTGGGTACATTACCAGTTGACTACGTTGAGGAAGAGTTTATTGACGCCATTTTTTAAGTTTATTTTTAAGTTAGTTAGTTAATATAGGTTATTTTAATTTATTAATGTATATAATATTTACTATGAATAAACTTATTTTCCATGTTAGTTTAGTTTTCTAATAAAGCCCAATTAAGGATCTACCTACTATAAGCAATAATCGTTACATCTTCAAATCCACGGTATGTTTCACTACCAAAAGTGAGAGAGTCACTTTTGGTAGTGAAACATACCGTGGATTTTGCGTTTGAATCCAAAACCATTGTTGTGCACACAGCAATGTTTAAAGTTCGCTAGCTTTCAAGATCTAGATAAAATTATTACTGTTGCAATTTTCTGTATACAGCGAAAGATTTATTACAACATCTATATTAAAACCTCTATAGTAAATTAGCTTGTTCCCGGAATTATTGTAATTATAAATTATTACAATACCTCACTCATTGCTACGTGTGAAACCCAAACCTAACCTAGTCAGGTGGCTATTGATTAACTATGTGTGTGTGTGACATGTATAATTTGTCCATTGATTAATTAAGTGTTCAATTCAATACTCAGACCAACAAAAAAAGGAAGACGGCGCGCCGCGAGCATCAAACCTGAAGCCACCGTTTTATCTATGTGTTTCGAAAGGTTGCCATTTTTCAAAGTTTTTCCCTATAATTTGGGAAATAATATAGTATGGGTAGGATAATATTGTACGAGTACAATATTGTTGAGTATGGTATTGTACCCCAATTGTTGAGCATTAATTGGAAATATGCAATACATTAAAAACCAAAACAGGAATATAATTACTTGAAGTAAGAAATCATATATAAATTTGTTTAATCGAATCGGGAAATTTGAAATCATATTATGGCAACACTCGCACTTTATTTCACTGCTTTCGTTCGTTGAAGTTTTTTGTTCCAAGTTACAAAATTCCAAATCAAAAAACGATGTTATTTCAAGTACTTAAAGTGAAAAGTGATTCCGTGAGACCTTTTATGTGATTTGCTATTGTTTTACAAGTTTCCACTACACAGGAAGCCATAATTCAATTTTTTTTATAAATGTTATTTAGTTTGTATACTCGTGACGTACTAAAAGCGATGAGCATGGTTTTAGTGTAGGTGTGTGTGTGTCAGCGTGTATATTTACTTGCAGGAGCACGGTTTTGAGGCTTCTGCTTTTGCTGTTCGAGGCGCGCCGTTTTCCTTTTTTTGTTGGTCTGAGATTCAATAAAAAAAATTTTTTCACACAATTTTTTTTTAAAGAAATTTCATGGTCATCTTTTAAAAATATTTGGCTTTGCTTGTTTTGTGTTTGCTTAATTTCACTGGGCCTACAGATCTAAAGTCCCTAATAAGCAAATTAATCTATCGATCGGATCATGTTTGATCAGAAACATGGCCGGAGCTCATTAGGACTGAAAAGGTTTGGTAGAAGGATGGGGAGGCTTTAGACCAGCAGTATAACATAATGTATTCTAACTAAAAATATTACATTTTCAAAATATGCTTTTATGGTTAGGCAATGATGGCGTTTTCATATTGGCGAAGATACGGCAGCACCTGCATATCGAAGCTTCCAATTACGACTTATAAGTCATAAAAAAATGCTTTTGAAAAATGTTTTTGAACTGCTTTTGTGAGCGAATGAGAACAAAATAACACATTGACAGTTATGCACACTGCACACTGCTCAGTCTGACACCTTTCTATACAATGTCTAGACTGCTGTAGAAAGCTATAAATAGTTTTTTTTTTATGTAGTAACTGCACAGGTACAGGCATTATGTAGGTTGTGGGGCTCGTGGCGACAAAACAACAGCCGCACGGCTCGATCGAAGGTTATTTAGCTTAGCTTAATAGTATCCGCACGCAAAATACGTGCTTTGACGTGGAGTTGCGGACACCAGCCCGTTATACAATACAATACACTAAGCTTGCCGAGGTCAGCGCGTGGATGGGTTGCCATTGATTACTTATCGAGACTCGTCAATACCTCGCAAATCGTTGGTCCTGGTGGCTACCACTTTTAGCTCACTGACAGTCGTTACAGGTATTCCGTACGGCTTGAGAGTCTAACAACCAAGGGTACAGTAGCTGGGTTCTGGAAGTCAGATAGACAGCCACTTTCGGTTAGCCTGGAAGCCAACTCCAATGTAGTTGGAAGAGGACTAGGTACGTGGTGATAACTATGAGTAACTGTGTACTCGTTTATATGTAAGGAGCATTATGTTCTACAGTTATGAGGAGAAGCTCGTGGCTAAATTATAACAGCCGCTCGGATCGATCTTTAGGTTAATCCGTGCTTGCCTAGGTTGGTCTATGGATGGGTGACCACCCATTACATACCGAGTTTCCTCCGTGCCTCGGAAAGCACGTTAAGCTGTTGGTCCCGGCTGTCATTTGTAGATCTTTGACAGTCGTTACAGGTAGTCAGTGGCCCGAAAAGTCTGACCGGATGCAGCTGAATACCAGTATTTTACATGGAGCGACTGCCTATCTGACCTTTACAACCCAGTTAGTACTGGGTAATACGATACCCCTTGGTAATGACTGGTTGTCCAGTCCTGGTGTCCTGGTATTCAGCTGCATCCGGTTAGACTGGAAGCCGACCCCAACATAGTTGGCAAAAGCCTAGGCAGATGATGATGTTCTTTCTACAGTTATGCCGCTAGTGAAGCTTTCAATAACGAAATAAATAAGTTTGTAAATTACGAACAAAGCTATCGGATGGAGAAACCAATTCGAAAGATTTGATCAAATATTGCATGACTAAGCATTCAAAGTTTTGAACAGACAACCGGACCAACTAATAAGTTGGTCGGTTGTCTGTTCAAAAGTTTTAATATTATTATATTGCCACAGTCAGCAACAAAAAAAAGAGAAGGAGTAATAACTACAGCACGGTCCTTGATCCGGTTGATGGCAATAGGCTCGCCCCGTATTACTCGGGACTTAGAATATAACTGGCGAAATGCGGGTGTTCTGTTAAATGTAGCTTTATCTATCTCTTCGAGGATAACAGGCGTGATGTTAATTTTTTTTTATGATTACTTTGTTCTTGGACGAAATACTAGATGATGTAACTTATGACAAATTATGTTTAAGAAGAAAAGTGATTTAATTTGTCTGTCTGTATGTATGTCTCAAGGCTAGTCTGACATTCCCTTCCGCTCCGCCCAGAACGGGGGGGGGGGGGGGGCTATACCCAACAGTGGGAATATCCGGGCTGAAATGATCATGAATGTGAGTCTCGAAGGTTTGTGGTTAATAAGTTATGTTTATATTACCTACCACATAAAAGGACAAACACTATTTATTTATGTATTTAAACTAGTGCATAATGGGCGGCCTTACAGCACAAGGCGATATTTTACAAAAAAACTTAAATGTATCTATATATATATATATATATAGTGGTTAGTAGAACGGTTAAATATTCCTGATATTTGCGAACGAATTTTATGTCACTACACTCATGATGATAGTGGTTTTCATGAATATTGTCTGGTCCAGTTATCTGTGAAAAAGCATCAGTTACCAATTTCAAAAGAAATGTTAGTCTTATAATTCGATATTTTAGAAATAATTGAAGAAAATAAGAAATTTGCAAAAAATACTAGAAATATGCATTACATCGATAATTAACAAAGAAACAGACCAAATAGATGCACGCATGTCACACTATTACGCCACAATATGAATTCCCCGAATTTGAAATATTCATAAACGAAATAAAAATTTCCAAAGGAAATTCAAAAAACAAAATAAAGTCGCGAGCGGCGAAATCTACTACTCTTGGAACTCAATAAGTCCCATGAAAATCCGAGCACTATAAACTTCGTTCCACCATATTGTCTAAT
Source organism: Noctua fimbriata (assembly GCA_905163415.1). Lineage (NCBI taxonomy): Eukaryota > Metazoa > Arthropoda > Insecta > Lepidoptera > Noctuidae > Noctua > Noctua fimbriata. The sequence continues at coordinate 2,200,743 of LR990942.1, read as the reverse complement.
TGCACTCGACTCTAAGTTTTTGTAGGACTTAGAAAGGAGGAAAAACAACTGTTATTCGAAGTTTATGATTTGTGTAATAAAAATGTGAAAACAACAATTAACTTTCCAAGCCTACAGAGGCCAATTTTAAATACTTTAATAGTATTCCGTTAGTCTTAACTGTACCCAACGAACATTTAGGCCTGACATCAACTTTCATATTTAGATAATCTTTACTCTTTAATCTGTTACCAATTTATTTTTAACTAGCTTGTACCCGTGGCTTCATCCGTGTGTGTTGAAATTATCACATGGGATCGTACTATCTATCCGTGTGCCAAACTGTATCCAAATCCGTTCGAAAGAGTTGAAAGGAGTGTCCATGGAGTTTCTTGCCCATTCTTCTTCATAGAGATCTACGCTTTGGAATGGAACTACAGTACGCAACTACAGTACTTTCACAAGTTATTATGCGTTGTGTCGTGGACTGTAGCTTCGTCTTCTGACATTCAAAAGTGCCTGTTATGGTCTAATTGAAATAAATGCTTTGATTTTGAGTTTCGAGTTCAGTCGTGAAAAAGTAACAGACAGACAGAAGGACCTTTCGTATTTATAATATTAAAGTACCTTTAGATTTATATTCAACTCTAAAATGATTTGTTTTATTAAAAAAAAAAACAAGTTCTATACGGGTTCCGCTGGCAGCTCATCCAATTATTCATGCTATTTCAAACACGTATTTTTTTCTATCAATATTTCAAGTCAAAGATTAATGACGGAGACGAATTAAAAGGAGGAAACGGCTTGTATGTTGATTAGGCTTGTAGATGTTTTAATTGCAAAACGTTTACATGTAACTCACCTCTTACCTGGCACGCAAAAAATATAGCTCTTGATTAACTTAAGAAATAGGCAAAATTAGACGCCATTCCCATTGCCTTGCAATCAGTATCGCCTTAAAAACCTTCCAAACTCCTATTATTACATAATCAGCCTATAATGTTCACACTGCTGGGACACAATATACAGACATAAGGCCATGCCCTGTCCTAAGCTATGAAATAGGCCGATATTCACAACACGGGCCTAGTGCGGGTTGGTGGACGTCACACCTTACAATGGTTTCCTTCTCGTTTTGAGAGCAGTAGTGATGAAATAAATAACGCAAAGTAGACCTGGGCACTCACAGAAAATAAAGAGCTCAAATTGAGCGGTCAATTATAAAAAGAGACAGCCAGTAGGATATAGGTCTCCTCAAAATGTTCGTTAAAACTCTTTGCTTTGTGTTTTTACTTGTATTGTTGGGGCTGCCGTGACGTGGATGTTCTACTTAAAGCACCGTGACGTGTTTGACAACGCAACATACATAAGTACAAGTTCAAGCAGTTACCTATTATAAAACAATTTCCATTTTGAAAATAACAATGTTCCTCAACCCAAGGTCCCGTTGTCTGAAGCTCAATTACTAAAATGATTGCATGAGGCGACCATCATTATGATACCCGCTCGTTGCCACCAAAATGGCTTTCTAAGTATTTGTTGTATCTGCAACACGTAAATTGAGTAATTCCCACGTCGTTTCTTAAAAAAAAATATAATAAATGCAAAAATTTTAAATTAAGAAGGACTAACGGCCATGTTGCACCAGGCAAATGGGTCATAATTAACACGTACGTTCACCAGTTGATGAGCGTGTAGATAAATTGCACACTCCGTTTCTTAAAAATACATTATGAATGCCAGCTCAAAATTAACTACTAACTAAGGGTCAGTTACCGAGTACTTATCCGACAATCTAGAAAGCTTATTAAAATACTAATACAATTTAACCGACCGTCGTCCATCAGAACTAAGCCCGAATCTAAATTCTCCAAAATGGTAGCCTCATCTCGCACACCCAATCTTTCGTTTTGTCAATGACCTGTTAAGTAGCGGTTCATGAGTTTTTTTTATACCATGGACTAACTTATCCAATGGCATGGCAATGTACTACTAATAAAAAACAAAGCTCATAAAAAACAATATCCAGTACTTCGGTCTATCGTATCAAGGAGTTATCACACTAACCGACGCAGAATCGTCTTGAACCAGGGACCGATTAATCGGGTTAAGAGGTGAACCGGTTAAACCCATAACCCCTTATATTTGAATAACCATTATACGGGTTACCCCTTATAATTTATGGGTTTTTAAATATTGCTGGTTGACCAGAATGAAAGAGACAAAGTAGCGAGCGCGGGCTAACTGCGTCACTTTCTTGTATATTCTGTATGTACAAAAATGAATTCTGTACATGAACCGGTTATTATACGCCGACTAAAAATACGGGAACCTTTTCGGTCCCTGTCTTGAACTTTTTAATTTGCATAGACTTTGTTAAAACAATATGTAAGTGTATGCATATTGTTAACTGTTTATCCATAGCGCAATTAGTAATTCCGTAAATCTCTTTCTGACCGGCTCAACACGACTCCACACCGCGCGGTATAGTGTAATCACTCCTTTAAAAAATAACCTCTCACTTGTAAGCTTCTCTGAAGTGTTATTTACAATCTCTTAAGATTTTTTATAATGTTAAATTAATGTGAGGTGAAGTGACACCTTGACAGCTGTTTTTCCTTGAGAGAAAATTAATACCCAGCTTATGGTTGTTTCTTATGTAGGCTTTGCTTTCAAATGGTAATTAGACAAGTGTCTTATTGTAAGATTATTTGGTTAAAACAAATTGATTCTCTTATTTTAAAAGGCGCAGAAATAAAGGGATTGGCCGTTATTGATGATTCAGTATACTCACTTATTTGTTATGCCCGAGATACACGAGGCTAATTTTTCAAGCTAGTAAAACTGCACTACTGTCCTGGCTTGCTAGCTTACTAACACTAGCTTGCTATCCTAGCTTGAAAAACTAGCCTCGTGTATCCCGGGCATTATATTATATAACATCATCATTTTAGCCCGGCTCAACCGCCCACTACTGTGTATAGGTTCCCCATTCTTCAGTCATACTTCCCAAATCCGTGCATGCCTCCATCAGGCATTTTCCGCGACAAACTTTCGGATGACTCTGTTTTCATTGGCCTGTTTTTTTTAGCCTTAGCCACCATTCGGCCAAAGCTTTACTTTACTTTTAATTACGTGTACTCCATTGACTTTGGTCATTTCATCTAAAATGCAACGTGTACATTATTCCGACACTATCCCACTAATTGCGCTTCGCACATAGATCCTAAAACTTGTAAAATAAACACATAGCTTTCTCTATGTCGGATGAAGTGTGATTAGCTTCACTTCACTTTCTCTTATGGAAGGGCAATGTCATACAACAGTACAGCAACTGTACGTGGGATGCTGTGATCGTAAATAGCCATGATTTCATTACTTTGCCGTTAGAGTATTTTACAAGAATGTGTGAAAAGGAAGCTTATAACCATGCGAGAACTTTCGTGGCAAAAGCATTTGCGGATTTTTTCCTAGTCATGGGTGGATACAAAGATACACAATATAGTTATGACATAAAAAATGTGATGATCTGTCAAACTGGCGAAAGAAAACCAAAAAATACGAAGACGAAAAAAGTTACAGCCCACTTCCTCTCACAGAGAGGAGGCCTGTCTCAGCATTGGGAAAATTATATGCCTTTTTCATAAATCAAAAGTAAACTAGTTTCTATGAACCACAGATTGATATAAACCAACAGTAACTGGGTGCCTATAGACAACTACTTAATATTCTAGTAGCATAGCTGGTAAGTAATTGGAGCCTAGTTCGGCTTAACCCTGCTGCATACGAACAAGTCGCCTTGACACGATGCTCTGGTTAGCCAGTTAGCTAGTCCCTTTACAAGGCTGCACGTGAATTACGTCGTTTCGGTGTTGTACCGAAGGGACATGAGCAGAGACCTAGTATGTTAAGTTACTGTTCACGTTAGGTACTATTTGTGTTTGCGTGAAACACTTGGTAACGAAAAGAAGTACAGGTGAAGTTGAAACTCCAAATATTCCTTTTACAAATGTTGTTTTTTTTTTAAACATAACTGGCGAAATGTGTTTGTCCTACAGGTACATGTCGGCGGCTCATGGCCGTCGTCGTCAGAGTCACACAACATATTGGTTTGCACCAATATTCACACAGTTACACAATTACTCAGCAAATAGGAAACAGCAGGATATATCAGCACAAGTTTAATGAAAACACCTTACTCCAATTCTGAGTGTTTATTCCATGATGAGCGAATTAAGAATCCCCCTTCTTTCACAGTACAACGACTTTTATACACCGAAATTCAAACGGAGGTTGGTAGCAACAGGTAGAATAAAAATAACAATATTTAATTTTGCAAGGCGGGAGAGATCAAAATAAATACTTAAAGGAAACAGAAGTAACCATTTTACATAAATCAAACATAGATCCCTATTATGAAACAAACGGAAATCACAATTAAATAAACGGAAATACAAATTTAGTTCAGTAAATCAACACATGTCAAATAAAAAACTAACTACCCTAAAATACAATTATTATTTCAATATATATTATAAAATAACTTAAAATTATAATCGAATTATGGTTTTGCGCCCATATACACCTCAGCCTAACCCTATGGGGATTACAGGCGTGATGTGATTTTTATCAATGTTTTCTCAAGTTAATGAGCTAAAAGACAAATTCCCGATTTTCTCCAACACTTAGCGAGATTTATTCGAATGCCTAAAAGAAGCATACACTGTTGCATTTTCAAATTCCAACACTGCCATCATGTTTAGGCTATTATTTCAGTGTCGGCCAGTGTAAGTAAAACCGAACAGAAACGACCCATTTCAAACATTAACCCGGTCAAATCACTCGACATTGCGTTTTGCCTGCCCTACCGGCTACAGACTAAGGGCTGAGAAATAGGAAGTGATTTCAGCTACTTTTCTTCTACTCGTTTCTGGTATCCTGGTACTTGAGATAAAGCAGATCACAATTTCTGTGGTAAACTGACACAACTGCGGTGGTCGGCCGCCCGAAGGCACGACGAGCGACGCAGACGATTCCGTGCATCAGGCGATACGTTTGTCCACATTTCACCAACCAAACGTTTTTTCAAAGAAACTTTTTTTTTTATTATTCTGTATGGGCTTACTCTTGACCTCAATCTAGTCCTGAGGACAGAGATGAGGTCGACGATGGAACGAGCTAACCCAAAAAAAGCCTATTAACTCGCGATTTAAATAGATTGGGGTCATATGAACTTGGAAACACCGACGCAGGCAGGCAATTCCACTCCTTGGCTGTGCGCATAATAAATGATGTAGCAAAGCGCTTCGTGCGAATGTGTAGAACATCGACAAGGTATGGGTGATAACCTGCAGTACGTCTGGACTCCCGATGGAAGAAAGGAGATGGTGGAATGAGTTCGTGGAGCTCTTGAGCACACTCACCGAAGTACAATCTGTAAAAGACCGACAAAAATGCAACTTTGCGCCGATGGGCCAGGCTATGAAGCCTGGTACTAACCAGCTTATCGTCACCAATGAGCCTCTTGGCTCTGCGCTCAACAGAATCGAGTGTGGCTAATTGGTATTTGGCTGAGCCATCCCAAAGGTGACAGCGATACTCCATGCCGGACCGAACTTGAGCTTTATATAAGACTAAAAGCTGTCCAGGCTTGAAGTAACGCTTAACCTTGTTTAGGATACCCAGCTTTTTTGCCGCAGTTTGAGCTTTCGACTCAATGTAGGCACCGAAGTTCAGATTCGCACTCAACTTCGCACCAAGAAGCTCGAGGCTGTCGGTGACTGGTACAGATGTACCCCGGAAAGTAAGAGCCAGATTGAACGGACTCCTTTTGGCGGTGAACAGGCACACTTGTGTTTTGGTCGCATTGAAAACAACCAAATTCTCATCACCCCACTTGGAGACGAGACTTAAAGTTGAATTCGTTCGCTCTATCATGGCCTCTCTCAATAAACGCACTTCATCACCGCTGGCTTTCGCGCTGGATGCATAACTCTCCATGACAGTACTGTCGTCTGCGTACCCAACAATACCAGGAGCCAGAAGGTCATTGATGTGCAGCAGGAAAAGTGTCGCGGAGAGAACAGTCCCCTGAGGAACTCCAGCATCAATAGCGATAAGGTCAGAGGAGCAGCCATCAATGACCACTCGGATCGACCGTTCACTCAGGAAGTCAGATATCAAGCGGCAAAAGTCAACGGGGATGCCGTAGGCAGGAAGTTTGCTTGCGTGCCATACCCTGTCGAAAGCCTTCGAGATGTCGAGCGAACTCAAACAAACCACAGACATACAATAAAGTCACGCTTATTTTCCAATAGGGTAGGCAGAAGCTAAAGAACGCCACATGCTTGCTCAGCTCCTCAGATAGTCGGTTGCACAGCGATACGTGAAACCACCAAAAATCTACCAACCAAACCCAATCAATCACACACCGTACGCTGCAGATACGCGGTTTTACCACGGAAATTTCAACTTGCCTTTTTAAGTGTACTAAGACATCAGAACTGTGCAGAGCATACATTATTTACGCGTTAACTGCCGCCATATGCCGCGCGGCGGCGCCACAGTCCGCCACACACACCAAATAATTATGTCACCTCGAACCTTACACACTCAATTTGCTTCGTCCACGTTCATTTACCACAGTATTTATTTTTATCTATGCTCACACACCGTACCTCGCGCTGCAGATACGCGGTTTTACCACGGAAATCTCAACTTGCCTTTTACAAAGTACTAGGACATGAGAACTGTGCAGGAGAATAAAATATTTACGTTTTACGAATAAATAACTGCCGCTAATGCCGCTATTATAGGCCGCGCGGCGCCGCGCAGGGTCGCCACACATTCCCAAATACGTCACCCTACACACACTACAAAACGGCACCTGCTACAACGAACCTTACATACTCATATTGATCAGCCACGTCAAACGTCAAACACTCACATAATAATAATATTCAAATAATTGCAAAATAGCATCCTTGCAAGATGCTATAATTGCGCGACTGGCTCGGCTCGGTGACTGCGCTCACCATAATCGCTCGTTGCGGTTTCTGCATCCTTCCAGTGCCAATGTCTGTATGTCTGTGTTACCACATTTGTGTTCACGTTCACGTCTATCACGAATTTTGTTAAACTGTTGAGTTGCAGCACTTTTTGATAGTTTTTTTTTTTTGTTTGGCCTTAGAAGTTGCGATTGAAAGATTTAGTGATTGCGGCAAGTGCAGTTTCTAATGATAGTTCCAGGACTTTATTGTGAGGTTAAACTATAGGTTGGGCAGTCTAGCTAGCTTAATCTATAAGCCCCAGGGGACAAATTGCCCGAACTCTTTTTTTTTATTCAGTATAACTGAGACTTGGTTCCCAAATAGTCTTTGTGTTGATAGAATCTCTCAATCAGTCATGCAACCAAGGTTGTATAAAATGTGACAATACAACACTAACCTTGAGTGCTATTAGGGACTTTAGGCAGTTATCTACCGCACTGCGTGCGAGTCGAATTCTCAAAAGATTGGCATGATCTCACAATAGATTCCGTTTACTAATGAGTTTTGAACGTAACATTCTTGCTCGTGACAGCAGTGCTACTTTTTTGCGTGCAGTCGTTGCACGGTTCTGATCTAGCGGTAAACGTCTTTGTGTAAAGTAGGTATTAGGCACTTTACTAGCCTTTAATCCCGAAGGATAGGTACACCCACATTTCGCCAGTTATGTTTAAGTCGCATCATAGTAAAACAAACAATAAACGTGTCATTCGATTCAATCAAATATTAGAAAGTTCAATTTAGATCATGGAAATGTTGTCTATTCAAACATAAATCAACTTATTCGCACCTTTTATTACTTTGCTAATTGCAGAAATGGCTTCTATTTGAGGCAAGAGACAAGATCGTAATTGTAAATGACTGCTTAGGTGAATGACGCTCAAGATAAAAAAAAAAACAAAATTATTGTGTTTGTGTCTTCGCCGGGACGCAATGATAGTTTAGCATGCTTTGTCTATGTCTAGCCTAGAAGTATGTTTATACGAGCGGTGTGAGGTGAGAATCTAAAAATCAAATCATCACAATTTTTTCTATCGGTGCGTTAATGGGTATAACTTCCTTATGAGTTTTCTTCGTTTTCTACGTATACTGTTTGAACAAATCACAATCATCAATTAATCACACAGCTCGGCTAAACCCAAGAACAGATAGATCATCTTATCGAATTTTCTTTTATTTCAAAGCCTCAAGAAAATTCATTAAGTTTTTTATTAATAAAGAACGGTTCAGTCTGTACTTATCTATGTGCGGAAATTAAATGATATAACGGACAGAACGAACATAATTTTTCAATAACAATTTAATAAATTGTCCATCTATCAACTGTATGATTTGTTTTGTTTTTGCCATAATCAATTCCAATTTTGAGAAGTTGAGAATTCTCCGCTCAGTAAATTATCTCTTCGTCACAAATTCACAATGACACATTGACCTCGCGTTATCACTAGAGGTTATCTCTCAATGTTTTATTTGTGTTCGACAAACATCATCAGAACGCGGTGCAAGTGGCGAAGTTCTGGGCTAACAAAATATAAAAATGTTCGTGCCAGCGACACGAAGAAGCAGAACTAAAGTTTAGATGAAGACACAAATAGGTGACTGTTAGATAAATCATTTCAAAGCACGGAAGACGTAGAAGTCAGCAGAGGATGATTTATTTTCTTTGTTTTATCCTGTTTTTCTAACAAGCTAAGCTCTCCTATCATTGATGATGAAACACATAATTAATTATAAGAGAATCATTTTCATAATTGTGATTTCTAATTTATTTAGTTTGTGTATACTTTGTTAAACATCCGAAATAAATAAATGATTAATATGACATTATTAACTATGTGACCTTACCATTAAACAGGTGGGGGTGGGTGGTTTGTAGTTGCTAAATTTCTCGTCATTTATCATCTTTCACAAAATAAACCATCTTTCAGAAATTTCTCAGCATCATCACAAGCTTCATTCACAATGTTCCACTTTTCTCGGCACGAACTAATTATGAAATTGAAAAACTCCTCAAACTCACACGATCCATCCGCAGCGCGGTTTTACCCCGGAAATTTTGCTTTGCAAACTACCAAGTACCGAGGTATCAGAAAAGTGCAGGGAATACGTTATTATTTGCACACCACGGCCACGCGGCTTGATTTCGAGATGTGACTGTCTTCCACGAAAAATTTATAGTAAACGTCGATATTACTAGGGCTGCAGAACATTTCTGGAGCACGAACATATTTTTGTATGTAAACAAAACTGCAGCACGCCTAGGGTTACCATATGTAAATAGAGGGATGCCTGTCTCTGGTACCTAAAATGCCTGATTTTTCAGAAAAATGCCTGTCTAAAGCAAAACACTGTAGGTAATAAGTAATAGCCATCAGATAATAATGAAGAAGGATATTTATTACTGATATTTGTTAGAGGACATGATTTTTTTTAATAGTTCTTTCTTTTCCAATACATAAACGTAAAAATCGTCACAAGATACAGTTTTGAAATTTTCCTGAGTAATCAATATTGCTTTTACTGATTCAATTGTCAGCCGATTTCTTTCTTTACTCCACTGGGCGTTGACGAGAGAAAACGTACGTTCTATGTTCGCATTGTGTGCCAAAATAGAGAACACAATCTGGCAGATTTTCATGAATTCTGTAATGTCACCATTCACTTCCCTACTTTTGAGAAAATTGCACCACTGTGTATTTACGCTTTCAGAAAAAAAAATGTTATCTGAACTTCTACAATATTCTTTTAGAACTTCGTATTCGTCAAACAGTTTCACGTCGTCAACACTGATATTCAGCTTAGAGAGAAATTCTACAGATGAAGCTAAATCAGAACTTGAGAAACTTTACATTTCTTTTTGTAAAATCATCCACCGGAAGGAAGAGAATTCTTCGATATTTTTCATCCATTTTTTTCAAATAAGCTGTTAAATCCACATACAGGCCTGAGACCAGAACTGTCAATGATTTAAAATTTTCATCTTTACGAGATTTGCATTTAAAGTTGCGTTTAATATACAGTTAATTTCTAAAATAGTAACATCTTCTTTCTCAATAGCAAAATAGAATTTTGGACAGAAACAGAGGCGTTAATGAGTGAATATGCCATAAATAAATCCCTGAGAATGGGTTCTCAAAAAATCGTTTGATCACTGTTGGAGTTCCTTCGACAGAAAAAAATACTCTTTTAATGCTGTAAATAATTTCAGGATCCTTTCTATTGCTGGAAATATACTCAGACATCGTGTTTTGCGCGAAATTTAAAAATGCCTGTCTCAGACCAATGCCGGCCGCACGCCTGTCTAAACCTTAAAATGCCTGTCAAATGCGGCAAACGCCTGTCATATGGTAACCCTAAGCACGCCTCTAATACCATTGGTGCATTTAACAGCACACCCACATTTCGCCAGTTATGTTTTAAGTCCCGACTTCCCGAGTAATAGGGGGCGAGCCTATTGTCATCAACCAGGCACACGTCAAGACTCCGTGGCTGCCACTGAGATATTCCTGATAGATAAAACCAATTAATTACATTTCGCCCGACCTGGGAACTCATGCTCAGCAGTCGCGTTTGCGACCCTAGACCAACGACGCAAACGTTGTTTGTATGTATAATAATTGTATTGTGTTAGTGTGTGTGACGTATTTTGCCCGGACGGAACGCAACGAGTGTGGCGCTGCCGCGCGACGCGAATGGCGGCAGTTAACAAGTAAATAATTTAGTCTCCTGCACATTTCTGATGTCTTAGTACATTGTAAAAGCAAGTTGAAATTTCCGTGGTAAAACCGCCTATCTGCAGCGCGAAATGGGGCCAGTCAGGAATTTAGGTTAATAATGGGGACGGCTAGTTATAAAATATTACTTTCCCTATTTGAATCAGATTCTGTTAACAATTTAGGTTTTAATTTTTTTGCTCAGAACCCTTCTACTTTTTCTAATATTTCCGTAACGTTAAGTTACTCCTTATAACACCAGCTATCTGCCAGTAAAAGTCCCGTCAAAATCGGTCCACGCTGTTTCGGAGATAAGCCGGAACAAACAGTCAGACAGACAAAAATGTAAAAAAAAAATATATAAGTACTGCATAAACCTCTAAGACCCACTGACCATACTTTCAATGCATTCGGTAAAAAGCTATAATTTTGAAATTCAAGAAATTTCAATTTTAGTTATTTGTTTAGATTTTTCCAAACACAATTTATTTTGTCGAAGAAACAATAGCTCAAACTCGTCCATGACGCGAATCGGCCTCGAGGAAAAAACTTACTCGGTCGGTATCTGCAGTTACGCGGTTTTACCACGGAAATTTTGCTTTGCGAACTACCAAGTACCGAGACATCAGAAATGTGCAAAAGAGTGAGTTATTTTTTGAACTCAACAAGTCAAACACAGTTAGTTAATTACGAGATGTGACGGTCTTGCACGAAAAATTCAAAGTAAACTTTAATATTTACTAGGGCGGCAGAACATTTATGGAGCACGGACCCTGACGATGGGTGTAGTGACGACTCTGACGAGTGATGAGCCATATACAACAGAAAATATGTTTTTTCTCCTGCAACGTTCTGATGTCTTGGTACTTTGTAAAAGGCAAATCGAAATTTCCGTGGTAAAATCGCGTATCTGCAGCGCGGTGTTACGGTGGGTACACTGGGTACCCGGGTCCACTTTAGTTGGTAAAAAAGTAAGGTGTATCAGAATAGCTGCAACAGAGTATCTGAAGATCGAAGCAGGTAGCTGTAGTAATGTAGACCCCACAGGTAGACCCACCCCAACTGGGAAAAAGGTGTGTGTTTACGTGAACTTTCGCATCCATAGATATAATAAGAAGTTATTTTTGTTTTCGCTACCGAAAGTTTTCATTTTTTCCATTGGTAAACCTCAATCTGTTTTGGTGCCCCAGAGGCCCAACAAGCTTTGCCTAGTTTGGGACCAATTTAAAAACTTTTTGTAATATTTCCCGGCTATAAAGTTTTTGTATTTGTATATATTTCTGTAGTATGGGGCACAAACCGCACAAACAGGTAAACAACAATAGAATCGATAAAATTCTCTATTAAATTGTTCCACTCTGTATTGTCCAAAAATCACTCTTCTCACGGAACGGTAATAAGGCTCAATTCCATGATGCGCAACTGTCCAACTCCACAATTCCACACCCACAAGTCCCGATGGCGATACCATAATTATTTTATACTTACTTCTTTGTCATCTGCAGTTGACTCGGTTTTACCACGGAAATTTTGACTTAACTGCTACCAAGTACCAAGACATCAGAAAGGCACAGTAGACTAAATTATTATTTGCACACCGTTGATTTCGAGATGTCTTGGTCTTGCACGAAAAATTCAAAGTAAACTTCAACAATACTAGGGGAGCAGCACATTCGTGGAGCACGGGCCGTAACGATGTGTGTTGTAGTGACGACGTTTTGGCCTGTGACGTATGTTATGTCCAAACGGAAACGTGCGTGGCCCACCACCCTGAACAGTTCTGATGTCTTGGTACATTGTAAAAGACAAATCGAAATATCCGTGGTAAAACCACCTAACTGCAGATGATTATTATTGATGCCATAGACTTCTCGAGTGTTTCTGTGGTTTGCGCGATGAACTGAACACCGAACCGGTGCGAATGGTCTTTAATTTTTTTTAGGTGGCATAAACCACACAATAGTAAGGGAGATTTTTAATACCGGCGGAAACCTATCTATGTTTTACTTAATCCTTTATTTACTTTGCATTTATGTGCATGTATATTTTAAATGTTTTTTCGATGTGGCATTTTTTAAGAAATATGTGTTTAAATACGGATGAATAAACGAAATAAAAAAATAACATCCAATACACGTAGGAGTAGACCGCCTACAGCGCCGATGTTTATTAATGAAATAGTTAGGTTGAGTAATAAATTGGTAAATGAATAGATAAATGAATAATACATAATGTTTATTTAGAGTAGAACTGTGAAATGTGTTTCTGTGTGTGTGTGTATGTATGACTCTTCGACCAAGAATAAAAGATTGTCACCGGAAATACCAATACAAATATTTATTATTTAATTTTGCAGGGCGACACAGACCTATGGACTTTCCAAGAGATCGCGTACAAAGCGGAGATGGATCGCCACGAAGACCCCGAGTCGGAACAAGAGGCGTTCATCCTGTGTGCAGAGGACCCCGCTACGAGAGCTAGAAGTATTGTAGAACTTAGGAATATGATATACGGTAAGATAATCCTCATTATCATCTTATTTTATATGAAACTTACTTAGTGAGAAAAATGCTAGCCGGAATGACTTTGGCGGTGAAAGAAAACATCGTGAGGAAACCGCAATATCCTAGACTCGCAAATTCGAAGACCAGTGGCGTCCACCAATCTGCAATGGGTCAGCGTGGTGGAAAACCACCCAGTCCTACAGAGGGCTTGTGTCCCAACATTGGAAACACTTATAGGCTGATGATGCTTACGTTGCCGTTGTGCTAAATTGCTGATCCTATTATACCTACATTGTTTTATGACCGTCCAATTTGCTCTTTGTCGGGTGACAGGAATAACCTACTGTCATAATTATGTGGTTTTTCTACTGAACATATGTATATTATTTTGATAAGTATGTCTGGATTCTGAAACTGGCCGATGGAGATGATTAACATTAAGTAAGAAAATGATTAATGATAATGAGTATTATTATCTCGACTACGATGTAATGAGTTTTCTCATTTCCTAGTACCTACATGTAACTGTTAGGTAACCGATACCATAAATATGACGTTTATAGACTTGAGTCGAGGATGAGGAAACGACTTAGAATACGGTATTGCTCGTAACAGGCGACTAGTACCAGGGCAACATAGTCGTATGGAGTTATTTGATATATGTTTAGGAGGTAGGTAATATTATTCAATTGGATTGTCGGTTAAGCAGAAGCCAGCCTCATAGGTTCACCCACGAGATGCCATGCCGGGAAAAAAAATCGGATTGTTTACGGATAAATAACATTTCACTTAAAAGTGAAATTTGTAGCCTTTTGGGAATGCCCAAAAGGCTACAAATTGTAACAAAGAGTCTCAAACAAAAAGGTGTACTTAATTTTTAGCAAGAACGTCTAAACTCTTACTCAAATCTCTTACTAAATGTTTTCCTAGTGCGAAATCATCTCGGTTTATTTACCGTTACCACAATAATCGGGGAATAACAGTCACTAAACAGTCTAAACTACGAAACAAAACAATTTGTAAACAAAAGAGTTACAAGTTAGGTAAACAACCTTCTTACGTGTGATATTCAACGTTTGCTCGCCAGTTTCAACTTTAAGTGATTGTAAATTGACCAAGAATGAAGGTTCATTTATAAATCACAGTTCTGTACAAACATTGTGCACTGTGCGTAGTAAATTACCAAAAAAGTCTGTAATTATGTGTCTTGTACTAAGAATTATGATAAGTAGTTAATACAGATAATGTTAAAGATAGTAGGTACCTAGCTATATTAATTAATTTTAACAATCATTAATTATTAATGTAGATTGCTATGTTTATGATAGATTCAATGGGTTTTTATGGCAAAACTAAATAAGTACAACGTATTGTGATTTATTAGATAAAATTGGTATATAAAGCGATTGTTAATACATGTAATCAAGGAATTTACTACCTATAATGGGTAACGGTAATGGCTATTATGTTTTTTAATCGCCAGTCAAGTTATGATTTTAAACCTTGTTTTGCACAAAGCCTATGACTATAATACGAGACACTGATGCAGATAAAAAAGCTGGAATCGTCACATATTAAAATCGCAGGGTAACTATAATAGGCGCAGGTGAGGTGTCAGTATGGGTGTTTATAAACTCTGCCGGAGCAGAGTATTCAAAAATATAATAGACTCATTTGAGTGTTCCCCTCCACGGAAATCTTTAGTAAAAGGCGAAAGATTTATGCGTTTTGAAGGGAAACCAGAGATATCGAAAATTTGGTCGCCCGAGTTTATATACTCCGCGCGGTAACGAAACCATAGCGCGATTCAGAAACGCGCATGAATCGTACAACGCCATCTATCGCGTTTGTTGGAACTAAAAATACCTATAGATCATACACATAACCATAGCAATGCTAGAACAAATTATCACAAGATAGACAATAACATAATACGCATAAAAAATACTATTTGCGAAAATGTGTAAAAGTATTCTCTATTGATCAAGTAAATTCGTTTTAGACGCCTAACCAAATTCTTAAAGCCACATGAGTATATTTCAAAACACGTTGCAAAGAGAGGTTTCGTATTGAAAGCCCTGGAAGTCTTCTCCACAATTTGAAACCAATTCATAGTTGGATCAAGGGTAATTAGACATTTTAAGATTTATGTTCCATATCAAAATACTTGATGCTAAAAACATTGGGTGATACTAACGATCACCTAGCATTTGATACCCAAGTTATTGGTAATTGTAGATTTGATTGATTCAATAAAGATTTGTCCGTTTGGTAGCTCTACACAAAGAGAGTTGGCAGGAGGGTAGGGGACTGTTCGCCCAGCAGTGGGGCGATATAGTCCAGTAATAAAAAACTACATTGTTATTTTTAAAGCTACGAATAACAGTTGAACCAATAGAATCGAGCTTGACTTCTTACAAATGTTGTTCGTCCATTTCAACTTTGATTAAATATTGTTTTCCTTTACTTTGGAACAGATCAACTTCTATAATAAATTATAAACTTACGACTTAAAGATCATGTGATATTGTCCAACTCTATACCATTATTTTGATAAAAGAACCAATAATTGAAGGGACCTCGGAATCCATGTTGATTGATATACCTAAAGTCGGGTTAATCGGATCAATATTAAAAGAAATAATTTTGGTCCATAATGTAGGTAGGTCTCCCCATTTCAAATGACCTCTTTTTACAAAAATAAAAATATAAAGAATTGTTTAAAACCCCATTGTAGTTGATTCTATAAGTCCGTTACTAGACACACCCATGCCAAATAAAGCTTAACTATGCTTATTTTACTCCATGTTACTAGTATTCATCTGGATCCGGTTAGACTGGAAGCCGACCTACTCTATCTACATCTTTTATTATGCGCCCAGCCAAGGAGTAGAATTCTCTGCCTGCATCAGTGTTCCCGAGTTCATCCAACCCGAACAGTTAATATCCTTCTTTTGGGTTCGCTCGTTCCATCGTAGACCTCATCCCTGTCCTTAGGACAAAATTGAGGTAAAAAAAAGTTAGAGAAGGCTAGGCAGATGGCAATTGATGATACGTTACGCTTATATTTCGCTCCATCGACCCATTTGTAATTGCAATTCATATCGATTTTCTTAAAGTGATTTAACTAACTCTTTCAGAGCGAGGAGAGTGTCACCCACATCGGATGGACGACGCGTTTCTACTGCGGTTCCTGAGGGCACGACGATCTGTACCTGCGCGGGCGCATCGACTTGTATGTACCATTCAGTATACTTTATTCACAGTCTATACCTTGGATTGCAGTCTCATTTGTAAAGTTATAAATATTCAAGAATCGCCTATACAAAATAATGTCTTCCTGGTTATTATTGATATCTTAATGTTATGCTTATTATTTTAATGTTCTCTCAGTTCAGCGACAATCCGTGTCCAAAATGTAAGGACATTACCTACAGGTTTTCTTACCGATTGTGTCTGAGAAGGCGAATATTCTATATAAAAAAACCATAAATATTCAAACAAACCTCATCTGATTCTAGTTAGTCCGCTACAGCAACTTCCGGGACCAGAATCCGCACCTGTGGCGCGATGTGGACTGGTTCAGCCTCACCAAACTGGGCCATGTGTTCGAAGGCGTGCTCTTCGATAGGCCTGACGTTGGCAGACTTATAATGTGTAGGCTAGGTAAGACATCTACCTCACTTCTTCCTTTATTAGCTGAAGGTAGATAATGCTTGATCAAGTCTTAACGACACACGATGTTAAGATCATTGATGATTTTGATTATGCATAGCTGCGGCCAGTCTTTTGAGGGGTTTTTTATGCAGTATGAAAATAAAAGCTTTTTCTTTTTATGATGATCGGGCAGCACAGGTTCAACCAAATCCGACTGGATGATCCCATAACAATGATTCTAGTAATTCTAACTACGTTTGGAACGAAACCCCCGTACAGAAAACTTATTATGATAGATGATCGCAGTCATTTGTAATTAGCTCCAAAATTTAGCTTTAAGCCCTACATTTTTTTATTAAATAATCTTATTACAACGCTTTACCTTCACCAGTGTAAAATCGAGACTATTCTTTACTGGGAAAAGGATTTTCTTGTCACCATTAATTTTGTTTAAGTTCATTAACAGCTTATTTTTTGCGTATTATTCTGGTTATTAGACGAGTCTGTCCAAGTTTTAATGGCGCTGGTTTTATGACCATCATTAACCTTTAGCCCCTAGTTCATCATAAGATAATGAAAGACAATTAAATTAACGATGCCATATAAATTAACGATTACAATACCCAAATATGATAACATCTAAATTGCTAATTTTACAATCGTTGTAAAACATCTCATAAAACTTTATTTCTGGAAGATATCGCTACCAGCGGAGCGGTAAGATTGCCGTTGGACGCACGACGGCCAATCAAGCTATACAAAACTAGTTTATGCGGATCTCTCATTGTATAGGAAATTTATACAAAGCGAGGCCAAGTTATACTGGAAATATACAGCTTCATGTGCTGCCGTGTGTACCAATTTACTGCGTGTATCAAAAAGGTGTGGTCACATTTAAGACTTTAGATTGCAGAAGACCATCAAACTGAACAACTTTCTTAATGGGACCAACATCAATCGCGATTACTCGCGATAAAGTAATCAACTATGACTGTGATATTTGGGTCGAGTAGGAATTGAAATTTTGTATGGGACAGCTAATTGGTGTTTCGCGATTACGTTGTTGTAAAAGAACTGTGTAACAATATTGCTGTACAATTATTTGGGAAAGCAATAATTATAATGTAGCGATCTGAAAACTTAAGAGGAACCACAGAAAACGTATGTTACATGTAGGTATATTTTGATGAAAGCAGGTATGAATTTTGGTCAAGTATATCGTAAATACCTCGGAATCTCAAAGTCAAATTCAGAGTTATGAAGCTAATCTTATACTTAAAACATGTGTTCTAGGTGAATGGAATCCAGACGATTATCCAGCCGACGACCTCATCCGTGGCTGTCTACTTCTTCTGGAGATCGGCATCATGCAACCGAAGCTCCAGATTTTGGGAGGCACCGCTCTCCTGGATTGTTCAGGTCTCACCATGAAGCATATGAGGCAGTTCTCACCAGCTATTGCCATTCAAGCCATGAATGTTATGGGGGTAAGCAATAAATCAGTAGTCTTACAAAGTTCCTACTAGGGGAGCAAGGGAATGGGAGTGGTTGACTCCATCAACGATTGCTTAGTACTTCTGAATCTGAATATTATTTGTGATTATAGTTGGAGCCTTTCATTTAATGACGACTTGGAGTCTCCCCTATAAGAAGCTGCCATTCAAAGTCTGTCTAGTTCATTTTAAATTGAATAGCTGTCTAAGTAATAATACTAAACGACACCAAACCTTGCCCTGTTTTCAATTAAACTATCCTTCATGTAAAAAGCTACTTTAGTACTTATCTACAACTTTTCTGAATTGACGATATTCGGGCAACCCCTCTCGCGTCAATAGGTAATATGGCAATTTCGATAGTAACTCCATAATCTAATCACATTTCAGTTCTCATATCCACTCCATATGCGAGGGGTTCACGTCATCAACTGCTCCCGAGTCTTTGAAACGCTGTTCCATTTCTTCAAACGTCTGGCGCCCGTGGACGATTTGTGGAAAAGGGTGAAGTTCCACGGAAGTGATCTCGGTGCTTTACATAAGTGAGTATCACCCAGAATAATCCAGCGAAAAAGGACACTTGAGCTTGAAAGACTGAGGTTCCAGGTTGGAAACTAAGCTTGGTGGGAGGTAACATAATCCTTGGCGTAGTAAGAATACCTGAAAAAAAAGGCCGACACTTAAGTTTTGTTCAAGTTTATATTACCAGTATGTTGATTCTGTTGTGAAATGAAAAGAAAAAAAAACATGTCGGCATAAATAAAAAATGCCAACAAAGTTCATTTATTCGTATTCTCTTACAATCCTCTGAACGCAGCCTGCGTTCAGAGGATTGACAATGTTGGCACTTGACTTGTCTCAGCCACTGTGATGCTTCCAACCAGTCATTGACAATCAGTTCCCCTCTTCTTATTTCTGTTGCCCTGGTATCGAGAAGCGGACTAATCGAAATTTTCCGTGGAATAAAGACGAATGTTGGACTCGCTGGCTAATTTGAGAGCACGGCTACGTATCAGTAAGTTCCTTGATATGTCTGTAGCCTTGGTATTATTGAAATCTTCTTGTGCTAAAGTGACACAACTCCTCCATGCATGGACGCGCGAGACGCACTCTTCGCTGTCGTGTTCTTTTTATGCTGCCTCTCGCATTTCAACTCTATAAGGTTCTCAATTCGTTGTCGTATGTGTGACAGACAGTATTTATAGTAGTAATAGTTAGAGTATTGCTAGACAGACACAAAAATATATGAATGATGATCTGCAAACCCATCATTTTCGTTCCCAATCACACGATGTTCGCCATCGATTCCGCTCTAATCGCTCGCAAAACACACACTGCTGCATTTACCTCCCGCTCGTAACTTCGTAAGCACGTTGCATGTAGTATCTAATATCAAAGGAAAGCTTCACTAACGTGCATTGAAAGCTGTAAAGCTTATACTTTGGCTCGTTACCTTGCCTTGCTTGTATATGAACTCAATTTGCTTGACAAATAAACAGTACCTGTGGGTGTTTGTACCTTTTTAGTATTTTTTTTCACGAAAACCCTATAAAGTTTGTTAGTATTCATGAGAACCGTTAAAAACATAAAGCAACATAACAATGTGATGTGTGTTCTTCTTACATGGGTGAGAGTTATCCTGACAGTTTGTTATGATAAATTTTGTATGAAAACTATAATTTTAACGTAATGGCGCGTTTCCTGTATGTCGTGACGATAGATTATCTTGTCGTTTAAAACGTCGTGGCTTGTGTATTTAAATTCAGGTGTTCACATATAGGACGACACTATTAACTGTCGTTCACGACTTTTGCCAACTAAAAACCAACGATAAAAAAGTCGTCACGACAGAGTGGGAATGCGCCCTAAGTGTCAAGTTAACTCTAGGTTAAAAAACAACCCTGGCTGGCGCAATTTGACCTAAGAGATATGAGGAACAGGGTGTTAAATTCCTCACCCAGCATAGAGAAGTGAAGGTCCTCCAACCAGACGGATGTTGTCTATTGTCGGCTGCTGCCTGACAGTCGTTGTCAGGTTTTGCAAATATGCGCGCGGTTTTTTAGGATGTCAGTTTAGGTCACATGAGGTGGTATGGACGTCTGCACATATTGATCAGTGGACTACTAGGATATAACTTTATTTTCGAAATATTTTCTTCATATTTCATAGATTCATCTCATTTTCACAGATACATCCCCGCGGAGTGCCTGCCGAAAAGGTACGGCGGTCATCGCGAGTCGGTTTCCCTGGAGAGGTGGCTGACCAAGATCAAGCAGTACAAGAACAAAGACTTTGATAACGATATGAGAAACTTAGGATATGCTGTAGATTAAGATAGATTGTCTGTTTGCAATAGACCGCACGTCAGACGTAACACTTTTAGCTGGCCTAGCGTTATACAAAGTTTCAATAGAATGAGAGGTCAGCTTATACTGGTTTTTTAGCATTGGTTTGCGACCTACATATTTTACTTGGACCTAGACATAGATAAAAGAATTCCCTAATGAACCATGCTCAAGTAGTTTCTAAATCAATATTTAAGTAGGAATAAGTTACCTGTAAGTATAAAAGAAAGAAGCCTTAGAAAGTTAGCCTTTTCCTAATCTAGTGTGTAGTGCGAAATGTATGATAACAACGAATTTAGAACCCGCCTATCTCGTGTACCGACACGGTGTTCACTTTTCCTGTTAGTAACGGATGGTCACCAATCCCCGGATAAACCTTGGCAACCGTAGCTTATTCAGATCAGTGATAATAATGATCCCAGTTCCAATAGTTTGTTGAGCTAGACAAACCCAACGATCAGTGGCCACCACATTTAGCCCTTTGCCCAGCAGTGGGATGACGCAGGCTAACAGTATCATTATCAGATAGATTGGAACAAAGATAGCTTGAAGCTTCTAATTTGTGACGAAATTGAATGACCGGAGAAACGAATGTGATATTTATAGGTAAAGTAAATGTAAGGGATCTAAATGAGAATACCTAGCTTTTAGGCAACATATTTTTATATATAAATAAATGCCTAATGTAAAAAAATCAGTTAGTTACATACTTGTATTACAATTGATAAGGAGAATATGACTGTAAGAACATTTTTGTAATAATATGGTCCACCTCATGTATTACTCGTTTTCATGCAAATAAATTATTTAATTGTAAAGTAATACAAAATTAAATTGGAGTTCCCTTGAATTATTTATTTACAAACACCTTTTCTTTTCAAATATTCCTTGAAAAAAACAATTAAAAAATAAAAATAGTAGCCGACCGTTATCGGGAACAGGGTAAAAACTACCGGGACCTCAGGGTTCCAGGGAAAGGGACTGTGCCCAGGACTTCCGCAAGCAAGCCCTTGCTTGATCCAGCTGCCTAACGAGAGCTTCCTCATGTCGGATATTTTTCGAGGCTCTGCATTGTTCCGACTCATAATAGGCGATAAGTTACAAAACGATATTATTCTCCTTTTCCATACTTGCTCCTTTAAAATTAAATCTCCTTCTGTTTTCTGATTTTCTGGTACTTCGCAAAAGATAGTTCAAAATTTCCGTGCAACAACGGCTCAACTGAAAACTAGACGAGCTGTATGGTCACCGGCTGATTAATGCCTCTATTCATTTCTGATTGCCTGGTACTATGTAAAAGTCAGTTCAATATTTCCGTGCAATAACGACTCAACTGCGAACCCAAACAAAGTGTGAGTATTTGTGATGTAGGACTTAGTAAAAATACTAAAGTCCATGGTAGAGTCAGACTGATTACCAACATTTCTTCTCTTCATTCCTGATTTTCTGGTACTATGTAAAAGGCAATTCCAAATTTCCGTGCAACAACGACGCAACTGCGAACAAGACGGAGAGGACTCGTTGTAGTCTGATTGCAAACATTCTTTCTCTTCATTCCTGATTTCTTGGTACTACGTAAAAGCAGTTCAATATTTTCGTGCAATAACGACTCAACTGCGAACGAACCCAAACAAAGTGTGACATTCTATCGCGCGCGTCGTCTCCAGCTGATTTATGACATTATTTCTCTTCATTCTTGATTTCCTGGTACTAAGTTAAAAGCAGTTTATAATTTCCGTGCAACAAAGACGCAACTGCAAATCAGACAAATTATTATTAGTAATGTCCGACTGAATGTACGGTTTCAGTTTCGGTTTCGTTCAGATTCGGCCAAAAAATCTACTTTCGGCCACAGTTTCGGTTTCAGCACCGCCGAAGCATTTTACACAAAATTCGATAGCAAAATATGGTACTTGTTGTGAAAGAACATACTTGGATATGTTTCGTTTCCTGTTTAAAAATATAGTGTAGAAAAAAGTTGCAAAACGAAACATTTTGGGGAGAAAAAAGCTTAAATATGGGGAAAATTCAGAAACTCGATCGAGCAGCCGATCAGCTGTTGCGAAGACTGGCCGATATCCCGACATTTCCGTTACAGATAAAAAAACGTAGGCGAGTTAATTATTCAATAATTATGGTCTTAAACTATTTGTAGAAAACAATTGTTTTTACTTTTTATTGTTGTAATTTATTTTTGTTTATTTACTTGGGTCGTCGACGGCAACTAAAGACTACGAACTGAAAACTCTTTGCTAAAAGTTTTCATTCTAATTTTTATGGATGTTCCAAAATCAAATCACATTATTGACCAGCGGGCAGTAATGAAATTCAGCACAATATTATTGCCCGGTTAGAGCCTAAGGAATTAATGACTTGCTTTACTTAAGGCTTCCATATAATTTGACATTTACGAGCTGGTGGTGTGAGAATATAATTAAATTCACCAACCGGGCCCAGTGCGTGTTTGGCAGATTATGTCAAATGTCTTGGAAGTGTTCTTGGTTTTAAGACATGTCGGTTTCCTTTCGATATTTGCCTTCGCCGTTTTGAGAGCAGTGGTGAATTGGTGATGGTATTACACAAAGTAATGCGCCTGTCTGGGTTCGAAGTGTTAGAACCCACGACGAACTAAACAGCTCGTAAGTCGAGCCCGTTAATTGCCATCAACTGGTACCTACATATGAATTGATACTAAGATTGCCAATTAATCAATAAAACAATCCCAATCAAATTTATTTATTCGTTTTCTCATACAATCTTCTGATCGCAAGCTATGTTGATTGTTGGCGCTCAGTCCCTGCGATGCGCAATGATTGCAACAATCAGTTCCCCTCTTCTTGTTTCTGATGCCCTGGTATTGAGAAGCGGGCCAAACGAATTTTCCGTGGAATAAAGGCGCATCTGGGACTCGCCGCGTCGCCGCGCGCCTTTTCGCGCGTCGCCCGTTACTTTACTATGAGATAGTTTGTTTGAATGGCTACGATCCCACGTGAACTCCTTGATATGTCTGTAGCCTTGGTATTATTGAAATCTTCTTGTGCTAAAGTGACACAACTCGAACACTCCGTGGCTGGTTTTGCGGAAAGAGCGCATTTTCGTTATTTTTTAAATGGTTTGTTTTTCGTTTTAATTTCTCTAACATATTATTTACATTTTTAAATATTCCTGTTCAAAGTGATATAAAAAAACATTATAAAAATAGTAACCCACCGGCGGCATCGGGAACAGGTTCTGGGATACCGGTGGTCAGGGCTCTTGAGAGAGGAACCTCCTAACGATACAAGCCTTGTCCTGAAGTACTTACTGTGTGACGAGTATTATTTATTAGTAGACAGCCCAAACCATAGAGAAATCATTACGTAATGAAAATTTTCTATGAAAATGAAATATTCAAAATTCAAAATGAGATTCGGTATCAATAAAAAAAGAGGACTAAGTCTAGTTAACACTTATATTATAGTTTAACAATGAAAGTTACGATGTTAAATATTTGCCGATGGGAATCTCATTTTTTCACTTCTTTAAAAGCTGATTTTTACAAAAGTTTTCAAATCATTTATACATCTTTTGCTCAGAATAGTTACAGCACTGATAACAATATTTGTGTCACTTGTTTAATTTAGTATTTTACAATATTTTCTTACCTTTGCATAGATACTTTTTTAACGATTGTTTGTGTATGTGTGAACATTGTAGGCTCTGTAGATTCCCAGCTGCTTGTTAACTTTTGTTAACTTTTTATTTTGTTCTATATTTTTTGTGTAGTAAGCAACGACTTATTGTCGGGCTTACGCTGTCCCCCCATACTTAAGTACAAATGCTGTATCCATGATAATATTGGAATACCAAATGATTTGAAAAGAGTAACCATGGAGTTTTATGCCGGTTCTTCTCCATAGGAAACGACCAACCCGAACCGTGCACCTTTTTGTCGACGTTCTATAAGTGCCCATCTAGGCCTATGTGAAATAAAATATTTTGATTTTGATCTATAAGAACGATTTCGTGATTATAATTATCTATTTACACAATAACATTCATTATTAAGGTGGAAGCGCCAAGGTTGCCCGCAAAATTCAAATTTTCTTATGGAAATAAATTCGCATTTTGTGAGATCGCTAGGACTGGAAATTCACACGTAAATCGTGAAACCAAATTAGAAAATACATACTTGACGCATAGCCATGCATCACGCACGGTAAGCATTAATACACAACAAACATTAAAACCCTAAACGAGGTTTATTGTGCCTGTGAGTGTACTTCATTAAAATAAGCCTCGTTGGTCTAGTGGTCGAAAGCGACTGCTGAGCATGAGGTCCTGGGTTTGAGGCCCAGGTCGGGCGAACTGTTATTGACTTTTTGTATCAAGGATATCTCAGTAGCAGTAGCGAAATGTGGGTGTGCTGTATTGGGAACGCCAGCTCTGCCCTACCCTTCTTTGCAGGCGTGATGTTATGTGTAAGTATTGGTTGAGTTGTAGGTATTCAGACATTCAGCCACAAAACTAAGCCGTCGACGTGGCGGGGTCGTAGGTCAACAAAATTCAGCTGTGTGAAAGTATCTCGTCAAATAAAGCCCAGTTTTGACAAAGTATCTGATACTGTAATCAGTTAACGGCGGACATACAACTGTGGGGCAGGGCAGAGGTCAGATACGTTACAGACATAAGGGCGCGTATACACGAGCGTTATTTTTTTCTCCGGTATCTACTCGGAGACTTTGGAATTCAAACTCTAAGGTCCATTATAGCACCGAAAATAGGTAATTTAAGTACCTTATGACAATGACAAAAGGCATAAAGTATAAATTTGCCGCGTTCACGTCTATTGCTCTAACGCGACCAAATTCTTTTCATTTGAATGTACCTTTAATATTTAAAGATTGCAACACTACATTTTGTCATAAAGCGTCTCCACAGGCCATTAACATTTGTTTCGAGTGTGTCAACCCAGAAATGTAGATTTTCCCAAGATCAAGGCAAATATGAAAGAAACTAGTTTACCAGCTATTTATAGAGCAGACGACTGGTTTAGATACTTTCACTTTTTATTTATAAACGGGTTCTAAAAATAAACTGATTGCACACTGTTCTCATCTTAGAATAAATTAAATAAGTATTGCATGAAATTATATAAATACATTGCAAAAACGGATAGTTCTGCACGAATCGTGAGCGAAATTAACAATACAATATTGTTGAACCAATAGGCACTCTAATCAATTAATTAGGTTTAAGGTACCTTAATAATTTAGATGGAATTATTAACGTAACTTTGTCTGTCTGTTACCTTTTCTCGCCTTAACGGCTAAACATATTTAGATAGAATTTGGCACATAACTAGTCCATGACATAGTTCTTTTTATCGTATTAGTTCGGTCCCGTAAGTTACATTCACACCACGCAGGCGAAGCCGGAAAAAGCTAGTGTAACGTAGATCTGCCGGACCTTGACGGATGGCATTTTTTTCCAACAAAATGACCACATACATGTTAATTTCCCGTTAAAACGCAATTGTTAAATATCTTAGAATGCAATTAATCTCAGCAAATTCGACACAGCAGGAGACAGATTATAATAAATAGTATAAGTTGCAGTCACTTTATAAGCACGTGATAGAATATAGTTAAACCGGTTTTGTTGATTAGAACATTAAAATCCCGAAGAAAGCCATTAACGGCTCCAAGCCACTCTAAGTTACATAAAAGGTCAGTACACTATTAGAGCATGTCTCAGCAATCACGGCTACAATCTATCCGCTGTTGACTCTGATTCTATTTTCGACCACGCGCGCGGCGCAGGCGCAGCTAGCGTTTGTTTATGAGATCAGTGGGTGCCATAACACGACAAACCACGGCCTGCATTGGACGTGCTGTATAGATGACTATTTTAACTTTTTCGATAGTTCCTATAATTAAGAATATACTTTTATAAAGATTTATTCCTATTGGTTTCAGTGATTTTTGAACTATGCTTAGTGAATTTTTTTTGGATTGACTTTTAAACTCTCGGTGAGTACAATTTTTTGTTTGTTTTTTTTTAGGTAAGTACAACTTTATAACTTCCGGAGTTTTTGTTTATTTTGTTTGAAATAGAAGACCATGATCTCAACTTATGTCATGGTTTCGTGCTTAGACATTCCAACATATTTAACAACATCTTTGAGGAGCCAGAAATTATTCTAAATACCAAGATGGGTGTAACTTCGCCCGTTAACGAATTCGAAGATCCAGTGAAATAGTTATCGCTTGTCGCATCCCAATGCTCCTTATAAGAATCAAGCTAGTTGTAAGCAAGCAGTCAACTCCACCATACAAATTATGTGGTCTACTATCTAATCCAGAAATGAAAGAGAAAGAACTAAGTGTTTACGATAAATTAAACAAAACTAGAACGCCGAAGCATTCTGTGACCGCCTAACGAAAAAAAAAACACAATCCTATTAAAATTACATAAGTATGACAAGCAAAAGGTTTTTTTTTGTTCATGATTGTAAAGCATATAAACGTATTCACTTTCGAATATGAGATTACAAAATTTTATTAGGCTGAGCTTCTTAACACTACAGTGCCAATTACCAGTATGGTCTAAAATAATTAGGTTATTTTATGATAGCTGTAACATCAGATAGACTTTTCAAAACTGATCAAGATTGTTTCGAAACTATTCACTAAAACCTCCTTTTAAACTTTCAAAATAGAACTTGAGTAACGGTGAATAAAAAGCATAATTAATTGAAAGTTTAGGTATTCTAAACTTCGACTAGTTTAGAATAAGCTTCCAAATGATATCTTTTGTGAACTTGAAACATGCGTAGAACTTACTGGGAAGCACCTTTTAAGACTTTTAGTCCGAACCCCTAAGAAACTACAGCAAATACAAACAACATGGAACAAGGAACGAACATGGTAAATATCCCGTTTCTAGTCTAAATAATGTGTTAGTGACCATGATAGTTTAAAATCTTATATCCCTAAGAAACTTATGTTTTTAAACTGTCAACCTTCGTTCGGTTGTATATTTGCGAAATATATGTATTACGGCTAATAGCTGAAGTGCGGCTACACCCAGTTTCAGCCGGGTACAACTATGTGCAGCCGGTTAAACTTAGATGTAATCTACTTATCTTCGGTTAGAACGTGCAACCAATTGGGATATAGCGCTCGCCAGCCACTGCCGCGGCACCGCTCGCTGCGCCCGCTCAGCTCGCGCGCGTTTGGTCACAGTTCTAACCTAGCCTAATCCATTTGGTCGGTGTATCCTAGCAATAAAAAGGATACACAACTGTTACCGGCCGCACCTAGGTTTAGCCGGCTAGAACTAGGTTTAACCTTACTTCGGCTTTTAGTCGTAACATGTATAAAATCAAAAGAAAGAACTAAGATATAGCAGCAATCGGTATAGTGCCTACATGGCTATGTGTTTAGAGCCATGAAAAATCCTAGACTTCAACAGCTTAAACCTTTACTGAATCATTGGTCCAGTGGTCGCAAGCGCTACTGCAGGTGGCCTACCATGACGTCTTAAAGCAGGAGTAATTCCAGTGTGGGAACGAGATGGCGGTAGACGACCTGTATAGCTCTGTCTCTTTCCCACTCTGGAATTATTCCTGCTTTAAGAAGTCATGGTAACCCCTCTGATCACAAGAAGCTTTGAGATGGTTTGATTCCCAAGTTTTGCAAAGGGTTACTGGGTGTTCGTAAGGTGTTCTCAGTAGCAGAATGGAATCTGGAATTATGCCCGATGGCAATAGGCTCGCCCTTATTACACTTGGACATAACTGCCGAAGTGTTCGTTGCTATACAAAACCAGTTTATGCCGATCTATCATTGTTGGGGAAATCTATACAAAGCGAGCCCATGTTATACTGGAATTAAATACCTTGATGTGTCGCCGTGTGTACGTACTATAATGGTGCACTCCTCCCCTACCTTTCGAGAAAACGAAGGATAGGTTATGCTTTGTGTCATAAGCTAAAGCTATACTAACTTACTTTAAATTAGCACTCAAATTGATCGATCATATTGTTACATTTCTTCAATACGTTTTGTGTAACTTTACAAATAGTATGGTCCTTCGGTTTATATTTTGGTCACCTGTTACTATTTAATTACTAGGATATAATAAAGATAAGCAGTTGTTACTGAACTGAGAATGGCAAACCAACCTTGGAGGGCTTTGAACTTTCATGCACTATGTAACACTGCATACCTACGGGTAATTATACTAAGTAGCTTAAATACAGTGTTGCTTGATTGTTCTTAATAAAATACATCACTTATATCACATTATCTCTGAACCCATCGCAGTACCCTTACTGAGATGAGCTGAGTTAATGATGGTGACTTCCTATTGGGGTCTTCAAAATTCGGGTCGTTGGGAAAAGCAGTGGTTTTCTTAATCTAGATATATTAATCCGTATCACACCTGTTTTTCTTCGAAGGATTACAGAGATTAAAAGATGTTAGGATACGTGTACCTAATGCATCCACATTTCGCCAGTTATGTTTAAGTCATGTAATTGGTCATCGGTTTAAAAAAAAAACATCTGTTCCATACATTTTGACCGTGTAGTTATTGCACTTTTGTAGGAAACAGCAGATGGTAGAGGGGGGGGGGGGCTCAGAATGATGTACTGAATACGTGGTAACCATTTTCGCGTCAATGGGCCTTATCAGAAGGCTTAAAGTCACCCAAAGGGCAATGGAGAGGGCTATGCTCGAAAAATGAGGACATCCGCAAGAGAACCAAGGTAACCGACGTAGCCCGGAGAATAGCCAAACTTAAGTGGCGGTGGGCAGCACATTGCTCGCAGAACGGATGGCCGATGGGCCGAAAAGTTCTGGAGTGGCGACCGCGAACCGGAAGACGCTGCGTTGGAAGGCCTCCCACTAGGTGGACCGATGACCTGGTGAAGGTTGCAGGGATCCACTGGATGTGAGTCGCACGGGACCGGTCAATGTGGCGACACTTGGGGGAGGCCTATGTCCAGCAGTGGACGTCTTTCGGCTGAAATGATGATGATGATGATGATTTTCGCGTCGTTGTCCCTTCCACGGGTCCATATTGGCTCACCTAAAGTTCTTTACCCGAAATTGTTCTTCCTAATGATTTGTAATCCGAATGATCGCTCTGCCTAAAATTTTTCATCCTAAAGTTTTCATTCAAACTATTTGTAGTGCTACCGGCGATGTTCATAACACTCATGTTTCCGAAAATTGTAATTAATAATATCATTAATGTAAATATATTTAAACTCCTACTGTTTTTTATCATAACGCTTTTATCCCTAAACATAATTACCATAATATTTTCACTCATACTCAGAAAGAAACATTTACCAAGTGTAATAAAAAATATGTGGGTAGAAGATGATATTTATAGTTTTCATTTGAGGCAATTTCGAGGTAGCGTAGCGTAGTTGGTCACAGTTCTAACCTAACCTAACCTATGGATCCCTTCCACATCGTTTTTATATATTGAATTTTAAAGCAAAATACACCAATAAAACTGATTATTTGAAAGCTATAGCCGCTAATATTAAACTAATTTAATTGAAATGAGTATATGAAAACATGTATTTAACTACTTTTACCATGGTACTATTTATTATTCTTATATGTTATACACGTTATGTGAAAATAAAGTTACGCAAAATTAATATATATAATACTGATTATTATGAATAAAAAGAAATCTAAACAAAAAAGATATGACTTTGAATAATAGTGTAAAAGATGGTTATGTTGAGAAAATATAGGAAAACAAATAAAAGTATAGGTAATAGATGTTTATTGCTAGTGACATTATGAAGTTGAATGCTTCGGAATTATGAACATTAGAGACATAGTAGTTAGGAATTGTGATTGTTAGGATGAAAAATTGTTAGAAAGAACATTTTCGGATTTCCAATTATCGGAGTTGATAATATAGGTGAACTTGGGCGCACCCCCCTTCCACCCCGTATACTCATGTTACACTACTACACCATATGTCCCCTTAGCATTCTCGTCTCAGCCACTTTCAATTGCCGTTCATTCATCCCTTTTATGGCCCAAAATTCTAATCCATACAACAAAAGAGAGCATAACTTGGTATAAGTAACTAATTATATTTTTATTTGGGCAATTAGAGGTGCCAAAAAATATTTGGCTAGTTTCTTAATCATATAACGACGTTCAAGGTTTTTTTTTCTTACCTTGCATTGTGTTACAAATACATGTTAGACCTCGGATATTTCGTAAAGTGTACCTAACATTACTAAATAAATTCACATAGAAAAATATATATTATCGTTAATATATATTTTTTCTTGCAAAACATAAATATGTATGAATGTGGACGAGTCAAATGGAGTATGTAGGGATCGTGGTAGGTGGCGTTCTGTGGCTTCTGCCTACCTCCATGAGAAAAAGGCGTGAGTTTATGTAAGTATGTAAATAAACTTACTGTTTGTTTTTTGTCCTACTTTTCTGAGATTCTGATTACCTACTTTTAAATAATCTTGTGAGTGAATGAATAGCCCTTTAAATAAAATTATTTCGTATGTAGCTTATTGAGTTTGCGTAAAATTTAATAAGTAAGGCGGTGGTATTTCGCCAGACTTCGTACCTATACATAGAAATACAATCATTAGCAATGATGATAAAAAAAATTAGCTTTGGTTACAATAGTTGCAAACGATGTGTAAAATAGTGTATGGAAGAACAAAATCCTTTTAATGTAAGATCTTGTCAGTTATGTGAATAAACACAATTATAGTAATTAACAAAACAAACCACTTGTTGCTTGCCGATCTGCTTTTTCCAATGAGAGACTGCCATGGGCTGGCCACCCCTCTAGGTGACGAAAGAAGTCGATGTAGATTGGGTTCGATAGGACCATTTATGTTAGAATCGTGTTAGAAGAAACCCTGGATATTTTTATGGAAAAATGGGAAATGGCATTATTATAGTTGTACGGCACTTATAAACACATTCTTTTCAGTTTTTGTCTGTCTGTTTGTTCCGACTAATCACCGAAATGGCTGGACCAATTTTGACTGAACTTTACTAGCATATAGCGAATGTTATAAGGAGTAACTTAGGCTACTTTTATTTTAGAATAAGAATTAGGTTTCCGTGCAAAAATAAATAAAACCCTTGAAGTCGGTACCTAACAAAATCCGATTCAAAAAGGGAAGTAATATTTTTTATAATAATTTCACGCGAACGGCAACAGCGAGTAAAACTATCAATGTTGCTTCAGAGCATTGTATTGACAGAGGCGAGGCGCCATTTCATTCTCAGATAAACCTATACAAAATTTTATGAATCAAAATAATTTATTACTCTTCTCATCTATGATGCCTTAGTACTGGGAAGTAAGCAGATTGAAATTTTCTGGGGTAAAAAGGATGTAACTCCAAACCGCGCAACACGGGCGCGGCGGCGCGGCGGGCCGGAACTTGACCGCCAAACTGGAGTTTACTTCCTTTACTCTACTTATTTCTTATGTCTTGGTACAAGGAACGGGGCATATTGTAATTTTCTGTGCTAAAAGGTCGCAATGTTAGTTGCCGCCCACGCACAGTCCCTGTCCAATCAATGAATGACCTGTTTCTAAAAGACCTCCTAGAAATCTCTTAAGCCTTGGTAGTTTTGAAGTTTATTTCGTAATTTTAGTGCAACAGTGACACATCACTGAATCCGAGCCAAGATCTTGCCTGTCCGACCGACCCGACTAATTTTGTACTATTTTATTTAACTTCTCGCAAAACCAATGGGCGTGGGACTATAATTTATCCTTCAACGACAACTTTCAGGCTGCTATGAGGTAGTTTTGCAACTTGCTACTATGTTTGCACGACTTACGATACGATTACCTACGATTTAGTTTTGAAATCAAACTGCCCAAGCCGAACCATTAATTAGATAAAAGGTTATCTGACAATGTATAAATCAGCCACGCTCAATAAGCACGGTTACATTATTATTGTTTAAATAATACATGAAATATTTTTAATTTGCTGTAAAATGACACAAAACAAATAAGGTTGCCGGCTACCTGCTACTGCAATCAAAGAAGTATCCACCTATTTATTTCATAATGCGACAATAATTAACAACAAGCTATGTCAACTACAAATTATAGAGGACACAGCGACATTTTTACTGAGGTTTGTGAGGCACAGGTGTAATGACGTGAACGTTGGAAAAATGTACTTTGTAAGGTTAACGTACTGTAATTGCCGTTTAGTTGCACAGGATGCGTACCTAGTGTGTATTTTATAGAGATAGTAGGTACACCAGTCGACTATTAAGAAACTTCTGTTGAAGTCCAGTTCTGCTCTCATTGAGAGATACTAAAATAAATGCATTTTTTTGGCAAAACCCTTTCGAGTAGTTTAGTTAAAGTTAAAAGCTCACCGGCGCTGGGAGTTATGCCACAGTTTAACAAGCCATCTCACCAAGACCATTCTGATACTACATTATTATAGCTAGCCCATATTGACCCACTGCTGGGCCAAGGCCTCATATATGTATAAATACTTGTGTAAAATGTCTTTAGTGCTCCACATAATTATTTATCTGTCCAATCAAACAAAATAAACCATTCAGGTCACACAGCTGACAGCTATAAGTATAACAAAAATGTAAATAACTCTTTTGATTGACTGATTCGGGTGGGTCACGTTTTCTCGAGGTAAAAGCGTAGTACAGAAAACAAACATTCCTGTCAGTAGGTGGTGTACACCGTGTAACAAGTTGTTCACAGTATAATTTGGCCAGTAGAAAGTATTTGACCGCAATTAGGTACTACCGCTTTGAGCGGTTTGACACCAGGTACTACTTTACCACTGAACTTGATGCCATGTAATTTTAATCTTCCCTTACCACGAAATAGGGCTAACATTCCTTATTATTTATAGTACCTAAATGATCTTATTAACTCCACTCACTTTTTTATTTTTCAGGCTACCCGAACCATAAATGGCATTTATCGAGATTGCATTTCAAGCAGAAATTAGTCGATATGAAGATTCGGAGTTCGAAGAATATGCAAAAAGACATTGTAATGAAGATCCAGATACTAGGGGTAAAGCCATTGAGGAGTTACGACGGTTGATACGTGGTAAGAATAAGAAGTAAACAGAGGCACTTCTTACGCGCTTATGTGATTCTAGTACCCTTAACATTTTAACCGCTGAGTCCGGTAAAAAAAAAACAAAACAACACGTTGTTTTTACTATCCGTGGTGAATGAAAGGTTATTGACCTTTTTCACATCCAGCGTTTTACAATAAACTGATTCACAAACGTACAATACAACTTGTTGTTTTATCGACAAAGAAACGGCGGTGGCAGTATTGCCCTGCAGATAGTTTTTTTGTTTATGACTAAGGTCCCCAACTCCCAAACTACGTAAAAGGTTTAAATCGTGAGACTTGGTCTTTAGCGGATTGTACAAAATGATTGTTCTCTTACACACATTTGCTACGATTATAATGTAACAAACAACTTACGACATAGACTAACAATGGCAATTTTCTTAACATTGCTCAACACGTGATGAACGGTTATTGTCAGCTATTACATATAATGTACTCCATATTCCATATTTTAAACTATACATCACGTTTCGAAAAATAATTTGGCCACTTAGTGAAATTACATCTTGTTTAAAAGTTTCGGAATAGAAACTAAATTATATGGGAAATTAACAATTTACTCTTTTCCACAATCTTCAAAACTGCGAGTTTAAATTTATTTATTAGAGGATTTTTACCTCACTAAAACCACTCCGGTGCACGGTCACAGCACGGTGGTCACAATCCGCTCATGGAAGGACGCCGTTTCCTCTTAAATGCCCCTGTGCGGAACCCCCTCTGTGCAACGCCTGCTAGGGTATATCCATAGGACTGTAAAGAGGCCTCACCTGAGCCGTGCCTACATCTTTATATCAATCGGCGAAAAAAATAGCTATACCTACATTATACGACTCGAAATAACTCTTTGATGCTTCTGTACTCTAATAAATTTGCTATTACTAAATTCCGGTCTACCCGCACACTCAATGTTGCAATATCCATTGTACGATAAATCTGTTTGTTTCAGAGCGAGGAGAATGTAATCCGCGCCGAACAGATGACGCGTATTTACTGCGGTTCCTGAGATGCCGGCGGTCAATACCTGCGTTAGCGCATAAATTGGTGAGCTATTAAACGCCAATTATGATAATAATATCGTATTCAGTACTACCTAATAAATTTGGAATCAGCGCGGTTTGTCCTGTGCTCCTATTCTCCCATATTTTCCGTTAGCGAGGGATATCTACGCGTACGCAGCTTGTCCAGTTGTCCTCTTCTACAATATTCGAAGAGTGCGTCTTTTCAAATTTCTCGTATCGTGTAAAAGAATATGTAAGTTTCTCTTGTTATGAAATTAAGATAAAACTTCAGCGTAATCTTCGACGGACACACTATTTCACGACAAAATAATACTTGCCAGAATCTCAAGATTCCGGGATGTTTTCAAGTCATGAAAAATAAGGTTAGTAACGTTTTTTAATCAAACAGTAACGATACCTACAAATTGAGTCATATTCGGTGAGCCATAAATTATCGTCGCAATAGCCGTTAAAAAAAAAAACGCTTAAATATCAACTCTGCAAGACAGGATCACTCAATCGGGTGAACTCGGATGCCATCGTGATAAACGATTGACATCCTCCGTCAGTAGACCTTACCCTCATCACTGTACTGTGAACATCTTACGTGACAGGCGCGCTATTATCTGTAGCAGTTGGATAACGACTCTGTTCTTTGAGTCAATCTTCAGATTGGCATTGCTATCTATTGAGAATATAAATGCTTACTATGGGTTTATAGAACTGGCGGCACTGCAGCTGTGATTATGTAGGCGAAGGTAACAAGAACAGCCTAAGAATGTCAATGTCGAAATTACCGAACCACGCTTCCACTCAACACAATGGTCTAATTTAAACATGATGAAATTTTTCCAGCTCATAGTTTTTGAAACGAAGGGCTTAGACGATTCCTATAAATAAAACGAGATCTAACTTACCGGGACACTACCGTCTACCAGTTCTGAAATGCTAGTTGATATTTTACGCTTTGACAAACAAACGAAATGACAGCGTTCAATTATAAAGCCCGTCACAGACGTAGCTATAATATATATTAATTAAAAATAAGTATAATAAATCTATAGTCAGTACACATTTCGTCAAAATTCTACTATTTAAATATTTTTACTCTTGTCTTAATTTTCCAAAGTATACAGACATTCAAAGACATTCAAATATTACGAGCTACGGACATTACATACTCGTTTGTACATCCATTACGCAAACATTAAAAACATTTTGCTAATCTAACCCTCATTAGCCAACAGCTGCTTTGGAAGTTATTTAGCAAGAAAGAAGACTAGATATAGAATAGAACCCGTTTAGTAATCAGTAAATAAAAATCAATTCAATTGTTTTGTGATCCTGCATGACACACAAATAGTATTTAGCAGCCACATTTTCCCAGATTGGGTCTGTTGGGGTTGCCAATATGTCTTACGGGAAAACTACTCTAGAGGGCCTAGTGAGACCTTAATTTGCGAATGTTTAAATTCACAATCGCGCTTACGTAATCATCCTTTTGTACTGAAACTGAACCAGCGTCTGGTGAATGGTGATAAAACGGGATGGAGGATACATTCAAGTTTACTTCAACGTGATCGAAAAGGTTTTGTCAGTGATAAAAACTTGCACCAGGCGAACAGTAAGTCGAAGAGCCTGGATAACACAACACAACGAATGTCATGAACCGAGTTGATCATTTGCTCAACGACAAGAACGGTAATCACAGTCTTTAGGTACACATTATTGACTCCAAAACCATCATCAATCATCAAATACTCCCGACTCAGGTAATTTCCGTTCACGCCATCACAACAACCGTCAAGGACCACCGTCCACCATTATGTCGAAGTTAGGAAAGACATAGAATCAAAATGTTTAGAACGTAAACACGACCGGTCACTGCTATTACAGATTCCTTGACATGAAAACGTGTGTTGACTTTCAAAGAGGCTTTCCAATGTGTATACATATTATGTGTGAAACTACAAAAAACTGAAATTAACCTTAACTAGGTATATTATTAGGCATGTTTTTGTTGTTTGGACTGTACGTTGTTACTTATACAGGTCTGTCACTAATGTTGATGGGATATTTTCTTCAGTATAAAGGTATTACTAATATTATTTCTCAATGTATGGCACGATGAGCTTGATTATTAAGATGTCCTAGCGTAAAGGGTCACCCTTACGCCTTCAAATTTTCAGATCGCAATTTTAGACTACTTTTATGCCTTGTTCTAACTTCTCATGATCAGTATCAGCGTCAGAAGTTTGAGTACCTTTAAGCCTTTCTATATGTACAGACGCCAGCACATCAAGCTACTCGAAACTGTGAAATTTTCCCAATCAACCTTGATCCTAATGCTTTAGCAATAAAGAGAAAAATCTATTAAAGAAATTTGACAGATTGTAGCAGCTTGATGTGCTGGCGTCTGTGTACATCATATGTTATGTTTTGCAAGTGAGTTTAGCATGTTTGTTACTGTTTTCTTTCTGTTTATAATTTAAGTCTTGATCGATTACCAAATAATGATTAAAGTTCATTCCTAATTTCTAAATTATCATTATCGTCCGAACCGTTTTCCAACTACTTTGGGGTCAACTTCCAGTCTAAATGCATGCAGCTGAACATCAGTATTTTACATGGAGCAAATGTTTATCTGATCTCCATAGCCCAGTTTCTGTGTAACACAATACTCCTTGGTAAGACTGGTTGTCAGGCTATCGTGTTTCTTAACGATCTTTAAAAAAAGTCATTGTCAGTAACGGTAGTCGTTAGCTTTGAACATTACCCATTAGTAAAGAAAGCGAGAAAGTAAAATATTTTTCACTCTTTCTTTGTTAATTACTACGCATAGTTTTCTCGGAGATATATTATGTTAGTGGGACTCACACTGCATAGTGATTTTGGCACGGAGACGACAATTCTTTTTATTTAAGCTTGAATTTTTATTATACCCGGCTCAGGCTGGATTAGCTTGAAATGTGAATTGATAAGATTCATTAGCACAAAGTTCGGAATCAAATGATTCCAGGATACCATGGTATGAAAAATGCATCTTGATATAATCAAGACCACCTTTCGTTTTCCCCAGATGGTACGCTACGAAGAATTCCAACGGCAGAACGCGTACCTATACGACTGCGATCCTTTCGAGCTGGTCCAGGTGAAGAACGTGTACGCAGGCATCCTACCAGAGAGCCCTGACAATGGACGCATCATACTTATGAGGTTTGGTAAGATACTACAGACATTGATATTATTTCGACAATTCAAAAGTGCCTGTAACTGGCCTATTTGAAATAAATGCTTTGATTTTGATGATTTTGATTGATTGAAAGTAAAGATAGCAATACCTACACGGTGTGAGGGACAATGACGCCCGAACTGTTACCTTGATTAGTTCAAGACCCACGGATTTATTTAACCGAAGAAAAAAAGGAGGTTCTCAATTCGACGCGTATATTTATTTAACTTGCAATGCTTTGTACGTTTGTTTAGGACTTGACTAGGCTTTCAATGGAATTTTAAAACAGTTATCCCGATGGAGCTGACATTTTGCATACCTACATGTTTAATTTGGATGACAGTGCATAGTTAGCTAAGTGACGACATTCTAATTCCAATATGCCGGCCGGGACTTCCAAAGATGGCGGACTAGTTATTTTTTAAGAAACCCCATGATATGGATGGGTGTCAATTAAAAGGGTTTGCTGAGAAGAATACGAAACAAAAAGACTTCACACTTATATTTAAAGTTTTCTTCCTATAATCTTGAACAGCCAATTTTTTTTTAACAACTGGCGTAGATTTTATACTGTTGTG
Organism: Noctua fimbriata; assembly: GCA_905163415.1. Classification (NCBI taxonomy): domain Eukaryota; kingdom Metazoa; phylum Arthropoda; class Insecta; order Lepidoptera; family Noctuidae; genus Noctua; species Noctua fimbriata. The sequence goes on along the minus strand of LR990942.1, from coordinate 2,162,049 downwards.
GGTCTAGTATCATGTACGGTACTAAATTAATGGTAACAGTGTGCACAATGATAAATTAAATTGTAAAGTCTGACGCCAAAGAACTTACAAAAACGACATTATTTCTGAATACCACATCAAACTTAATCTAAACATGACAACCTCCTGTTCCAGGCCGCTGGGATGTGGACACAGTACCAATAGACGACGTAGTCCGGCTCGCACTAGTGATGGATGAGGTAGCAGTGATGCAGCCGAAGTTGCAGATACTAGGAGTCACTATCGTAGTGGACCTGGATGGCCTGAACTTGAGACAGGTGGCCCAGTTGACACCAACAGTGGCTGGACAGATAGTTAGCCTTATGGGGGTGGGTAATAAACTATCGAAACAAATCCAAGATCTATAAGCGTTATTCCTGTCACTGATGCACAACTAAAAAACTATAAGAGTGCAAGATGGGATCGTGTACCTATAATTAAAAGAATGTGCTAAGTAATGTTTATAGATCTCGGCCTGTATTTCAAGAAAAATTACAAAGTATCTTGATTTTAAAACTAGATATGGCTAATGATAACTTCTTATTTAGAAGAGACCACGCTTTAGTTTAAAATGTGACATCTACTGGTTTAGAGTGGAATCGTTTCAACCTCTACATATACCGAAGCTTATAAATGTTAATATTCTCACGTTAGATGTCGCTACTGTCGTTTCAAACGTTCTAGGAATGTGTTACCACTAACAATCCGTTTTAATTCCACAGGTATCGTTCCCATTGCCGAATCATAGTCTTCACATCATCAGGTACAACTGGATTCTTCACTCCATCTTCTACTTATTCAAGCAGTTCATGCCTAAAGCCGTCTGGAGCCGTATCCATTTCCATGGCAACGATGTTAGCTCTCTCCACAAACACATTGACCCTGAATACTTACCTCCAGAGTTAGGTGGGAGATGTCGCCATGTCATATCCACAGAGGAATGGCTTTCCAAGATAAATGAGTACAAAGACGATTTTATAGTTCAAGAACTTAAGGATTTAGGATTTCATGTCAAAAGGTGATATTATTAATAACTTTTAAATTAAAAGTGGTGAAAAAATGTGTTCTTATTATTTTACCTGCTTCCCTTCCCAATATTCAGACAGATTTCTTTGTGTAATTATTTCAAGCTCCTGAATATAATACCATCTGAATTTCATTCTGATTTCATGGTTCAAGCTGATTTATATTAAATAGTGTAAGTATATCATCGATGTAAAACAGTGTTCTATAATTATGCTCGGGATATGTTTGCTAATGAACAAATGGACCTCACTAATCATAGACTAAGGTATTAAAAGCGCCACCTATCTGTTGATTCAAGTTTGCTTCGTGCTACGAAAAATAATATGAAATTGCTACGATACGACAACTGATATTACCAGTTGGCGAATAATTTATCTGGGAATAAATGATATTCTGTTACCATTGCTGTTTATATGTATAGTTTTTACAAAAAAAAATGTTTGCAATAATGTTTTAGAAGCTAGCTAGCTTTTAAAACATTTTTTTGGCGTGTTAAAACTAGATAAGGTCGGTATTTCATATCCGACTTCTCGGACAAGAAACACCGAAATAATCTCAGAGATCACAGTCTCTTTTAAAGTCCATACATAAGATACAATAGCTCACGCCACATGAGGGCCACACGGCCACACAGATCAGTTTCTGTGATCTATTGAAGAAAGAACACACAAGGAGCAGTATTTTGTCAGCTATCGTGTAGGTACCTCATCTCATAACTCAAGGAGCTCACCGAGACGACAAACGAAGGAAAGTATAATACAGAGTACATAATAATTCTACTCTCCTTTAGAGTTAAACAGCTCAGTATGTATGTAAAATGTATTTTCTTAGAAACCCCTCCATTCCGCGAACTTTTAGACCTCCCCGTTTCAAGTAGGTACTAAGAGCACAGAAGTAACAATTAGTAAATGGTATTATGGTAAATTTTGCGGTGTTGTTAATTCTTTCTCGGTCTTTTGTCTTGGTCATATAATCATTCGTTAGTACGGTCGACGAACAAAACCGTAACCAAGACCATTTTCATTAGAATTTTGACAAACGATGCAATGGGATATCAAAAATGTGACTCATAGTCGAAAAGTGAACAACGTTTACCTGATTGATTATACTAATTCACTTGTCTGAAATTGAGAATTGGGTAGATACGGGATGGGAACCAGTCAGAAAGGGCAAAAAGTTCGTAGCGATTAATTAGCCAATCGTAGACATCGTAGCAGTCATCGATCTTACCAGAAACTGTGTTTACATTCAACAGTCTATTTTAAGAAATAAATAAGCAAAATGTATTGTTTTGTATTATCATTTTAATGTAACTGTGAGTATCATTGTCGTTATATTATTTTTTAAGGGTAGTAAAATATATTTTTAACTTCAATAATTAGGTAAGTAAGTACGTATAGTTTGAATACATGGTAAGTATCTTAAACATTATTTTCTCATATTTTTTTGTAGTTAAGTACGTTTCTCGTAAAAATAAGGCAAATAGTCACACCTGTTAAGTAACTAGGACAGTAATAAATAAATAAGCAACATAAAGTAGGCAATTCAGTACCCACTAACAAGCTAAGATCATTATTTAAGTAGTTCTAAAGGCGTGAATAACACAATCAAAACTCACATGGGGTTATTTACAACAGTAACAAAGCTGTAAAAATTAAGCCTTAGTATTGTTTTACAGTCCTACACCCAAATATATTCTTCTATGATGAATTCTTTGTAACTCCTTTTCCACTTCAGCTAATACTGTTGCATCAACGTCATGCAAATCGTCAACCGCTTCTGAGTTATGGACGCCTGGTACCATGGCTACAGCTTCGTCGTCTGTAACGGTATTCGAAGCGACGTTAACGCCTTTGTCTACATTATCGAAATATTCGAACGCCTCTTGGTAGTTGTAGTTGTCATTGTAAATCCGAGGTCCATTTTTCATGTGCGCTGGCATTATTTTGGTACCGTGTATGGTTAAACTTACAGGTCCAATTTCACCCGTATTTTTTTCGTAAGTCTGTAGAAAATTATTAGTCCGTTATTTATGACGAACCCACTATAGCATTATAGCAGATAGCGAAAAAAAAAGTATACAAACCTTGTCAGTGAAAGCGACCTTCCAAATACCTCTAGGATTCTCACCCCATGTGGCTACAGACATTAGTGGCCAATTAACGAAACCAGTTGTTGATGTGTCTTTAGGGCGAGCACTAAGAAGTTGTACTCTTGTGCCTAAAAATAAATTAAAACGTTTTTTATTAGCTTCACCTGTGTAAAAAATCTTAGAAGTTAAATTTGACCAACTTCCCGGTTTCCGATTGAGCTGAATTCAATAAAGCGGACTCCCAAAGATGGCGGAGTAGTGACTTTTTATGCATTCCCGTGATATGGGTTTCAACAAATGAAAGGGTTTGCGAATACGTGTTTTTTAGTTTTTTTTAACTATAATATTTTTATTATCTTTGTGAACGTTCGTCGCCGTCGCACGTTTTCTGAGTATTTTTTTTTATAAAAAACTTTTTCCTTTACGTAGCACTACTACATAGCAAACAAAAGAGCGCGGGCAAGGCAACGTACGACTCGTTGCCAACGAGTACCGTTCGGCAATTGCAATCGTTTTTAACAGTATATTACCAACTGTAGTACTAGGCTACCATAAACATACAACACCTCACCTTGTGGTGAAACCAAGTAGATCTCGAGCGCCCCTCGGCGACTGTAGCGTAAATTAATAGTCACTTCTACGTGTTCAATATAATTAACATCACAATTGCCTTCTACTGTTATAAAGACATCAACATTTTGTCTAGAAGAGAAACGTGCCTCTTCTTCTGTAAATCTGTAATGTAACATTTTCTGTAGGTTATCGTTATTTCCTGAATACACTTTACAAAACAATACACGCAATTACGAATTTAGAGGAACTGTAAAAAGTCATTTTATAATGAATTATTTATATTCTGTTGTTAGTAGTGTGTTGTTGTTATCAACTGTGGTCAACGTATCAACCAAAAGAGTCGAGCAACTGTATTTGCTACATGGCAAGTGCTTGTTCGGATTTATCTATCAGCTGTTGTATGATGAAACTTTACGAATGTTTGACTAGGTTGTCATAAGTGTTAAGATGTATCTTCATCTTCCTGCCCATATGCGAAGTAGAGGCATGACAGAAAATTGTCCGTTTTCATCGTACGATTTGAAGATCATCAGAGTGAATGTTTACAGGTACCGTCGGGTACCAATGAGGCAAGAGAGGCGCACTTCGCGTTAAGCCGTCTATTATACTAGGATGACATACTTACGGAGCAGCATTCACGTGACAAACATTGTCACTTGGTACGCTCGTCCAGTTTAGTGCCATTTTTACGAGGGCGCCAGCGTTCAAAAGTCCAAAACCAAATCGGACATCAAAATATAGCCCAGCACTGAAAAGGATATAAATTATGTTATTTACATATATCGTTACAAAAATTTGTAACATATTGCCTAAACATTAAAAATTATTCATTTACCCATTTATTTGCCATCCGGGATTGGCTGAGAGTGGAGCATATTCTGATGTCCAAACGATTAAATGTTGCACATCACGCCATGTCAATTTTTTACTGAAAATGAGATAATTATGTAATTATAATTAATTATGTACAGTGCGGAACATCGTTAATTTATGATACAATAAGTAATTCTGAAGTGGCGACAACTGAGTATTTATAGAAGTGTTCCTAAAAGCGACTTCAAAGAACACAAACGACACGGGACATTGTGACAAACAGACGATGCCAACACAGGTATCAGAAGCGCATAAAACATAGGCAGTGTATGGTCGGATCAGATGCACATAACAGGGTCAACTAACTTTGCACTCAAAGCAAGAGCGATTATGCCGGCAGCCAATGGGGCCGCAGCAGACGTCCCGGTGTGCCCGAGTGTGCAGGTATCACCAGTGTCGGTAGTAGCCTGAAAGAGACGACAATATCTGTCTTTATTGTTATCTCTGTTTAACCTTGAATCAACAACACTAAGCTTTATGAATGAATCTACTACATCAACGCAAATAATGAATGGCTATTGTAAGTTTCTGACGTAAACTGAACTGAGTGAACTTACTATTTTTTGATCTTTATAGGCACCGGAGGAGTACGCTGCAGCAAGCGTGGACGAACAAATCTCTCCATACCAAGGAAACAGACCATGCTGAGAAGCACTTCCGATTGAAATTGTGTAAATACTAGATGAATATCTGCAAGTAAAAATATTATAGTAACTATTCTACTAGAAAAATTGATTTGTGAAGAATTTTGTGTTAATAATAAATGGTGTTACCCATCGCAGTTACAGTTGTCGCTGTGACCTCCGCCGTTCCCATTCGCCCAAACATAGACGGCGCCTTTACCACCACGACCCTGGACAAGCACTCGTCAATGTCAGAAAATACCAATACTCATTGAATTTTCTCTATTATCTCATTCCTATTATTTTTGAAATGTTGAATGTTGTGTACCTCAGTAACGCCACGCCTAAACGCCTCAGAAGCGAGGCGCCCCGGTCCTTCAACAGTTCGTCCGTCGTCATTAGGACCCCATGAAGCGCTGTATATATCCACTTTATCTAAAGCGTACCCTAGAAAACATAGCGTAGGTAAGGCAAAGTACTATTATAAATAAAAGGATCACAACAATTTCATTAAAGTAAAATTATATGGTTTAAGAACTTTATTATTCCTCATCAAGAATTAACAATAATTCACTTACTGAGAAACTAAATATCAATAAAATGTTTAATGTTTATGAGCGTACAGAATCTACGTTCATAGCAAAAAATAACAAATATGAGGGTAAGCGATCACAGCAACAAAAAAACAAGATATTATGTATTTAGAAACTAAACTTAAATAAAACGTTTATGAGCGTACAGAATCTACGCCCATAGCAAAAAATAACAAATATGAGGGTAAGCGATCACAGTAACAAAAAACAAGATATTATGTATTTAGAAACTAAATTTAAATTAAACAAAATTATTGTTCGCATTATTAAATTATTATTTACAAGTCAGAAAGTAACAGATCCTAAGCGCGCCCTAGCAGTTAGACTTCACAGTAACAATTTTAGTTCATGAAGGTACCACTACAGTTGCTTTGCTATCCTAGTACAACTCGACGATAGTCGATACGTAACCGAATTCGTGCTCCGATCACGATCAAACTTGGGAAAAAGTTGTCGTATTCGGTATTCCCCATATCGACGGCGATCGATGCACCGCCGCGCTGCCGCGCCGTTAGTTGTCAGAAATTCAGAATGATTATAAGTTAGGGCGCCCTCTATACGGCGTGGAAATAATTATCATTAATTTTACTAGAGTGAGTAGGCAAGATCAACAAGGCACTGCTTGTCGCGCGCATTTTCTCACCAATCGCTTTGATTCCTAGCGCCCTGGTAATCGTGATCACCACGCGGTCGCCTGACATCGACAAATACAAAACAACAAAATAACGTTGCTTGTTTGTAGATGGCAAAGGGGCACTCACTAGGTACTATCACACCATTCATAAGACCGGCCGTACTTACTATCTGTATACAGCAACTACACTATAATTATTAATTGCTAACTTTAATTTGAGCTTAGTTTTTATAGTTTTTGATGTTTGGTAGGGCTTCGGCAGAAGGAACAAATCACTCGTGAGCTCTGTCCTTAACTGAATGATACTAAATTGCTACAAATATGTTTATATTATAATATGTACAATTTTTTACTCTGTAGTATTCTTAATTCATTAGGCATCTCATAACCTCTCAAACGCTCTCATTTGTAATTATGTATTATAATAATTACAAATGAGAGCGCACTAACTACTCCATCTACTTAATACACCAAAAGCATTAAAAGGAGCTGACAACGGAAATCTTTCTGTTGTCGTCAGCTCCTTTTAATGCTTTACTTTTTTACTGTTACGTCACATTTCACCCATATTACTAAGATGTCATAAAGTAAGAAGAGATTTAAGAAACTCAGGATCATTGCTTGGTCACGCTTGGTGTTAATTTTTCAGTTCATTAGAATGACACCGTAAATGTACCCCAGGTTCAATCAAGTAGGTAAACGTACTGGTTTTGCTGATAAAAATGATATCATTGGTCCCTTAACTTCCTAACGCATTACGATATTCAACGTGTTATTTGTTCACTGCTATATAACATCAAACAATCAAGGTGTTATTCACTGTTTGTTAACTAACTAATAACTGTTCGTTAATACCATTCCAAAAAAGCTTACGACGTTTTACCTCAACATGGCGACCGAATGTACCAGGCGCTTATGAAATGTAGCAGTAAACTTACCTATAGCTTCTCCTTCGATGCGATCCGTTATTCGTCCATCAAGCATTCTAACTCCACCCACTTTCGCGCCCCACGCCACGCCCACACCACATTTCAGGTTATTTGCAGTCATGGCTATCTGTATGTATGTTTAGTGTGAAAACTTTAGATCAGAAGGATGAAATCACAAATTATTACAGAACTTTTATTTTATTAATTTAAAAATAACACAATGTTTAGTTGCTCATAATATTTAAATTAAATACTTAAAAATTTTCTTACTTCTCCGGCACAACGAGTACCATGCGAATTTAATTTGAGATCTTCATATCTAGGTGATGGATCAAAATCACCATCGTTGCTATCCCAACTGATCTCTGGATCCTGTAAATTAGAATAATTGAGTTATAATTGGTTAGATTAAATAAATTCAAAAACTGATTTCAATAATTTCCGGCCAGGCAACAGATGTCGCGACTACGAGGGAGGCGAGGCGACTATTACGCGCCCGGCGCGTCATATCGGCCGCGAACTTACCAGGGCTAAAGGAGCTCTAAGATATGGTATTGGCCACGTAAACAAGTTTTTTCCTAATTCCTCGGCAAGGGCCATGGGCTCACGCTACGGCCCACTTGTTTTATGTAGAATAATAATGTTCATCTTTGTTATTATAACTAATTTATTAATGTTTAGTAGCAGCTGTTACTTGCTGGATGAGAGAGAGTTGCCAAGAGAGACCAGTTGATTGTCGTGCCATTGCAGAGGGCTATGTCCAGATGTGAACTTTTGTTGTACTTGTAGGCTGATTTATGATAAATTATGCTGATGAATTTTGTTCATAAAAATGTAGTCCACGGAAAACGATCATTAGACAAACAAACCAACCTTCAGCTGGAGTACAAAATAATAAAATAAATTTTAATTTCGGATAGTGTCGCTTAGCACGAAAATTTCCAAGTAAACTCCAATGATACTAAGGCTACATAAATTATGTAAGGCTTAATATAGGCAAGGAATAATTCTCCCATCCTGCCCCATTCACGGAAGCGGCCGCCACCGAAGTCCGCCACCGATCTTCGCGTTGTGCATGACGGTTGTGTCAGGTTACCACGAAAATTGTGATCTTCCGTACCAGGATAACAGAAGCGAGCAGAAGAAAAGTAGCTGAAATCACTTCCCATTTCTCAGCCCGTACGTAGTAGTCACAGGGCAGCGAGCGGGCATGGGGCATCGGCAGCGGCACGATCGAAAATAGTCTTTCTACTACGGAAAATGTCGATCCGCCTCCTTTCTAGTACCAAGGAATCAGAAATGAAGAGAGCATCTATCGGCAGGTTTTCGAATAAAATTCGTGTATAGTGATCGCCTCCGTGGCCCGTTGCACTTGCGTCTTTTTACGTTGAAAAATGACTATTCGCCTTCTACTAAGCACCAAGACATCAGAAATGTACAGAGGTAAATGGCAGAGCTCCGGTATATTTTTTAAATCAAATATTATCCGAAAAAGGACAGCTGTGGATACTATAGTTAAGTCATAATTTAAATAACCAAGTGTTACGTGGTTATGATAAAACCTTAATCTAAGAGAGACTAAAAATCTAAGTCCATAGAATTAAGAAACTTATACAAGAGCGCTATCTATGTTTTGAAACTAACCCGCTCTGTCATAGCGCCTCTTTCACGGCGGCGGCGATACGCGGGTACGTGCACGCAACTGTTGCTCCCGGCCAAAATCGCCGATATGTCAGAAATTCCGCATCATAACTCTACAAACCTTATATGTCATTGAAATGGTTATGAAATAACCTAATAAACGGTTGACAGTTTTACCTTGTTATATTAATTTATATTGCTAATACTATGTTGAAAATAGGGTGAGTGACTTTTTATTTTTCCTGTTTTTTGTACAAAAGTCGTCATATTTATAAAATAAAAGCAAAATTTCCAAAGTTATTATTTTATTAAAAGAACAAGTCTCTCTACTTTTTTTCATACCAAAAGCTGTACAGTGCGTCAGGTACTTATTCGAAGCTTTGTCGCCAGACTAAAAATATGGTATGTTTAAAGTATACAAATATGTTTTCCATAATTAAAAACAAGCACTTTTCCTCGTACTCATTAATTTACCGCACTGGAGACGATACGAGTCCGGCCGCCAAAACGGAATAAAAGCGTCCCCCCCCCCCCCCATAAACTACAAAGACATAATAACATTATTCGACTAAGCCAAACTAAGCAATATTCCGGCGCGAATTATTTATTGTTAACAAGTGATGTTATATGCCTTACCTGTTCTATTCCCTACACTCTGTGAAAGTTAGAGCAGTAAAGAAATAGTTTAGAAATTCGACCCTAAACAAGTAAGTAAACTTTACCAAGTCTGATTGATACAACGGCGACTGACGAGAGGATTTTAGTTCGGAAATTTTCAACCACCCGCCTCAAAACTACTAGGCAATCATAACACTCACGTAGTTGTCTCGTAAGTCTGTGTGGTTGTGTTCGATTCCGTCGTCGAGTACGGAGACACGCACACCGCTGCCGTTGTACCCCATTTCGTAGACTGGCAACACGTTCAGATCGAGCCGGGGCAAGTTGTGTAGAGTACGTGTGTCTTGCTGAAAAGAAAGAAATTTTTACTATTATCGATTTAAGATGTATCAAATAAATATTTACTATTTTTCCCCAACTTCAAAAATCAGTCGACCTGAGAAGTGAGGACTTGCTTGTTCGGCAATTTGACTACTTATCTGCTAGGTGTATTACAAGAACTGAGTGAGTCATGACTTTATGAGTCAGGGCTTGCTGTACTGACTTTTACTAGAAGCAGACATTAAAAAATTAATAGGCTGAAAACGAGGTTATTGGAAAGGCCAATAACCTCGTTTTCAGCCTATTAATTTTTTTTTGGTGCCCTTAGCGCTCTGGTAATGTCTTGAACCTCGATATGCTTTGTATTATATGCAATTATGCATATCGGATGAAGGCTTCCTGCAATAACTTGTTGGAACTAAGTGACATCGAACGTGATGTTTTCCAGCCGGTTTCTCTGTGCAAAATTGTGATAAGTACCCCCAATCCGACCCCACACATGCTTGATCTCGATGCGGCAAAATCAAACCGAGAAAGTATTCATCGTTATACAAATTCATTACATTTTTAAATATTAATTTTAAAAAATATTTAAAAAACATTTAAAAATATAAAAAAATGTAGCCCACCGGTATCGGGTACAGGGTCCAAGGTACCGGCGGTCAGAGCTCCAGAGAGAGGAACCTCCTAACAGTACGAGCCGTGTCCAGGAGTACCGCTTTCTGAATCAAGCCCTTGATCCAGCTGCCTAACGAGAGCCTCCTCAGGTATTGATCGAGGCTCTTTGCAATTAAGCCATGGGCTGATACAACTATCGGCACAATGATCGCTGAGTCCACATCCCACATGTCGTCAATCTCATGAGCCAAGTCAAGATACTTGATTTACTTATCTTTCTCGGCCTTAACGAGGTTCTCGTCATGCGGGACCGTTATGTCAACAATCATTGCACGTCGCTCTGATCGATCCACCACCACTATACAAGTTGGAGACGACAATACGACAATAAATGAAAACACTGGTGATACTAGTTCATACGAATAATTTTAAACTATCAAATAAATCCTAACAACGAATTAAAAAAAAATGTTTTTTTTTCAAACTGTTAACGAAATAGAACACCATTTATAAATATTTGTTCACTAACCTTAGGTATAATTTGCAATAATTCGCATAAAGAAATAAAATTTAAGGAATTAATTTGGCAAAGGTTTTTTGAAGTAGCGAGTTGGCCACATGAGTGTTTAGTGTTTATACCGATGCGGGGTCGTTAACTTGTTGGTGCAGCCATAGATTTTACCTTCCTATACTCGCGCGTTGGTCTGTGAGACCGATAAAACAGTATTTTGTGATTTACCGTAATATACCGATATTTGCCCAATACTGCTATTCGCACCAATACACTTCTAGTCCTGAAATTATCGTAGCAACTAATCATGCAGCTAACAGGAAGTACAAAGTACCATCATTGATTGTAGCAGAAAAAATCACGAAAGACTGTTTTATCAGTCTCACAGACCAACGCGCGGGTATAGGAAGATTTTTCAATTTTTGTAACACCTACACCCGTGTCGGTCTCACAGACTGCGAAATTTGTCTTCCGTGATTTTGTACTGAAACTTAAAATTAGGATACTTATGTCTCAAATTATTTTTGTTTATAATAGCTAATAATGTATATTTTAGGTTTGTAAGTATGTTTGAAGAAAAAAGTCACCTTCGCTAACATTTTACGACCTCTTACAAAAATTTAACTATTTTTCAGAAACTAAAATGAAAGGATATAGTCAGTAAATGATCGGTATTTTGTCAGTAAATTAACAGTATTACGATACTTGTAGTATATTCTCAAATGTTATAATATCCACGTCTATGTCATCTGTCAGACCGTTCGCGAGTATAGGTGTTATAAAATTTGGCGCAAGTATACGAAGGTTAATGGTGCTAACCTATTAATCATCATGTAGAAAATGCTAAAAATAATGTCCTGTGACTAAACTACTGTATATTTTATTATATATTCGATTAAATATTTGTATGCAGAATGGGAGTGACGAATGTTTATTATGTTTATATTGTTTCCATCTTGTATAATTCTTATTGGCTACAATAGTCCTGTCTGTGCTTTCTAATATTATGATTGCATCCGTCAAAATGTAACCGAAAAGGATTACATTTGGGCGCATTTTTTTTGTCGTCAAATAAACAAATTAATGAGGTACAGAAAACTCACTTTCCGTGGTCGCTACAGTCGATTGCATTTGTACGAATTTATGAGCTAGTTGTCGCTATCTATACACGTAAACAAGCGACTTTTCCCCAACAGTAACTCTGACGACTTTTAGTCTTCCGTGACAGTCTTTGTTTACTTTGCAGGCAATCTGTCATGTTCTTTCATCTTGGTTGATGATCGTGACGAAGTGACGACGGTCACGCCCTCCTCAGGAAGCGTGACAACCCCAAGCGTTCATGTTAAATAATGATAGAATGCTAGCAAAATGTATGCAAAATATGTGTGCAAGGTACATGCACAACTGGAACCTTTGACAGCTACATAGAGCAGCCACATTGCTTCTTAACATACTTCTTACTTACCAAGTACCACTCGTGGCTCCAGAGTTCGTCATTGAACCATGGTGTTCTAGTTCGATAGATATTTGCACTTTTAAAAGTTTTTAGTAATGATGTGGCATTGTCTTCCAATCTCTTGACTCTTTGTAATGGCTGGTCGGAATCTGGTATCGGGTACCGTTTTACCCTGGACTTGGAGAATAGTTGCTCAGCCCATCTTACCTGATGAAAAAAGAATTTTTATGAAGCGTCATACATAAATCATAATAGAGGGTGGAACAAGACCCTTAACCAAGCCTTCAACCAAGCATTCTGTATATCAAACCAAGTAACTTTACGCAAAAATTATTGCTGGGAAACGACTTTTTTTTTTGGGGTGAAACATCACGGTTTACGGTAGGATTCAATGTAACGCACTCAAAACATTGTGCTGATGGATGCATTAAATAGTACGGGGGTCTGTAGGTGTTTAAAGAAATCTTACATTAAAATACATGTTGTATTTAAAAAAAAGACTTGTGAAAACGTTGGAACTTTGACCCCAATATCTCCGTAACTAGAAGGTCCCAGGTATGGTCTAGAACAAAAAAAAATCGCAATGACGGGGAGAACAAGTGCCTTTCGCTTCGTTAAGGCTTTGGCTTTGTTAAGAGTCTTGTTACACCCTTTATTTTGATTGTGATTATCCATCATTATTCATCATTAATTTTTCCACTAAAGATTAATCTGCCATAAAGTTCCATGTTTTCTACTGCGTTTTTATTATAAACGCTAAAACGAACGTTCTTATGCCTACTAAAATTCCCACAATGACTTTTATGTAATGACACATAAACAACAACTTCTTTTCAATAGAAATCCCTTTCAAGTCGCACACAACCGAACGTATGCACTCAAAAACCTTGTGCCACTTGCTATGTATGCTACGTATAAATATAGCGGCTTCGGAAACCGCCACGTGTAAGCAGAGTTCAAAGTTACCAGGCGCACAGATATTGTAAGAGATGCAATCCAACTCACCCTCCTGTCCTTAATGAGTGTCGACGTGTGTGGACTTGGGGTGCGTCGCTGCTTTCCATGTTCATACTTTAAAAATGTGTATGTGTCTGGGAATCCGTTGACCTGACGAAAAAAGTATTAAATTATAGTCAAAATTGTATGAAATACTGAAATTTGGACACCCTATTGATTGTAGTCTATTTCTTTAATATTAAATTTAGGATACTATGAAGTGAAAAACATGACATTGTTATTGCTACATTATGTATAGGCGAACAAAAGAGTTTTTAAAGTGGGTACCTATCCAGGAGGATCTCAGATTATATTCCAAACAAATTAAGTTTACTTACTTTAACTCAATCAAGTACGTTTTTAACCGACTTCAAAAAGGGGGAGGATATCAATTCGGATTTTTTGTCAGTTAAAAAACTCATACTAACTAAAAACCAAGCTCAATACATCGGCTTCATTGTGATCACATTTTTATTAGCAAAAGATGTATTCTATTAAGAGCCTACATATTTAATGCGAACTAAAAACGAACACAATGTGCCAACGGCTGAATAATTTGTTAGGTGCATGCAATACTGTGTGCATTTACGTATGACCTTATATAATCGAATCATTCTTTAGGATTTTAGGAAGGCCTATCCATTTCCCTGGATTGACAAACACACCTATATCACAGAATAAATAGTTGCCTATATGTACAAAAACAATGTTGTTATTATATTTAATTTCCTAGCCTCCAGCCAGCTAGTGAACTCCTCTGATTGAACAAGCATCTCAGATTAACTTAACTTTGAACTAAATGATCAATCAATCATTTATTTTGTAAAACATTGGTATGGTGACAGATAGTACAATGTCTAAAATATGTGCACATGTTTTGCCAATATATGGCGTTTAATTGGCAAGTCGGAATCGTCATACCTCTGTTTATCAGTAGTAAATTCAGTGATGGAATAGTAACATCTATCTAAGAGGAATGTAAACAAAGACAGAGGTCTTTAAAGGATCCCAGACAATCTTTATTTCTAATAGCTGCTGGTATACTATGTATTATATATTTTTGGCGCCATGCCTAACACACTTTTGCCGAAAAATGCGGTTTCGTGCGAGTAACATATTTTGATAACGGCGAAGGCGCAGTTTTTCCAATAAATGCAAGTTACAACGAAAAAACACTCCCATTTCATGTATATATATAGACGCCGAGGTGAGAGTGAGCACAGTAAATTTGTGTAACATTAAATAATGAAGCAATCCAGGCTTAACAAACAAAATTCATATTAAAAGCGCAGCGGAACCACCGCGCATTACTAGGTGTGAACCGTGAAGGACCCCACACATGCAGCACCTACTTGTATTAATAGCAAAGTGAAACGGCCACGTGTAAGCGAGTTCAACGTTACCAGGCGCTTAGATAACACAAGGGGTTCCATACTGAAACGTGACGTATATTTTATTTGGGTATCTTTGAAATAGTAAACCGCTGTCGCGTGACGTCATAAAGTAGTAACAATGGCGGAACAAGGAAAACCCCTTTGATGTGTTGTTAGGCACTAATTGTGTGTAGTACCTACTATTATATTATTATCATCATCATCATTTGAACCGAAAGACGTCCCGTGCGTCCCGTGCAATCTTCACCAGGTCATCGGTCCACCTAGTGGGAGGCCTTCCAACGTAAAGTCTTCCGGTTCGCGGTCGCCTCTCCAGAACTTTTCGGCCCCATCGGCCATCAGTTCTGCGAGCAATGTGCTCTGCACACTGCCACTTAAGTTTGGCAATTCTTCGAGATACGTCGGCAACCTTGGTTCTCTTGTGGATGTCCTCATTTCTGATTTGATCACGCAGGGAAACTCCGAGCATAGCCCTCTCCATTGCCTTTGGGTGACTTTAAGCCTTCTGATGAGGCCCATTGTGAGCGACCACATTTCGGTCCCGTATGTAATCACTGGCAACACACACTGGTCATAGACCTTCGTCTTGACACACTACGGTAAGTTGGACGAGAAGATACCACGCAACAAAAATTCCCGAACGCTGCCCAGCCGAGTCGGATTCGACGAATGACATCTTTCTCGAAATTAGACCTACCTAACTGGACCATTGACCGTTATATTATTATAGCTAGCCCATATTGTCCCACTGCTGGGCAAAGGCCTCCGTCCTTTCCTTCCGACGCTCACGATTCTGTGCTATTTCTCTCCAATTCTCAAGGAAGCCATCCAGTTCGTCCCGCCGTCTCCTTCATGGGCTGCCCCGTGTCACTGTTTCAGGGCACCAATCCTGAGCTTTATGGGCCCACAGTTCGTTCGGCATGCGACAAGCATGTCCTGCCCAGTCCCATTTAAGTTGGGCAGCCTTTTGAGTCACGCCAACGATTTGGGTTTTGGAGCGCAGTGTTTCGAACACGATTTGTTAATTTTACGCCTAAGATTACTTAGGGAACCACAATAAAATAGAATTATGGATGGTCGTTGCTATAAAAATATGAATGAACATGTAAGAATATTTCAGGTTGGTAGTAAAAAATCTTTTCTTGAAGCAGTTCTTACATAAAGTCGGATTTACCATAGCATAGCATAATCAGTCAATATCGTGCAAGCTGCTGGGCTGAGACACAGGCAAAGAAATGATCTTAATGGGTGCTGGAAGAAGTGTAAGACCTCAAACCTATGTGAGGAGTAGATTTAGAACTCAAACTCATTAATAACTCCAAGAATTAAACCTGGGTCTTAGGACAAATCTTATTTTGTAATACGCTGCATCAATCAATTTGCAACATTACAAATAGGGTGGGTAAGTGTCTGTGTGTCAAAAAAAAACGTATAAAATGGTTTGAATAGGAAAAAAATAAAGTATTTGCAAGAAAAAAGAGTATTATTTAAATTTTATGTTTTTTTTGCTTTAAAAACGTATTTTTGTGTGCTTTTTTTAGCACATGCTAAAAGTTTTTTGCTATCTTTAAATTTTTCAAAGCTTGTTTGACGATCAAAATTTTAAATTTAAAAATATAAACAATTAGTTTTTAATTAAATTTATTGACGCTCTATTTCTTTCTTCTCGCCACTTTACAACACACACAACCAGTCTAAAGCCGCGTTGACACGATCCGAGTATGCTCGGACCGAGTGGACTCGGATACCTACTCGGACGCAACTCGTGTGGCAACCCATACCAAACAATCCGAGTGCGCTCGGATTAGACTGGTTGTCAGACTTTCGTGCCACTGCCTACCTGTTACGACTGACAAAGATCTACAAATGACAACCGGGATCAACGACTTAATGTATCTACTTTCCGAGCCACGGAAGAAACTCATCCACGGACTAACCTAGGCAAGCTCGGCTTAACATAAAGATAGAGCCGAGCAGCTATTGTTATTTCATAAGAATTTTAATTAAAACACACAAAACTACAGCTAGCGAAACATGAGTGTACTATTTACACCTCTGCCTACCATGTCAAAAAATACAGGCGCGATGTCGTGCAACATTGTTGACAACTTATGAATTTAACTCAACTGTTTGTCTATTTAGAACTAGTGCTTAAAATATTGCAATCTGATGTATTTTGAATAGTGATGATTTTACTAATGAATCTGGTATTTTTAATTATGGCTACACATGTACCATACATAAAAATAAAACCTTAACCTAAATAAAATTACGTAGTAAACACATGTAGGATAAAGACGTTATTAGCTTGCACTTGTTGCTACTGCTTTGTTTTGGTTTCAAGCGCCCACCCACACACACGTGCCATTCAACAATGCTATTTCCACCCTCATCGTACCACCCCTACTATTCGAATAATGAGTTGGAACCAACTCCTGTGCACTCCTCTGTTCCTGGTGTTTGCCGTCTGAAACAATGGGATGTAGGCGGCGCCCTAGCACGGATTTGAGAACAAGCTGGGCGGTTTCAACCCTCAAAGGAGGGTTCTATTTGTCTATTGCCCTCTCAATAGAGAGTGCACGCACACACAGTCGTTTTGTTACGATAAACATTACTGAATGTTCAGGCGTAAAGTCAGTTTGTTAGATTAGAGAAGCTTTTTATAGGAAAATGCCTGTGATGTTAAGTCCACCTCTGAGCTCTGCGCTAATGGTTTACGAATAACTGAAAGGCCTGCACCTCAAAATCCTCACATCAGTAAATGTGTTCAACATTAAACATATAAAGGACATCATTATGTCTGTTTGTCTTCAATAAACGATTTACAGAAACTGAACGGTGTATTTTTTTTTTAATGATCTGTGGTGCAAACGGGCTGTACCTAGTGAGACCTACTGCACTCGAACAACAAACTACCTTTAATAATCTCATATAAAAGTTCAAAGAATTCATTAAATGTTTTTTTGAGTTTACGACTTTCATTAAGCTTTGCCAGCTCACGGATCGTTATTCAATTCGATTGATTCGGCCTGTCTGTCGGTCGGTCTGTCGGTTTAAGTCTGTAAGGCTTCGGCAAGTCTGCCATCTTGAGCCAAAATACTATTAATAATTATTTATGAAACAAGTCGCTGATCAAGACATTCAGATAATGTAAACGATTTCATAAGAAAACATGTTTCAATTAAATCGGAACGGGCACATGGGTATCAATTAAAGTAAAAAATGTCAACTAGCGTATGCCTTAATGCGTAATGACATTGATATTATTGATAACGTAAATTTATTTTTATAACTTTCTCAACGAACCAATAACATGTGTGACACTATTTTGTGTTTGCTTGGTTTATTGTTATAAAATTAAATATGAAATTAATTAAGTTAACTTGTAAAAAAAATCTGAAGGAACAACAAAACGAGTTTGTTTGCATGACAATGTCACCAGTATGACAATCATGTGTGTCAGTCACATGAAATGGATGCCGTCATGTGATGCCTCAAACACACGTATGTACTAGGGCACCATGAGCGCGAGGCGATAAGGCATTTCCACACACATGTGGCTTATCAACACGCGAGCAATAAGCATGTAACGCCCCGCCCACACACGCCTGTGATAACGCGATGTTTCGCGAGTTCGCGATACGATAGCGCACAGTCGCTGACGCTAGTAGTACTTATGATAAGGTTTCAGTTTAGAGGATTTTCAATTTTTTTATATATATTATGGAAAACCAAAATGACAAACATTTTTAAATTTTAAAGAGCTTACGACTTCAGTGCAGTTTGCGCAGTTTTTATTCAAGTTTTCTATTTAGTTAAACATGCTTAAAAATGTATTGTCCACCGGGCTGGTAATGGAAATACGCAAATTGACGGCCAAAGCGCGCAAATCTCAAAGGAAAATGAAAATTAATAAATCCTTAGCAATTTTAATTGTAAAGAATAACACAACAACGCACTTCATTTTGTCTTTTCATTTAACGTAAATTTCGTAAATAGAACACGTATATGGCTACGTTTTTAAATATAAGAGTTATGTTATTGCAAAATTCCTGAAAAACTCTGCAGTTAAAAATATAGAGCTTGTGTATTCTGACTGGCCTTGGCCTGAAAGATTTCCTTTAACCTACGTTTTTTTACAAGGTTTATCTCTCAGCACAGTCAGTCCTCTATTCTCCACACAGATTCTCCACTACTACATCAAACCTATGGCTACAACATACAGACACATTAACAGTCGCACACAACATAACATATACACACGCATAGAACATGTCTACGGTACACATACGATCTAATTCCCTGCATCTATACCACACAAACAAACATACATACATCTTACACATGGAGGGGTTGTATGGAAACGTCACACGTGTGAAGCACGTGTCAATTCGTGGAGTCATGTGAGTTTTCGGAATCACATGTGTACTAGGAGACCAGGAGAGTTAAGGAGATGTGACGCACATATGCACGGTACGTGTGAGGGTGTTGGTGTTGGGGTAGGTCGGGCTACGTAAAGGGTGTGACGCGTAGGGCAACAGTTGAAAGCTGTAGAGCTTTCACACGCGTAAGCTGGTGTGGCATCGGTTTTGGCAGCATTGTTTAACAATATGGGGTTTATAAAGCTATGAATATAATTATCAGATGATTTTTTCAATAAAAATATAAGATGAGTAATATATGATGTGTAGAAGTAAGCCTAATGAATAGCTACACACTCTACTGCTATCATTAAAAGTTGTTGGTGTGAGTAGTCATTCAACACTTCAATTAGCGAATAGTTGAACCGAGACGAGAAGTAATTTTCCTGAAAATTGAATGTGATAAAGCGAATCGATGTCTAAAACAAAGATCGTGATACAAGCTAAAAATTAAGAACAAATACAGAAAGAGCTGGTCAATCTAATGACGAGTGCGCAGCTGTGCCATTTAAATATAATATGATTAAGTTAAGTTTCATTCAACCAAGTTTAAGTAAAAAAAATAAAAACTTTTTCAAACAAATTTTTTTTAACAACAATCAATAAATCACAAAATGATCGAAAGAAACATTCAAGTGATCTATGAATGAAGCTCGCACGTGGTACGGAAGGTCATTGCCTCGTCTCGTAAAGTTGAACGACACAATTCGGTTTTGTAAGAAAATACGTAAACTCGGCAACAGACTAAACCAGCTGTTCTATGTTACCCTGATACCTCTCACATTTTTGTTACGTTTTAAGTAAAAATGAATATTTTCGTTATCTGTGGAGTTTAGAAAGTTTTCATAACATTTCATTGAACGCAATTAAATAACGAATGGTTGGGTAAGTTGAGTGTTCTTGTGATAAATTGGTGTAATGCGTATATTTAAACGATTTAAAAAACTTTTATAGCTGAAGGCTTTTTAGAAGTTTACCTGATTTACAAATAAATTAAATTAAGTTTAGTCAAAACATACAATGTCAAAATAAATTAACTAGTGTATGAACAGCCCTTCATGTAATTGTATGAAGTAACACGCTCATATGAAACTGTAAAATAATTCTTCAGGTGTATTTTTAAGCTGAAACATGCACACAGCAACAGCATAATAATATGACGAAAGCAACCTTGGCGCAAATAACAACATGTGTTTAGGACACACACGTTGGGAAGCGCCCTACTAAATAGAAGTCCCGCCCCCTGTAAATTACGGAAATAGATTGCCTCTGAAACTCGCTGAAAAACATTTCCTTCACGGTTCTGCAAGCCTGGTACGCGCGACGCTAATTCCACAGTTAGCGCCGCCTGAAAAACTGAACGCTACCGTTTCAGCATGTTTACGCTATTAGCCGTAAGAGGGTAGGTTGTGTATTCTAATTTTGCTATTGCTCCCAATCTCTTGCTCACAGCGCCATCTTACGAATTTAATGAGAAGTTTTTCGCTACGAACATCCAGAAACGTGGCCGACAGAGCTATGCGCCTGTGTTGGAACGACTTGGACGCGATAAAATTTTCCTCAAATGTTCATAGATGACTCTTGTGTGCGATACTATTTTATGGTGCGATTATTACAATGTTAAAAAACCGCTGGTCTCTATTAATTTCGTAATTTTCGTACTCCAAATCCCGAAATAATTATTCAGTGGACTTGGAGTTGCCATCGATAAATAATTACTGGTCGCACTTAATTGGGTTTCCTGCGTGTCCTGATGTTTGTTAATTACAGGAACTAATGATGCTACTAAAGGCGCCAAAACTCTTAACTCAATTCTGAGCCGACACAATTTAGATTGCCATCGAGACGCTAAGAAGATGAAGAATTATTCAGTGGTATTGAACCATAACACAATTCAATCGGTTTAATTGATGAAAGCAATTTAATGCTCTGATTTATATATAAGTATACAAAAGCTCAACAATACAAAGAAAATTTACTGTGCGCTAAAAATAGCCATAAATTCTTTGAAGCGCTTTCCTAGTCAGTTCATTGGTTTAATGTTGACATAAACATCTAGGTTGTTCCTTGTGAATTAACTTCATCCTGAGACTCACTCGAACTGACGTAAATCCAGTTAAGTTCTAGAAAAATAATCCACAATTTGTCCGCTGCGTAGGCGTCACCTGCGTAGTACGCGGTCGGTTTTAATGAACGAAGTGTAATTTAAGTGCTACCTACGGATTAATTGATCAATTCAATTAAAAATGCTGTTTGTTTGCTTAAAAAGCGAAATGCCAAATTAAAACCAAATTGAAAATACTGCCTTACGATTTAAAATATAATAAGATGTGATAAAATGTCGAGCTTCCATACAAACGTTCATCCCCTAATTTTATCCCCCTATTTTTAATCCTATGGAGAAAATGCTGAATTACTAAACTTTCGTCTTGTGGGGAACTTTTGCAGGAAAAGCAAAATTGTATCGTTCTAGCTAGAGCTAACGGTTTAGGACGTGAGTTGTGCCGTGTCCGTCAATTAATGAATTTATGATTGTTTATTATTAAGTAAGGAATTAATGATCTCCACTAGAGCAGTTCTGACCGATACCTAACAAGAATAAATTCAAAGGATAAGATAAAAACAATCGTACACACGCTTAGCAGTTAGCACACACATTTCCTGCTGCAATGATTTTAATCATCCATCGCTCTCACAACACATCACAATGTGGGGGTGGTACTCACGACGTGAATAGAAACGAGCTTGTAATCAAGACCGCATCTAGGCTTTCAATATCATTGATCAATCGTTACCGTTATTACGCTTCTAAGTTAGTGAGATCATCATATTTGAAGTCTAACAGGAACTATCAATGAGACACTGCAATTACTTTTATTATGTTAATTTCTACGGTGTACACCTAATTATCTTCTGACATAATTATATAATTGGCGGCCTTGTCATCAATATTCCATTTTCGCCAGCGTCAGTTTTGTATTTAAAAGCAATCGTAATTAGTACATTGGCTCACAGACTCACACGGAGAACATAAAATAAAGAGGGCCGGACAAACAAATGATTAGCGACACAAACTGAGACAAATGGTCTGAACTAATTCCTGAACATTTGTCACGATTAGACGGAAGACTAGTGACGTACTATATGAGACAGCTGATTGGCTAAAGTTAAGCCTGCTGTTGTCAGATACGTGAAATGTTCGACCTTACTTAGTTGTCGTGAAAAATACTGTGATAAGGTCAGGTAAATATAGACATGGGGGACAAAGTAGATTTACCTATATAATCTACTCCCACAACTCCGTCTAAATACGGCCTGGATCGTAGTTTTCTTATCCATAAAAAACATAGATATTTAAACAGATTTTAAGTTTATCAAAAGTTTTAGACTTTTCTGTCAGTCTCATGAAATCAGTAGGCAAAGTTTTGTTAAGTCAAACAAAATACTTGTTTTACAACATAATATCTTATTAACACAAGGTCTGTAATTCCCGAAGCGTTGGGCAGAGAAACATCTTTCCTCAGATTTTCATTCAGCTTTTTATTGTAAAAGAGAGCTGTCCATCACTTAGCTCCAGGACTTGTTATCTACTAGGTCGATTAGGTCTTCTGAAGGTTGTTTTAATCTTTGCTGCCATCGTTTAACTAGACAAGCAAAATGTTTTGTAAGTTTGTATTAAAATGAAATCTAAATGACTATTAAAATTGACTGATAATAAAAAGGTAAGTAATAAATAACAAAAAAAACTATACGCAGGTACGTCTGCCTATATCTTCGAGGAAAATGATGGTATGTTGTGTAAGACGGCTGAAAATCTCTATCGAAGCAATACCAAAAAAAAAATCATTATCCAATTGAGCAAAATCCGACAAGTCAGTCAGCCTGAACACACCCGCCCTTGGCCATTTCCTTGTGCTTCAGCCGGAGAGAAGAACTGATGGATTATATTTCAGTAAAACAAAGAAAACATGACTATGTTCATTAACTGCTAAGATTAACATGTACGTCACAGATAGCGGTTTATGGTAAACAGTAATAATCCTTCGGGTGTGCGTGGGCGTGGGCCGGTATTTAGGCGATGTCTAATAAGTGGTGCAGTTAAAAGCCTTATCTTTTTAATAAAAATTAATCTATAATAGGTCCAGAGAACTTATATTTCGTTTATTCATTTTTCTTACTTACCTTTAGATTTTAATATATTTATTTTTACAATCATAATAAAAAGATAAAATAGTAGCGCACCGATATCAGGTCAGGGCTCCAGAGAGCCTTCCTACAATACACGCCGTGTCAATAAATACAGCTTTCTAAATCAGGCCCCTGACCCAACTGCTCAACGAGAACCACCTTAGGTTGTGTTGGTCGAAGCTCGACATATTTATTCAGCCCGAGAATAAACAAGTTTTGAACTTCTAATTCACATAAAATAGTCCCTAAAATCTTCGTAATGACTAATCTGAGGGAATTGGCGGAACAAACTACTAAGCAGAAAAAGTAAGTTACATCAATCCACAAATCATCCAAATTTACATCATTACTAGTGTTAGGCAAAACTTTCAATCTAAAAATAAACATTTAGCTATAAAGTAATTGTTTAATTGAGTTGGCATTCATCTAAAATATCAACAGCACAGCTCTGTTTTGTGGCGCGTTCTAAAGTAAACATGACCTTCCCATCGCAGAAATTGATTGATATAACACCAAAATGTAATGTTGGTATGCAGAACCGATGGCTAGCATCAAAGGACCAGTTTAAGTCAGGAATTTTGGTGATAAAAATTCTAATCTGTGTTCTGCAACCACTCAAGTTATCATCTTCATCATACTACGTTGTCGACAAGCGCCGATGTACCCGATGGAATTTCCCACCACACATGTTCAAAATATAAGTCTTCAAAGCTATATTGGTGGCGAAGATAGTAACTTTGATAGCTTACATTTCGGAAACATACTGGCGCTTTAGAAGATTTGACTCATACAAATCTAGTTTGTATCGATACTAGGTATTGATTGAGATTTAACGCTTTTCTGTTAATTTGAAAATAAAATAAAATGGCGGAAGTTAGGGTGACCGGATATTTCAAACCCCTTTCATTTGGTGAGCACTATGGAAGGGACCATAGTGCTCACCAAAATATCATATTTCTTCTAGACGCAGATGTTTAGGATGTTCGTTTTCTGTCTGTTTGTGAGACTATTCTCACGACTAACGTTTTTATTTTCATTAAGATAAATGACATAAAGCTCGGAACTAAGGGTTCATAATGAACTTGTTGTTGATGTTGTAATTTAACTTTTTCATTAGACTTTCGTCTGTATAACCCTATAACTAGTGTGAGTGTCGTAAAAACTTATGGAGGAACACTATACCACAGTGTAAAGACTAAACAAGGCGTTGACCTGGACTGAGATGGACTATGGCTTTTATGGGTTAAACCTCATCTGGCAGCACGGAATCGCACTTTTCCATGCTGTTATCCTTATCTGTCGCTCAGAAGCGTCATTTGCTAGAGCGAGAAAAAGGGCTTGCTGCCGATCGCATCGTTGTTGCTGCCGAATTGGAAAACTTATTGTGAGCTATGATTTGAGGTATTTTTCAATTCTGTTGGACTTTCGCCCATTCTGACCAATACCCTTTACAAATAGAGATTTGGATGCGAGTTATACGCGCGTTACAAGACAATCAGCTATTAATTAGCTTTTTGATCTCTGCCTGTATAACTCGACACAGTATAGGTACTAATATCTTTCCCTTCCTTTCCTTTTTTTTTCCTGCTCTTCGGTGTAATAGGTACAGGGTGTAAACAGAACGTTCACATAGCCGTCAACCAAGCATACTGTACATCAAACTAAGTAACTTTACACAAAAATTATTGCTGGGAATCAACTTTTTTTTTTGTTGTGAAAAATCACGTTTTACGTCAGGACTCGATGGAAAGCACTCAAAGCATTGTGCTGGTGGATGGATTGAATAGTACGGGGGTCCTGGAGATGTGTAAAGTAAAAATCTTACATTAAAAACATGTATTAAAAAAAAACTTTATAAAAGTTGGAACTTTGACCCCCAATATCTCCGTAACTAGAAGATTCCCAGGTCTGGTCTAGAACAAAAAAAATATCGCAAAGACGGGAAGTGAAGACTAGTGCCCTTCGGCTGTGTTAAGGGTCTATTTACACCCTCTATATTGATCTTTGCCATAATACGGTGTTTCAATAGAATAAGAGGCCATCGTATACTGGTCTTGTTTCCACTGAATTGCGGCCTACCGTACTGCAATCTTGAAACTGTCTGTCAACATGTTGATGACCGCATTTCTCCAGGGAATCGTTCGTCGGAGCCGCTATGTAAAGACCCAAATAGTTTAGGCTTTTACTGGTAGTATGAAACTTACAAGGTTAAGTAACGTGTTTTGTATGTAGGTATGTTTAGACTACAGAAATAAGTAAGAGAATTTACTTAGTGGTCACATAATTATGAAGCATCATCATTACCATTCTCTACTCCTTATTCTCATGTATTCCGGGTCAGCGCTACATGTCTTCTTACATCTACATCTAGGTCAAGAGCAAGAAAAGATAGTCCAAGGGCCAAAAGATCATGCGTCTTTAGTTAAACACAATCTTCTATATTTCATGTAGCCCCAATGACTCTGATTAATTGCTGCCTTTCACGTCCGTCATGATATATGGAGTGTAATCTATGCAATATACTGGGTCTGCTATCGACGAGTGCCACTTCAGATACTAGGGCGTCATAGCATTGATTTCGACCTTATCTCAAGCACGTATATACTGCGAACTTTATTATGCTGGATTTTTGGAAGCAAATACTTGAATGACGTTTGTATTTGTTTGATTTGTCACTAGTAAAGGACACACTTTCATTTGGTAAATCGATAAAGCTCACTCCATGCATGATACAGCATAAAGTCGACCTCTATTAGCCCACGTAGCACGGGCGCTTTACGTCAAAATTAAAATTAAGAGTCATTTATTCAAATTAGGCTGATAATCAGCTCTTTTTTAAATAATCGTCGTGGTACGGGCCTTTTTTTAAAGCGACGATTTTAGCTGTGCACTAGATTTTCAAGCAAGTTTCTCTTTTCTTTCAGCGTTTTCGACGTTGAGCGCGCTCTCTTAAATCGTGCTTTGTTAAATTCTCTACTTATCGGTTACTACGCATGGTGCTAAATCCATCGTTGGATTCCAGCAATTAAAAACGTCACGTTAAAAAAGTACCCTTGCAAACTTGAACTTCAGCACAATCTCAACGTTTGTTATATTAAGCATGACGTTATATAAGCAGCTAGCTCAGATTAGTAATATCAAATGACTTCGGTTGTTTTGTCAAGATGAAACAACCGCCAACCGCATTCTTTGACTGAAAAGCTCTTTTATCATTCAGTCTGTAATATCAAAGGCGCGGTCCTTAGCGCCGAAAGCCAAACCATAGTTTTCTATATTATCAAGCTAGTAGATTGTTTTTCAGGTGAATGAGGTTTTAGGTACCCAAAGTAACTGGCTCAGCAGGATTTCGGCAGGTAGCCCTTTCTGGTTTAAACAAAACCAAAAATACAAAGCTCTTTAATTAAAATTAACAAACAGGCCTCGACCGAGAGCTTACTAGAAAATGAAATTTATAATTGTTTAACACAGAAAAACCTTTTCGTTGAAATCATAATACAGAAAAGGGATTTTAAAAATTGTATTTAATTTCATCTCCGGCATTATGCTGTGAAAAGGTTAAATCAATTTAAAAAGTGTGGGGCGCCGCCATGGCAAACTGTCGTCACATTCTATTAGCAATTTGATGATGGAAAATCTAAAAACTTATATTGATATGAACTCTCAAGGGATTATTTATTTAATAATTCAAGACTGTTGACGACGTGATGAAGTATTCTCACAAACATCTGGATGAGGATAAGCACAACGAACAGGGCCTAGATAGAAAAACATTTTATCAACGATAACGACGATGGAAAAGTCAAAAATAAACTAGGTTGCCATAAGCTACCAAAGCTTGTCAATCATGTCGAACGTCGCTGTACAAATACATAGGTACAAAACTCACTAATAGCAATTACCCTAGAACCTAGAACTTGTGAAATTAATATTGTAATACGTTTTTAGGGTCTGAAATCTGCGTAGAACTTAAAATAATTATGAGCCTAAACAGTTCTGTGAATTCAGACATATATATGTCTGAATTCCTGACTGCATTTTGTTGGTTCATTGAATGTAGCCTCGTAAACCCGCGTAATAACTAAGTAACAGAGAAGCATGGGTTATACTGTTCAAACAATCGGTGTCCATTATACAATCTAAGAGACTCGAATCGGAACCGTTCTTCAAAAAATTGACAAGTTGAAAACTGATATATTCTAAATAAATGGCAGTGAATGATCTGTGTTAAATGTTGCCTTAAAAATTATGAACAAAGTTAACAAACGTTCTCAGAAAATATGCAAATAGGAATCTAAGTTCTGACTTAAAATGTAATTTCTCAGAAGTCTTGGTGATAGTTCGTTATTTAAAGAGAAAAATTTATTCATATTTTTTGGAATAGAAGCTATAATAGGGTTTGTATAGATTTTGTGACTTTTCGTCCCTCGATAAGCAATTTAATTTGATTCATGGTTTATCTGCATTTTTACAGGGGTTTATTTTAGGACAGTTTTAAGTAATTAAGTTGAAAAAGCTTTCTGCCATTTCAAAACACATCATTTAACAATTATTTATAGATCCTGACTCGTATTTTTATAAATAAGTTAAAAGCTTTTGGGGAACATGATTTAGCATTTTTGTAAACTTAACAGTAACTGTGGTTTTTTTGTTGAAACACTTTTCAAATATACACATTTTTTATATATATTGTTGAAACACTCGCAACATTTTAATATTTAACTAAGAATGATTATTTACAAAAAAAGGTTTTAAAATTAATTGTTTTAATTTAGTCAAAAAAAAACAAATCTATTCTGAACTGAAAGCACAAGGCCATCATAAACTTACCTTCCCTCCAAAAACGTATCCCAGTTCCAAAGCGACCAGCTGAGCTACCTCTTCACCACCTTCCACGTCCACGGTCCACTCGTTCACAAAGTCTTTCGCATGCTCCAACCCGTTATGCACTCCTTGGTACCCATAGTGCCCTGGTACCCAAAATTTGGGCTCATTAGGATACCATGACAAAACCGAAGTAAACAAACTGGCAATTAGGAGAGTCAAGAGCGTCATTGAATCGTTGTTATGGTGTACTTATTTGTATTTGCGTGTATTTTTTGTATTGGATGGTAGGGAGTTCGAGCGAGGTCGGTGTCCAAACAAACACTAACGGCCGGCAGACAACAAGAGAGGAAAAGTGTGATTTTTCCCAAGCGGCGCGGCGGTATACCCGACTGTTGTAGCTAGCTTACGCAGCGCTGCGCGTCGTGTAGCGGTCACGTCTTATTTTTCAGCTGTTTTGGTTTATTCGGTTTTCTTTTTGTGTAATACAAATCAAAAGTCATTTGTTTAAAACCTTTTGAACGTCAAAGATTAGGTACAGAAGACAGTCCTCCAAAAAACTCTAGCTTTCGTTCTATTCTGTAAAGATACTTTTAAAGAAGACAAATATTTCATAGCAAAATTATATCATAAATACTAGGTATGTTGTACAATTTTCGTACCTATGTATAAATACGAGAAGAAAACCGGACATTTTCATCAGTCGGGTATACCCGTTTCAGTCATTACTACAGTGGCCGCTGAACACACAGAGAGAGATAACTGGCATTGCGATATATTTGAACTATCTCTAACTGACGCCGCTATTTATTTAATTAAATAGAGTATCGAGCAACAAATCAATATTATTTCGAAACAGCAATTTTTCTAACTCATGCCATGCGTGACCCTGAATACATTGTAGCTCATCGGAATTAAAAATTTTGTGCGAATTTTTTGGTTTTAAGCCCAGTATTTTTTTCTTCTACAGTAATAAATATAATGTAACAAGGATCCTACTAGCTTAGTAGCTAAATTTCGTTTATACAGAAAGACCAATTATAATTTAATCATCACAAGATAAATTATTATGGAGTTAGGTTAGGTTAGAAAGAATATTGCCAAAAACGTTGAAGTTTAATTTTGTAAATCAGTTTCAGATTTAATCCGTCTAGTCTAGTTAGCGCTTCATCATTTTCTAAATGTTCTTTGTGTAACATATTATAATTCATTTTTGAAAATTGATGATTATGTCAGTAACTAGTTTAGGTAAACAACGTACTTCAACAGAAATAGACATTAACCACAAGACATCGATTAAATTATGAATATAACGACACTTGCAAATGAACTGTTTTATGATCAGAGCAGGCATTAAACACTAATTCCTCGCCATTAATCTTGAGGGCGCGAGATCCATTTGCCCCACACTCTCTAGTTTACATTAAGTCGTCTATGTATTACTGTACTTCTACTTCATATTACGAGAATGAAAACAAATACATATTTAGCACATTGGCACATTGCTGCAATGTATTTTTTTTATTAGCCTGTACTGTCCCACTGCTTGGCAAAGGCCTGCCCCAATTCCTTCCATGTGTTCTTTTCAGCATTCTGAGTGTCAAAAGACAAAACAGGGTTCGTAATACTACGCTGCATTCCAAAACGGGAATAGTGGACGTTGGCCAGAAGGCTGCTAGACTAAAATGGGATTGGGCGGGTCACGGCAGCCGCATGCACGATGACCGCAGGGCAAAAGTCTCCACGAGATAGTTGCCGGAAGACGGACGGCGCCGCCGAGGCCGGCCCGGAAAGAGGTGGCGAGACGATCTGGACGCGTACCGCGCAGGCTGGTTCGAGGAGGCACGGGAAAATAACACATGGATGAATAATAGAAAAGAAACAAGAGTGAATGCTAGAGAGATCAATAACAATGAAGAAACGGAGAGAATTATACTTGAAGGCAGGAAGACGATGAATAACACTGGATCTGCAGATTAATGTGGTGGACGCCCAGTGGATGACTGAAAATTTATGTGGTATCGAAAGTTTTGTGATGCAGTGATAAATGTGGATGGCAATAAGAATAAAAGAAGACCAAAGAAACGATGTTCTGTATGGTGTCCGGACGTAAAGAATAGCACCATCCCATATCTTCCCGTGGGTGTCGTAAGAGGCGACTAAGGGACTTACCAGAGAATGGGCAGCAGCGTTCTCTGCGATTTTTTTTTTACAACCATACTGCGATCGCCAACCCGCTTGCCAAGCGTGGCGATTATGGCAAAACCCCCCGAATGACGAGCACAACCAAAAAACGGCCCCTAGTACCCGGCAGCCCGTCTACCCTCGACTATGGTAGCGGTCGAGGTTACGGCGTGGCAAGGGGTGCGAAGAATCCCCGGACGGGATCAGGCTACCTATACCGACGACTTGACCTGGCAACATATAACACGCGTACACTCCGGACCGACGAGAAGATAACGGAACTCGAAGAGGAATTGAGCAGGCTGCGATGGAGTATTGTGGGATTATCTGAAGTCCGAAGAGAGGGTGAGGACACGATAATCCTAAAATCCGGCAGCTTGCTCTATTTCCGAGAGGGTGACCGGCAGTCCCAGGGTGGTGTTGGGTTTATCGTCCACAAGTCCCTCGTGAATAACGTGGTGAAGATCGAGAGTGTGTCGACCAGGGTGGCGTACCTTATACTCAGAATATCCTCAAGATATTTGCTGAAGGTCATACAGGTCTACGCCCCGACCTCGGCACACCCCGACGACGAAGTGGAGACCATGTATGAGGATATTTCTAAAGCCCTGCATGGTTTCAAAACTCACTTCACCGTTGTCATGGGGGACTTCAACGCAAAACTGGGCAAACGAGACGGGGATGAGCTGCAAGTGGGGCAATTTGGGTTTGGACGTCGGAACCACCGGGGTCACCAACTGGCTAGTTTTATGGAGAAGGAGGGCCTCTATATGATGAACTCCTTCTTCAAAAAGCGCGAGCACAGGAAGTGGACCTGGCAGAGTCCCGATGGTGCAACTAAAAATGAGATTGACTTCATCATGTCAACCAAGAAGCAAGTGTTCAATGATGTCTCTGTGATCAATTCGGTGAAAACCGGGAGCGATCACCGCATGGTAAGAGGCACATTGAACATCAATATAAAGCTTGAAAGGTCTCGACTGATGAAGTCTACGCTCCGTCCAGCACAGATCCAGATCCAAAACCCCGAGAGCTTTCAGCTTGAACTCCAGAATCGTTTCGAGTGCCTAGGAAGCTCAGTGGACGAATGCAACGATGGGTTCGTGGAAACTGTCCATACGACTGGGTCTAAGTTCTTCAAGACACGTCGTGCACACAACAAAAAGCTCTCTGATCATACTCTCGAGCTCATGAAGGAGCGGCGTGAGATGATCCTGCAGTCTTCAGACGAGGCGTGGAAATACCGGCAGCTCAATAGACGGATCTCTAAATCCTTGAAGAGCGACCTCCGCCGCTTTAATACCGAGCGTATTAAAGACGCTATTGAGCGGAATAAAGGCTCCAAGGTATTTTCAAGAGATCTGGCTATTGGGCAGAGCCAGCTCACGAAACTGAAGACCGACGATGGCAGGATCGTATCCGCCAAACCGGAGCTGCTGAGGGAGATCGAGAGTTTTTATGGGCAGTTGTACACTTCAACTAGAAAGCCCGTTGCAACTCTAGCTAACGACCCAAGAGCTAGACTGACCCGACACTATACCGAAGACATTCCGGATGTCAGCCTGTACGAGATTAGGATGGCTCTTAAACAGCTTAAAAACAACAAGGCACCGGGTGATGACGGAATTACGGCCGAACTCCTGAAGGCGGGTGGAAAACCGGTGCTTAAGGCCCTTCAGAAGCTGTTTAATTCCGTCATACTCGAGGGGAAGACGCCGCAGGCATGGTGCAGGGGTGTGGTGGTACTCTTCTTCAAAAAGGGCGACAATGCCCGGCTGAAGAACTATAGGCCCATCTCACTTCTAAGCCATATCTACAAGTTGTTCTCAAGAGTCATCACGAATCGTCTCGCGCGCAGGTTTGACGATTTTCAGCCTCCCGAACAAGCCGGATTCCGAAAAGGCTTTAGCACCGTAGACCACATACATACGCTGCGGCAGGTTATACAGAAGACCGAAGAGTATAACCTGCCTCTCTGCTTAGCGTTTGTGGACTACGAGAAAGCCTTCGATTCGATCGAGACTTGGGCTGTACTGCAGTCTCTCCAACGGTGCCAAATCGACTATCGGTACATCGAGGTGCTAAAGTGTTTGTACAAAAACGCCACCATGTCAGTCCGACTTCAGGACCAGACCTCGGAACCTATCCTTCTGCAGCGAGGCGTGAGACAGGGAGACGTCATATCTCCGAAACTGTTCACCGCTGCACTGGAGGATATCTTCAAGGTTCTGGACTGGAGAGGGCTAGGCATCAACGTCAATGGCGAGTACATCTCTCACCTTCGATTTGCCGACGATATAGTGGTCATGGCTGAGACCATGGAGGACCTCAGTACAATGCTCGATGACCTTAGTAGAGCTTCCGAAAGAGTGGGTCTTAAAATGAACATGGACAAAACCAAAATCATGTTGAATGCCCATGTAACACCCACTCCTATCAAGATCGGAGACTGTACACTCGAAGTTGTAGACGATTATGTCTACCTGGGACAAACGATCCAGTTAGGTAGGTCTAACTTCGAGAAAGAGGTCAATCGTCGAATCCGACTCGGCTGGGCAGCGTTCGGGAAGTTGCGTGGTATCTTCTCGTCCAACTTACCGCAGTGTCTCAAGACGAAAGTCTATGACCAGTGTGTGTTGCCAGTGATTACATACGGGACCGAAACGTGGTCGCTCACAATGGGCCTTATCAGAAGGCTTAAAGTCACCCAAAGGGCAATGGAGAGGGCTATGCTCGGAGTTTCCTTGCGTGATCAAATCAGAAATGAGGACATCCGCAAGAGAACCAAGGTAACCGACGTAGCCCGAAGAATAGCCAAACTTAAGTGGCAGTGGGCAGGGCACATTGCTCGCAGAACGGATGGCCGATGGGGCCGAAAAGTTCTGGAGTGGCGACCGCGAACCGGAAGACGCTGCGTTGGAAGGCCTCCCACTAGGTGGACCGATGACCTGGTGAAGGTTGCAGGGATCCGCTGGATGCGAGTCGCACGGGACCGGTCAATGTGGCGACACTTGGGGGAGGCCTATGTCCAGCAGTGGACGTCTTTCGGCTGAAATGATGATGATGAAATGATGATGATGAAAGAAACGATGGATGGACTGTGTGAATAATGATATGGCTAAGAAGGGGCTGACTCTGAGATTACGACTAATAGAGAAGTATGAAATAAGATGACATGCTGCGTCATAAATTATATACCGGCAAACCTACAAATTGGTATAAAGGCAGGAAAGCAATGATGTAGTAATTGATCAAACCAACAATTTATAAATACCTATAGAAATACTAAAAGTGTACCCGTATAAACACGTAAATGTTTATCCTGGAAAGCTTTCAATTAAAAACCGATCAACGGCCTATCAATCAGAGAATAAATAAAAAATAACATCAAAAGGAATCCACCTTGTGTACCAGGATATTATAAATACGTGTTACGTGTTTATTGCACAAGCGGCAGTGTGTCAGTGGATCGATGGATCGTGGCCGTGAGCCGTCGCCGTCGGCGCGCGCGCATGCTACCGTAAACAAACACTTTACAGACAGTTACAGATAAGCTGATGTGGCCAGGAATGGTGTAGAAACTTTTTTTTTAAATCTATGAACGGTTTTTTTTTAATACTTATAAGCTTCGTATTGAGTACTTAACATCGTTTAGGTATATCATAATCCCAAGGTCCTTGAAATAAATTAATTGTGCATTGCTTCATAATTAACTATGTTTATTGAGAGTTTTGTCTTCTTAACAACGCAAATAAAAAATGCAGTGAATATTGTTCATTATTGCCAAAATTGCAATGGAATTTTGAGCCGTTGAATTACAACCGTTAATAATTAAACGTTAATTTGAAACTAAACATTGTTACGGCGATTATTTACAAACTTATATGAGTTTTTATGCTTCGAAAAAACCTAATCTTAAGCGACCTTCCTACATCTAAAACTAATTTGAAATGAAAGTGAAAATGTGTTCCTAATTATTTACAAAGGATGGCCATAGTAACGATAACTCTGGGAATCGTCCGTGACGGCCAAAATACTCGAACGTCTTATATCCGTCTTCTATTATATCTCCCTACACGCACTGGAGACTATTTCGAGACTATTACTAACTACTAGATACATCGGTGCTCAAACTTTTGTTTCTCTGTAATATTTCTGACAAAAAAAGAGTATTCTTCACATTCGCTATCAAAATCGCCTGGTAAACGACTAAAATAATCATCCATGCCCATCCCCAGAACAGGGCAACCTCCTTTCTCCCCGTTCTAGCCTGAGGGCATAGACTAGTTGCAATACGACGATTTTCTACAGATATGACGTAAGCTTTTCGGTAGCTTATGTCAATCACACATTAATACGTTTTTAACTTTTCCATCATTTTTATCGCATATAGAATGTCATTCTGCCTAGGGCCTTCCAGATAATTCTCAAAAAACTTCATCATGTCGTCAACAGTCTTGAATATTAAATAAGTAATCTCTGGAGAGATTACAGTCTAGTCTTCTTTTAAAAATGTTATTCTATTTTCATTTGGCTTTTACATTTCTACGTCATTACTGAACTCAACACTTCGACCGTTTCTATTTTTGGCACGATTCTTCTTATACCTACGGTTAATCCTCAATATTTTATTCAAAACAAACGAAAGTTGTCGGAACAAACTTTATTGTGCTTCTTCTTAGGTCCGTTTACAAGATTTGTTTAACAAATCTTGGTTTTCTTTCTGTTGTATCATACTTATTGTACTTTATCAGGTTTCTGGGCTTGGATTTCAATACTTAGTTCGATCTTCCTTTTCATACCTTTGATCTAAAATTATCTGGCTTCAATTATATAGCGTTGCTTATCGTCAACGTAGGTCTTATTTATAAGTCTCTTCATAAGAGGTGACAGCAGCTTAAATGATGGACCCATTAAATAACCCAGAATCACCACAGGTCCTAGAAGGCACTTCAATAAAGAGCACACAATGCGACGCATTATTTATGCAACAAGGAACATTATATCATATTATTTCGTGATATCCGAACTTATAGGAAGTCATATATGCGAACATACGTACAACTACAACTTTGGCTATCACTGCTCAAACGCATATCCGCGGCGCGCGCGCACCCGCAGTCGCGATGCGCGCGCCGCTCGCACCCGCGGCCTGTGCCGCATTACTCCTGCTCTGGCCTGCCTCCCTGGTACTCTGCTATCAGGACGAGAGAGGATACCAAGCAGAGGACGCATATCACGACGATGTGTTAGACGTGTGAGTGATTCATGTGCCGCTAGTAATTCTGTGAAACTGCTCATCTCCAGTGATCTTCAGTGATTTTTTTATTTTAATTATTCTTGACATACGTATCGGTTGGTTGGCGGAAGTGATGCTCGTAAAATGGTTGCTCCGAATAATTTTATTTCTGCGGATGATGATATTAATTCAGACCCGTATCATGTTTCGACCCAAAGTTTATTTAGAATAATTGAACAATTAATTGAAATTGAAGGCGCGAGTTTATAATTACGTTACCTGCGGGCTGCGAGGGAAAAATTTTGGTTCGAATTAGTAGTTACAATCCGGATTAACCCACATAGTAACTTGTTAGTCCTCGAAAGCTTTACTAGATCGAGTGCTTTACAACACAACACAACGAATCAATAAAGGAATCGTGACCCAGAGTCCACAATTCCCTTTATTACTTCAATTAATTTACGAATCAGATTGCATTGCCCCGTTTAAAAACCAAAGTGCGTGGGTTCAACGACTGCTACTGAATGGAGATCGTTGCACACTTGCACCATCATAATACATGAAGTATTACAACGTTATTGCACGTGGTATTAATAGTCCAGTGTAAGAACCCATTGAAGTGTTCTTGGAAATCTTAGGGCGAAGGATTGGGTACTTCGGCTTGTACTGGTGATGTGCACGAGGCTAAAACACTTCAGTTAACTGAGCTTCTGAGTATTGAGCTTATTTATAATATGCTAATTGATGTTAGGACGGACATCTGTCTAAATAAAAACTGCATCAATTGTATAGACTGTATGCCACTGAAGACCAATAAAGGCATGACAAAGCTTACAAGCTGATCCCGGACCAAAAGACCAAAACCTCGGTAAACAGGCTTTTAAGTACTTACATAGATGTGCTTTAGTTATCAATTATTTTAATAAAA
The DNA here is from genome assembly GCA_905163415.1 of Noctua fimbriata. NCBI lineage: Eukaryota > Metazoa > Arthropoda > Insecta > Lepidoptera > Noctuidae > Noctua > Noctua fimbriata. Next base: position 2,125,352 of record LR990942.1, on the reverse strand, counting down.
TAGTAAAACTTTCTTACTATAGTAATAAAGCCATAAGATTATGAATTTCTTAACGCACAAGTTAAAAAAATCTCAACACTCCATAGTTCCATTAGTCTAAAAGCTTTATGTGATGTTACTTAGTTACTGTGTGCATCATGAACATAATAGTACAACAATGTAATGACATTTTACGACTAATAACTCTCGTATATTATGATAGCCTGGTCACACATTCTCACTCTCATTGTTCCAATTAAGATCATATCTAGACTAAACACTGCTAATTTAGATATTTTTTTGCTAGTCAGCGAATACAGAAAACCTCAATTATATTGAAATCGGCTTCCAGTTTAAACGCAGCTAAATACTAGAATTTTACATGGAGCGATTGCATATCTGACCTCATTCCAGTTACTTTATAATGTGATACGGATACCCCATGGTAACACTGGTTGTCAGACTTTCGGGTTTCTGGCGGAAGGAAAATATGAATGACATGATTTTTTTATTTATTTGAAAGAAAGAAAATTCATTTGTAAATCAAAATCAAATCAAAAATGTTTATTTGTCAGAATATGGTACAAATAGATGTTACAATATTGGTTCCAGCATATCCTGCCATAATATGGCGTACAAATATGTTTTTACAAAAACAAAGCTTACATTACTAACTTCTAAATAATTACGAATTAGAGAATAAATTTGTACATCTTCTAATATTTACAATCTATTCAGTAGCCCGAAAGTCTGACAAATAGTCTTACCAAAGGGATACCCAGTACCTATTAACTGGGTTGCGGGGGTCAGATAGGCAGTCGCTCCATGTAAAATACTGGTATTCAAATGCATCCGGTTAGACTGGAAGCCGACCCCAACATAGTTGGGAAAGGCTAGGCAGGTGGTGCTTTGAAAGAAAGAAAATTAAGAACTTAACTTTTACAAAATTAAATGAAATATTCATCGAAGAAACAACATGGGCAAGCAAGGAATAACATAATCAAGCTCTTGTACATTAACATGACCTTAGAACAAAACACTAAAATAACTGTTGAGGTCATATTTAAAAGATGATAAACTACATTTTAGTCACCCAAGATAATAAAACGACAAATTCATTAGACAGTGACCTATGGCCATGACTATGCGTAGCCAGAAACTGGACCAATATGTCAAGAGTTTTAATTGGTAATGACATCAAAACGTTATTACTTACAATCTTTGTTTAAGATAATACTCATACGCCAGATCAACATGTTCACGGAACGGTAGACGAGACCGCAATTAGCATTCTTTAACCACGTCTTTTGCTTTAGGCGGGTACTAGAGTCCTGAAGATGATCAAATACTCTACAGAAGCTCTTCAAAAGCTCTACAGGCCCACTTAAAAGTATCATTATTTTGGACAGTAGACAGGACACCCCAGAAAACCCTTGGTGGTCATTGGTCCTTTGTTTCATCGAGTCATGGAATGAAGGACCAACATTATCATTTACCACGTACGTCTCAGTTAAATAATCTATTTTTACCGATTACTTGTTGTGTTTGTAATAAGCAACATATTAACTAATGTTCATGCATTCCCTGTATGAGAAGAGCCGGTGCAGCAACTCGTGGTCTCAATAGCAATCGACCTTGTCAATTTTGATTTAGATTCTCGATCTCTAGAATTCCCGATGGCTATACATAATTAGCATATCATTATCATTCTCCTGCCCTTATCCCAATTTATTTGGGGTCGGCGCAGCATGTCTTCTTGTTACATACTTCTCTATTACTCGTCAGACACCTCGTCGTAATTGCTCGTCTCGTATTGTCATCAGACACCTCCTTTCTTGCTTATATCATCCCTCCTACCTTATTATCTGTAACTAGTCTATGCATGCCGTGTACACTACTTCAGAGAATGCAGTATGCAATTTAAGTAGGTATAATAAATATATTGATCGATTTGTGAACCACAAATAGGAGGACCTCGTGGCTAAATAATAACAGCTAAATAATAATTAGGTAAGCTGTGCGTGCCTAGGTTGGTCTGTGGATGGGTGACCACACATTACATACCGAGTTTCCTCCGTGCCTCGGAAAGCACGTTAAGCCGTTGGTCCCGGCTGTCATTTGTAGATCTCTGACAGTCGTTAGGTAGTCAGTGGCCCAAAAAGTCTGACAACCAGTCTTACCAAGAGGTATCGTATTACCCAGTTCTAACTGGGTTATGGAGGTCAGATAGGCAGTCGCTGCATGTAAAATACTGGTATTCAGCTGCATTCGGTTAGACTGGAAGCCAACATAGTGGAAAAGGCTAGGCGGATGAAATAAAAAAAAACCTCCGTTTCGGGTCATAAGCATGTTAGACGATATAAACAATAATTAGGTCACTATTATTCATTAATGAGCTAATCAACGACTTTGTAGAACATAAAACGATAAGATAAAGTTTCTTTGTTGTTGCTCCGAGTTTAATGCCTATGTCAAGCAAGGATGATTTATGTGAAATGACGTGTGACAGATATGTAAATACCTTATTTTTAGAAAACCACAGATGTGGAGTTTTATAATAGTTGTGAGTTATTCTTGTGGTTTAAAATTATTTATTTTACTAGCTGTTGCCCGCGACATTCGTTCGCGTTAAATTATTATAAAAAAATATTACTTCTCTTTTTTAACCGAATTTTGTTACCAGTTTCAAGGGTTTTAATTTTTTGCACGCAACCCTGATACTTATTCTAAAATAAAAGCTAGTATAGCTTTAGTTACTTATTATGAAATCAGCTATCTGCCAGTAAAAGTCCCGTCAAAATCGGTCCAGCCGTGTCGAAGATTAGCCATTTGAAACTAATTTTATTAAAATTTCAAGGGTTTTATTTTTTTGCGCGGAACCCTTATAATTTTTCTAAAATAAAGTAGCCTATGTTAGACCTTATAACATCAGCTATCTGCCAGTAAAAGTCCCGTATGCATTTAGTAAAAAGCTGTTATTTTGGTAATACAATCTGTATCATCATCATTCTCTTGCCCTTATACCAATTCATTTGGGGTCGGCGCAGCATGTCTTCTTCTTCAAATAAAATTGAAGTGTCTGTTACACTTCAATTTTATTAATTTGTACAGATTTATTTAAACTTCATGTACAATAGTGGTATATAGGCGGACTTAATGCCACAAGGCATTCTCTACCAGTCAACCTTTTAATGAAATGTATGATGTTATTCTTGTACGTACAAAAGCTAAAACTTGTCTTAATTTTTAACCCGGAAATATGATAAGTAAAGATATGTAAAGATATCCAATGAAGAGTAAAAATGGCATGTTGCTGATTACCGTAATCCCATTATGGGTTTACCATTTATCAACCAAAGTCGTAGAAGAAGGAGAAAAACTAAAAAGCTCGAAAAAAACGAAAATATAAGCACCTGCAAAATATCATCGGTATGGTTTAACATAATCAATGTCTTGGTTTCTATGGTTATATAATCATACAAGAATCAAACCAAATTATACTTTGTTAGCAATACATCATCGTCGATAAAAAAAACATTGTCTCTATTCTTGCGACGCTTAGCTCTTATCAGCAAGAGTATTCTTAGAATATTCATGGCAAATTTTTTAACAGTTCTTTAATGATGTCATCAGGCGATGTCACAGCATCATTGTTTTGATCCCACGAATAGAATACTTAATCCAGATACTAACCCGGAAAGCTAACTCACTTATAATATGCCTAGCCTTTTCCCAATTATCATGGGCGTCCTGTCTCACTGATACCTTCATTTTACATGGAACGGCTTCTTATCTGACCTCCATAGCCCAGCAACAATGTAATGGGTGTTTCTCAATTTTCGTGCATATTACGCGTCCAGGTTAAAAATCTTTATTTATTAATTAGAAATCTGTATTTCTTATTAAGGAAACCAAACATAATCAAGTTGTGCTTACATGCATGGAACATTTACAGGTCAAAACAACACAATTATTAAATTATAAATAAAAAACTTAATGTATTCTCATTTCCTTCGGTGTCCATTTACATTTTCCCGAATACATTTGCTTTTTACCAAAAAATACTCATACTGAAATCAACCAAAGTAACCATATTAAGAAACTACATTAAAAAATACAAAGTTTACACCTAATATAAATAACAGTAACTCAGTAAACTAATACATTTTTAATTATAAAAGTTTAACATTTATTTTTTCTGATTACCATCGGTTTGAAAGTAAATCTAAATTATAGTGTGCGTATGACCTTAAATGCGCCACTACCATCGCCTGCTCCCCCGCGCACGTCTCCGTCAGCCAGCAAACGTCATAGAAAGTGCACACTTGTTTGTAGTAAAAAAATATTTACGTGTCAAGTAGCGCGGGCGGTGAATATTTTGGAATCGTTCTCTTTCCTTTCGCCCGAATTATTGAGTGAGTATTTATGATAATAGTTATTCAATAGCTAATTATCATTTCTAATAAGTACCTTCGTGGTTTAGAATATACATGAAGTTCGTAATGTTGATATTATTTAAGAAAAAAATAAGAAATGTCTCAAACCTCATTACCTTCTTCCTCACTGCCTTCGTTTACCATCGTTTTTTTGAGCGATGGTAATGAGGTCAAAACGACGGCAATTAGAATCGAGAGAATTCATTATTATTATTATAATATTAAAATTTATTAAATTTGTAAACTGTGTAGTAAAAAATTAATCTACGAGCGAGAATTATAATTATTATCTGTATAACCTGACCTCCCCAAAGCTCTTCAACTTGTACGTGAACGCACTGATAGAGGAGCTCAGTAGTACTCGTGTCGGCTGCCATATTGACGGTGTTTGTGTCAACAATATTAGTTACGCTGATGACATGGTGCTACTGAGCGCCTCGGTGTGTGGGCTGTCCAGGTTGCTGGGCCTCTGCGAGCGTTACGCGCTGGATCACGGTTTGCTCTATAACGCAAAAAAAAGTGAATGCATGGTTTTTCGGGCCAGGGGTCGGAGTTGCCCGGATTCTGTTCCACCCATCAGATTGAACGGTGTCCAGTTAGAAAGAGTTCAACAGTTTAAATATCTCGGGCATATCGTGACCTCTGACCTGAGGGATGATGCGGACATCGATAGGGAGCGGAGAGCGTTGTCTGTGAGGTCCAATATGATCGCCCGCAGGTTTGTTCGTTGCTCGGGGGCCGTCAAAATAACTCTTTTCAGAGCGTTTTGTACGTCCCTGTACACAGCCAGCCTGTGGGGGTCATATACCCAGAAGCAGTACAACGCTCTCCGTGTTCAGTACAACAATGCGTTCAGGGTGCTGTTGGGGCTGCCCCGGCACTGCAGCGCGTCGGGGATGTTCGCCGACGCCCGTGTCGACTGTTTCTACACGACAATGCGGAAGCGGTGCACATCTCTGGGGCGCAGGCTCCGGACCACCTCCAACACTATCCTGAGCGTATTTGTGAACAGGTTTGATTGTCAGTACATTAACCATTGTTATATGATTAATGTAATGACAAACAAGCAAATGTCTCAGAGGCAGGTGTGTTATTAGGACATTAGTTATTCTGTATTAGTTGTGTATTTTATTTTTGACGTTTTAATTTAATTCAATAATATTTCTAATTTAATGTAATGTGTGTTCTGATATTTGGTTTTAGCTATAATTTGTGTTTTTAATTTGGTATTTTTGTTTTTATATGGGTCTCGGACCTGAAATAAATGGAATTTATTATTATTATTATTATAATTCCCGTCCGTGTTTTTTTTCACATTTCATTCATTCCATGTGAGTGTTTTTGTTAGATTATTTTAATACTCTTGATTGCTAAGTATGAGCCCTAACATTAGATGTATCTTTTTACAGATTATTAAGAATAAGAAATGCCAAAGAAAACAAAACAAACATTAGAGCAAAAACGAGAGCGTGATCGATTACAGAAACAAAGAAAGTATGCAGAAATTAAGAAAGACCCTGAAAAGTATGCAGAGCTAAAGGAAAAAGAAAGAGCAAGATACCTTAAAAGAAAAGAACAGAAAAAAATTAAAAATGCAGAAAATATGACACCTAGACAGTTGAGGGTTCAGAGAAAAACTTGGAGAGTTAATGCAAAACGTCATTATGAAAGAAAAAAGAAAGAAAAAGTTATTCAACAGCTATTAATAGATAATTCTCTACCAAATAGTGACACTGAAGTAGACCCAGCTGATCAAGATCCTCTCGCACGACCAGCTTTAAGTTCCATACCTAGTTCATCTCTAAACTGTCTGGATTCTGGTAATATTAATTCTTGCCAACAGTGTCTAAAAAAGGATGTTCTTATGAGAAAACTTCGCTATCGGCATAAAAAAGAAATCGGTGTTATGAAACAAGAAATAGAAAAAACAAGGAAACAGAAAGATGCCATTAGAAAAATGTTGTACAGAGAAATAAACAATAAGAAGAAAAATCATAATATGTCGATTGAAGAAAAAGTTGAAAATTTGGTGAAAATTTGACTTTTCGAGTGACACTGATGAAGATGATTTGAATATTTTCTCTACGAAAAAAAGATAAAAAACAGTTTACAGTTGTTTAATTAGTACTTAAGCCTGATCTTTAGTTTTTGTTAAGAAATATTTTTGATTTTTAGTTTTTGTTAAAAATTGTTTTTGTGTTTTAGTTTTTGTTAAGAAATATTTTTGATTTTAAGTTTTTGTTAAGAAATATCCAAAGATTATGATTATGAGTAAGTAAGAAACATTCGAATGTTAATTTTGTAGAAAGGCCAGGAGAAATGGCCTTTATGGTTACTGAATACCTATTAGAAAATTAAATAATTAAACATGTGATTTAGTATAGCATTACCTTCTGTTTGTCTTCATTACCTTCGCACCCCTATCCCTTGACTTAACGACAAAAAATCATTACCCTCCTTAAAGTTCTCATTACCGTCGTATCCCGATTTTTTAAATCATTGTAATTTCTTTGTTATCCGTAGAAATGAGGTATAAATCACAAAATCTTGAAACATTATCTATATATTAATGATATAAAAAAAAAAATAACGTTATTCGTCAATTAATCTGAAACTTAGAAATATCACGGAATATGCACGAAATTTGAGAAACACCCTAATACGATATATTTTGTTAAGGTTCTCTGGCTTCTGCTGACTACCGTAACGACTGTCTGTTATCTACAAATGATAGCCGGGAGCAACAGCTCAGGGCGAACTTATTTAATGAAGCTGAACGCGATTAGTAAATCTTAAACGAGTTTTTTTTTTAATAAATCGTTGCACCACACTAGGAATTTGTCCTGTATTGAGGGTTCGTTTACAAATATTTAAACTCACATACACAAACAGCCAGACCCGGAACAACTACCTTTAGGTCATACAAATATTTGTTCCAAGCCGAAGTCGAACCCGCAACACGCAGCACAGCAGCCAATCGTTCAGCCACTGCGCCAACCGCACCGTGGTTAAGAGTTACCATTGTCAATTCTAAAACAATGATGACACTGGCAGGTTTTGAACGCAGTTTAAAATGTTCTGATCGAATAGAATAGGCCCTTAAAGTTACCCCACTAAACTACCTTTTACTTCCAGATTAGACGGCAGTTCACCATGCCCCACGGACAGTCTCCTCCGCACCCGCGAGACGTGCCGCGTGGACGGCGCCGACATACAGTGTATCAAGCTGAGGTGCTGTGACACACATGTCTTCATCGCTGGAAGGTAAGAAGAAAATGCGTAAACTCACGCCTTCGTTCCATTGGGTTTGCAGAAGCTACAGAATGCCACCCACTACGATTCTTACATACTCTTATTACTTCGCCCAGGTTCATACACACACAGACTGAAAAGAATCACCATTAAGCATTTTGAAAAAAAAAACGGAAATTTGGTTTAATTTTAGTCCTATTACTTCAAAATAGTACCTAATTTTCGGCATACAATGTATTGAAATCTGAAATTAGATTATAAATCAATCAGTTCTGCATCTCGCAATCAATTTAGTCGGTATTGTCGAATCTCAAGAAGCACTTATGCAACCTCAAGAGCCAAGCATTTCTTTTTACAAGCCGTTGCGATAAATAGACTGCTGATTCTTTTTCCAACATCCCTTGGTTACCTTTTAAGACACCCAATACTTATCGGAAACTTACAAATCACATTCAGAGGCGAACTCCTGATTCCAATTAGAAACATGAGTTGTATGACTTGTATGCCGCTCAAAGGACCAAGGGATTTCGTAACAAAGAAAGCTCTGACCTTTTCCATCTTCGTCTAACTGTGGAGCTGACGAGATTAGATTTATATTCCAACGGCGTGCGCACGAAGGGCAACGTGTCTTGTTGTCATGTGAAGCATAGGAATGAGGAACTATTAGGTAGCCAGCATAATCAATCAGAATATTCACTCTGGGAATTAATTAACTCTGCTTGTTAAGAATATTAATTGTTGATGACTTGAAGCTTATTCTACTAGCAGGATAAAAGGATGAGAGTCTAGGTGTATCGACGCCGACTTTCGAGGTGTTGGGTTCGAACCCAAGCAAAAACTTGTGAAGTTTATTTCATTACCACTGCTCTCAAAACGGTGAAGGAATATATCGTGAGGAAACCGAAAATTCTAAGACATGTGACCTCTAACAACTCGCACTGGACCCGCGTGATGGATTAGATAAAAAGATTACTGGGAATAAGCCTGGGCTGTGTGCAACGGGAACTTAATACCTCATCATTTCAGCCGAAAAGTCCACTGCTGGACATAGGCCTCCCCCAAGAAGGGGGGTTTTGCCATAATCGCCACGCTTGGCAGGCGGGTTGGCGATCGCAGTATGGTTGTTGTAGAATCAGAGAACGCTGCTGCCCATTCTCTGGTAAGTCCCTTAGTCGCCTCTTACGACACCCACGGGAAGATATGGGATGGTGCTATTCTTTACGTCCGGACACCATACAGAACTTACATACCATACTTAATACCTACACTGATAATATGAGGCTAAAGAGACCTTATAGACGATGGGTAGATGTGCTGTTTAATAAAGGTGGTCCTGCAATCCACACATTTAAAACGTTTGGCTTTCGAAACATTTTGGCATCAAGTGCAGGATTGCTAATACCGCTGACTGTTAAATTGTTTGCTTTGCCAAAGAATACGAGCTTGCGTAGACTAGTAACAGGTGAACCCAATTGCTTGCCAAAGTGTGGTAAGAGGTCTCGACCAAGTTATCGTGATGTATAGGAAAGGGAGACCATGGGGTACAGCCGTTTGCCATCATGACTTGTCATGTCAAACTTTACGCTCAAGAGACAGCGACTGCTTAGGTAACAAATGAAATAAGTTATTTGGAGTATGCCACGAGTCAAAACTTCTTCCACGACTTGTGGAGCTACGGTACTCACGCAAAAGAAACGAAAGAAGCGCGCGCGTGTCTCTGAGCGCAAATAGCATTGTCTGAGGTTGTGAACTGAGCTTTAAAGCTTATATACGCCATAATACTTTTATTTGCCAGGTGTATACCGCGGTCGACGGACCCGTGCAGCCTGCAACTGTGTGAGCAAGCGTGCGAGGTGCGAGGTGACCGGGTGTGGTGCACCTGCCACAGCGGGTTCCAGTTCCATGTAGACCACTACCGGAGGAAGACGCAGCCTTACTGCGTTGGTAAACAGAATATTTTGTTCCTAAAGATAAACTAAGATAACAGAAGGAGAGTACCTGGAAGGATATGGGGGAGACCTTTGCCCAGCAGCGGACAAGGACACTGCCAGGTAACGTATTGACGTATCTCTCAGTGTTCAGTGTCCGGTTTGACTAAACCTTAAACCGGTGGTAATGCAAACACATGCAAAACCGGTTCCGGTTCTGTATGTCATACAACAATATGCAAGATGAGCATCTAAATAACCTATAGATATTTTAGAATATTGTTTTTCGTAGTTCAAAAAAGGTTTGACGAAACTTCGCGGAACAATAACCAGTCTTCATTTCGACACACAACACATAAACAATACCCTTATTGATTTCTGATCTCCTGGCACCCAGATGTAGACGAGTGTTCCTCCAACAATGGCGGCTGTCAACAACGGTGTATCAACGACCCCGGCGGGTACCACTGCGAGTGTTCGTCTCCGCTGGTCCTCGCCAGCGATGGCAAGAAGTGTGAATCAAGAGTCGCTGTCCCCGTAAGTTCTAGTATTATATATAAGTTTAACATCATTAGGACTATTATTTAGTTTAGTTTACTGTTTTTGTTGAGTTCCCGATATTTCGGCGCTGTTGCAAGCACCATGAAAACAGTAAACATGGTAAATATATTCCGTTCCGAGTCTAAATAATAATGTTAGTGACCATGATAGTTTAAAATCTTATATCATTAGGACTGCTCCATCCATGATTGTTTCAAGGATAGCAATTACTTTAGCTTGAGTAATAATTAAATTACCTCTGGAACTATAACCCTGCCTGTTGCCTCATCATCAACGTCACAGATCATGTCTGCAGACCTTCTCAATCTTTGTTACATCTAATGGTTATCAACAAACTTCAGAGCCTTATCGTCTACGACACCAAATGTCAGAGAGTTTGATCAGTGAACCCTCAAAACTTTATCCTGATTACATCTTGAAAACTTATCACCAGTACTCCAGGAGAAATCACAACTGTTGTTTCCATTCAATCACAAACAAAAGATGTCACATAATTCAGCTCAGGTAACCGCATTGCTTCAGGCGCCGTTGCCGTTGGTGCGAGCGTCGTCCAGGTGTTACGCGCCATGTGACACTGTCACCTGGCTGTCTCGGAAGGTCAAGCAGTTGAGTGATCAGCTGCACAGCACGCAGGCGGCGCTGAAAAAGCTGATGGACAGTCCTGCTTTGAGAGACGGTAGTATGAGCGCTTTTTTAGAGCTAGAAATAGAACCTAAGCTTACCAGCTACTTCTACAGTTCTATCATATTCTACTCCACATCAATGCAAAACCAACACAATGTTTGCGTTATTTTAAATAGAAACCCTGCGTGAAAAAATAAAATTAGGGACTTTCGCTCTATCACCCGAATAACGGAATAAGTAAAACCGATTTATCGAACAGTTTAGGTGCGTTCACCTAAGAATAAGATGGCGGGATCTCGAAAGCAAAGGAATATTAACATCATGCCCACTCATAATGGCCCTCTTATAGGACTAAATGCAGAAACGAGACTCGCTGACATACCCAGTAGAAATAATCAACTGTTTTTTTTTCTTTCAAGGTGGAGAGAGATTCGCCGAAGGAACTTACGCGTACAGAGTATTAGATTCAACGGCACCTTTAGAAGGAGGGTATTGCAGGTGTGAAAGAGGTCCGAGGGTAAGTAAATAATGCACTTATATGCTTCGCAAATACGTTTCTTAACACCTGCATAAAGCGATCGAACTGGACGATATATGCAAGGACTGTAACAAGTGTAGTTCCAGTTCCAGCAATTAAAGAATAAATACGCTTTCTTCGGATTCTATTTCAGCAAAAGCGAAGGGTCCTAAATATTCTTTATACTTCATAACCTCCTACACGTTACAGGGTCCAGCCGGCCCCCCGGGTATGGAAGGACCAAAAGGCGACGGTGGACCAAGGGGTCCAAGAGGCCCTCGAGGACCAAAGGGCTCCCTAGACCTCATGCTGCTCATGATAGCGGACCTGAGACATGACATCCAGAACATAGAAGCACGCGTATACAAAGAGGAGGAAAAGTTAGTTTGTTTTAATTGTATTTTTTTCTTTCGTCAACCAAAATGAGAAGAAAAGAATCTTGCAATAGTTTGGTATTTTTTGTCATCATAACAGAGACTTTCTGTTGGTCGATGAGTCGCAGAGCTACCGCTGGGCATGAGGACCTGATTTTGATTTCTAGGTCAGGCAAACTGTTACTTTAATCTGTTTTCCATCAGGAATTACTCAGTAGCTTTTGTGCCCCGGTTAATCATCTTATGCTCGCCTTAACTGGCGAAATATAGCTGTTCTATAGAACATATTACCTTTGCCTAAACCTTTGGTGAAATACAGGCGTGATGTTATGTCATAACCAAACCTTGTTCTAGGTTTGTTTTGGTTGCTAGGTTGATCTAAAATCAAATTTTAGATACTACATTTCTATATAACCTAATCAGAGTTTGAGTAGATTAGAGCCCTTCGTCTCGTTGTAAGTTCACCAAACTGATGGATAGTAAATATTATGTTTATTTCACGAATAGATAAGATACGATGATATCACTGTTTGTTTGTTTGTTCCGGACTGAGTTACAGATTAACGAGCCTCTATAGGCTTATGGTTTTAGGTGAGATAAGAGGGTCATCTAAAATCTGTTCTAAAAGCAAAATATTTGGTACAAAATCACGTTTTGCAAACACAAAGAAGTTTGGTATCCGAGTGCTGTAAAGCTTATGTATACCTCAAAGATATTGTTCGGGATGAAGTCAAAGCCCTTAAGAAACCATTCCTTTAGCGATTCTGTTTTAAATTAATTCACATTAAGCTTCTTCTTCTACCGATCACTCAGAGATTTGTGTCTTTCCGAAATCGTCATTAATAGAGATATAGAGGGCATAGGGTTTGTTTTCCTTTCTTCTTTTTATTATGATTAAAGAATGTTACTTGACATTCCAGGCCCGAACGTTTCAACCTGCAGAAGGCATGGCGTCGTCAGCGCAAACAAGAGAAGCTGGACCGGGAGAGCAAGACCGAGCAGGAGTTAGAGGCGTACACCGCACCGCCCATCGAAGGACCTGTCGATATACTGCCTAATGGTGCGTATTAAACAACCAAACCAACGACCACTGGTCTATATATGTATACAACATTAGTTTTAGTATATGCGAAACCTGATACAAGTGTCTAGTATTTTTATGTAAAGAATCTATGTACAAAATTTCAAAACTGTATCATGAAAAATCACAAATTTATAAGCTTGTTCTGTTATCTAGTTGTCCGCACAAAATCGTGGTCACCACGCAGCGCGCGCCTCCAGCGTCGTCATGAGCTCATTGATAATAATAATTTGGCAGTAGGTACCTAAATTATTGCGATAGGTACTTAAAGTCGCTCGATGTCCAACTTTTAACTTTTTTAAATAGTTTTGGGAAAAAATATAACATGGTTTAAAAATGATTGGAATCGATTCAGTTACTTATTCTGTACAAAATATATTCAAGTTTCGCATAAACTAAAAATAATGTTGTATATAGCCATGGGGGAAGGCCAGCAGTGGGATGACGCACGCTAAACAGTAATAGAAGCCTAGCAGGTTCGGATTATTGACCTGTAATGTAACTGCTGGCGTGTGGTGGATTATGGCCCACTTCTTATCACAGAGGGGCCTACGGCGTTTGTGACCAGTGTCCCAGCAGAGGAAACGTTATTGGCTGATTATGTTGTATTATGCTATGGTGCGTATTCCTGGTATTTCGTTATTTAAATAAAACCAACCTAGTCGGTAAACGGCTAAACAAATGATGGAATTTAAAGCCACCTTAAGGCGTAAGTAAGTCAACGATAACTATCTGGACTTATCAACATACCTACGTAATATTATTTTCATCTTAACACCGAAAAAGCAGAAAAAATAAAACAATACCTACACATTTCTGGTATTCAATTCCACTCTATCACATTTAGTGTTTATTGTATCACAAACTATGATACAATAATAAATCGTGGTCTTCTTTTATTAATTTTTCATAATAAAAATTATTACAGGTTAACAAAGTTGTAAAAGTTGAACCCTTGCTTCCCTAGATGGCGCTGACGTCGAATTAGATCGCGCTATGGTTTCGTTACCGCGCGGAGTATATAAGCTCGGGCGACCAAATTTTCGATATCTCTGGTTTCCCTTCAAAACGCATAAATCTTTCGCCTTTTACTAAAGATTTCCGTGGAGGGGAACACTCAAATGAGTCTATAATATTTTTTGAATGCTCTGTTTCGGCAGAGCTTAGAAACCATTCAAATGCGGATTACGGCTACCGTCTGTTGAACATTTTCACGGTCAGAGGTAGATCCAGGATCTTTAATTGAATAGTAACTAGTATGAATCCAAAAATGCAGTTAGTTGGCGCATCATTGTTTTGTTGTTTGGCGCTTTTTTTATCCGATTGCGGCGAAAACCAAAAGAAGGGCAATGTGTTTTTTTAATGAATATAAAAACATTGATTGAAACCTTTTTTACTCTACAGGATTAAACGGCGAGATTCTCCACGAGTCTACAACGGACTGGACTCTGATCAAGGGCGAACCTGACCCGGCGGAACTGCCCCTAGGTCTGATGGATGACATGGCAGCCTTAGAGAAACTCCGCCAGTACCACTTATTGGTGAACCTAACCAATTCCGAGGATGACGAGGAGCCAGACAACGACTATGAATACAGCTTCTACTAGGATTACATGAGGATAAAGGAGTTTTTGTATATTTTGGCCTTTTTTATTACCTACTTATTTGTAAATATTTTGTTCAATTTATTTATCACTGCTAGCACGGGGTGTTCTGACAACTTGAAAGAGGCATAGGAGTGCTTATAATTCCATGCCTAAGTTACACTCGTAGGTTAGGCTGTATCGATTAGCTGCGTCTATACAGTCATTAGTTTTCTCCATTTAACAGACTATACTTACCTGTACAAGGCTGAGATAAAGAACTTATGTTAGTTCATGAAATACTTCTGGAATAATCTTATATATAAAAATCTCGTGTCACGGTGTTTGTGGTCGCACTCCTCGTAAAGTATATTTCACACCGCTAATTTCACGTGGACAAAGCTCGCTGGCAACAGCTAGTAATATTAATATAATGGTAACTACAGGGTCTACAGGACCAAATTTGTGATATTTCAAGTATATATTACTCTGCAGAGTGTCGCTAGCGTATTTACTTCGACACACAAAACACAACATCAATTCTAATTTCCCTGAAGAATTAGGCAGAGGTGGTTCGTTACGCTAGGTAATTAATTTGACCTTGTATTATATATGTATATCCTGAAGACTTAATTGTAGTATAGACTGTGTTGAGTAAACTAATCCAATACGTAGTTTGTACTACGTATTGGATTCGATCAGGGCTCGGGTACCGGTATATTTTTCGAAACGGTATCGTCTTAAATACCTTAGAAACGATTTGTTTCGGTTACGTTCGAACGGAACGTTATAAAAAACGTTTTTGACGAACAACATTTAAATCGTTCTTGGTTAATAAAACGTTTTAAACCGTTTTTTTCCATTTTTGGGTTCGTTACGTATATTTCGTATCGAACCCAAAAAATAGAATTGGTTATTTTCTTCATTGTAAATATAATGAGTGAATTATATTTTTTCTCTTTTGTCCCATTTTGTGAGCAAGTAATAAGTACCACTAACTAAATAATCACTCTCTCAACACAACCCCGATCAATAAGTCAGACGCGCATCGGAATGAATGATGCAATGAAATGAAAATATTACATACGGGCCCCGATGCAACTAAACAAGTTCATGCTGCCGTGCGCGGCTGCGATTTGCGGAATAAACCTGTTTTTACCCTGCGGAAAACGTTCTCATTTCGTTTTCGTTCCGAACAAAATGATCTATATAGAACTGTTCAAAACGTTTTAAAAACGTTATTTAATAACGTTTCCAAGCCCTGCACTACAAACTAAATGAACATTCAACAAATAGGACGACCAAAAATAAAACTCTCGAATAGTATAATAATATGGGCTCTTTAGTACACAAACATACATAGAATCATAAGTGATATCGAACTCTATTGCTACGGCTGCAAGGTTTAACTTGAGACTGACGGCTGGTACTGCGCGGCGAGGCGTTTGAACTCGTTGGTCTTGGCGTGGTGCTCCTTCGTGTAGGGGTGGTCGGGATGACTGTCCAGGAGTTGGGCTATGTAGCGGTTGAATACCTGAGAACGAGAAAAATATTTATTCATTAAGACACTTTGGAGAAATACATATTACAGAAGAAGGTCAAAATTCGTGCATACTGTGGATAGATCCTAAGCGAAGAATTAGTACTTGATATTTGACCCATTGCATATCGGTAAACGTCGACGTTGAACAAACCCTGGCTAATAACCCTCTAAGGAGCAGTTACAATCAGTTATCAGACAGTCCGTCATTTTTATCAAATAGACTGTAACCAAATTGTCTATTCATGAAGGCAGTAAAGAATATAAATGTAACATCTACTACTTGACATGGCGATACTCGGGGGAGACTATTGTACAGCAGTGGATGTTTACCAATATAATATTATTTATATCAAGTAACAGAGCATTTGTGGGGTTTTTTATTCTAGCTGCAGTGATTAAAATCAAATAATATGCTACAGACTTCAGGCGCTTTCCCGCTGTGCGCTGCGGTGACGGCGAGCCCCAGCAGCAGGTCAGGTTGTTGCGGAGCGCGCGCCTGTGCCTCTGTTAGCATCTGTTCGGACTCCTCCCACATGCCTGAAGGAGAGAACAATCAAATGTAGGTTTATAAATATACACAAATTGTTGGCTAAAATAATATAAATAGACTGACTGTGTCTTCGCACTTCTTTTCAAAGACCTGTTATTGGCTGTTATAGAATGCTAACAAGGACAGGAATTCCTAACTTTAATGACGTCGCTTAGCTAACCATGCATTGTCATCCAAACTAAACATATATGCAAAATTTCAGCTCAATCGGTTGGGGATAACTGTTTTAAAAATCAGTTGCAAGATTTTACCTAAGCAAACCAACATAAAAATATTACAAGTTAAAAAAACCTTATTAGTGAACCCGTAGTTACGATATAGCTTGTTCGAATGTGTTCACCTACAGTGCCAGTCGACGGCAGTTGTAGCAGATGATTTTTTGTGCAAAACTTTAAAAGTTTGCTAGTATGTAGTTGTATGTGATGTCATAAAGTGCGATGCTGCCATCTATTACTCGGCACTAGTGATGCAACGTCGTCTCGTATTTGTTCTTTGATGATATCTCCCCAATAAATGGCATCATTCTAAACCAGGGATATAATATACTTCAGCACACAGCATTTACCTCTGGAGGCAGCGGCGGCGGCCCCGACGGCTGCCGGGCCGGCTCCCAGAGCGCCGAGCCTCTCCGACAGCTCCATAATACTATAGTGTGCGTCCTGCACTCCTGGTCCACCCTGCAAGATGCAAATAAATTATTTGAGTTGCAATTTAATAAAAGGTTATGAAACATTCCAAAGGCACATTCTCAGTTTTGTGATAAACCTGTAGTTTTGCTAACCTGTGACAAGTTCAGCCAGGCCTGAGCCAGCTGTGTCAGTGTGCTGTCATCCTCAATGTCTTGGAGAGCCTTCAGCTGTTTGCGGGCCAGGTCAGGTCGGTTCATGGCCAGAAGACACTGCAGGGTGAACGCACGGAGCTCCAGCGACTCAGCACTGTGGAGAATTCTGGAAAAGAGAGTAGGGATATTTGATATGGTGAAAAAGTACTTTATATGATGAAAATGCAAATCGTAAGGCTGTTTCAACAACTTTGGAAATTATTTAGAGCAAGGTTTTCTATTTTTATTCAATATAGCTACAAAATAGATAGTAACCTATTCATGAATCAAGCTCTATGTATGCAATCAATTATTGTTGTTTCTAAAAATGTAGAAAACAGTCAAGCCTGTGGCTTGTTACTGAAGTCATGCATATTACAGTTTGTAATGTGATGACTGATGATCAGATCACTTAAGATATAAGTCTAGACTTTATACAGCTATGCTTATTTAAAGAACTAAAATGGTTTGTAAGAGGTTATATTATCTAGATGTACTGGTAGTGTAATGAACTAGGTACACTAACTGGCAAGTAGTGAAGGATATGTTTTATGACACAGATGGATGTTGTAGACAAAAGCTAGTAATATAAGGTCTTAAAAAGCCATCACCTAGCCATTCTGTAGATCAATCCTATTAAAATTGAGCAAAAATAATTAATGCAAAACTGAGCAGATATAGGAACAGTTCCTATATCTGGTCTAATAAAATAATCGCAAGCAATCTAATAATTGGGAGTAGAAGTGACTTCCGGCTTCGTTGAGCATGATTATATGCCTGTTAATTGTAAAATATAAAGATAAACCTACTTCAGGGCTGCTTCATAGTTGTCCTCATGGTAGTAGATAGTTGCCGCTACAATGAGGAAGATTTCATTCGGCAGCTCTGTCCCTTTAGCCACCTGAAACGTTACCCCATAATTATGATCAGTTGTGAGAATCTATTGCATCATTTCATATTTATTTAACTTTAACTTTTCAAATAAATAAGAGGTTATACGCAGGGATAAATGCAGTATGCACTGACAGGCCTTGCTTAGCGCCTGGCAGAGGCGCACAGTGCGCAGTGCGGCCTGATGCGAAATTTGATAATGTTCGTTTCACTTTGCTACTTGCTAGGCTCAAGGCACCTAAGAGTTTGTCAGTTACTCAGAAATTGGCACTGCAAGAAGTCACACACCCAAGAAGACAAAGTACGACTCTCCATGGTAACATGTCATCACTGTTATCAATGAGCAACACTTAAGATTGACTAAACAAACTTTATCTTGTGAAGTTATATCAACACAGTTCCATTAGTCACAGGTTTTCAATTACAATAAATTACTCACGCGCGCATCAATATCAGCAACGATCGCTGGCTTATTGGCGTTAGGTGTCAGGTACTCCACCAATGTCTTCAGCGGCTGCAGCATAGGATCCGCGGTTTTAAGCTCTTGAACCACGATCCTGTGGTTTCCTTGAGCGATGTACGATCGATATAGGAACGCATCACGTTGGAGCGCTATGAGAGGTGTTGATGGCTGCAAAAGTGAATTATTACATTAAGGTACAGGTATTATGTTTAAGGTAACAGAATTACTGCTTGAAAACCGCGGTAATAAAGAAATAATGAAGAAAACAGGTTCGGCACAACGTCACCGCCCCAAAACAAGTTAAATTGCACCCCGAAATGACGAAGTAAAGAAAGTTTTAACTGTACAAACGTTACTTACTGATACGCTCTGTGCCTCGTTGATTGCTTGTTGATAATTTCCAACATAAAATGCATTTTTAACATCGAAAAGCTCATCAACATCTTGCTGCTGACGTGCCATTTTGACAACTGTTTGACGTTTAATAACTGTTGCCAGATTGTGTCATTTTAATATCTCAGTGCTGCCATTTTCTAACAATAGTAAAAGTTTTGTTGTGAACTACTGGTTTGGTTAAAAGTCGCAAGAGGGCATTACCAAACTAAAATCGTTTTCGAACTTAACCAAAACAAGACGCCATCTACCCATCTATAAAGGGACTAAAGATAACGCCAAATGCTATGGAAAGAAAGGTTCGTTTGCTAAACAAAAAATACTTCAATGGGGGCAAATAACTCGTTTGAACTCCGCTAGAGGACATTACTATTATCGAAATAAACCGACACCACATTATCGTAAGAGTTACTTGTAAGATCTGGCAGCAATGTTTACAATAGATTAAATTTTAGGTATATGCTTTTTTTACCTCTTCTATAATTGATTGAATTCTTTCAACGGTTACATATCTACATAATGCTGATTATAGTATGTTTTAGCAATTTACTTATTTTTCGGACGTCTTTCGCCTGAAATGATGATGATGATGGTCTGCCTAGCCTTTCCCAAATATGTTAGGGTCGGCTTCCAGTATAACCGGATGCGGCTGAAAACCAGTGTTTTACAAGGAGCGATTCCACGATTTTTAAATTACCCCAATCTGGGAGGGAAATCTTACTACAATTATTTTATAGCTTTAATTTTTGACGCACTTGAATGCTTTTCTATATGTACAATTTTCATTATTATTTTAACATAATTATGTAAATTAAAAAAAATATAAGTAAAAATGGGTTTAATGAAAATAAAACTAGGCTTTCTCAAAAAAAAACAAAACTAGAATAATAATTATTCTAGTTTTGTTTTTTTTTTAAAAATAGAAAATAATTTATGCATCGGACATTTCAAATATAGAAAATAATATTATCTATACTAGGTGCGCGTAGGAACCACTGAGTTCACTGACGATCGACCACTTTTCACTCTTATGCTCCGTGTAATAAGGTTGAAAAGTGGTCGGCCGGCACGTTAGTGAACGCGGTAGTACATCATAGATATACGACAATGTACCTACATTGTTGTGCTTGTGCACAATAAATATTGTTATCTTATACTAAACAATTTTGTTGAAAGAAAATAATCTTCGTCTTTAATTTGCCGCACTTTTTCTGATCATTTCGAAGACTCAGGTAGACAGAATACCACCTGGCTTACTTGGACACGTACCTACCTAACGCCATTGATCGTGATGTTGATAAAATAAACTACTTTAATGACCATTGAGTTAATAATGAAAATTGGATATTTTGGAGAGAACATTATCTATTATTAGTGGGTAAGGTAGTCTTCTAAATTACACACTTAGGTATTACCGGTTCCAGTTTGAGTGTGGAAAGCGAATTTAGAGTCGAGATTTAGATGACAAGAAATATTAGGTTATGTAAGAACGCAAAAACTCAAACTCAGACTCAAAAGTATTTATTTCTTTTAGACCATATCAGGCACTTTTGAATGTCAGAAGTACCTACCTAATAATAAATGTAATTATTTAGCAATTGATTGAATTAATGAGTTAAACTGATTTAAACCCTAAGACGACCCACTGACCAAAATATTATTAGGTATAGGTGCTTATGTACGAGTAACTACAGGAAAATAAAATATACTTTTAACCAAAATCCAAAATCAAAAAGACAAAAAAAAAAAAGACGTATTTTTTTTGCCTTCTTACTCAGAAAGAACATTGTCGAAATTTCAATGGGACTAGGAGAACATGAATGGATAAGAGAGAACGACAATGCCTGTAATAAACTACTAGCTTGTAACAATAACGCATTATTTTCGCACCTTTCTTTTGTTAAAGAGATAAGAGAATATTATTTAATTGTGCAATTTATCAGGTAATGTTAAGAAACACTAAAAAGCTTTGGAGGCTTATAATAATATACTTTTAGGCGTTAAAACGTTATTGTAAGTAGGTCGTTCACTAAGATAAGAAGCGTTAAAGTTTTTCAAACTCTAAACACAAAAAATAAGTGTTGTCTTACAATTTGTAAAGCAGATAAAACAAAAGACTGCGATGACCAATTCTGTGATTCATCAAATATTAATTATGTTTCTCTTGCTACCTACAACAGAGAGATATTTCATAATTAGATAACATAACATCACGCCTGTAATCCCCAAAGGGTTAGGCAGAGGTGTCCCTAATGGTACACCCACATTTCGCCAGTCGTTATGTTTGTAAGTCCCATGTAATAGAGGGCGAGCCTAATGCCATCAACCGAGCATAAATATATCTCCGGGGCTGCTACTGAGAAATTACTGATGGAGTAACCACACTTTGCCCGACCTGGGAAACGAACCTCATGCTCAGCAGTCACGCTTGCGACCACTAGATCAACGAGGCAGCCAATATACAAACGTCGACAATCTTAGAAAGTACTGAAAACCAAAATATCTTTCCGAAGAAAATATCTTAAGTTGAAACAAGAAAATTAATCTTATAAGAATAGAATAGAATAGGTCTTTATTTGCTTAGAATGTAGGTACATAAAAATAGGTTGTTAAATTATATAATAGGATCAATGTACATTCTGCCTTAATATAGCATGCAAATGTAGTACATAGCAAAGGATATTACAAAAAATTATCATTTAAGAAATCCTGCACAGAATAATAACATTTGTCTACAAATAATTCTGTAAAACGTTTTTTAAATTTTTGTAACGATAAGTTTTTAATTTGGGCCGGTATTTTATTAAAGATTACAGGAGCCATACAAATCACGTTTTTTTTTAATAAGCTAGTTTTAAATACGCCCGTGCACAATAGATTCTGGTATTGAGATCTCATAGCTGTACTTCGTTTTCTAGTTTCTATTAAAGTTGCAAATAAACATCGATTTGTTATTACAAATATTGTTAATTCAACGATATAAAGGCAAGGGAAGGTTAATAGTTTATGAGACTTAAATATAGATACCCAACTGTCTGTTACTTTAAGACCAAATATAGCTCGCAGACAGCACTTTTGAGCTTCGAAGATGCTTTCTCGTTCACTACAGTGACCCCAAAATATGATTCCAAATCTTAAAATGGAAATCACTTGACCATGGTAAGCCACTAATCTTGTCGGTAAATTTACTTTTTTCGATAGATTATGCAACATAAACGCGGCTGTGCTTATACGTTTACATATAGGTATCTTCTGCCTGCGACTTCCAAGTTAACTGGCTGTCAATTATGATTCCTAAAAATTTTGTACTGTTTACTTTTTCTATAGTTTGACCATTCTAGTTTATATCCATATCTCCCGTAAATATTTGTTGGTAAAAGTTCATGATAAGAACACATAGGTAGATGATGTTTTATGGGAAAGAAAGTGTTATTCTTATTCCTTGTCGGCCAAGTTACAATTTGGACTAAAAATACTTAATAATTATTATGTCTCAATAATACTAAAAATAAATGTTTATTGACTTGACTGAATACATAGCACTACAAAGTTCAAAGCTGTAATTACATATTGTGATCAAAGATGTGTTTACTTTACCAGGGCGTCAGTGAATTTAAATTAAAGTTACATCATTTTCCCCCACATAGAACAAACAAGAATCTATTCTAAGTTAAGTTTATTTTTGTTAATACAGAAGCAGAAAAAAATGGACTTCCCATACGAAATATCGCATCGGTTGACGCTAAGCCAAGTCAGAGGCCCATGGGCGGCATAAAAACTCTTACACCAGGTTAGGCACTAACCACACGAAAAACAAAGAAAGATCGGCTGACGCAATTAGTATGAGGAGTCATAATTTTTTACCTATTTTCCTTTGTGAGAGGTTTGGTGGTCTGAATCACCGCCTTTTTGGGGAAATCCTCATGGATACCCTCCGTCTGGAGCAAGCGGAGGGTTATGTCGGACTCTAACCGACTAGAAATCGACTGTTCCTACTACTACCATGTGTCGGAGGCCCGAAGAGGTATTGCGCTTATTCTGTTACACCTTGGATTTTTTTTTTTAAATAAGTAAATCCCCCTATGCTAGGCAAAGGCCTCCCCCATATCGTTATTTCATAGTTAGTAAATTATGTATAGGTAACTAAATAAATAAATGATAGTTAAAAAAAATGTTATAACAAGTTTTTATTTATATATGTGTTAGTTTCAGAAATTTACAGGAATGAGTCGAATGATGTGACTGAGCTGACTCTGATGGAACTGCATGAGGCATGTATAGTACCTACGTATTTCCCTAGATAAATATCGAACTGCGTCTCATGAGACAGTTCGATAGTTTAGCCGTAATCACGTACCAAACAAGCTATAGTTTCGTGTGTAGTATGGATTTAGCCAGAAGTTTGTTGTCTATCTGTCTGCATTCAAATTTCCAGCATTAAAAGCAGTCGGATGATACCTAAAGGCCCAAGTCAATTTAAACCTATTTTATTTATTTTAATTTTTAAGTTCGATTTATAACGTAGTAATTTAAGTCTCTATGTTGTTAAAAAACTTTAATTTTAAACTAATACTTATTTCTATCTATTATGTACATTATATACAGACTAAAAAGAACTAAAGTAATGATAAAAATAAGACTAAAAGTAAGAAAATATAAACATCTAAACAACGACGACAATAGGACACTTAGGCGTCAAAGTATTCCTCCGCATCGCTGTCATCTGGAAACGTGCCCAGAAGACTGGCAGCATTGCCACGCTGAATAAAAAGTCTCTATTAAGTTTTTTTTTTGGTGGAAGGTAAATCTAAAGCAATCAGTTTACCATAAATATTAAAATCAATGCACGTCTCGTTTCAAATTCGACCGTTGAAATAACCGAAATAAAGCGTCTTGCATTGTGTGCAACTGCATGTAGGGCTGACGGCCGCGGCCGGGCGGCCGGTGCAACGACAGATGTGAGCCAAGGGCCTGAGAAAAGGGCCCTTACAATACTCACCTTGGGGCTAGGGTCGACTGCAGGCAATGAGAAAGAAATTTCGCAAGGCAAAATCTTATAGAGCTCGAGAATTTGGGGCGACGTATGAGTCGGTGGGAAAAGCTTTGCATTGAGCTCTCGTGGGGCGATGTGTTCAATGTAATTTCGCAGTTAAATACGATTAATGTGCATGGACTGCCGATATTATTAGTAGGTAGCTTTATAAAGGATTCATTTTTTAATAAGTTACACTACTTTGTCTTTTATGTTTTCTCCGTACGATTGGGAGTAACTGAAAGGGAACTGTGATTTGCAAGAAAATATTGTCCATATGGTCAACACTATTATAATTCATTGCTATATTAGGTACATATTAGAGATATCTCAAGTAAGAAGCTCGTGGCAGTCGTGGCTAAATAATAACAGCCGCTCGGGTTGATCTTTAGGTTAAGCCGTACTTGCCTAATTCATCCGTGGATACCCATCCACGGATGAATTAGTCATTACATACCGTTGGTCCCGGCTATCATTTGTAGATCTTTGACATCCGTTACAAGTGGCCCGAAAGTCTGACACCCAGTTTTAGCAAGGGGTATCATATTACCCAGTACTAACTGGGTTGTGGAGGTCAGATAGCCAGTCGCTGCATGTAAAATACTGGTATTCTGCTGCATCCGGTTAGACTGGAAGCCGACCCCGACATAGCTGGGAAAAGGCTAGGCAGATGATCTCAAGTAAGAAGATGAAGATATTGAATCTGCATTATGCACGTCTCATGACGGGCCGTTGCCTAGCCTGCCATTCTGTTTCCTTACAAAACTGTTACTAGCTAGTGATAACCTTCAGATTTCTTTAGAGCAAATAAAAAAATGGCCAAAGATGTATTGGCCGTTATGTTAAACCAGGAGATTTTTAGAAGGGTTACTCACCTTTTTGTGTTTGTAAGGGTGTTGGAACTGGTTAGGAACGATCCGTTAGAAACGTTAACCCTTCAATCTCTACTCGCTTGGGAATCAGAGCACCCTTACAAATGATAGCCAGTTTTCTTATTCTACGACTTAACATAAGCGCTAACCGTAAATAAAAATAATGAACATTGATACGGGTTTAATCTTAACATTAGACGCAACATTTCTTAGAAATGATAACGTACGTATGACGAATACGATGATTAATTTTTCATTGTAAATTGAAGTTACTAAATATGCTTCACATCACCATCTCAGGTCCAGTTGAAAACCAGCGTCGGGCACTAGCTGCTCGGCAGTTTGCTGAACTGGGCCAATTTGGCGGTACCGTGAGACACACAATATTATCTCTTGTTTTTTTATTTAGTTTTAACTTTTTTATTGTGTAAATTTAAGTTATTTTTATTTGTTTGTTGTGTGCACTTGTGACATGTGCCAAATAAATGTGTCCTTTCTTTCTTTCTTTTTTTAATTTTGCTGCTTTTTACGTAAGTACAGATGCTATCTCCTAAATCTTCGGTGCGCCTGGTAAATCAAAGTTGGCGAACAAGTAATTTGCCCATTTTTCCATCCGGCTCATTAGGGGGTCGTTGACCGCGGCCAGCTGCTGCAGGCTTGATTGAGGGTCGCGAACTCGCGACCCTTCTCCAAGAAACCAGCCCTTAACTGTACCTCGCCCAAGATGTGATTTTTTCAACATAAACGAGATGATTTGAAATTTCCATTCGATGTGGTGATTTTGATTTTTCAAATATGAATTGAGCTTTCTAAACCCCTGTTTGGATTCTGCTGCCTGGCGGTCAAATCTTAAGTAAGGGTAGCCCGCAAAAAACTACGATTGTTTTTAAAATAAAATATGTATAATGAAATAATTCTCAAGTTTGTTTAAGTAGGGTATAAAAATATAGGAATCATAAAAAAATTTTACTTGATATCCGTTTAATTCATTCTTATTTTTATTGGAGCTCAATATTTATTTTTTGACACGAGTAAGTGACATTCAGCCGACAACAGAAATCGTGTTTTATTTTTATTAATGTGTACCATAAATCTAATCAAAATAATATACGCATGTCAATTTATTAATTAAAATCAAATTATTTTTTAAATAGAAAACGTATCGTAGGCTGTATGAATCACATGACTTTTGCCGTACTGACAGTTTGTCATTACTGCATTTTCGGTTACTTGTTTACTTGATTCTTGGGCTTGCGACTTGAGTTATGTACGAATTGCTTTTTTTATGATATAATGACGACTGTGGCCATTTTTTAAGGATTTTGATTTTATTTCTGCACACGATACCTATTTTTGAACACGGACTTAGATGTTACCCGCCTAAACGACGACACGGCTTTTTGACCACGGATCTGAATCTGCTTTAAATACGACGCTGTTGTGTATTTTGGACTTGTGCCCCGTGTAAATTTAAAAATGGATAGAAACCTGCACTGTGTTAATTGTTATCTCGATATTTCAATGATGTGACATAACCTATTATCAGTGCAAAATGCTGAAGAAGGTTGTTTAATAAAGGCATGGATAGCACCACAAGCTGTAAGTATTGAGATTCCCTAGTTTTCTTTCATATTAATCCTTAACACTAGACTTAACCTATATTTCAGAATTATTTGTAACTGACTTCTACCTAGTTTTTTTGATAATTATTGAAATTGTAATGGGTTTACGATTTGTAGTAACATTTGACTTATATTTCATTGTTGTTCATTTCAGGCATTTTTTTATATGGCTGATGGACATTCCCCTTTCTTAGGTTTTTTAGACCAGCAAATTGCAAAAAACGGAAGAAAATTTGAATTTCGCGAGCTACCGTGGCACTTCCCCCTTCAGTACTACGTTACGAGTTGCATACCTAGCAGATCAATGCATCAGTACCTACCTATTAAGTAGGTGTCAGTGAAATACTGAAGGTACACTTCCTTGTATAAATCCTGCCCCGCATTAAAATGTTTATTTAATTCTACATGTTATTATTATATTCTGCATTTTCGTGTCTGAGTGATAGATGAGGATTAAAGAGCTCGTCTGGTTTTAAGTTTATGACGTAATAGGTCGACAAATACATACCCACTCCAATATCAGAGGGTACTTTTGCCAAAAAAAGTCATAATAATTACTTTCCAACATGGAAATGCTGGCATTTCGGACAGACTTTTCGGCATTAGTTATCAAACAGAAACTGCAATCATGTGCTCGAAATACTTCTTAAACTTTTAAATCTCGTATTAAATTAAGCTCACCAAAGAACACACACACAACAAAGACTTACATTCTGTACTACAGTACAGAATGTAAGTCCTTTCGCAAAAATCAAAGTAAATACATAAAATAATCGTACAATAATATAAAAGCAACCGCTCGGTTCAGGTAAGTTTTGAAGATTGCATTGCATCTTGCATCTTGAGCCATTGTCTACGTATTGTGCGAACAACTAAGGGATTATAATACTACACCCGGCTGATTTTCTGAAGATTTCAAGACTATCTCTTTTTCCTGCACAAACATTGTTCTTTTCATTGTTGGATGTAGGAAAGAGAATGTAGTAATGAGGTGCTTATGTGTCTATTTGTTTATTTCATGCCAGTACTTGAATTTAGAAGCACGTGTTTTTTTTTTTCATTTTGTCTGTTTTGACTGTCACAGTCAAATAACTAGTCTGAAGACTGGGTTTCTCTTGTTTTAATATTTTAAATGCTTTTGCCCTTTCGGTACTTTGCAGGTATTTTTTTCTACATAGTTCAATTCAAGCTGGGAAAGCTAAGATACTTCCGCTCTTTTAGAACCATAATTTACCGAAAATAATACCTGGCAGAGATACATTTAAACTATTGAATGTCAAGATCCGATATTAAATCTCCACCAAACAATAGTCACGCAAGTCTTCAAAAACTAAACAGGAAACCAGAACCGGAAACTATTTGCAATATTCAAAAATCGATTCTTCATACATCTCTTGGAGCAACCGTTTTTATCTTTAAACATCGAACGACATCCAAAGCAGTGTGTAACAGGCGCAAAAAAAAAACAGTACTCTACGGACAAAAGGCCCGTCTCACATCTGCTATCCGGCGTATTATGAGCAGATGGTCTGAAAGGGCCTTACCTACGCTAAAAAAAATCACTACCTGCTTATATTCATTGTTGTCTCGCAGTGTACTTATTCTTGAACTTGAGACGTACAGACAGAGGGTGACTAACTTAACGAGAGTAATACGGACAGTTCTCACGGTTCAAGTGAGATGAAATTGTACAAAGTAGTTTCTTTAAAATAGAAATAATTTCATTGGCATTACTGTTTAAGGTAGCAACAAAGTTATTTCAGGAATTAAACACTCTATCTCTACTGCTATTTATTTAAAACATTGAACTTCATAAGCCAACAAGACCACCCAGGCACAGCTGTCAGAAACTATAACATCAAAGTAATTTCTATCTGTTAGTTTTAAGAGAACATTAGGATTAAGCATGCTATGGATAATGCAGTTTACCAGTAACTCTAATTTTGAATTAAAATAACTGCTTGGGATTGGGCGGGTCACGTCGTTAGGCGCATGCACGATGACCAGCAAAAGTCTCCACACAATGGGTGCCGCCGGGAGGTAGACAGCGCCACCGAGGTCGGCCTAGAAAGCGGTGGTGTCTAGCCACCGCTTTCTGGGCGGGTCTAGATGCGTTCCTGGAGGGCAGTCTTTGGAAACTCGATAGGTAATAGGTGATCACCCTTCCACAGACCAACCTAGGCAAGTACGGCTTAACCTAAATATCGATCCGAGCAGCTGTTATTTAATTTTTATGTTGATTTACATTCCAGAAACTCGGCCTAAGTTACATATGATTATGATCGATTATCTTTAGTTTCACGACTCAGCCCAGTCCAAACAAAGATTTAAAAAAAAACTGAACTCAATATCATGGTCACCCGCGTCCCGCCACCGTTTAAGTGAATGCACGTATTGAAGAGAAATCCACGGCTCCATACAGCTTGGGCCCACATTATAATATAAATATACACAAAAAGAATAGATCTATGTACAAAAACATCGGCTATATAGGCAAAGCTTCCATGAGAAAATGTAGACGTGTGAATTTGATGCAAATGTGGCTGATGCATGTCATGTTGCGTCTCAAAACAGTTCAAATAGTTGTAATTGATATCGATACAACTACCGAGGATTCTGACAATTGTACTAGCTAGCCCTCTAGCCCAAGGCCAAAATTGATATGAATAATGATATCTTCTTTCTCTTTCTTCTGTTTCTGTGTAAGGTACTCGCGTTGTTAAATTTTTGGATAATACATTTAATTAATTGTCCAACGGCGTAACCATGATACTTAACGAATTGTTTGTACTGTTTACCATAACTTTTAATAAGACTGTTATATCATGGTATATATTTGTTATATTTTTTTCATCCGCTGGATGCGAGTCCGGTCAATGTGGCGACACTTGGGGGAGGCCTATGTCCAGCAGTGGACGTCTTACGGCTGAAATGATGATGATGATGATATCGTAGAAAATTGGGGAAAAGTTTTCCACGCATTTCCAGTAGGCACTTGTTACCAAACCCCGTATTGGCGCGTATTTTCAACAAAGCTATTCCGTGCGTGCCAGCAAAACATATCTTTAGTTGTTTTTAAACATCTTTTAACCGATACAAAAAAACCCCGGTACACCAAAAATCAAGGGAATTACAGAAAAATAACACGAAACGCTTATTATAGAATGAACTTTCGAATATCGACAACCACCCTTTATTTCGAGGCCCGGGCAATAACCCCGGTCGACCCAGTTTCAGTACGATGTGTCTTCGATCGCACCTATTACGGAAGCCACAGGGATCAATTTAGCACGTCACGCGAGGGAGGTATTAGGAGGTCATAGCATTTAGAGGGTAGGTAGTCAGCTATTTTCTGGTTCAAAATGAACGAATACATTAAAACCAGAATTCATGTGGTGCTTCTATCTTCTATTACAAAACCAGTATCCTGAGATATTTTACGTCAAATTGGGTTAAGTTGAATAATAGGTATTTATTAGGTGATAATTATTGTGCGGTTAATAACTTGAAAAGCTTTTCATTCATATTTTTTTAAAGCCTAGTTCAGATGCATAAAATAATGCATCTAAACTAGGCGGCATTAAATATTGTCATATCTATAGGTATGTGCAGGGGTTTTCAATTAATGCATGCAACATTAACTGGTTACGTCTCACGGATACAAATACAACGAGACACGAGAATCAGCAGCTACTATAAATAAACTGAAGTAAGGCAAATAAAAAAATTAATGCAATGACACTTCAAAATCCGTCATCAAAAGGCAGTAAAGCAGTCGACTGCAATGGGTTGAGTTGATCGACGACGCCTAAAAGCACGAACAAATTCTGGACTTGGCTCCGGACAAATACATAATAATGTGAAATCTGTGAGTGTCCGGTGTTAGTTCAATGTGTCAATTAGTTCGTACCAGCTCGTTCTGTCAACAAACGAAAATTAATACTCATAATACGCACGTATTAAACAACACTCTCTCTCACTCTCTCTTTGTTCTTACTCTCAAGTAAGAACAAATGTGAAATCCGTGGACCATGATAGGTAGGTACTAGACGAAGCGCGCCAAAAATAGTTGGCGGGCAGACGGCTCGTAGCGCTTAGTGCTGGACTTGATCTCAGACGCTTTACATAAGTGAACGTTTCACTCGGAAGACTGTTATTTTTTTTTTCAATCCATGTTCATTTGACACCGACAATAATACATACGAATGAAGGTTCATCTGCTCCTTTCATTTCGTTTTTAGATCATTCGGTAGGCGAGTGAAAGACGTCGAATGGATCGATTCACTAATTAATTCATTTTAAAATTTGTGTTCAGACGTTTCACTTTGAGTGAACTCGAAGTACGTCGAGACAAACATGAACGAAAACTGAGGCGTCTGGTATCATTTTCAAGGTTCGCGTCTGTGTCTAGTTATCCACCTTGTTGCTAACTTGATCAGTTGCTGACTCAGATTGTTATCGATTGTTCAAGCGAAGAATATGGTAGAATATTTATGTATAGCTTACACGTTACTTAGTACTAGGTAGGGTATCTCTCTTGTAAAGTTTAATTGTGGGGTAAATTTAACTAAATAAAAACAAATAAGCTTTACATGCGTGCACTGACTGAACAGGTCCACTCAAATCTGCGTGGCTCTTTTGTCTGCCCATTTCAGACTGCATTATTTACAATTCTACGTGACCCTTTTTTGCCTATCTCGTTTCCCACTGTTGGGTCCTACCAAACCTCTCTACCACATACGATCTCTGGCTGTTTGACTTGCAAACAAGAACACCATCTATGCCGCGATGCACCTCTACGGCGCAACTAGATTTTTTAAAGAATGTGTAAAATATTTGCACAACTTATAGAAACAATTATCTTTTAGTTTTGTGCGAACCCAAGGCACGTCCCTCTGATTTTTCGGATTCATGTGCGTATTTTATAATCATCACTTGCATGACCGGCATGTAAAGCCAAGTCAGAGGCCCATGGGCGGCATAAAAACTCTGACACCGGGTTAGGCACTAGGCACTAACCACTCGTTAACGAAAGAAAAAGAAGATTATCTTTTCATTTCACAACTCGCCTACTTAAACTATAAATCTGAACTCCATTCCAGCATTTCCAGCCCACCAGGTTGTCCGAAGGCCGGAGGTCGTAGCACCGACAGCGGACGTAGACTCGTAGACTCGTACTTCGTTTCGTAGCAATAGTCGGTGACGTCATCCAATAACCGTCACGCCGGTAATTCTTTCCCCGATAGGGTTACCGTTTGTTTTGAAAAGTCCTGACGAAAAGCCGAACTTTTTAATAAAGATAGATGTTTTTTTTATTTTATTCGAGGTGCGGTCAAAAAGACTGGACTACGGATAACTGACTAAACGGAAATAACAGTATAAGTCTAGTGTCCGCAGCCAGTACGAAGCGCGATCCGATTGTTTTTACCGCATCTTAAAAGAATAGCCCTGATTCGAAATGTCCGGAGAAGCGAAAAGGCCATGTCAAAGTCCGGACGAAGTGGCAAAAAACGGACATGTCCAGATAAATCCGAAACCATGGTAACCCTATTCTCAGAGTAATGGAAACCGCGGATTTGATCCATTCACTGACTGTGCGGTGGATTTTGTGGACACACATGGACAAAATGTACAGGAAAGGTACGAGATTCCGTAATTGCATGAACTAATTAATGGATTACGTTAATGTATGGACAGTGGACATGGATGTGTATTCCGATATGTGACTATTTGACTAATCCTCACTTCTATGAACACTAGGCGATGACTGATGACTAAGTAAATGACTAAATATTAATCACTGATGAAATAATAACTCTTGGTGCACTGAAAATACTATAACGTGCTATACTTAGACATTTAGATGTTGTCTTGTGTTTGTGAAAACGGGCAATGTTGTAATTTTCCCAGTTACCTTAAAAAAAAACACGTGTGGTGTGCCTACCAACGCCTATGTGCATTAGTATTATGCTAATATGCATTTGCATATTTTAGCTAAATCCGGCGTAATTATCGTACATATTTTCTTTAATTTTAACGGTAGGAATCTAACAAGAAAAATGCAAAATTCAAATAGTGCCCATTAATCCAGCGGTCGTTTTCGAGTTATAAAAATGTTTTATTGATAATTTGGAACAATATTGCAGAATACTGTTCCAAACGAAACGAAAGTTTTTAAATCTCGTCGAAAATGCAGTCAATAATTTAAAAAAAATCAAATTAATTATATATTGCATATTTCGACAATTTACGTTGCATATAATCCAGTCTCTGGGTAGTGATCGGTTATTGCAGAATTTTTGATACTACTAACTAGTTGTCTTGTTGATCGCTCGTTTATAAAAAGTAGACAAAACAAAGGAGGGTTCTAGTTACCTTGTTTTGTCTAGGCTTTTTTTTTTTTTTTAAAGCGTTTTTTTATTCTCGATGTCAAACTTATTAGTTGTTAGATAGATTCCAAAATATTTGATCTAAGTGTGTAAATTGTAAGTACATTATTGTTGTAATAGTCACATAATATTGTCTTCAATACCAAAGATCTAGAGGGCTTTGACGAGGTGTCATTCTGTTAGCGAAATGATGATTGAAGAGTCAAATATGTATCGGATTGACATAAGGTAGGTAGAGAGTTACTTTGTACAACGCCTAAACGTAGCAACTGTCCCTCCAGGCCCTCACGTCAATATGGTAAAAAAATCTCACGATAAACTACCTATAAATATAAATATCTATTGACGGTACTTTCGCATATAAGCCTAAAAGTTTGGCTTGCCCTTATAACCAACTATACTTCATGATGTCAGGGTTTCTGAACAGTACCAATGCTTGCCAAGGGGCCCCTTATCCCATACCATGTTCTCAAATAATATCTAATAATACCAACCTAATTGCCAAAGTACACAAAAACCGCGTGGATGTCCCTCCTTGACCCCTCTTCCGTCACTCCTCACTCACTCTAGGTCATAGCACCGGAAATAACTAAAAAACCTCAAACTTTTTGTTCACAACTGCCGTAACTATGGAGAGAGACTTTGTTATGTAACAAATACTAACTTTTACTTTACTAGGCGTGACTCGTTGCTATCGGGTATTGAAAACAGGGCCAAGGAGGAAAGTTTTCTTAAGAAAAGTAAACATAGGTTTAAACGTGTCTCAAGTTCAAAGACCTGTCGGTCAAAGAAAATGACTGGTAAATGGTATCACTTTTAAAAATCTGTTTTATTGCTTATACTTCCCACTTCGCAGGCCATATAAACACACGACAAAACAATATAGTAACAGTATTATTGATAAAAACTGGAATTCAGCTGCGTCCGGTTAGACTGGAAGTCAACCCTTAACATTGTTGGGATTATTGAATTTCAATCAAAACACAAATTAAAACAGATGTCCAATTTGCAAAAAAAAAAAATAGCGTGTAGTGAAAGCATCAGGTACCTATATAATTATAGTAGTCATCATAATACATAAAAGTTACCACATTGCTAGTAATAGGTAATCATAAAACAGGAGATCCAAATACTAATTCGAAACTCGTATAGTTTACGATGACGTAGGTATTAGGTACCGGAAACGGTCATGAAGTGAGCCGGTGAGGTCAGATGGCGCATGATGACCAGGAGACCACGTTCTTCGAAATACAAGTCCCGCCACTGATAAGCATTTCTCACTGACTCTGATAAGGGAACGTTACTTTGATGTCGTTGAATGCCGATTACTGATTGTAGGTACTAACTATAATCAGCAAAACAAAGGATGTTGCTTATTAATTATATCAAAAGCTTTGTTTTCTTATTTAAAAAGTGTACGCGACAAATGAGATAAACGTGTTTAGACTTATAAGAATTGAGATAGATTACGCATTACTCGGGCAATTTTTTTTTTTATCTTTATTATTTTCCTATTCAAACAAATCTATACATATAATGTCTTTCCACAAACCAACGAATGGATATCTCCTTCCAAACATAAACCAATGAACAAGAAAAATAGACCAATAGCGATACCTTTGATTTGGAAGTTCCTAAGATTCTAATAAGAAAGTCCACATCGTAGTCTT
This sequence comes from Noctua fimbriata, assembly GCA_905163415.1. Classification (NCBI taxonomy): domain Eukaryota; kingdom Metazoa; phylum Arthropoda; class Insecta; order Lepidoptera; family Noctuidae; genus Noctua; species Noctua fimbriata. Next base: position 2,090,772 of record LR990942.1, on the reverse strand, counting down.
ATAAAGCTTCATATCCTTTCATTCTTGATCACTGAGCACAGCCACCAAGAGAGAAAGCTTTCATTTCTTAAAAACACATAACTACCTACGTACGTCATAGTATGATAGTACCGGTACGTAACGTATTACTACTTTTGATCTTGTAAGAACAGATGCAAATACAAAGAAACAGTAAATAAAGTGTTAGTTCCTTATTATTTTAGTTCGTCTTGTCTGTCTGTCTGTGCGTGTCTACCAGTTAAGTAAATAAATCATCTATCTAGTAATAGGTATCTTGACCGTGCTTCGTGGTAGTTTTCGAAATCCACATATTACACATACAAATCATCATTCATCATTGATAACTTTCGATGCAGACAGTTCAAAAATGCATCGCACTCCACACCACCTCGTCCTATTTCAGTGTAGGTAGGTACCTGAGTGATATTGATTGGTGTATTTATTGGCCCATAGAACATAGTGCTAGCTATAAAACAATAGTCGGCGTCGTCTGCCAAACGAGCTGCAGACATTATCGCGTTGAGGAGACCGAGATCGAGGCAGTCCGAGTGGTAAGTAGGGGTGACTAGTGATTCCGGTAAGTACCTAGCGATACCGTATGGAACTTTTAGATTGCCGGCAAATTATGATTGTATAAAGAAGTGATGTTTTTTCTATACATATAAAATATTGTGCCTAAAGTGTAAAAGTGTAAGTTACTAACTTTTATAAAAACCTAACTTCCCCATAAATCAAGGTACTTTTTATATCCGTTATCAGCGGCGTCCACCTACAACATAAAACGTGATCTCGAAATAATTAACCGAGAGCGCGGCAAGGTGTTAAAGCACGGACAGAGCGTAGTGTAGGTACCGCCAGGGCGGGCGGAAGCTGCGACGCATCCCGCCCTGGCTGCAGTGGGCCCGCGCCCGGCGCCCCCACCCCGCGCGCCACCAGCCCCCAGACCGTCCCCTCACCCGGCCCGCGCACCCCGCGCCCCGCGCCCCCACCCGCGCCGGCGCGCTGGGCGCGTGCGCTCGCCGGCCGGCACATCAGTTCGGGACCGCGCGGCGTGTAAGGTAGACGTGTGCCTCTCATGACAAATCGCGGCGTTTGAAACGATCGAACGCACCCCATTTTTTATCATACCAGTGACAGAGAGGGCAACCTCTCAGTAAATCGTAAAAAATAGCTTCTCAAGTGGAAATGCCGTCAAGCTTGTTCGGGGACCTCGGAGGCGGCGGGGGCCTGGTGGAGGACCAGCGCGCGTTCCAGTTGGCGCTGGAGCTGAGCATGTTGAGCCTGGGCGAGTCGCTGCCGACGCCGGGCTCGCTGGGCAGTCCACTGGGGTTCGCGCCGCCGCCCGAGGACCGCGCCAAGAAGTCGCAGAACATGACGGAGTGCGTGCCGGTGCCATCGTCGGAGCACGTCGCAGAGATTGTCGGCCGCCAAGGTACTGCACGAACTGCTTCTAGTGCTCGCCTGCTTGTTATCACTTGTCACGCCGCCACTCCGCCGATCAGCTGTGGAGGTTACCCGGTGTCACGCCGCGCGCCGGACGGGGTTGGACCGCGCCACCCTTATGTAAGGGCGCACGTGCCACCGGCCGCTTTTAGGTTATGTTCGATCACAACCAACACCCAGTGACAGGATCCGTGCGAACTCGACGACCGTCGACCGGCGAAAAATTGCATTGTTTTTGTTTGTTTACCCTCGTATATTTTTGTTACTACGCTTATCCGATGGCCGTCAGTTGTAGTGTTGTGTAGATAGCTGCGTAAAAACATCGATGTAGCCGTAGTACATAACTATGTAGTTACTCGTAGCAGACGGAATCTTCGCAGACACCGAAAGCTCAGCAGGATGGGGGTGACTACGTTTGACGTCGGATCGTCTGTTCGTGATTATGGAGTGCTGGTATAGATTGCGTGCTTACTGTATAACATGCGTAGATATTTTTGTAGATTACCTCTAAACTTTAATTTTCTGTTTAAATACTTGGGTCTGTAGTTTGTAACTTTGTCAATATACCGCGTAGGTACTTATGTAGGTAGTTGTCAAAAAATTACTTAGTCGAAACTTTCACCGTCCAGTTATTAAAGTTATCAAGTCATTTCCCCTCTGAAAAAATATTTAATTGCATCATAATTGTAAACTAACCATACATTGGCATATCTTGCAGCATCCATCTAAACTCGACCTAATTTCTCGGTATCAGTCGAACCAAATTGGGTTTCGAAGTTGAAAAAACATTTCGTTGGTTCTAATTAAAAGGTACAATTCGGCAAAAAACGATTCCCAAGGGTTGGTTTTCTTTTTTGTAAGGGATGAGCAAAAAGTACCGACAAAGGAGGTCGGCAGTCCTTATCTGGCCCTAATTTTTCAAATCTACCCGCTCTCTGCGTAAGAAATCAATTATCTATTCCTTAGCAGATCGCGTTGTAATGATACAGGTAGGTTAGTGGTCAAAAACTTTCAAAAAACTGTTGGAATTCGCTTCACCCTCAGTTTATTTATTTTTTTGTAGTTCTTTGCACCGAACTAAACTACCCCACTTTGTAGGCAGAATCAATGTGTACTTTAGCGTAGTCCGTAGTTTGTTCACAGGTAAGAAAAACATAGTAGGTAGTTAATGTTGTTGTTATTTACGTTACCTATATAATTAAGAATAACCCTATTGTATTTTTAAGAGCTTAATGAACTAGTGTATTTTGTATTTAATATTAATCGTAAAATAGAAATGATCTTAAATGGTCGGCATGTGAATAAGTACGTTCTATATTAATGCCTCACAACTTAATCTTAAATCACCACTTTTCCTCTTAAATACGCATAAATAACATAATTATCTCGTTTTTACATTTTAACTAATAAATTAACATTCACGCTGCCTGCAAAAATTATCACTATCGGTAACAGTCGTTAATTAATATTTATGACGAAATAAGAATCCCGGGGTCGACTTCCGTTAATCATGTAGGTACACGGACAACATAACCTACGACAAGTTGGTAATAATAGCTCGGAGCCGATAGCAACGTCATACGCGGCATCTGGGCGAAACTTTCCTTCGTTTGTTTGTTGAATTAAATTCTTACGACAAATGCACGTAAAAGTATCACTAAAAGATTTATTATCTGCGCTGACTCGAGAATGTATCTATACTAGAAGCTCATTCGTGCAAATTAACATAATCCTAAATGATCACATTAATCTTCATAATCAAAAGGCCAAGAAAATAAAACAATTCCCCAAAGTTCATTCAGCATCTGTCATATGCTAAGTATACAAAACGGTTCAATTAGCCACAAAACTCTTTAAAATAATTAAAACAATATTTACAACGCTTTCTGAAATTGAGTTGTCATAATTAAAAATATTAACATTTTCTTTGAGAATTGAGACACATGTTATTTTATACGAATTCACCTTTTGCGAGGGACTCGTCGCTAATTGTCGCTCGATCGCTACACATAATTATTATACTTGCTCTTTTTAAGACAAACATAATTATGATCCTGTTCGCATTTATGTGGTCCTGGTACCACTGGGCTTTTAATTGTTATTTATCTTCACACTGACGTGACGGCTGGGTACACAACGACACTTAATTTCTTCACATTCTTGAAAAGCGTTTCGCTTGATCGTTTATTTAACTTTCGCATTTTGAAACTGATCGAGGTATTAAGGAGACGAGGGTCGTCGGCTTTTCCCGCGTATTTTTGTAGCTACCTAGATCTTCATTACAATTTTATTCCTGTCATAATTGCTCATTAGTTTAGTCTCATATTTATTCCTCAAGAATAATGACAATCATAGCAAAAAATAGAATTACCTTCGTTCGTGGCATACATTTTAATATTAATAAGAGCTACTTCTTTAGTCAAATCATTGAAAAGTCGGAAAATTAAAAGCTCCGTTCAGTTTCAATTTTTCAAGTCTACTGCAAACACTGGATGAATTTATAAAAGAACTAAATAAAATAAGATGTTTTAATCTATTGAAGTAGGTTTGTAACTATTATTTATTCAGGCCCTTAATCTAAAAGTTCATTTTTAAATTCACTAGGTACTTAATATCTGAAAATGAATCTTAAATCATGCCCCACAGCGTACATCAAAAGATAAACACAAAAGTTAAAAAACATAATAATATCGCATTATACAAAAACTGGTACCTATTTCGATCCGACCCGTTTAATAGTGGCCGTTTCGCTCGGAAACCTTTCCCATAGCTGTAGAACGAAACAATAATACCCGTGCTATAGGTAGGCTGTGTGTATAGGGGTCCCTTGCATTTCCAGACTAAGGAACTTGTAAAACGAGAACAAAAAACGCAGCTGCTTCACTTACAACTCTGTCTAACTACGCGCGTCCTTTATATAGTACAAGGTACAAGTTGGAGAATTTCGCACGGTTTATATTCACCTTGCTGCCTGGCTCCCTTTTGTTGTAGCTTGGGCTTCGGGTTGTCGTTATTAGGTGAGAAACTTGCGCCTTTTTTAAGGATATGCTTTTGATAACCGAAAGCTACAAGTTAAGATAACATGTCCTTATAAAATTGAAGAGAATTAACATCCTAACTTTATTTTAAAGTATCTTTAACACTCACAAGACACAAAGTTGTCCCATATTTAAACCGAAAGACATAATTAGGAGGACCGTAAACTTAAAGGCGATAAGGTGGGCCGTGGGTTTCAAAACAGTTGTTATATTTAGGGCGTTACGTTCCGTTTCCCCTGGTATATTCTGATCGGTTCACGATAAAATGTAAATAAAAGCGTTATTTAGTCTTTGCAGTAGCTTTTGAAACACGTTTAGGATTCAATTTAAAAGTTTATAATAACATGTCAAAAGTCTTAATGTGGATTATAAAAAGGTTTTTATTTTTCTGTGATCTCAATGTGGTTATTTTTTACCTGCAAATTTTAATGTTGAACTATATCGACTGATGTTTTACGTCCAACTTCAATTAATAAAAAATATCTTATGATACTGTCAGACTTTCGGGCCACTGACTACCTGTAACGACTGTCAAAGATCTACAAATGATAGCCGGGACCAACAGCTTAGCGTGCTTTCCGAGGCACCGATCTCATCTAGCTTCTAAAATATTTTATTTACCGATTAGCTTGTTTTAGCGGAGGGCTGAAAATTAAAATTACGCGGAAACTTATCCATAAAAGTAGAATTAAGTCTACTAAATAAATATCTTCTTTGATCGGTATTTTAAGAATAGTTTAGCTTGGTGGTAACCAAGCTAAACTATTCTTAAAATTGCTCGTAACTGTGAATTCATATTAGCTGAATAAATACAAGCCAAAGTATAAAAAAATATTAGAAGATGCTTTTATACATATTTTTCTTTAAAACCTGATGGCACAATAGTCCGTAATTCAATACTGAACCATTCGACTTGCAAAATCATTCCGCGTGGAAGACTTTTTCGAAGATGTTCTATAAAAAGCGCACAACTTTAGAAAACTTTTTTTTTAACTTACCTGTACTTTGTGTGTCCTGTTGTTTTTTTATTATGTCCATCTGGATTAGAGGCTCTTGGGTTTGCTTCCATTTCCAAATATTGTGATTCTAAACTTAAAAGGTCTATGCCATCTTTACCGCGTTGTCTATGATCTTGTTTTGTCTGATTACTAGTTTGAATTCGAACATAGAATGTTGATTCAAGATACACAACCTCTTCTGTCCTTTATCGCCAAGATTTAGACTTTGAACAACATATTATTAAATCGTGGTTAGCCTTCATAAGTATGAGGCATCACATGGCAAATTAATATATGTATAGTAGAACAAAAGAAGGTAAAAATAGAATTCCATGGATCCCCGGCTATATACTATTGTCTATTGTAAATTCGTGTCAAAACCTAATACGACCTTATAACAACGCACTTTTCATACGGCGTGAATATTAAATAAGTCTATCCTTTGATCGGGAACTTTTTATAACAAATTGAACCTTAAGCACATAGTAATAAAATGTCAAAGCATGAGACATCTTTGTTTGTACCAATGACATCTGTTCAAGACAACGCAATATACCAAAAGGAGGTTGTTTAAAATTCTCGCGTTTACGCACGGTCGGCGTGACGTCACGTCCGGTTGTCGACTCGTGTCGGGCCCGCGTCTACTATCGATACGATTGTCGATGATTGTCTCGATGTCGATGTCGATCGGACCTCCTGTCGGCGCGTTTGTTGGTTTGATTTGTAGTGGCGCGCCGAACAATGTTTTTGCATCTGTGAATCCTCTGTATTGTAAGGTGAACTGTCCAACTGTCACTGCGGTATTTACAAGAACGATACTTTATGATAGGGCATTGTATTTTTAGCGCTTTATGTTAAGCATTTTGTCTGGTATTTTTACAAGACCCTATCTTCTTTGTGATGATGAAACTCAGCCCATCTCTTAATTTTATTGACCTCGTAGTATTCAGTATTCGTTGTCTCGGCATGCGAGCTATGCTCGTAACGTTTAGTTCCAATGTTTCGGTAAGTAATTCATCCCTGTCCGTCACAAGCCGGTTCTAGATGACGACTCGCTACAACCGGTTCTACATCAATGACTGCTCACCCCTCTCCCGGTCTGTTTACTCCTCGAGATACATACGACTTTTTTTCTCAACAATAACTCTCGATTTTGACGTTACTAGGCCGTTTCGTCTTGCTTAGTAACCGCGTTTTGATTAGATCAAGTTCGAGTGAAACTCCGTTGATCAAGAGTAAGGGTAAATTAAACTATACCGAGAGCAACATCCTAAAACAATGTTTAATTTACTTAGTTAGTACTCGCGAATACAAGTACGCTATTGAAAATAGATGCAAGTTATACCTATTTAACTTAATCCATGTAATTTTCGAACATAAACGAAAGAGAAAACAATCTCGTAAAGCACACGTGCGAGTGGAATGTACTAAGATTGCAACACGGGCTAGGCAGTGAACGCCAATCGGCAAGATTCGCAATGTGGCTCGGCGTGCGTTCCGGTCGACGCCACCGCAGTCAGGGTCAAGGCTTCGGCTCCTGCGCACTGCTGCCCGCCTGGTGGACGCGAGCCGCACCGCTGTCTTGTACTATCGCTACGCCAAGCGGAAATGGGATGCTAAAAGCGAAACTGATAGGTACCACTTAAATTATGCGTTTCCCACGACGTTGTATTGATCGAATTACGCTCATAATGTTAAATTATGTCGTCCACCGCAAGAGCACTTTACTTCAAGAAAATTACTTTCGATTGATAAGTGATAACTTAATGTTAGGTAAATGACCTCAAGCAATAATATATAGACGAACCCGAAATTAATGTTATTGTTATTTTTATGTGTATTCGAAAGTAATAAATGTCAGCTTCGCCTTTAAATAAACCTGAACGGTCGCTAAATTGGTTGTTAACGAGCTGACTGATATTACTTTAACAAGATTACACAAATCCTTCTATCCGTTGACAATTTTTGAATGAATCTACTCTGGCGGTAAAAAAATAAACAAGCATGTGTCCCTTCGTTGCCAAGACGTCCCGAAATTCCAGGGCCCCATTTTTTGTGTGACTTGACAGATGCATTCTGGGCCGCCGCTAACCGCATCTTGCATCCTTATCGTGCATTCGGAAATGAAATCTACGGTTGTATGAGTTCTGTATCTAATACGTCGAATTTGAGGGTTATTTTAAGGTGCATTTCTCCGTCCCTGTCGCTCGAAGTGGCGCCACGGCTGCGGGAAGAAAGAGCCGAGCCCGAACTAACTCGCTCCTGTTTGTATTGCGCACGTCGCACCAACAGCATTCTTAAACATGGTTACTTTTTGTTTTCGAAGCGGAGCACTAACTAGCGGCGAGGCGCAGCGAACTAGAAATCATTTCGAATCATAGCGCGTTGCGAAAGAACAGCGTGACGTCACGGTGCGACGGCACCCCCACGTCTGCGAAACTTAGGGACCCTAATGAATGACTTCCTAATTGCCGCGGCAGCACGAATAAGCCCGTAATCCGGCGCGAAAACCGCTCCTGCGTTTAATTGTAGACCTTGAGCTGTTTTGTTTCTGAGCTTGAAATCGAATGTCAGACGTCTCCCGACATGTACTCCTGGACGAGAGTGGCTGTGATCCGATCGTAAAGTCGCAATGACGTGACGTTGCGGAGTGAAATGGACTCTTATTTTATGAGCTATTGGTTCTAATTCAGATTGATAGCGAGCTAAATTATGTCATCACGGGTTAGTGGTCGGCGGGAGCAATGTTTCAGAGCGACAAGTCGATATGCTCCCGCACTAATGTTGACAATAATCCATCTCGGCCTGTCAGCCGGCGCCGCGAATTAGACTCACTCCCATTTCGATTTACTCTTCATCCAGGGCTGGTAATGGCGCGGCCATCCCGCCATCCCGCGGGCGACTTCTATTATTCCGCCTTACACGTTCGAGGTTATTTTCCGAGAGAACTATGCGATGGCAATTTCTGTCCGAGATTAATTTATTTGTCGCGGACTACATTATTGTAGGGAAAAAATGGAGCGTACGTTTTTCTCGTGGAGGTTTAATGACAGGATATGATGTTAATGTCTTTGAGTCAAAGTCCGAAGAGCGCAGATGTGCAAAATATTGTCGCCGAAGGATTGTTCCGTTCTACCTAGCAACACCACATGTGTGCTATTTATTACGAGCATGTACTCACTACACGATTAGTGTATGAGCTGATTAATATTTAAAGCTTTCGTATATCTACTGACGAATTCATAGTTTAATGTTATAAGAGTCACGAGGATAGCCTTGGTACTAGTATTTATTCTGTGCTTTAAGGACAAATTGACCAATGGGTGATTCCATGTATGTGCATAGAATTTTTATTCACTATCAGAACAGTAATCAAAGAAAGTTATTGGTTTTGGCAAAATCTCAATCTAATACTGTATAAACAACCTTAACATGGCTTGCCATTGTCCTTGTCCAAGGACATGGCTCATAATGACGTCATTTTCTAAAAAGTGCCTTAAAAAAATATCAAGGCGAATTAAAAGTCCTGTCTTCTAAAATATAAATTATCATTAAAGATGCTCTCATTAATGCTGTCAAAAAACATTAAAAACTCCATCAAAAGTATCGGTTAAGGACGTTATAATAAATTAGCGGTTAACAAATTCTTCAAGTTATCGCTGGGGTTGCCATCTGCCAACCGTCCTGCGCCTGCGCGCGCGCACCTGCCCGCGACCCTCGACCGTCTTCACATTCACATGAGTATTGATAGCTTGACAATTGATAACTTATCAACTGCTAGTTAACAAGGAAACACGTTTAATGTTGTCTAAAAAAAAATCGTAATGGGAATGTTAAAAAAAGTCTCTGTTACACGGGACTTAAACTTCTTAAACAATACTGGCGAAATGTGGGTGTACTAGAAGGATACCTTTACCCTTCGGGAATTACATAATTGATTTAAAAAAGATCAATTAGTTCCACTTCGTTCGTTTCGACCTGAAGAACTACTTGCGAAAACTAAAAATCCTGATTCCACATCTCGATTTATTGTTAAACTTTTCATTTTATCGAATTAACGCCAAATGACTCGCATTCGCATTAGTTGTTTACTGAAACTATTTATTCGATTCCAACTCAATAGCGATCGTTGTATCGGGTGACTGTTGTAATAAACAACAAAAATAAAAACTGGCCAGGTGGAGCATGTGGCAAATACCTGTGTACTCGACTGCCACAGAATGTCGCCTATTTATACTTAAGACTGGGTTCGAAGTTCCTATATTAATGCCATTATTCTACTTTAAAATACTAGCTGCGAACAAAATTTACTCTTTTATAATTTCAAAACTTCGATCGTTATATTCATTCGATAGAAACATTTGACAGTCGTTACGCCTCTTGTTTATGGTCTTATGAACACATGTTAATACTATTATTAACCGTTGTGAAATCTGTTCTAAATTACGAACCAATATTGCTCCCAAAAGTTCACTCACAGAATAAATAAATTACGTTACCAAAAATAATATTAAATTAAATTTTAGAACAACTAATAAAATATTGTTCTATTTTTTTAAGAAGGCAACACCAGTTACACTTTAACCGTCTCGCGCGCCAGTTATTCAATGAAATTTTATTAAAAAGGGCAACGACAAAGCTCCATTCTGCCTTCAACCGACAAACATTCTGGCAGCTGCGCTTTCCGTTTCGAAACGGTGTGCGTGTGCGCAGAGGCCGGCTCAACGGTCGCGTCGCCGTTGACACCTAACAGTTACCACACTTTTTGAACTACTAGTAGCTACTCCTTTGATTAATTAGTCCGTAATAAAACTGTTTGTGTTGTTAATCTTGTGATTAACTAGTTAGTGACGACCGAATTGAGTAGAAAAAAATAAATGAAGTTTAATGAAGCTGCTTAATACAAGTAATACTGCAATAATTTTTAAATTAAATAAATACCAATTAACCAGTTACTCAGCATTCTCTTGCCCTTATCCCAATTTATTTGGGCTAGGCGCAGCATGGTCTTGTTCTATACTTCTCTATTCCTCGTCATCTCATCAGACACCTCCTTTCTTGCCATATCATCTTAACACAGTCCACCCCAGTGGCGAACATTCCATACAACTCGATTCCTACCGGTTTCCCTTTGAAAAATGGCACAGTCAGTATTCTATAGACAAATAATATAATCACATGAAAGGTATGTCCTCCGGCTTACCTCTTACAAAAATTGACCCTTTGCTACCGGTCCATCCATCGTTTCTTTGGTCTTCCTCTACGCTTATACCCCATCCACATTCATACTCAAAACTTTCCTCACGATTAACAAGTTACTATAATTTGCATTTTTGGAAACTCAACGAAGTATCAAGTTTTTATTTGTTTCTCCTCAAAATCGCACTACATACTTATGTGAGATCACAAAGATAGAAGTCGCAAAAGAAGAAGAAGTCGAAAATTCCATGTCTGAAGTTATTCTGGAAGAAGTAGAAAGAAACCATTAAAATATAAAGTTTAATTTGACTGCACGTGTTTTTGCAGCAGTTTACAAGTACAACATTATTAGCCAAGAATAACCAGAACGTGATGTTTAAAATAAATCAACCAGGTTGATCATGAGCGGTAGCAAACTTGACTTACTAGAGTAGGGCATCATAAAAGTAGACAGGTTTAACCGATTTTAACTGTGGCGTCCTTCGAGCTCCCGAGCCCTTTAGTGTAGCGCCCCACGTGAACTGGGACAAACAAATGTTGAACAATTGGACGCGTCTGGTCCTACGTGCGTTTTATACTCGAGTTGTAGGACTTCCTATGATTCATTTTATTAGTGACTTATTGCGTATTTGTTACCGGCTGCGGACGCAGGGGTTATCACTCGTCGTCTATCACAATAAGCGGAAATTTATAACTTAATGTGAACACACACGGACAAGACGGATGAAAGGAGTCAGCAACGACACAAAACGACCACGCCGAACTCAAGGACTGATAGCTGACGGCGCAACGTGAATGAGCTGACAATTTTAACGCTTTGTAAACTGGTGTCATTTTAACTTTTGTCTCGAAACAATAAGATGCAAGACCCAAAGGTATTCTTATCTAAAGCTTTGTCGATTTTTTCAAAATTGTGAAATTGTTAACACTTGCAACAAAAGGGCCGATGTTTTGTCAGAAACCTAACTGTATCTCAAAGTGACCACCGAAAAAAAGGTCCTTGTGAGAGCGTGGGGCCGCTATTAAATCACGGGTTCTTTAAATTCCCGTGAAAGAGTCTACCTGCTCCTTTGGGTCTACCTGCGCACTAATCAGACTTATACAATAAATTAAATGCACGTTTAAACGTTTGGAGAGGGATTTATGGCGACGCCAGAGTTCATTATTGTCGCATTTGCGTATGTTCCTTATCTGTCATGTGCGGGGTAGCGCACGTTCCATGTAAATGTGTGTGACCGCGAGGGTGAGCCGGTGATCCATAGGGTCTGAATAGTAGTTTTTTTTTTACAAAATTTAAATTGTTGCATCTATCAAAGCTGAGGATATTAATATGACAGATAGAGCTATAAAGTAACGGGACTGGGATAACAGGATCATCGTTCACAATCCACCCTGTTGACACCGCAAACCTGTTTACCAGGGGCGCAGACGTCGAGTTGTGAAAGACTATAGTGTGCGTAGTGGGTGGCGAACTCTCAGCGTGTAAGCCGATATTTCCCTCGTGAAAATGTGTTCAATGGCCGGTGTCGTATTGCTCCCGCGTCCGATGCGTGTCGAGCTTTTGGATTTTCGTCTCGCATGCGGCCGGGTCCATTATTTCGCGTCGTTAATTATTGTGTTTAGCATTTTTTTTTGTAGTGTTAAGACTCACATAAGCCACCTGTCGGTATCGGAGGCTGTTGTAATTAAAGATTGCTCGCAGGCTCGCTCGATAAAAGAAGTTCCTCCGGTCGCTCCGGTCCGTACACGTTCACCTTCAATAGTCGCGTATTTAAATAAAATTACAGTATCTTATAGACGACGATGGTTAATCAAGCTAATGATGTCTACGAGAAATGTTAGGTTTTGTTTGAGCTTTCGGTTCGCGGTGGTCGTCTCGGTCGCGTTCGAGAGCGGCATTAACTTGGAGTCGGTGTGTTCCCGGGAGGCGGTGCAGCTGGCGGAAAGGCGCCATCTGCAGAGCGGTGCCGGAAATGCAATTTTGTTTTGTTTTCGAATTCGAAATCGGTTCGATTCTTGGTACCACGGGACTTGGATGTACATTGTAGTGCAGGAGTCGGCGTCCTTATTCGTGACATCAGCGGTCACAGTCGCGTGCCCGTCTCGCTCGTAATTCTGAAATTAATAAAATATTTCAAATTATAAACCTTAAACTCACGTAAAAAGGAACTATTAATTTATTCATGCTAATAAAATTATAAGGGGTCAAAACACCGCCAGTTGTTCACCGCAGGAAAATAACTCAAGCGTCGAAAATGAATAACTGATGGCTGTAGGAAATAACGAATGATATTGACATGTGTTACTGTTATAAAAAATAAAACACGTTACCTTTACTTACCTTTCCACTTTCGAGGGTAGAACGGATAATGATAACACGAAATTACGTATAATGGTGCCGAGATACATTAACACAAACGTATAGTTATTTTAAAATTTGGTATTTCCGTACGAAAAGCCGTCAATCAGTGGTGGCAACATCTGCCGGTTGCACCTGCTCACGTTTTTGCTGCATCCACACAAACTCACCAAATGTTCGAGATGAGGCTCTCAGATAAGCTCACTAGCTCCTAAAACTTTAGATCCTTTCTCAGAACTGTGTCTTTCCGTTTCTTTCTCTTTCATATATGTATAAAGAAAAGACAAAAAAAAATGTGTCTCAGCCCAAGGCAGGCATTTCAAGTACCGCGACATGCAAAATACTTAACTTATTTTTCTTTAAAGGACATAAAAGAATGCTCATGAAGTCATGACTCCTTAACAGCAGCTTGACTCGAGGCAAACGAAAGAACACATTAAAGTCTGGTTTCAATAACATAATTTAAAACTGACCAATTGCGTCAATCAGGGGCTCTTTACGGACATTTACATAGCAATTGACACCTGAGGCACGATCCATGCAGCTCGCCTTTACATCAATATGAAAAAAAAAAAATCGCACGCTTCTTGCGCACACGCACCGCCCTGTAATTTCGACTTCTGCGGGTAATTGAAAAATGTCTCCCGTAAAACAGATTGCATATAATACGAGCCATGTAACAATAGCAACAGTTTTCAAAATGACAGCCGCGATTAACTGCCAGTGTTACATTCGATTTTCGAACATCAACCATCGTTCAGCTTCGAGTATCGATAAGCACAAGTATCGATAATGACCGTATTAAATAAACTATAAAACGATTATATCACGCGCTCGCTGCGCTCGGAAAGCGAGAGCCGCAGGGTGGCATTCCTAAGTAATAGTCCTTAGAATCGAGACGATGCACGGACTGACGGATGTATCCTTTCGCGACAATCGATTTCGGAGGCGGACCCTATTCGTTCACTTTTTACAAGATGCCACACGATAGCTGCTCACGCGAGTCTTCGCGAGTGCTGCATCCTGACAACAAAATTGCTGCCATTTTAAAACAATCTGCGAAAAGTAGCATTGTTGGACATTACAACCATTAATATGGAATTTCTGGGCAGATGGGTTTACTCATTTGCGATGATTGTTGTTCGTCTGGTTGGCATCCTTTAATTAAAGTGCGTACTGTACATTTTAATGAGCGCAAACTGAGACGACGAGATGTTCATAGTAGCAGCTATATCAGACAATAGTGTCGCATTTCTCTTCTGGCATCCCTCGCCAGCCTTATCAAATATATGCTAACTCGCTAACCTTTCCGCCGGTGGTATTGAACAACAATTTTATTATAATTGGCAACGCGGTCAACGATTCTTGGAAATGGGCTTTTTTCGTCCCTTTACTTCCAACATTTAACCGATCTTGTTTTTGCGCCGGAATCGCCCGAACGGACCTTTGTTCTCCGCCATATTGTTTTTAATGTCGAACAGTTGGCAAGGAAACAACGAAAGTGAGTGAAAGTCTGCGGTGTGATCTATTGTGCGACGATTAGCTAACAAATGTTAGGGATCGCTTTCTGCGCAAATGCCCGTTAGAATCTGATTCTAACAAGAATTAAAAAAAAATCCAGCTAGCATTCAAACTAATTCAATCGTGGAACTTCTTATTTGAACGCGCCAACGTCACTGTCATGTGTACTTTTTTAATTCGTGTGTTGACACAGAAACACAGTTGCCGTAATTAGGGGTAACAGGGCGAGGTAGTGCAGCAGTGTGGGAGCCCGAGGGACGCACCAGCTGACGCGCGCCCAACCGTGAACCGAGACCATTCACACAGAAAATATATGCGCTGTAAATGCTAACCTACACCATTAAACTATTTTTCAAACAAAACCGTATCACTACATTAAAAGTCAACTTACTTATTTTACCTAAAGAATCAATTAAATAGTATCCATAAATCAAGTTTTTAATTATTTTCAAGAACAACGTTTGCAATCATGAATATTTTGTCCTAAATACAATACAAAGGCAATAAATTATCAATTCGATATTTCAGGTATGTCCGAACAGTCATTAAAATGCCGACGACATTTTTAACGAAAACCAGCATCTATTGGTTTCGGCTAATTTTATATTCTATGAGTATCTCACGGTTTTGGTCAAATCTGTGTTTAGCGTCTAGTTTTGTGCGACCTTCCTTGTCTCCCTTGTATGTTAATGACTTGGTCTAGGCTTCGGTCTGGTGGGGCATTTCGGAAGGTCAATGTTAAGTGGTAGTCTGGTTGAGGAGCCGCCGTCGTTTGATGTGGCCGGCGTTTCATCGGACGATTTATTTCACATAAAGATCGACCTCGGACATAATGAATCACAATTCATTCAGATGTTTATCACTTTAAGACGAAAAACTAATAACGTCACGGCTCTTATGTGTAATAATGGGATGAGAGAAGCTGAGCGGACAGATAGCTTGTTAGACAAACTATGTTACTGTGTAAAGTTCTTATTGGACAGAGTCAGCTTTTAAATAATATGTAGTCATAATGGCGCTTCTGAAAATTTGCCGCCTCTTAAATTATCAACTACCTTTGAGAACTTTAGACAGGAGCACCCAGAAACATTCTTCTAAAAAATGATAAACCTACTTGAAATAATAAGTAAGTACGTACGTACATACAGCTTCACAGCACACGTTAAGAAAAGAAAATAATTGATTCCTCTCAAAGTAATCAGTTAAAAGTGTTAGTGAATGTCCCGGTATCCACTTCCCTTATATTCAGGTCAATAAGGACGCCACTCGCCTCCTTGTGGCCACATTTCCATCTCATTCCGCCTCTGAAGTGCCTCTGTGAAAGCTACAGTCCCCATTTGTCAACCATCTTTGAAAATTCGTCTGAAGATACCAGGAAAACATAACATCAAAAGCTCTCCACGTAATTAACTCGTCAAAGTCTTGAGTATGAAGATATAATAAACAATTGACCTTTTTGCAATGATACAGCTTTTTATAAAAAAGTCTAATTGAAATTCGAACAATAAACATCAAATTAGAATCTCATTAGAGCCACCCATCACCAATTTGGCACATAAGTAATCTAACTCGATTCAAGTGGTGAAAAATCGTGACTCGGGTTTTTTACCGATTTTCGTCATCGACTCGGCGCATATCAGACCCCAGCTCATAGATCAAAGTGTTAGCCGCCGGTTGACAGATGTTTTGATATTTCGCAGATTATTTTAATATATGCATGGATGACTTACTGTGCGCCGGTGGCCTGTTTTTTTTTGTCAACAAAGTGACTTGTAAGTGACTTTGTATCGGTCGCGTTCGATAGCACGGTGGTCTGCGAGCACCTGGCGAACGAACCCGGAAAGTAAAATGTCAATTTTATATTCTCTGCACCAATCATTTCGCTGGTAAGGTTCTTGTTTTGTTTAAAGTGACTCCTCATCGTAATGTGCCGGTCAGTTTAAAGACCTAATAAACGAAACACCCTAATTTAATTAACGAACTAATCGTCCAAGACGCGTTCCAAAATAAAATTCAAACGCCGCAAAATGAGGGTCACGTGGCACATTCGAAATTCGAATAATCGTTAACGGTTGCATGTGATGCTTATTAGTTGCGCCCTCCGCTGGGCGCTGGTCGCTGGGTTGCCAACCTAACGCGGTCAGTTCCCAGTGCGTTGCACTCTGTTACAAAATAACTTAATGTCTTCGTCATTCGAGACAACTTTTTGTGATGTTTTGCCACAATTAAATATGCATTTTTGGTCGGACCCCAAACATATTATCATAAGTAGTTAATTAATTTTTAAATCGAATCCTTTTAGCGACATCGTTTTGTTTTTGTTGTAATGTTCCAAATGTGTAACAGTCGTCGGGTAATTTATTGTGTTTGCGAAACTAATTGTGAGCGAATAACAAATAGCTAGGTAGATAGGTATCATATCATGATCAGTGTGTATGGGAGGACTAAACAAGATTCTTTGTGTTGCTTTACGACATCGTCCGTTCCGGCTGTGGGTGACTCCGGTGACCTAAAGACGACCTATTGCTGACAAAAAATAAAGCTACCCATTCACCAGTACGACATCAAACAACCTTGAACTAGTTAAACTGGGCAGGAATGAATCTGCGAGACAGACGAGGCAACAACACCGGGGAGGCGGGAAAAAAGCGCGCCGTTTCGCCGTACCGCTTAGAGCAGACGTGTTATTATCTTATTATTATAATATCCTTTTATCTCGAGCCACGGTGTTGCTCGCTGCTTATGCTATCTACCTAATATCGAAGATAAAGGAGCTGACACCGCCGCGGGAGAGGACGTCCCTCCTCAGGGTCGCGACGTACGGCTTAATGGAGGACGAATCTGTTACGCATTATGAGAACTCTTTATAACATATCCCACCTGCTCAGATTTATGAGCACTTAATTATTTCTGCATCGTATAAGTTTTATGGCATTAAATTATTAAGTACCCCAATATTAATATCGCGCAAAAAACTCGTGTTACAAATAAAGCCAAGGTAAATAACACATTTTTTGTTGAGAACGTCTAATCTAACTGTTGTTTTTTTGTGCGTTGCATTGCGTCAGCGTTGCACTATGCATGGGTCACACGCGAACCGTTTGATGTAGGTCTAATAGCCACAAATCATAATCACCGAGCTTAGCGGAATAACACCCAAAAAAATAAATATATTAATCTTAATTCCACGTTACCATAAATAACATTAAGTTTTTTGTTAACTGTAAACTATGAGAAACTGCCCGATGAAATATAGCGATATAATAAAGAAACCCTTTTTTATTTAGACATCAATTGGCCAATCGATAAATAAATACCTAAATGAGGCTACGGACTAGGATAACATGGCCGTTACAGGGTATCGAATTAACTCGCCACACTCAGAATGTATAAATAAGTAGTTATTTGTACAGCATAATGACAGGTTTGGTGATTGCCTCTCCATCGTATTGTAATTATGAATCATAAACAAAGAGCATCGGGTTTTTGGTGGTCCAAAAAAAACTGCTAAAAACTAATCTGTTCACAGCAATTAACCTATCAGGCTTATTTAGTGTTGAAGGTCGCAAGTAATAAATGGGTGCTACAGTTCCTATACCCGCGTCAATCCAGTTTTAAATATCAGTAATTATTGGAACATTATGAATACAGACGTGATCGAATATTGTATGCTGCCGACTCAGAGCAGGAATGCACGCGTTTCTTGAAATTACCAGCGAACAAAAGGGTTAGGTTAATATTTTGGAAATCTTTTGAAAAGTAAACGGTTATTTATAATTTGGTCCCACATTATACGTGTTTCAACGATCCAGTTACAAAAGAACTCGGGAGTTGTTCAAAATTCGTGATGTATTTAAAGGAATACGAACGAACTTTTTCTCCGAGCTTCTATTGTCCTCTGAAAATAAGGAACACTGTGTAATAATAACTTCGAAATAAAGTTAATTGCACATTGAGGTGTTAATTTTCTTTTTATATCACACCACCGCTTGTTTTCACGCTAGGACAATAAAAACAAGAAGAGGTATCGGACGTCTCGGTACACATAGACAAACCAGTTCTGCACTATGCAGCTCCCACACATGCAAGGCTTCCCTATAAACGAGCCCTGCGGTAACGACCCGTCTGATAGATCGCTTCATTTGATACTTCTGATGACCACTTTCATTATTCTTATGTAGCCCTTGTTTCTTACGACATAATACTGGCCAATGTACAGTACCTGCCTACCTACACTTAAGGTGAACTGATTATTTTCCCCATTGTGTTTTTACAGTAATACATAAAAATAAACTTCACGTTCACGGGTGTATTAAATAATTACGAGGCCTTGGCGTTGAACCCGCTTCCTTGCGGTTTCCTTTCGATCAGATCGTTGCGAAAGTGCACAATGGAATAAATTTTATCGAATTCAGTTCATTGTCAAGTTGTGCTTTTTATCTTACAAGTGATTTGAACTTTCGGGAAAAAACCTAAACAGCTTTTCAATCTTCAAAATCTATTTTTCGATGAAAGCGCCCGGAAAATGAGCTTACAAGTCCTAAAGATGCCATAACAATTTAAATTTTTCTCAGCTATCAACGCCAATCTCGCGTTTTGTGTTCTTAAACTACTCGTATCCTTACAAGTAAAACATTATTCAATAAATGTGTACATGCACACCAATATCTGAACATTACATACATCCGGCGCGCTGGGCTTTCGTCTGCCGCGCCGGGCGCATGCGCCATTGTCCGCCGGATGTCTTGCGGTCACACGCAATTTCACAACCTCTGCACTCCCTCTGCACTCTTGATGCCCTGGTAAGTGCTAGTTATTGGCGTGAGCTAACGAGGGATAATGTACCGTCTTTTTTAAATAAAATAAACTATTTGAACCGTTGCAAGTGTAAAAAAATATGACTTCTGAGGTCTTCAAGTTTTGATCTAAAAGGACGATTCAGAGCACACCTACCTATTATACACCCGGCGATTTAAACATAAAAACTATGTAACTATTAATATGATTAGCTGTAAACCTGTAATTACAGTCAGGTAGGTATTACAAGCATAAAGCGTGTTTCTTTAGACGATAATGAAACAATTTAAATTTGTTTCGATAATGTTTAGGTTAGTTCCTATTTAAAAACATCACGTTAGCAAATTAATTGGTTCACAATGGAAGTTTGAAGGCAGCTATGACCTAGTAGGCGGGCGAATAAGCGAAAACACTGATTGAGTTAGCAAGGTTACGCTGCTGTTGATGAGATTACTCTGCATCAATCATTCCTAAAGTTTTTAATAAGTGAATGGGCTAGTGTTGTCACTGCAATACTTTTCGTTTTCAGTATTTGTTTTTATCCCGACCTACCTCGATGTTGTTTGCGTGGGATGCTTCGGCCTTCTATCTGATTTATGCACTTATAAATAGCTTTTATCATATGCATAGGCGTATAACACCAATTAACTAATAATAGATTGTCTTACAATTTCTACTTCGATACATATAACAATAAATAAAAACTATGCTCCGCATTAAATCACTTACGTAACGTTTAATAAATAACGTTATATTACAATAACGTCTATTAACATTGACGTGTGCGACATCAATCAACAGAGGATTTCTTTCATTTCGCTGAAGTCGTTGACTTATTGCTTTCTCTGATAGGTCAATATGTGACTTGATAACAATGTTATTGTAATTTTATGTCGCAAGATTCCCGTTCATCACGATTAATTAATAATTATACAACGATTATACGTTTATCTTTGCGTTCCATACTCAAAATGTTTTTGTTGCCGTGAGGCATTGTTTCTGAGCGCAGTCGAATTTAAATCGATAAAAATAAAAGTGTAGAGGTGCACCAAACAGAACAGGCCGGGCGACCCTATCGCCCTTAGTTTTTTAGTGGTCTAGGTTTTGTAACGGTAAAGCGGGCGTCACATTCGGCACTGGTCGGGTCCGCGCTGTCATTTCGACAACTAATAACCCCCGGTGGGGTTCATAATTTATAAGGCGGTACATGTGACCGCTTTTTACCTCGGCCGCCGTCCACCGCCGCCGTCTGGGAATCCGCAACAAAGACCGAGCGAGATTCCGTTTTGCATTCCGTAAGTATTCGTGTGCGACGAACGACTGCGAATTTTATGTTTTCAAATGCGAATTTGCACTGAATCGATCACCGAGAAAGTCGCATCAGTAAATCGAATTAATTATCCGTTTCCCAATTCCCACGCTGATTTAAAGGAAGTAAATGTTGGTGGTTGAGCCTGGTTGCCGGTTGGCTGCTGCCTGGCCCTGACTGAGGTACTTATTGTTCCGAGGCGATGTTTCATCTCACCTTCGGCGTCATTTTTATTGCGCGTGTCAATTGAAGTGGAAATTCGTGGCCGTGCCTTTGGACGCGAGTGACCCACTTTTGGGCCGTAAATCGCCCCATCAAATTTCGTCCCGGCAGTTTCGGGTTAAAAGTGGTCGAGATTCGGTTAACTTTTGGTTTTTTAGCAGCTCGGCCCCGTTGCATTCCCAGTTTTACGATCATCTCCCCTGACCGACGCCTGACAGAACGATCGTAAAAGATCAGATTTTATTTCTTATTGTTCGCCTTTCGCGAAATCTAATTGAAGTTGTTCGGGTACCGCGAGCCCACCGCGCCATTTACGCATTTTTAATTTTACTGCCGAGAGAACGCTGAATTATGTCCCTGAAGACGATAATGACGACCAGTGTGAGTTCCTTCATTACTTTTTATAACACATTAAAGGTTTAAATGGTTTCTGGTGAAAATTAGCGTCAGTGTTGTTGATAATGTGTCGCGCGTCTCGCCCGCGCCGCGACGCGCTCTTCTACAATTATTTTCTTCTTCGTCTGCAGCTTTCATCTGCAGTAAGCTCGACCTTTATGCGTTGGTAATAAGAGCTACGACTACGCAAATAATCATCGCATATCCTCCTCTATTTGTTTCGATTACCCGCTCCTGCACGACTTGTTTTGGAGGCTGCCCACTCTTCCTATTCACCTAGGTAGGAGCGGTTCGTCCACATTGTTGCCTCTCGATTTATCGGCTTATTAAACGTTGATAATTGACTTAATGGAACTTTATTTGAGTCCTTTTTATAAATCGGCATTGTTTCGAAGTCACCTGTGCGACATAGTGTTGTTTTAGGTCGATAGAAATTAGGACAAAAGTCAAACAATAGTGAAAGTTCACCGTTATCGTTATTGAAAGTTTAAGGTAGTGATGCGAATAGACTATTGCTGTCACTTGATTAATTGTCGTCTGGGAGTAAGAATGTGATATGTCAGCGGAACAATTAGAGGAATATTATTTGATTGAGTGTTGGGGTCGACATAGTAGCGTGTGTGCGGACTGCGGGGCTCATTGCTCTTGTGCCTACTCTATGAGTCACTTTAAATTCTCTGTTCGTACCTCTGCGTCACGCGCCTATCGGAAACGCTAACGGCCGGGACGCGTATTTAAATACACCCTGACCAGGCTTCACTGACCCCTCAATCCACATTGATTCTTTCGATTACAAGCCACTTTTACCCGTGGAAGGTGAGACGGGAGGTCTTGGTAAACCGGTGGCACAATAATGCCTGGTTGTGCCTCGCGTCTCGCTCGCGATATGCTATGTTAAGCAAAATATTTTTATAAGGAAAGTAGGTGCGTTGCGTACATACTATGTAAATTATTTTTGGGCAAGCTTCACG
Organism: Noctua fimbriata; assembly: GCA_905163415.1. Lineage (NCBI taxonomy): Eukaryota > Metazoa > Arthropoda > Insecta > Lepidoptera > Noctuidae > Noctua > Noctua fimbriata. Next base: position 2,068,519 of record LR990942.1, on the reverse strand, counting down.
GACGTTTGTGGGTTACCAAAACGGTTTGTTTGTAGGTCATGAAACGTAAATAATGAATTATAATGCTTTACCACAGTAAGGAGTTGTAGTTAGTTTTTACAGAACGTAGTTAATACTTAAGTTGGTTTATGAAATATTGACAATATTGGTTTGTTGGTAAACACGCTTGTATATTGCAGGATGCGCAGTTGTGTTATGTGTTTGCGTTGTGATGTTTATGAAATATGTATCATTTCTCCTTAACACTGAGATGGAGTTCAGATGAATTCCAAATATGACAACATTTTTAAGGAAAGTTCTTTGTTAGGACGGCTGGGCAAGAAAAATAATGTTTCCAAACTTGAAAGAAACAGAATGACTTCAGTTGCAAACAAGAAGTTAAATTAAAGTAGTTGAACACTTAGAATTTGCTTTTTTGTACATTTCTACAATAAACCTAGTTTTAAAGTGACGAATACAGAATTAATATTTTAGATTTTTTTTTGTTACTTAGATTATTATTTTTGTCATATCTATGCATATCTTGGTATATTTAAATGAATAATAATAAATTAACAAGTGTAATTTTCTTTTCCCAGGTAAGCATCGCCAGTATTAGCACACAACAATTAGTATGTATTACAAATTACATAATATATCATCTTAAACACGTGAGAAACCTCATTGTCACAAAATAACTCAAAAGTATGTAACTTACTGTGTCTCGAAAAAACTTAAGCCATAAGTGAGTGTTTTTATTTTTAGTATTTCTGCATGCTAAATATAAATAAAACGGCGTCCATTGTCGTCCTGCGGACAATTAATTTGTTTATCAGCCAGCTATCAGCTGAGGTCGCCCGCTTTCTTGTACATCGGTACATCTGCCGGTTTCGGAACAAAACCACCAGGCTTTTGTTGTCGCTTCTGCTTTATGACCTACCTACAACAACGAATTAAATATTGTTTATTTTATTTTGAAAACCAGTCTATTAATATCTCCGGGCGCGGTCCGCCAAGCGAGTTGCGAATGTAGTGATGTAACGAGTGATCGAAGTGCATCGCACTGACCTAGCCCACGCGGCGTCAGAGCACTTTCTTCTAAACTCAAAATGTAACCGTAACTATGAGCGGACAATCGTTTCCGGCGCCCGTGACGTCACGCCCGTCTCGCCGGTCGCCGTCGCCGGTCGCCGCCCCTACGACGTAACCTTGGTGGAGCGCGAGTCGAGCGGTGAGATGCGCTCGCTCGCCGCACCGCGCTCGCCGCCGACAACGCTTTCGTTTTCATTGTTCTTTTTGAAATTATTTATATTGCTAACTATAAACGACAACGGCCCTTCCGATAAAAAGTTCATCGATCTTCAAATCCGATCGAAAACCGCAACACCGTGCGTGCAAGCTGCTTTATATTCGGCCGGATACAGAAATTATACATATCGAATGCCACTTATAATGCGAAATAAGAGCAAAATCTCGGGTAATTTTTCACACGATCCACGAGAGCATAGTTGCCCTAAGCGCGGCATGGCGGGGTGAGCGAACTCGCAACCTGTAATTTCGGACCGCAAAAGGAACAAAACGCATCGAGATCGGTGATTAAAAACCTTTGTCGGTTCTACTAATATTTATATTATTTTCGCAATGCGCCCGACATCTAATTGGGCGCTCGTATATTTTGATATAGGTACGAGGCTCGGCGCCGACCACCGACGCTTCATTAGTTTTCCTGGTACCGAATCATAAACTACTCATTTTTTTACGTTCAGTCGTTTATGTCAAAACGTGACCCCGACCGAATCGCCCAAACTTTGCCGACAAAGCGATGGAAAAATCCATTTCCTCACGAAGCTTCACGACGCCGTTGACTATGGCTCCTATCACATTAATATTATGAACGGATAATTTCGGAGTGAGCATGTTAAAAATACTGGCTAAGTTACAATGAAGGCAGGTGGTAGTCAGTAGGTGTGAGTAACTAGTTTGAACTGGGCAGTGGTACTCTCGATCGGCCCAAGGTCTGGGATATTGAACCTGCCGCGGAGCAACAGCACCGCAAGGTTCGCCGCGAGAGAGACGGATGCACTATCACTCATTGTTATGGGGGAAATGTCGCGGCCACACGCGCTGCTATTCGATTGATTCTCTTCAATGACTAAACCTTCGGCTCCTAATCCGCTCGGTATGCGATGCAAAGCAGCTGCCGGCCGGAGCGATCCCGTAAGCATGAGGCGCACTTCCTCAAACAAAGTGATGAGGCGTGAGCGAGACGCAACACAAGGCGAGACGGCGCTGACGGCTGCGCGACAGGGACGAACAGACTGTGACAAGTGCATGCGTCGCCGACAGGGACGGCAGAAGTGCATTGCGCTGACGCATCACGATCGTCTACACGCTTTCTTGTCTTTTTTATGAACGCTACCCCCGCAGCACGCAGCTTTCAGTTTCGTTGTGTTAACGACGAAGAGGAACAGTTTGCCGAATGTCGTTTATGCCAATATTAATCAGCGGTGTCGTAATTAAATCTGCCGGTCCGACCGGTCGTTTGCTTGGCATTTATATGTTCCCACGCGGTTGATGTCATTTTTATTATGAATGGCGGCCTTCACCCGGGATTCCTGTGGGGGCACGGGCTCCCGGCCGGGGTCCACTGACCCACTGGCACTGGCCGGGTTCCGACGGCGAATGGTTTTCGCTTCGTCAGCGTCCGAGCCCGTTCCGCGCCGGCGACGCTCTCCACTTGAATGAATATCGTTCACAAATAATCTCAACACAAATAAGGCTCGAGCAGGAAGCGCTTCAATAAAGGAGTAGATGCAAATCGAAGGTAAACGTGCTAAGCGTTCATTGGCATTATTAAAAATAAATAATATCGGTTTTGGAATGTTAGCGGCGTCATCTCGGCCTCCCGCGGAGATCGCGTGAACTCTTTATCGGTCGGATACCTCGGTGAACTCGAGCAGGAATAAATTAAAAAATCATTTAATCTGACTAACAAGGAGCTTGCACACAAAAAGGTACGCAATTGGTTCCGATAAACATAATTTTGAATAGTTACGCAATGTTACACTGACACATTGTTCGCTAAGCTTCGATTACCACGTGTCGCGTTATCGCGTATCATCGCTCCTAATATGTGGTAGTGTAGTTCTCACGACGCCATAGCCGAGTGCGTTCACACCCATAAACATGGTGCGCCGTATCGACGAGCATTTCGATCGTACTGTGTTGGGGCGCTGCTTATTTATGCTTGGCAAACATTCGACGAGATAAGCCGTGAACGACGAGCCTGTACTTCCCACATCTGCCGCGACCTTGGCTCCTTCAGCCCGTTGTGTAACCTCCTTATCAGTCACGCTTCCCTGGTACCTCCAGCACTCGGCTTACCGGCAAATCTCACCGCGTTTTCCGATCCCGATATACTAACATCTGAGTTATCGAGCAGATGTAGGGTCTACCTATCGCGGAGACACGTGCGTTACCAATCTATAAATGTAGCTCGAAGTTATGAAAGCATCTTTCACTATCGTTGAGTTTACGATCGGACTAATAAACTAAGCGGCGAGCACGTGGGTCTGTGGCGCGTCTCGTTAACATAATTACAGAGTTTTCGGCTGCCCCGGACGGTGTTCAACCGGTTTCAGTGTCCCGACTCTTTTACTTTTTATTATCGTTCTGCTCTAAATCAATGTTAACGTTTGTGCGAAACCGAAAGTTATGTCGGCGCGTTTAGCTAATAAGATCGAATGTGTCGAATTAGCCTCTCTATATCAAGTCAGGGTAGGAGTCGCTTCTTTGTGAAAAAATCGTTGGTAGAAGAATGCTGAGAGCAGTGTGTTTTGTTGACACTTGAGTTATGAGTTGGGAGTGATATGGGTTAGTCAGGGCTGGCGATGGCGGCGCGCTGCGCGGCGGTCCTACCGTGAGCTTTTATTATTCCGGTTATAAATTAAACTGTGCTCGTTAATCGGCCCTTTAATCCGTCTGGGCGTTGACTCCGCGCTGGCTCGCGGGCTCGCGCGATGAATGGTTCACTTTATCTTTGAAACAAGACGGCGTCCAAAGTAGTAAAATCTAAGTAATGAACGTCTTCCACATGTTGTTTACGTGTGAAAAGCTCGCGACGGTGGTCCGGCGGGTGCGAGTCATCGGCGTGGAATGTGGCTGCATCTCGCGCTCGCCCCGTGTGCGCACTGCGCAGCATCCCAGCACACGCCAGGAGCGACCGGCCCGCTGCTGCCTATGTACACACCAATAGATATCGACGTGAGATAATTCGATCCGAAGGCTTTTTTATACGTTATTGTTAGCCTCGAATGATACACTGTTTGAATATTTAGCTATATCCGCTGACTTCACCGCTTATAAAAAATGGCGAATAATTAGTCAATAAAAATTCCGCCGATTATATACGTAGTCGTAGTTGTTACACGGGTGTTACGTAATTGGAGTAAATGACCTAAGAGTTGGTGGTCCGGACGAAGGTCTCGCGCCACGTGGTGCGCCTGCGCCGGTCACGTTGTGGACATGCTGCCGGCTGCTGCCAACTGCTGCCAGCTTCCTATTCCTAGCTGCCTTCCTAACAAATATCAAGCAACTAGAGTCCCTGAAGATGTTTGCTCAATCCCTTCAGAAACGCCAATAAATCAAGATATTCAAGTTTCTTCATTTTACACTACATGTATTCACACGAAACTTCGGCATGTGTAAACAATAACAAAGCTAGATAGTGTACCGTATAATCCGTGGTTACAGAACGTTGCTGCGAACATCGCGGCTCCAGTAGGTGTTGTAATAATTGGGGCGAGTGCGTAGCCGGCGATGGACGGCGCCCTTGACCGCGGCGTCGCGGCGGCATGCGATGACTCCGAGTAAACAAATTGAATGAATCGCGTACGCTTCGTACATGCCGTATGTTAGTATGTACCATTCATGTGTGCGCGCCGTTAACGCACGATAATTCAAGTGCTCGTATGTTTGCCTAACAAGATTACGTCCCGCCGCGTCTGCCGCCCTAGTACACCCAACTCCACTAGTGCCTAGTTTCGCGAAAAGTTCCGGTAGTTCGTGATAAGACTAGATAAGGATTTGTATAAATATTACTGCGGAAATCAATTTATTTATCGTGCTCTTCTAGCTATTAAAATTGATTCTGGTTGGTACTTGATTTGGGTAAAAAATATTGACCAACGAACCAATTGCGTCCTTGAGATATACCTAGTTTTATTACGAGCCGAGTTGTTACAATAGTGTTCTTGTAATCGTGTATGTTGTTCATTCGGCGTGTCCATGAGTCCCGTGTCCAGCGGAAGCGCCGCTGTCATGGCTGGCGAGGCGCCCCTCAAGACAAGCACACTTCAGCTTTACTTACCTACGTGTTACTGACACTAATACACACACTGTTCCATCTCATTTGAAGCCATTTCCTCTTATTTGCAAATGGCGAATCCATGCAAACAGGCTGAATGGAAAACTACTAAAGCGGCTAAATAAATAAAAAAGGCAGAAGATTTAAAGGCTTCGTTCGATTTATAAATAATATATGTTGTGAAGTTGGTATCACGTGATTGGGTGAGCCCATACATACCTAATTTGCGGAAGACAAACGCATAGTGCAGAGGTGCATCGTACGCGTCCAGAGGCACCGCTTCTTACGATCCGAGCTTAGAGACGAGGACATCATTATTTCTATCGATTAATTAGAAATGATCACATTTATTTTTGAACGGGAAAACTGATTTATCTCTGTGTACTGTTGAAACCCTCAAAGCAAGCGAGACACGGTGTTTTGCTTCTAATAACTGCAAAAACAAAGCGCACTATTCATGTTTAACAACAACGACATAGCTTATTCGTCGTTAGTAGCCGTTATGTCTAAATTATTAAGTGATTACATAATCAATCGGCCACATGTTGGGTTGGACTTTGGGATACTTGAACCAAATGAGATGATACTTTTTGGGAAGTAGGTACTCGATGCATCGATATTTATTCAAGTAATACAATAAGTAGTAGTGCATCTCTATGGTCTGGAGGCGCGGCGCGGCGCGGGGAGGCGCGGGGCGGCGCGGGTCGACGCTCGGCCGCGCGACCGATCGTTGCCGAAGGTCAAGGCTGCCCGCAACCGATCGAGATCCTACTCGCAGTCGCACCGCACTACCGAGTACCGGCGAACGAAACAAAAAGTGACAGCCCAAACCTGAATAGAATGCGAGGACGAATAAAAATGAAAGCACTGTTTATCTTGCGCGTCTATCCCACTTTCAATTTGACCAATAAAAAGATTAGCCTATTTTTGCCAAAGAAATGTCGATAAGTACGATTGTTAGTCATTGTAGTGACTTGCTCGTTTATTGTGCGTGCGAAAAGATCTCGATATCCGCGGTCACCGCCGGCGGTCACCGAACTCTAATTGCAATCGAAATATCCATTAACCTATTTGGTTGCGAATCTGATACTCGAATGAGACTCAAATCGTTCAGAAAAGTCGAAGTTAATTGAGCGACGCGACGGAGTGTTGTTTGTGAAAAAACTTGGTGTTTCTGCGAAGTTCGCGGTGTGGCTGGTGGTTGGTCGTCTGGTCTGATCTGGTCGCTGGTCGCGATTCATTTTATACTTGTTATACTCTCGCTTTGTCTCGAATTGTATCGACGGCGTCGCGGGCGCACCTTAATTATAATGTTCGGAATTGGATCCGTCGCACACACATGACTGTGTTTACGATTCCTATCATTTTTGTTTAATGAGTTATTTCGCGAAGCTAACACTAATAATGATGTTATCTGCGATCTGGTTATACGACGGTAGCCTATACATTGAAAAAATAAATCTTCTCATATCTCGGATCTATGTAAATGCGAAGAATCAAAACAAATAATTTGAGAGTAATATTAGCGTGTTTTTCCTGACAGTAAGTTCATTTAAAAGTGTCTGTTTCTCACAATAAATTAACTTCATCAAATGGTCCGCGTCTTCCTCGAATCACGTCATCAATCATGTTTGCAGGCAGTCAGTGAATCACTCCTGTGCTACGATTCCTCTTTTATTGCAGTCTTGCCAAATTAACGGTTCAAATTGTATTGTTAATGTAGCGATGATTGATAAAAAATGCTGGCAAAAGTGCAAACATATATATCTGTTTGCATAATTGATTAGTTTTTAATTTATGTGAAGTTTTTAAGGATCAATGTACGGAAAAGTTAACTGATTACTGACCCCACCTAGTATTTTTATGTCATCTCTATTTTGCTCACTTTATTTTAAAATATTGAATACTAAATTAAGTCTAAATGGTCTCTTAAATCACCCACCCATATTAGGGTAAAAACGTTTGTTCTTCCGTGTTCTAAATAAAGCATTAAGTATGTATCATTTTTGTTTTTACAATATTTTTGGCGAACATTCTGTCTGACTTGCAGCAGACGACGATTCAGGCTGTCATTAGTTTTCAGTAGGTAAAGGAAAATTCATAAGATTGCGGGTCCAGTTTGATACTTGCGCAGACCAGGGAAGCATAGCTCAAAGGGGATGAAGTCCTGAGCCCCGTGCTCAGTAATGGGTTCGCAAATTCCTACATTCCATTGTGTATGCTTACTTTATTTTTTTTATACAGTCCACATTGCCATAAATGTTTTTGCTGACAAAACTCGTTTGAAACGTTTAAATATGTACAAAGCTCGTAAATTCGTGCGTGCACGTTATATACATGTTATGTGGCACATGATCACACTAATATTTTCACAGTATAATCAGATTGGGCACGCGTTGGCTCGCATCGAATCGAGCTTCGTTACATCAGGAATGTCCGTACGAACGTTACTAAAACATCCTTCAACGCATTCTAATACTAAAAGGCCTTTAAAACAGGTTACGAGTCATAAACATACAATATAGGAAATATACTCAGCGTGGAACGGCCATTCATAAAAATAAAAACTTGATTTCTAACTGATTAACATCTGTTTCTGTACGGTGGTAGCCAAAAAACCCTCAGTTTAATGCGAAAATGCGTACGTAATCTGCTAAGCTGTATCGTTTTACAGAATGGTGTAAACTATTCGTTTTCTACTAAACTTAATGATCTATCCCACAAATACCTGAAACTGTTTACATTTTATCTCAAAAATATCTGTCTCAGACTCTCAGACTAGACGTCGCCGTTTCAATCTCGAATCTTTAAAACTAAAAGCTCCAGTTATAGTAAAACTATTCATAGTATCAGTACAGTTATCTATAGTATCTGATAGTACCGAGTCGGATGCACCTAGCCCGACTAAATGTCACTCGGTGAGCCGCCGCCGCTTTTAGTCGCTCCGAAATAGATCGCGTTGCGTTCATCAACCCCTTCCATTCGTCATCAGCACTCGCCGACCAGCACTGACCTTTACACCGACCGCCGCACTAGACAAACACGACTACTTACCGAACAAACTTCGTAATGTACAGCACACAAAGCAACTCTCACAGTCACATCCTAACTTTTTTCACTCTGCAACATTTGACGCAACGAGGTTGCATATAATTCCTATTGCTAAATTAATTCCCCGCACACGATTATTTGTTTGTAATTCGATGCTGTCAAATCGCATTCGAAATTAATTGAGCGTTAGTATGTTCTCCAACCGCAACGATAACACTGCAATTTTCGACCCGTCATAATGACGGTGCAGCAAAAACTTGACACCTCCGAGACGAAAAAAATAACAATCGATTATTTAATATCGTTTCAAACCGTATCGGTCTCGGTAAATAAAATTCACAAGCTCGAGTTGAAAGCTCCACAACAGCTATAATATGTATTATCCTGGTACAAGGATCGCATAATCGTCCAAGAGCAAAGTCAAAGGTCCCATAATTGTGGTAAAGACGCTGAACTCGAATCGCCGCGTTCATGAAACTTACAACTGAATGTTAGTAAACAACACGTACATTTACACTTTTTTCCGTGGCGCCACTCCAAGCAGCTGAGTTTTATTACACAATCACGGGTTTATTACCGCCGCGCCATCTATTTAGAATTTAGGAAGCGTCGATTCGCGGGCGTCACGGAGCATGACGCGGTTTAAAGAGAACTAACCTCTGCTACAGATAATATTGCAAGTTATTGTGCATAAAACGCGAGGATTTACCTCTCAGACATTACTTTGGGTGTTGAACATCGTTTGCATTTACTGATGATGGATGTTTGAGTATTGTTTCGTTACCAGGGTTGCATCCGTCGCGTTGCTCTCGATCTTAATTAAAGTTTTATAATTCAACACATCAGCGTGATGTCCACGTGGTGGGATTACCCGCCAGTGCGTCAGCCATAGTATTTGGACATCGACATTTGTACAGCGCTCTGTTATTTCTAGCAACGGCAGGCGCCAACTTTAGATTAGCTACAGGGCTCATCTGCATTCAGGACCGTTATTTGTGGAGCTTAATAATGTTATCCTCCATTCATATCCTCAGGGACGGAGTAGTGATGAGACAACACTAGGCGGACGTTGAAAATCGACTAAACAATTCCGTGTACTCGATTCATCGTTCATTGTTGAATTATTGTGAGTATTTGCATGGAAGTTGTGACAGGAGAGTTAATGAGGTTTTTATTAAATTTGAGATTGTTTATGTGGTTGTAGGGCATAACGTATGGTTGATGGTTGCGATAATGAAGATTTTTAAGCTCGGGTTTCGCCGGCACGTCGTAAACGCGCAGCGTGCGGCGGGCACCGCGCCCGCGCGAGCACGACACACGGCACACACGGCCCGCACGCCGTACCAGCTTATTTTTTATACAATGGGAGCTTTATTTGTCTTTTTAGCTGTAACATTATCCTGCTAGTGTTGACCTTTGGCGTTATGTTTTACGATGTTCGCAAAAAACACAATGGAATGAATTACTTTATTCGATAAATCAAAGGCGAGGCGTCGACGATATAGATGTCAAGAGTTCTCTGCACCTGACTACCTTACAGTGACGTCATCGTTGCAGGCGAATTTAAATTAACAATGCATTATTAATTGCTATAAAAACGCCTCTTCAATCAAATTTAAATAAGCTCGAATTTTTTGGTACTTCAGTTTGGAGATGTTATGAACTTATGATGCAAGAAATGTTAAGGAACTAATTCTTTAACAACGAAAACCCCAATAACTGAATAGCCTGTCTCATCTCGGTTCTAGGAACTGGATACATTTTCTCCATTTAACGAAAGGAAGCCGCTAGTATTTTTAAAGTATTGGTCTTACGTCTTTCTTTAATCGTCATCTCATTTCTCAAGAACTGTTGTTCAAATGCTCACGATATTCACAACTGTACCACATGTGGGTGTGGGTGTCTCTCGTCTTTTGTTCGCGTTTAATAATATTTGCAAATTAACCACAAGCGCTTGCGGCTTTCCACACAACAAAGCTATGTTCATATTGACAGTATGACACTTCATTATGCTTACATTTACTTGACAAGTTGACTTGGAGGATTTCCTGACCAAAATTGTCGCATTTCAGCTGTACTAAGTAAGATGTGTATTGTTTTTCTTATTTGCAATTTGATTGGTTGATTTTGTAGACTACGACTATCATATTTTAATTTAATTTATTTAAAAATCTTCGTTATCTCAACTTCGCTTTAAATCGCTATTTACAAGGAAAATCGAAAACACCTAAGAAAGTTTTGAAAGACACAGAAGTGTAAAGGGAACAGGGACAGTATGAACAAGCCTTAACGACACAAAAGTGTCATTCGTAAATAATTACTGAACATCCGCCGAGTAGGGATGAGACAGTAAGTCGACACAAAATTTTGAATTTTTGTCTTATGGCCCTTTCAAAATCACAAGTCATTTCATCAAAGTAAAGTTGAGGAGATGAGCTCTGTTGCCCTCGGTTCTCATGCAAACAAGATTAATAATAATATTATACAATTTGTATCAGATTCTATTCGCCGTCTTTATAAAATAAACATTGTGTTAAGCTTGTGGCATACTGGTATATAACGCGATAGCTAAGCGGTGTAACGATGTTGAACTACTTAGGGAATCAAGATTACTATTTAACTTAGTAAGTGGCTTCGGTAGATGGGACGAATTTAGCATTTATGTACCATAGTAGACCATGATTCAGTTCCACCAATAGTAGATCTTTTCAAGTATTTCATATTACGCAATGTTTTGCAACTTAATCATGTCTTAATCGCTTCGCCCAGCCGTTCAGCTGTGCTTCGGGTCTAACACGTAATCGCAACTACGACGACGGTTAGCGTCGCTTGCGCAGGGTCATTACCGAATAGCTAAACTCAAGGCCGAGATACTATCGGCTTTTATGTTTTGTAATATTTGAACACACTCCACTTACCACCTGGGGCCTTAGTACCTTAGCCAATTGTATCGAAACATGATTCCGCTATAGATTCTTTACAAATTCGTTTTATTTTGGGTCAGCGTGTGTTCTTCTTTTCTTGTCGAGTCCTTTTGGTTGTTGGTCGTCGTTACCTGGAAGACCTCTATGCTCTTATGGTATTCAACGTTCTTTTCTTAAAGGTTTTCTATTGAAATATTTGAGGGTGGTCTGTTACCGACCGTAGAGGTTCCTCAGTTGCTTCGTTATGGACCAATGTTAGTCAATGCAAGCTCCTGGATACAAAACTCTTTTGTAACGTCTCAACCGCTTGTAACATGCTTGGCACATCACCGGCACATCTGTCACCTCGGCCGAACATCCAAGAGCATCCACATTCACGAGCTATTTGATCACTCGCTAATGTATGCGTTGACATATAAACAAAAGGTGTATCAAATGCTACGTTCCTCGAGTTCTGCGCAGCCTTAGAGTGACCTCAGTCGCGAATATGTGGCTGCTAGCCGGAAACGAGCTCTAACGTTCGGCAATGAAGGAGGTCATAGCCACGAAGTTATCAACATCTAAACATGACTCGCGTGTCATGGTGACCTGGTATATACAGCTCCATACCTAAAACCACTTTTGATATTTCGCCGGCAGACCAATAAAACATACGTGCTTTTGGCCAATCTTTTTTTGGGGTCCAGTCGTTGAGTGAGACAAATCCGCAGATTGATCGTTTTGCCTAACCGAAAATTACTATACATGCGTAATCCGTGTTGCTCAATGCTAACGAAATTGATATAACAATTAAATTAGGCAAAGGTGTTATTAGAATGTTTCGTCTAAAAGTTCAAGGCTCATCAAATATTTTTTTGGAAAAAGCAATATTTGTGACTGGATTTTGATTGACTGTTTACCTCGTTTACCTATTAATAATCAGCTGATTCGTTGATAATTCGAAAATAAATTATTAAAATGTCATAAATTATAATTTAATGTCGTAAGAAATCCTTAGCGCTTGCATTTGTTTGTCACACTTGACCGAATTTTGGAGCGAGACGTGAGGTGCGGTAAGGTCTATGTCACTGCACCGCCAGATACCCGGGTTGATTAACCGATAACGCTTATCACCCGAACGTAAATCTTCCTGCAATACCCAATGTTGGTCGAGTTGCACAATTTAACGATCCTCTGACATTATACAAACTTGTGAACCGTTGAAAGAGTATTTATAATCTTTCACAGAACTGTAATGTATCTAAATAAACATAGCAGAGTTTATTTGTTCCGCAATATTGTTAATTAGTTGGCGACACATGACTAATTACGTCACAAGCGTAATACAGTTTAATGAACTTTATAATTATCGTCCAGGAAAACTGGCCAGTGACATAGACCGACCCATGACTGCTAGGTGCATCGGCTTCGCAAGTACCAGGCGTTTATAAGCTATCAGGAGCATACTAACTCGCTAAGAGTTCAGTGATTAGAAGCGTTTACCGTGAGAGCTGGCGACGGGCCAACCAGGCCACGCCGGTGCGTTCACCCACAGGCACACACGCCGTAAAGATAATTACTTACCATTGTTTTTATTTCTACTACTACTATGAACTATCCCAAATGTTTTGGATTCCTGTTGCAATTTGCAAGCGATTCCGTCAATGTTATGATCGATTTTCGCGAGAACACTAATTGTTGGAATATGTTTGACGTACGTACGTGATTCGAGACGCGTGTGGCTCCGCGGTTCGTCACCGTCGACGTTTTGTACCTACTAACCATTGACCGATGTGTCGTTATCACGTGGAGAGACAAATAAAATCTGGTTTTATAGCCCACGGAAGATAGTGATCAGCTGTTTATGTCAGTCCAAATATACTCTGAGGAATTTAAGCTGTTACGTCTTTGAAAGCCAGCGAAGTATGCTAGCAATATGCACTAGTTATGACCAATCGGGAGATAGATGTCTATTCTGAGATATAGGTTACACAACGCTCCACAATGCGTTATTTTTCACGTTGGTGACGTCACTGCGCCTGCAACGTTGCACGATTCAGCCGGGAACACACGTTCGGGAGTTCATTTATTTTCTCTTGCCACTTTTATCTGGCGTCGTATTAAACAATCTTAAACATAAATAACGCCTCAGTCCATACGTTGACGTAGGTACAACTTAAACCTGTTCTCGTTTATTTTACGTCAAATTATGCAAAAGTTTATCGTGGTCATCTTGGTACCTAGTGCGTCGACTTGTCAAAATTAGGTTCGATGCACTTTGTGTTAGTCATATCTAGTTCGTAAATGCGCAGTTTTAAGGTTGACTCACTTTATAGGTGTGTAGGGATATTTGAACTATCTAGAAAAAACTGGTACCTACTTATCAAAGTTTTTGCTTCCGAGAATGAAGATAACCTTTGGGTTCATGAAATTCCCATGATATATCAAAGATACGTGTTTCGAGCTGTCGTCACTGCGTAATAAGTTAATGAGTAATGGTGAGGTAGCCAGTGTTGCCACCGAAATTTTTTGTTAAGTAATATTTTACAGATTATCATAACAAATTGCTAGATAGTAATTTGTTATCAGAAGATTTGTACATAAAGTACTTAATCAGTATCTTTTACACTTCTTAGGTAATCTTTTACTAACGAAATTTATCTGAAAAATGCGAGTTAAACTATTAACAAACGAAGGCTCGCCTTGAGGGTAAATCTGTCAGAAACCCTCGAGAACCGTGTGCTCCACATTCGTACACAAATTAAACAGAATTAAATTCAAAATCTACTTTATTTCATCTAATAAACAAAGCTATGATGTAGTCTACCCTTAACCTTATAACTTTATTAAAAAGATAAATTCAAATTCAATGTTATTCAGTCATAACATAACGCAGTGTTTACACAGACAGCTTTCGCATTAATAATTCATTCACTCTTACATTCAATAAAATACGTGTTTTAAGGCCTCGGTTCGTGAGACTCCGGCTTAATGTCGCGAAAATATTTGTGATTATTTTGTTATTCGATAAAAAGTATGAATGCAAATATGAGATACTTCACAACATAAGTGTTGAAGTGTCTCACCTCTTGTGTTGTTATAGTTCCCTGGTACTTTTTGAAGTAAACAATGGCAATTAAAATAAATTAATGAGTGTAATAAGTAATTATTAACGCTCACCTTTTCGGATTTTAGGAATAATCAAATACCTATCACATTCCTCGTTATTGCTGTTTTCAAGTTTCTAGTATTCCATTGTAAAAAAGGTTCCGAGTTTTTGATATCTTTCCATTCGAGCCAACAAAATAATATCAACAGTTTATCCATGCCCATATGAACACAAGTCACAAAAAGTCGGTTAAAAAGACGCACACTTTCGCATTTTAAGTATAAGTAGGAATATTCATTCATATTTTGCCTTGACTTGAAGGATGATTCAAGTCTATCAAATGTCAGCAAGTAATGCGCTTATTGAATTAAAGTAAAACTAAGGTTTAAGTAGCGTGGTACTCATCACTACCTTGATCTATACTAAATTACTAATAGTAGCAATCGCTCCTCTATTGTTCAGTCCAACTGCTCATCTACACAATACGTTATTTAATTCGCGTTCTATATTTGAAAGCTATCTGCGCATGCGCAGCCTTGACACTGATACCTTCGTTGGTTATAATTTTATAAATCAGAAAGGTATAATTTTTGCAGAATGGTCAAATATTTTTATTATTATTTTGGACACACTCAAATTAATAAATCAAGGAAATACAGGGTGTATTAATTAACCTCAAAAGCACGCTGTATATTTTTTCCCCGTCAAAAACACAGCACGATTTTCCCAAATACAAAATTAACGAGATAACGAAATCAATTTACCATACATCGTTATACGTTAACACAAAAGAAAATCACTTCCGTAGGTATGTAAGTACTTTATCTTATATAAACAGTACTTAATAATTTTAGGCAAGTAAGGTTTTACCAATAAACCTTGATATTTCTCCACCGAACTTATTTTCTTGAAAAGTTCACCGATTTTTGATAGTCGTCAGCGGGGAATTCAAGTCAAAGTTTTTACTTTTATTATGAAACTAAATATTCTTAACATTTTATAAATAAGTTGTAATCGACGAACAGTAATGCTGTATGACAGGCCTGCCAACTGTGTCAGACATAATCCGACCTGGTGCACAGCACCGAACACACAGTAATACAACTCTGTGCAAATGACCCGTTTCAACATCCGCTCAAAGATAGGATACAAACATACGATCACATCACTCCTAGATTCAATTCCCTGTACACTACAGCCAAAAGATTAGGTATAACCACACGTAAATCACTTTTATCAAATGTCAGTAAGAATTGTTTTACTGGTTTCATATTCACTGTGGTCGAGGGTTTGGGTGGCAAGTTTTTGCGACTCTGCCCAGTCTGACCTTGCCGCGACTTTTACCTACCTACCTCGAAGTTCTGATAATATAAAAATACCCGTATTATTTGCTTGAGTGGTCTATTAATCACAATTAATTTAGTCATAACAAGAAGTATCGAGTCCGATTTGATTATCTAATCGTCTGACTAAACATGTTCTTTGGTTAATGAAGTATTCTGGCTTTAATTACAATCTATCCATAATACAAATTAAAGTCGCCTTTCATGTCTGTTTGTATGACCGCGTGGTACTTTTTAACTTCGCATTGCCATCCTACGTGGCAATTCTGCCAGCCTCCTGGGCACTTTTTCTATTGACAGCGATGGAGACGATTTTTTTGACGCCCTCTAATTCTTTTCCAATTTTGATCCTTGAACATATTATTATTTTAGATCTACTTGTAGTTTGTAAATAATGTACATAATACATTTTCCAGAATATTTTTTTTCCATAATAAAAATTGTTTGAAACTTTCAAACATTTTTTATTCTGGAAATGTATGTAAGGTACTTGAATACCGAAATCTTGGAATACCTTACATATAAAAAAGAAATGCCAATATTTAGTCAAGTTGTAATAACCGTTAGATCATTGGCACGTCGCTTGTTTATGAATATACGGTTTATTCTGTAACCTATCGAATATAATCGAATAGACAGCTTAAAATTAACCGAGTAAGTAATTAGCTATCGACTCAATTGACTTAGTAAATCGTAAAGTTTTCAACTACCTGTTAATTGCTCATGAATGGCTATTAACATTCGTAATGTCTCTTAATACGATGGTAACTTTATAGATCTTGATTATTAAATACATTAATTATAATTATTTATTGATTAGTTTTCTGATTTAATAACTCACTCTGTAAGTGCTTTATTTACTTATGGTTATGTCTGAAATTGTGAGAAAATCAACATGTCCTAGAACGAGAAACTACAAAGATATAGTTTTTATTTTATAATGGTTTCAAGATGGTGACAATTGAACAAGATAAAATTAAAATTATGTGATATATTAACCCGGAGTGGGTTCGCGTGCTGAATTATAGCTCGCTCCCTCTCAAAGAGAGGAGGCATGTGTCCCAGCAGTGGGAAGCTTTTAGACTGATTATGCTTATCTTATTTACCAGTATGATACAAAATTAATATCATGTTCATGATCTATATAATCTTCCGCTACTCTTTGTCTAACAATGACAATACTAACCTTTGCTGTTTTTTCCAGGTAAGCCATCAATTCCTGAACATCCTGAACACAGTCCTAAGTATCCTAGACTTAAGATCAGAACAAAATTGTATTAGGTAACTATTTCATGGCGGTCGTAAGTGGCAAGTCATTAGCATTGGAGTTACGACAATGTGTGACAGTTTCGGTACAGTTAGTAACTGAAGGATTCATGTACGGTTTTTTTTATTGTTTACCTAGCTTCTCATGCTAGCCTGGTAAATGATGGAATATCTCCCCTTAACTTATTGGATGAGTACCTATTTATATTGCTCTGGGACCGAAAAATGCTAACAAAAATAACTATGATTACCAAAACCTAAGTGTCAAAAACACTTTAGTTAGTTGACTATAATAACTACATTAAGTTCAAAACAAACCACAAAATACCAAAATAATAAAGCTCACAAACAAATCATCTATTCTTACCGCAATCTTGAACAATATTTAGATTGAAAAAACTAACCATCACGAAAATAACATGGCTCTCGCCCCGCTGTTTCCTTTCGTCGGAAGATGTCTATCTCGGGCAATCAGAGCGAAATGGCGAACACCTCTCTCCCTCACACCCACGCGACATTCCCTAGACGCCACGTGTCAACCCACTCCTGCAATGTATCAACTCGATGCCAAAACATTAAACGAGATTAACATTTATTGCTCAAGGAACAAGGTCCCTAATTGCTTAAGTAGACACTCAAAGATGCTCCACACCGCTGGCCGAAGAAAGGCGCATGTCTACTACTCCCATTCAACTTCTAACCCAATCGTAACTTGTTAAGATCCACATTGCTTTACGAAAGGCCTTGTCTTCAAAACATCCACTGCTCCATTTTCAAATGCTCCTAAATTTGAAGCAACGAATACTAAATTATATTAGTGTAAACAATTTTGATACTTTTGACTTATTTAATGAGATTGAAATAAATTATGCATATCGGTTAAAATATTTTAAAATCTTTGTTAACTGATGACATATCGTATCAGGGACCGCAGAAAGGTGATAAATTATTCGTTAACCATTGTACCATGACAAATTATTGAATAAAACAAATGTCGGCCGGACGTTGAACGCTGCCAATTTCAGTTCGATCAACCCCAACCCCCTCCCGCCGCACCTTACCCCCGGTGTCACCCGCACGCGCTAAGACGCATCATTAATCATTCCTGTATACACATCTCCTGACCGTGAGCCAGTTAAATTTAGATTTTACCTTCCAGGATTTAAAGACGCTTGTTATTTGCCGCGAACCCGCCGATTACGTCTGTTAGTGTCTGAACGGGCGAAGTGTCTGCTTACCTCTTGTTACCTCTGTACCCCTGGTGTTATATAAGCCGAGTGCAATGGCCGCTCCAAAACTCGAGAAAAACTGGCATTTTCTTCCCTGAGGAAAATTTCTTTAAGTTACCTCAATTTTAGTGAAAAATGGTGATGATTCGCCTTTATAATGTGGTTGGCATAATTTTTTTTAATAAAGATTGCGATAAGTAGGCCAGTGTGAAGTGTTTTACTGAGGAATTCGACGGATCGCTTGTATTGTTTCTAGCAACAAACTTTGTGTTATTACAAGGTATTTTATAGATAGCAGCTCAAGTTTCTTACCGAAAAATTCCAAATGTTGTTAAACGTTGAAAAAAGACTTATATTCTCTGACTTATCTTCGTATAAAAATATAAATACATTATATTAAGTATAATGAACGTTTGCGAGAAATAAGGTAATTAAATTCCTATATTGCTAGGGAGCCGTAAAAAAAAATAAAAAAATCACCCCAAGTACTCTTGAAAATAATTTATTCAGGCTTAAAAAAGGCACTCACTCGTAGAATCAAACCATACGTCCCCTTGACGCGACCCAAATATAAAACAATGCATATTTCAGCGTAATCTGCGTGTAGTAATTAGCGGGGCGGCCGGGCTTGCGACTCGCCGAGTCGTCGTGAATGTGGGTTAGATTCGCGAGGCCGGCGGTGCACCGGTCGCAGACCGCTGCCGGGGTCGTTGACCGGTATCGATCGGGGGTGGTGAGGGTGCGACGCGGCACGCGCCCCTGCGGCGCCGCACCCCGCACCCCCCCGCTTTCCACACCCCTTCACCCCCGCACAGTCGCACACATGCTGTCCACCTCTCCGGTCTCGCCCCGCTACCGCATGCGTCACCCTGGTCAACTTGATGACACTTGAAGAAAGTTTTGCGTCTTATCATCGGAGCAAGTGTGATGAGTTGTGGCTGAATAAAAGTTTTATAGCCTAGCTGACACATTTAGGCGTTAAACGTCTTGATTGTTCTTTTTTCACTTGTGTACGAAATCTCAGTTCTCATTTCATTCACTTCAGCTCCTTTTAATGCAGTAGAATTCTCAAACCTTGCTTAAATAAGAAAATAAATACATAATTGATTTACGATTTCCAATGTGTTTAAAACAAACTTCGACCAGACTTGTCCTCAAATTGTTTGTATCGTACACACCTTGTACGATTGTTTGTCCAATTCGTTAAGTGTTGACAGTTTTTTGACGTCGTAGTCTGAGTTCACTGCAGTTCAGTGCTGGATGTTGATCTGATGAGCCCCCGCGGTTCTGGCGCGCCGCCAAACGTTATGACGAAACCGTGTCTCTGGTTAAACAGCATTGGCCAACGTTTCCCCATTGCGCCGGCTTTTATTTACAAATCCGACGATTTATCTGACGTTTTTTAATTCAGAAATTAACATTGTCCCGTACTATTTCGGTTCCGTACGATTTTTATTGTAGCCCGCTTTAAAGGTAACGTTAAAATAAACATAAACGACTTGGCCTTAATAATACAAACAACCGATTTGTTTATTTTCGTGCAGAAATATCTTGGTGAATAATGGGATAGCAAAGCATTCGATCAAAGCGCACCCACCATTATCCTGGTAAAGATATATTATGGGGAAGAAAATTATTACGAATCAGGACAGAGAAAAGGCAGTATAAATGAAAACTCATTCCCGACTTCCCGGGCATCCATTATAGACAGGAAGAGTGTCTATAGCATTGTATAGGGAAACAGCTGTAGTAAGACGGGCGCGGGAAAACAGCTTGCCTTAGAGCGGGGGGTAGCCCGAGGTTCGCCACCCCTGCTCGGCCTACCGCCGTTGTTATGGCGCCGTCCTATGATTTATGCTTGCCTGGTGACTAGTCGATGCTCCACCGTCTTGTTATTGGAAAGATTTCTTTATCCATCCTGGTACTTTATACGCGGCACGTAACCAAACCCCTATAAAATTTTATGCCGTAGTTAGATCATAACTAACGTTGTCAAGTCAGTTATCTGAACAACGCAGCGGTCGTAAAGTGAAAAAGTATATAAATAACGGCAACCGACATTTGACAAATAAAAGATGACAGGTACGAAAATTGTTTTAGTAAATTGGGGCTCCATTTACATATTTGAATTAAACGTTGTTTGTATACAAAACAAAGTCGTGAAGAGTCTCGGGTTAACATCGCGAGGACTGGGTGATACAGACGCCGTCAGGTATCGATCACCTCCTCCCCTTCGTGGGGTCCTGGTGTTTGGATCCGGGATAAATAATATTTCTATGTAATAAGTGCCGATACACTGCGAGCTCGATCCCCTTTCGGAAAGAAAAAATAATAGTTTCGGTTTAGGATAAAAGAGGATCGACTTTCTTAAATATCTTTTGTCATACATCGGAAATTATTGGAAGTTATAAGTCCCTGGGTTATTGACAAAACAATTGCAAACTGAAATAAGCTCCGTGACAGTAACTACCGAAACTATTAAGTATCAATATCAGTTAATCCACACAAAATATCAAGAAGTGCAAGATAGAGTGAGAAGTAATGTGCGAGCGAGACAAAAGTCAGGCTTTGTCTTCTTCATTATTCAGTGTGACTACGCTTTTCGGTGCTTCCCTTGCTTATGTATTTATGTAACCCGCGCTATACCTACTTTTGACCTACATGTACCTTTAGATTTCTAAATTACTGCACTTGTAACTGTCGTGTTGGTATTTCGTTCCGGTTATACTAGGGTGGTATAATTAAAGGGAGTTATAGCTATAAAATGTTTTGTTGTAAATAGACTTGATTAGTAGTAAAAATAATTGAATTGAAAATCCTATTTAATTGTGTTTAATAACAATATTTTAAACTTTCAAACTGCAATTAATGTAGAAGTTCTCTTCATAAACATAATATAACATTTCGGTTTTAAAAGACCATTTTCTTCCCCTAAGAGGGGGAGCAAAAAGTTCAGTTTATTTATTACGTAGCAGGAAATTATCATTTGGGCGCATGATAAGGAAAATGTGTGCAGAAAAATAACACGAATATCCTCATAAGTTCCATTACTTTATTAAGATGTAAATGTATTAAATTAGCCCTAAAACACTGACAGCACATATTTTTAATTTTCAATGAAGACAAACTTAAAATAAAATATTACCATTTTGATATTATGATTGTTGAGCTTACACCAACAGCCAACATGAAATCTACCAAGATACCATGACTCCACAGAGCTATATTGTACCTCATACATTGACACGTTTCATAGTAAACATTAACACGTTTCGTTTGTACTTATGTATCAGCGCCATAACATAACATCACGCCTGTCATCCCCAAAGGGTTCGGCAGAGGTGTATCTAATAGTACACACGCATTTCGCCAGTTATGTTTAAGTCCCATGTAATAGTGGGCGAGCCTATTACCATCAACCGGGCGCAAATCCAGACTCCTTGGCTGCTTTTTGTGATTGATTGAGAAATTCCAATGGAAAAACCCAATATATCTTTGCCCGACCTGGGAATCGAACCCCCATGCTCAGCAGTGTCACTTGCGACCACTAGACGAACAGGCAGTCTGCGTCACTAATTAACAAATGTGTTTCCTTATTACACATAAACATATTTAATCAATATACGGAACCCATTATTATAGTCTACGTCTGCGAATCTGTCAGTGTCTTAACCGAAGTAAAATTAACCACGGTAAAGTGATCTTTAATTCTATAAGAATAAGGTTTATGTTAGCTTGCAGGGTAAGTTATTTGTTGACATGTTCATAAATCACGGCATGGCGGAAAGCCTCGGAAGTTAAGGTATTCGCCAAGTTATCAACTTTTAGGTTATTTCCTAACTTGAAGGTTATGTAGAACATTATTTAATGTCATTCAGTGCTTTAGTTTAGTCATGGGAGCCTAGTAGGTTAGCCTGTCATCCCACTGCTGGGCAAAGGCCTCTCCCCATGACTTACAAATTCTTCGATCCGGGCCAATGTCTCGTCTGCCGCATGCCCGACGAGCTGTGGGACAAAATAACCACGATATGGAGCCCTGATACAGCCAGAAGGCGAGGCTGTAGACCTCGCAGGAGATGGCGGGACGAGCTGGACAAAACCAACGACCAGTGGGAGTAAAAAAAAAAAAAAATCAGACGAATTGATAACCTCCTCTTTTTGGAAGTCTGTTAAAAATAGAATGAGAATAACATAAATAGTCAATTTCATCTATATTTTACTAAGAGAAACATCATATTCTGTTTAGTTACGAAATGAAACTGACTTAAAACAATATCCTCCTGAAAAAATACAAACCGTTCTGTCGCTGAAACAGAACAAAACAGTAGTAAAGTAAAGTAAAAAAAACCCTACAAATAAAACAGGGACCCAGTCATGCGCGACTTGAAACATAATCGTCGTAGCGGCCGGCGTAGCGCTCTCGTAGCCGCGTAGCACCGACCGTAGCGATATTTTTATACAGGAGGGATTATTTTATCTTCTGACTTTCTGTGATGAGAATGATAATTTTTAAATGTAGTTTTTGTTTCAATGTTAATTTGTATTCTTCGCTAAATAGTATTTTTATTATCATACTCATGTTTACTACAAGAATAAATATTAGGCACACAAAATATCTTGGAAGAACTAACTGAAATTAAGTAAGTTTGTTTTCCCTCTCAATATCAAAAGTTAATAAGAGAATGTGTCGAAAGGGAAACTTGTTATCTCCAAATAATACAAACATTTATCTCGTTTACTTCGAAACCTTTATATTATGACAAATCTCAGGTCGGTGACCTCGCGAGAGCCTTCAGGCTTTTGTGGGTATTCCTGGCTACGAAGCTCTCAGGAAATTCCTTTTCATAATAACTCTGCCATTTCATAAATCATTTGTCATAAACAATACCAACTGACATATTTTTTTTTGTAAAACTCTCGGTTTTTTAGGTTAATCTGAGATCAACTACCTAATAAAATAATTTAATTTGATAAATAAATGTTGCCAATTCACGATTTAAGTATCACCCGAAATATTAAAAAACCGCGTAAAAAGGCAGTAATAATAATTCGCTACTTAAAGCTCAATATTTACAGCCTTAAATAAAAATAACGTAAGAATTCACGTCAAATACGCATTTATATTACTCATGAAAATGCTACGGGGGGGAGTGGGGCGGGGGCCGGTGACCCGGTTTGCTACGCCGTAGCCGCGTAGAGTGCAGTGCCCGCGTAGCACTCTCGTAGACACGTAGCACCGTAGTACCCTTATGAATGGTATGTATGACGCGTACGGAAGAAGGCTTTTGGATGTGTCGTGCGTTTGCAACGGATGGGTTTTATTGCTGGTTGGTTTGGTTTTTAAGTTATAAATATTTTATAAATTAGGATTGGAATAGAAAATGGCTGAACAGTAAACAAAACCTATACTGATATTAAAAAAAGGTAAAATTTGTTTGTATGTAGGGGGTAATCTTCGGAAATACTGATCCGATTCCGAAAATTCTTTAACTAACGTGAAGCTACATTATCCTTGAGTGTTATAGGTTACATTTAAAAACATCCCCGTTAGAACATTCCGTATATAACGGGAGCGAAGCCGGGAGTAAAAGCTAGTACTGTATTTAAATGAAACTGACGTTTGTCATCTCATTTCTCGGTAAAAGGCTTTATTATATGACGCCGTTATTATTTCTTAAACCTACAGTACAAATTAACTATATATTCCTACTTTCAAATACTAGAAGTAAAATAAATAAATCAACAATAACATTAAAATAAGTCCTTCCTCCCAAGGTAATAAAAATAATTAACCAACGGAATTATTTTCAAAGAAAACCTTCAGAAATCGGTTTTCTAAACTATGCGCCGAATACTTCAGTAATAGGGCAACATAAATACGAGGGAGTATTTTATTACTGTAAATGGGTCACGGTAATTTCAACCAAGTTTTGTATTCACGCGATTTTCGATTCATTCAAGTTTTCTGTAGTACCGTAAAATGGAACTGTGTCCTTTTTATTTTTACTGAGTAATTAATCTTTCTTACATAGTGCAGTTGTTACTGGAAAATAGTAATCTGATTTAAGGGATTTTCCTTCTTTATTCGAAATTAGAAGGAAGTAAAGTTAATAAGTTTGTATGTAGGAGGTCATCTCCGAAACTACTAATTCTGTTTTTTTTTTAAATACACTGATGTAAAGCTGCACAATTACCGAGTGCAAAAGGATATGTATCTTCGTACATTGTGTTTAAGTTTAAATTATATGTTTTTTCTGCTATTACTTGTGTATCTAGGGTTGCATTAGTGCGCTCTAGGGAGTAACTGCAGCTAAGAGTGACCCACATTTATTACAAGTATATATTTCATCTCTTTGTGAACAAAACATGAGGGTTCCATGCTTGTGCTGCAATTTTAAACCTTGCTGCAATAATGACGACGACCTGATTCAGTTAAACTGATCTTATGTAAATATTCATTATAATAAAAACAATAACAAAAACTTTAGAAACTTGTTCTTTATACTTTTCGATATTGTAGGTGTACAATTGTTAAATTCATTCATGCGAAACTTTGGAAGGAAGTTCGTTCTTTTACGCCGATGGGAAATCACATCAGGCGCACAGCTTTCGTCTATACTAATATAATCAAGCTGAAGAATTTTATTGTTTAAATGCGCTAATATGGAACTACCAGTCGGATTTGAAAAATCTTTATTCTATTGTTTACGAATTCTTTATCTGCCTGCCTGCCTACCTGACCAGTCTAGACAGAAGCTCACTAGACGCCAACCGAGTGGCTGCGGTCAGTAACACGCGGTGCTGTTGATAACTGACATGATTACCGCGTGCTGTGGCTCTGTTACCGCAAACAGTCACTAACACTTGTCTCTTGTAGTGGATTCGTGGCCACAGGTGGAAACTACCTTTTGTGGAGGTACATTTATATTTCTCCAGTATGATACTGATGACTAAAAGTAGTTATACTGGGTAGTCTAAAAAGTGACGTCATGAAAAATAGATTCCCTACGCTCAGGGATGTCCGAAAATACCCCATGTATGTGATGTATGTACCGCGATTCTTGACAGTTTTCGAGTTATATATAGCTTCTTGAAAATTGGATGAGAACCGCTATAAAAAAAAAATACTTTTTTGACACGGCCAAACAGAATGCACCTAAGTTGTGTGGCTCAGTTCTGGGCCGACATCGTAACGCTAAGAATAGTCAAATACAGATTCAGCGTATCGGTGAATGAGATACTCATCTGCCTAGACTTTTCTCAACTATGCTGGGGTCGGCTTCCAGTCTTACCGGATGAAAAATATTTTTTTTTCTCAAATCAAATTCATACACGTTACCAACATACAACACCACCACTAGTAAATCACCTGCGGTCGATGACGGTTTCGTTTTTATCATATTTAGATAATATCGATGTTCGTTACGCTTCTCATCTGCAGAGTTTCACTAGTCAATTTATTTAGACCTTTAGTTATATAACATTGCTCTTCCTTTATAAATTCTGCATTACTGAATTGCAACAAATCTAAAACAAAGCTATGTTAATCCCTCCATACATCACGGGAGCGGGCAGTGCCGTTAGCATTGCGCATGTTAATTTGTCCGATAGGCGCTTGGCAGGGAGCCAGCTACTTGTGCACATTTACTAAGTCGCGGCACTTAACGTTACAGAGACGTTGTGTTAAGACTTACTTCTTACTTCAAAGTTGGCTAGAATTCGAACTTTTATAAAGAATATAAAAATAAATCTGTAATTGCCTCTCGCTTGGGTAAAGGCTTCCTATTATTCGCTAAGCTACTAAACTTGTGTTTCCACAAACAATTGTGATTGTTTCCTTATTTTTTGTTTTATTTTTAAAGCTTGTTTTCCTGCTCATTTTGTTTATGAATGACTTCTTAACTTGGGGGAGACTTTTACCAGGCAACGCACAATTAAGGGATGTCCCAAAAAAGAATTGGTCATCTTCTATTATTATATCAGCCTAACACTAGTATATGATCTTTATATAAACACACTGTCAAATTATATACAGAAGTACATACAAATGCCTTAGTTAGTAGCAACCGTTTATGCACACAGACATATTACACGCACACATTCAACAAACGTTTATACAGTCCACTTATTTAGCTATTAAGTTAGTTAAAAATAAAAATTCTACGAGAAAAGACGTGGTCAGTGTTTCATTCACCAAACAAATGGATAAAGACCTTATTGCCCTAAATAAATAAAACAGACTCCCTGCAGTAGACCGAAGTTACAGTCTATTTTCATTCTAGTTTATTTAGCAGCCAAGTCTGCTACGAGGCTACGAAGTTCGTAGCACCGGCCTACGAGCTACGAGCCTACGTCATCGTATACTGATATAACTTCAAGTCTTTGTCTAACTAGTTCATAAAACAAGGTAAATAAGTGTGGGAAATAAAAAACAAACATAATTGGCTTACTTTATTTAAGTAATATCCGAGTTATCTATAAATATCTTAGAGGTTAATTGCCGCCAATTAAGTTTGTTAGTGCGATATTAAAAGTATAAAAAACCGACGTGACAAATCAATTATGGTAATAAATTAAGAGTAGGAATAATCGTCGGCAAATGGATGACACGCCGTGATCAAACGGAACAGACGGACTAATCTGAATCATAATCGAAAAGCGAGCCTTCGAACTTTCCGATACCACCACAAATATCGAACTGAAAAAGTAAACAATACATTTAAAACCTTACACTCAAACACGTAAAGCTCAAAATACCATCGCCAGAATCGGAACGGAATTCATGTTGTATAAATAAACCAATTATCTCTATTTCATAGGCCATAGGGTTCAATTTTGTTCGACGCGATCCGGCGAGGTTACCGCCCGGGTCGTCAACCTGTGATTCATAAAACTACCCTACATATAGGCCTTTCCCATTTGTAACCGCCGGGGGTTATACCTGCTTTTCACGCGAACTGAATTTCAAGCTCGTATGTATTGTTTCATTAATTTGTTACTGAACTATTTGTATGTTATTAATATTGAGTACTAGAAACTGAGTGGTAGGTTTAAGTACTCTCAGCAGTTTTGGGCTATGACTATTTTGGAACTATACATAGAACGACATAGGTACTTATTCAATCAACTATTGTAACATAATTATGACTCATGCATTATTGAGTTCTTATCGATCTTGCTTACACATGTGAAAAGAATCAATATTAAAGAATTCAATTTTCCAAATTGAAGACGGCCCCTGCTCGGAATTCATCGCAGTGTTGTGTTAAGTAGTCCGGTCATGTCTTAACGAAGTCGCGGATGCTGCGCAACATTGCCATGTTTTTGCCGCATTCGAGTAAGATGTGCGAGAGGGACGCAGTACTGCGAGCGACACGTGCTAATACGAGACGAAAATATTACTTAATACGTTACAACGAACACGTGGTGCGACCTCATTGTAAACGTCATGGAATTAAACTTATCTACTTTAGGGTGTTAGACTTTTATCGTACAGGTTTATTCGGCGAGTGTTTAAGTCATCAACTCATTTATTAATCATCGTATCGGCGTCATCAGTCATCACTGTCTGGGGTCACGGAGACGCGTCCGCAGCGCGCGCCGGCTTGACGCCGACTGACGAATTACATTACGTATTCGGTTAACTACCCGTCTGGTGGCTCGGCCCCTTTCTCGAGGGTCTTATCGACGCCGAGAACATGCCCGCAGCTACTTCGTCATACCTAAAATGTACGATGTCTAAACGGCCTTCAGCACTGTACAATGCCACGACCGCTATGAATGTCGTTATTTGAACAACCTTGGATTTCAACAGGCTCATGTTGGGTGCCTTAACTCGATTCCCGCACCGCACAAGCCGCTTTGAATGTTTAACGTAGCCCTTTGTTAAGTTCTTTTTCTTTGCTTCAGGTTGCAAGATCAAGGCGCTTCGCGCGAAGACCAACACATACATCAAGACTCCGGTCCGCGGCGAGGAGCCGGTGTTCGTCGTCACCGGCCGCAAGGAGGACGTAGGGCGCGCCAAGCGTGAGATCCTCTCGGCGGCCGAGCACTTCTCTCAGATTCGCGCGTCGCGCAAGTGCGGCGCCGCACCGCCGCCGCCCGCGGGCGCGCCCGGACACGTCACCGCGCAGGTGCGCGTGCCCTACCGCGTCGTGGGACTCGTCGTGGGGCCCAAGGGCGCCACCATCAAGCGCATCCAGCACACCACACACACTTACATCGTGACGCCGTCGCGTGAGCGCGAGCCCGTGTTCGAGGTAACGGGGCTGCCCGAGAGCGTGGAGGCGGCGCGCAAGGAGATCGAGGCGCACATCGCCCTCCGCACTGGCGCTGCGGGCGCAGCTGGCACTGGCGTGCCCACACAGACTGACAGCGAGCCGCTGGCCACGCTGTACCGCGCCGGGCTGGCGTCGCTGCTGCGGCCTGAACAAGAGGCCGCTTTCTCATCGGCCGGCTCGTGCTCCTCGGGCGGCTCATCGGCGCGACTGGGCGATCTGCTGGGCATCTGGTCATCGACGGAGCGCGACGAGGGACTGGGCGAGTCGCCATCGTTTGAGTCGCCCGGCGGCGGCACGGCTGGCGTGTGGGCGTGGGGTCCCACGCGGCCGTCGCCTGCGGCGTCTCCAGCGCGCGCCTGCGCCGTGTGCGCCGAGCGCGGCGTGGCGGCGGCGCTGGTGCCGTGCGGACACAACCTGTTCTGCCTGGAGTGCGCGCAGCGGCTGGCGGCGGGCGGCGCGCCGTGCCCCGCCTGCTCGGCGCCGGCGCACCAGGCCATCCGCATCATCTCGTAAGGCTCCGGAACTGCCGCTGCGGCCGCCGGCACTGCCGTTGCGGCCGTCGCAAACACGAGTCGCACGTTCTCGTAGTAGGGATCTTTTTTACTCGAATCGTTATAAAAAATATTAAAAGAAGTAAAAATCGCGTAATCGAAATCCTGGTGCCAAAAGTCGGCGCCTCGCCGGCACGGCCCGTCCGCCGCGCCGTACCTATCGTAAGTCGGCAGAGTTGTTCACGATATATTTTCTTATTATGAACGTTTTTTATTAGGTCGTCGAGCGCGCGCCGCGCAAGACGCCGCAGAGAGAGTCGAAAGTACGTTATGATAGAAATTTCGAAAAAAACATAAAATTTAAAAAAAGTTGTATAATTATTATTGATAGCATAAATGGAGGAAAAACGAAAATTTATAAAGCTTACTAACGTAATAGCGTAAAGTATTAAGATATTATAATAATAATATAATAGGCGAGGGACGGGCGGCGCGGGGAGCGGGCCGCGGCCTGTTGTCTGTTCAGAGTCTAGTGTAATGTATTGTAGTGTATGTGAGCCCACGGGCGCTTAGCTAATGTGTTGTTGGTGACGAGTCGGTTGTGGACCGTGGACCGGCCCCGGCGGGCTGCTGCGCCGGCGCCAGCCCGGGCCGCTCGCTAGTGAATGTTGGATGGCCCCCGCCCCGCTCCCCCGCACGGCCATGCTCACATTATTTTTGACTATACGAATATTCGCTTAAATGATATTATACATACGTACACTCTATGATTATGATAATATTAATATAATGTTTGTTTTAAGTGTGTTTTAATGTTTAGATTTTTATTGTAATGTTTTTATGAATGATTTTTATCAGTATGATTATTATTATTGATTATTATTTTATGTGTTGACGATGTTTTTTTGTGATTACGTGCGCCCGCGCTTGGGCCGAGGCTGCTGTATGTTCGTTTAGTGGTTATGATATCGAATAATAAATTTAAAGTAATAAATGATAAAGAATAATACAACTCATTCATTATATTATAAACTATAGTAGTCTGTAGTACGACATTGACTAACCCATTACCTATGGATATACTTATTAAGTATTATTATATTATTGAATAAATTTAAAGAATGCATAATTATATTTCATAGGATCATTATTCTGTATAACTCTAGTTAAATATAACAATAACAAATATGATTGTATATGTATGAGAGCGACGTTGTGTTGTTGAGTTCACCGGGGGCTCATTTTATGGATTGATATTTTTTTATTTTTTTACCGTTATTAGTTTTTGACTTACTCATGTAAAAATACGCGAGAATAAAATATCAGCCTATTAGATTATATTTTAAAAAATAATGGTTACGTAAAATGAACCCCCGCCGTACGTAGATCCAGTGATTTCGATAATTTTATTTTCATAATAAAATGGGTAGACGCTTTAGGTTCAAATAACGTTGTGAAAATTTGTGAAATTTTGTAGACTACATATCTTATTATAAATCTAATATAAACTATAACTTTCGACTTTATATCTTTTATTTTTCCCTACATTAAAAAACGAAACGAGATTGGATAAAACTTGTGTTACCTCAATAAGGCAGCACGGTATTATTCTCGTAGCACTGCCTACGTCGCAACGCCGTAGCACTGTCCGAGTCGCTACGTCGTAGCTTACGAATAGAAACCGTGTGGCGTAGACTAATGATAGAAATAGAATTTATTTGATCGACAATCAGTGGAAAATGGCTATGCCTATTGGTCTAGTTGTTAGCAGGAGAGCTACTACCGATCTCTTGACGTCCTGGGGGTGACCCCCAGGTAGAAAAGTAATAGTTATGGTTTACATTTCTCAAACAAATGTGGTATGATTACTGGCATAGTTGACTGCAATCTACGGGTTCGATTCCCGCTCGGACTCAACTTTTATGAAACTAATAGTTCTGACTGTCTTCTGTCTGATAAGTGCACCTTAAACACAGTAAAACACATACACCACAACAAATTGGGCCACATTTGAGATGAAATATGTTAGTATATGTACCCAGCTAAGTATCGAAGATAACTGAAACTTCTACATACATTCATTTACTTCAACATTGTCACGGCTGAACAGGTCACGTCGATCTTGATTTGAATTATGAGATTCGTGTTAGTACGCGTACCAATTTGTATAAAAAGTATACCTAGTAAGTTTTCATATTGGGAACATATGATCAAGTCATTGTATTCACATCGTGATGTATAAAAGTGACAATTCCAAAAATTCATAACTTGTTCAACGACAAAACGTATTAACTTTTGACCGCCAGAGCATTAAAAAACGTGCCCTCCACGCCAAGTCACAATTTCACTTACCATTTTGTCACATATTTGTGTCGTTTGGCGTTCAGGGCACGCGCTTGCCTGTCACGTATATGTGACTATGCAGGTCAACAGTTTAAAAAGAACACTAAACGGAGCAGGTTCCTATTTATTCAACTGCATGTTCATAATCATTTAAAAAAATCACAATTACTTTCAACGTTCACTGCCGGACATAAGCCTCCCGAGCGCCGCCACATCGACCGGACCTGTGCTCCCGCATCCATCAGATCCCGCTTACGTATCGAACTTAATACAAAAGGGAACACAATGACACTGAACTATCCTGAATACTAGCTAGATCTGCTAGCACTGCATTCTGCCGTAAATCAAAGATAATCTGCCGATCATCATAAATAACGACAACTGTAGCGTGAAAACTATTATCTCCAGCTATCTGTAAGCACAAAGCTGGTGAAAACGATAATCCATCAACTCAGACTTAAACCTAAGCGATACATTCACCATAGCATCTGGTTCATCAAATTTGCATCCAGCCTACTGAAGCAACTTTCTTCGGGTCGACGCTCCAACAGCTTGCATGTGTGCAGCAGTATTCATTCGGACGGTCAATGGCGTGACAATCCTTTGAAACCTAGTAATAATATCTGACGTTTAAAGGCACTCGTATAAAACTGCACTAAATCAACACCGCCTCAATTTGAGAGGTTCATCATACTTTCTGTGCAACTCCATACTACCAAGCACACTTATTACAACATCGACCCTAATCAAGGTCAGCTGGTAAAAATGAATACACTACAACAACTCTGTTACAATCGATAGACTTCAACCAATCAATACTCATCGCCAGTAAACGTGATCGATGGTAATGACCGTATCCACCTGCCATCACACATGGATCAAAAGCCATATTAATATACATATATCTACTACTTTTATTTACAGACTAAAAAGAACTAAAGTAATGATAAAAATAAGACTAAAAGTAAGAAAATATAAACATCTAAACAACTACGACAATAGGACACTTAGGCGTCAAAGTATTCATATTAATTACTATTCAAACTTGACTTGGAATCAATTTATGAACATCATTTATTTACATAAGACGCAATTTAGTTGCACCTTGTGCATCTCAATCATCTCATCCAATATTTCAATATTAGTATTCATACTTACTTACTAGTTGACTACCTCGTTGTTCGAGTGGCCGCAAGTGCGACTGCTGAGCATGAGGTCCTGGGTTCGACTCCCGGGTCGGGCAAAGTGTTATTGGATTTTTCCATCAGGAATTTCTCAGTAGCAGCCACGGAGTCTGGATTGGTGCCCGATGAATGGCAATAGGCTCGCCCCCTATTAATTTTCACACATTTCGCCAGTTATGTTTTTAAGGAATTAAAAACATAACTGGCGAAATGTGGGTGTACTATTAGGTACACCGCTGCTGTCACCCTTCGGGAATAACAGCCGTGACGTTAAATTATGTCTATGTATGTTATTCACACTTATACCACAGCTTATAGTATTAGAAATACCTTAGTAAAATTAATATCAACGTGTTACTTGTATCGTTAGTTATCCTCTGGGGAAAATCAATCAGTAAATGAACCCTGGCTAATGAGGCAAATCCTCACTAGCACAATACATGTACCTATGTTATTAATTACTCAAGGAAAACGAGTCATTCCTCAGTAATTCTCCCTTGGTGGACTAGTGGTCGCAAGCGCGGCTGTTGAGATAAAGTTCTCGGGTTCGATCCCCGGGTTTAGCAATGTTTTTTGGTTTGCTATTAGGAATTTCTTAGTATAATCTGGCGTCACGTTATAGGCCCGTTTCGCTCGAAACCTCTGTCTACCCCTTCGGAGAACTTAGTCGTAATGGTGTTATGTTATTATATCTATACAGGCGGTTGTTTCTGCTCATACCCAAAACTCTCT
Source organism: Noctua fimbriata (assembly GCA_905163415.1). Classification (NCBI taxonomy): domain Eukaryota; kingdom Metazoa; phylum Arthropoda; class Insecta; order Lepidoptera; family Noctuidae; genus Noctua; species Noctua fimbriata. The sequence goes on along the minus strand of LR990942.1, from coordinate 2,035,244 downwards.
GCATTGTCTTAGCATAAGTTCTCGCTGAATGAGGTGAAGTTCAGCAGAAGTAAAAAAGTTTTTTCAAACTTGAGATACCAGCGGTACTTTTACTATTGTTCATTTTGTGTCCAAACATTTTCCACTAAAACTGTACCATAAATTTATCAATAGCGTACACAATTCCCAAGACGTCTCATTGAAATCGTTCGAGAGATCTCAGCGAAAGTGTTCATGAGAGTCGCTTGAAGATCTACTTGAGTTATGAATATCTCGACTGAATACACCAATAATAATTAAATTATATTGATGATGATCGCTTTAAGAATTGAATTAATTAAATAGTTGTGCAAGGGTTTTTTGGGGCGTGGCCATATTCTAAACTAACGCCGCTATATTGTTTTTTCAATACAATTTCCACATATAACACAAATATTTACCAACAAAGCAAAAATGCTTTCAAACACGATGAGACGATGAGATCGACGCAGGAGTGTGGAGACTGACCAACACCACCGCTTAATCCATTTCTTTAACAGCGCAACAATACATCCATCTTCACAACTACCAGGCAGTCATAACACACAGGCACTAAAATAATACACATTTGTCATTACAGTACATTCAAAACTGAACGCTATGATATCGTAGGCGTGCTACGATATTCGTAGCACGTAGCGGCCTGAACTACGCGATCCACGTAGCGGTAGTTACATATAGCTTGTGTTTATTGCCCACTCCACACGATTTCAATACGGAGTGTACTCATAGATGTGGTTTCGCATGTACTTTCAATTTTTTTTCATTTTTTTTGAAAAAAAGATGATGATGATGTGGTGTTTTTTGTAGATAGTGCGGAAGTCTTGTAGATCGAGTTTTAAAAAATATTTAAGTGTTTGGCTATTTGATCTTAATTTTTCTAGCCCCGTAGTTTCCGGGCTCATTCATTTAAAACTTACGCTATTAATTTCGATGAAATGTAGGCAGGATTACATTAATTTGTGTCGATTCCATTCACAAGATTCATTTCTAGATATGTGAATAAATGAATCTTTGTATGGAATATAATGGATATATACAGTACATTAATACTTTCAAATAAAATAATATGTTGTCTGTTACCTTTGCCGCTTAGTGGTAGCGGGTTTGATTTCCTCACGGGACAAATACTTCTGTGGCCTGTATGGACGACTCTAAATGCATGTAAGATTTGTTAAGACGTAGTGATAAAAATTAACTAGTCTAAAAACATTGTCTTCCTATTAGGCATCACCGCAGTCGGGTAAAAAGTAAAATTACTGTTGAATGACCGATTTAAATAGCTCAATCAATGACCGCCCGCCTGTCGAAGATACTAGAATAGTAAGTAATATATAGTAGTAGTAGTAGTAGTTGTGTACAATGACCCGTAACCAGGTGAGTGTCACAGCTCCTGGGAATACGAGCGGCTGTCGGTCGTTAGCGGCACGACACACACTTATCGTTGACTCACTTGTGCTTTTTATTGAGGACTTTCTACGTGGCAGGAAGATGATTGAGTATTTGTGTGAGAGCTTGCTCAAGCCGGCCGGGCTATAAGAACAGTCTGTACTAACTTGTTTGTGGAGGTGAGATATTCGATTCTCACACGACGCCACCCAACCGCGCGGACGAGCGACGTTCACCGCCAATACTTTTGCTTCGGCGTCTGCTCCCCACCGCGCGGACGACTGGTGTCTGAGAATCGCCATTAGCAATTCATCATCATCATTTCAGCCGAAAGACTTCCACTGCTGGACATAGGCCTCCCCCAGCGCATTCCTGCAACCTTCACCAGGCCATTGGACGTTGCGTTGGAAGGCCTCCCACTAGGTGGACCATTAGCAATTGTTTCATTCAAAATATTGGTATTCAGCTGTAACCGTAAACTGGAAGGTGACCTGATATAACTATATTACGCTACTGTTGAGCATGCGGTTTTAGGTTCGATTCCCAGTTGTAGTATTACACGGATTTACCAGGAATGTATGTCTTAGACTCCGATTAGATTTATGCCCCGTGGATAATAATAGCCTCGCTTCTATTATGTGGGATTTAAGCATGACTGGCCCGATGTCGGTGTACATAATATTAATCAGGTGGGTAACAAAATTGTTATAAGCATGTTCGTCGCCTTATAGCACGGTGACCGCATCCATTTGGATATTAACAGATTACTCTTCGAAGATGTCAAACGTCGTCCCTCTAATATACCTGAGTGGTACAATCTTCAGCCTGTAACGAGATGCATCCTTACGCCTGTACGGTCAAAGCGGTCGCAGATCTGCAGGTCTGTGAGCACAAATAAGGACGCCTGGCTGCTACTGTAAAGGGGGATGGACATCTCGGTATATCAGTGACACTTAAATAACTTAGTGTTTACTTAGAAATAACTTATTTGAAGAACATTATCATAAATTATTGGCGCTTGGAAACGGATAGTAGTTGGAGTTTATCCGTGATCATGGCACTCGCAACAGTACTGAAATATCGGGAACAAAACAAATAGAATGAGAACAAATAGAATGGTAAATATCCCGCTTTAAGTGCGAATGATTGTGTTAGGGGGGACCATATTAGTTTAAAAACGTATTTGAGGAAGAAAAAATCTAATGTAATATTCATTATTATGTTCCTCTACTTCCACCTTATGTTTCAGGTATTATGGCATGCTATATACAAGGTGTAAACGGACCGTTTACGTAGCCGTCAACCATGCATTATGTACATCAAACTTAGTAACTTTACACAAAAAATATTGCTGGGAAGAGATTTTTGTTTTGGGGTTAAAAATCACTTTTTACGGTAGGACTCAAAGTAACGCACTCAATACATTGTGCTGATGGATGGATCGTCTAGGTGTTTAAAGTATTTTTACTTTAAACACCTAGACGATCCGTAAGATTTTTTTACATTAATTTTTAAAATAATTATTAAAAACATGTATTTAAGAAAAAAACTTGTGAAAAAGTTGGAACTTTGACACCCAATATCTCCGATACTAGAAGATTCCCAGGTATGGTCTAGAACAAAAAAATGATCACAATGACGGAAAGAATAAGTGACTTTCGGCTTCGTTAAGGGTCTTGTTAGACCCTTGTTTAAAACATCTTTATTTTTTTGGAAATAAAAATTTCGTTAACCTATGAAAAAAAAAATTAAAAGTAAATGAAGTGACAAATATTGAAAAGAGTATGCCTAGATAAGGGCGTGCGTCCGTGGCAGGTAGCGTTTTGTAGTTCCTCCCTACCTACCCCCATGAGAAAAAGGCGTCAATTTATGTATGTAGCACCTGATTAGCCACCCCACGCATCAAATCGTTGTGCCCTACTTAACTAAGTTCACCGATACCGTACCATAAAATAAGTATCAAGTAATATGAGCATCACAACTTCCTCCCAAACTCAAAAGAGACAATCACTTCAAAACTCAATTCTATTCTCTTTTGTTGAACAACAAACATCCCTGATTGGCTGCCACCTGCGCACTTAAAACTGGGACACATCCTGTACGAAATTATGAGAAAAACGTGTGATCGTGCTTAAAAACCGACTCGCTTCGAACTATACTTACCTAGGACATCTGCTGGTGCTTATAAAGTAGCTATTACGTATTACCATACCCCAGTAACACTTAAAAAAATCACCTAAGCCTTAAAACTCACCCTTATTACTTAAACATGAAGGGTGGTTTATGTCGGTGTGTTAAGCTTGACAACGGTAAAGTAAAGTTGGTAGCAGCAGGGTGTCAAGTTGCAGGGGACATCCTGTTTAATAGATGCTGTGTTTATTCAATAGTAACAGTAATTGATTTGATTGATTTGTTGTTGCGTTTGTTGAGCTAATGTTGCGGGTTTGAATAATTTAGGATGATTTATGATTGTTTGAAAATAACTTTTTTATAAGTTTGATTTTTTTAAGCTGACTGACTGCTTTACTAACTGGACTGCCTCGTTGGTCGTGTGGTCGGAAGCGCGACTGCTGAGCATGAGCGTGGGTTCGATTCCCGGGTCGGGTAAAGTGTTATTGGATTTTTCCTTCAGGAATTTACTCAGTAGGAGCCACGGAGTTTTTGTTTGGGCCCGGTTGATGGCAATAGACTCGCCCCCTATTACATGTTTACTGGAATTGGGTACACCTCGGCCTAACCCTTCGGAGATTATAGGCGTGATGTTTCTAAATGTTAAAAAAAATCAGACGAATTGACCTCCTCCTTTTGGAAGTCGGCTAAAAATACGCAAATGATTTTTGGCTCTGTCGTGAGATTTAGATTAAGCAGGTATCTACCTAGGAGAACGAACCTGCTTAAGACAGTCAGACAATTAACTTCACCAGCCCGTTCAGTCGTATCACTCCAGTTACAAGAGAAGAAAAAACCAACATACATCTAGGTAATTTACGGTGAACTTCACCAATGTCTGTCAGGACCATTTTCCCATAGTAATGTCATCATTACTGCACACTATTGATCATCTGTTGAATGGGGTTTGCTGTGCTGATCGAGTTAAGTTTCGTAGGCTAAGGCAGGTAAGGATCATTTTCTTTCATACCCTACTCGCTAAGGTAGTAGTGATCATCATCACGCCCATTATCACTTTATCACCCACACATCATAAACAAACACGCCGATAACAGCATGTTGTCAGTATTTAAACTGAAGCCAATTACGTCCAACCCTTGCACAGGCGCGCTAAACGGCGGGAGATTATCCGCTGCCGGCCGGATTAGAGGGTTAACTCATTCACACGGGTCAGCTGTAGGCTAATCAATTATTTTATAACTGTTGTTACCTTGTTGAGGATAGTGTGTGGAGAAAAACTGGTCGTCTCATGCTGTCTCTGTTTTTATTAGAGTTCCGTACCTGAAGGGTAACCAACGGGACCCTATAACGTCGTTACGAGTCTGTCTGTCAGCGGGCTGTATCTCATGATCCGTAACAGGTAGACAGTTGAAATTTTCAAAGAATGAGTATTTCCGTTGCCGCTATTGCAAAAATAAATTAAAAAAAAAAAAAAAAAAAAGGGGGCTCCCCTACTACGATGCGACCCTTTATGCGTTTGTTCGACTAGCATTTGACTACCTTCAGATGTATGCATTGTGTTGCAATTTTCAGACAGTACGCTTTTAACAGGATGATGCGTATCCTATTTTAGAGCCCATAGGATTCAGTGGTCACATCAACTCAGACTTTTGCAGCCCACTGCTGGACGACATAGCCCTATCCCCAGCTGCACCACATCACTCTGTCCTCTGCCTTCTGCATCCTTTCGGTCGAGTCAACTTTTTTTAAGGTTGGCGATCCATCTAGCTGGCGGGTGTTTGAAACCACCCTGGCTAATACGCGGTCTCTACTTTACGACTCGTTTGCTCCTTCACTGTCACTTCAGCTTATTTACTCAGCACTGCAATCTTCCAAATCTCTCCACAGCAGTTCGCTCGACCATCAGTTCACACCAGGAAGCTTCTTGAGATCGTTATCCTATCATCCAAGAATCTTTTGAGCCTAAACGTGTACTGGACAAAAACAAATCATTATAATACCCTCAACAATCACGGGGGATATTTGATATGAAGTGCCAAAGGAAATAACAACACACTTTTCTTATAATTTCTTGTATATAATTGCTGGGTATTAATCATTTACGTGGCGATATCATAAGTGGTAACAATATATCGTTTTGTTCACTAGGTTTTGCTCGTGACTTCGTTCGTGAGATTTTATTATCAAATCTTTGTAGTCCTCATTTTTATTTATAGAACTTAAGCTATTCCATTACGGAATCTTTTAAAAATAAGTAAAGCTCATCCTGCCATTTCGTTCTTCGATTGTGGTAATAACTATAATAAACTGAAAAGTAATAATATGAATGCAAACGTATTATTCATCAAGAGAGCACGAGTCGCGCTGAAGATAGCGTAAATGTGGACCACCAATAAAGTATGTTTTTTATCGCTTTCGTCTTTTCCCACTGCTGGGCATAGCCTCCTCTTTTTCCTTCCAAACCTCTGCATCTTGTGTGATCTTTGACCAATTTTGTATGCCAAGATACGGTCACAAAATTTTATTCCCAAACTGACTCTGAGTTGAAACAGTTTTAGAATAAAAATTGAGTAAAGTGTGTGCAAAATGATATTTATAGACTGACCGTTTTTACCGTGACCGTAAAAAATCGCTTAATCTTTATGCGTATGGGCAAATAGGTTCTTAGATTCTGGGAATTACAATTAAGCTCAAGGCAGTTGAGACTGTGACCCTGGCGGTGTCGATATTAGGCAATGACCGGTAGAAGAAGAATATCTTTGACGTGACGCATTGGATTTGGTACGAGTTAGGTTTGTTTAAAGTGAACACTAATTCACATTACAGTGTTTATCTCAGGTATGATAATATCTATACTTACCACACGAGGGCAATAAATGATAAGGCTATAGGCCGACCGCTTTAATGAATCCTAGCGAAGGTATCAATTTAAATGGAATATTCTGAAGGTTGATCACGTATGGGTTCAATTAGTATCGTAATACCTACGTGGATTATGGTTATTTTAAAGCAAATAACCTGTGGGATATTGTTAGGACTTTGTGGAGTTTAAAGTGCCTTTGTTGGGAAAAGGCGGAGGACTCATTAAAGCGGTCGGTCTATAGAAAGAAGGTGACTTCTGAGATGACGAGTAACAGAGAAGTACGGAAGAATATGGGATAAGGGCAAGATAATGATGATGATGAGGGCAACAAATGTTTAATAAGGAAACGAACGAATACTCGTAATGATATAGAAGGTATGTAATGGACTGGATTGCGCAAGAAATGAACTTTGATTTTTTTTACACTAAACAGTACTTAGATAGGTAGTATAAGAACAGAAAAACTAAAATGAATATTCGATCAAAAACCTTTTTGTTGTTCCAATTGTCGTCCATGACCTATGACGTTTCTTGCTTGTTTTTACCCGACTACGCACGAAGCAAAAATGAGGGATAAATATTAAATGGTTTGTAGGTGCGTAACAATTTCAGACGAGAATGTTTTCTTGATTCATATTTCTTAGAGTGTGATTTTTCAGTAGTCGGGTTTAGTTTTTGAATTTATTTTTTTCCTCAAAGTAAACGACCCTCTTGAAAGTTGCAAACACAGTTTTGCATCTTGCAACAATGCTGTAACTGCTACTGGGGGAAACAGTCCTCTGACCAAACTGTAGAACAGACAGACGGCATGACAAGTTTGATATAATAGCAACATTCGGAGGCCGCGGCCTCGAACTACACGTGTCGCGCTCACGGTTGCCTAGCAACGGCTGGCTCTAGACGTTACCGCCCATCTACATCTTAAGACCTTATTCTTAGATATTAGTTATAGACCTATTGAAAGTTCGCATTTTTAGACATTTTCCCTTTTGAACGGACAGCAAAGAAGGATATTGCTTATATTCAGTACTTTAAGTAGAAAAGATATGTTGATGGATGGAGAGGGAGAGGAAGAACAAGGAAACAATGGGTGGATTGTGTGAGGAATGATATTAAAGAAAAAGGACAAGTGATTGCGTGACGGCTGACAGGGAGAAGAGAAAAAAAAAACGAGTTTCCCCCCAAGTAACATGGGACAAGGGGAGGAAGATGATGATGAACTTGAGAAGGGATTTTGGAACATTTTATTGACTTATCATACTAATATAACTATGGTTCAAAAGAGCGAACATGGAGCCTTTGGCGTGAACTTAAAGTTTCCAGTCATCACACATAAAATAACACCGTACTTACTGAAATACCGATTTGATTCTTGTTTATTTGGCGCACACAGTGAGATTCCCAGCCTTAATAATAAAGACTGTGATGGGTAGCACTTTGGCAATTAGCTATAAGACCATGTCTTAATTATTAGTTGTCTGCATAAAATATTTACATTAAAAAATTGAAAATTGTTACACTTTGCTTACAACGAGTCAGGTAGCAGCAGGAAACAGCAGATTTTTTTAAAAATAATCTTTGAAACACTTATATGTGGGGGGGGTCAGAATGATGTCAATACGTGGTTTGTGCGTCGGTGTCCCTTCCACCCTTCAGTACAAAAACGCGCGTTGTAAACGATACTAATTTGTAAATTACTCGTTTCTTACATATTATTTACTTCGTATATTAGCAGATAGTATTTTTTTTAATGATAAGTGATTAGTTTATTATGTGGCCAGCTCAACATACCAACGTTCTATTTTCTGACATAAGAGCTTACACGACAATATAAAATCAAAACACGACTGTAATCCCCGAAGGGGTAGGTACAGGTGTACCTAATAGTACACCTATATTTCGCCAGTTATGTTTAAGTCCCACGTAATAGAGGGTGAGCCGATTGCCATCCACCGGGCACACATCCAGATTTCGTGGCTGTTACTGAGAAATTCCTGATGGAAAAACCCAATAACACTTTGCCCAACCTGGGAATCGAACCCAGGATCTCATACTCAGTAGTCCCACTTGCGACCACTTGACTAACGAGGCAGTCAAAGACAATATCTCATTCTATAATCAGCTACCTGTGAGTTTGCTCTCAACAAGATCAAAAACTACATTTTTTTCATATCTTCCCACGCAACTCCATAAATATCCAAAAAAACAATCAACCACCTCAATCTCAATATCGATATTAAACATATTGTAACAAAAAGCCATCAGTTTAAAACCACATCCATTAGGTCATGGGAACAGGAAGCGGGGGCATGTCGGTAACGTGAGCGAGCGGAAGGCGCCGGATGCGGCACCGCAGCCTCCCGTCGACGACAGATGAACTGACCATACGGGATACAGGTAGGAGCCAACAAGGTGTAGGTACTACTTCACAGGTAGGTCACTTTTGAAGTAGGTAGTTATTTGGTGTCGTTAAATGGTTTATGAGGAGTGGAAACAGTGTGCATAAGGTGGTTTTCTGTGAATACAGGGTCAATGAGCTAGCGAAACTCCACAGATATGATGGATTTCGAACTTTATAATGAAAATAAATAAATATATACTGCCTCGTTGGTTTAGTGGTCGCAATTGCGACTGCTGAGCATGAGGTCCCAGGTTCGATTTCTGGGTCGGGCGGCAAATTGTTATTGGGTTTTTCCATCAGGAATTTCTCAGTAGTCGGAATGTGAGACCGATTGATGGCAATAGGCTCTTCCCCAATTACATGGAACTTAAACATAACTGGCGAAATGTGGGTAAACTATTCCCACTGCTGGGCAAAGGCCTCCCCTTTCTCCCTCTAAACCTCTCTGTTCTGTGCAATTGCTGGCCACGTTTGCCCCGCGAACATGATCAGATCGTCACACCACCTTCGCCGCGATCGACCTCGTAAACTTAGTAATATTTAGAAAAAAAAAATACAAACAAGTCCAATTTTAGAAATTTTAAAAATAACATAACACGCCTGTAATCCCCGAAGGATTAGGCAGAGGTGTACCTAATACTACACCCACATTAGATTACATTACATTAGGTTTGAAAATAACGAAATATGTCTCTCTGACGAAAGTGAAAGTGATAATATCCAAATGTTCCCTCGACCCTACACGACGATAATAAAGTAACGTGTTTCATGAACAACTCCCATATTAATTCTAAAGTGGCGCCTAACTGGATTTGCTTAACTTTACGAATTGATAAAACTTTGTAATCTGTAAGATGTGTTACGAGGTCGTTGATAACAAGGGATCGGTTTTAGCTTTCGTTACATTGGAGAGATGTAAAGCCACTCTAACAGTTTACATTTTATAGGAAGATGAGGAGGAGGAGCTTCTTTCTAAATAAAAGGGTTGATCTTCAAAGTTAAGCAGCGCTTGCCTAGGTCGGTCCGTGGATGGGTGACCATCAATTACATATTAAGTGCCCTCCATGCCTCGGAAAGAACGTTAAACCGTTGGCCCCGGCAGTCAAATGTAGATCTTTCGTAACAGGTAGGCAGTGGCCCGAAAGTCTGATAACTATGCCGTCTTACCAAGGGGTGTCATATTGAAAACATGACACGCGGGGTTGCGATAATCGTGGAGTAGATCCGGCAATTGGGTCTCGAGGTGGCATTGCACAAGTCCGAGGCCATGTGTTTTCATGGGCCTCGGAATGCGCCACCGTCGGGATCCCTACTGACGGCGGGAGGGGTTTCCATCGGCGTCGGGTCGACGCTGAAGTACCTGGGACTCGTCCTCGACAGCCGGTGGAACTTCGTGGAGCATTTCCGACGTTTGGCCCCCAAACTGGAACGGACCGGGGCTGCCTTCAAGCGGCTCCTGCCCAACCTGGGGGGTCCAAACGCCTCCTGCCGGAGGCTCTACGCGGGGGTCGTGCGGTCCATGGCCCTTTACGGGGCCCCGGTGTGGGCGCGTTCTCTGAGGCGGCAAGCCGCCCGCTACCTGAACGCGCCCCAAAAGGGGATAGCCCTAAGGCTAGTCCGGGGGTACCGCACGATCTCCGGTGAGGCGGCTAGCCTCCTTGCCGGATTGCCGCCATGGGATCTGGAGGCGATAGTCCTCGCGCGCCTTCACGAATGGCGCGCGGAGGCACTACGTCGGGGGGAAACTCCGCTGCCGCGGCAAATCGCCGCTCAGCGGACAGACCTCCGGCGCGATCTCATGGGGACATGGAGAGAGCGACTGTCGCAACCCCGTGCAGGGCACGCCACCATCGTGGCGATAAGTCCCCTCTTTGAGGAGTGGCTAGAGAGGCGCCACGGCGCCCTCACCTTCCGCCTGACGCAGGTCCTCACCGGACACGGTTGTTTCGGGAGGTTCCTGCACCGAATCGGGCGGGAGGAAACGCCCGGGTGTTTCCATTGTGAGGATCGTCCGGAGGACACGGTGCAGCACACTGTGGAGGCCTGCCCTGCTTGGGCGGAGCAGCGCCGTGTCCTCGTAGAGGCGATTGGCGGCGGCGACCTCTCGCGCCCGGCCCTGGTTCAAGCCATGGTCCGGAGCGAGAGGGAATGGGAAGCCGTCACCTCCTTCTGCGAAGCAGTCATGCTAGTGAAGGAGGTGGCGGAACGTGAGAGGGAAAGAGCCTCACGTCCCAGCCGCCGCGGGAGACGCCTTGGGCGTAGGGGGTCACGTGGTGGCCCCCGGCCACCGTAGGCGCGGGCCTGTGGACGGCGAGTTATGGGCTAGCTCGCCGTCCGGCCGTCTTATGACGACAGGCCGTGTCGACGGCGCGTTCGTGTTCCACGCGCGCCTCAAAGAGATGTCAGCAACCACGTAGGGGTCCGCACGGGCCGATGCCTGCCAGGGCTGCGGGACTGTTCGAAAGAGATACCGCTGCCCTGGAACACAAAGGGCAAAGAAGGAACATGGATGGGTTTTAGTCAGTACAAGTCTGACACTCCCTTCCGCTCCGCCCAGAGCGGGGGGGGGTCATTTGATGATTTCCCACCCAAAAAAAAAAAAAAAAAAAAAAGGGGTGTCATATTGATCAGTTTTAAGTTTAACTGCTTTGTGGAGGCCATATATGCAGTCGCTCCATGGACAATACTGGTATTCAACTGCATCCGGTAAGACTGGAAGCCGACCTCAACATAGTTGTGAAAACGATAGGCAGATGAGTGAGTAAGATAGCTTGTGAACTGAAAAATCTGTCGTGTCCTAGACTGCCTCCGTACATTTAATAAGCAATAGAGATGCGCCTGCGGATAAAATGTAAAGAAAAATATGCTTTACCTACTAAAAACAAGGCGCATTTAGTAAGGGTAATTTTTCTCAGACGCGCTCCTTTTGCTGTCGGTGGCAGTATAAGAATGCCAGGAGACAGCAACACAAAAAATAGCCAGTGCTTCTGAACTAAGGAGAGTTTCCTCAACTTTACGTAACAAAATGAAAGAAATAAAAATAAATAAATGTTCAATGTCCGTTAATTTACGAAAGTGATTTTTTACGCGACAGTTTTTACCGCGCATTGTTAGGTGCTTAATGCTCAGCTGATGGACGCTACTGAAAGTGCTGAACTCGTCGCCAAATTTTGGGTTGACTCGATTTGAATTGTCATCGACACGCTAAGAAAAATGCTCAGTTCAATACTGAGAGATAAAAATCAAGTGCGCGATATAATATCGTCGCTTTAAAAATCATGCTAACGAGGTCTAATATCTATTAATACAACCCGGTAGCCACTCCTCAGCCCATAAATAAGGTCTGCCTCGGTCTCCGGAGAGGCACACCGGTGCTATGCCTTCAGCACATCTCGGGGGAGTCAAACTTGTACATTGTACAACCTTATACCGGTATATGGCAGCACCTGACCACTACCTGATTGATTAATGAAGCCTAATTTTAGACGAGGTTCAACCGTGAATATGTGCCTAAAAGCCTTCGTGCGAGTGCGACTTCTTTTAAACCGACTTCAAAAAAGGAGGTGGTTCTCAATTCGGTTGTATTTTTTTTTTTATGTGAAAGGATATATTTTCCGATTGGTCAATCAATTCCATCAAAATCGGTTCAGTAGGTTGGTTTTTTTTCTTCTTGGCCTATGTTGACATGATGTTTCTTAATAACTTCTAGTTACAATGTAAAATTGATTCATCACAAGAATTTGTGTGGTATATATACTACAACTAAAAAGGGTAAAATAAAAAACTTTTTGCCAAAAAAAAAACCGACTTCCAAAAAAACTTTTAAAAAGGCAAAAATAACTTTACTTTCGGAAGTCGGCGGCAAAAATTCAATGAAACAAACAAAGTCACCGACTTCCGAAAGTAAAGCTAATTTAGATGTTTTTAGTTTTTTTTTGGAAATTGTTTTTTTTTGTTTCCTTTCAGCTCGAACTATCATGAAATCGTAGTCGCAGGGCTGCCCAATGACCCCTGGCTGTAGACCTTACACTCAAGGCACTCGGACTCGGATCGTGTACCCACCCTGTACACGATCCGAGTCCGAGTCCGGTTAAGCAGACGACTACTACGTTGACATGCGAGATGTCGTAGTGTAGGTATAGTAGTTCTTAACAAACGACGATGCATACACGTGCCCGTGACTGTAAATTAAAATAAAATCACATAATGAAAATACCAAGAATGAAAGACTGAGTGGAACTTGTAGCTTATGCTAGTACTCTTATAATGTTCATTTATAAAAGTAAAAGAAGTGAAACAGATGACACTTGAGGTCATGAGACACATAAACATTTTTGTACGTATTGTGATGATATAATATTACGTAGATAGTACGATAAATACAATACAATGAAACAGTTCGTATGACTGTGTAGTGAAACAGGGGGTACAACTGGGCAGCGGTAGTGATCCACTTCCCCCAATTAACGGCTGCTACTCGTGCGGAATTATAATCAGCTGATTGTATTGTTGTTCTTTGTTGTTCTACGAGCATCTCACTAATAGTTATACATATGAGTAGTTGGTTAATACTGCGAGTTTTACTTTCGTTAAGTTACGCAGGAAATATTCTAGTGCAAAAGTGCTGTGCAAATTGGTGTTTGTGCATTGTATGTTTATTTTTTTGTCATTTTGTAAATACGTCATGTCCCTGCGACATGTAAATATTTTTTCTTTCTATCAAATACAGGTGCACTCTCGCTACGCCTTTTCTCTCATGGTCAGATAGAAATATCTTTTGTAGGAATCTTAATTCAACACCAGTACCCGTTTGTTTTTAATAATTTGTTCGGTTGTGCGGTACTGTAGCGTAGGCTCTCTTCTGCTTAACCCTAAGGGGATATACAGGCGTGATATTACGTGTATTAAATAATAACTATGTAACAAAAACAAAGTGTAATTAATAAGAGGCTCCGGAACTAATGTTCCAATTTAAAAAAAAAACACTGATAGAAACATACATTATTCGTGGGTGCTATAGGCTATAAATTATATTTATATCATGCATATTAGCCGACGAGCTATCACAATTTTGCGGGCGAAGTCGCGGGCGAAATGCGTACCTATATATAATTAAGCCTGGAGTAGAATTCATATTTCTATAAAATTTTACAGAAAATATGAGGTATCCAATCCTGTAATTTCTTCACTGTTCTCGCTTAAACTAAATTGTACTGTTAATAATTAAAGGATTTCAACTAACTCTTGAAGTTTTACATAAATTGCCGTCATCTTTCTGAAATACAAAAATGTTAATCTTCTCTAGACATTGTTTAATTACTGATCATTTGGGAGTAGTCTCGCATTGTTTAAAATATTTTTACTCGGAATTGTTCAAATATGAAAGTTAAATTATGTATCTTTATTTAAATTGATCAGAAGAACATTTTGAAATCATTGTAGAGTCGCCAGCGCATCAAGTTACCACAAACTGTTTTTTCTCATTCGATTTTTAACTTAACCTTTAACATTTTATGGTTTAAAATCATTTGGAGAAACAGTGCACAGTCATAATCATATTCAATGCCTGTTATTCGCCTTAGTCTAGTGGTATGTGGTGCACATTTCACCAGTTTTAGCAATGTGAAAAAGCTACACCTCTACTGGCCTTCAAACTTAGACTTTGAACATCTACAAGTATAAATCCTACCCAGGGATCGAACCCATGATCAATAGTGTTATTGATCATGGGTTCGATCCCTGGATCCATATATTTACTAACATTATTACTTAGACAGGAAACGGGATATTTACCATGTTTACTGTTTTAAACTCTGTTGTCTGTTTTGTGTTGCTATGTAAAAAGCGAAGAAGTGCGGAAAAAAAGTTCGCGAGCGGACACAGTGAGTTTCGTGTGTCGGGAACAGAATCGAGTTGCGAGTGATATTGGTAGCGGTACTGAGTGCAAAAAACAAACAAGAAAGAGGGTAGACCGATTTGTCTGCTCATAAACACCCACCCGCAATAACTTCAGTTTATCCGTGATCATGGTGCTTGCAACAGCGCCGAAATATCGGGAACTCGACAAAAACAGTAAACATGGTAAATATCCCGTTTCCTGTCTAAGTAATAATGTTAGTGACCATGACAGTTTAAAATCTTATATACTAACATTATACTCAGCAATCGCACTTGCTTGGTTACAATCAATCTTTTTAGCGTATCGATGTCAAAAAGTTCAGAAGTGTTTAGCCCAAAAGTCAGCCAAAATACGACCACTATATCAACTAGATGTTTACCCTTTTTAGTTGTAGTACCACACAAAATCTTGTCATGAATAAATTTAACATTGTAACTAGAAGTTATTACACACCATCATGTCAACATAGGCCAAGAAGAAATAAAACCAAACTTCTGAACCGTTTTTATGAAATTTTCTATGAGACCAATTGGAAAGCATATCCTTTACATAAAAAAGATTTATTCAAATCCGTTTATAAATGACGGAGTTATGACGTAACAAACAAAAAATACAACTGAATTGAGAACCGCCTCCTTTTTTCGGTTAAAAATCCAATAGTATTATTTAAGCGTCTAGTGAAAGCAAAAGCAGGCATAAGAATGTTTCTGTGATAACAATAAAACTTCATAGTAGTGTACTAGGTTAGTTTTGCTAATACAGTCAAATAAAACGTCAACTATGAACTATATACCCCTCAATTAATTAGCTGACTACCCATCACCAAAAGTGACGTTTAACATGCTGTCAACCATCAGGGAAGCCCTGTCTGACTCATGGGGCTGCCCCCTCGTTAGAATTACGCTTTTATTTACTTCCAGAAGCTATTACTGTAGTTGTATTACTAAACAAAGGGTTAGTTGACCTATGTTTATTTGTATTGGGCCTAGTCATGTGAAAAACGAATTATTTCATAGGTAACTTTGCTTTCTACCCTAAAGTTTTAATTGTAACATTTTTTATCTGATGTTTAAACCAATGTTGTAAATAAGTAACCGTTAATTGACCCTCTTAGCCTTGACCTAACCGTTTAATTGCAATCTCTAATCTCATACGTGCTAACAGTTAATTGTATGTATGCTTTACTCGCAACAACGCAAAGTTTCCTACAGTGACAAAGACCTTTTGGCGCTCGAATGATGCTAAAAGGTATCGGTGTTTGTGAAGATTTGGGAAATTGATTAGAGAACATAACATAACCTCACACATGTAATCCACGATGGATTAGGTAGAGGTACACATAAAAGTTCAACCACATTTCGCCAGTTAAGTCCCATGTAACAGGGGGCTAACCTATTTCCATCAACTGGGCACAAATCCAGACTCCGTGGCTACTACTAAGAAATTTCTAATGCGCAAAATCAAATAACACTTTGCCAGACCTGGGAATCAAACCTCATGCTCATCAGTCGCGCTTGAGACCACTACACCAACGAAAAGAAAATGGTGGCGTCAGTTGCAATTATGTCCATGCGCTACAAGATCCTTGTACATTTCGTATATTGACTCCACTTTACAATAAACTACTTACAGCCTTCCTATCAGATTTCCTTGCCTTCGTACCAGGGAAGTAGCATAATTTGTAGAAACTGCGAAGCTTACTTCTACTTTCCAGACCATATCTTCCACAAGTTCATCGACGGGAATAACGACTTAGTTTT
This sequence comes from Noctua fimbriata, assembly GCA_905163415.1. Taxonomy (NCBI): domain Eukaryota; kingdom Metazoa; phylum Arthropoda; class Insecta; order Lepidoptera; family Noctuidae; genus Noctua; species Noctua fimbriata. The sequence goes on along the minus strand of LR990942.1, from coordinate 2,018,784 downwards.
GCATTACAATGCTACTACTTACGTTTAAATTGCAACTACCGCTTGTCCACTTATCATTTCCTAGTACCTATCATAAAAGTACGTAAACTACCTAAAAAGGAAATCCCTTTAAGTAAATTCTTTATTCTCCATCTCAATTCTTGTGTACCTAATTCATCAACCTTAAATTTTTCCCAAGTGTGTTGGTGTCGGTTTTCCGTCTAGCCAGATGCAGTTGAGTACTACCTACCCACATCTAAGTAGTTTACACGGCTGCATCGCGAAGACTGATTGCGGTCATCGACCTGTTTGTCTAGCACGGTGATTACGGGTGGGGAGGTGTGTCTATTTCTAAGAGATGTTTTTTTTTAGACTATTGTAGATCTATCCTCTTTTGTAGGATTTCTTAATATAAAATCAAGGTCACTATTTATCTTCGTACACGTTTATCTCTGAAACCACCCAAGCAATTTCAATGACATTTTGTGAATGTGTGTATGGTTGGTTCCAGCTTGAAAGAGTTTTAAACCCGATAGGTGGCGCCATGCAGAGTAGGGGCGGGTCGCTAGTATTAATATAATAATAGTTAAGTACCAGAAAAGACAGATTAAATCCCGTACATTTTAGGAGATATCCCGTATTCTGCGTAGGTGGTACTGGGAAATACCCAATTAAAATGTTAAATCAATATTTAGATGAATATCGAAAAACCTTTTTGGAACTTAAGTAGAATATACAAGTACCTAACCTAAATTTAGGCCAGAAGAGATTTTCATAAGTTATTCAACCTGAAAAAAACGTGGGAACGAAGGATGTTGGATAGACGTTACAGTTGCACTCACGATACAGGAGAAATTCGCAGTGTGGGGCAATGTTTAAAAAAATGTACGTGGCGAAAAACGATGTGAGATGAATCTGGTCCGTTTTGGCCACACAGATGTCACATACATTGTCTCTTACCGAGCTTTACTCGCTACGTAAACATTAACCGCTCAGCCACGCGTGTTGCGGCAGCGCCGGCGGAGAAATAAATGAAGGAAATTGTTTGGCTTTAGAGCATCGCACGACTCACAACGACGCGAGCTGCGACGCTCCCCGGTACTCTCCTATAGAAACAAGTGAAACGCGCATGTCTCTTTACTCAAGTCATTGCCTGAGGTCGTAAACGTGACATTAACGTTTCAGTCTGTTTCCCTAGTATTCCAAACCACGTGGCGAGGTGCATGGCCGGCAGAAGTAGGTGAGCTTCAGAATTGGGACGCCGCACCACCGCGCCGCGCGCCGCGCTAACGTTCAGGGTAATTTACAAATCGCGTGCCGAGATTCCCTGATACTACCACCTTGGGCTTTGGGTGAGGAACTAAACATGTTGGGGTACTGGATGTGGCTTTTGTGTAGGAAAAAATAATAACAAATGTCAAGGCCACAGTTAAGTTTAAATTCTTCAATGTTTTTATTAGTATAAAGTCACTCACGCCTAAAAACTTTAGGATTTGTATGCTTTACTTCAACTAACTTATCTGTGCAGGCGGGAAAACACAGAACTAAAATAAATGTACCAAGTTTGCCATAACTATGCATCTTTTTTTGACAAGCAGCGCCACTTTGAACAGCAAACTTAAAGTGGTCATACATTATTTAGGGCCTGGGGTGGGGGGTATATACAAAGTGTATTCTATCAGCGATAACGGTGATGAAAAATAGAAAATGCATGGGACCTTCATAAGCTACTGAAAACCTGGTACATTATTGTGTCAATCCTCTTGATATACGAACTGCTTTGAAAGCGATTACCACTTATTTAGGCCGTCTGATCCGACTTATTTCTATATCTTCCTATTGCTGCTGCCAGGCCGCAAACTTAACTGAAGTTACATATTTGCCGAAAGAATATCATATCGAGATTTTTTCGCAAACCATTTTAGCCCGATTATCAAGCTAACTTACCCCTTAGGAGACGAGATCAGTATTTATTGTATACGTTGTCAACAAACTTTGTAGCCTTAGTACTTTCGTTAATACAAAATGTGTGATATCTTCAAACTCTGCAGAAGGATCTTTACGAGCTTTTGTAATAAGTTAGTCCTCGCTTTTATTGACACATCCAGTACAATTTATAACTAGGCATCTATAAATTTCTCACTCATTATCAACAACGTAAATCAAACCCTAAGTGCTTAGTTATAAGATATACAATGATATTGTCAGCTTTACCGGGCTAGTAATAGAAATATAACGACTAGTCAAAATAATAGTGGGTTCATGTATTTGCTGTGCGACTGCGTAGAAGTCTATAAACAACATTGAGTTTTGTGTCACAACTTGCCCTAAGTTTTGCTGCAAACACATTTTTGGTACCACTACATGCACTGTGTGTGCAACTTGTTACTGCAAAACCGAAACATGTTGCTGCAACAATGATATGCAACTTTTGTTTATCATGAATACGAAGCTAAACGAAGAGTAATAATACATACATACATAAACACATACCTTTTCCCGGTAGGCAGAAATCACAGAACGCCACTTGCTACGATCCATACATACCTACTCCTTTTGCCTCGTCCACGTTCAATAAATAATAATGAAAGAAGGAAGAGTGATAAAAGATTTTGTTGAACAGAGATGTTAAACAGAGTCATGGCATGTTGCAATATGAATGTAAATTTCTAATCAGCTAGAAATAGAAACAAATAATTTAAAGAGGGTACAATCTGCAGCGGAGATTCAGCTATGGTACGGATTATTCAATGTCAATCGTGAGCTTGATTCCCGATTGTTAAAATTGTGCCGTAAACCCACAAATGCAAGCATTTTTAAGTTAGTTGCAGGGACTGAGGATCATACTGAGGAGTGAGGATAATCAGAGGGATAATAGTACCCAATGCACAAACAGGTAATATTGTTATGTATTGGTAATAAGTACCTAATCTATTTAAATAATGAGATTCCCAATAAGGGTCTCACCACTTGTAAACTCCACCCTATGACTAGTTTTTCCAATACCGAACAAAATTAACTTTCCAATGAACTTTATTCAAATAGATATCAAAAGTTTAATACGGAGACGTTTCGATAATGCTGAGGAAACGAACTCACGTCTTAGCTCTTCGTCACTCCGATATTAATAATGTGCCAAGAAAGGGACGGAGACATTTTAATAATGCCTTTTATTTGATTTAAATGGTAATCTTTTAACCTATGCGCTCTTAGTCCTTGTGGGGACATTGTCAAGGACTATTTTGTATACGTGACACCTAAATGAATGCCGAAACAAAAAGAGCTGTTGGATTTTCAGTTTCAGTCCTAGTGAGTACAAGTTCTGATTAATCAATCTAGTTTGGTCAATGGTCGCTAGGGGCGAATTGAATCATGAATGTACCGCACGCCAAATACGCGCTTTGACGGGGAGTTGGATACACCAGCCCGTTATACAATACAACCTCTAAGGTAGCCAAAGCCATACATACATACCTGCACAGTTTTGCAACACACACGTTTACCTGGTGTACACGCAAACCTGTCAGGTACACCCTAGCGGGTATGCTACCTTTAGAACCAATATAAGACTTGTTGTAGTTTGTAAAGGTTTTTAACCAGCACTTGAAAAGCACCTGAAAATTATCCACATATACAACATTATTTTTAGTATATGCGAAACCTGAATATAGTTTGTTCAAAATAAGTAACTGAATCGATTCCAATAATTTTTAAACTATGTTATATTTTGTCCCAAAAATATTTTTTTTAAAGTTACAAGTTGGACACCGAGCGACATTAAGTACCTATCGCAATCATTTAGGTACCTACTGCCAAATTATTATTATCAATGAGCTCAAGACGTCGTTAGCGGTGCGCACGTGGCTGCGCTGCGCGGTGACCACTTTTTTGTACGGACAACCAGGTACCAGAACAAGCTTATAACTTTGTGATTTTTCATGATACTGTTTTGAAATTTTGTACATAGATTCTTTACATAAAAATACTAGACACTTGTTTCCGGTTTCGCATATACTAAAACCAATGTTGTATACTTACGCTTAATAATAACAACGCTGAAAATGTTCCGGAAATAAGTAATTTCATTGGCCTCTCAAAGCTACGCTAGTTGAACCTAATCCATTCTAATGTTATAAATACGAAAGTGATTGTCTGTCTGTTACCTTTTCACGTCTTCATGGTTTTATGGATTTCGATAATATTTTGTACAAAGGCTGATCATGACCTGAGTTAGGTTAGGTTACATGGGGTAGTTTTATCCCGGTAGTAGGCTGCCTAGGGTCATTTTCGAGGATGAAAATTAACCTAGGGGGTTCCCTAGGTTAATTTTCATCCTCGAAAATGACCCTATTCACGGCTAGCTTTTGCCCATGTGTGCGTGTAGTAGGTTTACTACACGCACACATGGGCAAAAGCTAGCCGTGAATTAAATATTAGATTGTTAGGATTTGAAAAGTCTTTCTCCGCAGGATGTCGCAGTCCACTATTCTGCAGGGAAGTTCTACTAGGCAAGCAAAAAGGCCTCCAACCTCAAAGAACAAACATTTAATAATCCTAAAAGTTAGATTAAGAATACAGCCAAAGTAATAAGTTTCTGTAACATTGTGTTTACTGAACCAATTATCCTCAGTGACTTATGAAACCTCCTCATAGACTCTGGCGTCCTTGTACTAAGCAAATAATATAATCGAGTGTTACCACGCGCAAACAATTGCCTTTACTTTCCCCCTCTTTATTGACAAAACAGGCGAAATATGGCGCGCATCTAAATCACGCCTGCAATGTCTTCTGTAATAAAAGACTTAGCATTATCTTGAGAATTATAATGCCCTGGTACTTTGACCTTGAATTTAAATTCCCTATTTGCGGGGTTATTCCTAAAAGTTTTATTTTTCGAGGTCAAGTTAACGTTAGACGTTGTTGGTATTTCTTGCTTACATAACCATGAATTGAGTTTTATTGAACTAGCGTTTAATTTGAGTACAATCGGAGTTCTCTACTATTGAAATAGCATATTGTAGTTCTAAAATAACTGTTACGGTCGCCCGCTCTTCGTAAGCCCTTCTTTACTTAATTTAAGTTACGAAATATTTGTTACACAATCTGTTTTAAACACAAGGTATTTATGAAGCCAGACAGATCTCTATCCTGTTTTCCCCTTTACCTTAATTAAGGAAAATGTTTAGTATGATTAGCAGTTCCATAAATGAGACGACAAACACAACCCATACATAAACAAAAAGTTTATGAATGGAGACTGTACACAAATAAATTCAAAATCAAAACAGTTTTGCTAATTCTCTGCCAGACACATACATCTAAGGTTAGAAGTGTTTGATTCGAAAACAAATCTGTTTATATCCGTCGAGACAGGTACGGATATGTTTGCGATACAAAGCCTCCCCGCCTCTGCTAGGGATGTTACTGTCGATATGGGAAAAGGGATAATCTTGTATCGATAGATAACGGAAAAGGTTTTATCGTATTGAAGGCATAGTTGGAGTTTGTGGATAAATATCAATTGTTTTTATTGCTATAAGTACATTCCCTTTTGAATGTTGAAATTAGATGGCATTTTTTATTCTTTTTGTCCCATTACGAGTATGTACATACAAAGGTATCTTGTGAATAGCAGTTTTAATATTAAGTAGGATACATGTTGCGTTTTCATAACATAATATTGTTTTTCTCTCTAGCGATTCCCAAGTCACTTAGGTTGGTTTAAAATAATGATTCATTCAATAATCATTCATTCATTTAATTGTTCGACACGACATAAAAAGAGGATATACCAGTGGCTCTGATTGAAACAAAAGAATGATGAGCACCTCACCTGTCTCTTGAAATTCTAGATTGTTACTTATCAATTGTATTGTAGGAAGTGACTAACTCCTGAAATATAAGGCATATCTAAGAAGCAGCATCACTATTCCATCAACCACGTGACAACGAGTTTGTTTGACTCTCCGTCGCGCCGCGGTCACCAACCCTAGGGGCCACGGGCTGGGGCTAGGGGCCCGGGCTAGGCATTCCTAACGCTTTAACGAACTAGACTGAATGTTAGTAGGGGATGGAGGGGCCTCGCTCATAAAACAAATTTATCGAAGAGGCACGGGGCATAATGCATTTGTAAGTCTGGATATGTGAGGGGGACATAATTATCTGTTCGAAACGTCTGGCTGTTGGTTAGCTATGGAGCGATATGTGTTTGTTCTTTTTTCCATGACTTTGTATCAAATATTTAATTTTTGATTTTTTTTGATTAAATTTTTAATTATTTGTACGAAAAATTAAAATACTAGTAATAGGTATTTTGCATTAGATTTTTTGTACAAATATTGAAAAAAGTTTATATATAAACTCAGTTAGATAAGCAAAAGCGCACACACCCACGTTACAGGAGAGATGTGGGCGTAATCTAAAATAAATAAACTTGAATATTTATTACGAAAAACATTGAAACAACTTGTTATTTGTCTAATTTTCAAGGAATTCATTCGTTTGGAAACAATATTTTCGCTTCATAAAATATATAAAATTAAATCTGAATTCTGACTGAAGCAATTATGATCAATTACAACAACTTTGTATAAAAGAGTAAAACATGCAATTTTTAAATTGCAATGAAATAAATTAACTATCAAGTAATTTACAAACTATAAATGTAATAATAAAAATATGTACTATCAAGCATTTACAATCTTATTTTTTCAGAGTAGCAGTAAGAGCCAAGTGGCCCATCTTCCATCTTGCGCTGCATGCCCTAACACCTGCGCACTTGACGATCTTATGACTGCTACAGCGAGCGGAGTTCGCATAGCTGAATTTTGGGCCAAACATATTTAACTAAAAATTTGCCATCGACACGCTAAGAAGAAGAGTAGCAGTAATAAAATAAATTACAATTTGTCCGAAGTGACTACAACTCACAGTAAGTAGCCGAGCATAGTGGTGATCTATCTTCAAACACATTGACAAAATGTAATTTCAACTTTAAAATAATGGCATTAGTGCCTAATGTCGGTAGGGGGCGCGGTTGCCTATTCGGACGTCTAGGAGACGTAGGGTGAATCATAAGGCGTTAATTCCGATGACACATGACACACAGGGTGATTGGTAATTGGATGCAGTCCTTGAAATGGATGATACTAAACCTAATTTGCAACAATTTTGACCCCGATACCTTGAGGCTCAAACAAAGTTTGATTTCTCTAAAACAACCTAGTTTGGACCACAAGCTATAGGGGTCGAAATCTTTGCAAGTTAGATCTAGTATCACCCATTTCATGGAATGCACCCAATTACCAATCACCCTGTATATGAATATTAGGGGTGAAGCTCTGGGATTTTCGCCGAGTAATATTTTTGATCGCTACAAGCTATTGTTAAAACTTGAGCCCAGCTTACGGGCCGTAAAACGTTAACTAAAAAGGTGTATTGTTTAAATTGTGTGTAATTTAAGCTAGGCAATTTAGCCAAGTTTCAAACTTTTCCCAGATTAAAGACTAGGTTCTTAGTATTTCTGTCTTTGAGCCATTTACAAAAACGGTATTGTATTATTATGTCCGAAAAAGCCGAGGGCACGCTCCAGGCAGTAGAAGGCTCTAAGTCCAAGAAGCTGTGATGAGAACATTTATTAATTTAAGACCATGTAATGTTCGGACAAGAACCGTTTACAACACCTGCATACTTCCATGCCTTACCTACGGCTGCCAGACTTGGCCACTATCACAGAATATTGAAAACAAACTAGGTGTATGCCAAAGAGGAATGGAAAGGAGCATGATGGGTCTAAGGTTAAAAGACAAAAGGAAAGCTACAATAATTAGGAACACCACAAAAGTAGCAGATGTTAAAGTAAAAACACGAACCCTAAAATGGAAATGGACAGGTCACATGATGAGAACACAAACAGAAAAGTGGACCAAAAAAGTTACTGAATGGTACCCAAGGGACGGAAAAAGACGAAGAGGAAGACAGATAAAAAGATGGGAGGATGATCTGACTAAGGGATGGAGGAATACAGCGAGGGATCGACAAATTTGGAGGGAACTAGAGGAGGCCTATGTCGCAAGACAGCCTGACCTGGTAGCTGATAAGACAAATAAATAAATGAAATATGTATAATCTAAGGTTAGTTAAGATATAATTTAAGTTTAGTTAATCTTATAATTTAAGTTTAGATGTAGAAAACAAATAAGTGTAGTTTATATTTTTAGTTTCAAAATTACTATATATTGTGTATACGAAGGTCAGAGTAAATAAAGGCTATTTTTATTTTATTTATTTATTTTATTAATGTTCGGACAAATAAATGAATTTGAATTTGAAGGGAAGGTAATACAAATGAAGCTCACTAAAGAAAGTTTTTCAGCGCGAAAGTGAACTATATAGTACCAACCTATGCAATATGATATCCTAGTACTTTCTTAGTGCGGAAATAGAAGTTAATTCATAGTTTTCCAGATTTCCTAGCAAATTCGCAGAATTTGTTATTCAATATTTTTTGTACGATATTTAATATCTAACTGGTTGCATTGAATATTTCACTTTATTTCTCTCTCGATTTTCAGTTTTTATATTCGGCAGTATAAAGTCTCACCATTTTCAATCCTATTCTACCTAACCCCGATCTCTGCTCATGAGGCATGTCGTGGACCACGATAGTATAGTCGGGTGACTATACTGACATGACCACGTCCAGTCCATGATTATGGTCACCATTCTCCATGAACTCTTACAACCACCCCTCATGGTTGTACCACGTGGTGAACACGCTGTCGAGTGTGGCCGTGGGCGCAGTATATAATGTGACGCATGGACGCGCCCAGTGCGGCGCGCCCTGCAGAACACGGGCATAGCGGGGCATGGAATGGGCTGGAACTGGAAAAGGCTTTTCCTATGTTAGACGTTCGTTATCTACGTGTTGATGTTTCAAGATCAATATCCACCCGACCAGCTAGATAATCGCATAACACATTCACAATACCAATGCAACAATATGCGACAAATCAATAATATTGGTTCGAGCTGAGTTTGGGATAAATTAAAACAACCTATTAAACACCAAAAATGTATTTAACACAAAACACAATTTGTTACACAATCTCAAATTCACCATTGAACACTCACCTAGTTATTGCCCTTTTAGTTCACGAAGATTCTAGATTGGAAAAAAAACCATCGGAACAATGGATCTCGAATTTTTTTTGAGGTTTTGCGACATTGGAGTGTTAGTTTTAAAAGATTCTATGATTTCTCAAGAAATACACTATTATGAAATTAAAAAATGCAACGGTGTTGCCAGATTTTAACCCACAACTTACACAACTTTACTCGTTGTTTTTCATTTTCAAGATTTTTGTCTTTTTAAACTGCTAAAACATGTAACCTATGGGCTGATGATTCTCCTTAACAAACGTCAGAAATAAATTTTGCTAACTAAATAATAGCCACACAGCAATAACCTTTCAAGCCATACTTCAACTCAAAATCCATAGAGCAATTATTTCCGCCTTCCTCCTTATTTTAACCCTTTCGTAATTAGCGCATCCAGTCTGACCCTACCTCCTGTAGTCCGTGGAGGCTTGAGTTAACCTACACGTTAGTGCTAATTGGCCACAAACTCATCGTAACACTAACCACACACCACAGTACTGTTGACGGCGGATTTACTACGTAGTAAGCACTAACCACCCACAACCTTTGGCCTCCGTGAATTTTTGAGTTTCTTGCTCATGAAGGTTGGGTCTCCTTGAAAGTATGCAGTCTTGGTACGCATGCTTGATTTATTCATGTTATAGTTCGAGCTTAAAATACCACTTATCTTTATCTATTTTCTTTATTTAAGCTTTGAAAACGCATAGATGATAACTGTAGCACGAGGTTTTATTTTTCCAAGACCACAGGTGCGTCGAACCGGAGGCCTAGACAGAATGAGCTTCGTTCGTTCTTCGTAGTAAATTCCTTTAAACCACAGTGGTAGGAGCCATTGATGGTTGATTTCTGTCAACTTCTGTGCGCAGGCTAAAGTCAATGTCAAAATTATTTATTTGCAGCAAATGTGGTACAAAAGATAGTAAAATAATTATGTAGTGCAATGACACTTGGCCATAAAATTGGCATGCCAACATTAATTAATGAGATGCTAATTTCGAAACACAATACCTAATTGCAACAAACATTAAATTAGGTAACTCTATGTGTTTTTTTTTAAGTTAGCTAAGGCTACACGTAAAGAAAAAAAGTCCATCATTCCAAAAGTGTCAAACGCCAATAAATCCCTTTTATCTTTTGTCAACCTCTATATCATTCATGAATGATTCCCAGTTTCACACAAAAGCTAACCACGTGTGTTGAGTGCAATAATACTACAATACGGCAGGCAGGTAACTATCTATTGTATGTCCTGCCCATTCATGAAAACTCAAGAATTTTGTACATCTCACTGGGATTTGACACCTCTCAACTTATTGTTGCAGTCACAATGAACACTTAATTTAATAGAGATTATTGTACTTTATGGAAGTTGTAAGAGACACCTCTGTGAGCTTTCTGAGAACTTAGTAACATGTTCCTTTGGTGTTTACGAATTCTCACGAGGCAGACGTTACAAAAGAAACATACTTTTAAGTCATGACGAATAATTTTCTAATTCATAAAACACGGGAAATATAAAACTCTTGTTTTATATTAACTCCCCTTAGTTGACTGCCTCGTTGATCTTATGGCGGCAAGCGATGCTAAATATCAGGTCCTGAGTACGATTCCCCGGTTGGCCTGTGTTATTGAGTTCTTCCGACGGGAATTTCTCATTTTCAGCTCGCAGTCTTGATTTTTGAATAGTTAGCAAACGTGGGAGTGCGTATACCTCTGCCTAATCCTTCGAGGATTACAGGCGTGATGTTATGTTATGTACCTTAGTTCATAAAAACCAGACTCTATATTTTTCATTATAAAACCATAAATAAATGCCGACTGATTGACAGTAGTCAATCGATATAATTCATCCGCCATGATAATATTGGGCATCCTATATGCCAAATAATATCATGGCGGATGAATTATGTCATGCATGAAGGCATGAATATCATGCGGCTAGGGAATATATTTCAAGCCGAACATCTGTCATCGGGGTCCTGATATAAAATTGCAACTTACAATTTGGGTATTAAACGTTTGTTCATTATTGAAGACTTCAAGCTTATTACGCTGTTAACGGGTTTAAAATAAAATAAAATTTAACGATAATCGTTCCCTTTCATAATCCCCTATTGCTTCTGCAGCTGAGGATTTTCCGTCACATAAGCATCATTCTTTTATTTTCTCAAACAGAAGCCTACTCTCACTTCCATCGCAGTCACAAATGACTTCACAGTTTCTGATCTCCTGGTAGACAGTGAACTTTAAGGCGAGCGCATTGTCCCAGATCTTGAACTCAGCTAAAAGGGGAGTAAGTATAGGCGCACTAATGCAATGCAGTTAAATAAAATGGACAGTTTATGGTTACTGCAAAGCCTGATCTTTAGTGGTAACTTTGTTTGGTAGGCTGTGGGCTGGTCGCAGAAGATTTGAACAACAATATTGTGAAGAATTGTTCAGCGCGCTTCCAGGGCAGTGTTATAACAACTTGGATCAAGTTTTCGTCCTAAATCATATCAAATTTAGGGGATTACCATTTCCATTATTTCAAGGTAATTTATTTTTATAATAAGGCGAGAATTATTGAACCCTTCCACAATAAGTTTAAGAAAAGTCTATACTCGCTATTAATTGAAAAATGTTATTATACTGTAGAAGATTTTATAAATGATATTTTTTAATATTTCGGGTGCAATAAACATTTGATGTAATTTATTAAATATTTTTAAGAAGTCCTTTTCTCTTTTTAGTTTAAATTTAAAATAGTTTTTTTTTTCTTGTAAGTGTTTAATTTTGTACGCCTTCTCGGCAAAACATAGCGCCCCTATAATTAACCTACGACCTTTATATAAATACCTATGTATCACAAATAAATATTCTGATTCTGATTCTGAAAAACATAAATCCGCGTTTTTATCTCAGATTCCCAAGCTTTAACTTTATAAAATCTGTTCCCCTACGCTTAAGACAACGTTATTAATTATTAGTCCCATCTAAATATTTTATCGTTTAGCCAGTCATCAGATATCGTCAATAGCATTCCCCTTCGCAATCTTTTCCATATAAATTCGACCTTATCCTGTTTAAATAAAGTTCATTTTAGTATGAGGTGCGTAGCTTTTTGTTGAAATTCCCGCCCTATGTTTACCAAACCCTGAAATCCTTAAAGAGAAACTTATAGTCACGTAGTATCGATACTGTTCGCATATTATGTTGTTTTATGCATGTTATGTTGTTGTTGTTATGTATTTCGCAGCTTAGGTTGTGTTCCGTAAATAAGTTAAATTTACTATGATGAAAATATATTAATTTGTAATGCCTTTACATATTACAGAATATATGCAGTAAGTGAAGAGTTTCTGAAAGATAATAACAACAAAACAAACAATGGTCCCGGCGGCGCGCGGCGGCACTGAGCTTCTGAACGCACCCACAACAACAAACAACCCCACACAGATAACCGATTCACAAGTTTCCCGACGTGAACATTCGAAAATGGAACGCGATCTACGTAACACTGACACAACTCACGCACACTTACCGAACGCCCGGGGAAAACGCCGCACACTGACACTTGTAACCATTGCGGGCTGAGCTCGCGCCCGCCAGGATTCCGGTAAGCTCACCGAATGCCACAACCTAGATACGGAGCTCATCGGAAAGTGGTACAGTTAGAAGAGGACGGCGATATATCGCAGCGCGCACTCACACCGCCGCAGTAAGGTAGGTTTCCCGGGAGCCGGGCGTAGTACTAGAGACACATTGATCCACAGGCGGCAGCAGAGCGTCTGGCAACATCGATTGTGCAGTTTCCTGCAACCGGCCGTTGCCATGGCGACCGCCCACCTCTGCACCCCGCCTGCGCTACGTATTTAGAAACTTTTCTATTACACCGGTTTATTAGATTTTTATTTGTCTAATGTAATGATGAGAGTTTTCAACAGAAGCAGCATGCGTGGCGGTAAATGGCGTTCTATTTGAAGGGATGCCGTTTCCCGCCAGTTTTTATGAGGCTATTTGAAAAACGTAGCCACGTAACTGAAAGAAGAATGGCGTCGTAAATTTAGCTTCTTTACGTGGGACTGACTTTTTACACCTGCAATCGTATTGAATAAAAATAATTTCTAGTAGTTGGTATTTTTTTTTTTTTACACGACTGGTCCAGTGTTATGATATCAGGGTTCGTTTCTATAAAATAAAACGACAAAAACAGATAATAAAGACAATAACACCCTATGCCATTTGATCATCCGTGAAAACAAGGAAAATGTTGAGTACAACAACATTACCGCCTCATTAGGTAATCAATCAAACAAATAAACTTACTTTTCTGAGATTGTCGGATAATCTATTCCTCTGAGAATTATCATCATTATCTTTAGTATCATGATGATATAAGGATTTCGAAAAGCCAAAGTAATATTTCCAATAAATTCTTCACATCACTATTAACTGTACCAGGCAAGCATATAATATGAACGGCGATCAATCATTTCACTATACAAAGTCAGGCAACTAACATGGGGTTTACTGCTCGTGATGAGGAAGCGTCAAGCGACACAAAGCGACATCGCTGTCGCTCGCGACAAACGAAGCGCGTCAAATTGAGACGTTGTATGTCGCTCACGTTTCAAGCGACATAGCAGCATGTAACTGAATTGCGTATAAGATTTACAGCGCCATGAATTTGTACGCGAAATGGAAGGAAAACAGAAGGTTGGTATAATTTCTCCGAGCTTGTAATTTCTGCTATGGTGAGTTTACAAGTGGGTCGGGTCTCGGAGGAGTGAATGAATTTAAAAATACTAAAGAGAGTCATAGAATAAGGTGTTTTGGCGAAAGTCTGGAGGATATTATTAACAGTACACCACAGCCTTAGCTCGAAAAAAAGCAATTATAGCGTCGGTAATTGTCCTCCCTTCAGTAAAAAGATTAGCCAGTGTACAAGGTTCTAAGCGGGACTGACTACCGAAACTGAACGAGATCAGCTCATCTTTACTGCGTTCAAAAGCTCTTGAACGCAGTATAAATATTATGATTGGTTCAGTTCCATTGGTGGAATTCGCTATAAGTATTAAATATACTGTGTATTATTATTCGTGAAACCTATTAATGCATCACACACATGCATTGATATCAGTTGCACACATAAATCCTATGCCAGACATAAGGTGGAACAGTCACGTGGCAACAGGGCGGGGCCAGGACTCACCACTGCACCGCTCTGACGCTGCTGCCGTTCTAACGCAGTATACAGCTGTATACTTCCTGCATTCGTCCTGCACTCACACTGAGGTAATACTGCAGTGCGTCTGTTCTAAAATGGCTGCAAGAGTTAGTCCCCCCCATATTTTGTCTCGTGCTTCTGCGTTAATTTGAGTTGCGTGTGTGCGTGATTTTGGCGTGGAATGTTAGCAGGTTGAGCTGCTTTTGCATGAGGTTTATACAGAGATATTATAGGTGAGCAGAAGTTATTCACAAAGGGATCTAAAAGGGCGATTGGAAGGCTTGTTTTCGTTAGGACTAATGCTAGTGAATATTGAATCTGGAGTCGTCCAAATGAGCGGCCATTTTAACCCCCAGATAACGCTAGACTTTAATTTGGTTAGTTGTGAACTTGTGAAGATGTATCTCAAAGCACTGCTTAGCCCTGCATCAAAAGTGATGTTAGCTTTATGACAATCTATTTAACGAAACTTTTTATCTTCGCTACTGATTGAAAAGTTTCAACGTTAGTAGAGGTAGAGGTAGTAGATACACTGCAATGCGATCTCAGAATCTACCAGGCAACTATAAATGTGGAGGAAGATCGACAGGTATATAGAGACTAAAGTTCAGTAGATTCTGAACATTTGTTGGTCCATTTGTTTTTTTTTTTCTTCGAGTTTTCCTGACATATTGATAAATGACCCGAGTGTGCATACAACTACAGGTTCCGTTTAAACTCTGATCTGTACTGTGTGCCTGCAGTTTTATTTTAGGTGGAAGCGCGCGTGTAGCCCGCGAAATTCAAATTTTCTTACGTTTTTGCAATTTTTAGACCAGCCCCCGTAGCATGACCACCATAGACAAGGATTTCTTTGACGGAAGAATCGACAATATGACAGATAGTGCAAAGAAATCTGACATTGTGTCGACACAATCAGTCATTTTGTCGATTCTTCCGTCAAAGAAATCCTTGTCTACGGTGGTCATGCTACGGGGGTTGTATCAGGTTGTATGTGAATTAAAATATGATTCGCGAACGTAACAAATATGGCTTAACCAAGTTATAATAATTAAAATCATCAATACAATACTGGCAGTTCATTTAATCCCGTTGAATCATAGAATAGTCATTTAAAGGGATTAAAAATTACAAATATTGATTAATGATAAATTGATTCTTCCTACTAGCAATAATAGCTGCGTGCTGCGTGGTTTAGGATACAAGACGTAATGGAACTAATGCTTATTTGCCTTGCAGGGGTTCCTTCTTATTAAGGTAATCATTTTGACGGTAGGCCTACCAATAATGGCCAGGGGGTTCTGAGGTAGGGTTGAATTAATCCTATGGACTTTTATTGTTATGTAAGTACCTTTGGTGTAGAGGGTGAATTTGGGAGTCTGTTAAATGAGTTTAGAGATCATCATTTTCTGAACTTGTGGTGTCCTGAGCTGATCCCCAGGTCGGTCAAGGAAAAACTTAAATAACATTGAAATAGTGGTTGAATGAACACGTCTCCCTACCCTGTTTCTGGCTACTGTATACTGGATTTTATCTCATACTTAGGTGGTACATTTTACTGAGGTGTCTACTAAATCTATTTTCAGAACATTTTTAAACGCCACCAATTCCTTTTTTGACATCTGATCTGAACTTGTCAATCCAAAAACCAGTCTCATTTCGTGACTACTAAAATAACCTCTTGCAATATTTTGTTGCCCTAGTACTATAGAGTTACATTGCGCGATGAAACTTAATCTCGCGTACAGCTCAATGATTCAGTGGCCACCCCGAAGACGGACGGTGACTAGCCTTTGAGTGGCAAGAAAAATGTAGCGGCGACTGTAATTTGTATGGGCGAGGCAATGTCACACCGAAAGCGTGGCGGTCACTACGTAACAGTTATTTTACCTCTCACAGCATCAACCTAATAGTAACTTTATTGTAACCTGAATAAAGATCACAGCGATTTCGGCAAACTTTTCAGTGTCGGGATCCAAGGAAATTGAAGATGAATATGATGATTTAGACACGGCGGCGTGCGTGTATGACCAGATGTATGAACGTGGACGATGCTAAAGGAATATGTAAGGATCGTATTAGCAGGTGGCGTTATGTGGTTGCTGCCTACCCCGGCGTGAGGTTTATGTATGTTTGTAGAAAATTCGAGTTAAAATTACGATAAACTGTAAACAATGCAAAGTTTCAAATAGATTACATATGTCGACCGGAATTGCTAAAAGCTCTTACAGCAGGAATGTATTAGGCTCAAAGTGTCAAAAACAAAATTGACAGGCGATTTTAATTTTGAGTTGCCCTGCAATTAATTACTGCTGATTAAGTACTACTACTTTAACTCTTACTACTTTAACTGCAATTGATTTGTGGTACTAACGCGGCGCGAGTGGAGAATCATAAACAATAACGCAGTATAAAATACGGATTAGTCACATACAAGCAGGGACCGAATTACCGTTACTTTTTTCTTAACGTTACCGATTACCGTTATGTTAACGTTAATAAAGTAACGATATTTATAACGTTACCCGTAAGTCCGTTAACGTTATCTAATAACTAATATTAGTATCGGTAAAAGTAACAATACTTATACCGGTAATTTATTCGCCTATCTATCGACATCTTTCTAACGATGTCGGTGGGGAGTCTAGCGTCTTACAATGTTAGTACACACGGCCGCTCATCAAGGTCGACTGTTTGGACCTTGAACTATTAGAAGTTGAACGCTGCAAATCGTGCGAGAGGGTCCGATATGTTGTTTTTATTTCGTCTCTCTCACGCGCAGACCGTATGGTATGGAAGCGCCGCGCCGCATTCTAACCGTACCTATACGGAGATATCATGTAGGCATTTCAAAAATATTATTTTGTAAGCGAGTTAAGTTCGTCGCATAATGATTGTTATGGGTAGATTATTTTTGCTATTTGCGCTACACCTGTGCACTAATAGGTCTATTATTAAAAGTTATTATTTTATTACCGTTTTTAACAACGATAACTATTGAAGAAAATGTTTGTTTAAGAGTCATCATCATCATCATCATTTCAGCCGAAAGACGTCCACTGCTGGACATAGGCCTCCCCCAAGAAGGGGGGGTTTTGCCATAATCGCCACGCTTGGCAGGCGGGTTGGCGATCGCAGTATGGTTGTTATTAAACACAGAGAACGCTGCTGCCCATTCTCTGGTAAGTCCCTTAGTCGCCTCTTACGACACCCACGGGAAGATATGGGATGGTGCTATTCTTTACGTCCGGACACCATACAGAACATGTTCATGAACATGTTCGTGAACATGTTTAAGAGTATAAAAGTATTTATGTCTTAGATTTTATTCATAAAATAAAATAAAAAGTTGAAGCTAGGTAATTATGAAAAAAAAAAATTAAACCATAAATGTTTTTTTTTCCATTCGCACTGGCATACTACTATGAAATTTAATCATGTTACTATTAGGTATGGTTTTTGACAAAATAGCAAAAGGCATTTCAGTTTTACAATTTCGTGAGGCACATTGATTGGTGCCAAGCAGCTTAGACGAAATAGATAGCTAGAGCTACCTATAAACTGGATAGCTACCTATTAACTGGATGAAAAGACGGCAAGGTTGATGGCGCAGGGGCTAAGCGATAGGTTGCTGCGCTATGTGTCGCGGGTTCGTTCCTGTAGAGAACAAATATTTGACCAACTCCGGGTCTTGGCCTACAATCGCACTAGACCGCGAAATGTGGAATAATATATGATATAATGTTCCGGGTCTGGCTGCTTGTGTATGTAAGATTTAAGTTAGTAAACGCACGCATCATCCAGGAGAATTCCTAATTGTCCTTTTCGTCACAACAATCGACGTGATTATTCGTAATGACCGTGAATCCCGTGTGCGTCAGAATGACTGACTGGCTGTCTGTATCAGTTCACGTCTGGCTGGTGACCAAAAATTGCTACTATTTGCTATTTTTTAGTAACTACATCAATTAATTGATACATAACTTGGAAAATAAAGGGACTTCAAAATAACCAGCCATTCTGATATTAGGATGGCTGGTCAACTCTCCGTTTGTGTAGACTATTTAAATTCGTGTTATTATTTTTACTTGAGTGATTGCTACCCTCACATCCTTCAATGCCCACCTTGTAGCTTTAACAAGTAAAAAGTTATGAACATTTGAAATTTTTACAGGGAATGGATTAAGGTTATTGAATAAAGCAATTTAAAACGATTACAACAATGTTTCTTTTTATTCGTCATTTTGAAGTCCCTTCATTTTGTTTCCAAGTTAGATAGCAATTAATTGACTATAGGTAGCAGTGGCGAAGGTTCCATACAACCCGATTCCTGCCGGGAGAAGGGAAGCCCTTTGAAAAAAGGCACATTCAGTATTCTCCAGCCAATCATATTCTATACAGTCAAGATATGTACTCCGGCTTACGTTTTACAAAAATTGGCCCTTCGCTACTGATAAGTATTAAAAAGTAGCAAATAGATAGCAATTTTTGGTCTCAACAACCAGTCAGGCCATTCTGACGCACACTAAATTTCAGTCGCGCGATATTTGGGAAGTGTTGACTTGAAATGGTTGACGGACGACACGACACGATGCAAAAAAGTGCAACTGTGTGTCAAAATGCAACTGTGTGCCTAAGTGCAAAGCATTAAACGCTACCGCACTGTGATTGGCCGATGCCTCGATGCTTAGTTCCTTTCCGACGATTCTCTATATTGAATGTAGCGTAGTTATAGTTGAGTTCCTGAGAACCGTGGGTCTTGACTTTCGGAATTTTGATTTTGACCTCAAGGTCAATGCCCAAGAGGTATCCCATGGTGTTCCCCCACCCTACTACTCCCACATCCCACCGGGTCCCGAAGGCTCTTATTTTCATAGTGCCCCGTTTCGTATTATCCACATTAATTTTTCTTTAAAATGTTTAAAATAATCAGTAATCAGTATTTTAAACAAAAAAAACAAACAAATTTTAAAATGTTTAAAATACTGATATAATATATCAGTATTTTAAACATTATATACTTTGTTGCACTTCTTTCGGCCCATAATTATATTTTTTACAAAAAAAAAGTAATAATTAGAACAACAAAACAAATAGTTGTATCTTGTCCTATAAAATGAAAAACGTGCGAGTCGTCGCGTTTTCGTAGGTATTTGTCCGATCGTCGTAAAATGCTATGTGTCGTAGTTGCCGCTCCGATTTGAAGAGCCGAACGCGGCGCGCGTTCGGTTTGGCAACGTCGCGCCAGATATTGTTAGTTTTTAGCGAAGTAACGTTATTGGTAACGCTATTTAAATACCGGTAAATTCTATGATTTAACGTTAATAGTTAACGTAGCATAACGTTAAGGTTTTGGTAATTTTACCGGTATTTTTGTGGTAACGGTAACCGTCCCTGAATACAAGGCAATGTTAGTATAAAAAGAATTCGGCCACGTGCGAGTTGGACACGCGCACAAAGTTTTCTGTAGCACCAAACAAAATAATAACAATATTTTTAACGCCCATTCATAGGCTAATTTACACTCAATAGCAAAACTAAATTTGTTAAACAAAGTATGTTAATTAAAAACAAAGTTACTGCAGCAGTTTCACAAAAAAGTCCCGTATCCCAAAAGCTAAATATCAAATCTTGTTCAAACCAATTTTCATTTAAAGTTCATTTTACGTTCTACAAACGCACATTTTCTCAGAATTTTCCTCCAGTTACTTTTAAAAATTAGAAGCAGACAGACACACGGACAGGACGAACCTATAAGGATTACGTTTTTTGCAATTTGGCAACGAAACCCAAAAATACTAACAAAATACTATCCATTCATCATCTTTCTCCCCGCTTTCAATATAGCGAATCCCTTCAAATCCGTGGAGCGTTCCCGTCTCGCCCTTGATTCTTCACAGCTCACAGCGGGCAGCGCCACGGGTAAGTGTTAACTGCTACTTCTAATAATTAACGAGATTTGCACTCTTGCACTGAGGGAGCTGAATTAATCGTCATTAGAATAAGGTTTTCTGCTGGAGATGGTTTTTTCTAATCTATTTTGTCAATTTTTCAAGACTTTGTTCGGTCTATCTTGTATGTATGATACCAAAGTAGTTTTTCCTACTTGTAGCAACATAAGGTAAGTTTTGCTTGTTAGTTTTATTTGAGCAAACGTTCACTGGTTTTAACAACCTATATTATGTCCTATTCATATAATTTACATTTTTAAATATTTCTATATAAAAAATTAAAAAAAAACATTTAAAAAAAAAATATTAATATTATATACATTAATAAATTAAAATAACCTATATTAACTAACTAACTTAAAAATAAACTTAAAAAATGGCGTCAAAAAACTCCTCCTCAACGTAGTCAACTGGTAATGTACCCAAAAGACTGGCGGCGTTGCCACGTTGTATGGCAACGCTAAGCCTTTGGCCAAGGTAAAAGCCAGCCCTTGGGTCACGGGAAGAGTCAACTAAACGTTTAGAAATGTCCTTGAAAAGGCTGTGAGCACTCGGACCCCACGGACCTAGAGTTTCAACCCCAAACGGCTCGAAAATATAGTTACCAATAAGGTTACTATATTTACGCCGCTTGAGGTTCTCTGCAGCCGCAGCCGCAGCACCAGCACAGCACGATGAGCTAGGAAGATGGGATGGCGCAAGAGTATCGACACAAGTTGCATCCCACACTAAAGGCCTACCCATCCTCCATGGAAACAAAGACATGCCGTCCGGTCTCTTGCCATCGTCGCGTGCCAAGCCATTTGGTTCTAATAAAGCTGGAACGCCGACGGTGACAAGAGCTCGACGGATGATATCATTTAAGTTCGCGTGCCGTGCAAAGCGGCCCGCACTTCGGCTGCATGAAAGGCCGTGGTGTCCAAGGCTGTTGACAGCTTCACCACAGTGACAGCGATGAGGAGAAAAACAAGGGGCGCCTAGGCGTAGAACAGCATCAAGGCGGAAAGTAGTGTCGTCGAGCAAAGTGCCTATGCTCGACGACGGTAGTGCGTGAAGTCACCTTGTTGACAGCCAACAGCAGATTCCAAAAGGTTGTCGCGATACAGTAATTTAGACGGGTGTCTGTAGCACTGCCAAAGAAAACTATAAGTTTGAGGTATCTCATTTTTAATTTGTGTTAACAAGGTGTCCCTATTAACTGAATTGAAGGCATTCTTTATATCAACCTTCAGGATGACCTCACCTTTGCCAGAATTTAGGTAGGTCGACAAAGCGTGTACGGCAGCCTCACAGCCTCCCTTGTCCTATTTCACTAAAACTAGAACAAGGGTGTAAAGTTCTTCATCCCCCATAGAAAAGGTCCTCCGACCAGACGAGTGTTATGTCTATATTGCTCGACAGTTGTTGTCGGGTTTTTCTATATAGTCTTAAGTCGCGGAGAAAATTAACTGCGTTATTTAAGAATTAGATGTTAGTGCTTGATATGTCGCGCTGTAGTACTTCTTGTTCAATGTTGTTGTAGTACTTTTTGTAATGCCGCTACACCGGCACCGAAAACAAAACTCGCGATGATAACTGACTGATGAAAATTCCAATAGCGGACTTTTAGATAAGTATTTTTTGAAGTTACACCTACTGTTAGAAAAAATCTACACAGTAACTAGCACTTATTTATAAGCTTTATCTACTCTAGAAATAAACCTAACAATTATCCAAAAAAAACATGTTCTTCAAATAAACCTGCGATTATTATTATATCTCGGCTTACGTCATATCCATTTTATCACCGGAGTAACGCTTTATTTGCTGTCACGTGGAAACTACCTTCCTATACAGAAATAAAACCCTCTGTATCCCGGGAAACGTCCACACAAAGTTAAAATGTTCTGATAGCCTCATAGCGGCTACACAGACGACAGACTTTTAGTTGACTAAGATTTCCGCGGAAAATCAAATTACGAAGGGAAGTATGTTGCAATTAAAATATCTGTATCATTTATCGTCACTTGCATAGCCTTTTACCAACTTTTTTGGGGTCGGCCTCCAGTCTAACCGGACAGCTGAATACCAGTATTTTACAAGGAGTGATACAATATCCGTTGGCAAGACTGGTTATCAGACTTTCGTGCCACTGACTACCTGTAACCACTGTCAAAGATCTACAATTGTCCGAGACACGGAGCACACATATAATTTGCCATATTTTATGCAACTAAAGATACTAATTAATATACCAGGGATGGGAACGGATTGGAACTACGCCGCCTGCAATGCCTTTTAACCGACTTCTTTCTATTATCGTTATTGCTGAAGTATATGTACGAAAGTGCCATCACGTACTTGGGCTGGTCACGAATATTCACTATGACGCTCCACTGCAATCGAATATAACAAAAAGAGTACTCAGATAGATTCTGTGAGGCCTGCACTCTTGGTGTTTTGTTTTCATTTATTATCTAGGTATCTTCGTCCGTCTTGACGATGGAAGCTTTGGGTCGAGGATTGTCTGTCGCCTGGCACACAAGAAGCTCAAAATCTTAGTTAGCTTGGTCGATGTATACTTCAACCTCGGACAAAAAGTCTATCGTCTATGTAGACTCTTATTTTGATCGTAAATACCTAATACCTTGCTAATTGGAACGTTCCCATGTAAACCTGTTTCAGTGCCCTCCCACTCTTTCTATGGAAGTACAAATATAAATAAATACTTTTTTCAGCTTCAGTGGCTTTAATGGAGAATTCTTCTCAAAGTGATTGCGTAACGTGATATTATTTCGATTTTCATTCTTTTCGCGCACACCAGAAGACACCCACAAGAAGACATCATCATCAATTCATCATACTCCTGCCCTTATCTCAATTTGGGGTCGGCGCAGCAAATCTTCTTCTTCCATAGTTCTATATTACTCGTCATCTCAGCAGTCACCTCCTTTCTAGACATATCTTATTAAAGTCATAGCTTTCACATAGTCTAACCACCAGGAGACACCAAAATGAAAGCTGTAAAGGCACACCGTGGGAATTTTCACTCTAGGCTCTGACTCAAGGGTTGAAAACCTAACAGTGTGCTTTAGCAGTAATATTTCGGTATTTATTTAGGTGTTCCTTAATGTTAGTAAAACGGAATGTTTTGTTTTAGGAGGCTAACTAGTTGTTCCTAGAATCTGAAGAGCAAACTGTGCACCTCTGGATTCGTAGAAGCACAAAAGAGATGAAGTAAAGGATCTTGTGCAGGACATTCTTCTTTTCGCTAACCAATATACGAGACCCGAGACAAGTACAAATCGCTTTCAAAGCGATCTGTATTTCTACGGCGACTTCGAACAGGATTGATTTAAGCTTTCGGTAGCCTGTATCGGTCCCATACATTCTTACATTTCTGTCATCGTCATTACTAGTTGTATATCACTTTGTGTAGGATATTCAAATAAATTTTTATCGCTCTAAAGGTGCGGGAAAACCGTGCGGACTTGAGAGCGGACACCTTACTTGGACAGATATAAATGTAGTGAAATATATGTTCACTACATTTCTATCTGTCCAAGTCAGTATCTGCAGTGTCCGTAGTCCAGTCCAGTCGTTCTACGCGTTCGCGCTCGCATGTTAATTTTCAACATTTCGTTTTATTACCTAGATAGAGTTTAGTTAAGGCCCAATGCCTTAATTAAACAAAACAATCACCGCACAGATGACGTATGCAAAAAAGCATAAAAAATGGCGTAAAAAAAATAAAATGAGAATAATTTACCAACTTATAACTGTTCAAAAGTCTTTGACAGATACAGCGCAGACTTTTACAGTCTGTGTAAAAAGCATCATACAAACACTCGCCGCGCGATGCCGTTTACCCTCGGGGTTCTCTGTAAACGCCACGTGGTACGTGCCCCTTTTGCTACGTCTACATTTCTTGGTACATCTCGTCTACACGTGTGCCTGTTGTCAGTCTGCACTTGCCTTTTGTAATCACTAGTAGCATATCTGAGTATAAATTGTAGGTATGAGGTCCCTAAAATATGTCAACAGAGTCTCCAGATATCGTAGGCTCAGTAGCGCTCCCAAATTCATATCGTTTAGTGCCTCTTATTGCTTGAATAATAATATAACGGTTGATAGAAATGTATTCAAGAAAACATGCTGCCTAGTCAGCAGACTTCTGCTGGGACACGGACCTTCTCTCTGTAGCCATATCCACCACACGGGCCCAGTACGGGTTGGTAAGAAAACATGCTGTGCCGACCCCAATATACCTCGACGGTGATAATAAAATTCCGATCATATTATTGCAAAATTTCACACACGGCAAAGCCTTAATTACTTAAAGCCTGTCCCCTCAAAGACTAGGCGAGCATAACATCCAAACAATCTGCATCCTTTCATCTGGGATTAGTAATCAAAAGGCTGCGAGGTAAAAAGCGGCTGAATCCGGTATCCATTAGACCGGCCAGACGAGCAGACACAAAAGAACTGTGAAAACGACTGCCGCTTGCATCCCGATTAGTTATGTGCCTCTTTGTACTGGTGGAATGACTCTGGCTTTGTTGAAGAGAGTGGTATGGTATCGGTATTTACAAAATTCATGTTGGAAAATAGATCAAAACTGCCAATTTTATAAAATATTACCACCTAGCATAACAGTTCTTGTTTTAGTGTGTAGAGTGACTAGAGTGTAGGGATGTCCTGATTTTCTGACGGTTGATAAAAAAAAATAATGATTGATTCTTAAGACTCAAAAATAGTGTAAAAATCAAAGTGTTCATATTTTCATGCTAATTTATTTCTTATTTAGTCTTATGTGAGTGTAGACACAATAGTAATCACTGTTTAGTCCACCATCAAGCGAAAGAGGCGTGCAGATTCATTACCATGGAACAATATACCCAGACCAAAGGGGAATCAACTCCAACATGTCAGCTCGAATGTGACTGTCTGGGGCGCAGTAATTGGTTTCTAAAGTTTTCTCCGTCGAATTAATATGTTAATCCCTTTGGATAGGTTTTATATCCAAAAGTAGATTTTTGAAGACAAACTTGGGATAATAAGTTTATTCACATCACGTTATAAATTCGCTACATAAACTTTTTAATAGCTAAGTACTGAGCAAAAATTAAAAACAAACAGCCTATAATAACCGCCTACATGTGAACAAAAATACAACAGATATTTTAATGGATGACGTAATCGACCTAATACCAAATAAGAATAACAATGTGTGGGAATCATCTACAGTTAATATCTTATGCCTAAATCAATTAGTAGGAGGTTCAGATTACATATCCAAACCAATCAGTGTTTCGATGGATGACAATGGTAACGTTGATTGGTTGTTCGCACACGAGCCTATGCTTTCAACACAATCATTATGAGTTCCTGGTATCTGTCCTTGTTAACTTCTACTGAAATTGCAGAACCGCACAATAATCTGATCAGTTGACGACATTGCGTCGCAATTAGAAATGGACGGCGAAATAGGATTCAATTAGTAGATAATTAATGGCTATTGTCGCCAATTGTCGTTTCCTAGAATATTCAACACAGACGAAGCACTATCAAAATCTCTTTTATGTGCATCCAAGGTACCTACTGGATGTGTAGAACTAGTGGATATTAAATACAAGACACTGACTTAAATGATATAAAGAATTTTTTAAAGAAGAAAATCACCCAATACTACTTCCATTAACTAAAGATGCAATGTCACCACATTCTCCAGAAAATCCTACCAGCAATAAAATGAGTAATAAACAGAACTGACCCAGACAATGACACACCAAGTAAACTATTAACAAAAGTGCTGTGTAAACTTTTAATCTGTTAGAGTAACGAGTGATGCAGTGTGACGTCACCAGACAGCCTAACACGAACACGCGTCGTAAACGTTAATTAGACAGAAGGTAATAAAACTATCCTATAGCATTTTGGACAAGCATACTTCGTATAATCCATAGATATGAGTCTTAAAACTATGTTACTATAACAAGGGATATCGTATCTTCAAATTTACGTAACGATTACTCCGCACGACCGTGCTAGCCCCACAGTCTGGGCATAAAAGCTGCACTATTACCGCCGTAGACCGAAACAGATCGAAACTGCACGCCAGACGACCAGACATACCTACAACCTGACTACCTAGGTACCTACCTACCTATCTATCGCCCGGAGCAGAGGAGACTTTTTAATAATCAACCCTCGCGTCGCCTCTCGGAAAGGGGGATTACGTATTGTAGGGTTTCAATAATTATTTCGGTGGGCCAATACGCTTAATGAAATGTTACTGCGTAATTTGATGATTGAAAAGTGTTTATTTATGTCTGTGAAAAAAGTTCCGCCTTTGTTACTGTTGGTGGATTTGGTGACATAGGTACCTCATTCCTGATGTGTTTTTTTGTGAGAATATGAAACTGACTCAAAAACACCACGGTATTAAAATTAAAATAAAATCTTTATTAACAGATGATTGTTCCAACATCAGTGTAGAGTTTGTAAGGTAGCGGGTGGTGCCATAGTTTCTACCTACCCTCATGGAAAAATGGCGCGAGTTATGTTAGCACCGAGAAAATCGAATAAACACAAACACGGGCTTTTCTCGGTAATCATTATACCGTTACAAAAAAAAAAAAACCGTGAATTTTTAACAAATATGTCAAAAGTCATTAAAAGCTGAGGGGGCCTTTTAATTTGCGGCCTAATGAGAATTCTGTAATACAAGCCGCCTTTTTGACGAGAGGATTACACTGTTCGTCCCGACCCTGGGCTGGTGACTGACATAGGGTCCTCTGTTGACGATAGAACGGGTTTTTTCTTTCGCAATCTCATCTTTTTTTTTCTCTTTTTCACGCCCCGTTTTTCAGTTGCATCGTCATAAATTTAATCTGAAATTCATGAAAAAGTTATATTTATATTTGTGTCTAGACCGAAGAATATTTGTTCCAATGAACCTGAATGATTCCTCGCAATCGTTCAGTAACTCAGAATCACGACTTTCCGTCGCAGATGAACGAGTTTCTTCTGATTTAATTCATCTCGACAAACGCCGAAGCCTTTTGCTTCATCTAGTAGACATAATTAATTAAAACATATTTTACAATCATTGCAGTATATCTGAAGTGTTATTTATTGTTATCAGTCTTCTTATGATTGTTGTTTGACCATCGTGAAAAGTTTTTTATTACTTCAAAGTTAAGGAACATTATGAAAAATTTCGATAAGTAGTTTGTTAGCATTGGAAGAAAACATGGTTCATATTCTGTCACAACTGTAAAAGATATATTATTTTACACGCGTAGTCACGAATAGGTACTGAATCGTAAAATCATTCAACCTCGACAGCCATGTTTCAATGTGTACCGAGTACCAGAGATACAAGTTAAGTTAATATACCTACTGCTCCCATTTCTCTCCGACATCATCTTGAATTTTACATGAGAAACGGAAACTACATAGCCTACTTTAGGATACATCACTCCACTTAACAATGTTTTAATAAACATAATCTAAATATTTGCCTTTTCATCCGACTTCCAAAAAAACGGATGTTGTCATTTTTTTTTTGTGTACATATGAATATGTTCAGCGATAATTCTGAACCAAGTCGACGATTTCGAAGATTCTTTTTTTGTTTTAAAGGGGGTATCTCAGAGTTGGTCCCATAATAATTTGGTCAAGGTCGGATAAGTAGTTTTTGAGGTAGCTTCTATAATGCATACATATTTAATCCATTACGCCTATGTTACGATAACATTACTGGTTGCTGGTTGCTATAACAAGAGATGACATACCTTTTTCACTAAGGAGTTTAATAGTGCAGCTCGTTTCGAGCATTCAGAGAAAAATAATGGAATTCAATTAAATAAATGGAAACCACGTAAACGAAGCTAATTAATTAATCCAATCCCGTGAGCAAAAATGCAAAAGGTAAATAAGACAGTAGTGATATTACGTATTAAAACAAAGAATGTCAATGCATTAGAAATGAAACTGTAGAAAATTACCATTACATTACCAAACATTTAATTAACTGTATTAATTAAGATACATTTTATTAGGATATTTATTTTCCTTATATCAGTAATTTGATGTAGTTTTTAAATGTTTTGCCTCGCATTGAGTGTTTTAAAAAAATCGACAAAAATGTTGTAATACATTGACATAAATGTTATAATACATTGGTTAGAAGAAGAACCAGCTAATGAAGCATAATTACTTTATAGTTCCTCTATAAATTAAACAAAAATTCAATTCATTTATAAACGTAATACCAGGATGTAATAAAGCCATACAGGTATACACATGCAGTGCCTGCAAACAAGTATATCGAGCGTCGTCGCAGCGCGTGAGTAACTAGCCTCCTGAGTTTGTTTTCTTCGGGAAGTCCAATAATTTGGCTGCACTACCCTTACTACTTTCAAACCGAGCCCCACTTCTATATGGGTAACAGTCGCTATGCTCGTTTCCATCGCTGAGTTTGTTCATGCCAAATTTTACCGCTTTGTAAGTTAAGCAGCAATGGATTGTGAAGCATGAAATGCAGTCTCCATATTAGAGGTAATTGAAGTGTCGTTAGTAAGGGTATCTGTCTCGACGCCTCCTTATATTGGCGTGCCAGACCTACCCCAAGGCAAAGCGCGTTGCCCTTTCCCCACCACTGCACCGGGTGCATTGTGACAACAAAGGATATGCCAAAGTTCGGCTTCCAAGGTGATTGTTGATTTTCACCGAACTTGTTCAATATGGATGAGGATCGAGAGCTTATCTGAAACCATCTCAGATTTTATGTTCAGTTTGTATGACGTTGATAACTTGAGTGGAAAGTGTGAATCGGTTCTTTGATTTTGTTTAAAGTTTAAAAGATGAAATGACATCTTTCTAAAAATTGTTACACACCATTGCAATTTCTCTGGTTGGTTTTTTTCCATTCTCGTTTTTCCTAAAACAACATAAACTAGGTAAAATCAGGGAAATTAATCACACCGAAACGTGGATGTTTTAATGGAGGTCAGAGACAGCGTGAAACTTTATTTCCTTTTCTGTTTTGTTTCTTTTCTGTATCATAGCTTGGAAATCAATATTTTTTTTTTAGGAAATACTAATTATAATTTCACAGAAACATAATAATCAGATTAAGTCGGAAGTCTATAGTGGTCGAATTTTCATGGGATTTCATGGATTTTTTATTGAGTTCCTAGAGGTGTGGGGAAGAAAGTTAAAAAAATAACGAAATTGTTGTCTGCTTGCACTCGAGTATAATACTTACAACATACTTATATGTATAACCAATACATACAGGCTATTTTCATTTATATCTACAACTTTATATATACATATATTTACAGACTAAAAAGAACTAAAGTAATGATAAAAATAAGACTAAAAGTAAGAAAATATAAACATCTAAACAAAGACGACAATAGGACACTTAGGCGTCAAAGTATTCCTCAAAGTATTATTTATTTACAGGCTATTTAACTTACTACTAACATAATATGCGAAAATTTGAATGGATGGAAGTTTGTTACTCAATCACACCAGAACGGCTGAACGAATCTGAATGAAATTTGGCACAGAGATAGATTAGATATAGTCTGGAATAGCACTGAGGCTACTTTTCATAAGGGAAATTCAATCTCTCAACGCGGGCGAAGCCACGGGCATAAGCTATTATTTAAACATTATACAGACATTTAATCCGCCCTTTCGTGAACATTTCTCGGAAATCTAAAATATTCTCTCCAGGAGTCGTCAAAGGCTGGTATTGCGTAGCGTGGTACCAGGGTGGTAGAGGTGTGTAGGATGCGGCAAGCGGGCGAGCGACGGTAGTCATAGCGACCGCCGGATGCGCCCGCCAGCCTGCAACCCTGAGCATTGGGGTGGTTACGATTGATCCGCGATAGATGGGAAAATATGGACTAATTACGTCGATAAAATTATGATCAGAAACGCGTTGAGGAGGAGAAAAATTTAAAATGTATCATGAAGTCTTGCCCTTGTGGAATAATATCGATTTCCTGATTAATTTTCGCAGAAATTCAAGCACGAAAAATATTGTAACTTTTCCGTAATAACAAGGCAAACTAATTTAATAAAATTTGGTTGGATA
This sequence comes from Noctua fimbriata, assembly GCA_905163415.1. Lineage (NCBI taxonomy): Eukaryota > Metazoa > Arthropoda > Insecta > Lepidoptera > Noctuidae > Noctua > Noctua fimbriata. Next base: position 1,988,390 of record LR990942.1, on the reverse strand, counting down.
TTGGAAACACTTACCATGGTTGCTAACTCAAGTCTCTATTTCTGTAAATACTAAACCTATTCATCATATTAATTAAATCCGAAACGAAACAAATTATGGCTCCAACAGTTCATGAAATTGCTCTCCGGTCTGTAGAAAACAATTTCAGGAACTTAAACTAAAGAATGAATGAATGAACTATTTAATAACATATTTCCAAAATAGTTACTACTTTGTTTAATTAATTTACATTTTATTCATAAATAATCCCTTTAATGAGGGCAATGGAGAGGGCTATGCTCGGAGTTTCCTTGCGTGATCGAATCGCACGGGACCGGTCAATGTGGCGACACTTGGGGGAGGCCTATGTCCAGCAGTGGACGTCTTTCGGCTGAAATGATGATGATGAATCCCTTTAAAGTTTGTATCTGTGAGTTCTAAAAGTCAATATAATTATGTAAGTAAATATATTTTATTTCTTTCCCGAAACTTAACTTTGAAGGAGTCTCGATATCCTTTATTAAGACCATTAACGTCAGTTTTTAGGCGTCTATGTGCAGAAGTGAGAAACGGTTACCCATCCACGAATTAACCCTGTTCAGCCGATCAGTTGTTATTTGTCAGTAAGTAGTTCTGGTTACCAAAAACATTTTCTGACCCATGTTTTAAATAATAATTAAAATTACAAACCTAAAAAGCACAAGGACCACATAAAAACCAGGAATCATGTCCCACATTTCTCAACGAACTTGGTCACCGCACCGCGCATAGATATCGCTGCGTAGTATGATTGTGTAGATAGGATCCTGCAACGCTACCTATTTACTTTTTGTGCTGTGCGTCTGTGTTGATGCACTGTTATGTGCTCCTGGTCTCTAATCATATTTACTCAGTTATATGACGGCGAACATCGAACGCTTTGTGCGAAGACTCTCAATTAATATGGCGGAATATTTGATGTTGCATAGACTGTAATTGAACAAAATATAGAGAGGTATTTGATGTAGAACGTGGAGACTGTTTTCGAACAAAGGGGATAGGAGAGGAAACCTTTGTCAATTATAAAAGTACCCCTTTTCCTTACTTTGCCGTTCGCCGCATTGGTGGGGGGGTAGTCGCGAGCGCAAATACTGAACGTGGGAGGGGCGGTTCGATTCCCGGGTCGGTCAAATATCCAGACTGCTACTGAAAAAGTATGATACATATCATCGACTGGAGGACAAAACCCTGAACCATCACGATCAACAGTAAGCATCGGTTTTGAACACCTGCTTACAGTATTCACTATGCAGATGTTAGGATATAGCATAGTCAACAATAGTATTGCGCCGCTGGTTCGGGACTAGTTAGACGCACACTCACTTTTTTCCTTATTCATATTTTTCATAACCACTGCTGTCAAAATAGTAGAGGAAAATATGAAAATAAAAATGAGACCAGTTCTTCCAGAGCTTACTTGGGGGAACAAGTTATGTATTGCTACGGGGTTGAACGTCAGTCCACAAAAAAAACTTGCGTACACGCAAATAATATTTACCTTCCTTCCTGTCGCCGTCAAAACACGGGTGATCACAAAAGAGCCCCCCCCCCTTCAATATCGCATCCAAAGCTTTTAAAAAAGTAATAAAGGCATAATTAAATTTTCTCCTTTAGACTGGCATCCGTCTGGGCGCAGCGACGCAAATTGGCAAACATATAAGTACAATAGGTACAGTATATCAAAACATGGTCATATTCATAATAGGCGTCTGGTTCCACCCCTTGTCTGCGAACGGGATCACATCCTCACTCGCAATTACGGTAATTAATTAATAGCCCCGAGACGGGGCTGCCAACGCGTGTGTTGTTGATGCGTTATGTAGTCCTGGTAGGTATTGACACTTTATATTTGAGAATTAAACTTCTTTCTGAGAGGACTATCATTACAAGTTTCCGAAAACTAGACAAAATAAATGAGTTAATATTGGTGCACAACAACATCGCTGAGCTGCGGGTTGAAAATTCAACAAAGCTCTTATAATTTAGGCAGTTCTTTTAGCTGCAGTAGTGCTAGCGTTAGTGAAAACAGGCAATCAAACAGTTCAATATAGTTTTTGATAAAGATGGTCATATCAAGTGCAATTCGGTAACATAATAATATATCTTTCAATGGGTTGAAAATTCGTAAATTTAAACTGAGCTCTAATTCGAAACTGTAGGCTATTTATTAATTTACTGCTTGTCTACAGCTCTGATTTTAAAAATAAAAGCTCATACTAGGAGGAATCAAAAAGTAGTGAGAACGACATACTCCTTGGTAAGAAAAAAAAAATACTGGCAGGCATAGCTCAGATACATATTTGTAATATTAATAAAGAAAAAATCTTCGATTCTCTTTTGTTTTTTTCTTTATTTGTTTGCTTCGTGTCAGAACGTGTTCTCGAAAATGGAGAAAAACGAAGTGCGAGCCGTTATTAAATACCTCTGTTTAAAAAAGTTAACGACGCAAGAGATTCATTGCGATTTGGAGGCAACATTAGGAGAGTCTGCTCCGCCGTATTCCACTGTCGCAAGGTGGGCTTCTCAATTTCGAGTAGGGAGAACGAGCACGGAAGACGAACATCGTTGCGGCCGTCCATCCACGTCAGTCACCCAAGAAAATGTTGCGAAAGTCGACAAAATTGTATTGAGCGATCGAAGAGTTACCATCCGATACTTAATTAGAAACGATCATTTGGTAATCAATTTTACAAACTAAAAAGCTTTAAGTAGAATAAAATTAACAGTCCATAAATACAACCCTCTTAGTAACGTAATCTAACGACACTAAAGTCCAGCCCTTAATAGTTTAAACATTAGTATTCTTTCCCGACATCCCCGGGGGGTATTAGAATCACTTTGTGACCATTTAAGACGATATAAATTCTCCTACCACCAGTCATTAGTAAAGTAGCCCCTGTTACAGACACGGTATTTACCATGACGGTTTAATTGAGATACTCTTGTGTTGTGTCAATAATAAAACGTTTTATTGTTACAATCTATACAAATCAATTAAATTGAAAAGTCTGTTTGTAATTTCAAAATAACAGCTTTTTACTGAATACATATGGAAAGTACATAAGATAAATTTAACAAAAAACTTTTTTTTTAATTTTTTGTCTGTCTGACTGTCTGTTTGTTCCGGCTAATCTCCGAAACGGCTGGATCAATTTGGACGGGACTTTTACTGGCAGATAGCTGAAGATGTAAGGAGTAGCTAAGGCTTTTTAAATAGGATTAGGGTTCCGAGCAAAAACCACGTTTTCCACTACTCTTATCCACACACCTGCCTATGACGTTCTTCTAGAATAAAAACTTATCTTGAAAAGTCGAGGAGGTATTACCCTCTCTCCAAACTTCCCCATCGAACTAATTTAAATCGCCTACACTATACATAGGCTCTATGTGTTCCTGGTAGTACATAAAGCTTTGATACGGCGCGCGCGACTGTCTGCGTACCGGCGGTCCCCATGGCAACCAGGTTGTGATGGACTATTTTTGTGCCCAGACAGTTTCTCTTTGCTGTCTATTTATTATTACTTATTTGGAAATACCATGGACCATTGGATAATTTGTTGTTGTTTGTGGCAAAATATAAGTCCATAGTAGTAGGTAAACCAAAATCAGTAGTGTATCTTACTGCCTGACTCCAAAGAAATACTAAATACCCATTTCGAATTTAAAATTTCGGGAAGTGTCTGGCTAGGTAAGTGAAATATTAACTAATACATTTTACTTGCACATTCTAGTACCAACCGCCTGCCACAGAAGCCAAGAGTTCCTGGAGGCAAACTATGTACCATGATACAATAACCCTTATTCTAATAAGCATTAAGTTTAAAATTAACAAATTAAATACTGAACTAAGTTTGCGAGCGCATTTCCTCGCTGCAGATTTTCCGGGCGAGCTGTCAAAACTCCCGCCCGGGGTTCGACTGTTTCCGTGAAACGTCGGCACAGTTCGACACCCCCGTCACGGAGGCCAGGTTACATGGAGCTGCAATATTTGTTCAAACTGGTTTGCTTCCTTTCCGCGGCTAGAATCAGCGAGCTCTCGATAGTGTGGTCCAGCACGCAGACGTGTATGCAACGCGATGTCGTCGATACAACGAGCTATATGTGTGCACCGTACTAGTGAACTTTGATAATGAACCAAGGGGCAATTGCCCGGGCAGGGGGGGCGAGACTTCTGCCCCCAAACCCCTGTTACGTCGGCCGGGATGTGCAACGACCTGCAGCCACTTCCGAGCCAGCTATGTACGCATCGTACATAGCTACCTCCTGTAACGCTTTATGTACAGTATCGAAACGATTATTAGACCTACGAGCTACGACCTCTTCGTGAGTCATGACAGCCTGGTACCAGCCCTCATTATAAACCTTCTGTTTCACAGGTTATTGGAGACAACTTCATCATCTGCCTAGATAGACTTTTCCCAAATGAATTGGGATCGGCTTTCAGTCTTACCGCAGCTGAACACCAGTATTTTATATGGAGAGGCTATCTGATGTCCACAACCCAGTTAGTACTGGGTTATACGATTATTGGAGACAACAAACATTACAAAATCACTAAATACTGTAGTAGCAAGTTATTAAGAAAATTCCAGGCTAAATAAAACTCGTCCAAAGTAATAACAACTGTATGAGTGTTAATTATTTGTAAAAATTTTCAAACGCGGGTTTGTTTCGACGTTCCCCTTCAGTCACCCACAAGGGAATGCCACACAAAACAAGAGGAAAAATTATATTTCTCGGGGGAGTTTTTGTTTTCTACTTAAATAATATGTTTTAGAAAAATAACCCCTCATCTTAACGATATTGTTTTTAAGCCAATCTCTAACAGAGTACTTAATCCGCATTAAAACTAATCTCTTGATAGGATAAACCTTAGGATCTTGTAAACATTTTAATCCACAAGATTTCCATTACAAACACTGATTTAGATTTCTGCCTATTTATTTTAACATTATTTTCGCTACAGGTGCCTAGGTACTTATGTAATATTGCACTAAAACACACAGTTCGACTTCCGTATCAGCTAACGTATGCAAGCGGTATTGACGACCTGAAGAGGACCGTATCTTGGGCAAATAATAAATATGGCAAAATACCAAATATCTTACTTTTAAACTCTTCTTTCGAAAGAAAGACAAATTTTACTTTCATCTCCACTTTTAAGTTTAGTAAAAGGATTTACAAGGTTGTATGAAAGCTTAACAACATCCAATGCTAAACACGAAGCTCTATCCAGACCACAACAATGTAAAACATTCAACATTGTCACCATCTTAACTTGTCTTTGTGTCCCCTAACTTTTGCCCGCGGCTCCGCCCGCCGTAGACTTCCAGGGGGTTATAAATTCCTAGTCTGTTAAGACGAGATTTAGTCTAGACACTGAGATGAATTTAGACAGAATGAAATGTAGCTAAGCATCCTCTATGCTAATTCTATCGCTATTATTTTAATGTTTGTTGTGACTGGACTTTATGAATTGTATTATGAGTCTAGTGGTCATCATATACCTTGATAAAGGGTAGCAAGAGACATGCTCGTTTTAGTTGTCGCTTAATCTTCTGTGGTTATATTGTAATGTTTACAACTGTCGCTTTTATATCTCAAAGGAATAATTTAAAATGTTATCTCTGTTTAAATTGTTATTGTTTGTCCCTAAATAAGGTATAACGGGTACCTTCTGAGAGATTTTATTTTTTAGTTTTATTTACATTTTTATGAACAGCAGCAGAAATGACCAGCATATGTATTTGTTAAGCACTTGTACTAAACTGACGTTTTAATTTTGAGGCTTTATCTGAGCAATGCTTAGTGAATATTCAGCATGTCAATAACTTCATACACATACCTAGTCTATATACATGAAAACATTACTCATACAACCATACAAGTATAGTAATGATACCAAATCAAAACAGCAAAAGTTATTAAACCATCCCTTCAAACAAACCAGTCTGTCAGAGACCATACAAATAATTGCTACTCAATAATTGAAAGCAAAACGTGCAAAATACATCAAAGGCGATCACTACCTACGTCGAACTTTCCAATAAAATTGAACAGACAATTATGAACCGTTAGCGTATGCCAATAAGAATGATTTCGTCAAAACTTTTGTGCTTAAAATTAAATAACGCACACGCATAAACGATGGGGTTCGCTTTACATTGAAAGAGGGGTCCAGACAGAAAAATGCACTTGGAACCCCACGTCTAGACGAGAGGCTGTCTGGCGTGCGACCGCGGAGACTGGCGACTTGGTCAGCTCAAGGACGAACAAACGACCGGTACTTGGTCCCATGCTGAGTTTCCATGCAGAACTCTTGAAAAGAAAACTCGTTTTGATCTAAAGGGGATTCTGTGGGAATTCATTTTATTTTATACGGTGCAAATGATGAATGCAGATGACCAGTACAATGCTACAGGTCAACTACTGACATTTAGATACTGTTAATGTATTCCACTCCGTACTGTATGGTGTCGAACGTAAAGAATAGGACCATCCCATATCTTCCCGTGGGTTACGACACCCGAGGCGACTAAGGGACTTACCAAAGAATGGGCAGCAGCATTCTCTGTGCTTTTGTAACAACCGTACTGAGATCGCCAACCCGCATGTCAAGCGTGGCAACCCCCCCCCCCCCCCCTCTAGTCTTTTGGCTGAAATGATGATGATGAATGTATTAATAGCCACGCGGGGCCAACTTTCTTTACGACGAAAAATGGTTGGCACCGCTGAGCTAGTATAGCCGTTGATGTGAGTTCTGAGTTTTTTCACACACAATTTTGAGAACAAGATCTACATTGTGAAATCAAAGACTACGTTCGAAAAATCATTATATCAATCAGTCTTCGTTCTCTACGGCTGGGATAGTTTTTCTGTGAGAGAGAGTTTGTCATAATCCACTACACATACCTTGTGGTGGATGTCACGTGTCTTCGAATTTGTCATTATAGGACAAATAGGTTTCCTCACGATGTTTTCGTTCACTGTTTTCATTGCATTTTAATGAGCAGCTTTAATTATATTATTGTCTCTAAATATTTCTCATCTGCGTAGCCTTTTTCCAACTTTGTTGGGGTTGTCTTCCAGTCTCACCGGACACAGCTGAATACCAGTGCTTTACGTGGATCGATTGCGACACCAACCAATCATCGAAAACACAGTCTTATCAACACACCTCCCAGAAAAGACAACAAATCAATACCCCATCGATCATCTCACAAAAGTCCCCCAAGTCTAGAGTGTTAGTGCTGTCTGCCCCCACAATAAACCTAGTTGTGTATAATTCAGTGCTGCTGTAAGTCTGGCGGGCCACGGGCTATAGGTACTCGGGGTATGTATGCACGTCGCATTGCGCCGACGGTAGGGGTAGGTCAGGTACACCCTGCAATTTTATGCGTTTGTATGTAGTGTTAATGTGTTTTATTTGATGTTGGGGAGGATTAGAAAACGTGATTGGATTTGACGATTTTTACCGACGTTTCACTCGGCTCTTTGCAGAGTTAAATGTGAGTTACAGATTCCTTTAGTTTGTTTCCTTGAACTTTTGAGTTTAGTTGAGATTTTCTTGAATACTGCTTATAGAAATTACACAGGTATCTATTTCATAATGGTCTATATAATATATCTTTTTGATTTTTATATAGTTAGCGTATGAATTGATTGGCGCATGGTCGTTTTTCCACCGAACACCACGTGGTTCCGCTTTTAGGCGGTGTATTTTCCGGCTCAAATCACAAGCCGACAAATCGACATGCGTCGGACATAAATATTAAACGACAAGAAGAAACTTTATTTAAACTGTTTTAGGTACCAAAGATTTGTATTAAACTTAATGACAATGATGAATATTTTAGTACCAGAATGTTTCAGATCTGTTTTGATAGTTAGAGAACGAATGCCTTTTACAAACGTTTTCTAATTACATAAAAAGCCAACCTCAGAATATGAATGCAGTTGATATGGATTATACTGTGACCTTCGGAGTCAGACATGATTTTACGACCTTGGTTAACTGGTTCCATTTAATATCGATTAAGCGTTTAGTTACTATAGTTATTGCTTTTTATGGCGGCTTGAATGGTACAAAGATTTGATAATTGTAGTACGTTTACTGAAAGAATCAACGCTTCCGTTTCTAAATAGTTTTCAGGTTTTGACTGCCTAGTCGGTGTAGTAGTCAAGAAGCGTGTGAAGCCTGTAACGCGTGGTGGCTTGGTTCGGTCTCTGCGTCATTGAGATTTTCCTTTACAAAATTCTCTGCAACAGCGTCTACTTGCAATGTTAGAACGTTAAATGGTTATATTATTATTATTAATCATTTATTTCAGACATAGCCCATATAAAAATTATAAAATTTGTATAACATAGGCTCGTCCTAGGACCTAACACATGATGTTGATGACCAAATATACACATTCAAATTCGTTTATTTGTCCGAATAAATTAATTTAAATAAAGAAAATATAGTATTCGCAGCAATCGTAGATTGCTAAAAGAGATAAATATAAACCACGAAGAATTAACGACTTTAAATACAGTATACTACGTTCTATTTCTTTAGAAATCTCTCTTTTCTATTGTGTCCAAAAAAAATCACTATTTCAGAAGAGATTTTTTTGACTACATTTAGATCTCAGTAAATTGTCGATTTCCAATTCCGACCATCAGTTTAAAATACGTCGGCGTCGCATCGTACAATTTCAGAAAGCTCTTCAGACATTCCAAATCACACGGTTGCGGGAAATTGAGATAAACTAAATGCAAAGACAGCAAATATGATACTTTAACATATTATGCCTACATAGCAGTAAATCGACTCAGTCTAGTCTATTTCCTGCGGAGGCTGGCAGACGCTGAGGAGTCTATAAACTGATTCATACGTCTTTTAAACTTATCGTCAGTAAGTGGAGGAAATCGACATCTGATGGTGCGCCGCCATTAAACTGTAAATGTACTATTTCTATTTCCTTTTCCCATTTGATAGAGTCTATGGTCTGTTCTCCAAGAACAATCTGCTCTTGAACACGGTTTGGATGTGATGATCAGTTCAAAGACAAAGCATTTATTTCAATTAAATCATTTAAGGTGGAAGCGCCAGGGTAGCCCGCGAAATTAAAAATATCTTATTTTTTTTGTAATTTGCGGGTCAGTGCCAGGTTAAATGTTGATAAAAATTGAGTCGCGACCGTAACACGTATGTAGTTACAGAATTATAATCACTAAAATCATCAATACAACCCTCTAAGTTCATTTAACCCCACTGAATGACTTTTTCATGAAATTGTTATTGACAACCACAGCTGATACTGACCTGCAAATTGCAAACAACGTAAGAAAATTTGAATTTCGTGGGCTACCCTGGCGCTTCCACCTTAATTCGTTTTTACCGGTTATTACCGTTACGGTGCCGACTTTTGAGATATTATTCCAGTTAAAATGTGCCAGTAAATTTACCACCACCAGCGACTGAAGAAATCTTCCAAAGAAATACCACTGATACGACTGATGACGATGATGATATGACTACACTAATGTCTTATACACAAGGAACTTTTTAGCAATTTTAATTCGAAAGGTTCCTTATTTCTTTGGTTATTCCTTGTAGTCCCAGCTTTGAATTGAAGTGGTGTAATAAATAAGGGTTACTACAAAATATGTAGGATATGAGTCAACAGTTCGGGCTCAAAGGTCGCGGATATTATGCGGTTATGCGGATATCTAGAGGGGCTACATTATTAACAGATTGTTGAATTTTATTAGAAAGATAGGCTATGCGTACAGAATATACATTTTGCTGTGGCGATATATTTGTGTTAAGTATATTAATTTGATTGTAAAATGTACATACAGGGTGTAAACGAAGCATTTTGTACATCAAACTAAGTAACACTGCGCAAAAATTAGGGAATCGACTTTTTTTAGGTGTGAATAATCACGATTTACGGTAGCGCTCAATGTAACGCACTCAAAACATTGTGCTGATGGATGCATTGAATAGTACAGGGGTATTCAAAGTAAAGATACTATATATAACATTTAAAAATTGTATTTTAAAAGAAACCGTGTCAAATAGAAGAAACTTTGGCCTTCAACATCTCCGTAACTAAAAGGTGCCCGGTTTGGTCTAGAATAAAAAAATATCGCAACACGGAGAGAACAAATGCCTCGTTCGCTACATTTGGGGTATTTTTACACCCCTTATAATTAATCCATTACATCTGTTCGACGAGTTTGCTTCTTGAAAGATAGGATCCAAATCAGCATCACCTCAAAGAGGGTTTTTTGATAACAAAACTCATTTTCGCTCTAAAATGCCCCTTGTTATTAGTTGCCATGGTTACAGAACTCCGGTGCACTCAAATAATTACAATATTTTTTCCGCGAACAGTTGAAACACGTGATGCACTCCCGGACACGTTCACATGAGCTCTAAATGCCTTTGTTACAAATGGAATCCGTGTTTCATTCCAGCTCCCCTTTGGGACTTGGAGTATTGTGCTCGAACTACCGGTGAATTTTGTTTCAAAACAAGCAAATTAATGTACACGTAACATCACGCCAGTAATCCCCGAAAGGTTTGGCAGAGGTATACCTAATAATACAGCCTAGTAAGTCCCATGTAATAGGGGGCGAACATATTGCCATCAACTGAGCACACATCCAGACTCATTGGTTGCTACTGAGATATTCCTGATGAAAAACCCCAACAACACTTTGCCCGACCTGGTAATCGAACCCAGGACCTCATGCTCAGCAGTCACGTTTGCGACCACAACACCAACGAGGCGGTCCAGTTTTATAAATGTTTCCATTTCATAAGCGTATTAAGAGCAAAGTAAACAAGGCCTATGATTCAATTTAACAAAGAAAACTTCCGTGCCCCATAGAGTGTGCCATTATCCGAAATATCCTAAAACATGATGAGAATACGAAATAAGGAAAAATCAATCCCTTGCAAGTCCATAAGTACTCGTAGCACGCGCGTAGCGCTACGGCGCGGCGGCGCGCGTAGCGTGCTGTCACGTAGGCATGTCTGCGTCCGATACAGTGTGTTCATGTTGCTGTTTCTAGCTTGTACACCGCAAAGAAAAGTCTTTAGTCTCGCTTGTAATATGATGTGTCGTACTAATTGGCTGATTAATTACTGTTTTGTAAAAAAACCGTGTTACTGTTATTTGCTTGGTGTTTTTTTTGCTACGATTATTATGATGCAATAAAAGAATGTTGTTCTAATTTGCTATGACTGTTTTTTGTTTATGTATAAAGAGTACAGTGTATAAAAAACACAGGGATTTAAAAAAAATATCAAATTAAGCCCAAACTTTAATTAAAGAACGAAATAACAAAGGTAACCCGAACCCGAAACTCGTTTATCAAGCGTCGTTTTCCCATTTTTCCCCAAAAGCGAACGACCGGGCGCTGGTTGAGGTACCAGGGCACCATGAAACGGTGGCGGATGTGTGCAGGCGGCGAGGCGCATTGCAGGCGGGTGAACGGCCTCGCATCGATCGACGACCCTCCCCCGTGCGCCCCCTCCCCCGCCCCGCCGCTTGCGTAACCGCCCCCTTCCCGCGCTTATGTAACAGTGACGCGGTTTGCGTGATCGTTTCCTGATTTTTCTGCTGCATCCCGATTGCAGCAATTATGCAGTCCTCATGTAAATAAGGGTTGGGCTGAGTTACTATGCGTTGGCTTTCAGCTGGGTGAGTGCAGGTGGCGGGGAACTGAACTGAAGTGCAGTCTGCGGAAGTTTGTTTTTAATAAGGTACTTTAGCAAAAGGTAAGTATGTAAAATTATTAAATGAATGCGCTCTCACACTCGTATATGAAACTAGATCACCACAGTACATAGTCTGGGCCTAGATTTTCCCGCTCAATCATTTTGGCGGGAAACAAACTTTGACACAAAGAAAGAATTCATGTATTGGCCCATCTTTTAACATAAAAATATTCCTTCCAGTTCCCCTTTAACTTTTAACCGGTAGTAATATCTAAACTACAATTCATACGGAACTGCCCACCCTGCTGAAAGCATGTGCTGATATATTTCAGGACATTAATTAAGGCCAGTCGGCGCTAAATCGTGGTCAATTTTACAGCCAAGTTCTTTATGGCCACGAGAAGACCGTAGATGTTCGTTAGTTTTTGAAAAGAGACAAGAAGAAGGTGTTGTGAGTAAACAAAGCAAGTTTGTGGCTGATTAACTGTGCTACTACTATTACTATAAAATTATTACATATTTTTTCACAATAGATCGTTCTTGAAAATGATTAAAAAAAACTACAATTCGATTTAATTCGATCATATCTTATAAGTCAACTTCAAAATGAACTAATACAAAAATACTATTATTTTTGTTGAAACTCTAATACATAACTTTGGTATACATAATTTGCTAAAGTAGGAACTTCTTATTTAGAAAGTATGTAAGTTATTTCCGAGAAAAGCAATTTTCAGACTCACCCCCGGGGTGGGTTCCAAACAGGAAATCCCATGAAAATTCCTAACGTGTTCCGCGTATCGATACATAACTACACTATCGATGCCGGAAATAATTTAAACTACAGGATTATATGTCGTAAAAACAGATACAATCACCAAAAAAATGGAGTAACATGATTTGTTCTTTAATAATCTCGTATCAAAAAATAATCAACCATTTTCCGAGCCCTAAACCAGTGGTATATCAATAACAAGAATCCGAATACAATCATCAATTACAAAATAATGATGTGACCCAAATAAAAAACAATCAAATTACATAGACGGTTAGAAATTAAAACAAAAGAGGAAGCTACGCCGCGCCGTAGCTCCGGAGCTACGGCGTAGCGGGGTTACGGCGTAGCCGGGGTGCGGTCGGCGACCCCTGGCCGTGAACGGGGGCGCGCCGGGCTCGCGCCGCACTACCTCCCGCCCCTCCGCCCCGCACCGCGCCGCCAGGCCACCCCCAGCCCTGCGCCCCGCACACTGCTACAGCCAGCCGCCGTAGACACGTGTCCGCCGCACCCTGTATACTATATACAGGCTGATGTATAAACGACGTAGCTACGTTTTGTGCACTGCTGCATTTCTGGTTTAGGTTTTGTCTTGGCTTTGTTGAAGTTATGGTGCTATGTATGATGGGGGCGTTGCGTAAACGTGCGTTATTGCCAAGATTTCTATCTCTTTTGTAACTTTGTTTATTTTACCGGGAAAATCCGTCAATAGTAACTTAACATTAAAATTGCAGCAAACAAATCAATTTAATAGAGAGCAAACCAAATAAAACATCCTTTAGAAAATACTGCGCCTTCCGCATTATAAATGAATTGAAATGACGCACTGAAATCACAGTTATAAATTATTAACTAAATAAATACACGCTGTATCGACATTACTCAGCTCAGTCACGCACACAAACACACACACAGACACACATAGACGCTCGCCCAGTTCTCTTCAAAGCGTCTATGTGAATGCCACACCCCCGACAGCGTAGGTACAGGGCGGCACTCACACAAACGTAGAATCAAAGGAAAATCTGTCCCGATGTGAGTCAGAGTCTAGTCGAGACGCTGTGAACGGTGCACAAGTGTGCGTGGAAAATATAAGTTAATGTGGTACTTCCGCGTTTTGGTGTATTCGTGTCACGCACACAGCTGCACTTACGGTGAGCTAACCGTATTGCCGGCGCGGCGTGGCCGTGTGCGTGGGGTGCATCGACTTCGCTTCCTGCTAGGGTACAACGGCCTCAGCCCTGATTTATGTTCGTACGTTTGAAGGTTTGCGTGTTATTGTGACGTTTCCAACTACTTACGAATATTTTCTACCTTAATACATATTATCAATGATCAATATGAAAAACAAAAAAAAATTAAAGAGGAAAGTGGGTCCCGTTTTTATTACGCGCCGTAAATTTTAGTTTCCATTTGAAATTCTGTGGCGTGACAACTGGGGTAGCGTTTCTCTTGTTAAGTACAATGTTGGGGGATCTACCTATGGTTTATTTTCCGTACGTTTAAAGATTAATAATCGACCTCATTAGAGATCTTCTGTCTCCCGACTTCCTTCATCATTTCAGCCGAAAAGTCCACTGCTGGACATAGGCCTCCCCCAAGAAGGGGGATTTTGCCATAATCGCCACGCTTGGCAGGCGGGTTGGCGATCGCAGTATGGTTGTTGTAGAATCAGAGAACGCTGCTGCCCATTCTCTGGTAAGTCCCTTAGTCGCCTCTTACGACACCCACGGGAAGATATGGGATGGTGCTATTCTTTACGTCCGGACACCATACAGAACAGACCCGACTTCCTTATATGCGTAAAAAACAATAATTTGCACTGTTAAAATATTTTTAATCTTAAAATTATAAATCAGCGTGGCGAGAGTATGTTGGGCATTCGTAGTGTCATATAGATTTAATTTCCATGGTCTTGTGCTAAGGGTTGCTGCCGTCGATGCCCGAGTCGGGTAAATTGTCATAGCAGCCCAGAACCTGTATGAATATCTGGACAGTAGTAAGAATCTAGGAAATCTTAATAATAACCCTTTTCGTTTCTACTCACTTCCTATTTCAAGATGTGGATGCTACTAGACACCGCCCCCCACCTCTTCAACGTATACAGACTCGATGTTTTGTGGGCAAATATTTTTGCAAGTAAAATGTCGCCACAACAAAACGTATCAGTTATATGTTTGTCCAAGCTTTGGTTGAATTACTGTGTGTTCAAGGGTTTGGTTGCCAACGTTTGGATAACTCTAACTCTCTACAATATTTTCTTTTATTTTATCGTTCCGCTGGCTACCCGCAAGTTTACCGCGGACAAGTTTTCACTTGGTTTTCCAATGTTACAAGAGTTAAAAGCATTAAACAAAAGGTATTTAAAAGAGAGACTAGTTGTTGCCAAATGTCTTTATTATATTGTCACTGTTATTTGCAAACGGGCTCATAATGTCTTTTTTGTGGATAATCCACTAAATTGGTCAAACCGATGAGGACAAAGTGTGGACGTGGCTCTGAAGTTCTGGATACGGACACTGGCAAATACTCAATTGGAACATCCCAGTTTGACCGATCCTTTACAGCCCCGAACTTTCAGTATAAAGAGTGAGTTTTCCGGCCGCTCTAGCAGATTTCGAAGAAGAAGACGAGTTAGCTTTTACATTGTAGAATGGTGAAGATCTTCTTGGTGTTTCGAAGGCAATCTAAAGCTAAGTGTTTGGCGCCATTGATAGCTTCCACCAGGTGGCCTACCATAACCACAGCAGCACACAGACCGTCATTTACATATGAGCTGTAGTGAGTTTGTAAAACGTGTTTTAGTTAGTAAGTGCTATATTGTTTATTTATGTGTTATGTGTTATGGATCTCTGGTCTGAAAATAAAGTTTTATTATTTCCTTTATTCGTATTTACACATATAAATTACATTTTTCAATATTCCTATACAAAGTAATATAAAAACATTTAAAAATATAAAAATGAATAGTAGCCCACCGGTATCGGGAACAGGGTCCAAGCTACCGGCGGTCAGGGCTCCAGAGAGAGGAACCTCCTAACAATACGAGCCGAGTCCAGGAGTACCGCTTTCTGAATCAAGCCCTTGATCCAGCTGCCTAACGAGAGCCTCCTCAGGTATTGGTCGAGGCTCTTGGCAATTAAGCCATGGGCTGATACAACTATCGGCACAATGATCGCTGAGTCCACATCCCACATGTCGACAACCTCGCGAGCCAGGTCAAGATACTTGATTTGCTTATTTTTCTCGGTTTTCATGAGGTTCTCATCATGCGGGACCGTTATGTCAACAATTATTGCGCGCTCTGATCGATCCGCCACCACTAAATCAGGCTTATTAGCTACAATAGTTTTGTCAGTGATGATGGATCGATCCCAGTACAATGTGATACTGCCATTTTCGAGAACTGGGTCGTGCACATACTTATAGTACGGCACTTCCGATTACACTTGATTGTATTTTAGAGCAAGTTGCTGGATAATCCATTTTTTTTTCGATTGGAAATCATCAAATGACCCCCCCCCCCCCCGCTCTGGGCGGAGCGGGAGGAAGTGTCAGACTTGTACTGACTAAAACCTATCCATTTTCCTTCTTTGCCCTTTGTGTTCCAGGGTCGCGGTATCTCTTTCGAACAGTCCCGCAGCCCTGGCAGGCATCGACCCATGCGGACCCCTACGTGGTTGCTGACATCTCTTTGAGGCGCGCGTGGAACACGAACGCGCCGTCGACACGGCCTGTCGTCATAAGACGGCCGGACGGCGAGCTAGCCCATAACTCGCCGTCCACAGGCCCGCGCCTAAGGTGGCCGGGAGCCACCGGGGCGTCTCCCGCGGCGGCTGGGAAGTGAGGCTCTGTCCCTCTCACGTCCCGCCACCTCCTTCACTAGCATGGCTGCTTCGCAGAAGGAGGTGACAGCTTCCCATTCCCTCTCGCTCCGGACCATGGCTTGAACCAGGGCCGGACGCGAAAGATCGCCGTTACGAGGACACGGCGGTGCTCCGCCCAAGCGGGGCAGACCTCCACAGTGTGCTGCACCGTGTCCTCCGGACGATCCTCGCAATGGAAATACCCGGGCGTTTCCTCCCGCCCGATTCGGTGCAGGACCTCCCGAAACAACCGTCTCCGGTGAGGACCTGAATCAGGCGGAAGGGCCTCTCTAGCCACTCCTCAAAGAGGGGACTTTTCGCCACTATGGTAGCGTGCCCTGCATGGGGTATGGATAATCCTGGCTAAAAGGTTGTATCTATTGCAAGTACTGTGACGGATTGATTGGCCTGGACGGTGGCATGCCCGACATATGTTATTATTATAACCTCTTGTGGCAGCATTGTTTTAATCTTAATTCAGTGTGGGAAAGAGAACATGAGCTCGACACCCTCTATTGCCCCATTAATTTCCTACACTAAAGTGACATTAAAGTACTGCTGCTAGACTTGATGGTACGGGCTCAGTTCCTATATCAGACAATGCAGTCATTAGGCGCACGATACCATGTGATCAATTCTGTATGGGAGACATGGTGAGATTAACCACATATTACAGCAGCATGGCTAATTAAAATATACTACAAAATACGAGCAGAACATGTTTCTAGTCCTTTCATTATTATAAATAAGCATGAAAGAATTCAAATATCATAAGGCACACACAACCACAACTGCATTCAGTACCAAGCCCGCAGAGCCGGTAGCAAGTACTAGATTGTATTTGCGACAAAGTGGGTCCTCCCTCGCCTCGCAATATCATTCCGCACCGCACCTGACTCGCGTATTTCAAACTTTTGTTATGTTTGTTTCTCTACATACTACTCTTTGTTTCCCTAGTCAACTCTTTTTTAAACAACTCTGTTAATATCATCGTGGAATTGGATTTCCCTAGTACGCTTATTCTTATTGATCGTAATGGTACCGTTACCAGGGATGTAGGCCTGTGGAAGAGGCGTCTTGGCGCCAGAATTTTGTCACTACTTAGCCAAATAAAGGTGAGTTTACTGAGCCTACTACGGTTAAGTTCAACTAACTCACCCTTGTCTTTTGTGAATATAATCCGCTTTGAGCTAAAGTAAATACAACAAGGGTTTTACCATTCCTACAGAATATGAATATGCGAGATGAAAAGGTTTTAAAATAAGCCAGGGACTGCAATTACCGACAGGTTGCAAGCTCATCACTTATAAGCCACACAGCGACCTAAATTCATGTTTCACCACATGCGTCAGATGAAAAACGCAGAGAGTGCTCCACTCAATATTTTAATCATACCACCACACACACTCTCATAAATATGGCTATGCGAAAATAAGTGACGTAAAAGGGCTACGTGAAAATTACAGTCCAAATTTTTTATTAGCGAAAACTAAAAAAAAGGTATCGTACTGGAAGACCTATTTTAACTATCTTCCCAACCACACTGAAAGATAAACTAATAATTATCAATCGGAAAAAGTTCCATGTTCCACAAAAGTACCCGTACAACATGTCCAGTAAGAGCAAATAAAAATCAAAGCTTCAAAAATTCATAAGCCCGATCAATCGAAATTACAAATTCACCAAGTTAGGTCTGCCTGTTGAAAAAGTCCATGAAAAAACAAACGTAGCGGGTTGAAAAAAGACTCGTCTCGCCTCCCGACACTCCCTCACTGCGAGTATTAAATATTTAATTTGCTTTTTCACTAGTCTGCCGCCATCGCAAACCCCACAAATGGATCAGTCTGTCTGTCTGTCCACAAATCTAGCTAACGATCCGTATAGATACAGTTTGGTCTGGAATGATCATACAGGAGCAAATATAGGGGTTTGGTTTTCATTGTTTCGATACTGTTGAGGCATTGTGGAGGAATATAAAGGATGTTTGTTTTGTCATTTTTGTGTCAAATAAACACAGCGTATTCGTAACCAACTGTTAAAATCGCTGTACACACATTTGCAAACTTGTTTAACAGTTCCAATACGAAATAATCAAAAACTCATCTGAATTTGATCTTCATTAAGGTTTGCTCCTCATTCCACAACTCAACTAGTACAGTCGCATTTAGTGTTCTGGTGCAAGCGAGCCTTAAGAATTGTTATAAAAAGTGCATCGATCAGTGGTGTCTCAGTTTTCCCATTATTTGGTCGTGAGTCAGAGCGGAGGCGGCGGCGGCGGCGGTGCGCGGCAGACGCTGAGACAATATTTGCACTACACACCGATACCAGCTTACACTACACAACAACATACGATTGGTCGTAATATAAAAAAAAAAACATCATCGACTTAAAGAAATAACAAAAATTATGTCTTTTAATTGTATTGAAAATGTGTTTTAATTGTATTGTTCTCAAAATTATTTAGTAATGTTTAAAATAATTTGCGTTCAGGCGTGCAATAAAGTTTGAAATTGTAGAAGTATTAACCTAAGTTAAGCAGGTTTCATGGTTTAGTAAGGGAGAAGACAATTATTCCTTTGGCAAGATTTTCTGGAATTTTGATTTCGATGTCTTTCTGGTGGCCATATTAATCGCAACATCGGTATAGCCTCTAGGCGAAGGTTTACGTTTTCTTGAGATATTCCATCAAGAGGGTCAAGTTCTGGTATATGTTACGTTAAATTAAGGTAATTTGAAAATATTTTTATGTATATTCTATAGCTTCCACAGGAATACAGGTTTTAGAGTGCAGCAGCCAAGTTGCAATCTATCGGTTACCAAAGGGCCGCCAAGTGAACGCTTGCTGTGCAAACTTTGCCAGATGCGCCTCTGGGCCGTTCCCTTGTGAACGACGATACCTCTTGCATCGACTCAGGCCCTGGTACTTGCTCTGTTAAGAAGTAACAGTATTTTTATATTATGGTTTTAAATGTGCAGAACCAATAAAATACTGCATTAGTGAAGGTAAATAAATATTGAAATTCTTTAATTTATATAATTCTTCTCCTGGCACAAGTGTTTTTACACTTAAAAGGGGAAGTCAACCTCAATATTGTTAAAACAAATTCTGTTATCGAATAAAACATTTTTCATTTTTTTTTTCATTTTTTTTTTTTATAATTATTGGGTACCAGTCCATAGTATACACTCATTATATAGTCCGATATTATAGCCTATTGCCATCGAACCGAACCTCGCAAAATCAACTGAATGCTAGTGATAAATTCCAAATGAAAAAAGTATATATACTTGGCCCGGCCTGGGAATCCAACCTAGGTATGCTCAGCAGTAGCGCTTGAGACCACTGGACCAACGAGGCAGTACCCATAGAAATATATAAAAAAAACAGTCCTTTCTTGTATCTATGGCAATACCCCAGTGAAATGCTCCAAATATGGAGTCTTAGGTAGTATTGCTTAAAGTTAAAAGAATTAACTCAATAAGGAAAATAATTTGACCTTTGAGGATAAACCATAGAACCGGACAATGGGAAAGCCCACAATATGCATGCACGAAATACTTTCTGTATGCTAATTCTAAACCTCATAATAACTTGGAACGTTAGTAGCAGTGGAGGTTCTTATTATTTATTACCTCTTTATCTAAAAAAATAGGTCATTCTTAAGTAAAATTGATATCCATCAGAAATTAAAAACCTTTCACAAAGGTTATGTAATCAGTACCATTTCAAGAAGTCCATTAAAGTAGCTAACACACAACCTTTTCAAATATGAGATATACCAACTATCCCGAAGTAAGGTCTCAAACAAACATTCATCAATATCACTCAATATCTGTGACCTAGACACTTCCTAGGTCTCAGCTCGAGGTGCCCAGATCCGTCGGGTACCTGATAGACAAGAAGAAGATAAATAGTGGGTTTGTGAACAATTAATTCGACTATATTGTACTGGCGAACTCGGAAACTTTGGAATTTCATAAAGTTACGACATTTCTTTTGAAGATATTTTTCGCGTTGCCTTTGATTTCTCTTTGTGCTCATGGAAGAGTGTTTCTGTAGAAAATAAGGAGTGTTTTCACTAACAAGTTAATTCGCTTTGAAGAGAAAATCTAGGCTGTAATCTAGATTAAATTTATTTTTAACCTATTATAATATAAAGATCCAGAATCACTAGAAGGGAATACCTTAGCTGCTTACTCGCTGTTCGGATGTACCTTTAATAATCAGTTTGGAGCTGTCACTCTTTCGGAGACACTCTTTGTGAATGTGACGCTTTTTTATGACAGATTGGCAGCACGACCGATACGTAAATATCAAGCTCAATGTATTCTCTGTCGGTGTAGGCAGATCTACCCCCATTTCGTCAGTAAAGTTAGGTAAAGCCGCATGGAACAGGAATTAATAACGATCATGTAAAACCAATAATCGAATCATTGTCATTAACACTAGAAACGGGATGTCACAAAACAAACACAAGCATATCGGGGACTCAAAACAAACAGTGAACATGGTATTCCCGTTTCTAGTGATAATGATAATGTTAGTGACCAAGACAGTTTAAAAATCAATAATCGGCTCTATAGTTGCTACACTACACTGTCTCAAGTTTCTTGTAAGAAAGACGTATGAATTTCCCATTAGAAACACCCAACACTTTACCCGGACATCAAACATGGCTTCCTTCGCTGGCTAATACAGCAACGAGACAATCAAAATATGTCACATAAACTACGAGTACTTTTCTGTCCCCACAATCCTAACCGTCCCCTAATCGACAACGAAGAAGGGAAAACAAATAAATCAAAGCAACAAACAGTTTTCTTGTCGGTAGTACCGCTCCTACTTTAATTTATGTACGAAGGGTCTGATTGATCAATAGCCTATAACAAAATGACGTCACACACGCAAACTGTGTATGTGTCTATGTTCATAGATGAGGATGTACACACGCAAGGAACTGTGTAGGTATCTATTTATTATTGGACATGACAGACGGTGAAGGAAAACTTCGCGAGAAAATATCGAATTAGGTACGTGTATTTGGGCTGAAATCCAGATTTCCATACTAATAGTTTAAGTGACAAAGTAACTCTGTGTGTCCACTTAGGTAGATCATGGTTAGGATAAAGGATACTTTTTATCCTAGTAGTATGTTCCAGTGACATATTTTCCGAAGAGATGAAGTTAGTTTTTAGTGCCAGCATTCCAAAAGAGCCTCTCGTGATAATAATAATATGAGTCACTTTGCCCCCAACGATTTGCAACAGAACTAGACGCCCTGGATAGGAGGGTCCGTACATTGTTGACGGCATATCGAATGCATCACCCGCGTTCTTCTGTTATGAGACTGTATATCCCGCGGAAGTGTGGGGGTCGAGGCTTTTTAAACGCTAAGACTCTCCACAATCGCGAGATATGCAGTCTCAGGGAATATTTCCTTGAAACCGACGTGGGGATGCTTCGAGATGTGGTCGCGGTGGACAAGTGCCTCACCCCGCTCTCCTTGGCTAAAGAGAACTGGCGCAAAACTGTAGTGCTTGACACTAACGACCGCATGGAGGTATGGCAGAGTAAGGAGCTTCACGGACGCTTTTTCCGGGCCCTGCATGGGCCCGATGTAGACCTATCAGCGTCCGTAGCCTGGCTACGTTCCGGGGACCTCTTCGGAGAAACCGAAGGTTTTGTCTGTGCAATTATGGATGAAGTTATGATGACGAATAACTACCGGAGATTTATTGTGAAGGACGGTACGGTTGACATATGTCGGGCATGCCACCGTCCAGGCGAATCAATCCGTCACATTATCTCCGGGTGTTCTCGTCTGGCTAACGGAGATTACTTGCATAGACACAACCTTGTAGCCAGGATTATTCATCAGCAACTTGCTCTAAAATACAACCTTGTGGAATCGGAAGTGCCTTACTATAAGTATGTGCCCGACCCAGTTCTCGAAATTGGCAGTTTCACATTGTACTGGGATCAATCCATCATCACTGACAGGACTATTGTAGCCAATAAGCCTGATATAGTGGTGGTGGATCGATCAGAGCGGCGCGCAATGATTATTGACATAACGGTCCCGCATGATGAGAACCTCGTGAAAGCCGAAAAAGATAAGAAAATCAAGTATCTTGACTTGGCTCGCGAGGTTGTCGACATGTGGGATGTGGACTCAGCGATCATTGTGCCGATAGTCGTCTCAGCCCATGGCTTAATTGCCAAGAGCCTCGACCAATACCTGAGGAGGCTCTCTTTAGGCAGCTGGATCAAGGGTTTGATTCAGAAAGCGGTACTTTTGGACACGGCTCGTATTGTTAGGAGGTTCCTCTCTCTAGAGCCCAGACCGCCGGTAGCTTGGACCCTGTTCCCGATACCGGTGGGCTACTATTTTTTATATTTTTAAATGTTTTTTTATATGGTTTTTGTTAAGAAATATTTAAAAATGTAATTAGTGTGTAGGAAAATAAATAAAGGAAATAATATGAGTCAGACAAGACACACTTCATAAAGTTTGGAAAATAATTGACTTGTAAAAGTGTGTTTAACCTCTTTACAAAATAAAAATGTCATTTCATTTCATTTGCATAGCTTTGAAATCAGAGTCGTCTAAGTCACTAAGTTAAAGACTAGCGTCTGAGATATTCTTGCAATAAAAGTTAAAAAAAAAAACATTCACAAACACTTACGTAGACAATGTAGTAATGTGTAACAATGTATGTAAATAGGTAGATAGTTTAGTGTGTGTTTTACTAAAAATACAAAATACAAGTTTAACTTAAAGCTGGATCCGATTACAATATTGAAACATAAAAGTGCAATAGTCATTGCACTTATTACGATCAAGGAATGCGACGGTTCTTAATTAAACGATGAATATTAATTATTACCAGAGTGCAAGTAACTAGAGTGAACTTTAAAACTTTTCTGTGTTTTTAATTACGAGCCAGGATTGAACTGATAAGGTACAGGTTATCCATATTGTGACTATATATAATGGTACTGGATTAATGTCGAAGCTACCGTGCAAAATTTCCCTTAATTAATAAATGTGTCACCACATGATGATCTGACTCAAGGATGTAAGTTTAATTAGTAAAAGTTCCTTCGTTCGTTAAGTATTTAGAACTTACATCGTTTTGAGGCATTCCTTATTTTTATTAGACGACTGAGAAAGAAGAGTAATGGACATTCATTATTTGTAAGAAGTAGTAAAACCTACCTACCTACATCTTTTGATAAATGGCCAGTACCAGTACAGATAGATTGAAAACCTGGCCAAAACTCGACTAATTTAAATGCCACAGTATATATACATAGCTACACCGAGAGAAAACATTACGAGCTAATGTCAAAAATTACCAACAGGCAATCAGCAAGCGTGACCATTAATGCTCTTTTTTTCGCAGTTTAAGATCAGTAATTCCATGGTAGCACTACTTTATACTTCATTTAATTTTTATTTTTAATGTCATCTTTTAATGAATCATTAACATGCACGGCTACCATGTCCCGCTAGCCACCTGTCCTAGGGACATGTGTATGGGCAATCGTTATAATCTGTGCTTCAGTGACTAGGGACACATGCTGCAAATGGCGGTGGTGATGCACCTGGTGGGTATTAAAACCTCTTTGTGGGTCGGTCTAATCTATTCTTTGTAAAAAAATTGTCAGCCAGGTGTGTATAGTTAGTTATACCATGAATATTTTGGCTCGTGGTCATAATGGGTACTAACGCCGCCATTTTGTTTTTCAATACAATTTCCACAAATATTTTCAAACAGCGAACTCGCGTCAATGTAGCTAGCCATTCTTGGATTTGGCAAAATATGCCGAAGATGAGGACCTGCTTGCAGGTGATGACGATTTTTGGGGTGCGTTGTCAGAATTCCTCCTCGTGTGCCCGATGGCTGCCGGTCCCTTTCGATACGTCGGGAGGGAATAGCAGCTGCCGGCTATGCGGGGAAGGATACTGCCCACGCCCGCACCCTGGGCGTGGGCAGTATCCTTCCCCGAGGAATGGGAAGAGATTCTTATTCCTCGGGGAATGTTACTGTCCATGGCTAATATTCTGACATGGGAGGGGGGGTCCTTCATGGACCAAGGGGGCGTTGCTCCGCGTGACCCTCTGAAAAGCAGAGGGCACAGCGGAGGAGCAAGGGCGGGCTCGGTGTGCACTTACCCTGCCGCCGAGCAGACAGTGAAGGACGCAGTCATTCACTGTCCCCGTCGATATCGCAATCCCACCGTCGAAGTGTCGTGGATCACGTCTCGCGGCTTCGAGTGGGACCGAGGGTCTTGGCTTAACCGCCCGGACCGTGAGGTAGAAAACCTCTATAAAAAGTTACCCCGAATCTCAAGCGGCGGCGCACCGTGAGGAGATGTATGGCTGACGGGTTCCTATGGAAAATCAGTCGCTAGTGCGAACCACTGCCGGGCCTGGCTATGGCTTATCTGGGTACAGGGGGCTCTGCCCAGATGGACTTTTTATTTCCCCCATGCTCGTGGGAACAAAATGGAAAAACCAAAAACCAAAAAGACGGCCGGTAACGGCGAAGAAAGGGAGTCGAGGGTTGCGGGGTCGGAGTCCGGCGCCGCATCCAGCGATGTGAGCGCGGGAGGCTCAGTGAGCTCCCGGCGCGAGAGAACCGGGGCCGCTGCGGTGAACAAGGAGTTCTACCGCAAGCGGTCCAGGCCGGCAGGCGACCGAGAGTCGTCGTCGGAGGGCGAGCTGGCCTCAGCCCGTAAGATCCCGACCAGCAAGCGTGGCGGGATCCGTGGCAAGGGGAGAGGCCTCTCTGCCACCGAGAGGTCGGCGCGGCTTGCCAAGGAGGGGCGCCACCCGGGGGTGGCCGGTCGCGGGGTGGCCCGTTCGGGCTCCTCTGGCGACGAGGCGGGCGCAGTCGGCGGCTCCGATGCGGAGCGTAAGGCCGAGTTTGAGAAGGAGGTGGAGGCGGCGCTGAGGGCTGTCTTATATAAGCAGAAGCCCTCCACCAGGCATAAGGCCATGCCCGCGGCGATCGCCTCCATCATGGCGTCAGCGGAGGCCAGATATTCGGGGCCAACGTCAAACGAAGTGGCCAAACTGCGGGCGGAGGTCGCTCGTCTGACGGCGGCCATGGAGCTTCTCGAAGAGGCCAATATGAAGCTCCGAGCAGACCTGGCCGGTCTGCGCGAGTCCGGATCTAGCAAGGCGCCCCAAAAGCCAGCAGGCCAGCAGCGACCAAGCCAGCCCGTGGCCGTGCCGGTTGAGAACCAGGTCCTGAATCTGGTTCGGCAGGAGCTGGCTGCCTTCCAGGCGCGGTTCTCCGTCCTGGAGGGCATTGTTCTGCGCCCCCCCTTGGCGGCAACCAGGGCGCCCCCGGGACCGAGAGCGGCCACATATGCGGCTGCTGCGGCCTCCGCACCGAGGCCGCCCGGCCGGCCCTCCGGCAGGGTTGCGTCGGCCCCCGAAGGGCCGGCTCTGGCGAAACCGGCTCCGGCCAAGAAGGAGGCGGCCCTGAGGCAGGGCAAGGTGGCGGCCCAAAAGAAGGCGGTGACTGTGCCAGCGCCAGCCGCGAGACAGCCGGCACCACCGCCCCCCCCGCCCCCTAAGCCTTCCGAGACCGAGACCGGGTGGCAGGTGGCCGGTGAGAGGACCAGGCAGCGAAAGGCGGCTAAAAAGGCCAAGAGGCGGCAGCAGAAGCGCCAGCAAAAAGAGCGGAGCGTCGCGGCTAGGCTCAGCGCCCCGAAGACCGCAGCTGTAGTGATTACACTACAGCCGGACGCGGAAAAAAGGGGCGTGAGCTATCGCGACGTGCTCGCTAAGGCGAGGGCGACCCACCGTCGCCCTCGCCGATCTGGGGGAGCTCGGGATCACCGGGGGCCTCCGCCTCAGAGTCACCGCGACAGGGGCTCGAGTGCTGGAGATCCCCGGCGAAACCCGTGGCTCGTCCGCGGACGCTCTAGCTGAAAAGCTTAGAGCGTCCCTAAATGCGGACGAGGCCCGAGTGTCCAGGCCCGTCAAATGCGCAGACCTGCGCATCCTGGGTCTGGACGACTCGGTGACCGAGGAGGAGGTGGTGGCCGCCGTCACCAGGACCGGGGGGTGCCCTGCTGAGCAGGTCAAGGCAGGCACCTTACGTCCGGACCTGTCGGGCATGCGAACCGTAACGGTAAGCTGCCCTGTGACGGCGGCGAAAGCCATTGTGGAGTGCCGAAGGCTCTTGGTGGGCTGGGTTTCGGCGCAGGTTAAGCTGCTGGGACCCAGACCTCTGAGGTGCTTCCGCTGCCATGTGGGGCACCACGTGTCGGTCCGGTGCACCTCGGAGGTGGACCGCAGTGGCCTATACTTCCGCTGCGGCCAGACCGGTCACATGGCCGCGGCTTGCTCCGCCACGCCGCACTGCGCTGCATGTGCGGCAACCGGCAAGCCCGCCAATCACCGGGCAGGGAGCAAGGCCTGCGGTACACCCGCCAAGGCCAAGGCCAGGGGCAACGGAAGGCCCTCCACCAACACCGCCAAAACCCCCACCGTCGCCACCACCGCAGCCGCCGCCACTGTCGCCGCCGCGGCCGCCACTGCTGCAACTTCTGCAGCGGGGCCCTCTCAGGGGGCCCGGGAGGGGGCTGAAATGGAGTGCCAATAACGGCCCCATTACGCCTTCTCCAGGCGAACATCAACCACTGCGCCTGCGCTCAGGATCTGTTGATCCAGAGCATGGCGCAGTGGTCGATTAACATCGCCGTGGTCTCTGAGCCGTACTTTGTCCCGCCCAGGGATGACTGGGTGGAGGACCTTAGCGGCTCAGTGACCATAATTGCGTCGGCCGCCGCCGGTACCCCGACCCTTGAGAGTGTCAGGAGGGGTCAGGGGTGCGTAGCAGCACGGTTCGGGGAGATCGTTGTAGTGGGAGTCTACTTCTCCCCGAACCGAACTCTCGCCGAGTTCTACAACTCCCTCAGGGAGTTGAGTGTCGTCATCGGGAGCCATTCTCTCCCCGTGCTTGTGCTCGGGGACTTCAATGCCAAGAACTTGGCTTGGGGTTCTCGTTACACGGATGTGCGGGGTAGGATGGTGGACGACTGGGCTTTGGAGACAGGCCTGGTCGTCCTAAATCGGGGTTCTGTCCCCACGTGCGTGCGGATGCGGGGTGAGTCGGTGGTGGACATATCGTTCGCTAGCCCCGCTCTGTCGCCGCGTGTCGTTGACTGGCGCGTCATGGAGGGGGTGGAGACCTATTCCGACCACCGGTACATCCGGTTCGACGTCTCCACCCAGACCTCAAGCGCGCCGGTCCTACAGGCCCCGAGTGGTCCGCGATGGGCGCTGAAGCAGCTGGACCGGGAGCTCCTCCTGGAAGCCTCGATCGTGCAGGCCTGGGTGTCATCACCGGCCAGGCCTGCCGACATCAACAACGAGGCGGGATGGTTCCAGGAGGCCATGTCCGAGATTTGCGACGTGGCAATGCCCCGAGTCCGGCCAGGAAGCGCCCGACGTCAGGTGTACTGGTGGTCGCGAGATCTGACGTCTCTGCGTGAGGCGTGCGTTGCTGCGCGGCACCGGTACGCCAGGCATCGCAGGCTCCGCATCCGCCCTCCGGATGCGGCAGCCATTGAGGCGGAGCTTTACGAAGGGTACAGAGCGGCGAAGACCGCCCTCCAAGAGGCTGTCCGGCGGGCCAAGAACCTGGCCCGCGAGGAGATGCTGGAGTCTCTGAACGGAGATCCGTGGGGGCGCCCTTACAAGATGGTGCGGGACAAAATCCGCACCCGGGCCCCCCCGCTGACGCAGAGTCTCCGGCCTGAGCTCGTGGAGGACGTGGTGAGCGCTCTGTTCCCTTCGCGAGGGAGGCATCCTCCCCCGGCTATGGCTCCGCCGCCGCTTGCGGTGCCGGAAGCGGACCACACCGATGACGACGTTCCGGAGGTGGCGGTACGCAGGCTGAAAGCCAGAAATACCGCCCCGGGACCCGATGGCTTGCCTGGCAAAGCCTGGGTCCTGGCCTCTGAGGCTCTTGGGCCCCGACTGGAAGGGCTCCTAAGCGCATGCTTGGAGAGAGGCCAGTTCCCGCTTCGTTGGAAGACGGGGAAGTTGGTCCTCATCCGGAAGCCAGGGCGCCCTGCGGACTCTCCGTCCGCATACCGGCCCATCGTGTTGCTCGACGAGGTGGGCAAGCTCTTTGAAAGAGTTATTGCTAACCGCCTCGCCGGGCACCTCGCGGGGATGGGGCCGGATCTTGCGGAACACCAGTTTGGTTTCCGCAAGGGGCGCTCGACGGTGGACGCCATCATGCGCGTGAGAGCCCTCACGACGGGGGACGCGGTTTCCCGGGGCGGGGTCGTATTGGCGGTGTCTCTTGACATCGCCAACGCCTTCAACTCCATGCCCTGGAGCTGCATTGGGGAGGCACTCCGGTATCACCGGGTGCCGACCTACCTTCGTCGTGTGGTCGGGGACTACCTGACGGATAGGGCCGTCATCTACCCCGGTCGGGACGGAGAATGGAACCGGCGAGAGATGTCGTGCGGTGTTCCACAGGGATCGGTTCTGGGGCCGGCCTTGTGGAATATCGGTTACGACTGGGTGCTGCGCGCCGACTTCCCTAGCGGTGTCAGCGTAGTCTGCTACGCTGACGACACGCTGGTACTGGCACAAGGGAGGTCGCACGAGGCGGCGGCCGAAAACATGACACGCGGGGTTGCGATAGTCGTGGAGAGGATCCGGCAATTGGGTCTCGAGGTGGCATTGCACAAGTCCGAGGCCATGTGTTTTCATGGGCCTCGGAATGCGCCACCGTCGGGATCCCTACTGACGGCGGGAGGGGTTTCCATCGGCGTCGGGTCGACGCTGAAGTACCTGGGACTCGTCCTCGACAGCCGGTGGAACTTCGTGGAGCATTTCCGACGTTTGGCCCCCAAACTGGAACGGACCGGGGCTGCCTTCAAGCGGCTCCTGCCCAACCTGGGGGGTCCAAACGCCTCCTGCCGGAGGCTCTACGCGGGGGTCGTGCGGTCCATGGCCCTTTACGGGGCCCCGGTGTGGGCGCGTTCTCTGAGGCGGCAAGCCGCCCGCTACCTGAACGCGCCCCAAAAGGGGATAGCCCTAAGGCTAGTCCGGGGGTACCGCACGATCTCCGGTGAGGCGGCGAGAATCCTTGCCGGATTGCCGCCATGGGATCTGGAGGCTATAGTCCTCGCGCGCCTTCACGAATGGCGCGCGGAGGCACTACGTCGGGGGGAAACTCCGCTGCCGCGGCAAATCGCCGCTCAGCGGACAGACCTCCGGCGCGATCTCATGGTGACATGGAGAGAGCGACTGTCGCAACCCCGTGCAGGGCACGCCACCATAGTGGCGATAAGTCCCCTCTTTGAGGAGTGGCTAGGGAGGCGCCACGGCGCCCTCACCTTCCGCCTGACGCAGGTCCTCACCGGACACGGTTGTTTCGGGAGGTTCCTGCACCGAATCGGGCGGGCGGAAACGCCCGGGTGTTTCCATTGTGAGGATCGTCCGGAGGACACGGTGCAGCACACTGTGGAGGTCTGCCCCGCTTGGGCGGAGCAGCGCCGTGTCCTCGTAGAGGCGATTGGCGGCGGCGATCTCTCGCGCCTGGCCCTGGTTCAAGCCATGGTCCGGAGCGAGAGGGAATGGGAAGCCGTCACCTCCTTCTGCGAAGCAGTCATGCTAGTGAAGGAGGTGGCGGAACGTGAGAGGGAAAGAGCCTCACGTCCCAGCCGCCGCGGGAGACGCCCTAGGCGTCGGGGGTCACGTGCTGGCCCCCGGCCACCGTAGGCGCGGGCCTGTGGACGGCGAGTTATGGGCTAGCTCACCGTCCGGCCGTCTTATGACGACAGGCCGTGTCGACGGCGCGTTCGTGTTCCACGCGCGCCTCAAAGAGATGTCAGCAACCACGTAGGGGTCCGCACGGGCCGATGCCTGCCAGGGCTGCGGGACTGTTCGAAAGAGATACCGCGGCCCTGGAACATAAAGGGCAAAGAAGGAACATGGATGGGTTTTAGTCAGTACAAGTCTGACACTCCCTTCCGCTCCGCCCCGAGCGGGGGGGTCATTTGATGATTTCCCATCCTAAAAAAAAAAAAAAAAAGGTGATGACTATTTTGTGGACACACTTATATAGATCAAAGTCAATTATATATCTTGCTGTTTTTGTTTCGAGCGGAATCGAACCCACAACCCATAGCGAAGCGAACAATACAAGACATAAAAAAATGTGTACTTCTTACGCTGCCCGAGACTGTACATGTAATCGCGATGCCATATTAGTATAGGGGGCGACCATCCTAAATAGGATTGTATATCATAAAGTGGACAAACATCCCGAAGAGATTCTTCGCTTATCTTACGCGCCCATTATTTGCTTGAGGGGTGAGCGGAAGCATTGGGGTTCAGATGTAAAAGTTAACTCCTTGCTGTCATAGTTGCCTGGTAGATTTACTTTCAGTGTTTTGTTTTATTATGGTGAAAGTGTACTATTACTATTACTATTGTCCTTTGGCAATTAACATCTCTTTGCACAACCAAAACAAAAAACAATGTATCCATTTTCATTGGTAAATAATGTTGAAGCTTACTTCCTTCTTCTTCATTTCATTTAAAATGAAATACTTCAATAAATGTATTTGACCCACCATGTGTGTTTTGTTCCACCATGGCCAGCCCATGGCCATGCTAAAACGCAAAAACTAATAATTCTCGATAGGAAGTAAGGATGATGATAAGCATATGTCCTTACTCTAAAAGTCCGGCTTCGATTCCCGCAACAAAAAAGAGATCATCGTAAAACTCAAATACAAGTATTTCAGTTGACAAAGTAATATCAAAAAGTCGTAGTCCATACTAATCTTCTCACCAGTTTGCTAAATAAAGGTTCCTGGACTCATATCCAATAAATACCATTTATAATAATTACATATAGAGCCTAAAGGCTCAGCTAAAGGCCACAATAACGCATTATTAGTGAACTTGTCACACTAGCTGCTGGCAAATGCTAAGTTATTATTTTCATTACACGAGACGCTAGCACTAAGTGCAACTTAAATACTCTTTCTTGGAGGAAATAAACCAACGATGAACTGCCTCAGTTCAATGTTCATAAATAGTTGAATACCCTCTCAATTTCAATTCAAAGGTTGGTAGAAATCATAAATTACGGTAAAAGGTAGGTAGATATAAAAAGTAAATATAATACACAAAAAATATTGTAACATTTGCATCATATCCAAAACGTTTGCACATAGCGAATTGACAAGAGGCAGGTTAGTTAAGACATAGGTACTTAAGTAGCTGTAGACAGTGACTGACCCGAGATAACGGTAAATTCCGAACAGAACAAACAAACTGCAAAAAACTAACATGGGTACCTACCTTCATCTCAGCCTGCAACAAATACAGCCTACTTATATGCGAAGTAAAAGTATTCGTATCGAATGCACTTGGAGGACGCACGTTGACACCCGCGTAGGGCCGCCGCCGCATTAAAAATTTGAAAAGCTTTGGCAAAAACCCGGACGTCTGCAAAAAAGCTCTTCTGTAAAAGTTTTTCTGTAAAAACTAATTAACCCTTTTTCTCTTCCCAAAATGTTCGGATAAATAACAAGGCCGGATAAAGTGTGGACAGGGGGACCAAATAGCCGGACAAATGCGGACGGATTGTTCTTGGTAGCCCTACCTCCGCTGCACCGGGCGCGGGTGTCGGCCAGTCCAAGGATTTCGATCGGCCGCTGAACCCTACCCGTTAATTGTGGTGCTATTATAATCCTTCTTTGGGTCTCACCACCTGGCCACGATCTACACGTCAAGCGACACGCGTGTTGCGACAGCGACTGTAGAGATTAATTAATGAATGAAGTTGCTTAGAGCATGCGTTAAGGCATCGCGACGCGAAAGTCCCCATGTCCTAATATACGCGATAAGTCAGGCAAAGACACTATCGTTGCGTTCAAATGTTCGGAAACCCGGCAGGCGCCATCTAACCGCGCGATCTCTTATTTGGGTTCGCTAAATAACATGAACGTAACGATCGCTCTGGTTAGAACGCGGCCACACACGGGCGTGTCGCTTGTCGCATCACCCGAGGTCGTGGACGAGGTGTCGACCTATTAATAAACTCCGTATTTACTGTTATTTAGGCCTGTTTTATAATTATGTGAAGGTTAATTCAGGTCCTCGCCATTCACGTTGAAATCTTTGGAATTGTTTGGGTCTAGTTTTTGAGTGCAACTATTTGAAGGACGAGTCAGCAAGTGCATCTTGAATGTCCAAGCTTGAATGGACCCAAGCTTATTATATATTTCATTATAAATCTGTGATTGAGTAATTAATTAAAGTAAAATTACTTTTTATTTGAATAATCTATTTTTGGTTTCATCAAACAATATTTTTTTCAAGTTTTCCCGTGCTTTGGATTCACATAAAAAAATTTGACTGATTGGAACTTCTCCTTGTAGCAACTAATTAGAGAATAATTTTAACAATGAATACGAATGTTCATAATCATACGATTAATTAACTTGATTGATTGATCCCTTTCACCAAAACTCACTGTACCTGGCGCAATATTGCGATAGTTGTGCCAACCTAATCATTGTTCTAATTCACCGTGACTGCCAAAGCCATGGCGACTAAAATCATTAATATACTCGTCCATAGTAACGCCATGGTGAAAGCAGGGGTGTGCCAGAGTCCTCGACCCCGATACAACCCTCCGTGACCCCATACAACGACCAGGGCACCATGAAACGAGAGTAATACAATTAAACACCTACTAACGGACTACCTGTATCTACTGCTAGAATCTATAACTAGGTATAGCTAGGATTATAAAGGCTTATTTCTGTTTATTACGCTACAATATCGGAAAATAAAAAGATTCTTTACTTTCAACATTCAAACCGCCATTGTAACCCTAGATTTTGTAATACTCGTATTGTAAGAGAGCTGTAAGAATTTTGTTGGTTAATATGTTGCAGTCATCTATCTCTAAGAACCTAGTTCATTAATTTCTCTTCTTGGTGGGATTTCACGTCATTCAGATATTTTTATGGAGATTTTTGAACGAATGCACTCATTTCTAAATGAAATAGAGCGGGAGGTAGTTGTTGATATATTTAATCACCGACTAGTGCTCAGGAATGGGTAAATTGGTGATTTCACTGTATCGGAGCTCAACTAGCAGCTCACAGAATATCGCATTCTCGTTACATATACGTACAATTAAATTGCTTGCCTAAGTTGGTTTGCACTGCATAGTATTCTCTGGATTAAAGCCAAAACATATTTGATCGTTTTTGTGTGTGCACTCGAATGAGAAACATTTTTATAGTATAAGAACTTAATTTTGACTTCAACAGCAAACATCAGAAATACACAAACAGGAAATCACTACAGAAACAGG
This sequence comes from Noctua fimbriata, assembly GCA_905163415.1. Taxonomy (NCBI): domain Eukaryota; kingdom Metazoa; phylum Arthropoda; class Insecta; order Lepidoptera; family Noctuidae; genus Noctua; species Noctua fimbriata. Next base: position 1,954,618 of record LR990942.1, on the reverse strand, counting down.
AATTCACTTGGATTCAGGTAGCCAGCTGAAACCTGAACACATTATTTTCATTAATATTTCATTTAAGCTTCAAACCTCAAGACACAGAATAGCTAAAAGAGAAAAATGCATCTTTCTTTATTTACACACACAGCACCAAAGTGCGACAGTCCAGTAGTTATAAGTGCGGCTGCACTATGTAGCTTTTTGAGTTCGAATAAAAAGCCACTCTTCGATCTGACAGCCATCTATTTGCTGATATGGTCAGTTGGATAAGGCGATGTTTCAACTGTAGTAACAAACAATTGTTTAACATCTTAATAAGCAAGATCCAGATAGACTAAGTTTTTCATTAATTATTTTTACTTCTATCTACAGTAACATTAACAGTCTTCAAGTATCTACCATTATTCATAGCACTGAAAGGTACGTTCCAGACGTTTATTTCACAAAGTACAAGCATAGCCCTCTTTATCAAATCAAATACAATTAACAGTGTAATAAAATACCCATTAGCTTATTGATCGATAAAATCCGAAAGCCGAAAACAATTTTGTCTGCGACGATACGTCATAAAAGGAATAAAAGGACGCATAATAACGGGGATATTAACCTAAATAGAATACACAATAAACATATAAAAGGGGGAAAAGACAAAATATCAGCAAAATTATGAAGGAATAGCAGGCTTTCCTTTTCGCTGGTTGAGCTTAGTTCAACTAGAAATGTAGAACAACTAGCTAAAGTTCATCCCACGATTGCTCAGTCGGTTGTAACCGTTTTAGTCACTGTGTTATTGTGCCACGGTCAACACTAGTCCCTAGTCATAATATTATGATTGTGTACCAGGTTCTAATAATCTAGGAGAGGTCAGATTTAACCATGGATCTAATTATATATATTTTTAATTCAGTGACTGTCATGTCATCTCCCCTCCAGAATCGGTTCATTATTGAGTTTTTGCGTCAGAAAACAAAAGCCTGCAATTGCAAATTATGTATAATTGGCGTATATGTAATAACTGGAAATCGATGCTAAATACAGAGTACCTGCAATAGCAATAATACAGCCCCTTTCAACTTTCAAGACGCGTAGTAGAGCATATTTATATATTTTTTATTGACTTGAACGGTGATATGTGTAAGTTCTGTACATTGTAGGTACATATCAATAAAAAAAAACATACCTTTAATAACTGTGATACTATTAAAACAAATAGCATTATCCATTCCAGTAGATTTCGATCCCGATCTCTTACGTGGTTCTAGTCTCCTGGCAACAAGGGTCGTGCCAGCTATGGGGGAACATGACCTAGTTTTGTGAAGGGTGCTCCTCTAACGGTGTGCACCATCGATCCAAGGGGGACCTGCTGATACCGTTAAGCTATGGGAAAGATTCTATGTATATATATATTCTTGGAATCAAAAGCAAATATATTTTTGAAATAAAAAAAAATGAAAATGTATCCAAGGATCGTAGCAAGTGGCATTTTGTGGTTTCTGCCTACTTCCTTGGGAAAAAGCTGTGAGTTGATGTATCTATACTTGCCTTAAGTGTTTGGTCTGAAAATATCAACTTAAAAAGTGAAACAGTTGGTAGGTAACAGTTAAAAATTAAACACAAGAATTTCGTCATTGTAAAAAGTCCTGCATAAAAACTGTAAACACACATCCCCAATACTAATTACTAGAGGTAACCAATAATTAGACCACAAGAACCTTTCCCCTTTCCATTGTCCTCGCCTTCTTTAGCTAATTCCAGAAAAGTGCAGCAGGTGGTCGAAAACTAACTTTTAGTGCAAGAGCCACATAATAATGTGGCTGGACAACTTCAGTACAAACACGTATATCGCTCTTGTCAGACTTATTGCGTGGTGCATAGGTCGTAGACCCTACTGAGTCACATTCGAACGACAGGCTTCTAGAACCATCATGGACACAATACGAGGAATTTTAGGTATTAGTAATCGTTTTTTGGCGTTTGATGTTGAGGAATTAGTTTTACTTAAGTATTATAAAGTTCATTTACGTAGGAACTTTCAACGAAGAAAACCTATTGTTAGCCATGAAATCCTTAGCAAAATTCCAAGTTATAAATAAGTCCATAATTACGCTGAGATACTTTATTTTGCACTTTAAAGTAAAATATAAAATGATGATCAAGTAGGTAAACCCAAATGTTAGCTTTATATAGATTTAGAAACTACATTATTGCTCTTACAGTTTATTGCAATATTTTAGAAGTAGATATATTATGTCATCTCCTTTTGACAACATATTCCCATGGCCCTATGGAAGCTAGAATCAACAAAAACTCACAACTAACTTTTTTTGAAACTCAAATAAAACGACAAGACAACAATAGGCGGCGAAAAAACTTAAAAGTTATCCACGTGTGACGCGAAGACGGACCCACAGCTGGCCAAGATTCAAACCTTTCAATCTGAGCAGCTGGCGTCGCCCTTATTATCCTAGACAGCGCCTTAAGGAATCCTTGTCCTGCCAGTGAACGGCAACAAAGCCTTTATCCACACACATATGCGGCCGTCAGCTGCCGAGACAGCTTGCGCCTTAAAAAATAGGCCAATAACTCCGATGGCGAAAAAAAACTCAAAGAAATGTTAAAGATGGCGGCAGGTGCGGTGTCAGCTGCGCGCACGCACCTTTGTAATAATTGCATTGCGCCCGCGTTCGTTTTGTTTACCTCGGTCCCTCGGACCTCGCCGCGCCACATCAGTTTTGTATCGTTTTGTGTCGGTCGCGTTTGCGTGTGATCGAGGATTAAATAAAATATAAAGAGCGATAAAATATAGGTGTGTATGCTGTTATAAGTTATGACTGTGATAACTTATGGTCATGTTAAACGTTCGTTTACATTAGGCGATTAGAAACAGCTGTTAATGTTTATGACATAGCGCGATGACTGTAACTAATGTAGTGCAATAGTCATTCTGGTAATCTAGTCTGTATAGAAATATATGTTGAAGCCTTCAGGGCTTCAGATGGCTTCACTGTCAGTCTCGTAGATAACGATAGGTGAATTCACACTTATATTTCGTCAAAGCGAAATATTAGCATTTTATTTTTGGCTTTCAAGTTTGCCGTGTGATCGTCATTGCCTCATGCTTTCTTTGTATGATGCTCATGGCCTCATGCATGCATTCGCCATATGGCACTGCGACCAATATTAGGCTGGTAAAGAGTCCCACATGACTGGGACCACGGTTACAATTCAGATGCATCGGCGGTTTACCCCAATGTGGTGTTCCGCCGTATGCAGTTTGTCATGAGAGTGTAATGAGCCGTAATAACAGTTGCTACAAAATGCTACCGTCACGCCGGTAACCACTAAAGGGGTTGGCAGGGTTGTATTCACATGTCACTGAAAACGGTTTTAATATCCCGTGTTGAGGGTAATAGGCGCCTTAGTGCTCCAGCATGGATAGTTTATTTCAAAGAAACAAAGTAAACTTTTGCACAAAATAATGTCTTGCTTCGCCATGGTCCCACGCGATAGGTCGTTTTTTTTTTAGTCTGCGCCTGCGGCTTTTCCTAAGCATAGCCATAGACTAGTTTACAAAATACCTGAACATTCCCGCATTCCTAAAACATCCATCTAATTACTTATGCATTTCGTCCATATTTTCCCACCTGTAAATCGAACTTCGACCATTGACTCCGCAGCTGCATTTGCAGCCGAGGAGCGATGAGAGGTCTTTAACTTAATAAAACATGTACCTACGTACTTACATACATGCACTTAACAACATGCTTCTTCCAGGAACAAAATATGGCAGCCGAGGTCTATAAAGATGTTTACACTAATAAATCCCATTATTGCACTCCCCGTAGAGTACAGAATGCCAACTTAATAAACATCTCAAAAGGCGCCATGTTTAACAACATTACATTCTGATGCAGGCAGCAACGTATACCTGCCCTTCAGTTTTTAAAATACTTGCAGTGCACTTAATTTCTAATGCATGCTTTTTAGTAATAATTATATTTATTAGTATACTTTCTAGACAATTTGTTTCTATTCTAGTAAAAAGATAAGTGCTTCATCAATAGGGTATCCCTCTACCTTCGTTACATGGTAGTAATTGAATAGGAACCTCATTTGATTTAAAAGAATGTCCATGGAGTTTCTTACCCGTTCTTCTCCATAGAGGTCTAGTTATTGGAGCAGTCTACTAGCTGTAACTTTCTGACTGACTAACATACTCCTTTTGAATTTAACAGTGCATGTAAATGGTTTAATGATGAATGACTTAAATGCTTTCAGTTAGAAACGTGCCTTGAGTAGCGGTTATATGAAAAATAGATCAACATTTTTATTCAGGCGTTTATGAAAAAAATATCTTTGAGTACTCCTCATCCTTGTATGCATCAGCAGTAAAGTGCCTATTTAGGGATTCCTTTCCAGCATGTGTTGATAGAAACATACTCGAAACACCATTCCATTTTGTCTAGCGTGGTGATTATGCCAATGGCAATACCTACGTTTTACTGGACTGCGTTTATTACAAGTTGCTGGCGTAGTTATTTCAATTTTTTAGCACTTTTTAGGACCCTCTTCTAAAGAAAATATAGAAACATAATTATACAGCCATGCTTAGAAACCCTGAGGTATCTTTCGAGACATGCAAGGCTGTTTTGGCCGTCGACTACAGTTTCTAAAGCTTATTTCATTTAGTTACCTACTTCGATTACAAACTTTTACTATTAATAAAGAAGCAAGATTAATGAAGCTCTAATCTAGTACCTTATTAATGTAATAACTTGCAGCCGTTGAGATCCACGTGCTATACAACACATTACTTTATTATTCTAGACAAGATACGTTCTCAATAGCTGAAAACCTCATGTGCACCAGAAATACAGTACGTGCTTCATTACCAAATTAATTGGTATTATGGGCATTAGATTAACGAAAGAAAATAGAAACGGCACCTGCCGTTTCTATTTTCTTACCTTAATCTATTGCCCCTTTCTCAAAGGGACCATTCAACTTACACCAATATTGACAAATAAATCATCCGGGCATCAGTGGCCGCCTGCTTGTCGCCCGCACACCGGCGCACGTGTCTGCACATCTGCTCTCCTGGTGCTTCGTAATTAATCTACCTGTTACCTGCTCTACCCCTCATTCGAACCACATATTACGCATCAATTTGGACATTAAAAGGAGCGATATTCTTGAATAACGGTCCTATTTATTTCATATGTGTATGTCCTACCTGTTTTCTAAAGAACCCTTTGTAAAACGAAAACCTTCGTCGATCTTTATGTCAGACAAAATAAAAGTTTTGCACACAACGTCGAATTGGTGCGCAAATTATATTGTAATTCGTCCTCCAAGCCCCTAATATGAAAAAAGCCCCCTAATATATTACGTCATTTAAAAACTAGTTTTTTAGTAATGCGAACACAGAAATAAAAGCAACCATGATATTATTCTAATCAAGGACAGGCATATGGGCAAGTAAAGTACCAAAAAGTTAACAAAAGAACATCACCGTCTTTCTGGATAGATTTACAAGGGAATCTTATTGTGAATATTTTAACAAAAACATCTGAGTAGCTAAAACCGGTTTGGTTGATACAATTGTCCGTGGGCAAAGAATGAGGCACCATATGTAAACGGTCTATTGAAATTTGGATCCTTACATCCGTCCATCAGTCACGAAAAGAGGGACTCGTTTCAAGGAAAACCGTTATAATGATGATGACACACATAATCTACGTTACACTAACTGTTGCCCGCCAGCTTCAATCGCGTAAAATTATTCTAAAAAAATATGGCTTCCCTTTTTTAATCGAATTTTGATACCAATTTCAAATTAGTTATAATTTTTTTTTGCACGAGACACTAATTATATTATTCTAAAATAAAAGTAGCCTTAGTTACTCCTTATGACATCAGCTATGTGCCAGTAAAAGTCGCGTCAAAATCGGTCAAGCCGTTTCGGAAATTAGCCGGAACAAACAGACAGACAAAAATTGAAAAAATGTGTTTTATATAAAAATAATAATCTTTATTTATATAAAAACAGTTTGTACACATACATGTAACAGATTTCACAAAGTAGGAGTAGGTAGTGTTAAATTTCTGGCAATCAGGTGGGTGACGTGCTGTTCTCCTTGCTAAGCTATGAAATAGCCTGTATTAAGAAGTAACAGTGCCAATCCCCCGTTTTTGTTATAAGTACCGTATATATAATTTCTTATGCATTCAGTGAAAAGCTGTTATTTTGATATTACAAAAAAACACTTCAATTTTATTTATCTGTATAAATTATGTTTAAGACACGTCGGGTTGATGTGTGCTACGCTGTTTGTCGTACGTCTGTAGAGAATGCCAACATTTACAAGTTGAACCTCATCCCATTTCCATGCTCCTTATCCTAGCGTGCTGCCGAGCGCATCGTCGATGCTGCCGCGTGTTATAGCATTCCCGCTCTAGCATTTGACGGTTCTGAGTGACAGATGTGGTGCAACCTTAAGAGGGAGCAGGGTCTGCGATTCTCCATACAAATGTATTCTCATTGATTCTTCCTGAATAATGCATCTAGAGCAATTTTTTTTTCATAGAATCAAGGGTTGCTGTCGACACGTCCTTGTCATTTCTTTTTTTCAGCAAAGAATAAGTAAAGAAAATATGACCCTCCAAAAATGCCCCATTTTTACGGCCATGATTAGAGGGACTATCAGACAAATTCGAAAAGTTTTTAACTTAAAAAAAATGACAGGAACCTACACATACTCGTTTCTTAAAAATTGAATGTAAATAATAATTGAATCGGCTCAGTTATCGACGAGAGAAAAAAAGGGAAACACGAAACGTCGATCTCGTAAAATTTTTTGTGATATAATCGGTCTGAGCTGCAGCTGTCCCTATCGCACTCTACGGGACGCAGCGCGACGGCATAAATACCTGCCTCGCAGGCCCTGTTCCCTCTTAAGTCCGCGTCTGTACATTTGTGTGCTTGAAGTATTAAGCAGATAAACTGCTATTTCTCATGAACGTCACCTTAAATAACCAATTAATAATCAGGCAGATATAACAAAAACAACTCGTTATATCATGGATGAAGGGATATAATAACGATTTTTAAATCAAGAAGCAAGCAAGTGAGAAGCGGGCCAAAATGCCAAAGTAAAATAACAACACGAAAATCAATATACTTGCATTTATTTTCAAACTTTACATTAAAATTTAATGTTATTTAAACATTTACATTCCTTAGTAATTTTAACGTTTTTACAAACCTCTAAGACTGCCTTTATACATTATGTAACAAGTTTAGAATTTGATATAGAACTTTGCAGAAATTTAATTTGTAAATGGCTACCGACTATTTTGGTAAAAAAAACAACACCGAAAATCTTTTTACAAAAAAAAACTATTATTTTAAGGGTAAATAAATATCTTGCAATGATAGTTATTATATAGCCCTTTTACAGAAGCTACTTGTAACAGCCATAAGCATCCAGCTAGAAAACTGTGGACATTGAATTCTGATCTTTATTCATACATTGACATTGTGCTACCTCTATAAATGTATAAAGCCGCGTTGACACGATCCGGGTATGCTCGGACCGAGTGGACACGGATACCTACTCGGACGCAACCCGTATTGTGGCAACCCGTACCAACCCATCCGAGTGCGCTCGGATTATTGGTTGCCACAATACGAGTTGAAGGAATGAAGGTGGTTAGTAGCTGGCCCCTTGGGGTACCTATGGCAAGTGGCTTGTGCTATAGGCGCCTCAGCTGTCGTAAGCACGTGCTATTTTCTATCGCGCACTGGATTTTAACTTTTCTGTATTGAGCCGAGAATTAGAATCCTACAGAGCATCACAGATAAAAAATAAAATAGTAAAAGTTTAATGTTGGATTTTCAACTCTCGGCGTTAAGCAGTGGCGCTTATAATCAAGCGGGCGATACAAAATCGCTAGTGCGTCGATGGCTAACACTGCCAGACGAAATAATATTAATAAAAGATAAATTTTAGAATACTGTATTATTTATTCTATTGTATGGTTTAAGACAATGTTTACATTAGGTATAGGTATGTGTATTTGAACTATTTATATGTGGTATCCTAGGTAGAGTGAGGTCTTTTCTATTAGCTATGATAATAATATGATAATACTCGAGAAAGCGTGACCGGCAGTGGATTGTGATGTCCATATAAGTTAATGATTAAAAAATTCATTAGTTTACAAAATTATAACAAAAGCGGTAAGTCAACCATAAATAAAATTATTACTTTTTAAAATACATGACTTGTCACTATTTCGATAACCTTTGCATTAAATATTTATTCGAATCGATACTTGGAACTACAGTAATGCACTTATCGATATAAACGATCAACAATCCTAATGTGTTTTCTCTTCACACACCTGCCTGTGACAGCGACCTCGACAGCGCGCGCCTACACAAAGTTCCATATCAAATTAATTGTTTCCAACCGCAATTTACTTAAAACTGGCGTGTTCCGACCTACCTACTACTAATAAATATGAACCAGGTGGAAATACTTCATAAATATGTGCCTTCCTTTTCAACCATAAAACCAAAAAAGCCGTATGTAGGGACACATGATTTAGATCACATGAAAATTCTAATAAATCAGGTTCATAATCCCCTCTGAATGTTTAGGCCTAATCTACGAATAAGTGATGATTATACAAAAATACAATTTCAAATTTTATAAACTTAAGTATTATCACTTAAGAGATCAGTCTTAAGACCCAGTTCGCCTGGATCTAAAATTTGAAATGCATATTTTGAGACACATGAATCACCCAGAGCCTTGAAGCATGTTCATGATTTCTATATTATTTTATTAAAGTAATTAGGCGAGATATAATAGCTAAATTATCTTATAGAACAACCATCACGTGTTTATTTCGATAAAAGCGTCAGTTAGAACACTTCGGGCCTGGTGAGCCATCCGTCCAAATCAACACAAGTAAGTAACCTAAGATGGATAGGAACATCAAGTTGTTACCAGCTATTTAGTAATATTGGTGTCTCGTAACGAGCGTGTTCGTTTTACTTACATTCGTATCCTACGAGGCACGGCCTCGAGTGAGGCAGCAGCTGGCGGCGTGACGTCACTTGTCCGCTGGCCCGGCCCGCTCCGCCTCGCCGCACTCGAGCCCGTGGCCTGCTATTTACAAATATACTCAATAAACTCGACAAAGTCACAATTCGAAGATACAGTATCCACTGTAGCCAGTTCATTATTTAAAATATATATTCTCACGAAAACGTCTTACTCTGTTAACAGTGTAGCACTAATCAAAATTATCGATAACTCAAACTCTACCAGGAATGTCCTGCCATGTGTGTATTACAAAAATATGAAGACAAACTCGACATCTGAATGTCCATTAGATCACACATTTTTACTCCAAGTATTCATCGTAAATAGCATTACAAGTATGTTTATTGAAAACTCAGATAATTACACTGTTTAGATAGGACGTAAACTTATGTGTTAGTACTTTAATGATATCTTCAATCCCATTGTTTATTATTGTACACTTGAGCAAAGCACAAACAGAACAGTAATGATACAGCACTCAGTCGAAAATAAAAGTAATTATAATATTAAAATAATTTAATGTAGTCATTCACTCACAAACCCTGCATATCTCATACATGTCGTAGTCTAGGAGCCCGCGACTCGCGCCGCTAGCCCGCGTCCGTACCCACACTCGCAGCGCGTCTCGCGTCGTGCCAGTGTGAGTCTCATCACATTTACTCTACATAACTTCAAATCAATATATTTGACTATACATCTATTCTAACATTTGCATATATACTCAGTAAATCCTCTATAGCGAGTAACTCCCCAAAATAAAAAGCACGTAGATATATAAAAGGTCACCACTACAAAAAAACCTATCTTCCAAAAGCAGAAAAAAAATGTATTATCCTTTAAAACTCACTTCTTTATATACAAAAAAAATATGTGCTTACTCAATTCAAAGATTCTTGCATTGTCAACATCTAAATAGAATATTTTATGTCTAAAGTATTTGGATTACTAGATGATTATAGAAACATGTAGTAAAAGGATCCCCTTATATCAATAAAACCCAATTTAAAATCACTTCATTTGGCGAAATATATATTCAGCTATTTTTCCGAGTATTAAATATACTACAGCTTATAGCAAAGTTCTTAAACTTACATGCATATTTACAAAATTTACAAAAGAAAAAATCAATGCAAATCGAAAATTGCATATAACAAACATGAAATTGTTACCCATTCAGGAAATTTTGTACAAAGTTGGAAAACGAAATGTTTTGCAAACAATGACTTATTAATTCATCGTCACAGTGGCAATAATTTAATGTCGAGTCTGTAAAATGGCGCTGCAATGGTTCAATATGCACGCTTGTCTCTATCATAGGATGCAGTGTTTTAAAATAGCATGAGACATTTGAAAAACATTATGACTGTGTCATCTCATATGGAAATGTTACACTACACTGCAAATACAAATCAAAGGCACACAACTCCGACTGATCCTTTATATGATGATCTATTATCTAAAAGTAAGAACTTTAAGTAATGGTATCAACTATATATATTATACATAGATCTCGTACAATGGTCGTATTCATGTGACACATTATGAAAAATATAATCAATTTGATATAAATAAAAAAATAAACGATTCAACTTACTGTCCAACAATGTCGTATCACGAGCACACCACAACATAACACTTCACCAACACAACCATTGCCGAGGCGAACGTCACTGAGTCGCAGAGTACCAGGGCGGCAGAGGGCGCCAGGGCCCTAGTCGAAGTCTATGTCCATGTTGTACTGCCGCTCGCGCTCCGTGGAGTTGAGCGACGACGTCGAGTTGGAGCCCGTGGAGTTGGTGTTGGAGCGCGACTGCGGCACCCACACGGCGCCCGGCGTCACGGACGAGGACGTGGACATGCTGCCCGACGAGCTGGACGAGTCGCCCAGCGCCGCCCACGCCGCGCCCGCCGCCGCGCGCCGCGGCAGGCGCCGCACCAGCAGCGACGTCAGCGACGCTGCAACACCACACACGCTGTGTCACACTACACAGACGCAGACACGACGCGACCGAGCGGAACTCGATCCACCCAAACTGTAGCGTATTATATTATACATTTTCACACCGATTCTCGATGGCCAATATAAGACCTACCTATCCAAGTAAACTACTACGAAGGATCCACTCAAAATTCATACCTATTTCGAAGAAAAATGCATACTTACAAATGAAATCGTCTTGTCTTACTTATTTTTGCCACAATACAAACAACATTCAAACAGAGGCTACTTTCGGCAGGAATAATATTAACGACGGTATTTTTTTTTCAATACCCGTGACGAAATGATGTTTATTTAGTCTCAAGGCACGCAAAATACGCGCTTTGACGTGGAGTTGCGGACACCAGCCCGTTATACAATACAATACAATAGTCTCAAGGCGCCAATTCACCTTAAATAAGCGTGGTGACCAATGCTCATGCTTTTTTATATGAAAAAAGTCATTGGCCCTGCAGTAGGACAGTAATGGGTTGGTATTTTTATTTTATATAATTGATGCAACAAATGCTGGTATATAAAATAAAAATACCCGTAGATCCCGGCTGTCATTTGTAGATCTTTGACAGTTGTTACAGGTCAGTGGCCCAAAAAGTCTGATAACCAGTCTTACCAAGGGGTATTGCATTACCTAGTACTAACTGGGTTGTGGAGGTCAGATAGGCAGTCGCTCCATGTAAAATACTGGTATTCAGATGCTTCCGGTTAGACTTGTAGCCGACCCTAACATAGTTGGGAAAAAAGGCTAGGCATATGATGAAGATGATGACGCAGCAAATGCTATGCTTTCAGCAGCCACAGTAAGTAGTTCACGTAAAAAGCTGCATTTAAATGTTAATGTGGGAGGCGGTTAATAATGTTTGGTGCAATGATGTTGGCTGCTAAAAATATGCAAATGGTTTGAGGAGGGATGTCTTAATTATTTATAAGTAATAAGCGATCAGAATAAGAATAGAAATAACCTACACCAAATCCAGACCGTTACGAGGAGATGAGTTACCTCCTCGTAACTAGAATTGCATCTAACTTCCAACTTTTTATAACACACATTTACGCAGAGTCAGTTTAAGCCAATCACGTAAGGCCACATTTCGCATTTAGTTCAGGACGGTGTCGAGTCGCGTAGACGAAATGACACGAGGACAGGCCATGATGTCTTTTCGCTTTTTTTAAATGGACATGAACCTTTTCTGACCGGCTCAAGCTGATTCCGCGACGAAAAGTGTGGTCACTCCCTCGTTTGTAACACAAAATATTTTAATTTTATTAAAAAGGTTCTTTGTTAGAAAATGGAAAGCGTTAGGTGATTCGTATCCTTACTAGGATCGCATGAAGGTGCAGTGCGTTCTTACATAAGGACTCACGGTACTGGCTGATGGAGGTGTCTGTGTTGGGAGCCGGCGTGCTGCTGCCGGTGGAGGTGGGGGCCGGGGGGCCCGAGGGGTCCGCGGGGCCCGCGGGGCCTGCGGGGGCCGCCGGGGCCGCGGGCGCGGGCTCGGGCGCCTCCTCGGGCAGCAGCGAGCGCCGGCAGATGGGACACGTCGCGTGCAGCTGCAGCCACGGCGTTATGCAGTTCGCGTGGAAGATGTGGTCGCACTCTAACCGAGATACCGACTCGCCTGGAATTTATGAAAGACACATTTAGGAATACGATTTATTACGGGTTTGACTATGGACTAACGCGCAGATTAGGGAGTTCTCTAACAGATTGAGCAGCATTAATGATACATCTATCATTAGTGCTGCTCAAGATCCATCGATCCCGCTTAGCGGGAGGAGCGTAGAAAACATAACTACGATGTTGTGCTACTAACACCAGCTTCAGGATGTGCGAGGCGAGGCGAGGTGGAGCGAGGCTGTGGAATGTTGTGAGCGTTTCCACCAGAGATGTGCGAGGCGAGGCGAAACGGAGCGGAGATGCGCGGAGCGAGGATGTGTAGCGGGCTCGTTTCAGACTGATAGCCATTTTTTCGCTCGCGTTCGTCCCTTTCACACCTATTTATTTATTAATATAGGTACACCAACAACTTGTGTGTACAACATATTCTTAAGTATAGGTTTTACAGCCTTGGACTTACACAGTCGCCAATTACTGTTTAACCAGCATTCACTACTCTAGAAATGAAATACAACAGTAAACTCCTTAAATTTAAGAGTTTACTTAGCTTAAATGTTTTGAGGAAAGTTTTGAGTATGAATGTGGATGGGTATATGAGTAGAGGAAGACCAAAGAAACGATGGATGGACTGTATAAAGAATGATATGGCAAGAAAGGAGGTGTCTAATGAGATGACGAGTAATAGAGAAGTATGGAAGAAAAAGACATGCTGCGCCGACCCCAAATGAATTGGGATAAGGGCAAGAGAATGATGACTTAGCTTACAAAATATAAAAATTCAGAAAGAAAAACGGTATCGCTAAAAATTGACTAATTACGACTAAAATTTAAAAAAGACATAAAACATAAAAAATGCTAGTACTAAAACAAATAAAAAATGATACCATAACTATTAATAGAAAATAAGGAAGAAGTAGTATAATAAAATAAAATAACCACACTTCCCTCGCAACACATTCCTCGAACACATCATTGCCTTGTTTTGTATGTACACTCTCTACTATAGCAGCTGCGCTGAGCAAAGCGGTAAATGAAGTGATTCTATTGGTTCTTAACAAACACATTCCTCGCAACGAATCCTCGCACATCTCTGGTGGAAACGCAGCCGTAGACGGTCTCGAAGTCATTACTTACAGTTGACACAAGTACTAGGCAACAATAAACAGCAAGAAGTGAAACTAACCAGTCGAAAAGTTCTCCCAGCAAACTGAACACGATGTATTGGCTGCGGCCTGTTCTTCAGTGACCTGTACTGACGGCAGGGCGGCTATCTGTTCCCGCGGTAAGGGCGGAGGCCCCGCGTTTTCTAGTTGACCTAACAACTGTGTTACTACTGCATCGAGGCCTGGAATTGAAATAAGTAAAATATTGGTTAGGTTAGGAGAACACGATTATTATAAATTAAAATGAGTGAAAGTATGTATGAGAGTATACCTAGAGTCATTTCTTCTTCAAAAATTAAGTCATGATCTGTGCCATGATCCCGCAAAAAAGGAGTGCATGTAAACAAAGACAAAATTGAATTCGTTCACACATTTCACAACTTTAAACTTCAAATGAGCGGAAGACAATTTCTAAATAAATTGGATGAATTCATTCGCACGAGAAATTTTTCGTCTTGGAAATATTTTGCCTATGAGATGCGCATTGATATTATAAGTCTCTCGACGGGCGAGTGACTCTTTTAAATAAGAACATTAAACAGGCATTAACAGCAAATTAAGATAACATTCAATTTGTACATTGTAGTACAAATTAAATGTTATCTTAATTTGCTCAAGCATTTTTCTGACTTATTCAATAGTACTAGTGATTCTGGTAAATAATAACAGCCGCTCGGGTCAATCTTCAGGTTAAGTCGCGCTTGGCTAGGTTGGTCCGAGGATGGGTGATCACCAATTATATACCGAGTTCCCTCCGCGCCTCGAAAAACACGTTAAGCCGTTGGTCCCGGTTGTCAATTGTAGATCTTTGACAGTAACGACTGTCAAAGATAGAGAGAAACACGTAGTCAGTGGCCCGAAGATCTGACAACCAGTCTTACCAACCGTATCGTATTACGCAGTACTAACTGGGTTGGAGGTCAAATAGGCAGTCGCTCCATGTAAAATAATGGTATTCAGCTGCATCCGGTTAGACTGGAAGCAGACACCAACATTGTAGCATGCGCATCAGCCGAAATGGGTTTGATGGCTTCCTGCTAACCCTGGAGAGACCGTTTAAGGATCTTACGAAATACGTTAAGATGAGGTTCACAATAGTTCTGTGCAGACAGCAGTAAAGATATGTGCAGCGTACGTACCTTAGACTGCGACCTGCACTCCTGACCTTATAGCTGCCGTTCCTGATGATGATGACGATGGTGGTGGATGTCGATGAATCTAATGGCTTAATCAAAGTTCATTCGAGGTGCGCGTTGATCGGAGGTAGGACACGAAGTGATAGAAAAATGTTCTCACAATGGCGGATTCGGTCGTTCTAACGGTCGCGGGCTCCGGACCAATTTTTGAATTTTTGAAAATCGGCCAGTCAGAGTGACCAAAGACAACCTCGTGCTGTCACTCTAGGTTTTGATCAGTACGTACGCGCATGACAACCGGAAATATCGGCGGCTCGTTACTGCTATGTGCACAGACGTACGTGAACCTCGATTCTTTGTAGTACGTTTCGTTATGGTAACGGAACACCCCGCCCACCAAAATACCTGTGGTATTTTCCGATTAGATGATTGGAAATAGATAAGATACTTTAAGACGCTGCGTTGGAAGGCCTCCCACTAGGTGGACCGATGACCTGGTGAAGGTTGCAGGGATCCGCTGGATGCGAGTCGCACGAGACCGGTCAATGTGGCGACACTTGGGGGAGGCCTATGTCTAGCAGTGGACGTGTTTCGGCTGAAATGATGATGATGATACTTTGACTTAACTAAGATATGCTTAACCTACGGTAAACCTAATTTGAATTTGATAAGCGTATATAATTGCGGAAGTGAAAGCAGTCGTCTATAATAGGTGGAGGACGAAGTTTCACAAGTGATCGGTTGAGAATATGATTGGTTGTAGTTTTTAAAGATGTACTCCCAGTTATCCCATCGCTACCGAAGTGGAGGTCTACAACTCTTAGCAAGAGGCCATTGTATTGGCGCACGATTGTCGTGCTTATTTATCACCGTGGAACCTATTGGCGATCATCGGTGTCGCTTTCGGTCCAGAATCGAGTTCCCAAGAATGTTGAACTAATAAATAAAATAATAAAAAGGTTCCTAGTCACTCGAAAATTTATATAGAAAATTTCGTAATATGCCTTGCTATGATTCATATTATAGCTACGTCTGTGACGGGCTTAAAATAATAACAAAATGTTTATTGTGTCTCAAAAGTTACATGCTATACATGAGTTGAGACAGCCCCAATAAGTAATTAAAAATACTTGTGTTGTGGTTGACTCGCTGCTTCCCTCATTTAATACAATATTTAGACTAAATCATTAGAAAAGAATACAAAACAAATATGATATGAACTAAGATCGTTATCTTATGTTGGAAGGAATATGCATCAACATGTGAGGTGCTAATCTGGTTATCCTTAGAAGTAGTACGCAATAGTTTGGTGGGAGTTCCTTTTGATATGTTGATTTAGGAGTGAGTCCGCGAAAACATCGGCCGCGAGCAATAAGTCCTGGAACATCAAAACCGGAGCCTGCTAGTAGTAATGAATCTATGCCGATGCTATGACGATGGAAGCTTGTGCCGCTCCGAGACCGCCTACGTTGAAGTTCGCCGCACATATATAACAGATAGTGAAACTTCTCTGTGTCGGTTATTCGTTGAGTTATAAATAATCGCATGAAAAGTGTCTATATTCGGGCGACTTTTTGATATCACCACTAAATGCAATTTTTGGTAACCGAATATTTGAAGAAGAACTTTTCCGAGAACTAGATGATTCGGTTCTAGTTTAGTTACAATAAATCGCTAACACCTTGTAATACGCTTCGTCGAAAAGTTCCTGAATTTCATCGCGTTCAGGCTCATAAAGAATTTCTTAAATGGCAGAATACATCTTCGAAAATCGCAGCAATTTGTTTTACTCCTTCGTGATACGATAAGAACAAGTATTTGCCTTACTTAAATGTTTATGCATGATTGTCCGTTTTCTACTCAAAGACGGTAGATCGTGAGTGCTGTATTCGATATCTATAGACTTAAATCGCTTCAAAGTACCTACTAGCTTTGCGTGAGGAATGTTTTCCTAAAAGCGACTTGTTTGTTACGAGTTGTTGATGGGTACGAGTGTAGTTGAGTTGGTGATATTAATTATAAAGCCCGTCACAGACCTAGCTATAATATATAATAATATGAATCATAGGGCGGCTATGATTCATATTAATATATATTATAGCTACGTCTGTGACGGGCTTAAGGCTCGTGTAAGGAATCTTTACAGTACCTATAGGTGGGTAAGTAGCCGGTTTGCGCAAGATATTATGTTCCGTGGGTAATTAACGTAAAGGTCTAATGTACTTACGTAGGATTACTAGGTAGATATCTGATACACGGGACATTGTCCCGTGTATCTACAACAGCACGAAAACTAAACTTGTTCCACTTAGTTCATTGTGATTGTGGACTTGATTGCGGAAACACTATGTTAAAACGATGTACTGACACCTAGAATTCACTACAATCAAGACTTAAGAGTTAGCGAAATACGGCATTTCATACAAACATTCAAGTTATTTTTTTTTCGAAACGACTGAACCAATTTTAATGAAACTTCATACGCATAAGCAGGCTACATGACTCTAAAAAGTTAAAAGAGAACTTTTCGAAACGTCTTTTAAAAAAAAGATAATTGGAAATTTCTGTTTCTATGGAAAATTTAAAATCGGTCTAATTTAGCTGACCTAACTATTTTCGAAAATGTACTCTGTGCGTCATTTCGAAAAAAAAGGACTTGAAAGTTTGTATGAAATGCCGTAAGTCATTAACGCTCTTAAGGAATTAAACTAAACTGAGTAATGTTTTTACGTTATGCTTGTTCCACAGATTGCTTATTAACTGAGTAGAAGTATGCGTCGACCGAGTCTTATTTCGATGTACCTACCCATAGAGTGAAAATACGAATAATTACAAAATGAGTTTACGATTACCTCCAGACGATTAAAAATGTCATTTAGAAAAATAATACGGAGGTATTCGTATAGATTTATGAAAACCTTGGTCCGATGGTGATAGCTCGTGAACGTTGATTAAAAATGATACGATTTGTACGTATATCTGAAGATTCGATGAAATGAAAGTTTTTAGCTAAAACGATTTGAATACTCAGAAATACCACAAGGCGGAATGACGGTTAACGATAAGAACACAAATCTTCGTATTAGAACACAAAATTCTAAATCACTCGATAATGTAACGGAACAAACATAGTTGCGGAAACGCTAGGCAAATGATGACTGAAATCAACTCAATTCGCGGTCACGGCGGGATTAAAGTCAATCGCGGCGACGATAGTGTGACGATCTGATCTGATCACTTCGGGGCAACCATGGCCATGGAAGAAGGATAACGTGGAGGGCTTTGCCCAACAGTACAAAAAGAAACCGGTTAAAAAAGTTGATATTGGTTAAAATGGACATACCATCAATTGGAAACGATAAAAATGGGATAGTCACCTTCACCGCCAAACACATAGTCTCCGGGCGCCCCAACAAGCACGAAGGGCGCGCCCGCAGTCACGGCGCCGGTGGCGGGGCGCGCGCCCCCTATCATCCACACGAGCTGTTCCATCAGCGTCTCGCGCCTGCCTGCTCCTCTGCTGACAGGGGAACACACACTTAACTCCGCTCTCTGAAACCCTGATCGAGTCTTTGATCAGTGCGACAGTAGCATGATATTAAAGGACCCTGGTTCCACTAATTTACAAACAATTTTATTTATATACTTTATAACTATGTTTTATGCAATTCATCAAGGAGTCGATCAGTTAGTCAAAAAAGAAGGAGATTCTTCTCTACTAGATTATTTTGTTGTTGATTATACTGATGGTGACTTTGTACATGTTTTTAAATATTCGTTTTTTAGTGACACGTTATTTATAGTAGAGATTAGAGTGTTGAACCTAGTGGCCTGTTCCAAAACATAGATCTCTGTACAGAAGGACAGGCAAGAAACTCTATGGACATTTTTAGATAAAGTTAGGTGGTTATAAACATTTTGTACGCCATTTCACCATGTGTGAAAAATACAGAATCGGCTTTGAATCGTTTGCAAATTAGAGGAATACGGGTAAGTATATTATGTGAATTGTCTAACTAAAATTGCTTGCAGGTAGAACGTAGGTTTCGTTAAATTAGTTGATGCCAGCAGCATAATTTTGTCTACAATCGTGCTGACTGCTATCACCAATCCTTTAGGAGTTGCCATTTATGAGGACTTTAATAGGCGAAGTAGGATTTCACAAGTTGGGTTCAAAATTACAAATCGCGTCCCTCAGTACGCACAAACAGCGTGCTTGTTAGTACTTTAACCGTAATGGGCACTAGACAGACGAACCAGCCCTCTTGCACCCCAGGGGGTCACTGCACGAACGTGCGTGCGCCCCAAGGTCGTTGCTTTGAACAAAGCAACAAATAAGCGACCCTTGAATTAATGCCTGCACAGTTGGAAAATCAACTCTCACGGCTATGCATAATATTGAAAATCAAACAGCGTGATATTATTTAGGCATTCATTCAGGGTAGACTATAGTGTGTGTTAGATGGCATCATTTCAAAATAAATAATTTTTAATTTTATTAAGTTATATTGGCATACAGGGAAAAAGCCTAATGAGGATTATTTGTTGGTTTCGTCTATCTGGCTGTTAGGGCACCACAAAGTGCTTATATTGGTCCATAGGTCATTGAGGTGGCGGGAGATACGGCGCCCAGTTTAGCTTAACAGTTTTGTGAGATATTTCATTGATCTGTTTATCATTGACTGAAATTATTGTGACTTACCGTAACCGGCCGCCCGACATTAGGAATGCTAGATCGTTCAACATTGGAGGGGTGCCCTGAAATCAAGAAAAATAAATCTTTAAATTGTATTCGTTTTACATTCTCTATAAACTTGGTAGGTACAATCAGTGTGGACTGTGTACTTTCTAAGCCAAGCTTGATAAGAACAGTCAGCGGCCTGCGTTTCTTGACCCATCTTCAGCTTCCCCTCTTCTTTGTAAGATGTGTCACTGACTGAAAAGGTATGGGCACCTATGAAATAGAGGCTTGGCTCTCATATCACCCTAATACTTTTCTTTTCAGCATTTGCAGTTGTTTGGCCAATATTTGTGCCGTTTCGTTTTATTGGTCTAACTAAACAGTGCACATTCACCTTAACAATGCTATGACGTCATGCAAGACATATTACCATTTACGTCTATATTTGCAATTCGAATAATAAATTATGGATGCGGAACCTCCCTTGTTTGTAATTATTGTGCAATAATTCGTAATTTGATAGAAACGAAGCTGCGATTATAGCAACAAAATTACTGGATGTAAAAATGAAAAAATAATTATTGCTCAAAGTTAATAAAAATAAACATTCCTTTCCAAATACATGTCCTTTTGCATTACCCATTACTTTGATAACAGAAAGTTAAACAAACGCCTAGATTTCTAGAACTTTCAAGAAAACCCTTTCACCATTGTTATCAGCGTTTCCGCGACCGCAATAAGACAGGATAAACATTGGTAGTGTAACAAATGCGCACAATCGATCTAATCTATTTTAATACGGCGCTTGGCCACATGTGTCGCCATCGGCAAGCGACAACGTAATGGCACAGGCACAGTAAACATACTATCATTACTTTTTAAATACAGTACGCCAACTAGGAGATCGGAATCAAATCTTTCACGAACTTTAAGCACAAACTCGTGAGTAAGTCGAGGCTGTCGCATCGAGACAAGTGGTTTTATTTTATGTGGGTAGTGAAACATAGGTACCGAAAAGTTTAGTAGGCAATCCTAAAAAGTACTAAGTGTCTAGCTAGTTTGTTTACTACGATGGTCTAGTTGGTTTTCTGGTAAACTTTATACTCAGAGAGAGATCAGACGATGTAGGTACCTATAGTTCAAAACAATCGTTATCACGACACGTCGCGAGCGCGTCACGTGGGTGCTGAAACATCGCCTCACGTCAACTCACGTGTGACGTGTCGACCGCACGCGATAACGAACGCCGACGTCGAATTAGGACGGCCACTTCCCGGGGGACTCCTGACATACTTATTTGTGTAGTCGAAAACATGTATGACTTGCGCGAAATGTTCTAAATTGATAGTATTATTAGTTTTTTCTAATAATACTCTAAATTTCAAGGCCTTTCTTAAAGTATGCCTAAAATTAAATACTCTTTGGCTTTGCTTGTTGTTGTGCAGAAAGTGACAATAAGTCAATATAATTAAAAGTATAAAACTGCATTAAAATTAGCTATCAGAAAATATGATGATAAGAAAACAAAATATACAACTGTTGACACATAAACAGTGTATGAAATACTCATACCCTGAAATGGCTGATAATTTTGTATACTCATACTATAGAGTAAACAAACCTCTCAAGTTGTATTCAATGAATAGTAAGTTGGGAGTGTGGAATAAGAATCAACAGGCTGTTAAAACTACCTACTTTGCTAGACACCTACAGTAATACCATCTACTGCTTAACTCAAAACATGCCTGAGGTAGTTGCATAATGCGGAATTGGCCTGCTGTTGGCTATCAACACCCACCTGACCCCTCAGCTGTCTTACTGTCAGGTACTATCTGTCAAAGTTAGACCTATAAAGTTATAGCTAGTCATGTATGTAACAGGATATGCCATACAAGCATATTAAGCTAAGTTCAAGGACAATGTAGTATGCTAACAATGAATAAACAATTTTCTGATTAAACACTATTTTTATCTGATATTTTAATCAGATAATCAACAAAAAATGACTTATCATAATCAGTACTCATGCAAAATTGCACTACAAGCCATGATTGGTAGATTGTATACATTTCTACATGACTCACAGCACTCACACAGTCAACTGATTATTTATTACTTGTTCATGGTTCATTGGGCAGCCAACATCATGACCTCAATGACAGATTATAATTCTTGTTTATGCTTGTTTTGACCCATAATAGGAATGTTTTCATCATAATATACATAAGCAAAGGAAGGTAGGGTACCAGGGCATCATGTGTCCAGTAGATGCTCTAATGAACTAATCATCTCAGCCTAACATAGTCTACTAAGCTACTTAGGCTTCTGGCTACTCCACAATACCTATTTGCATCCTATTCTATTCATTATCAGTTCATCACCAAGGTGCCTTTTTAATTCATAATAATGAGATTGGACCAATAATATTGGTATTCAGCTACATCTGAATAGACTGGTAGCCAATCCCAACATAGTTGTAAAAGGCTTGGCAGATGCTGATGATCACAAAGCTGCGCTTTTCAGATCACCTAACCAAGCTTTCGCTCTATAGTTGACTTTGCTTGATTGTATAACTTTATAAAGAATTCAGTGCCAATGTCAAGTTTTCATACCTAACAATGTTTTTGTAATCTATCCCACAATGATAAAACAATACCAATGATTTATAAAATTACTTGTGGTCAAACAATAGGTCTTAGTTTGTGTATCAATTCTTTAGTAGTGTGTAACAATGTAGTATACACTCATCTGTTACTAAGTACTAGATAATATAAATGTTAGAGTAAATAAGAAGTACTAGATATCATACTTGTGACATGTGGTGGATATCATCCGAGTCGTCCAGATTGCTCATGTCATCGATATTGCTCATGTCATCAATATTGCTCATGTCGGCATCGCTGAAGTCGTCTCCTGACAGTGCCAGCCCCTCACTCTCGTTCTCAAGCTGTTCAATGAAACCACTTGCGCAGTATGGGCATGTGTAATCCTGAAAGAGTTTGATAGTATTGTATTTGTCTTTTTTTATAAACAATGCATTGGTTTAAAACCATTATGGGCTTGCGATAGTGATATTGGATGTTTTTTTACCCAATAATTAGAGGACACATCGATTTTGTTTAAAGAAAAAATGGGTTCCATCTAAATTTATATGCACATTGTTTGATTAAACTTTTTGAATGTTGACCAATAAGAATTGCATCTATCGCCTCAAGTGCAAAAAAATCTATCCACTAAGGATAGAATTTTTTGTTGAATGGTTCTGTTTTGGCTAATTAAAGCGAAGATTCTATTGACATCAGTGACATTCCAGGAGCTATTGTGGGATGTATGCATGTAGATAACTGAGTACACAAAAATATGTACTGGGCAGGGTTCACGATTCAAAACGCCACATAATGCAAATGATGTAACTGCGTGAAATTGACAATTTCCGTCAATCCCGACCCCAGAACAATTTTCCAAAGAAATGTCACGCAGTATTGTGAACCGACCGGCTGCACCAATAGTCTTATTGGAAATTAGTCACGGAAATCTCGACCCTCCATCTGCAGATGTATAAAAGCAACTCCTCAACATAAAGGGTTAATGTATGTATCAGTTTTATGCGTAATACACTAAAGGGAGGCCCATTTGTGGGGAAATATAACCAAAACTATTGATTTTTACCTGCAAAACATCTTCGAATTCAATGTTACACCTGTGGCAGAAAAACCGAGCGGTGGGTCTCCGCTCAACCAAAGCGTCAGCCATTTTCAGAATGTATATTCACAGTTTCACGAACAGATATTTAAAGTTTTAAATATGTGCTTAAGGATTGTGCTTTCAAACTCCCAACAAAAATTTAACAATCGCCATTTTTTTATAAGACATGCAGAGTCTATGGTCCGGTTTTTTTTTTTCAATAAAAAATCACAGATGATGCAACTACACAGGTTAAAAAGCAATGGACGTTTGTTGTCTATGATAATTGAAAATTTTCAAAAGAAAATCGATACGTTTACGATGGCAGGGCAGACTGTAGGCTCGCTACAATTTAGCTGACGATACTTTAACCTAGGCTAGTACTATTTCATGGAGGAATATTATTTGTTATTTCTCTGAGTATAATGTTGTTCTTTAAATGAATTTGCTATTTACTATTTATTTCTTCTTCTTGATAGTAACTGCTTGAGTATAGCATGATACACGGATTGGACTTCATTTCCTAAATAGTTAAGAGAAGAACTGCACTCCGTGTACACATGCGTATGCTGTGAGATGTTGTTTCTTTTCCAGAATGTAAAAGAAGAACTTTTTGTACTATGGTATTATTTTCTATGTTGCATGCATAATAAATATACACCGAAAAAATATTCACATTTGCAATACCAACATTTATCTGTCGTTGATCGTTTGCGTGTTGCTGTGGGTCATATATTTTAAAATTATAAAAATATTACTTTCAACATGAGTTTAACATCGTCCCGAGCTAATTTTAGTGTTAACTATGTTTAGTTTAAATCTGCTGATGGTTTTACGTAACGTACACCAATCTGTTTATGAATAATTTGTATTCAGATAGTACAGTGTTTGCGCGGATGATTGTTATCAAAAATATGTTAAATAAGTAGAATCATGTGGATAACTGTTAATTTAATCAATTATCACCTTCCGTTCAACCTAATATAAGGATCTATTTATAAATAGGTTAATAAACACAGTTAAAATCGATCAAAGTGGGTCAACGCAGTGTTGGTATTATTTGATTACAATGAATGAGAAAAAGTTGGTTCAAAACTTCAAGAGTTACATCAATGTATCTCCTCTGGTAAGATACTACTTAATTTAACCAGGATGTGTAATCATTAAGGCATTACAATCTTCTAACCATTCGAATGTTTTTTTTTTGCTATTTTGTTATTTATTTTGATAGAGGTTAGAAAGTTCTCTCTTTGATAGTTTATTGTGAAATGTTTAAAGAACATTATTACTCGGCTGGTATATACATAAAAACATGGTTGCAGTTCATATAAAAGCTCTATCACATCAATTAACATTATCCTGCAAAAACATGTCAAGTAAACAACACTTTTAACAATAAATTGTCTGTACAACATTATCAATGTTGATATACTTTGTTACAGAGTAAAGGAGAAAAAAATGGATCACTACAAGAAGTGAAACCTAAGCTTCTAAATGGTGAGTAGGATTAAAAACAAGCATTAAGTTCTTTGGAATGAATAACTACAATTTTTGTAAACTGTTTGTATTGTGTGACCCAGTGACTTTTTTGTGGAAGTCAGATAACATGTAAAGCACTGGCATTCAGCTGCATCTGATCCAAATGGAAGTCCTGACTGTAACATAGTTAGGAGAAGATCAGATGAGATGATAATTATTATGAATTTTTATACCAGTTTACTAAAACCAACTTGATAGATGAGAATATTTAGTTTCTGAAGCATTGCTATTTTCTTTTTTAATTGATAGAATGGCTTTTAACCTCCTTAGGTTATAAACAATTCAAATCTTAGCTTGTGTCTAGGTAACATATTATTAAAGAGACATAAATATAGTTGTGGTTATTTATTTATTAATTTATTTAAACTTTGTGTTCCAATAGTAGTTCATACGCAGACTTTATTACCACAAAGCATTTTCTACCAGTCAAGATCAACATCCTTTATCTTTGGGTTAAATATGGCAACATTGAGAAAATTAAAAAAAAAAACCAATTAGTAATCCAACAAATAATATTTTGTGCTTATGATTTAACAATAAAGTAACACAATTAGATGCTATGACCGACGATCTAATATAAAAGTTTTACTGAGTTATGCATAAATCCATACATTCCTTCTGCTGCCTGCTCTCTGCTCTGTGTGAAGTGGACTGCAAGCTGTAAACCACCATGCGGTTCCAGTAGGTTAAAGTAATGATGAGTAGAAACTCCACATCCAAAGCATGTATTTTGCGTGCAAACATATTTTGTACATAAATGCCATTACTGTTTTTTAATAAGGCTAAAAAAAACTATAGGCCTAAGTTATGCTATTCAAAAATACCTTGAAATTTTACCTCATGATGCTCTTATTAGTTAAATATCAGTTAATAAATTTATTATTACATTCAACTACTACATCAGCTGACAACCTGATGTGCTGAGCTCTTTACATAACTGTATGTTATGCAAGCTATAATAAGTACCAACCTTCTTTAGGATGTTAATGAGATATTTTATATTTTTTAAACACAGAATAATTTAAAACTCTGAGATAAATGTTGAAATGAGTCATCTCATATTTGCTATCTTTAAAATCAGTATAAGTAAAATATAGTGACAGATGACTAAATAAACTCGATTTCTTTCAAACTGACCTAACAAATCACAAATTGCAAAGTTTATTATGCAGGGTGAATATGTTCAACGGGTAGTAAGGGGAACTACCTTAACTGTTGCAGCTACACGAAAATGATCTTAGGAGACTATCCATAATTTTTTGTGAAATTTTGATCACCATTCACAGATTTTCAAAAAAATGTACAGTTAGCAAGAAAATGGTTATTTTACACCCAACATTTTTTTGATGCCAAGCAATCCTGTTTCTAATACTGATCACAAACTTCTATCGAACCAACCATCGTTGGAGTACTAAAAAGTCAGAAATTGCAAAAAGGTAAAGTTACATACCGTCTTCATGCTCATTAGTCTTTTATTTATTTTTTTGTATTTTAGATTCACAAATTCCTTCTTAGAACCTGCAATGATTTCGAGTGAGTTTTTGATCAGAAACCGGATCTATTAACATCCAAAAATATTGTTTGGTTAAAACTTTTAAACAAAATGTATGGCTATTTTCTTGCTAAATGTACATTTTATTTTGAAAAGCTGTGAATGGTGATCTAATTTCACGAAAAAATATGGATAGTCTCCTAAGACCATTTTTGTGTAGCTGCAATGGTTAAGGTTGTTCCACTTACTGCCTCGTTGAATGTCCAACCTGTATGCATATTTCTTTTTTTCATTACCCATTAATGTCCCACTGCTGAACAAAGGCCTCCCGATATCTTTCCAGGTACATTTGTCGTACACCGCCTCGAACCAGCCGTTTATATGAATAAATATAAATAATAAGATTGGACTGATTTTAAATCTGTTATTGCTGAACCACTAATTGTCCATATAAGGAAATAATCGAATTATTCAATTTTAGACACTGAATTCAACCTCAATAATGACTTTTTTTAAACAATGTAGAGACCTACATCTACATCATACTATGTAATTACGAGCGATATTCTACAAAGTACGAGAGGTCAATGACGTATTTCGTCACAATTTCGTCTTAATTACGCCCATTCAAGGACAAAACAATGTAACCTGTGTTTATGCCCAACATTTTATTTCACTCAAGTAGAGGCATGACGCAAATTACAATAATAAACATTATGTATGCGTTACGTATGCGTAACTGTATCGCCTTTTATGAATGCCTGGTATCGCGATCCATAGTAATGGTAGGAAGTGGTGTCCTATACACCAGTTGATGGAGTATTGTGATTCGTAATGGGTGTTCTGAGGAGAGGTACGTTTAATATTTCTAATTGATTCAGTAATTACAGGGCTGGTATGCTGTCCTAGTATCTAATTAATTTCATGTGTTGATATCTTTGACCTTGTCCAGTATGCTTATCAAAAGTATAATTTATCATTCTGACAGCATAAAAATATGTGACAATAATTTATTTACAATTTCCATTTTATTTGTAAACAAAGGATGAAAGGAAGCAAGCAAGGATGGATTATATATATGTAATTTATATACATTCATTCTTGTGGTTGGAATACGCAAAACAGCTGAGTTTAACGCCTTGTGACCTATGTTCTTTTGCCTTTAGACCTCGACAAACTCTTGAGATTTTCTACGCCTCACATACCTACAAAAGCGCATTCATCTTACTGGCTCTGCTCGCGCAACCCGGGCATCACGTTCTTCATCCATTCCCTTTTCACCGTTACACTTTCATGTACGCACTTGCCTTTTCTTTGAATTTCCTCATCCTTTCCATACATTTATATTCATCGCTCTTTTAGTCACCTACGGAAGTCATAAAAACCGGAATAAGGAGACAACCATGGATATTATGGTTATTTGATCCAAATAATAGTTTGTATATTGTAAATACACGTAGCGATAAGCCAGCAGACAATTTGTTTCTAAGTTCTTCACCAAAAGTGTAATACTGGCGATGATATGTTCAAGATTTCCTTGAAATACCAAAATTTCCAGTAATAAAAACTAAACCGACAAAATACATACAATACCGCAAATATTTTCGTTGCACGATGCCGCATGAGTCAAAGACAACGTTCACGGTCACCGCGTATTGCGCAAATCGTTCTTATTTCCTTCGACAAAACGCGATAAAAAAAGTATGGTCCAGATCGCAGAGTGTGAAGGCCGCTAGAGAACTCGAATTGTATCAGATGGCAGAACGAAAACTTTTCGCTGTATTGTCTTGCACACAGCTCGCTACAAGATCCTCAGTTGTTATGACATCCTAGTACCAGTCTTGTTTTGACGGCCAATATGTGCCGGCTCGCAAGGTCCTTGTTGTTGTTAGATTCGAATCAACCTCCTCGGTTCTTTAACAGCCTAGTACTTGTTTCATCTCCGATTTACAGATGTTTTACTAGGTTACCATTATGATACTTGTACGTTCTAACCAATACTCGAAACGACTTTTATGTCGTTTATGTGATATTATATGGATTTTATGGGCCTTTCTTTTCTTTCTCCACTGTTCGACCTCCACTTGTTTCGCACAGTGATTGTTGGATTGTGCCATCGCTTACCGGTTCTATAACTGTGATAGAAACACACCGACCTATCACCCCTTTGTTTAGCACTATAATCTATTCCAGTTTTAACAGCTTGTTCATCTTATAAACTGGCAAGGCTTTGTTTACGTAATGACAACAACAAGTTATGTGAAAAGATCAGATTTTGTGGAGTCAGGTTTACAGCACAATTTAAACAAATGCCCGAATAACGAGTTTCCCTCGGTCCAATAATTTTTACTTACCATATTTTGAAATGAAGTTTCTAAATTCCATTTTCAGGTTTCTACTCTATTTACATCCATTTACTGCATTGATTTGTTTTATTTTTAATGAAAGATGAAATGAGCTCGTGTTATAAAGCTTATGAAAAGCTTCATTATTCATGACAACAATACATACTCCATTAAATAAGTTGTTAATCAGAGCGCGATTTACGTAATACAATATTTATACATTAAAATTGACGTATGAGTCATTTCATTGTGAGTAGGTCATTGGCACTTTTTATAGATAGTGTTTATAATACAAAAAAAGAACTGTTAACGTACGAAAAGTCATTTGCTATTGTCTGGCGAAATTTTTGCCAGTAACGGCAGCACTTGCATTTAGAAAGAAAGAAAATTGGTTTATTTGGCACATCCCACAAGTGCACACAACATAAAAAAAATAACAAAAAAACTTAAACCTAAACAAAAACTTTTTTGTTGTGGCATCTCACACAAATCCTTGATCCTATCAAATCCGTATCAATTTTACATTGTAACTAGAAGTTATAAGATCATCATCCACAAAGACGAAGAAGAAATAATGCATATTATAGAGGATAACTCATAGAGTACCGAAGCAAAGGTAATAAAATTATACAAATTTTATTGAACCACCGCGCGAGCTTCTTCTACCAAATGAAAAAAGAATCACTTAAATCGGACCAGCAATCACGGAGCAATCGGTGAACATACATGACAAAAAAAAGATGCTGGTGGGAAACATAACATCCTCCATTTTTAGAAGTCGGTTAAAAAGAAAGATCATTATTGTGTGTCTCACAGCTGCGCCAAATAGGCCCAGTTCAGCAAATGGCAACTGCCATTTCATCACACAATTAAAAAAAAAATGTCTGTTGTAATTAGTCCTCCCATCCCGAGCAGCATTTGAATCTACCAGTACGGTCAGATAGACTTTTTACTACAGAAATCTAGGAAAAACATCGCGATTAGGTCATTCTTGTTCAAGCTTGACGTCCACTGGTCCTCACCTTGAGAACACACGCGATGACGTGGGCCTACGTAACAAAAAAGCCGTCGTACCAATCATCTCTAGAAAAAAACCCCTTTGACTCACGCTTTCATTATCTGTTTACATAACAAAGTGAAATTATGAAAGAATAGTATGAGTGTTTTGACCAAAGAATAAGAATAAATATTATGATGATGCAGTGAAATCCTAGATTTTTATTTTTATCCTATGATCGAAAAGGTCGATTGATTATCAGATTGTGGACAGTTACCGGGTTCTGCGTTGTCCGCTACGTCATCGTCAGTGTAAAGCGTTTTTTAGTGCGCGCAAAAAGCACACAATGCGATGCGAATGCGGCGATGCATCACCGTACCACCTATTATCATACAGGGTGATTGGTAATTGTGTGCATTCCTTGAAATGGGTGACAGTAGACCTTTTTTGACCCCGATAACTTGGGGTCATAACTGGGTTGTTTTGGAGAAATCGTAAATTTGAACTTTTTTGGAATTTTTCCACTTCTCCACCACAAACTGCTGATTGTCAGAATTGTGTAATCCAGTTTGGATCCCAAGTTATCGGTGTTGCAAAGAAGGTCTAGAATCAGCAACACCCATTTCAAGGAATGCACACAATTACTAATCACTCTGTATATACTTGTATCTATGTATATCATAAAAGGTTTTAAAAAGTTGCAAAATCTGGTCTATCATCGCACAGGTTCTTCTAACTAACACACACGGATCTGTTGCTGGGGAGTTTAGCACGCCACTTCTCCGCAGTTAACACACTAGGGCCCGTTGAAGGGCGGGCGTTATTGGAGACCGTCTTACATAGTTTTTGGCGTTCAGTGCTGATTATCAGCCTAATTTAAATAAATTACATATCATTTGATTTATCAACACTACGGCACCAACGAACGGCGAAGCTGTGGGCCAAGAGAACAACTACAATATCATTATTTCCTATTTAAAATTGAACAATTCTGTGGTGGGTTTGTGTCTCGCGCACCGTTCTACTTCTTCGCACAGTTCTATCGGAAAGCCAACGTAAATATTGTACCTATAGATGTGTGGCTCGAGGGGTGGATTCACTCCGCGACCTTTGCGTTGACATTTGAATAACCTTGACCTTAG
This sequence comes from Noctua fimbriata, assembly GCA_905163415.1. Taxonomy (NCBI): domain Eukaryota; kingdom Metazoa; phylum Arthropoda; class Insecta; order Lepidoptera; family Noctuidae; genus Noctua; species Noctua fimbriata. The sequence goes on along the minus strand of LR990942.1, from coordinate 1,923,724 downwards.
CGACTATTGCTTTAGCTAACCAAACATCAGCACTTTTTTGGAACTTTCAGCTCAACTTCAACCTGAAGAAGCCGTTGACCCTGAAGTTTCAGACTTGTCATAGACGGTGTAAGGGACATCGAAGTGGAAATTAGTTACCACATGAATTCAGCACGTAATGCTGCATATATTCCACGCTGGTTCTAGTATCTAGAAATGACATGATACTGGACACCCAGCCCATAATTTTAATTTAGAGAGAAAAATGTGAAAGGATGTAAAGGCAATTTTTTTGATGGCATATTTTATACTAAAACTTCTTTTGTTCTCAGGCGAGATAGTGACAGGCGCGGCGCACAGCGTGGTGATGCTGGCGCCGCTCAGCGAGTGGGACCGCGGCCGCTTTGGGTCGCTCTTCATCACTAACTACAAACTGTCCTTCGTGCCCTTGGAGAACTCAACCAATGATGTGAGTACTACCCGAACGAAACGCTATGCTTCCACGTTTATTGTGCTAACTGCCAGTTTGAAATTCACAAAAAAATAGAAATACTATATACTGGAATAGAACGGCCATCTTTGGAAGAACTAAGCAAAGAACCAATCAGCGTCATCGTATTCGCGGAAAGGCTCTGCAGTCCCAAAGTTGCGGCATCGACCGGCTCTGGTCTTTCTCTTTCACCAGTCAGTCTGGATGCATTCTGTTGGACTAATATTCGGTACTTCTACATCACGTTTTTTTTTTTCTAGTTTTTCTGTTTTCCACAAGTGGTTCATCAGCATTAGACAGCCAGAACACCTTTTGATTCTGCTCTGCAAAAGTTCGAAATAACTGTTGTCGTACACTTGCCAAGTTGGAACCCATTTCTGCCCGGTAGAAGGGTAAAGGTTATGTCGCACAACCCTGGGCCTTCCCAGGCAGAAGGTTTATACTCTCCAAAGGGGTTATTGGGTTCGAATATTTCCACAACATAAAAATGATCGTCGTTATTATGACGAACTACTTGATCAAGGAAAAATGAACAACAAATGAATTAACCTAGAACCTTGATTCACATCTCAGGAATGAACCTCTACCAAGACGTTTATCTTAACTGAATAAGTTCTTTCCCTAAGGGACTTCCCCGAAGTAAAAACCGTGGCAATACTGTTATAAGCACGTCACATACGTTGTTAGCACAAATCTCTTACTTAATTGGGTTTTTCTTTATTTGAGTTTAGTTTTTGGTCATAGTGACTAAGATTTTAGATATTAAATTCGTGGCCAGGAAAAGCGTTTAGCGAAACGGTGGGAAAGGATATGGCACACTTACTTTATTTTAAGAATGAACAAAGATCGACTTGCATACGTAATGCGAGAATTATAAACACGGTCTTGGTTGTCAACCGGCTGACTAAATTACTTAGCTCAAAATCCTCTTGTGAAGTTGTGATTGCTAGCGTTCATAGGTCTACAATAGAAACTATTTCTTTGCTCTCGCGGAGTATGTGGCCTTGGTAGTTGAACTTCCTTATTTTTATCTGAAAACCGACCGTTCTTTAGCAATTAGTTCCTACTTCGGTTTAATTTATTTGTCAACTAGATTTTTTTAGAGGTGAACTTAATCACAGAGGAAACAATAGCTGTAATCTTAGAGAAGTGAAAATAACAATTGCATTTATGTTCACGAAACAATCTCTTGGCGACTGTTTTCTTCAGAGTTCACGATGACGTCTTTCCCTCCGACATTACATCACTATGGTTCGCGTACATTAAAGGCCTCAAGTATATATTTTTTCTAATTACCACTGCTGTGCAAAGGCTGCCCCTCAAATCATTCCAGGCGCCCATTTCCTGCGCCGGCCGTCTCGAACCAGTCCTCAGGATACACGTCTAAATCAACACGCCACCTCTTTCTGGCGAACTTACCTCGACGGTGCCTTCCATCTTAACTCACCCATTTCGAGGAGACAATATTACCCAGCGGTTACTTATGAAACTAGATGTCCACCTTTACTTCTAAAAATTTATATAATATTCTGTAAATCCAGGAGTACTGCCAACGGAACTACCTGCTCGGCGCGTTCGATGTGCCGCTGACGGGCGTCGGCGCCGTGTGGCTGACTGAGGGCGGGCTGCAGCGACGGCGACGCCTCATGCCGTACGGCGATATGCCCGGCAAGGTGAAAGGGCTACAGGTTATATGCAAGGTGGGTTCGGACTACGCACTATAGACAGCAGGTAAGCTGGTAGCTCGAAGTTACGCTAAGCAAAGCAGGGAACCGAATCTTTGTGGGGAAACCGTTCCGCGTGTTGGATTATGGTCCCTCCCTACAGAAGCCTTTCTCAGCAGGGGCGCAGCTGTCTTAGCTAGACTGATCCAGAAGCAGTTAAAATAAAAACGCATAGCATAATCGGCCTGTAACGCCCCCACTGTTAGAAAACAGGCCTCCTCTTTGAGAGCGAGCGGGCCGTTATCCTCCACGCGGTCCCAGTGCGAGTTAGTAGATATCACATATCAAATAAGTAAATACGAAGGATTGCAAAGAAATGAACTAATGTCTATTACGGTATCTTCAAAAACTGGAAAAAGGTATAAATAACAAGAGTCAATTCTAAAAAAAAAATTGTAACCTTTAGGTGATTTTTAATTATTTGGTTTAGCAATCTAATTCTTAGTAGTGCCGCTACATTTTCATGAAAACAATTCGTATTGATCTTACAGTTCTCTGGAAGTGGCGTGTTCAATTCTCGTTACCACGTAAAAACCTGTGAATTACGTAGAAAACTGTTAGTCAGGTCTAAGTTTAAAAATTAACAAACAGATTCTATATTTAAAATAATTCCGAAAACATTCATATGTCAACATTACACATTGTATAAAACGTTATTTATATTTTTTGTTTATTTTTGAATTAAAGTAGTATAAAACGCTTGAAGTTAATTAAATGTTAATTTTCTTCTCTGATCTAAAGCCTCACCACCGTGATGATGAATCCTCTCTCGAAATAGGCATTTCAAATAATTCTAAATAATCTAAATATAATATATTTCTACAACTATTTCGTTGATAATACCATCTATCTACATGTTTGCTTACATATTTTTGGGATGACTCACTTTATAACTATTTAAATTAAACGTCGTCTGATATCTCACGTTTTCTACATAACTGCTTGTGCCGAACGATACCTTATTAAAAAGTATATATTTAACCACACATAGTAGATACTCATTTCGAATAATATTTGGTTTTAGCCGGCCAGCCATTTTTATCTTATTTTCATTTTGCAGCTGAACAAACAGCTAAACATGTATTAAACGTCGCACTACCAAACACTATCAATCAAATATGTCTATAGTCTCAATGAAACGGACCTCTTTTTTAACAGACTGCCAAGGAAGGGTTGTGTTTTGCGCGCGTATCTTGTATGTTTGTTTGTTTTTTGTAAATTTCTTTATTACCTCGTACGTTCCAAATGGCTGGAGGGATTTCGACGATTAAGGTATCATTAGATTTGTCTCAAACCGAAGTGTCATAAGATAGGATAGAAGTATCCTTTAAAAAAAAATAAACATGGCGGATTTTTGGCGCTAATTTGTAAGTTGTTAATGTTTTTTTTTCAACCAAACCTATCGAGTAGAGTATCAAAATGATGAAGACTAAGTTAAACAATTGCCAAAAAACATCTGCGTTATCATCACTCTCATACACGAAAAGAATGTTCATACATACACAAACACACCATCGCTTATATTTACATAACACACAGATATGTACCGAGTACATAGATAATACACATATTTCGTGCAGATGCGTTACTGTGGCAATCTGTTCGGGTCACTATCTAATCTGATTAGCGCCTGACTCAATGTCGCATGGTTAGCGTTAGCCGGCGGATAGGAATTAGATCAATGCTTGTTAAATAGTTTAGATTTTTAGATAATACTAGCTTATCTTATATATTTATCTGAAATGAAGACATCCGCAAGAGAACCAAGGTTACCGACGTAACCGCAGCACTGCCAAAAAAAAAGATTTTGCATAATCCCTTTAAAAAAAATAATTTGAATACCTAACACAAAAATTAAGTTAAGCACGTTAAGCCGTTGGTCCCGGGTGTCATTTGTAGATCTTTGACAGTCGTTAGGTAGTCAGTGGCCCAAAAAGTCTGACAACCAGTTTTACCAAGGGGTATCTTATTACCCAGTACTAACTGGGTTGTGGAGGTCAGATAGGCAGTCGCTCCACGTAAAATACTGGTATCCAGCTGCATCCGGTTAGACTGGAAGCCGACCCCAACTTAGTTGGGAAAAGGCTAGGCAGATGATGATGATGATGACCTAACACAAAAATTAATGGCAGGTATACCTGTAAAAGCGAACAAACATTTGAAAAGTCAATAATGGCTGAGCTAGTTTTGATAAAACATGTCTAATTGTAATATACACATCATGCCCTTTCATTTGATACCCCACTTGGGTATATTTGAAAATATTCCATTATTCATCACCACTTTCATCCCCATGTCAAAATGGTTGAACTGATTTTGATAATACAAGTCTAATTGTAATATACACATCATCACATTCGCTTTCATTTGATACCGCACTTGGATATATTTGAAAATATTCGATTTTTCATACCCCAAATCTAGTAAATGGCTACACCGATTTTGATAAAACATGTCTAATTGTAATATACACATCATGCACTTTCATTTGATACCCCACTTGGTTATTTTTGAAAATATTAGATTTTTTACCCACTTTCATCCCCCATAACTAAGAAATGGCTGCACCGATTTTGATAAAACGTATCTAAGAACCATCACTAAGAAACTAGCTTTTAAAAAAAAACTGCATTCAAATCGGTTCACTCGTTTAAGAGCTACGGTGCCAGAGACAGACACACACACACACACACATTGCGGTCAAACTTATAACACCCCTCTTTTTGCGTCGGGGGTTAAAAACTAATGTTGTATACTAACTTGGAATGATGACTTGAAACTCAAAGCCGTTCCGAGCGAGAGAACTTCGAGAGTGGATGTCACCTCTTTCTAATAGGGTATCCAATATTTTGTACCTACATTCGGAACAGTTATTCTGTTATAACTTACTAGCACCCCGCTCCCCGCTTTGCCTGTGTTGCACAGTTTATTCAAAACTACGGGGTATAAAAAGACAGGGCGAAGCCGAAACCTACGCATGTTGTTAATCAAAGGTTCATCTGTAACAGAATAACCCTATATAGAAGTCAGAAAATGATCGCTCCGTTAAAACTTAACCACAAAACCGCATTTACTTTTACAGGGAGCCGACCTTAACTCAGCTATAAAAAAAAGATAAACAATCGAACTAATGAACCCAATCCTTTTTTCAGAACATGAAGGTCCTAACATTTAGCTTCGCCCACTCACCAATTGACGGCCGAAAAATAGCCCTCGCACTAATGCACCACGCCTTTCCAAAGCGGCACGACCTCCTCTTTGCCTTCGAGTACAGAGAGCCGTACTACCCCACGCTCCCCTCAGACATGAACATGTTCCAACGTCCAGGCGACTGGAAGAGAGAACTAGAACGGTGTGAATGTCCTCATTGGAGGATCACTTGTATAAATGGAACTTCTGATGCATTCATGCTAACTGCTGGGGAGACGTTGATAGTGCCATCGTCTGTGTTGGATTACAACTTGATGGAGTCGGCACGTCACTTCCGGTCGGGAAGGGTGCCTATATGGGTGTGGGGTAGGCCGGAAGGTGCTGCGTTGTTGAGGAGTGGGGAGCTGTTGAGTACGGAGCAGTCGGCGACAGCGGAAAGCGTTTTATTGGAACAGGTATGTGAATAAAACCTTTTTGTTTTAATTTGAATTAGGAAAATTAAAACTCCTGAGAGTCCTTTATTCATTGACCATTTGGGTTTCTTGACCGCTAAATACGGCCAGCATTACAGGCGACTTTCAATCAGCGACTTTGGAATGCTCCCAAAAACGAAAAAGAATTCAAATCCAGTCTTATATATCACTGCCTACCCCACAATGGAAAAAGACATGTGAATGTTGTCGTAGGCACGAGACTTGCTCTCAGAAGCGAAATTTTATCTTATCCGCAAAACGATCGAGTCAGAAGTTAATCCAATTACATTAAATAGTGTTCATGATTATTTTTATTGTATATTATTTGCTCACTAAGTATAGTAGACTGGGTAATCGATTAGCTAAGCCTCATGGACTTTACGTAAAACACGTAATCATTCGTCGTCACATGCGGAAAATACGCCAATAAACTTATACAGAAGTTATTGAACTCATAGATCATTCTATCTCAAAATGTGCAGTTATAAATAAATATATTGGTAGGAATTTCTCCTTTATCGTGGATGTGTAAACTTAAATCTGGCATACACTTTTATTATCTGTGGATACACGTTAGTTCACTGATGACAATCAAAATTCCACTTTCATCCAAATAACATAAAGTGTACATTCCCAGGTTCGCCGCTCCCACCCGAAGCTAACGCCGCCCCAAGTACTGTACCTCTGTGGCAACACATTCACGAATGCTGGCGGCCCCGGGATACTCCCACCGCTGAGTACGCTACAGACCTCGTACAAGAAGCTTGTTGAACTGTGCACACCGACCACGTTAGGACAGTTTTGGGTAAGTGGAAATCTAGTACAAAAACATTTTAAATAACTTAATAGTTTCTCTATTTAATTGTACTAATATATAAGAAAATAATTAAGTAATAATAATGTTTAATGCATGCTAATTTAGGATGATAATGGCAGACGAAAGATAAATTGCAATGCTTGTAAAAGGCTGCTCATTCATAAGTAATAACATAACACCACATTGTACAGCCGCCAGCACATTAAGCCACTACAATATGTCAAATTTCTTTAATAGATTTTCAACTTTATCGCTAAAGCATTAGGTTCAAGGTTGATTGGGAAAATTTGACAGTTTCGGGTAACTTGATGTGCTGGCGTGTCTGTACAATTAGTTCGCAATAAATGTTTTGACTTTGAATACCAATAACAAGACCTATTTTCAAGAACACACGTCGATCGAAGGTCAAGCTACGTTGGCCCCGGTCGGTCGAATGAGTGACCATTCATTTCACACTGCTCAACCTGGGTATCCAACCCAAGACCTTATGCTCAGCAGTCGCGCTTGTAACCACTAGACCGACGAGGCAGACTTCCTCTAAGAACTAAATAATTAAACCGCCTACTGAATCAACACTATTGAAAACACAAGATATACTTTGTGGTTACTTCACCAAACGATTTACTAGTTTTCCTGCTATTTTGTATTGTTATTATGGTTTTATGAATGAAGTGTTTCATGATTTCCTTTTAAGCTTATCTAGGAATACATGCGGTTTATTTGTTTTTGTTATTGTAGGCAACTTATACAACATTATTTTTAGTATATGCGAAACCTGAATAGAGTTTTTTCAGAATAAGTAACTGAATCGATTCCAATAATTTTTAAATCATGTTATATTTTGTGCCAAAAATATTTAAAAAAAGTTACAAGTTGGCAACGAGCGAAATTAAGTACCTATCGCAATAATTTAGGTACCTACTGCCAAATTATTATTATCAATGAGCTCAAGACGACGCTGGAGGCGCGCGCGCGACGCACTGCGTGGTGACCACGTTTTTATGCGGACAACAAGGTACCAGAACAAGCTTATAACTTTGTGAGTTTTCATGATACAGTTTTGAAATTTTGTACATAGATTCTTTACATAAAAATACTAGACACGTGTTTCAGGTTTCGCATATACTAAAACTAATGTTGTATAATTTAATATTATTGTTAATACGTTCTTTAAGTGGGTTTGATTCAAGTGACGTTACTGAAATAAATGTCCCTCTCAAGTCCTACATACAGTAAAACGTGATTTTTCAATTCCAAAAAAAAGTCGTTTCCCAGCAATAATTTTTGCGTAGCTTTACTTAGTTAGCTGTACTGTGCTTGGTTGACGGCTTCGTTAAGGGTCCGTTTACACCTTGTATACTTTGATAAATACTTTTTTTTAAATTAAATGTGCCATTTTTTTGTTCTGGCCTTTTCTCAAAGTTGGTCGCAGTTACTAAGATAGGACACCCCAGCCATTGGGGAAGACCGTTAAAAGCTAATTGAGATGGCGCGACCATAGCTAGTTCTCAATTTGACCAATGATGTCAAGCTATTTTTTTCAAATATAAACTGATATTACCAGATTTTCAAACCATGACGATGCTTGGAATCAGCTATGCTAATGCCATTAGTTTCACAGTTGCCATCCCCATTGGGTTAGGTTAAGTGAGACTAGGACCAACCACGCGACCTCAGATTGTATTTGCCGACTCCAGATAAAAAATATTTAATGAAAACTGATCGTTCACATTTTAACAAGAAAGAAGACACGAGGAAACAAAAGGTCGTGGTTAAACAATAACAGCCGCACGGATCTATCTTCAGGTTAAACCGCGCTTGCCAAGGTCGGTCCGTGGATGGGTAACCATTCATTACATATTAAAACTCCTCCTTGCCTCGGGAAGCACGTTAAGCCGTTGGTCCCGGCTGTCATTTGTAGATCTTTGACTGTCGTTACAGTGGCCCGAAAGTCTGACAACCAGGGGGTATCATAGTACCCAGTACTAACAGGGAATCATCGACACGACGAAGAAGAAGACTGGGTTGTGAAGATCAGATTGGCAGTCGCTCCATGTAAAATACTGCAATAAATAATACAGCTGCATCCGGTGTGACTGGAAGCCGACACGATGCAACAGTCGAACAACAAGTCTGCTACAAAGTTATGCCTTTGTTATCATTTCAGTTGCAAGACTCCCAGTACTACTCAATCCTGGACACGAGCCGGTGGCTGCGCTACGTCTCCAACTGCATCACGTTCGCCGACGAGGCCGCGCGCCATCTGTCCAATAACGTCACCGTTGTCTTACAAGAAGGTAATTATGTAATTGTATAAGTTACAGGCCAAACTTGTATGTCCTAGGCCAAACCGGTTTACTGGTTTATCGTGTCAATCCTGAGTAAATCCAAACAAAGCAAGTACACTGCGACCAAGTTGGATGTAGCGCTCGCCGGCAGCAGCCGGGGCATCCTCGCTCGACTATTTCACTGGCTCGCAAACACACTGACGGTTGGTCGCAGTTCTAACCCATTAAGTCGGGGTGCCGTCGTCATGATCGTCTGGTAACGGGTTTGGCCGGTAACATAGATCAAAACCGGGGTTCATGTGGAACGTTCAATGGTAAAGTACAAAACAACTGAGCCTATCGCAATACACAGCTGGACATAGGCTTTTCCCAAACTGCGCCACAACACCATATCACCCGCCTTCTGCATTCAATCTGACCCAGCCTCCTAAATCCTCCTAAACTTGAAAAACACTTTGTGTTACAAGGTATAAGAAATCGGTATTGTATCGGGCTGGTGTCCGCAACTTCACGTCCAAGCGCGTATTTTGCGTACAAAAATCGGTGCTGTCTGCGCAGTTTAGCTAGCTGCTTCCCGCTTCGAGAAGATACCTGCAGAATCGCTGCATTATGAAATAAATATTTTTCTATGAAGGTGTGAAAAAAGAAGAGGAGAACTTACCATCATGTGGGTAGCATTGTGTGACACTGACAATGTCAGGGGCATTTAAAAATTAATACATCGCTATTATAAATGTCCCTATATATATAAATAAAGAAAAAAAATAGAATACTCACTATGATTTCCTGTTTTCCTAGTCACGAGTAACCCCGAAGCACGTGTCCGTGTGCTGTGATTTGAACAACCACAATTTTTTATTTTTTTCGTATGTTTCAGGTGACGGTGTAGACTATTGTTCCGTGGTATCATGCCTCACTCAATTGCTAGTCGACCCACACTTCAGAACGATATCGGGCTTCCAGTCTCTCATACAGAAGGAATGGATCGCACTCGGACACCCGTTCTGTGATAGGTGAGAACTCTTTCGAATTCGTATGCTCCTGGTAGCTTGTATGGACTTGTTTCATGCTTTATTTACTGTTTGGTTACTTATATACAACACTAGCTTATGCTTGCGGCTTCAACCGCGCCGCGTGAAGGTCGGTAACTGTCCCACAGGATCATACCACTGGGATGAAAAGTATCCTATATGTTAATCCAGAATATAAACTATCTATGTGCCAAATTTCATCCAAATCCGTTCAGTAGTTTTCGCGTAAAAGAGTAACAAACATCCATCCATTCATCCATCCATCCTCACAAACTTTCGCATTTATAATATTAGTAAGATAGTTAACACGAGCTTAGTAACTAAAGCATAGGCCAAGATTCGTACGGCCCGTTTTCACTAAAACTAGATGACAACTAAATTAATGCCTAAAAAAAGTGCATTGTTTGAATTTCAACCTTCGGCTTAGCACCGAGAGTTGATGTTTCAATAGTTGCAGTAATGTAAAATTTTGGCTTCATGTAGATGCCTTTGAGTTACAGAAAACGAGCATAATAATAAAAAAAATAGATACTTAGCGTTAGTGAGCAAGTGGTTTGGCTTAGTTATTATGTTCCTGTCTCTATCTTTCACTTCAGTTTGACAGTGACAGAAATAATGCTAAATCAAAGCACATGCGTCATAAAACCGTCCAGTATGTAAATACAACTGCCTTTCCGTTCGGTAATTGCGGAACACTACCATACATTTATGTGTCCCTGGTAGCTTATGTATCTCTAAGCTCATCCTTACCATGTTAGGTCATACATAACAATTAACAGGAAAAGTCCTTATGTATTTATTAGCTATCCTGATTCGATTTTATTTGGTTGTTTCCTCGTATCTAATGTGTCCAAAATATAATACCAAATTCGATTTTAAATGTAATTTGTGTCAGGAAAATTTTATTAAGAGAATGAAAATATAATACTTTCTTAGCGGATGTCTACGTCATAACAGCTCTCTGTATGCCAGATAGCCCGGTCCCCCAGTGGTTTGAGCTGTGCTTGGATAGTCAGGACATTTCGATTCTATACGTAATCCAACTTCTCTGCGCTCCACTTTATTTATTGACTCTGATATTCATTAATACAAAATAACTTGTATCCCCAGATTCGGCCTCCCCCGTCCAGGCAACCCAAAAGACTCGACGGCCAAGGACACGACCTCGGCTCAATCAGCCCCAGTACTGCTCCTCTACCTGGACTGCGTGTGGCAGCTACTGCAACAGTTCCCGGCTGACTTCCAGTTCACTGAGACGTATCTGACAACGCTGTGGGATTGTGCGCATAACCATATCTTTGACACGTTTCTGTTTAACTGCGCGAGGGATCGAGAGCTTGCTGTGTCTAAGGTAAATGTTATTTATTTAAGTCATTATTAAAATCTTTGATTGTGAAAGAAAACGGAATAATAGCGTGACTATTGATAGGCGTGAATTCTCGTTCATGCGAAGATGACCAGATGAACTAGTCCAGTTCTTGAGAGATTGAACCACAAACAACACCTGTGAAAAGTATAATAAGTAGAAAGCCTTTAAGGTCAACGCACGCAGCGCTGCTGATTCCGTGTAGTACTTATAAATGCGCAATATGATCTTTACCCAGCATTGGTACACCAGCTAATTTAATTTATTCTTGCAGAACTTCGTACAACGGCCGGTGTGGGACTGGGGGGAGCAGTTCTCGGAACAGGACAAGGCGTTGTTCTACAACCCGCTGTACGGCGTCAAGCCTAACACCGTGTACACGCAGAGGTTATGTGAGTATTGTTTATTTATACCTACGTGGTACGTGGAAATAATGGTGGAGTCCGTGGTGTACAATAAAGTCATTAATAAAAAATAGAAAACGGAAAGGACAAATAAATAAACAAACATATGAATTCAAAACTTCTCACACAAACAAACATGTTTTAATTATTCTCTTTTTATGTGACATTGCTAAAATTAATAATGCCTAATCAGGGTTGAACCAGACTCATCCGCCCGAATTTACTCAGAAATTTAATTATCAAGAGCGAGAAAGATCGCTTGCAAGCTCTTCCGCGCTTTGGCAATTGCTGTTTTGTTGCTCCAAAAAACGATCGACTAGTTCTGCTCCAGTCCTATCTTATCCCCAAAGACCGGTCGCCTTTTGAAGGTTTAAATTCGTGAACCAAAAAAAAATCTGCTCAGTTCAGTTATTTACTTATCGTTAATTTTGTCCACAGCACAATCTTCGCTCCCAAGCAAATCAGTCAGTGAACTAAGTCGACTAGAACCATGCACATCAGTAGCTGGCATGGAGCTGTGGTCGCAGTGCTACGAGCGATGGCTGGTGCCGCTGGACTCCCCGCTCTCCGGCACCATACAGTACCACGTGCACAACTACTCCGCACTTCAGAAGGTCAGTATACTGCTGCGGGCTTATGTTATCCTAGTACCTTAATGTTAGTAATGACATATTCATAATACGGCAAGATAGTTCAGTGACTACTAAATAATTCCTACCTAGTGCGTCAGAGGTTAGTATACTTCTATAGAGTCGTGTAGCCCTGGTAACAAATGACATAACCATAACGGCAAAATAGGTAGCGAATACGTCACGAGTCAGTCAGTACACATAATGGACGTAAAGTGGCGGACACCGGTACAGACCGATATTTAATATAATACTACAGGAAACTCGTGTTATCCTGATACATTAATGTTGCTAATGTCATAACAACAATATGGCCAAACTAGGTACAAAATAGTAAGTGCGTCTTGTCTACTTCAGCAAGCTTATGCATCCCTGCTACTTAATTGTCGGTGAAGACATAATCACTAAACGGCAAAGTTGGTAAGTAATATAAGTATCAAAGTCATACAATATGAGAGAAAGTCATAATAACAAAAGATAGGTACAGTCCTTTCATAGTTATGATCTTTATTCTCGTCACGATAAGGTTGCTGGCGGTTCTTTCGACTGGCAGGTCTGTCTAAATTACAGTTAGAGTCTATAAAATTGGAACTACATACGACTAAGTGAAACGTCTTATGACAGCGCTTCGTCTGCGTGACTTCTTTCGTGTGATGGACTTAATCTTTATTAGCATTGCAATAAGGTAGCTGTTGGGTTACTGCTGTGAGATGTAAAATAACTGTGAAGGGCTGTAGTGAGTGTGCCGCGCGTCAGCATGTCAGTATCCTACAGGAGACTCATGTAGCCCTTGTACATAAATTATGGTAATGACATAACCTTAATATGCCAAATACAAACTATAGGAATGACTTAACGGTTAAGTATTGACCATCTCCTTGCGTCGCGTTCAAAATCACACTCATCTGTTATTCGCGCTACAATAAGGTTGCTGATCACAGAGTTACAATAACTGTTAAAGAACTGTAGTAGAAAGACCGGCTAGCGTCAGTATACTAAAGGTAGATCATGTTATCCTGGTACATTAATTTTGCTAATGTCATAACAACAATACATAAAGATGGGTTTAAGGACTTAACAAAAACACCGCAAAGATTCGTCGTCTGATGGTAGTGAATGCGTCACGAGTCAGTATACTACAGCAAGCTTGTGTACTCCTGGTAGAAATGTTACGAATGTCATAACCACAATAATATAACGTCACAATACGTACAATAAATGTGTCGGCAGATCAGTATGCTAATGGAAGCTCATGTTACCTTGGTAGTTAAATGTCGCTAATGTCAAAAAAATGTTGTGGAATGACGCATGGCACGTAAACAATGGAATAAATTTATTCAAAAACCGACTTTCTAAACACAAAATGTTCGTTTCAAAAGCTGCCCATTTACAGATATACAATAGGCAACTGAGGTGCTTAAACAACTAAACTTCAGAGCCCTTGTGCGACCCTGGTAGCTCTGCCATCTGCTAATCTCAGATTGTCTGAAAGGACAATCTGAGATTTTTTAAGCTGCTGTGTCCATCCCAAATATGCGCCAGCCAGCCTTTAAGTAAATTGCCTCATAGTGGTACACTCAGCGCGCTCATGTAAACCTGGTACCGCGCATGTCTTTACAACAGCTGTTCTCAAAGCGATAATAAGGAAAATTAATTCTGTCTGCCTCAATTTGAAATAAGTAGGTAGTATGTTTTTAGTTTGTGACCTCACTGCACAAGTACTAAAGCAGACAGAATATTTTATCCTGGTATTTGTACTCCTAATATTATGTCACTAAGCGGATGTTACGGGAAATGTTTTCTCACGAATTTATATCAGGTTCATGATCCACCAGTTTCACTCTCAAATAGCCATGGATGAATAAAATACACGACACGAGTGTAACTTGAATATAGACGTTCGACAGACCCCGAGCAATCAGCCCAGCATCTTGTTTACTAACTGGCAATTGTTTTCAACGTGGATTTACGGACACCAGCCTGATTTCCGATACAATACAAGTATAGTGTTTTAAAACCCGTTTCTTCTCCAACAGATCCACCAAATAAAAGAGAAGCTACCTTCCCTCTCGATCCTATCGCGGCACTCCAACGGCGAGGAACCTTCAGAGCCCGAACAGAGGCCTCCAGTATCCAGGTTCTACCCCTTCAGTGTGGGCCGCTCTGACGTCATCACCGGCAGCCTGGACTCCATGCAAGTCAGCCTCATAGACGCTAGTCAACTCGTAGAATCACAGTCCCTATTAAACGCCCCCGATTAAGAAAATACACCGTTACAAGCGATTCTAATACTTATCTCGGTGTAGTAAGGTTGAATGTTGAATGTCTAATTAGTGTCGCTTCCTCTGAATAGTTGTTTTTTTTTTAATAATTATTGATAATTTGTTTGCTCGCGACGTGTATATATTGTGCCTTTGATGAGCGGTTGTTGTTCTCTTCATTTTTATTAGTAATGATTTTTTTTTGTGTTAAATAAGTTTCTTCCGTAAATATAGTTTGTTCGTTTCAATTACACTAGTAATTTAAACGAACAAACTATATATATGTGTAAATATATGACCGTTTGCGTTCAATTTTCTCTAGTAAAATAAAGCACCCGTCTTCTTAATTTTGTACCACAGTAAAGATTATAACAACAAACTGCTCATCAACAGTTTATCTCTAGAACAAGTCAACAAAACGAACAAGGCTCACAGTCTAGAACGCCGCAGCCATCATTATGGAGTATTAGGTAAATTACAAGTTAATATATTCGTGTTAATAAGACGTACATAATAATTAAGATGTATATAGTCGTGATACAACATCGTTTTGTCTATTAAACATATTTTTATAAGTTCCCTGTAACAAGGAATTCATTGAGAAATGTATATTCCATTTTAAAATAATAGTTATATTTTTATAATCAATCGTTTTATGGTGTGACCATAAAAAATATTATAAATTATACTTCGTCGACGCGCGTAACGGAGTGACTACACTTACCGACGCAGATTGGTTTGAACCGATCAGAAAGCTGTGTCCAAGAAATAAAAGCGAATATTCCGACGCTGTTTCGAGTCGCGTTTCCCGAATCAAAAGGATGTGCATGACGTCTTTTTCTCTTTTATTAAAAAAGTTTGCCCCACACTAGGAATTTTTCCTGTACCGTGGGTGCGTTTACAAACATTTAAACTCACAAATACACAAACAGCGAGACCCGGAACAACTATCTGTAAACCATACAAATATTTGTTCCGTACGGGGATCGAACCCGCGACACGTAGCGCAGCAATAAATCTGGGCGATTGGCTGCCCAGATTTATTATAGTATGGATATAAAGCTTTTCTGATCGGTTCGCGCCGACTCCGCGTTAGTGTGGTTACTCTCTAAGAACACGTAGACACAATTGGGCCATTCCTGAATTATTCCATTATAACAGATTGATATAATTATTTTCTATTTCCGCTTAATTACTAACAGAGCTTATCGTCGTTTTTAATATTCACATGAAGCGGACTATTCACTATCCTAAAGGTGCTCTCAGAAGGCACCCGCTTCCACAAATCCGCAGCGGCACCATCGCCCAATCGGTGAAACGGTGACAGGCGGCAATGACGCCATCCGTGGAAGCGTTTTCTTAGTTATATATATAAACCAATCGTGTTGTGTTGCCGTTACGGGTGCGGCCGTCTTCGCAAGAGAGCCTTCACAGTCATCTAGCAATGATTTTTGCAGGGCAGGGAATGTAGGTATTTGCTGTAAGCATCGCCGCGACTCAAAGATTGTCACTTGACAAAGTCATTTTGAATGAAAAGCGACGAATCGGCAACAACACACAACCACCCACCACCCGCCACCTCGCGGAAAAGTTTTCAGCAAGGAACTCCATGGCAACTGTATGAAAATAAAAAACTTAGCGCTATCTACGCGGATCTTTGTCAGTTCTGTTCTCCAATTAACTTATAGGATAATGAATAGGCCGCTTAGTATTTATAAATAAGTATGTACTTTGTTACCATTTACTAAACCGTATTATTAGCCGATGACACAGCACCAATTATAAACATTATTAATTCTCTAAGACATTCGACAAAACTCGGTTTTTATAACAGACGACGAATTCACAAGCACTAATATTAATACACATAGCAACTTTTAAAACTGATTTTCTCCAGCTTTTAACTTTGGACATTTATATTATATACTATTTGAGAACCCATTATTTATACAATAGGTATTATCTCTCAAAGTTGCAATCGATATTCCACGAGAAAATGGCTTTTGAATTTTGGTACGTGTAAACATATTGCTGATCGTGACTGTACACAAAACCAAATCTAACTTATATAATAAATAAATAATTGAATGATTATGTTGTAAATATGGCAGCTTCAACGCTTACTTAAGTACTTTGTTATTATTTTAATATTTATTTCCTTATAATATTGTAATTTTAATTCATTTTATGTAAAATTCGTTCAGCTGTAGTATCGAACTGATAATTATGTTAATATTAGAATGTATACTTATGAATGTCCATCATACTAACTTAGTCGTGGTATAGTAAGTCGGTTGAATACAATGTATTCACTTATCTTTTTAACAGTACAAGTCTATGCGATGTTTTCTTTCTTTACGAGATTATAATGACTGCTAGAGGAAATATAATGTTATGCTGTTATGTAAAAAATAACCCTAATTTTAGGAGATCATTTAATACAAAAATAAATAGCAGGAGAATCTTAGCAGGTGTGATGGGTATAGATATATATCTAAACGCGCAAATTGATTAAACCTCAGTGTTCGAAAGTGCATAATTGTAATTTCTCTGAAGACTAAAGTAGAATATTTAAATTGTGCAAAAATAAAACTAAATTCTTCTGTAAAGTTGGCACTTTCTATACTATAATGCTGGTTTCACACGAGGGCAGAACAGTGGGCAGCACAGTACTGCTACTGTTTGAACGCACAGAACAGTACTGTCTTGAAAGTAACCATCGCAGAACAATTAATAGCTCGCCGGTCTATTTTTTCGTCCCCCACCACCTTTCTCGCTCTTATGTCTTGTGGCTGGACTCGTGTGAACACGAGGGCAGTGCAGTGCAAAGAGCAACAGGGTGCGCGTGCGCATCCTGACATGTTTTGCTTGTGGCGTGTGGTTTGTTTTACTTTTTTTAACTCTTTAGGATCTTGAATCCTTATTTCTTCTAAAACCTGAACTGAACAACCGAGCTCTGGTCTTCTTGCTAGCCAGGGTTTGACCCAAAGTTTTTCTTTCCTATTTATTTAATTCTTTACAATCTTTCTTTATTCAGAGCTATTTGTGCTGCAATTTTGAGTAAGTGGCGTAAATGTTGCCGTTGTCGTCGTCGACGATCCAACGCTATCACTCGTGGACTGTCCTATATTTAAACGCCACTGTTCTTCCAAACTGTTCTGTCTCACTGTTCTGCCCTCGTGTGAAACCAGCATAAGCAGGGACTGCTGAAATATTCAAAGCTATAGTGACGAAGAGACCTTAAATTGTCATAAAGGACTGGCGAAACAGAAGACGAACTACTCGTTCACGTCACAAGTTGTAGATTGCACATAATAATTAAAACATACATTGTTGTATACAAAAGAATTCGCTGATTAATTTTGATATATTGCAAAACAACCGCTATCACATATTTTGACGCGTCCCCTGTTCTTGTTACCTTATTGAAATAATTAACTGCATGTTAGGCCGTGGCCACAGTGGAAATAATGCGAACAGTGCGCGCAATGTGAATGATTTAAGAAAGATTAGCACTCAGAAGTCAGTCGCAAACATTTCTCTTGTGGGACCTCGGCCTCACCCAACTTGATCAAGTTGGATCAAACAAGCAGTATTGTTGTAACATTGTAAGTATAATATAACTGTATCGTATAGAACCGAATATTTATGTAATTTATAAGTTTACGAACTGTTAAAAACTGTTTAGTAAACGACGCTTACCTACGTCGTTTTAGTTTCACTGTCATCGTCGCACGGGCGGGGAGTTTTGTACTAAAGAAGAGATGGGATTCATGTTACATTTCAGTTTAGTCGATTTTTTAACAGTGTTGTTTCAGGTAGTGACTTTGAAAACGTAGCCACGTAGTTTTGATGTAAGACTGCAGTAACTTCCATTTACGATTCATCTTTTTTGACTTCATTTTTTATTATAAGCTCCGTCTCTGTCTACGCCGGAAATTTGTGCCATCTCATTTTCTAACCGTGTTTTAAATGTCACTATCAAAAATAAATAATCAGTATAGTAATAGATATCATGTAGCCCAGTGCAGTCCAGGTCGTATGTTGAAATGATTCGTACCAAATTGTAAGTGTACCTGTTACACAATGTTCAAATGTGAGGAATAAAGGAGTTACGAGAAATATTTGTTTTATTTTAAATATCTATTTTATTTCCAACAGCACAACATTTAAAAATATTGTAAAGTATACATACATACATTACATCACACCTGTAATCCCGTAAGGGTTCGACAGAAGTGTAGCTAATAATACGCCCACATTTCGCGAGTTATGTTTTAAGCCCCATGTTATAGGGGGGCGAGCCTATTGCCATCAACCCGGCACAAATCTAGACTCCGTGGCTGCTACTGAGAAATTCCTGATGGAAAAACCCAATAACCCTTTGCCCGACCCGGGAATCGAACCCAGGACCTCATGCTCAGAAGTCGCGCTTGCGACCGCTAGACCAACGAGACAGTCACATTGTAAAATATATCTCTTTTAAATCTTATAAGTACTAAGGATGTCTTTTAAAATGTCACTCAATCAAAATAAATAGCAGTCAATAAAATTTGAAAACTCTTTGGTACCATACAAATTACAAAATATAGCTATCAGTAAAACAAGTTATTAAATAATCTCGAAAATTTGTAACCCAGTAAGTTCAATGATTTGCAAACACAATATTGGGCGGCCTTTTCTTGTGAAGTTAGTTTTAAAATCCATATCCATACTACGCTTTAATAGTTACCACAAATTCACGACACATACCATAGTCACATAGCACAACACATTGTCAACACACACATATTTAAAAATTACTTTGCGCCTACTACGTAACCTATTATTACCCGGTAAATGCATGTCTTTCTCCTTTTTGGAGTTGGTTAATAAAACCATGTAGGATGGCCAGACATTGAGCCTTTTTCGGCATTCATACCATTTATTTCATATGTAAGGGTGGTACCACACCAATCAATCGATGGTTGAATGGATTAGTCGACGTCTATCGATCGAGTTACTCTCTTTCGACTAATCAATTCTACCATCGATCGATTGGTGTGGTAACACCCTATCACCACTTACTACACAGCCGTCTACCGTCTTGACGTGCAAAACTCAGAAATTCACAGTAAAAACAAAAACACATCGTGTGTGCGGGAACCTTCCCCTTTGACACCTATTCGTACTTAAATTATTTGAGATGATGCTAAAGCTGCTCTACCTACATATTAACCGACTTAAAAAAGGGATTTTTTCAAATCGACGCTTATATTTATTTTTATTTCTAGGAACCAACATCCAAAGACGTAATAAAAAAAAAGTTTCTCGAATAGGTATTTAAAATTCATGATCACTCGTTTTCGGACATATTTTTTTTGGCTTTCGCATAATGGAACGACGTCTTGCCACTGCAAAATTGTAACAATAACCAATAAGAAGTTATTTTTAAGTTAAGTTTCATTATGCGGAAGCCAAAGGTAGTGCTAATTAGTGATCATGAATGTCACTATTTTATAGCGTGAATTTCAATACACCAAAACACCCATGAAAGAAAAACCGACAATTTTCGTCGGCGCCATCTTGGATTTTCATTGTGACGTACTTTTGGTAATCATCGACCCTGAAAACCACTAAAATGACACCCATTTTATAAAGTCCGGAAATTTTCACGCAAGTTCCCAGTCGTGCTAGTGTCTGCCGCGCATGTGTAAAAAGTTTAAAAATCATAGATAAAAACGTAACCCTTCATTTCTTTGCAGTCGGTTAAAATAATTAAGTAGAGCAGCTTGCATTACATAACATGAGCGCAACAGCATGATTGTGCGAGTGAGAAGTCCGAAAACAATTGACGATATTCCTACCTAACAAAAATCTAGTGACGGAAACTACGTATTTTTTTAGAGCAAAGACTGAGAAATTTGACGATATAATCGTAATCGGATTAAGAAAATAAAAGATTTTTTATAAAAAGTAACGAGCCAACTTTTAAGACAAGGATATAAAGGAATTTATTGGCTCGATAGATTTTGCGATTTCGCCTTAGTTGTCTCGGTTGGAGTGCGGGAACAGACCTCGGACTTGCGTTGGGCGCGAAAGTCCTCTTTTCAACGCCAGATTTACGCAACAAGAGCGAGTTTTATGAAGTTTAAAAAAATACGTAGTTGTTAAGCATATAACCAATATTATGGTGCACTAAAAATAATTGCAATTCATTAATAACTTAGTCAAAAAAACATTGTAAACCTGCGCGAATATTTCGACGGGCTGTCAATGTGATCGGACTAGGGCCTTAACAAATTTGAACTAAGTTGCTACATTTAGGAATGATAGCAATGTCCATGGAATGGATGTGGTAGCCAGAAGATATAATTTTGTTTGTATAGGTGCAGGAATACAGCAAGTACTGCAATAAACTTGTAAAAGTTGCAGAGTCGTCTTTAATCCCTGATGAAAGGTTCCAATATACAGGGTGGAAGGGAAATCAATAGAACAGTTGTTTTTTATTAATTACCCAAGAAAATATTCTATGAGGGGGTGATTCAGAAGGATGTACTGAATATGTGGTAATCGTTCGTGCGTCGGTCTCCCATCCACCCTGTATATTTCGCTCATGCTTTTTCTGCTTCAGTACAATAAAATACAGTCAAAAAGGCCTAGTTAGAATTCTAAGCCGGTTTGGAGTCCTCGCCTTTTTGAGCTGCTTTTATTTTGGTAATTTTGTCGAAGTATTTCTTGGCAATCCGGAACCGATTGATCACCATCGTTCTCTGCCAGCTCCACGATGCCCAGCGCTGTTGAATTTAGAAAACCCTTTACAGTAAATCGGTCAAACCGTTTTAGAGATGAATGGGAACTTTCGTTTGCACCCAAAAACAACCTCTCACCCTAAACACATACGTAGACCTCCGTTACGTCGTTAGTAAACAAGACTAGCAAGTAATAATATCCACTTTATTTTTCCTGCAAGACATCCTTCTTATATGCGCATTGCGCTCATTGTGTTGCAGAATTCAGCCGTTCAAATGTGTTACGCAACTACCCCACCAGTAACGAAGGATCAATATTTGTAAGAGGTAAGCCGGAGTACATATCTATAATGTGATTATATTATTTGTCAATAGAATACTGACTGTGCCATTTTTCAAAGGGAAGCCAGTAGGAAACGAGTTGTATGGAACCTTCGCCACTGTACCCCACACGTTTTGGAACTACGTTCATCTTCACTAAGTCAGAGGAAGGTCACATTTCAGATTTTCTTATTTTTTACTCTTTAGTGCTCAAGTCCATCTCTCAGGGAACAGGTACCAATGTTCGAACCTCCGAAATAAACAACAAAATATATCTTTAAGTAGGTACCAACCTAATCAGTCTATGGTCGATGTTGCGATGACTGAGAAATACGTTAAAAAAATAAAACATCAACGAACCACATTTTATTCACGCTTAACGGAATAAGTTAAAACAACCAACTAATAAATTCTCATCCACAAACCAAAATCTCTACCTGTTTTGTTACCTACTAAAATATAACCGAAGTTATATCATTATATCTCGAATGTTTGGATGCGCCTACGACTTATATACTTACAAACAAAACATTAATTTATAAGATACATATTATTTATTGGTAAAAACATAGTAAAATAAACTATAAAGGGTGTAAAAGTAACCTTAACGAAGCCGAAAGGCACTTGTTCTCCCGTCATTGCAATATTTTTTTTGTACTAGATCATACCTGGGAATCCTCTAGTTACGGAGATTTTGGGGGTCAAAGTTCCAACGTTTTCAGAAGTATTTTTTTAAATAAAGTGTTAAATGTTAAAACATTACGTAAATACCTCCAAGACCCCGTACTATTCAATGCATCCATCAGCACAATGTTTTCAGTGCTTACATTGAGTCCTACCGTAAAACGTGATTTTTCACTCCAAAAAAAAAGGTCTTTTCCCAGCAAAAATTTTTGCATAGGGTTACTTAGTTTGATGTACAGAATGCTTGGTTGACGGCTTCGTGAAGGGTCCGTTTACACCCTGTATAATACGATAATTATGTTATCATTTATGAAATATCTACTGACAATTAAAGATAAACATTTTTGTTATGAATATAACTGAAAAAATGCGTTACAAACAAAGTATAAAAGCAACAACCAAACATCGAGACATACATTATATTTATTTAAAATGCATGTCATCTTAAAAACCGAATACTAAATGCAGCAGATATGTTTAACACACATATTATTTGAGACTACCAGTGGAGCATAGTGACTTTATTATAAGGCTGCATTTTCACCAGAGATGTACGAGTATGCGTGGAGAGGCATGAGTGTGAAACTAACCAATAAATACCAATCGCTTCTTTAACAAAGCCTGAGCTACGAGGGGCGGCTGATAAGTTCACGGCCTAAGGAACTTAGCGATGGCTGGATGGATGGAATACGCCGAAACAAATTTTTGAAGGAATGTCTATGGTTTTTGAGGAGTCTGCACCTTCATATACGATGGTAAAAAAATGGGCTCGGCTTTTTCAACAAGGAAGAGAGACCTGTGAAGACGACCACCGTCCGGGTCGCCCAGTCACGTTAGTGACCGAAGAAAATGTCCAAAAAGTCAAAAAAATAGTACTGGCCGATCGAAGAACTAAATTGTGGCAGATAGCAGAAGAACTACAGATAAGCAAAGAATGAATTGGGAGAGATTTTACATAAACATTTGCAAATCAAAAAAGTTAGTGCGCGTTGGGTACCACGAATGCTCACACCACTCGACAAGCTGGGACGATTGGAGAGTTGTAAAGATTTTTTAGAGTTGTGTCAGACTGATTTGGACGAAATTTGACCGTTGATGTAACCTGGATTTGTCAGTATGATCCAGAGTCCAAAAAAGAGTCGATGCAGTGGATAACAAGGGAGAAAGGCCACCAAAGAAACAAGTGGAAAAGTCGGCGTCCAAGATTATGGCTACTATTTTCCGGGATAGCGAGGGAATTTTACTAATTGATTACTTGCCTAAAGCGACTACAATGAATGGCCAGTACTACGCTAATTTACTGGGTCAGACACGTGAAGCAGTCGTACAGAAGAGACGTGGCAAGTTGGCGCGCGGAGTGATGTTTCTGCTGGACAACACGCCCGTTCACACCGCTCGGGTTGCGAAGCCTGCCTTAAAAGCCAAGGGATTCGCAGAAATTGACCACCTGCCCTACATTCTGGACCTGGCTCCCAGTGACTTTTCCTTTTTTCTAATTTAAAAAAGGAATTACGGGGTGAAGATTTTCGGACGACGAGTGTATTTCACTTGAAGGGGATTACATTGAAAAATAAAAAAATAGTAAACCATTATTTTCATTCGGTAAGTGCCTTAGGCCGCGAACTTATCAGCCGCCCCTCGTATGTGAATGGTTGGTGGAGTTTGCGCACATCCCTCGCTCTACGTCCCCACCCATCTCTGATGTGAACGCAGCCTAAGTATTGCCATGTTCTGTAACGGCAACATACTGGCATAAAATCTTTCATTCAACAATAATTCATTAGTATTTAGTAATAACAATGTATAATACTACGTTTCTTCGATAAAACAGGAACATAACAGTCTCTACAAGTCACTAAAAGCCACGACTATCGCTAGACCAGCCAGAATATAATTATATTGGTTTAAGCTACGTACTGCCGACGTGGACACACGCACATAATTTATCGTCGTTTCTGAGGAATCGGCAACACTGTGAGAATACTACTACGACTTCCAGCTACCTTTTGACCGCCACGTCAATACGAAAATCTGTGTTCTCTACGCCAAGCGCTTTAAAAAAGTGTTATTTTTGACGTGCCGTGCCGTTCGAGACGTCGTGAGCACTTTTTGATTTGACGTCCATAGACGTCCGTGGCGGTCACGGCATTTGCATTACTTCGACTTATTTTAAAAAAAGGCAAATTTAAATATGAATGTATCGCATCCGATCTAAATCCAAGAAAATACGGATCGAAAGATCCGCAGTGTTCAAAATGAACGCTGCAAAGCATACATGCGACTTAAAGTCTTAATCATATACAAACTTCCTGCCGATTTATCTTGTACTCAGATCGGACGCAATACAGAAACGACGGAACAGTGGCCAGTGTGTAGACAATGTTGGCGGTAGCTGGCCGATCGTGGGCCACGTCGGCGCCGGGCGAGGCGTTCCCAAACTTCAGTCAGCGTCAGTTGTCGTCTTCATCATTCTCAAACATGTCGTTGTATTCTCGTGTATTTTCAAACTCTTTGAAGTCCTGAACAAACAAAATGATATGTTGTGAGAATGAATAAGAATACAACTTGAGACAAGCACTAGCTACACCATGCTTTTTTCAGTTTCTCCAATAATGTAAACAACTGTCGATTTTTTCTGACACTGTCGCAGTGTTTAACACAATCAGTCTTTTGACTTTAAATAATAAAATTCAAATTGCTGTCTCTTGAAATTGATTCGAGATTGTTTACATGTACAGAATTATATGGAATAAAAACAACATGGACATTTAGAAAAGCATGTTCTAAGACCGAAAATCCGAAGCGACGTTACACTAGCAGTTCTTATGTCGCAACAAAACCGCTGCTAGCACAACTAGTGCTGCTTTAATGTCACACTCAACTAAAATACACTCAGAATTTACAGCCATAGAAAAGAAAGACATTCCAAAAGAGAGAATATTAAATATTCCAAAGTTTATATATATTCATAAGTATAATATTTGGGTGCTGCAACAGCGGCTGCAAAATTTTCCTTACTGACCTGGAACATCCCATTGGCGACGGCATAGCCCGTCATGGCCACAGCTGCGAAGAGGGCAGCGAGAATCTTGTTGCGCGTCTGGTTGGGAAAGTTGGCGGCTTCGCGCTCTGATTGTGTGCCTGTTGATTGCTTCTTGGAATTCAGTCTGTTGTATTCTGTAAGTTTGAAATAGAAGACATTATTAATACAAGGTATGGCACATTGGTTCTTATGAAGCAATTTCTAAATTTGTATGATCTGTAATTTATATGGTGAACATTGAGTATTCTATCTAAATGCATATTGATAATTATAAATAATTTCAGAGTTCAGTATAAGTTTATATTGAAACTTAAGACTTACCATCTGTAACATGTCTAAAATTCTTTTGGTTGATCCTAGCAACAAATCTGGCGAGGTTTGCTATGCCTTTTACGTGATTGGGCAGTGTGGAATTGGGGAATGGTGCCTTGATCAATGGTGCAAGGTATGCAAACACTGTTGCATCAAACGAAGAAGGTCGGTTTCCGAAGAAGTATTCACTTTCACCTAGCCTGTCCGATAGAGTTTTTAGGCATTTCTCTGCTTCATTGTATATCTGAAACAGGGGAAAAACCAAATTGAGAAGGTTATACAACATTATTTTTAGTATATGCGAAACCTGAATATAGTTTGTTCAGAATAAGTAACTGAATCGATTCCAATCATTTTTAAACCATGTTATATTTTTTCCCAAAAATATTTAAAAATGTTAAAAGTTGGACACCAAGCGACTTTAAGTACCTATCGCAATCATTTAGGTACCTACTGCCAAATTATTATTATCAATGAGCTCAAGACGACGCTGGAGGCGCGCGCTGCGTGGTGACCACGATTTTGTGCAGACAACTAGGTAACAGAACAAGCTTATAAGTTTGTGATTTTTCATGATACAGTTTTGAAATTTTGTACATAGATCCTTTACATAAAAATACTAGACATGTGCTTCAGGTTTCGCAATTATACTAAAACTAATGTTGTATATTATTTGCTTGACTAAGCCAACACAACTTCTGACGCTGACGCATATTTATCATCTCAATCCTGATCAAAAATACTTTGGATTAGCAAAGGGATGAATAATATTATCAACAATGTTTTTGTTAAGATATCAGAAGACTCTATCAAAAGAAAGACCGACAACTTTCAAGATTCTTTATAAACTGGATATCATCTTTCTCTCTTGCATACTTACAGTTTTTTCAATTTCACGTAAGTCTGTGTGTTCTCCATATAAAGCATCAATCATCTCTTTTGCTGCATTCTGGTAATGTGACGGGTAGTAAAAGTTGAATGGGATACATAGTGCTTTAGCGTATGTTGGTCTTGTTAGATCACAATAGTTCTTTTCATCGACCCACCATGCATACTGGTATGCTGGGTACAGTTTCTCTCGTAAATATTGAGTAAATGCACTGGCTTCCGCTGCCTGCTTTGTGTTTAAGTGTACATCTGTGCTGAAATGCTGTAACACAATGATATTGATAAAACAATTGGCATTAAAAGAAAACAATAGGTTACCTTACTCACTTTGGTAATATGTAAACATGATGTAATATTATTTTGAATTGATTAATTTGTATTTCACGTTAGCAAGCAAATATATCGGTTATTAATATATAAAAAAAAACCTAATAAAGAACATAAACAAGAACTATATTTACCAAAGATTTTAAATGTTCAACAACTTCCTCGAAATTTGTAAGTAGCTTGCGGCCGTCCTTCATGACAGGGAGCCTCCCTTTGGGTGTAAAAAATGGGTTGTTCGCTTCTCGAACTCGTACAGGCACACCAATAAATTTCATATAAGTCTGCGAACAATGAAATAAAGAATAAATACCAAAAATAAGCCGGCAGTTTATAGGCGGGTTATAGGTTATGAACAAAAGCTCTTACTAAGACTTTCAGACATTCTAAATCAATCGAAGCTAGTCCCCATTCGCCTCGCCATATATCTAGTTCTATACTAGCCATTGCTTTGTGGAATCTACAATTAAAATATTATTTCTTTCAATTTTTCTAACATTGATCAAATGACTGCAAATGACATGACATGACAGATGTTTTTTTTTCTTTTATATGTGGATGGTAGACCGCGATGAAAAGTTACTAAGTTTCATTCACTATTTTTTTTTTTCCCTTTTGGCGTTGCACTATTTGTGCTTATTGCCACTGACAATATTTTGTTTGATAATAACAAAACCTTAGAATCGATTACTCGTGAAATGATAAAAAATACAACGGGAAATTAGGAAATGGAAAGGAGATTAGTTGTTATTAAATAACAGACTACGAGGAATATATTACAACAGAAAACTGTAACAATTTAACGCCACTAGGTGGCCCAGTGCGTCTCTCTATACTAAACTAAGTCGATTTAAATGCACTGCACGGAAATATTATTTACTTATTTCTCTGATATTAATATATGATATATTACATTATATCGTCATCATCTTCTTGCCCTTGTCCCATGTTACTTGGGGTCCGCGCAAAACGTTTTTTTTTTCAATCTCCTTTGTCTGAATAAATGATAGCGTGACGGTTCACGCTATCATTTATTCCTATAGCTAAATAAATTATATTATGTCATCATCATTCTCTTGCCCTTATCCCAATTCATTTGGGGTCGGCGCAGCATGTCTTCTTATTCCATACTTCTCTATTACTCGTCATCTCATCCGACACGTCCTTTTTTGCCATATTATTCTTTATAAAGTCCATCCATCGTTTCTTTGGTCTTCCTCTACTCATATACCCATCCACATTCATACTCAAAACTTTCCTCACAACATTTTCCTCATTCCTCCGCATCACATGCCCATACCACGACAACCGATTACCACACAACTTTTCAGTCACCGACGCCACTTTCAGACTTCCTCTTATATACTCATTTCTTATTTTATCCATTCGCGTAACACCACACATTCCCCTTAGCATTCTCATCTCCGCCACATGCAAATGCCTTTCATTCATCCCTTTTGTGGCCCAACATTCTGATCCACACAAGACAGCAGGTCTAACCATAGTTTTATAAATCTTCCCCTTAAGTTTAAGGGGAATGCGGGAGTCGCAGATTGTTCCCGTGACTTGCCGCCATTTCATCCATCCCGTGTTAATTCTGTGCTTTACACTACGATCTATTCCTCTTCCTGTATGTCCGACGTCAAAGCGTCCATAATCCACAGGAAGAGGTAAGGACTTAAAGCCGACCCTTGATGCAAGCCTACAGCCACACTGAACTCATCGGTGTTGCCAGCAGCTGACCGGACGTATATACAAGATTGGCTGTACATAGCACTAATTAACTCTACATACTTCCCAGGTATACCTTTCTCTTTCAAGGCCCACCACAACGCATCCCGAGGTACCCTAACTTACGCTTTCTCCAGATCAATGAACACCATGTGCAAGTTTTTGTGTGCACGCCTGTATTTCTCGCACAATTGGCGGAGTACAAAAGTGGCGTCCATTGTTCCTCGACCTGACATGAATCCAAACTGGTTTTGGGTGATCTTAATCTCCTCTCTTATTCTTTTCTCTATCACTTTCTCCCATACTTTCATACTATGTGACATGAGCTTTATCCCCCGATAGTTGTTGCAGTCCTGCACATCACCTTTATTCTTGAAGATGGGCACTAGCGAACTATTGCACCATTCTTGTGGGATCGCTCCTTCATGCAACAACTTATTGAAGAATAAAGTTAGCCACATACATCCGTCTACTTTTAAACACTTCCATACTTCTACTGGTATTTCATCAGGGCCCATGGACTTTCCATTTTTCATACTTTGAACGGCCTTCCTCACTTCATCCATGCTAATTTCCCTCACCAAACCCATATTTACTTGTACCTCTTTAAGCACACCGCTCCATTCATTCTCTTCATTCATTAGATTTTCAAAATTACCCTTCCATCTCTTTTTTATTTCATCATCTTTAGACAAAACTTTACCAGTGCCATCTTTCATACACTTTATATGATTTATATCTATCGTACTCCTTTCTCTTGCTTTTGTAATCAGGTAGAGCTCCTTCTGGCCTCTAGGACTGTCCAGTGAGTCGTATAACTTCTCCTGCGCCTTAGCCCTGGAAACTGCTACCGCCTTTTTTTGACTTTCTCTTCCATTCTTTATATATCTTTTTCTTTTATATATTATGTCATAATATAATAAGACAATTGGGCGTTGGATGCTTATTATATATTGATGGTCTCTGTTTATTATTACAAAGACCAACCGCAAAAAGACGTATAATCATGAACCTATTATTATTTATTATTATCTAGTCTACTAGTGTCTACGCGTATAATAATGTTACAGTGTGTTATCTCTATTGTAGTCTAGCAAATCGATACTAGGTAGCAGTCGCTATCTCTGTCCATCATTCACTACCAAATAGAAGACAAACGGGACAAATATAGATTCTAGAAACAAAATAATTTTAGAATGAACTTCTCACCGTCAATCTGATCAAATTCAAAGAGTTAGGAATACCAGTTCCTTGGGAATACCTACGAAGTTATTTTGGTCAAAGAAATCTCAACTCAAAGCAGTTATATATGTTCTGTGCAGTATTATGTTGATGCTCTGTGACTCAAAGCGTAGAAAAATTACTTAGACCAAACGATTTTGTTGTAATCCTGTGAAATCGTGAAATTTAATCCAACTGTTGAAAATTTGTGATTGTTTTTTGTGCGTGATGTAAGAGAAAACACTAGCAGAGAAACGAAGGATTATTTACGCTCGATAGCTAAGTGTATTTTTGTTTGAATACCGGCCGGCCTGCACAGAAAATGTCTATTCAATGGACAATTATTGCTGGCTACCTCTACTTAGAGGTAGCAATTGTAATCATCATGATAATGCCTATATTTAGTCCCAGGAGATGGAATCAATTCTTCAAGTCGCGGATATTTTCGATGTTTCAAAAACATGCTGCGGCGTACTTCTATGTATTGTTGGGTGTTTTAAGTCTGTTTCTGATTGACGCTGTAAGAGAAATGAACAAATATTCCCACAACACGGAAGCCGGAGCAAACTTGGCAACTGAAATGAAGGCCAGTGTTAAGCTTTTTCGAGCACAGAGAAATTTCTACATAACTGGCTTTGCCATTTTCTTAGCCTTTGTTATTCGCAGGCTAGTCAGTATGCTTATTATTCAAGACGAACTGAGTAAGAAAGCTGATATGATAATAAAACGGGCTGAAGAAACAGTCAAGGAGGCTAAGAATACAATAGTGGCTCATTCACACAAAGACAAGGAAAGATGTCCAGAGGCAATAGAATGTGAAGCTAAACTGAGAATAACTGAACAAATGCTCGGCCATAACAGAGACATTGCAGAAAAAATTGAAGAAGAACTTGAAAAATGGAAACTGAAATATTTTGAAGCTAGGCATAAAAATGATTGTGGAGTGCGAGGATAAATAAATGAATTGGCATCATCTTACTAATATTTAATAAAAAGATAAGCTAAGTGCTAAATACTAGCTTATCTTGAACAGCTAATCAATTATGATTATCTAACTAACATTTTGAAATATTGTCTCCAATTACAATAATAATAAAAAAAACTTAAATATTCTGTAGTGAATATTATAGATCATTTACTTTCAATAAATCAAATAGGTAGAACATGAACATATTTATTACCAGAGAAATGAAATCTGGAATAGGTATATATATTTGCCTAAACTTCAAGGATGTAAGTTTTTAACCCCAAACGAAAAAGAGGGGTGTTATAAGTTTGTGTTACAGAACTTTTTTTTTCTTTGTTCATCTTGCAATTGGTTGTAAACCTTTATCAGATTTTTTGTGCAGTCATTGACTGCACAAATATCCATTATTCCAGTGAAGAATGTGCCTTTCAAAACTATTTACTTGGCTTTATTTTATCTATAAGTCCCATATACACTGGATTTTGAGCCTATTTATAGGTGGCTATGTGACTTTATTTGGTATTTGTAAGTCTTTAGTTAGTGTTCTACTTCCTTTTTTATGGTTCTGATTTATAGGTGCTTGTGTAATTCTGAGGTCTTCATAAACCAAGGAACATTTGATATAGTTCTGAGAGTTTTGCTTTGGAAACACTAGAGAATTTTCACATTTGAGTTTCTTGCAGAGCCCCACAGCTCAATTCCGTATGGCCAAACAGGTTTTAATACTGCTTTGTAGATGAGCACTTTGTTTTCTAGTGAAATGCGTGATGTTCTTCCCAAGAGCCAGGTTAGTTTTCGAAGCAGGATGTTAAGCTCTTCACATTTATTCTCAGTGTGGTATCTCCACATTTGTTTACTATTGAGATGGACGCTGAGGTACTTAGCTACTGTCCCGTGTGGAAGTGTCTCATCTCCGAGTTGAACAAGTGGACAATCATGTTTTGTGAGAGTAAATGTCACATGGATAGAGTTGTTGGTGCTAGCTTTTAATTTCCATTCCTTCATCTAATTGTTGACTTTGTCAAAGTGTTTTTGCAGCACTTGTGAGGCCTTATTAAGGTTTTTATTATTGTACAAGGTAGCTGTGTCATCAGCGAAGGTGGCAATTGATTATTGTTACAGAGCTTCAAAAATATTTTTGGGATTTTAGTGGAAGGTACAGGTTTAAAGGTTGTCTACATTTTACTGAATGCCTTGATGTTTCGGCAAATATCCTCGTTAACTATTCTGATCTCAGCTCATAACTTACGTACATATTTCACATTCACACTTAGTAGTTTTAGGAACATGTAATGACTGTGATTTTTTATTATATCTGGTGCTTTATGTATCTTTTGAGATTAAAAATGGCTCTGGTTAAGTTGTACAACAAAATTTAGATTAGCTCTTGAGGAAATACCTAGTAAAAAAGCTGTAAAATTAGTTTGAAGTGTGTTCCATGCTGTGAATGTTCATTAACTTGTTGATGTATAAAATGCAAACACACTATCCCACACTCAAGTAAGATTAATATTATGTGATGGTACCTCTCAGACTTTACCCTTTCTACTGTCAATATTTTGTCTTGCAGTTTAGTTTGTGTATAGCACCAGTGCCAAAATCTTAATTTAGATATCTAGTCTTATATAAATAAGAATTTAAATGTTGTATCAAAATTGAAATTAAGTAATATGTTTGTAAATTGTGTTGCTGTCTGTACTTTGTTCTTTTATTTTGTATGAAGATTGTTGATTTTGTATTATATTTTTTTAATGGTTTGGGGCTTGATAAATTATTGACTGAGGTTTTACTATATTGTATATTTTAATAATCAGTGTATTTTAGACTTGTAGTTTCACTATAATTAAACTTTCTAATAACAAATCTGAGTATCATTTTTGTCAATGCCTTGAGCCAGCTCTAAGGGGCGGGACAAACAAAATATATTTTCATACAGTGTAAAGAAGCTTTGCGACACAAAATAAACAGAAATGACTTACGAAACAAA
This sequence comes from Noctua fimbriata, assembly GCA_905163415.1. NCBI lineage: Eukaryota > Metazoa > Arthropoda > Insecta > Lepidoptera > Noctuidae > Noctua > Noctua fimbriata. The sequence continues at coordinate 1,890,903 of LR990942.1, read as the reverse complement.
CGCGGCTTTTCTTTTTGTCCCGCCCCTAAAGGCGCTCCCTTACCGAGAGTATTCGCATGTACAGTTGAACCACCTAATTGTAGCTTGGCGACTGTACAAGGGGATGCACCGAGAAGGTTTTGTCGTTTCGAAGTTAAGGAGTCAAGAACAGTTCGGTTGACTTTTGTCGGGCATGCCACCGTCCCGGTGAACCGATCCGACATTTTGTATCCGGTCGTTCTCGTCCTAACACAGACACAATCTAGTTTCTAGTAGCTAGGATTATTCACCAGCAACTTGCCTTGCAGTACCACCTTGTGTAGTATGGTTCTAAAGTACCATAGGTACTACAAGAATTTGCCCGACCCAGTTCTCGAGAATGGTCATGCACTATATTGACCGATCTATCGTCATGGACAAGACTATTTTTGCAAATAAATCTGTTTTTGTTGTGATAGATCGCCGAGAGCACAGTGCAATGATTGTTAACATCACTGTCCCTCATGGCGAGAATCTCGTGAGAGCTGAAAATGTTAAAAAAATCAAGTAGGTACCTTGATTTACAACACGAGGTTGTCGACTTGTGGGACGTGGACTCTGCAATCGTTGTACCGATAATCGTTACGGTTAATAAACTAATAGCAAAGGGCATGGCTTCGACCAACACCTTAAGAGACTGTCATTGCGCGGCTGGGTCAAGGGCTTGATTCAAAAAGCAGTACTCCTGGACACGGCATGCATAAAGAGGAAGTTCCTCTCTCTGGAGCCCTGACAACCGGCAGCTTGGACCTTGTTCCTGATGCCGATGGGCTATCTGTTTTTATATTTTAAATGTTTTGTATACTTTTGTGACGCCAATTTTTTTTTCTCTTATTCTGTGAACATAGCCAGATATTGCAAGGGATAGATAGGTTTGGAAGGAGAAAGGGGAGGCCCTTGCCCAGCAGAGGGACACTCAAACAAGCTAAAAAAAAATTTTTAAAGGTTTTCTTTACCCAGTTTTATTTCTGAACGTTATTAATTCCATTCAACCGGCATTCTGACATTACTTTACTCTTTGATTCTGACACTGACAAGATGACGTACCGTGGAAATACGCCTCTCTTTTCGTGATTTTCTGTCTCACTCTTACGTACAAATATTTTATATTTCTGTTTCATATAACTACGTTTTCACAAAATTGTTTAAAACTGAGGAAAATATTTAGAGGTTTCTGACTAATTCGTAGTGAATAAAATATACTAATAGTATTGGTTATAGTCTTGTAGTGCCTAATATCTATAATGCTTTTGTAATTTTCTATTGGTTGAAGTTAGTGACCCGTTATAAAGGGTACCGTTAAGTGTTATTTATGAATGTGAGCATTTTTAATAGAGTCAACAACCAGGTAAGTTTGCTTGTATTTCGTTTAAAAATATTTTACGCTTTCCCTGGCTTATAATAATACGCCAATAATGGTTAAACGAGCTCCTTGTTACGCGACCTTTTTCACAAAGTTGACATTGAATGTAATCTTCAAGTTGACCAGGGTTTTTTAGTCAGAAAATTATTATTCTGCTCTTCTACTTATAATTTTCCAGCTGGAACTACGCCCCCAGTATCATCTGACTTCACATGAAGTCTAGATACTCAATGAATGTCTGTAGAATAAAAGAAGTAATAGTTATAAAATAAAATTATAAATAGCAAAATACACACCTAGGTAGTCAGTGGCCTGAGTCTGACAACCAGTCTTACCATGGGGGGCCGTATTACTCAGTACTAACTGGGTTGTGCAGGTCAGATAAACAGTTGCTCCATGTAAAATACTGGTATTCAGCTGCATCTGGTAAGAAAAACCCCAATAAAGTTGGGAAAAGGCTAGGCAGATAATGATGGCACTCTTACAATAGTGGTTGAATTGGAAAATGTAACTGTTTTGTAGTATATATGTAATTTATCTGCTAGCTAATCCTTTTAAATGGGAGGTACACTTAAAAGAATGATGTAAAACCCTTGACTACTAATATACTCAGGTTGTTATAAATGTAGTTGTTAGTTAGTACATACTTCCTTATTTAAACTTTATGCAACTTAAAAGAAGTAACATTGGTAGATAGGTTGAGTTCAAGTTCATCCACTTAAGCTGGGTTGACACAATCAGAGTATGCTCGGACCAAGTGAATTTGGATACATACTCAGAAACAACTCGTATTGTGGCAAGCCATAGCAACCCATCTGAGTGCGCTTGGTTTATGGATTGCCACAATACAAGTTGCATCTGAGTAGGTGTCCGAGTTCACTAGGTTTGAGCATACTCTGATCGTGTCAATGTGGCTTAAGACTGGAAACCTACCCCAACATAGTAATAGTTAACATAGGCAGTGTAAGTCCCCCGATGTACCAGTACATGAAGTTTAAAAATGATAAAAAAAAAAAATATTGCATGATTGGAATTCTAACTCTCGGCAGCGAGCTAGGCATTGGAAATCCAACAGCGCTTTACGCATCTATACAGAAGTCGCCTGGTGTTAGTGTAAAGGTGCGTTAGTGCCTTAGTTAGGCAAACAATTGAGAGTGATGAGAGATAAAGTGGCGAGCATGGGCAGATCATGGAACAAAACAGATTTTTTACTTATCTGTGTTCTTTCAGAATAAAGATAGCGGCGGCATGTATTCCGAGTGGAGTTCTCTGCCGCTGGAGGGCGGAGGGCGGGGCGTGCTGGGCGCGGTGGGCGGGCGGGACGTGGTGCTGGCCGTGGTCAAACAGCTAGCCTCGCATGAACCCAGCCCTCTTACCACTGATGCTGAGGTAAGTGCAAGGAGAAATTTGATGTTGCAAGTGGCTTATTATTTCATTTCATTAAAAATGTTAATTTTAAATTCTGGTCACTTGTAAATATTAAACTCAAACTCAAAACATGTATTTCAATTAGAGCATAACAGGCACTTTTGAATCTCAGAATTCAAATTACAATTTGGGAGCCAAGTCTCTAAGGATTCCTTAGTTTGACAACCATTTACATTTATAGTAAGAGATAAGACGTCTAAGGGCTTCGAAAATTTTTGTATGGAGGCTGGCCTGCCTAACTGACGTTTTTATTTTATTTTCAAAATAGCAGCCATGCATAGAAAACTGTATTAATCAATAGCTGGCATTAATACAAACAAGAACAAACATTCTTATACTACATACACCCACAGTTTATTTCTTTGATGCTGTACTACTTTCTAAATGTGTGTACCTATTCGTGCCTTGACCGTCTCAACACCAGGATGATGGCATAACTCAATGCTGGTTAGGTATAAATAATAATCTTTAACTTGTGTATACAGGTGGAATGGGTGCTGGAAGTAATCCGCTTCGGCCTCTCCCTGCCCCTGGTGGAGCATGAAGCCCTACGCGACTGCGTGCGCGTGTGCTGCGCGTGGCTGGTGCCGCTGCTGCCGCCCTCGCCCCCCGCCATGCCGCCGCCCCCCGCGCTCCCGCCACCCGTCGCTGCCGCACCTCACAAGTATGCAAGGAAGATACTGAGGCATCTACACAACTTGTTTGTGCCGAGGCCTAATGAGAGTGAGTTATTTTCTTTGTTGGTTACCACCAAGCATTATCTTAGACTGACTAAAACTCTGACATGTTCACGTCTGCTTAACACTAAGATACATTAAATCCGATTACTTCAATGCACTTCCTCCATACATTTGCATCCATCAAAAATCTGCATACATAAACGATTTTTGGAAACTTAAAGCAACATTATTAAGTTATTATGAATAATTATTACTGCAATTCTCTAAACACCTAAACAAACAATAGTATTTGAACTATATCTAGAAGCTGAAATAAACAAAATTTAATAGACTGATGAATTGTATCTGGGGTTTCATGTCCTTTACAAAGTGAAAAGAAAATAAACATCACATTTATTTTACAAGCTCTCACATTCATATACCAAATGGAACTGGGTAAGTTATCAGAAATGTTTTTCCAAATAAATATGTTGCTGGAGGCACATGACTGGTCATTGTGACAATGCTTGGGGGAGGCCTTCGTCCTGTAGTGGTAATTTTTCGTGTGATTGATGATGTATATCAGCATATCTTTAAAAGGAAATAAAATGTCAACAACTTTCCTCAAACACCCATTTGCTCCTAGGTTCAATTCCCAGGCCCGACAATGTTATTGGGTTTTCCATTAGGAACTTTTCAGTAGCATCACAGATTTGTCCCTGATTGATGGCAATATGCTTGCCTTCTATACCGTGGCACTGAAACATAGCTTGGGAAATGTGGGTGTACTATTGGGAATACCTCTGCATCACGCCTGTAATACCAAAACGGTTAGCGTTTTGGTATTAAGGTGTGATGATATGTTACTCAGGTGGTGACCTAATTAGCAAGCAAGCCGTCCTCTGCCACCGAGTGCTGCGCCTGTCCCGCGCTTTAGCGGACGGCGGAGCCCTAGGACCGCGTGAGTGGCGCTCACTGCTACTGCTACTGTTAGCGGCCGCGTCTGCGCTGCTGTCGCCTCCCGCACCACATCATTCTGCCGCTGAGCAGCTATGTGAGAGAGTGCTGTGTGTGCTGTTCGAGGTGTGGATACTGGCGTGTCACAGGTAAGAAAATAGCCCAAAAAGAGTTTGCTTCTAATAAAACCGACATACCGCGCGTGTCCTTGTTTTTTTTTTTTTAGAAGCTCGGCGCCTCCTTTTGTGTGTTGTAAAAAAATCTTTAATCATTTGGATATTATGTTGATGCCCGTACCGGGCATTCATGCTCCATCATTTTTATTGGAACAGTACCAGTGCATATGCCGGGCGTATTTTGACGGTTAGAGCCTGTAACACGCGTGGCGTGGACACCGCAAATGTCTGCTTTGCATCCTTAGTGATCGAGGCATTTAATGTGTGGTCTCCAAATAGTGAATAGTTAAGTTATCTCGGGCCGCCCCCAGATGCTTCCCGGTGCCGCCGCTGTGGCGCACGCTGCGCGAGCAGTGCGTGCGCTGGCGGCACCGCGCGCCGCTGACGGAGCAGTGGACGCGCGCGTCGCTGGCGCTGACCGCGCGCCTGCTCAAGCACATGTACGGCCCGCTGTTCCCCGCCATGCCTATCAGTAAGTTGTACTAATGTTCACTCAAACCGACATGACCGGACTCTCGACAACTCAAACTCAAAGCATTCATTTCAATTAAACCATCACAGGCACTTTTGAATGTCAAAAAAACAAAAAAAAAGCGAAGCTACAGTCACAGTCACAAGGCATAATAACTTGAGAAAGTACTGTAGTTGCACATTCCAAACGGTAGATCTCTATGGAGAAGAATGGGCAAGAAACTCCATGGACACTCTTTAAAACTGATTCTCATAACTGATTCTGATAGAAGTATCTGTCTGTGTACGTGACTATTTTATCTAATAACTGTTTTGTTTCTGATGCATTCTGATAGTGACATTTTTGCCTATGCAGGGTACTTAATTTAATTGAATGCTTTGTTTAGTTAGTCTTATGCTTAATGAATAGCCAATCAATTTCGAAACTTGTACAACAATACTGTATTGCTAACTGCGGATGCTTGTAAATTGCTTGTTGTGGGTTACCTCACAATTACTTTTGTATTGTCAGCTGCTGCAAGGCACCAAAACACAATTAAATAAATAAATGGAATGAAATAATTGAGCATTTTGATGAGTACCATTATTTATTCCTCTTATTTAGTCTTATTCTCTTAATGTATGTCTCTCGTTTCACCAGTTTTGTTGTATAAACCAATGTGTTTGTGTAGGTGAAGAAGACGCCAACCTGATTCCCGCCGACATGAGCGCGGAGGCTGTGATGCAGAGCTGGTACCGCATGCTGCACACAATAGGCAACCCCGTGGACCTGTGTCGTCCGCATGTCATCAGTCAGACCCCTGACTTCTTACAGGTTTGATCACATGAAGCACAAATGTCACCATTAATAGGACTGTTAAGGGAAGAAAACTTCGGCCTGCCTGTCCCTTAACAAAACTCGAAGACTTAATTATGATACCAATCATTGTTTTATTTTTGTTATTAGATTTAGTTTAGTGTTTATGTTTGAACATAAACGTCTTTCTTAATATGAAGTCTGTGTCCCAGCCGTGGGGAAAATAGAGGTCGACTATGTTCTGCTAAATATTCAAATTCGACGAAAATGTAACTAGTGTGACATACGGTCAATCTGTCGCCATACCTACTACTGACGTGCATTTCATCCTTGAACAACAAAAACTGCTCTTAATCTTTTGAGCGCCACGGTCGGATTTTCGACAAATGAAAACGTGCCTAACACGCCACCGCCGGCTAAAGCCGACAAGAAAATATATTTTTTTTTAAAACTTTGTGCTGTGTAATGTAATGACAGTATAACGAAATAGTGACAAATAAAATAAAATAATGATGTTATGAATGACATTTTATTTAAAAAATATGGGACGAAAAGCAACGATTAATAAATCGGTTATCGATAACCAACCAACCAATCAACCGACCGATTGGTTGGTTGGAATATTTTTTTGTAGGTATTTGCGGTGAATTTGTGGTTTGGCGTGGGAGGGGACGCCGATGCGTTGACGCTTTGGCGTTCAAAACGTTAATTATATGAACTAAAGGCACTGTAATCATGGATGTTCGAATGTGGCTCTGAAACCTTGACTTTTTTTATCGCCATTTTTCCACAGTACTCAATAACTCAAGACGAGGGCAGTCGCGACCCGAGCCAGCACCCGTGCCTGCAGGCCTTGCCCTCAATCTTCCACAAAGCCATGAAGGGCATCGCAGCACATGTGGACGCATTCCTCGGTATGTACTGCATTGATACTGGGTTGGTGTGGCGTGGGGGCTATCGTAGTGTTAGTAAGAAGGCATGGTTGAGTTGAAATGGGTGTTCTCTTTCTGTGATGGCATCAGCACTGAGCAGACGATGGACTATTTATTGTCCGCCAAGCAGAAATGAGCGCGTTTGTCTTTTCTGTCTATTGGTTGGAACAGGGCTTGTAAAGGGTTGTAACGGGAGTTGTGTCTGGTGGGCTACTGCCCGACGGTTGTTCTCAGGAAGTATACAAATTTAACTCGCGGAAAACTGACAGTGCGATGCAGGATTTTAGTTCTGAATTTACGCCACAGATGTCACTAGCGTTCATTTTGTAAATTTGATAATGTTCGCTACAATTGATTGTCCGCGGACAAAATGTCTATCGTCTGCTTAGCGCCTAATAACATTAAACCGCTCAAAATCAACTAATTTGAAGACGATGCTGCAAATACTTGTTTTCACTAACACTAGGCGACACCGTAATGAGCGCCTAAATGGGCGCTCTCTTAAATGTAAAGCAATAATTTCGGTTACATTCTTTGAGCGGCTTAAATAACGTCGGGCTTACACTCGATTGACCCCGTCCCCATAGGATGAGCGATAGGTATGGATGAATCATGCCATAATCTTTGTTCACAACTTAGCTTAGCTATCACAGGAAGAGAATGCCAATCGCAGATCTATTAGTGTACTTACCTATCCTACCTAATGTGCCTCTATGAGCATTATTTAGGAGCATTACATTATAGAGAATATGCTTTGGCCATTCTTATGGATCAGTAATTCTAACAAGGGGCAAATCTCGATTTTCAGGCTCAGATCGCTTTATCTTTTGATAAAAAGACTTACTTTGTTTTGGGTTCAATCGTGTTTGCTTAATTTTTGTGTTTTTTTTTTGGGAAACTCGAACAACAATAGTACCGTAGATCTGCTATAGCGTCTAATGCGTCTATCATGAATTTCGATTTAAAAGATACATCCATACTGACCTAGTTTTAAATCGGTATTCATAAACTGCGAGTAGCCTCGTTCTAGAATAAGACCTTTAGGTATCGCTATTTTGGGTTACACAATGCACTGTAGAATGTAAAATAAAAGCACATTTTCACCTGCTTTTATGTATTACAAAAATATATTAAGGTGAGTCCCAATATTATAGACACAGGTAATTGCTAGACACCGTTATTTTTTTCCTTTTGTATTGTGGTGGGGATCACAGCCGCGTCGCCTGCGTCGAGCTAACGCACATCCGGCGCTACGGTTTTAATAAATATTGCCGGTACTTACTTATTAAAACCGTAACTCGGAAAGTGCGCTGAGCATTACTTCTGCCACAGAGCGACTCCAAGGCCGACAGCTTCTATGCGTCATTTGTGTCGCAGTGCGAGGAAATGGTAACACGTTTGGTTTGGAAAATGAAAAAAAGCGGCCTCTAACAGCGAGCGGCTGCCTGAGGAGTCTTCTTATCCTGTGGTGGAGATTGGTTTTCTTAAAGCACAATAAGATAGCCATACCACAGTCGTATCTACACTTGCGTGCAGTTTTATCCTGTCTCAAATTAAGGAGCAGGGGTGGGTCCAATTTTTAGCACGCAAGTGTATTACCATATATTAGGTTAAGCCCATTTTAGATTCTTACGATGCATAAATTGTATATTGAATAATGAACCAGTATGTCATTAAGTGATTATATTATACACATTTTCATCTCTATCTTGTAATGGAGTAGTAAATAAATGGAGTGAGCTTATAAGGTCAGACGTCATAAACAATTTTGTACTGCGGGAGCGATTGACGACGGATGGAAATGTTACTTACCTTAACACTTATTTTCTACTCGACGCCCTTATTCTTCGGGAGAGTTTATCGAAGCATAATTAGAGCTCATTTGATAGAAAACTAAAAAGTTTTTAGTATGTTTTAATTTGCACAAACTTGACACTATCAGCCGATCACCAGATAATTTGAAAATGCTACGTAAATATTGGGTGACTGGAAACATTCAAGACTTTTCTTTACTTTCATATGGAGTACTGTTTTTTTTATCGAATGAACCCTACCAGTAAATAAAAGGTGTAAACGGACCCTTCACAAAGCCGTCGACTAAGCATTCTGTTTCTGTACATCAAACTAAGTAACTCTACACAAAAATTAATGCTCGGAAACTACTTTTTTTTTGTAAAATCACGTTTTTCGTTTGGACTCAATGTAACACAATCAAAACATTGTGCTGATAGATGTATTGAATTGTACAGAGATCATGGAGGAATTTAAGTAAAATTAAAACATTAAAAATTTTGACCTCCAATATCTCCGTAAAATGATCGCAATGACGGGGAGAACAAATGTCTTTCGGCTTCGTTAAGCGTCTTTTTGCGCCCAGCATATGGCATGTGTAGCACCGTAGTGTACCATAAGTAGTGTAACGCGGGGATGGCTCAGGGCGCGGCTCGGAGCGCTGGTGGGCCGGCGGGGGCGGCGGGGGCGCCGAGCTGGACGACGGCGAGCTCACGCCGCCCGCGCACCGCCGCCTGGCCAAGTCCTTCAGCGTGTCGGCCGCGCGCCCAAGAGACAAGCTGCCTGAACGAAGTAAGATTTAACTATACACAAGGATATGGAAACCGTTTTGTTTGAGATCGTACACATTTAGCTGAAATATGTCCACTACTGGGCATTGGTTTCTCCAAACGCGATTTTCGACGTTAGTCATCAGTCCACCTTCCGTCCCAATTATAACTCTGACAATCACCACTGCTCTACTGTACCTCTTATTTTGGAGTGTGGAAGTAGTTTTAAATGGCCGCCCTGCGACAGCGCCGATAGGCACTCGTATTTGCCGGCTCATAGTACTGAGACCGTCTAAACACAAGTACTGGCCAAACAGAACCAAGTACGGATTGCGAACGGGATGCGAAATTCTCTCCCGCCAATTTTGTCAACAAACTTGTATGGAGGGATTTTCAAATTGTCGCGTGGCTTCCTTATCTCCAGAATCCACACGCGCGAAATTTTCCTCAGTGTGCAGAGCTTAAAATAACTTCCTGTTTTCCGTTGATAACCATTGGAAAGGGTTCAAGTTTCAAAATTTAGGGATTTAAAAACAAAACAGTTTCCATATTTACTTGCACTGTACATTAAAAAAAAAATGATTAAGTATTGTAGTTTTTTGATTATAGAGAAGATGTTTTATGCGTACTTCGGTTGAAAAGTTATAGTTTATTTTCAAGTATATTATAATAATAAGGTTTGCCGTGCACTTGTTTCATATTAGCACTTTGATTGCGTTCGGTGCATTTTTTGGTTTGTTTTCTATCTATCGCTTTTTCATTTCCTTTTGTTTTTGAGTGCCCTTTTCTTATTTGATTTTTTTCTGGGTTACCGTTAATTTTTATTTTACTAGTAAGTAGTATTTTCTTGTCTCAATATTGAAGCTTGTTGTATTTATTAGTTTCAAGGTTATGATAGAAACGATAGTTGTATTAATATCCGTCCATATTTGAATTTTCAGCCTTATTTCGTCTACTTAAGATTATTTTCATTGACGTGCTCCATAAGTAACAGTTTCTATGAATAATAAAGATAGTTAGTGTAATAATGTTGTGCGCACACGCAGGTACTCCGCGCACGTCGCTCATTGGTCTGACCAGCAGTCGTCCGCCCAGTGTGGTGCCTACCACGCCGCCCAACTCTATTTCATCACAAGGTAAATGATTATTTACCTTAATGTAATATGTTATGAAACATTTTTAGTATGACATATTCCTTACTTTCTGACAAGTTACAGCTAGCCTTCAAAATGCCAATGCGATATTAAAATGATTAATTTTTAACAAGTGCTGTTTAATAAAATAGAAAGTGTATGGAAGAAAATTGTAAAATTGACGTGTGACAGTGACAGTTGGATAAAAAATATGACTCCGAAAGCAGTCCATAATTTCCAGGATGGTAATGTAGTAAAGTTCCTACTTCTTCCTTTTTTGTGTGCTATGTTTTCAGTAGTGACAAATTGGTGAATGTTGTCGGCAACCACACGGTTACCACGTATTCAGTACATGATTTTGAACCCCCCCCCCCCCCCCCTCCCCACATAGATATTTTTCATTAGTAATTAAAAAAAACAGCTGTTTCATCCATTTTAACCGTGTTGGTTACGGTTAAAATGTACGGAACAGCTGTTTTTTTTAAATTACTAATGTTGTAGTTTTGTAGGAAAAGCTGTTTTTTTTTAATAACCGATGAAAAGTTTATATGTGGGGGGCTCAGAATGATGTACTGAATACGTGGTAGCGTCGGTGTCACTTCCACCCTGTATACTTTTCAATCTTAATTCTTGTTTTTTTTTTGTTTAGTCGGTGAGTCTGAAAAGCCATTAACGCCGCTGCGTCCGAAAGTGAACTCCATTTTCCATCTGTTCGGCGAATGGCTGTTTGAGGCGGCTCTTATTGGGACCACGCCAGCTTATAATAACCAACGTGAGTATGCGGTGTAAACAGACCCTTCACGAAGCCGTTAACCAAGCATTCTGTACATCAAGCTAAGTAACTCTACGCAAAAATTAATACTGGGAAATGACTTTTTATTTTTTTACTAAAAAATCACCTTTTACGATAAAAGATAATGTAACGCTCTCGAAACAATGTGCTGATGAAAGCTTTGAATAGTTCAGAGGTCATGGAGATTGTATTTAAAAAAAAAAATTGTGAAAAAGTTGGAACTTTGACCTCCAAATATGTCCGTAACTAGAAGGTTGCCAGGTATGGTGTAGATTCTAGACTCTAGAACAAAAAGTGATCGCAATGATGACGGGAAGAACAAGTGCCTTTCGGCTTCGTTAAGGGTACTTTAACACCCTCTAGACATCATCATCTACCTAACTTTTTCCCATATATGGATGTTTGCGTTATACCAGTTTTCCGGTCCCAAAGCCACTAGGTCCACAGATCTGTACCAACTTGTCCGTACTGAGAATCCGTATCTTCATATAAGCGCCGTATGTTGGGTTCAGCTTCCAGTTTAATGGTATCCATCCGGTCAGAGAGTCCAAAGGTCAGATAATATAAAATACTGATTTTACATGTGTACTGATTTTACGTGACTACCAATCTGACCTCCACAACCTAGCTACAGGGTAACATGTTACAATATAACTCTCTGTAAGACTAGTGGTCAGACTGAGTTCAACTTATCGCGCATGCTATCTCGGAAAGGTCTGGCAGAAGTGTACCAAAGAGTACACCCACATAGGGTCAGAAATGTTTAAATTTCATGTAATAAGGGGCGAGCCTAACTGTTCCACAAGATCGTACTACCGGAATAAAACGTATACTGTGTTTTTATCCAGGTTATAAACTATCTATGTGCCAAATTTAATTCAAAACGTTCAGATTTTTTTGCGTGAAAGAGTATAAGAACGTCCATCCATCCTTCTATCCATCCATAGATCCATCCATAGGTCCATCCATCCTCAAAAACTTTCGCATTTACAGTAGGAAGATGTTTTTGAAAGAGCAAATTGTTTCAGAGCGCGCTGAGGGCACACCGCCGCCTCCTTCACTATCAGACGCCGCGTACAAGCTGAACATGCTCGCCTATCAGCCAGGTAAGTACGTTATATGTGCATATGATTCGATGAGTCCGATTTTACCAAAGATTTTTTTTGAAAATATTTCAGCTAGGACATAATCCAGTCCAGATGTTATGAATGTATTAATGAAAACTTGTTTATAATTTTAGAGGATTTTGTATGTTTATGAGAAATTAGGTTAGGTTTAAACAGTTCTACCGTGTTTGGTACTGTCACGGAACAAAAATCGTCACGTACTCAAGATCATCAACTTAGAATTGCCATAATGTTTCACATAGATTTTAAGAAAAGTTTATTAAAACTGTGACGCTGACAATAAAATAGAATACTGATCGGACTCTCTGTGACAGCAAGCGAGCCGTAATATCCGTATTCCTTTACGTTCGTTTTAGTGTTCCGTACCCGAAGGGTAAACAACGGGACCTTATTACTCAGCCTCCGCTGTCCGTCCGTCAGTCTGGCAGCGGGCTGTATCTCGAGATCCGTAATAGGTAGACAGTTGAAAATTTCACAGAATGTGTATTGTTACCGCTATAACAACAAATAATAAATTAAAAATGATAGGGGGCTCCTCTATTACGATAGTGCGGAACTCTTCATGCGCGAGTTCGACTTGTAGTGTGTGGGTGTGCAGGTCGCGCGGAGGCGCTGGGCACGCTGTGCCGCGCGCTGTGCTCCAAGCAGTGCCGCGAGCAGGTGCAGCCGCCCTACCTGGCGCGCTGCTACGCGGCGCTGCACCGCGGGCTGCGGGACCCCGCCACGGCCGCCGCCGTCGTCTACAACGCGCCCGACATCTTCAGGTACTAACACCCAATTTCAGTAGCATCGAGTGACACCTGAACACATATAAAGGCACGCCTGTTATCCCCGAAGGGTTTGGCAGAGGCGTACCCTATTGTACACCCACATTTTGCCAGTTATGTTCAAGTACCACATAATAAGGTGCTACCATATTGCCATCAATCGGGCACAAATCCAAATGCCGCGCTGATAATAAGAAATTCTTGATGAACACACACACACTAACACTTTGCCCGATCCGGGAACCGAACCTAAGATCTAATATTGATACAGTACATAATCTAACTTCCAGATTGGACCTAGATGGCGTGCTAGTCCTAGTTCCGGATTTCGTAACCGCCTTAGACCAGATTCTGTCAGAGAGGGAGCCCAAACTGGAGTGCGGGTCCATAGACAAGAGGGAACTCCGAAAGGCGGCCATCAGCGCTCTATTGTCGCTGGTCGCATTCCCTTACCATTACAAGGGACTGCCGGTACCTGAGTTCCCAGGATGTAACGAATAGTAAGTATAGACATTGTGCTATACCAGCTGTTTATAGTTCCACAGCAAAGCAAAGGCCTCGTCTTTTAAAGGGAAAACCGAGCCTTATATCAACATAATAAGCTTCGAACTTCTGCTGGCATAACATTAGGCAACTTTACTTGCGGCAAGATATCCTTCATATGCGTATCTGGTGTAATTAATTTTTGTAGAGACGCTAGCATATCGAGCTAGCCGAAACTGTCAAATTATCCCAATCAACCTGGAACCTAATGCTTTAGCGATAAAATTGAAAAACTATTTAAAAATATTGACAGATTGTAGTAGCTTGATGTGCTGGCGTTTATACGTAGATGTAGAGACTTCAGACGCGACACGCCAGTCCCACTATCTCATAACATTGCCAAGCAAAAACTAACCTTTTTACCGAACACCAGGCAAAACTGATCATTCTTATTACCACACCATAAGCTTCAAACTTGCCCTCCAGCGCCGGCATGACATTAGGCGACTTCACTCGAGGCAAGATATCTTTAATCTGCGTGTCTGCGGTACAAGTGGAGACGTCGGACGCGCTGGCCGTGCCGCTGCTGAGCGCGCTGTACCTGTGCGTGCGGCACAACGCGCACGCCGCGCCTGGCAGGACGCACAGCGCGCCGCCCGGCTCCACCATGTCGCACACCACGGACTATAAAGGTCAGTGAAACGTAACAATAGACAAGCTAAACGACTCTTGTAGGATCAGATAAGCTACGCACATCTGACAAGGCCAAACACAGCGTGATTTTTTACTCGCAGTTAAATATCAACTTTGCTGTAGTCAAAATAAAGTTGAAAATGAATAAACTGCCTTTTGTCTGAGAGACGGTTAACGTTATCAATTTTCAACTTTATTTGGGAGATACAATGTTGAAATTTGTTTGATAGGGAAAACCGTGTTTTACTCCGCTTTACTAGGTCAGCGTTGACCCTCAGGCTCTTTTCAAACGTTCAGAGTGTTGCGAAACTGCAGTAGGGTATGAATAAGTATTACAGCTCACACCCAATTACCCACAAAGTGGTACAAGGAACTTCTGATGCAGCTAGTTCAAATTTTGACAACACCACAAAATATCCTTGTACAGCACATTCGTTGAACGTGTGTAAAGAGCCTTAGCTGATGAACTCCTATTTCAAAACATTTACATAAGGCGCTACTTTCAATTATTACTTATCACCAGTTTCATAGCTTCCTGAAGTTGTCAAGCTAAACCACTGCTACGAAAGAGAACAAGAAATAAAACATCTTTCTCTCTTTCCTTCTAAGCCACTGCTATCACACACACATGTGCAAGGATCACGATAAAGCACACACATACACGCTACATTTATTTTGCGAGCCAACATTCAATTGTAGCTATCAAACTTTATAGACGAGTCTTTGAATACATGAGAACCCCTTTAGGTTGCTACGTACACCCCTTTCAGGGTTTTAAATTTTCGTTAGTTATAATCTCTTATTTCTGAAAAAATATAATACAAACAAAGACACACTGCCGCCAAAAACTACACATAAGAGCGGTTTCAGACTAGCGGTTTTAGCTCGGTCCGCCAAAGCGCTTCCATGCGCACAACATTTCGCGATTCAAAAAACCGAACGCTCGTACACGTGCTTATTCTGATTTGTTCGCGTGGGGTTAATGGGCGTGCGGGAGGCGTCTCTTGCGCTTTTACGAGCTTATAGGCGCGTCAACTGTCGTGCGTGTTGCGCGTGTGGCAAAAAGCGCGCCAATACGCGCCTGCGAGCATCCCAAAACGGGCATTCAACGCGCCGAAATTACGCTAATCTGAAACCGCCCTAAAGTTCAGTTTGCGCTACAACTTCAACATTTTTAAGACTTAAAAACACTGAACCATAAAGTTGGTATTTCTTTTAGTGGAAATATCAAAAATAAGCCTTACGTTAAGTACACATATTTGATGAGAGTGGCGGGTGTCGCGCGTGTTGTAGCGCGCTCCGAGAGCGGCAGCGCGGCCGGCAGCGCCGAGGGGCACTCGCTAGACGACTTCGCCGCAGACGTTAGGGAGCTAGACCCATCCTCGCCTGTTTTCGGTAATTACACACCTTTTTGTTTGCGTTCTGAAGTGCTATTTATTGACATCACAAACATTTTTGAACAACATCATCAAACCGCAGAACAAATATATGGGGTAAGGGTAGGAGAATGTTGATGATCCAACTCTGACTTCTTGGTCTACAAAGACTCCGTATTCATATTGTTTCAACGGTATTTTATAGAGTTAACGTGTGAACCACGTTTTTCCCAAATGATATTGCTACCACATTGTCGAGCAACTTTGGTCTATCTTGAATATGAGGCTCATTCTCCAGCTCCCACGCCAAATGATTTCAATCCGGTGCAGCATGCCTTCGTTATAAATACAGTATTGATTGCCATGTCAATAAATAGCACTTCAAGCACACTGTTAGCTTTCCAACTGGCTCATTTATTGAAAATAGTTTAATTTTCTCGGGAGTTATCTTAGAACTGCAATCTTGCTTGGTTCATGTTTAGTTGAAAAGTTGACAGTGTGCGCATCAACGCTTGTTTAATGTCTAACTGTTTTGCTTGCCTTTATTTCGTGATTTCACAGTACATTTCATTTTTGAACATTACTTATCTTTTGATCAATTTATTTTTGTTTCAAATCTATTAGGTGATTGTTTTTAGCAACTACGTTCAACGACTTATTTTGTTTAAAAATGTTGTTTTTGACGATTTTGTAAGTGTGCCAACTAACGAGTTATATGTGTTTTATTAATGTGTAGAATCTAGTCTGTCTATATTATATGTAACTCCATACAGTACAGTTAGGTATCCATAGAAATGATCTCTCTTTAAAGCCTTGTTTACAAGAGCATAGTAACTTGTGAATCCAAGCCTCACTTTTCGTCGTGTAGGTAAACGAGCCTTAGATTTTCACTTCCTAATTGTGAAATACCGAAATACCCCGGCACTGGACGTCCCCTTAAAGTAGCTCTCTAATTATACTAATATGGTAGTTTTATTCTTAACCCTAACTAGTGTCTCTAGTTATCATCACAGACGAATTTCGCATGGATATTCCTTTCTCTTGACGATAAATCTAGGCCCCGCTCACAGAATGAGCGTAAAGGAGGCTCAGATTTTCGCCTGAAAGAGTAAGACGAGCTATTCTCGACTGTTTGGAGTAGGTAGGTCCTCAGTGTATCGTAAAGTTCCATGTGTTACCTCGTGCGAGTGCCACTAGGTGCGGCGCTGGTGGTGCGCGCCACGTACCTGGTGTGCCACCGCCTCATCTCCTCGTGGAAGGGCGACC
Organism: Noctua fimbriata; assembly: GCA_905163415.1. Taxonomy (NCBI): domain Eukaryota; kingdom Metazoa; phylum Arthropoda; class Insecta; order Lepidoptera; family Noctuidae; genus Noctua; species Noctua fimbriata. The sequence continues at coordinate 1,873,904 of LR990942.1, read as the reverse complement.
TGCAAGTCTCCCTGGCTGCCTTGGAACTACTCTCTGGACTCGCCAAGCTGCATTCTTCGAAGCCAGGTTAGCTACAAATATTACGTCATGCAAATATTTAAATGCAAAAGTACCTCAGTTTTGACGAGTTAATTGAGTAACAAGTGCGTACATGATGCTGACGAATAATAGCTATACTTATATCTTTAAAATTTACGAGCGACTTTCGTATTATTATTGTTTGAGAGAGTATTTATTTAATATCTAAGTATTGTATTTTGCATGCTATCCAGAATTTGTCATTGGTAAGTTATAAAAAAAACAACTAGTATGAATATACTCGTAAGTAGCTAATAATTACTATAATTTATATTTATTGGCAATTAAGCCACGGGCTGATACGACTATCGGCACAATGATCGCTGAGTCCACATCCCACATGTTGACAACCTCGCGAGCCAAGTCAAGATACTTGATTTGCTTATCTTTCTCGGCTTTCACCAGGTTCTCATCATGCGGAACCGTTATGTCAACAATAATTTCCCGCCGCTCTGATCGATCCACCACCACTATATCAGACTTATTGGCTACAATAGTCCTGTCAGTGATGATGGATTGACCCCAGTACAATGTGATATTGCCATTTTCGAGAACCGGGTCGGGCACATACCTATAGTACGGCACGTCCGATTCCACAAGGTTGTATTTTAGAGCAAATAATTTAATTTCAATGTTATTGAGTCTCGCTTATATCTGTTTAACTCATGGCGAAGGCCTGTCTTTCCCTTCTTCCACTTGCCTCTGCTCTACTGCCATCTGAGGGCCTCGACAAGTGGCTATCGCTTCAAAGCGTTTCATCTGTATACAGCGCTTTTCAAATGGATTGTCATAATATTTTCATTATCAGTTCCGTATTTTTTAAACTTTTACATCATCGACCGTTCCTATATAGATATGAGTCCAATCCATCCCGCCACCCACTTGATCAGTTTAACAATCTTTAACTCCTCTATCAGAGGCGATCGAGCGCAAGCGCGCCGTGCGTTGGATCTGCGACTACATCACAGTACAATGCAGCCGGCCACCACAAGCGCACTCGCGCGACCTGCACTCGTGCGTGGTGGCCGCCTACTCGTGCCTGGCCGCCTGGTTGTGTCCCGCCCTGCTCGCCGACCAGGAGTGCATAGCCACGCTGCTGGAAGTCGTCGAACTCGGTATTTCAGGCAGCAAGAGTCAAGGTAAGCTTCTTACCATCTTGATAGCCTGTTACTCATTCATCTTTGTATCGATTGCAGAATAAAATTTTATTGGCACAATACTTTACCACATTCACGACATAGTCGGTGCTGGTAGTGCGCAGCTTAGTTCTTTTGGCGCTTGAATTACTTTGAATTGTGTACTTATGAAATTGTCTGTGGATTCAAAGGTCAAGATGACGGATTTAATTCTGACTATAGCTACGCACTAAAAGAACCATGTAGCACTATACTGTGCATCGCATAATATTCAACGCTACATCAAGGCTGCTGGATGTCGTTGATCTCTGGCAGTAAGAGTCAAGTAAAGCTCCTTATTTTTGTAACATCTTGCTGTAGTAGGGGAGCCCACGATGCTTAATGGGGATTTACTCGAGCGTCATAGAGACTTATTAGGTTGCAAAGCTTAGATGATAAAAAGAAAAAAATGTTGTATAATATATACCTTTTCATCGGTGGGGGAAGCAGCTATATATTTTTAAATATGTAAAAAAATACTGTTGCATGGACATACTCGAGCGCGTCAGATATTGATAGCATCAATGTCCTACGTATTTTTAATAATGTACGTATGTTAATCTGATCATTTGCATGATGCGGGTGGTTGAACGTAAGGGTTAAAAATGAAAAAAAAAAAAATTTAATCGAGCGCGTCAGGTTTTCTAAGGGGGTGTTAAGTGCACCAAAAAAAAGCTCTCATTCAATAATCTGACGATTTCGATCTGACGCAAACTCGCGGCCATTATTATAATGTGCAAAAAAAATTCGCCATTTTGAAATACTCAAGCGCGTCAGATTAAGATATATATGGTTCATCTTTATGTTCTAGAGGTGCTGTCTCATAATCTGACGATTATCTAAAGGGATTCGCCTAATCTGACAAAAAAAAAAAAAAAACAATTTTTTAAATCATTGGACTTAATTAATTGAGAAGCTCAGGAAATAGCATGCAAATAAATAAGTGTATGTTTTTTAAGTAGAATACTTGTATTTATAAGAAAATAATTTAAAAAAAATGCCCAAAAAAAATATTTTTTTTATAATTAATTGATTAATTAATCATCATCTTCATCTTCATCAGTAGAAACTAATATCACTCATATTAAATGTTTATAAACTTTAATTCACATTACTAATATTAAATTAACAAAATAAGTCGAAACGTTGGAAACACGTTGATAAATAATACGCCACGAACGAGTCTCTGTGATCAGCTGTGATGACGTCGTGGCAATAAAATCCAGAGTGGGGACGGAGTGAGAGAGTAATAGATAGAGAAAAAGTGAGAGAGGAGTAGAAACGCGGAGAGGGAATATAGGTATCACCCAGCTGCACGCATTAAACTTTATCGACGATTTTTTATTATTTCGGCTTGCGGAAATCGTCAGATTATATATTTTTCGTTATCCTTCAATTATTTCCTTCAAATAAAAAAAAAATTTGGCTTCGCTCGAGAATGTCGAGATGACGTTTTTTTTTACAACTTTGCTACCCTCCCCTTTCTTTACGTCACTCTCAAATTGTCAGATTAGTGGAATATACACTTTTTAGCATTTAATTAACTCACCCTACCTTAATCTGACGCGCTTGAGAATTTCTAATGATAATTTTTTTTTACTAATCTGATCCTTTATCCTTCACGGGCGGCCTTATATATGGGGTTCATATTTGGTGGAGGTACTTAACCGGATACAAGGTATCGTCCTGTATATTAATCTGCCGCGCTTTAGTAAATCCCGAAATCCCCGCTTGGGCTCCCCTACTACTACTGACCGCGATCGAAGATGCTACTGGAACTCTAAAATCGATCAGCGAGAATCTGTAAACATCTTGTTGTGATATGGTAGCCTGGTACTGACAGGGCCAGTATTAAATTGTTATCAAAATATTGTATTACGATATTATGACATAATTGATTGTTACAGGAAAACCTGGCGAGCCCCCAAAGATGAAGGACGAGAAGGAACTGAAGCCTGTATCCATGAGAGTGCGGGATGCGGCAGAGTCGCTACTTATGTTAATTCTGGAACAGGTAAACTTGTGTGAAATTCTTTTATCTTGACAACATAGCACGTCTGTGTTCTGTCGGGGCAGACCAAGGAGAAGACGGCGGGACGCCTTAGATGGCTTCCTCCCAAATTGGCCCGAAGAGGCACAACACGAGAGAAGTGGAAGGAATGAGGGGAGCATTTACCCAGCAGTGGAACAGTAAAGGCTTATAAAAAAAGGTGGCGTGCCTATTGCCATCAAAGCCGGCCCACTACTCACAAATCCATAATTATAAACAGTTTATCCTATCTGACAGCCTAGACAATTGGAAATCGCTTTCAAAGCTTTCGTGTTTCTACAACGACTTTCAACAGGATTAACATTCGCTTTTCGTTAGCTTATGTGCGTCTTGTACTTGTAAAATGTTCCATCATCGCTATGCCTAGACCTTCAGGAATCAAGCCCAAAACCACATTGCTGAGCATTTTTGCCTCCAACAACTGTGCCTCGGTAGTGGCGTGCTGGCAATGAAATGGCGGCAAAGCCCAATTAACAATTAAACAACTGACGATATTTGGGGAAAAAAAAAAGTTTCGCTCTCTGTTCTGAATTCTGACATTGGTATTTAATAACGCTGGTTTTATTTTCCTATTACATAAAACACAAATAGTGGTGATGAACTTTTCGTATTTTATATTCCGTCACAAAATTATAACTAATTCAATATTAAGTTTTCTACCGCACTGTGATTGGCCGATGCCACGATGCTTATTCCTTTTCCGACGATTCTCTATATTGAATGAAGCGTAGTTAAGCTTAATGTGCTGGCGTGTGTACGATTGCGCAATAAACTTCAACTTTTAACTCTTCTTTTGCATAGTGTTAGAGCGAGCCAGAGTATCGCGGAGGATATCAGAAAATAAGCGCGCGAATTTAAAATAATTTCTGTTTCTGTGGAAACCGAAAGTTATAATTGTTTAACAAATATTTTTGTTTTTGTATCAATGTTTTTTTTTATCTGTTGAGTTTGATTGTTAGGCAAGCCGGGCTTTTCGGCTTGTATGATAGATTCATCACTGGGCCTCGGGTTAACACCCGAGTGTGTAACGATTATGGAGTTTGACAAAGTTTTCATTTTTGTAATGTAGCAAATAGGCAACGGTGGCAATGGCTCGTCGTGGTGCCGCCTGGACGAGCGCTGGCTGGCCGCGCTGGGCCACGGTCGCTTACGTCACTTCGTGGCCGACGGGAATATACTGTTGTCTCTGTTGGAGGAACCGCTCAGCAACAGTCAGGAGCCGCAACCTACACTTATTGGTGAGTTATGATGTCCTGGTATCTGTGGCGTAATGCATAATTAGAGGTGCAATAATTCTTTAATCGCGTCTATGAATGGTTCCGTTTTAGTGATAATCCGTTGCGGCTGGGGGCGCTACGCGTGGTCGCTGTCGGCGCGCGGCGCGGCGCGCAGTGCGGGGCGCGGGTGTGGGGGGGCGTGCGCGCGCCCGGTGGACATGCGCGACGCGCGCCCGGCCGGCCCCCCGCAGTGCCGCGCGCTGCCGCACGCGCCGCCCTGTGCGCTGTGAGTATACACATGCACATATAGCGGACTGTTTTATTTATTTTATAGGTAAAAACGCAATTTAAGCTGCTGGAAAAGTATTACGTCAGCAAATGCTGTATTGATTTTCGGAATTTTCAGTGTTTTATTCGGTCGTTTCTTTGTCCTTTCAGTTGTCGCAAGATTAGTATTAAAAACAGTAAATTTTTAGCTATTACTACCCTTTCTTTTCCACTCAAAAAGGCACAAAAAAAAAGTCCCTTGAAAATCCGCCCTCTATAAACTTCGTTCTACCCCTTTTTGTCTAATTGCACTCGACAGTTAGGCCTATTACAAAGATTTTCGGGTCGACCTATTAGGCACAACCAAGCCGCAAGATATTATACCTTCAATTTTGCTGCGCGACCACTATAAGACGACCATAATAACTAGAGACCTTGGAGGATTTGTAATTGGCTTTCTGGTGACTATGGTTTTCTTTTTTGTTTGTTTTTATTAGCTGTAAGTCCTCCATGTACTAAAATAAATAAATAATTATAAGTAAGATAAACAACAATTTTACTTCTAATACAACACAGTTACAAAAATTTGTTATTTCAATAAGCTTCTAAGTGTTTTAATAAGACTAATAGCAAGTCCTCTCTCCAGTGACTCGGCGTTCCCGAGTCTCGAAGCAGTATTACGTCAACTCAACGACCCGGAAGCTCCCACGCTCTTCAAACTGCTGGAACAACAGGCCGCTATAGAGAAAAAAGTTAAAGAAAGCGAAGATAATGCTGTGAGTATACTAACCTTTTCAACTGAAACACGACTGCGGAATTATATTCAAATCCGTTAAACTGTTGAGTTTGTGTATTTAACCTTCATTTGTAAAGATGTTTATTTACTTTTAGGTTCCCGAAGAGTACATCCCTCCGGAGCCGGTGACAGAATTCCAAACGGCAAGATTATTCCTGTCACATTTCGGATATTTGAATATAGGTGGCGATAAAAAGGTAACTGCTAATTTATAAAGGGTGTAAGTAGACCCTTAACGAAGCCGAAAGGCATTTGTTCTCCCTGTCATTGCGATCACTTTTTTTTTCTGGAACATATCTGGAAACCTTCTAGTTACGGAGATATTTGAGGTCAAAGTGCCAACTTTTTCACAAGTTATTTTTTTAAATACATGTTTTTAATGTAAGATTTTTACTTTACACACCTCCACAACCCCCGTACTATTCAATCCATCCATCAGCACAATGTTTTGAGTGTTTTCCATGGAGTCCTACCGTAACGTGATTTTTCACCCCAAAAAAAAAAGTCAACTCCCAGCAATAATTTTTGTGTAAAGTTACCTAGTTTGATGTACAGAATGCTTGGTTGACGGCTTCGTGACGGGTCCGTTTACACCCTGTAGAATCTCATTTATTAAGTAGTTTTGTCTATGGCGTACTTGCTTTTAGTTTGAGGTTGTAATATGCCGTCAATCATAATAGCTGATACGGGATGTTACTGATTCATTTATCAATTTTTTTACCATCGTATTTATAATTAAGTGTTTATATTTTGTATTCTGAAAAAAGACGGTGCTATTCACAATGCATCTCTCTTGCGCTGGGAACGTCTCTGTGTTGGGCCCCTGGCCCGAACTATACCCCCTATACCTCGGGCCAGGAACCCCCAAACTTGGGACCGATCTTGGAGTTTCCCACCAAGCAAGATGCGGTGGTAGGGAGTGCTTATCCGCAATGGGGTCTCTGCACTGCGCTTTAGTTTTTGTGGTATATGTGACTATGGGAACGCTATAAGTTTTTGGCTTATTCCCCTGCTGGGTGACATCACAAGATTAATAGGGAAGGTATCTACTGGAAATGCGGGTCGTAATGAATGGTTTTTCCCGTCCAGGGCGCGTTGCCCCGGCTGGTGGCGCTGGACGACAGCGCGGCCGGGTTCGCGGCGGCGCTGCGGCGCGTGGACGCGTGCGGCGCGCGCGCCTGCGTCACCGTGCACGTGTTCTGTGCGCGCGCGGGGCAGCTGGCCGCGCACGACATCGTGCACAACGCGCGCAGCCTCGCCGCCGTGCCGCCCGCCTTCGTGCGCATGCTTAGAGGGTATGTTTAAGATCGAGTTACACCGTCTTGAATTTATGAAAGTCTAGCACTTTTATATAAGACGGTCCAGAACTTGTGTTTACTGACAAAACAGACTAAATACCACTTTCATCATCATCATCATCATTTCAGCCGAAAGACGTCCACTGCTGGACATAGGCCTCCCCAAGGGGGGTTTTGCCATAATCGCCACGCTTGGCAGGCGGGTTGGCGATCGCAGTATGTTTGTTATAAAAAAAAAAAAAATCACAGAGAACGCTGCTGCCCATTCACTGGTAAGTCCCTTAGTCGCCTCTTACGACACCCACGGGAAGATATGGGATGGTGCTATTCTTTACGTCCGGACACCATACAGAACCATCCGGACACCATACAGAACCAACCAGAATACCACTTTGAATGTATACAAACCTAGTACTTTTTGTTGAATATTCACCTAAAAGATGATTTTAGCGGTTTATTTATTCAAAAAAGTAAAAAATTGATAAAACACCGAATAATTATGTGTATATAAAAATAATAATTGTGTGTTTACTAAACATTTTTATGAATTATTATTAATGCTTTTTATTGCAAAAGGGTATTGACGTATTCCATTCTGCGCACTAATTAACTATGCAAGTTTTTATCCTTTTTGCCTCTCCAAAAACTAGTTTCATGTAGAGTAAAGAAACTCCATAATTATTACAATTTTAATTTTTGAACGATATTTTGTACATGTTCTCGCAGGCTGGGCTCCCCGGTGCTGGTGCGCGGGCACCCGGGCTGGGCGGGCCACGTGGCCACGAGCTACGACGCGCGCGCGCAGCCTGCGCCCGCGCCGCTCGCGGAACACGCGCCCGCCATATACGATGCGAGGGAACAGGTACCTAACTAACTATAAGTAAACAAATGCACTAAGCCAGATGAATGAGTCGTGTGCCTGTATTGATAACGGTACACAACCCGTTAACCGAAATATAGCGATGTTAAAGAACTAAGCACACTAAATGCGTGTGCGTGCACGCCACGCGAACGCGTTTTCTCCATGGGTTTGAAATGCCGGAATTACATTGAGTTTACTGTTGAGTTTCAACTTTCTGCGCTTAGTTGAACGTTGCAAATGCAACAGCGCACTCAATATCCCTTTGCATCTAAGGCCGGAGAGAACCAACATTTTCATATATTTAAAAAAAAGATCATACCTATTTCTTTTATAATTTTTACCAGGGATGTTGCGGATGCAGATTTTTTGACATCCGTGGATGCGGATGCTAAATAATTTTTAAGAAACTTCGTTTTGGTGCAGTTATTGCATATTTTACAATGAGACTGCGCTGCATTTGTATCCGCATCGATAATTGCGGATGCGGATGCGAATATCCGCGACATCGTTTATTTTTACCGTAGTGTTGTTACTTTTTAATTTAAAATTTCATTACTTTAATATCTCCATCAGGTACTCTACTGGTCAGACTCGACGAATGAGATAGCTTTCGTGGTACCTTCTGGGCGAGAACCCACGGACAGTGAGGATCGGAACGATAGCATCAAGTCTGACGTCGATGGCTCCAGCTTGTCTAACCGGTAAGTCTTTTATACCTATTCTATAAATATGATTCATACACGGCTTTTAGCTACTCTTGATGCTAACGAGATTAGAAAATGCCTCTAGTAGGTTAAAGAATGTGAAAAGCTGCTTAAAATAAAAGACAGATTTTTAAAAACTTTTTTTATTGATTTGCCTTCAGTTTTTAAGAAACTATAATTCGAAAATTACACTTATTACGCCATATTAATTAAAAATGAGCCGACATGCTCATTACGAAATTCATCGACATTTATACTAGTTGAAATTACACCCGAATTCGAAGTTTTGAAATTTTCACCTTTTTTAGTTAAGTATTTTATATGACGTTACTGACGTTAGGACCATCCAGAAAATACCTTTGTTGTTAAAAACTTGTTTTCCGAAGCAGTTCAGAGAAAGGCGCAGGTTCTTGCTGGGACGTATCTGGCGGCAGCAGTGCCACAGGTACATACTCGCGCAGTGTGAGCGAGTCGGAGCGCGCGGGGAGCGCGGGGGGAGGCGGGGGCGCGGGCGGGGCAGGCGGGGGCGCGGCCAAGTTGCACGACAAGCTGCGCGCGCTCAGCCTCGACCTCGACAAGCAGCCCGCTGCGCAACTTACAGGTGCGTTACTGCGTGGGGAGGTGTCTATCGACAGCTCTTTAAAAATGATATCGATTTTCCTAAAATACTTTTTTTTTAAGTCAATGGTTGATGAGATATTAAAAGTTATTTCATTTCAGGTAGTGGCAGGCGTAATAGGGATTACACTACGAAGATTCTCATTATATGGCTAGAAGACTTTGAGGATCATTTGAATTTACCTATTGGTGAGTGTGTTAACTAATGAGTAGAAAAAACAGTTAATTAGTTTTAATTCCGCTAAAGTAAGAACCAGGCTCGCAAAAGGTGCGATGATTTTAATGTAACATATAAAAGCTGAAGCACACTGAGTGGGAAGTAATACACGGATCGCCACACTCCAGTTTACGCATGTTTCCTTGATTTGAGCAAGGCTTTTGACTTGGTTTCCTATGACATTTTATGGAGGAAGACGGAAGAGGTAAATTTGCCACCAGAGACCTATTTGAGATGCGTTTTATCCTTCCACGAATGGGGATGTATGTACTGTAATGTACTGACGGTACATGAGATTGACGTATAACATGGTCATACACAAATTATTATTAGTTAGTCATTGTGTGAAAAAATATTCTTTATTCAACTAACTTCCGCTGTCCTGATTTTTTTCTTTACATTAAATATAGAATCACATGAAACAAAGACGAACGGCATTAAAAAAACTTAAGTCAATTTTGCAAATTGTTATGGACAACTCACACTTGACCAAAGATTTGGTATGCCAAAATGGTTTTCATGACTTTTCATGAAAACCATTTTGGCATACCAAATCTTTAGAGCTAAAGTTTCCCAAGAAAGATTCCGTGGCTCGTTTATAGATTCGAATTTCCTCGTCTTGACTCACTTAAAAGAATCACATTTTGTATTTTAGTCTGTAAAGTATACAGTGCGTTTGGATAACGACGGTGACTCAAAGACGTGTAACGTAAATTAATGAATTTTAAACATGGGGCCACTTTTGGGGGGTAAATTGCAAACTATATCGTGTTACATATCAAATGAAAGGGCTCATTGTAAGCATCTCAAATATATATATATATATATTTATAGTTTTAAGATAAATGGTTTTGAAGTTATTTAAGAAAATAGGCGAAAATTTACCCTCCTGAACTCCGAAACTAAAGGACCGAAAATTTTGAAAAAAAATATCCAAAAAATAGTTCTTTGCCTATAGATTACAAACAAATAATAAAAATAAATTAAAAATTAAATGGAGCTTGCCTACTATGGTACGGAACCCGTCATGCGGGAGTCCGACTCGCACTTGGCCGGTTTTTTCGTATAATAAGCCCTTAAAGTAAGTATCGGTAACGGTTCTTCAAACACACTGTATATAGCGTGTATCAGAATGTGTCGTCATATTTAAGAGTGAGGTACAAATCATGAAACTGAACAACTTTCTCCATGGGACCTACATCGTCAACGCGAAAAAGTAATATCGGCTGGCTGACACATTTAAAAAATTACTCGACCTAAATGTGAGGAGAAAGTTGACAATTTTTATGACCGTGTTTCAGCTGCATAGCATCTAGGGTCAAAGTAGCCTGAAAAAAAAATATATTATTAGTTTTTGCCTTTTGAACGGGATTTGAAATGACTGGCTTGATTTTGTCCAGACGATCTCCTACCATACTGCGAGACGGGCCTGCCGTGGCGGCGGCACGAGGTGGCGACCCTGTGCGTGTCGGCGCGGCGCTGCGGCCTCGTGCGCGTGCGCGCCGTGCCGCAGGCGGGCGTGCTGGCCGACGGCGCCCTGCTCGCGCCGCGCCTGCTGCCCGACTGTCTGCGCCGAGCGGCACTAGACGCCGCGCGACGCACCCGGCTCAACACTGACTTGTAAGTGTTGTAAGCAGCATTATCAACCTATAACGTCCCCGCTGCTGGAACACAGGAATCCCAACAGTTCGTCGGCTTCTCTCGCCAATACAGCGTCAAAAAAAGGTGGGATTTAGAGACACGTTGAACAACTTGTAGACACTATACAAATAAATCATGAGTCTAATAATCATGTTCGTCAGATCAACTGTGACTAGTAAGTGGACTACACATTTAGCACAATCAGTCTATAACATTGCTAAGATAGAACGATGTTGTGATTCGTAAATGCAGTGCTAGGACATAAGCCGCCCCTCTGTGAGAGAGAGTGTGCCGAAATTCACCACCCCGTCCCAGTGGATGACACCGTTTTGAAATCAATAGAGGTGGAATAATTTACACAAAGTAAAGAGCTCTTTTTGCCGTCTTTAACCGACTTCTAAAAAAGGAGGAAAATATGTATTCCATCAGCATCTTTTTTTTCATGTATGTACACCGATTACTCCGTGATTACTGGGCCGATTTACGTGATTATTTTTTTCATTTGGTAGAGGAAGCCCACAGGCCAAGAAGAAGTAAATGCCATGATGATCCCTTAATAACTTCTAGTTACAATGTAAAAATAATTGTGTGGATTATTATTTTAGACTTTTCTTGTTATCGTTTTTTTAGTGCATTAGTCCAGTGATATTATTGCAATACTGACTCTGTAATTTTTAAACAGCAATGATACAGTACTAAAATCAACATTGCAGGTACCAGCCTCCGCACGTACGTCGTCGCCACCTCATCCAGGAGTTGTCGCAGCAATACAAGAAAGACTTGACGGAACCGGAACTGCTTGAGTCCTTGTTCAGGATACCGGCCTAGACACGGCCGTCAGCAGGGGCTCGCCACCACCCCTTAACATAGTATTATTTTAATCTTACTTCAGTGTGACAAAGGGACCGAGCCAGACGACCTGTAAGAATCCCATGTCTACACTGAACTAAGATGGAGGTAGAGGTCCTATATATCCATCTCTATCCCCCACGAATGTAAGATAAAGCATAAGAGGTCACATACCCTGGTCTCTTCACCTTCTACAACTACGGATCAACATCTTTCTGTATTTGTCTCTTTCTGGCACCTGCACTTGTCATTCGTTAGAGCGAAAAGTCCATCCAGACACGTAAAGGCTCTTTCAATGAGAACGCTTGCGAGTACTTGTCGCCTAGGGAATAATGTCTCATCATCATTCTCTTGCCGTTATCCCAATTTATTTGTATAGAGATAGAAAAAGCTGATCCGTTTCTAAAATGTAATGGCAGATTATAGCTAATGTTTTCATAAAAAAAAACGTTAGTCTGTATGGACTTACGGAGGCTCTAGTAAAATAAGTAAGGTATGCGTGAATGTGGAAGCGTCCGGGTATCCCGGGAAATGAAGATTTTCTTGCGTTTTTTTTTGTAATTCACAGGTCAGTGTCAGGTTGTATGTTGATTAAGATATGACTCGCCACCGTAACAAATATGGCTTTACCGAGTTCTAGTCATTAAACTCATCAACCCTCTAAGTTCATATAATCCCATTGAATGACTTTTTAATGAAATAGTCATTAAATGGGATTAAATGAACTTAGAGGATTGTATTGGTGATTTTATTTATTATAATTCTGTAACTACATGTTATGGTAGCGAATCATATTTTGTTTCAAATATAGCCTGAAACTGATCTGCAAATTGCAAAAAACCTAAGAAAATTTGAGTTTCGCGGGCTACCCTGGCGCTTCCACCTTAAATAGATTCGTTCATATATTTTTTTTTTTTTCTATGAAACTTAAGCCTCACTTCTGGGGGTAAATACGAAACTAGACTAGTTTTTGAAAACGTAGAGTATTTGCCAACCTGATCAATACCCATGCATCAAAAGATCCAATGACTCTCTAAAGAGAATTACTAACACTTACATCTGTATTTAGAATAATTTTCTTTAATTTAAATAAATGTAAATAAGTTGACTCACTATTCAAATTCATGTGAACTGCTGGTGATAAAAATTGGATTCGCCCTCACAATAAAAATACGCTATTTTATTAAAAAAATCTCATTTTTATAGAAGTCCTTCACGAATTAATCATTTTAATTATGCAAGTAATAAGTGCGCACTTTATTGGATAGCTGCAAGGTCAAATTTTATAAGGTAGTGAAACTCCACAGTCGTTACACCCATGTATTGAAATCCAAACTCAAGAAGACTAAAAAACCCGGTCAAGTGCGAGTCGCGCATGAAGGGTCCTGCTATCATAGTAGGGGAGCTCCCTTTAATTTTTAATTCACTCTTATTTGTTGTTATAGCGGCAACAGAAATACACATTCTGTAAACATTTCAACTGTCTACCTATTACGTATCATGAGATACAGCCCGCTGACAGACGAACAGACGGACCGATGGACAGTGGAGGCTTAGTAATAGGGTCTGTAATAGTTTGACATTTAATAATATATTGAATGTTATCCAGATAATATTTTTAACTGACATGCCACAATATGTTATTTTAATTCGTACCTACCTAATATTTTGTCTTGTAATAATTATAGTATGTACCTTATATTTGCACGCCACACGTGGCAGAATGTGATGAGACCACTGTATAAACTTAAGACCATAAATAATGTACCATATACTAACAAATAAATGAATTTGAATTTAGTCCCGTTGGTTACCCTTCGGGTACGTAATCCTAAAAAAAGAATTTTAATGTTTTTTTTTATTAGGGTCCAGTCTTTTCACAGCCTCTTGTACCTCTGGGTGTGCATCACTGTCAATAAATCACAATTATATATATTCTCGTTGCAATAACTTTGCGGTTGGATTTCTGCTTGGGATGCAGAGGTAAAATAATTATCAAAAGACTACGTACTACCTGAATGCTTATCTACTGATATTATAAGGGACTCTAGAGAACTAAACACTCGAATATCGATAAATTCATGTACTACCGCGGTTAACGGCGCTTTACCACTTTTGACCCTTATGCAAAGCATGCTGAATAATTCGGTTGAAAAGTGGTCAACCGCCAGGGCCCGATAAGTACTTTAGTGCTATTTATAATTAAGACTGATATCATGCATTAAACTAATAAAATGTAATCGTTAATCAAGTTAACATTCCAATTTCTGATACAGTAATTTATTTTGCATAATGTATGTACTTAATTTAATTGTTATAGTTTAAATAAATGTTATTAATCTTTACTCAATGGTTTTACTTCCGAAACTTAGCTGCTCAGGAATTTCTCAGAAGCAGCCACGGAGTCAGGATAAGTGCCCGGTTGATGGCAATACGGCCGCCCCTGCCACGTGGGACTTAAAATATAGTTAATATAGTGGTAGCCCAAAGTAACAGCCTCAGGCAGACGCATAACTTTGTGTGAATTATTTCATCACTGCTCTCAAAACGCTGTACACTTTTCAACCAACCTATATGTGCAGGCGGGAAAACACAGAACTAAAATAAATGTATCAAGATTGACATATCGACGCACTTTTGCTTGACAAGCAGCGCCGCCTTGAACTGCATACTATAAAAGGAAAACATCGTAAGGTAACGGCATTTTTAGAACCGAAAAATCAACGACATGTGACATCGTTGTGGTGGCCCACGTTGTGGATCATCCCCTTCCCTCTCATAGAGTCCTCTCTATATTATTTAATCAATGAATGCAAAGTCACCGACATTATTATGTGACATTGACCATACAGTCTGAGTAGCGTTACATATTTCTCAACATACAACGCGAAACGCAGTCCTGTGGTAAAATATCGCATCGTCTAACCAGACTGACGATGCGATATTGTACATTTATTTTTATATTTATTCATTTTATATTTTTTATTCCGAATATTTTTTTTTTCGACCCTACGAAGTGCGAACTCATACTTTTTGGTTAAGTTTTGATGTTTAATTTACAAGCTGGCAGGCACTATGGCCGTCAAGGAAATCGACGTTATATTTCGAAATTCAAAATGATGACACAAATTCTTTTCCAATGTGCATATTTTTAAAATGATACCAAAAATTTACAATAATAACGGTTTTGTCAATTGTATTTTTACAAGCATTATTGTGTTGTATACTGTATATCTTTTGAAGCAGTTGTTAGTTTTGTTGTATAAGACGTTAGATTCAAAAATTTTGTGATCGCAGGCATGTTAATAAGTAAGATACCTGACAATGAAATGGGCAAAGGAGAGAGCGTCGCGGTCCCCGAAGAAGAGAGCGATTCACATGAGTACCAGACAGCCAATGAACTTTTCGAACTCATGGCAAAAAACCAAAATTTCGACACCAGCGGTAAGTGCTTTTTGGGGTTTTACGCTCAAAGTTAAGATAGCTTGATATGGGCTAGCCAAAAGTATTAAAATACTGGGGTGAATGTAGGGCAAGGAGGGTGCGAATCTCTGGCACTCGTAACGTTAAATATCATCACGCCGGTGCCGTTCAAACTGTAGACTTGGAATTTAATTGGAACATTCATTCATTTCATTTGATACAACTTCTTGTTAGCAGTAAGTATCAAACCATGATCATATGCCTTTTCTCAACTAAGTTTGCGTTCGGCTTCCAGTCTGAACAGATGCAGCTGAATAAAAAAAATTACATTTAGCGAGAGTTATGGTCGACTCTATCCATGAATGGTGTGGACAGCTAGGTGCTTGGTACGAGCACTGAAATCTTTATACAAGGATTAAAGTGCTTGTGTTAGGATAAATGGGGCATACACTGACTGGTTTTGAATGTCAAGAGGTGTGAGACAGGGCTGTTTAGCGTCTCCTTGTCTGTTCAACCTAAACATGGTTAGATGTTTGAAAGAAAGTTGTGTGGATTGAGGATGAATGAGTTGCCTGTCAAAAGCCTTCTATACGCAGAAGATGAAATTCTTCTTGCATCGTCAGCGGAACAGTTGCAAGATATTGTGACTGTAATGAATGAAGTATTTAAGAGAAAAGGGATAACATAAATCACCGCCGCAACGTCAGTTTCAAGGCGTTTGTGGTGCGCATAAAAACGTGTTTGCTCCATTTGGTGTTAGAAGAAAGATGTGGTGTTCCGTCGGTTCCGCGGACGAATTCCACAAGAACGCACAAGACATCGTGCATGTCTTCACATGCACGATGTCTTGTTACTAACATAGTTTTAAGTTGCTTATACCAACAATTTTTTTATTAGTACATACTTTTAGGTTTATTTATTTATTTAATCCTTACAACTATTTTTACAGGCTCAACCCAATGTAATAGTGAAGCAACTAACAACTTATACTTATTATCTATAACTAATTACATATAATGTTATCCTTGTGAATTCACTCAGTGTACAAGCAAAAATGTCTACCTTCTCTGCTACAAGGTTAAGAGTGCAAAGCGCCCGCGTCAGAGGCGCCTCGTGCAACAGATTAGTGCGGCCACGAGATACAGCCAGCAGCTGAGGCCGACGTCGCCGCCACACATATCTGTCGCGCACACTCAAACACACTAACTCTAATATGTTGGCGTTATGTATCTTACTTCCAATTAATTTAAATAAATATGAGACAAGTGCGAACTCACGCCTAACTCTCAGCTCGTTGTATCCAACCATGCCTAATATAAACAAGGTTGGATACATAAGCGGGTAGAAAGGATATACTCCATAGAGCCTCAAATATAAAAATCTAACAAATTTATTTTGTATACGCTCCAACATGTATTTAGTCTCATGTGGGGCAAAGATGACTGCATTGCATTCTAATTGGCTTCTAACCAGTGTTGTATAAAGCGATAATCGACGTAATATTTGTGAAACCACGCACAGTACGTATAAGAAACCCTAAATTTCTGTAGGCCTTTTTACAGCACGTGACTATATGGTCATGAAACGATTGCCCCGCGGTAAGAAAGTCCCTAACCTCGGTAATACTAGTCATCGGCATCTCATCAATGTTGTAATGATATACAATAGGACTACGTTCTCGCGAGAAAGTGATGGTGACACATTTTTGGGCGTTGAATTACAGAAGGTTTTCTTTGCTCCAGGTAACTACGCTATCTATGGCCTTCTGTAAGCGTTCACAGTCATCACCAACCCTCACTGCCAGGGATAACTTTAGATCGTCTGCAAATAATAAACAATTTGCATCTTTACGACTTTGGGCAAATCGTCTACACAATTATAAATTGCAGAGATCCGAGGTTACTCCCTTGGCTTACACCAGACCACGTAAAGTATGGCTCTGACTTGTGTCCCTCGTACTCTACCTATCCCTCATGTAACTGGCGAAGAAATGAAATAGGTGCGGAGTGAAACCAACAGCTGCTAACTTCTTGAGCAACACGTCATTATCGACTAGGTCGAATGCTTTTTTGAAGTCGAAGTAAGCAGCGTCAGCTTGCCCTCCACTGTCTACAATCGGCAGAACAAGAGCCATGTAACTCAGTAAGTTACTGGTGGTACTCCTCATTGGTCGAAACCCGTGCTGTTCATCTGAGAGTTGCGATCTCACTTGCATAAAAATGCTGTTATGAATAGTGCTCTCCAACACTGTGATGACAGTACTGCAATAGGTCTGTACCCACTAACATTGTTATTACTTATACCTCCTTTTGGTACCGGCACGACATTAGTGGTTTTCCATCTCTCTGGAAACACGGCTGCCTTCAGACTCTTATTAAATATAATTATGGAGCAACGGTTCAGCCAGCACATATCTACAGTCTCTGAGTATGTAAGGCGGAATACCGCCGGATTTATAGAATAGCACGGGCCGAAGGCAAGTATTACCTCGGGAAAGTGGTGATATGATGAGTTGATGATCTTGTTACGAGCAGCACGAGGGTATGGGGTAAATTAAATACTTCCGATTAAACCACAAATAAATTTAATAATCACAAAACAATTAATACTTAATCACAAATACACTACTGATCACTATTTACTTAGATATCGCACTTCTATTTCGCTTCGATTCGTTTCTTTGTGTAGCCAAAATCAGACTGACTGTTCCCGCAAACACAACGGCTATTTATATGCCGACCTATCCTCAACTTTCTCGAATCTTCTAGAAAGTTCCATAGTAGAACATTGTTCTTCGACTTCTAGACAGTTCCGAGGTCAGGTCTTTACAGCAACATTCGAGACTCGCACGTAATCTAGAATGTTCTCGTAAAGCAACCGACGTAACACTCCCCGTGTCACGTCGGTTGCTAAAGCGGTTAAAATCGGTTAAATTTATAAAAGTTGCAAGTCCTTTGCAACTTTGACAAATTATCAGAAGGACTAAAATGTGACGACATTATCGTATTAGGTATGGGGAAGTAACGATAAAAATCCCTTCTTACTTTTAACAGAGTTATGTTTTCACTTCATAAAGTAAGAAATAACAAAGTGTTCATCCTAAACGTTCTAAATAATCGCCACTTAAATACTAACTTATTAAATAAACACATAAAACTGATTGTGAAAAACTATCCAAACTGCTAATTCATTGATACATCTGATGCTATGGTAAGCGCTAATAACTATAATTTTGTATCGAAGCGCTTTTTGTGTCGAAGCGCTTTTTGTGTCGAATCGCTTTTTGTGTTTTAAAATAAATATAGAAATTGACAACATAAACTACCAGAAACTAGTAACTTCACACTTGTTGAAATCAAGATGTGCCAACAAAGATCAACATAACTGTAATAACAAAAACAAGTATATACAAAAAAGGAACTATCCCATATTATTTAAAAAAAACAGCCTAGTGCCGCTAATCATATTTCTAAACCCATGAGCAACAGTGAAAACACTAGCCAACCGACGTTTTTTCGATGTTAAAGGCAAATGTTCTCTTCTACATCAAAATATAGTTGGTATATTGAGTAAAAAGTCCTTCTAGAATTATCAATAACGGAACTAGAAAAAACTAATATGAGTATTGATACTGTTTGTCTCAGTGAAACATTTATACGACAAGGGGCAGAATCCAACCTTACCATGAAAAACTATAAAGTAGTGTCAGCCTTTTCAAGGCCACATCAACTTAAAGGTGGGACTTGTATATTGACCAAAAAAGACCTTCACTGCAAACCTTTATGTAATTTAATTGAGCCCAAGTTATATTATTTCGAATACTGTGCAATTGAAATTACAACCTTCAAACTTTGTTATCTGCATTTACCGCAACACCAAATTCAAACATTTAAATATTTTTTGAATATTTTAATAAATATATAATAATTTAAACCTAAATAAAAGCATCATATTATGTGGTGACTGGAACATAGACGCTATTAAAGCAGATAAACATTTCAAAGAGCTAGAATCTATTTTAAAAGACTATAACATAAATAATCATATTACCATTCCAACAAGAAAACTCTCTTGTATCGATTTAATTACTAGTAATATAGCAAA
Organism: Noctua fimbriata; assembly: GCA_905163415.1. NCBI lineage: Eukaryota > Metazoa > Arthropoda > Insecta > Lepidoptera > Noctuidae > Noctua > Noctua fimbriata. Next base: position 1,854,605 of record LR990942.1, on the reverse strand, counting down.
TGTTAAGCCCCAAATACACTACTTAGCAAGAGCTAGGTAGTGTAGAGCAATGTTTTGAGGTAACGGTAGACACCACGAATATTAAAAGACCATTTTATTTTGAACACAGACGCGATTTTAATCAAGATAATGTAGATAAGTTTGTAAACTGTCTATCATCATTGTCTTTCTCAGATATTTACCAGACTGAAGATACTGACATTGCATTTAATTATTTCCGTGACATTTTACTTAATTATTATTCTTATTTTATTTTATTATTATTTTATAATTTGTTTCCCCAAAATCAAGTTTAAAATAACTATTAACCCCTTAAAACATAATTGGATGACAAAAGGTATAAAAATTTATGTATAAACAAACGGCGTCTATATTTAAAATATCGTCTCTCAACAGCAAATAAAAAACGTCATAAAAACATGTACTGTAAATATACCAAAATTCTAAAAAGATGCGTGTTGCAGGCACAAAAAGGCGAGAACACGCGTTATTTGGCTACATCAACAAATGTAAGGGCTGCCTGGAAAGTAATAAAAAGTAATACCAGCGAAAAACAAAATTCTCATGACATAAATAAAATTCAATTAGACAATCAAACTTACACTCAACCTGAAAAGATAGCTGATATTTTTAACATTTTCTAATGAGACACCATTGACATCTATTGACTACACACCACCGATGACTTATCATCCAAACATTATGTATTTGACCCCAACTAATGACAGCAATGTTGTATACATTGCTGTCATTAGTTGGGGTCAGTCGGCACATTATTTTTAGTATCCGCAAAACCTGAATATAGTTTGTTCAGAATAAGTAACTGAATCGATTCCAATAATTTTTAAACCATGTTATATTTTTTCCCAAAAATATTTAAAAAAGTTAAAAGTTGGATACCGAGCGACTTTGGATACCTATCGCAATAATTTAGGTACCTACTGCCTAATTATGATTATCGATGAGCTCAAGACGACGCTGGAAGCGCGCGCTGCGTGGTGACCGCGTTTTTGTGCGGACAACTAGGTAACAGAACAAGCTTATAACTTTGTGATTTTTCATGATAGTTTTGAAATTTTGTACATAGATTCTTTACATAAAAATACTAGACACGTGTATCAGGTTTCGCATATACTAAAACTAATGTTGTATAAAATAATATTTTTTTTAAAATCAGCCAACTCTACAGGCTACGATGACATTAACAATAATTAAATTCTTAAATTATGCTTCTCATTTTTATCTATTCATATTAGCCATATTATTAATTTGCCATTTAAGCGAGGTTTATTCCCTTCGCGGTTAAAATTCTCAATTGTTAAACCAATCCACAAGAAAGGTGATGGAAGTGATATGAATAATTACCGCCTCATAACACTCATACCAATACTATCAAAGATCTTTGAAAAGGTCATGCATGAAAAACTCCTCTAGTTTTTTATCCAAACACAAAATTCTAAGTGAAGATCATTTTGGTTTCAGAAAACTAAAAAAAAGATAAATAAATCGACTACAGCAGCTTGTTTTGCTCTATCAAAATTAATAACGCAAAGCCTTAATGATAAACTATCAATTGTCTCCATTTTTCTAGATATTTTAAAGGCTTTTGATTTCGTGAACCATACCCTAACCCTATTAATTTATAAATTAGACCGATAAGGGGAAACGCGTTGAAATGGCTCGAAAGCTACCTAACAATGTGTTGAGATCTCGAGACAAACGGGAAATCATAAGCTCGCATATAGGTCTCAGTATCGCGAAAATAACTGCGCTGTTCCCCAAGGGACCATACTAGGGCCGCCTTTATTCTTGCTATATGTTAATGACTTTGCCTAGTGTAACTTTACACAATTGCATACTATACGCTGACGATACGACTCTCAGCATTTTAAACGAAAATTACGACATTGTTGAATACCAAAATGAAATCAACATGACATTAAATAAAATTATTACATGGCTTGAGCACAATAATCTGCATATTAATATTAACAAAACAAAAATGATACAATTCCAGACATATAATAGTACGCGTCCACGGTTTAAAACACAATATGGAAATGAGACAATAGAAGAGGTGGATTAAGCAAAATTCTTGGGGAAAAACTGTAACTGGAAATCTCATATTGATGATCTATTTAAGAAGATAGATAGATTTTTATTCGTATATAGACTAACGCGTGTGGGGCTAGTGTTAATGCGGCACTATGTGCATACCATGGCTATGTCTCGTCAATTTTACGGTATGGTATTATAATATGGGGTAATTCTGTTGAATTTAAAAGAGCGTTTCGAGCTCAGAAAAAATGCGTCGATCAATTTGTGGAGCGCACCCACTGGACAGTTGTGTTCCACTATTTAAAAAACTTAAAATACTGCCACTTCCAGCACTATACATTTTTGAAATTTGTATCTTTGTACATCAAAACAGACATGAATTTGACTTGTATAATGATTTTGTATCCAGACCCAGCCGCAAAGTGCATATGCTTCATGTGCCTAGGCGTAGAATTAAACTGTTTTCTAATACTGTATACTGCATGCCCATTATTGTTTACACCAAATTAACTGATGGCTTCAAAACCCTCAGCTTCAGAACATTTAAATGTAAATTATTTAACTTTCTTTTAAGTAAATGTCAACTCGACTGAAGATTTTTTAACTGAAAAATTTACCTAAACATTTGACATTATTACCTATTATTATCATATTTGATAACCTTGACTTATTTGAAATTTTGACTTATATATTTTATCTCTTTTATTTTTCAACTTATTATATTATAGCTAGCCCATATTGTCCCACTGCTGGGCAAAGGCCTCCCTCCACTCCTTCCAAAGCTCGCGCTTCTGTTCTACTTCTTTCCAATTCTCAAGGAAGACATCCAGGTCGTCCCGCCATCTCCTTCGTGGTCTACCGCGACCCCGTGTCACTGTTTCAAGGCACCAATCCTGAGCTTTACGGGCCCACAGTTCGTTCGGCATGCGACTTATTTAAATTATTTGTAATTCTAGTTCTAATGATTAATAATTTAATTTGAATATACTTAATGATGACCCATAATTTTACAAACCATATTTGTACGTAATATACGTAATATTATGATCATAATACATTATGAACCTAACAACTTTGTACAATATTCTGCCATCACCAAGCTGCTCCATTGTGCCCAAAAACTCTTCGTGATAGAACTCATCGCTGCCACATCACTCCACTTGGGTTTAAGAGCACTAGCTTGGATCCACTCGAAGATCGTTTTAATGTCCGAGTCATTTTGCTGATCCTGCTGTAGGGTTTCCTTCCATTCATCGCTGAGATCCGTTCTCACGGACACTTCTTCCTTAGTCTCTTGCCTAACACAGTGCTTACAGTCTTCAGGACAAGGTCTTCTTGACAAGGCGTCGGCGTTCCAATGAGTTCTCCCACTGCGATGTTCAGTTACAAAATAAAACTCTTGTAGTAGTTCAACGCGGCAGAGCCAGAAGGAGATGGCGGGACGAACTCGACTCTTTTAAAAAAGATTGGCAAACAACAGCACTGGATAGGGATAATTGGAAGGAGGGAAGGGAGGCCTTTGCCCTGCAGTGGGACACAAATGGCTGATAATAATAATAATAAGTAGTTCAATCCATCTTGCCACTTGCCCCTCTGGATTTTTGAACTGTAATAGCCACTTCAATGCAGCATGGTCAGTTCGCAAATAGAATTTCCGTCCCAGCAAATATTTACTGAAGTGCTGGCTGCAATGTCTTTACTACGGCGAGTAGAGAGTTCCCGTCTCGTAACGCAGTCATTTCTTTCCGGTTTGGATAAAGACTTGCTGAAACCTCCTGGTTTCCTTTCCGTTGAGACAACACGCCCCCAATTCCAGTATTACTTGCATCTGTGTCAACTATGAAGTCATTTCCCAAAATAGGAGTATTGCACAGGCGTTTCTTCAATTCCTGAAATGCGACGTCGTAGTTCTCGTCCCAACAGAATTGCCGCTTTTCCTCGGTGAGTTTGTGTAGAGGTTTTGCAATGTCGGCAAAATTCTTGACAAACATTCGATAGTAGGAGCACAAACCCAGAAATGCTCTGACCTGCGTCTTGTCTTTCGGAACTGGACAATCCTTGACGGCAACTACTTTCTCTGGGTCTGTTTGAACACCTTCTCTCGAAACTAGGTGTCTTAAAAAGTTCACTTGTTGCCTGAATTAACATCAATTCAAATTAATAAGTAACTAATGTCAAAGATTCAAATCAATAAGTACGTAATGCCAGAGTATATAATGTCATAATAATTAAGAAATATCTAATCTAGTCAACACATACAGGACTACAATAAAAATTGTTTCTAATAAGATAAATCGGACTCGAGTATTCACCATAATTACTATTATCCTCACAAATTTCTATCTGACAGGTATTCGTTTATAGTGTAGTATGTCTTACTTATCAGTAGATTATTGAGTTGCTTCTTAAATAACTTTATATCTTGCATACATAACAAAGCATTAGGTAATTTATTATAAATACGTGGTGCCACTCCTAAAAGATTTTTATAGAATACTGCTTTTTACCACCACTTCATTCCAGTCAGCGTATCCAGTGTATCATCGATTCTAGGCAGTGGATAGCTATCTTTTTTCGTGACGTCGGTCAGTCGTCGATAGTCCACACAAAAGCACATGCTGCCATCCTTTTACTTTACCAGGACCACAGGAGAACACCATGGACTGGATGAAGGCTCTAACACCGTCCTTCACCATTCTTCCGTGCAACTGACAGTCTTCTTGGTCGCTGACGGATAGGTACCTCGTTCCCTGTATTAATCTTGTGCTGAACCAGTCCAGTTCTCCCTATGTCAGCATCATTTGTAGAGAAAATGCCGGCGTGCTGAAGTAACATCTTCATAGCCTTGTCGATTTCACTTCAGTCGCAGTTTTTCAAAAGTGTTGAAACGTCAAATTTTGCACTACGAATTTTATTTCCAGTATGCAGATCTTGCAATTGACGCATCCAAGCTACTTCCTCGCAAGTACCGATCAAGGTGCCCTTCTTAATCACTTGCTCCTTGTTACTTGGATTCATTATGCGTACTGCTGAGACGTTGGTGGTCTTTACCAGAGTACGAATCATTTTCCATGGAAAGTCATTGTTCACCCTTTCTATCAGAACACTTCGATCTTTGTGTCCAGAATTCTGTGGTAAACTAATTGGCACGATCGTTTCCGATCTCCCAGGAAGAACAAATCTCCTTCAAGCAGTACACTTTCCCTGATGGTGCACCTACCATGAAGACTTCATCTGAACCACATTTCAATACTCCTTGAACAACGTCAATCTCGCAACGATGTTTCCGCATGAAGTTCAAGCCCAAAATGCAATCGTCCACTATGTCGGCTACGATGACATTGTGCTGGTAAATTTTGTCACCCAATTTTAACTCCACCTCCTTCTTGCCTCGGACGATTATGCAGGGTCGGACTGGGCCAGAAGAGCCCGGGTAGCTCCCCCAAGCCCGGGGCCCGAAACTGGATAATGGTAGATGGGATAAAATCTGAAATTATGAAATATACACATTAGTAATTATAAACGACATATATTATTAAGCTAGCAAATCAACATTTTTTTTTTAAAAAGAGGAGAATTTTCAGCTAACCATTTTTATAATATCTCTGAAACAATGTCAAATGTATAATAGACTAGGAATTAAAATAATTAGGCTCCAGACAAGTTTGCTTTTCTTTAGTTCTTTTATTGAGAAATAGATGTTATTTAATCGACTTATGGACACAATGCTAAGAAAAATAAGCTCAAGAGCGAGCGAAGCGAGCTCGAAATTATTTAACACCTTGCCTTGGGACATGTTAGAATTGTTTGCGATGGTTCATACAGAATTTCTTGGTCGACTTTTAGGCAAAGTCAAGATTTAAGAGTAAGTGGCGAAGTGAAATTTTGATCACCCTACCTACCTTGGACAGGTTAGAGTAAAATTGTTTTGACCTATCGGAGTTACTTAGGCGACTTATAGACAAAATGAAGATTCAAGATATATATAATATAAAGCTAGTTATTTATAAATCGAGGAATGAGGTTATTCGAGAATTGTGACAAAAAATTAAAAGAGTATGCTTAGATGGTTTGGTCATGTGGGGAGAATGAATATAAGGCGATTAACAAAAGGATGTGAATGGCAACAACGGGAGGGGACGCCCTAGAAGGACGATAGCCCTTGGTAAGACTGGTTGTCCGACTTTGGGCCACTGGCGGAACCAACGGCTTAGCAATAAGCTTGTATCATCCAATTGTAGATAATTAATTATTGAAATGTTAATTCAGATGTTGAGAAGCTAACTACCAGAGATTTAGTGCTTCTGTACAAGAACATTGACTTGGGAACTAAGTTGATGTCGCCTACTAACGAGCTGCAACGCAAGAAACCGAACCAGCATGTGGAGAGCGTCGTGTACAACGACGAGTCGGACTCTGATATCAGCGAGCGGTACAGCAGCGAGGACCTGCGCAGCGTGTTATTGATCAACAGTGAGCGCCTCGATCTGCTCGCTGCGCCGCCCTCCGCGGAGAACACGCTCTGCCACAAGCTAGGCGACCTCCAGATGCGAACCTCCAGCCTGACCACTGATTACGATAAACACTACCTATTCAATGATCCATACATAAAAGAACAACTGAAAAGCTTAAAGTTAATGAACAAATCGACAGATATTGAGAACGCAGTACTCCCAACGTCATTACTTGATTACATCTGTTGCAAACGCCTGGAAGACAATTACAACTTTTATATGGACAATATAATTCGATACGTTAAGAATACGATAGACCAATTGAAGCGTATTAGTAACGGTGATTATTTAACTCATAAAGCTAAAGAAAAGTGGAAGGAAGTTGAGACTACTGCAGAAGATCTCCTCGCCAATACTAAAGTTCTGGCGACGTCTACCAGCATACCGTTGCATGTGGAACGAAAGATTAGTGGTCGATACACTACGTGGGATGACTTAGTTCATTCAGCAGTAGATATTAGGTCTCTGTCAAAAATTCTCGAAAAGAGAATTGTGGTGGAAGTACCGAAACTTCTATGTGGACCGTATAAATTTTTGAGCAAATGTTGCGCTGAAAATTTTGTCATAAGTTGCAAAAAAGATAAACGGCAAGTTGAGGAAAGAGTCGATGTGGTGTTTCAGTTACAACGTTCTAAGACAGGCGAAGTTATCAGCAACATCAACTCAATTATGATTCTTCAATCTGCTCCTGTTGAATGCGGTAACAACTTCAAAAGTATTACTAAAGGTTAAGTGCCCTTTTTTAAACGAAAAAGAGAAGGTTCTTATTAACTTTAATTTTTCAGATAAACTAGAACCAGAAGTGCTGCCCCTACCTTTGACTTATATAGAACCCACTACCGACGATATCCCTACTCCAGAAACTAAATCTAAGATAATAGAGTTGGAACCGATAACAATCGAGGAATCGGTACAAGAAGTTTGCGTCAACTCTGAGGGTAGCATGTACTCCAGCGAAAATGCTATCGAATATTCCCTACTAGATAGCATTGACTTTGGATGCAGCGATAATGACGTTGCCGACTCGTTAAGAAACTCCAGCTGTCAAGAATCGAGTGATGCTGGTGAGGCACTCAAAGATATTCTAGTGAGTAAAGATACGATTTCACAAAAGGATGCATCGAGTAATGTGTTTCGTGACGATTTACGTATGAACATGCAAAAGTTGACCATGCAGAGTGCATTAACTGAAGAAAGCGGAGAAGAAACGTCACTTTCAACATCCAAGAAGAAGAAAACGCGAGTCAAAATAAAATCACCATACGAGAACCAATCTTATATTATAGAAGAGAAGAAACGAAGAAAGCTATTAGAAATAAGAGAGAGGCGAGAAAGGAAGAAAATGGCGCTAGTGGAAAACTGCAAGATTACTAAACATAAATACACAAAAGGAACCACATTCCCACAGTCGGTTAGCTCTGTTACAAAGTTGTCGATATCCAATAAATCTTTCTATGATTCAATCTATGGACAAGCTACGAACGCAGATCCTAGTAAGCAAGTGAAAGGAAGGAACCTAAAGGAAGGAAAACGAGACGTTTTGGAGATAAATATGAATGATAATAATGAAGAGGACGAGCACGACGATTCGGTGGCATCGACACCAGATAAGAACAGTAAGAAATATATCAACAGGAGCTATTACCTAGATGATGCCGATACTGAAATGATGTACACCAATATGAAACGAAATGAAAACGATGCAAAAGATTTTGTTTCTACATCCACTTCAGTTGTATCCAATGATTTCGGAAATAATTTAAATTACCTTTCACAGCTCATTGGTCCGTTTGAAACCGACCTTAACATTGGCGACGACGAAATATTTCCAGACAAAGTTAAGCTGTAAGTACGTATATGTATATATGCCTTTTACCTATAGTGGTTTTTAAACTAAATGGCGTACTAAAGGAAATCTAGAGGATCAGGTAGTTGTATTTAATCTCTTATACCTTTTATATTAACAGGTTGAGTGCAACGATAATCGATGGTGTTAACGATGAAAGAACTTCAAAAGAGTCGCGCTCAACTAAAAGCATAATTAAAGTTCCGTTAAATTCTCCAAATATAACTGATCAAGACATCACTGAGTCGAAGAAGACTACATCTTCAGTAGAATGTAGAAAAAGTATAGATAAAATATATAATCTGATGAATAAATTAGGAAAGGCACAAGAGACTGAAAATAAGTCAACAAAAAGGAAGCTGGTTGCAAGGATGTTCAAAAAAATCGAAGAGAAGCAAGGTCGAATGAGCTCCATGTGTATGGGCAGTGAAAGTGGGACAAGCCTAAAGCATCGCATGCCATCTTCTAATCCCAGTTCTTTTGCTAGCTTTGACAAAAATAACACTGAAAAGCCAAACAATACTCATAACAAAAAACCTGGAAGTTTGTTACCGGTCGTACCTAAAGTAGTTATCAGCTCAAAATCATCACAGATACCTAAAACTGATTTAGAAAATAATCGTAAAAATTGCAAGCGATCTGGCACCAATCTTTCAATTAAGGTACCCGAAAATCCTTTGAAAGCAATATCACAAATTTTACATGAATTTGAGAATGTGCAAAAAACTAGACGGAAGCCAGCAACTGATACTGAACAAAAGCATGCTAAGAAAATTGAAATGGCACCCAGTGAGGGTATTAGTGAGACGCGGAAAAATTCTTCTAAACGGCGCTCACGACTTGATAAACATAACGACTTTCAGACCGATAGGCCCGTGAGACTTTCAACACCGAAAGAAAAGAAATCAAGACAATATAAAGAGATGGATTTACCAAAAACCCCTTATCAACAAATTCCTGTTCAAATTCCCGACGATAAGCACACAGATAGACTACCAAGAAAGAAAATAATAGAAATGTTAGACGAAGCTAAAGAAGCTAGAGGTGAAGCTGTCCGGGGGCCTTCGAAATTAACTTCTAGATTGAATTCACTTGCACAGCCAAAGAGAACGTACGTCCAGGCGCACAGTGAGGAATACCAAACTAAATATGGCAGAACATTAATGGCAGATAGACTACAAAGGCTAGCAGCCGCTCCACCACAGTCCTTGGATAGACCGTCAGGGTCTGCAACCAACAGAAACAGAGTGAAACGAAGTGGGTCCGAGGCAGTGCCAGCTATAAGAACATCGAAATCGCCACCTTCGCCTGTGACACCCTCAGGTGTGTAAAGGTGAATTTTATTTGATTTCTTGAAACGGCTATTTACGTTACAGTCGATTTTTTTTACTAAACGACGCAACATAAGAAAATGGCTTTAGGAAAGTTAAATTAAATGCGATAGGTTCTCCATATATTTTTGGTAAATTGTTTCATTCACATGTGCATTCATTATTTACTACAACTTTAAATTATTATTATTTTAGAGCGAGCAATTAGAACACGTCACTCTCCATGCAGCATTCCCGAAGCTAAGGAAAGGCCGAGCCAAGTGATGGGTTCGTCCTACAAACAAGTTAGCATACCGGAAACGCCCCCAATATTGTAAGTTAATAATTTGTTACTTTCGAAAGCTTCAGCAATTGGTACTGGTTCCTTAACTTAACAAGTATTATGATTAGTTGTATTTAACTTAAATGTTTACACAGAAAGAAAAAAATGGTGGCAGTTGAATCGTATGTGAAAAATCATTATGGACGCACAAGTCCAAATTCGCTAAATCGCAGCGATCCTCAGACTGCACAGAAGTTGCGCGTCCCTCTTCTGCCGAACGAAATCGACGTAGACCGTATGTATCGCAGCTTCACTATTAACTTCATTTTTCATGTTGACTTGCTCCTACGCCCAACTAAGTGGTTTAAATTCGTGATCTTGTTATAGCGTCGTCGACCTCATCTGCACCATTCCAAGAGTCAACCGTCTTAGGAAGCAGGCTACACCATATTATAAGCTCCATTATGAAGACGACTACTCCACAAGGCCTGAAGGTACTGACTGAATGTCAAGAAAGCACTTGTCCTACTGAAACTAGATCCAGTACCGGACGATCGTCTTCTGATTCTGATTACGCCTTAGATGTATTAAATGATGATAATGTAATAACGTCAGTCGAAAATATCGACAAAGCCTCTGAAAAGAAACAGAAGCAAACCAGTTTTAAAAAGACAGGCGCTATTCAAATCGATTTACAACCTGATAGATCTTTCGCAGAATTAGAAAGGCTAGAAAATGCTTTGTGTAGCCATTTCTCGCTGGGCACTTTTCAAAAACGGTTGCGGATCAAAAACTTGAATATGACGCCGAAGCAGTCGATGCAGAAAGTATTCGTTCTAGAATCTGGAGACGCAGGCTCGCTCGTTGTTCAAACTCCAAGCGCAAAAACCATAAAAGAGGATACTTCTGAATTAAGCACTATGCCTCTACTATCGAAACCTTTTATAGATTGGAGATTCGGTGATTTCCCCATGCAAATTTCAACTGTTGGATATGCTTTCGCGGATTATAAATCAATCCAGTGCAATTCTAACTCTCTTGTTCAATTAATCGACAAAGTTTCAAAAAATTCGGTGGAGGAAAAATTTCTATTCAGTACTAATCATAAAAATTATGAAGACGTTTCCAAAGGCGTGGAACCTACGCTTCACGTCGAGCAAGCTGCTCAGGTTGATATTCTGGACGCTACTACATTTGTTACTGTAGGGATAAGTACTTCTTGTACTCTTGTCATAGAATCAAACGAAAAGCAAAAAATTATACAGGCAGCAACCAATGCAGAACCTAAGAGCGTATTCACAGATTTCAGTCAAAACAACGAAGTGGGAGACACATTAAAAAGCCGAGCGACTAAAACCCACACTGTAACAGAGAATAAAGAGAAGGTTTCCGAAGCAGATAAACCTGAAAATATCGAATTCACAACGTCCTTGGACATATTAGTGGGACTATTAAACGAAATTCAAAATATCACAACATGTCAAACACAAATTACTAAGAGTGTTAAAGAGATAAGATCCTCTGAGGTACCACAAAGCAAAGTATTGGAAACTATTTTAATAAATGAAGCCGCTAATACCATGGGAAATTCAATGAAAAGCAGTTGCTGCGAAGTCGTTTCGTTTAACTCTCTAGACAGACTGCGTCATTTGGAGTCTAACCCGAAACTGTATTCGTTCTATTTATCCGACAATGTGGGTTCTGAAAAGAGCACTAGTAAATTAAATTTTCCATCAGAAATAATATCAAATTACACTAACGACCTGTGGTTTCCCAAAACGATTTATGTTGATAAAGAAGTTGGTGTAAACTTTATAGACAGAGGAACTGTCGGTAAATTTACGGATGCCCCTTCAAAAGTGCTCACGCACGACATGAGGCACAGTACGAACATGACTAACTCACTTGTCAGCGTGCTTAGCAAGCCCTCCATACAATCAATGTTCTTTGCAGAATGCCCTCCAGTAGATTCAAATGCTGCAATATTAAAAAAAAAAAGCATTAAAAAAATTCCACAGATATTAATTACTAGAGAAACCAAACAATCACTCGATGTTTATGATGTAATTAACAAAACAATTGCAAAGCCAGAAAATAAGCGGCATACATTCACAATGCAATCCTTGGAAAAAGAGAGGATTAAAAACATGACAAAAGTAAATAACGGCCAATTAAGTTTCAAAACAGACTTTGATCCGATTATGAAAATGAAAAGAGATATCTTGGTTACGGTTTATTCAATTTTAGTGTTTACTGTGTTCGCTGCTTTATCTTTTCCTGAAATGTTGTATCGTATTTGAGTACTTATGAAATGTATTAGTATTGGGCCATAAACATAAAACATTGTATATCATTATTAATTTTTTGTTATTTATTTGATAACTATTGAATGCATAATCCTCTAGTAAGATAATGGGTACTTTAAATAGTATATTATATAGTTATTTCCTTTATTTATATACAAATCAATTATATTTTTAAATATTCCTTGCAAAAACAATATAAAAAATATATATATAAAAAAAAAAATATATATAAAAAATATATATATAAAAAACATTTAAAAATATATAAAATTGTCGCCCACCGGTATCGGGAATAAGGTCCAAGCTATCGGCGGTTAGTAGGCTTAGCCAAGTTGACAATCTACAATTGTTGACGCTAATAGAAAACGAATCAAATGTATGGGAATGACATCATCTCATCGTTGTCATGTGGCCAAAACAAACGAATAGAAAATTCGTAGACAAGTTTACAATTTATCTGAGCGATTAAAATGATAGAATGAAATAGATCGCTAGATCCCATATAAATCGTAGCCAAGTTACAGTTTTGACAAGCGCTAACGAAACGATGTCGATGTTTTTGAACGACCACTGAGCGATCGCCCAGACCCAAGAGTTAACGATAACAATAGGCGTCTATATGATTCAGCTGTGTCGTGTATCACGTCATTGTTTATGTTTCAAACTTTCAAGTGTCCGAGTAAGATAGAGTTTCGAATAACACAGGAAGATATTTACGCAATAACTAATAATTTTCATAGATTTCTATGAATTCCAATAAAGCTGCGAACTTGCTCGAGGTCTAGATTCCATCCTATAAAAGTTATCACTTCACTTAAGGTATCTTTCATTTAAATTCAGGATCATATCATATTATTTCGAGTCAAAGTAATGTTTAAAATTACATACAGCACTGTGATATTATAATAAACCAATTATAAGAAGAACTTGTTCTTTATTTCGCTTACTTTTATCCCTTATAAGAATTATTTCTTTCATAACAATTCAAAACAAAACTTCAGCCCGCGCACAAAGTTAACAACTGTTTCTTTGACGTTAGTTTGACGTGGGTAGGGAACGCTCACCATAGATTAAAGTATAGGTTTTTTCTACAAACATTGGAGAACGAGCGATCGACTGAGTCGTGTCAAGTTGGCTACCAACTTACCGTTTTCTCAAATCTCTTACGCCGAGGCATCAATGATTGTAGAAAGAGATTCGATAAGAAACGTGTGTAATTTGGCTAGGCCGGCTGGGCCTGCTCGAGATCTAGATTCCATTCAATAAAAGTTATCACTTCATTCCAGGTATCTTTCATTCAAATACAGAATCATATCATATTATTTCGAGTCACAGAAATGTTTAAAATTACATTCTGCACTGTGATATTATAATAAACCAATTGAAGAACTTGTTCTTTATTTCGCTTACTTTTTATCCCTTACTTTTAATAATTCTTTAATTATTCCTTTCTTAACAATTCAAAACCAAAGTTCAGCCCGCGCACAAAGTAAACAACTGTGACTTTGACGTTAGTTTGACTTGGGTAGGACATAGTATAATAAACTGGACTGAACACTCTACCAGAAAAACGTGACGAGAGAGTTATTTATAACAGAGCCCTTTGTCTCTTTCTAATAGGATGACCAGACATTTTTATAACAAATAAGAAACTTCGTTTTGACAGAGATAATTTGTGTCCGGATAAGACATCAACGCTTACATAAAATAATAATTTGTGAAAAAAAAATAAAAGAATTTCCTTTCCTTTCCATGCTCTTTTTTCTGTTTGCTCTGCAGAATTGGTGTTTGGGTATTCAAATGGAGGGAATAAAATTGAAAGTGTGTGACAAACATTTATTAAAATTAAACATGGTTATCAGAATAATTGTTTTGTGGAGTTTCTGCCGTAAGCCAATCTTACTGCCCAACTTTCTCAATGCATTACATTTCGCATGATGGAATATTCTTAAATTTTAATACGAATTAGTCAATGCTTTTACTAGTTGTAATTCGTGTGGTTCTTCATCCGTTATACATTAGATAGAATGTGGTGGACTAATTAGATGATTGAGTCTTGTATAAAATATTTGTTTTAATCGCATCAGACTTTTGAAAAATATTTTCGATACGGCAAACCTCCGAAGTAACGTACGTGCGCAAGTATACACAAAATTTGAACAAGTCGTAGTCTCAATCCGGAACTTTTAAATGGAAAAATTGTTCAACACCGTTCTGAAGAGTTACTTCTTGAAACCTTATGGAGAGTTAACTTCGGCGTTGTTATCTCTATGAAACGAAGCCCTCTTCCTTCACTTCGTTCCTTGTAAGATACCAGGAGCGGCCGGATCTTGTAGACCATCTATTAAGCACAGTATACCTGCCTTCCTTCCGCGTTCATCAGTTGTACTGATGATAAAACATCCTTACCACTGGAAAAAATGATGGTACTGCATAAGCATTTACCGCTCGTCGTGATTTTGTGGTATGAAAATCCTCTGGCTTAAAAGGCTGCACACAACAAAACTTTTGGTTATGGATTGAAATTTGGGAATCGACATTGTTGCCTAATTTCCTCTTTCAATGGAAAGCTGTAACAAACTAAAATAATGCTATTTCAATAACGCGATATATAGGTACTAATTATAATTATCATGCGCATAATATTAACAGTTTTAATGAAAAACACACGAAAGCATAAGTCTTTTGGCCGCAAAACGTCTAAGGCATGGTCACACTAATCATTGTTAGTAAACAAAATCTTGGTAATATTCCTTACCTGTGAAACGATATGCCACAACCACCATATGATTCACTTTTACATGACGTGATACAATACTTTTAACCATTTTCACAGTTAAAATAAAAAAGAACCGTAGATAAATCTTATACTTTTCTCAAAACAACTTAGGACGTCAAATTGATGACAGATTGCCGTGTTACCATAATGAATATATAATAGCTTCCAAACAATCATACTAATAAATCAATTGACTTAAAATAAATAAATTAGTATTATGTACAGACTGTAAACCTATAAAAAAAAAGAATATAATTTATCTTAACGCTAAAAACATATACAAATACTTTATTTTACTTGTAGTGTGAGGTGACTGCCGGTTTAATATTTTCTCTACCATCTCTAACATTTTTATCTGTTGGCAATTGAGTGAAAGGGACAAAGGGCTCCCTTGTTGCTATCTCTCTCGACTCGGTTATGATATCTTAACAAAAATAAACCTACGGTGTGACAGTTAAGGTTCATTTTTGTGTGTTACAAATTTCGGAGAACTCGGTCCTGTTTGTCCATGGGGTAAAAACGCTCACCATAGACTAAAGTATAGGTTTTTTCTAGACATTGGAGAACGAGCGATCGACTCGGTTGTGTCAAGTTGGCTACCAAAATAGCGTTTACTCAAATCACTTACGCCGAGGCGTCAACGATTGTAGAAAGAGATTCGATAAAGGTTTGTAACTTGGCTGCTGCTCCAGAGAGAGTAATCTTTTAACAATACGAGCCCTGTCCAGGAGTGCCGCTTTCTGAATCAAGCCCTTGATTCAGCTGCCTAACGAGAGCCTCCTCAGGTATTGGTCGAGGCTCTTGGCAATTAAGCCATGGGCTGATACAACTATCGGCATAATGATATTATGTTATATGATATGCCATTTTCGAGAACTGGATCGGGCACTTACCTACTTATAGTACTTATTTTGGAGCAAGTTGCTGATGGATAATCCAGGCTGCAAGGTTGTCTATGCAAGTACTCTCCGTTAGCCAGACGAAACACCCGAAGATAATATTGTGACGGATTGATTCGCCTGGACGGTGGCATGCCCGACATATGTCAGCCGTACCGTCGTTCACAATAAATCTCCGGTAGTTATTAGTCATAATAAACTTCATCCATAATTGCACAGACAAAACCTTATAACTGTGAGTCAAAATGTTCTAAAGTGTACGTGACACTTTGACAAAATGTCACAATGACAAAATGTCACAATGACAAAATGTTCTAAAGTGTACGTGACACTTTAGAACATTTTATCTCATACAGAACTTGTTTGTATTGATAACACCTACGGATTAATATAGGTTTTATGCATGGCCGGAACTTTGAAAAAAAAATTTAATGCCGGAGGTTAGGCCAGTCTGGCTTCATACAAAAATCTTCCAAGTCCTTTAAAAATATTGTAGTTTATTAATTTTACTACTTGAGGCGTAGGATGAACAAGTACCTTCTATAAAAAGTACCTACGTACGGTAGTTATCATGACTTCTTCTTGATTGTTGTTGTTGTGGTTGCCATTGCACACGAACGTTCGAGTTGTCACGATCAGTCATCGCCGTTCCCAAGGCTTCCGTTGAAAAACGCGCGGGTGCCCGCTATCAAAATACTCGTATGTAACGACGCGTTTCAAACGCGCGTGTATCTCGCGAACATGTCCATACTATTAGAGGGATTATTATCCTGTGACCGCTAGACCTACGTCAATTAAAAGCTAAAACTTTTTCTTCGGAAGTACCTTTCTACAGGTAAGCACGATTGGCTATTATGAAAACTTGTGGCTTTAACAGCAGGCGCGGCCCTAAGGGTCACAGGGGTCATGACCCCCACCAAATCATACACGCCAAATTGACAAACCAAAAAAAAAAAATATATAATTTCGTGCTTAATCGTTCAACAAGAGAATTTCCGAGGCAGAATGCTAAAATTTTAGAACTCTCTTCGCTAACTAATGCAACTTGCCCCTTTTGAGTTACTTTTATTCTCATCTCTGTACGAGTAAACAAAAAGAACCGAATACACGGGGCAGGCTGCTTTAATTTTGAATCTTGAAGCTCTCTTCTCTCGCTCTTGCATTCTGTTAGTACCAAGAGCGGATTCAGGGGGGGATTATGGCCGGGCGTCATGATCACCCCTGGGCTGGGTCTAGGTCGACCGTGATCATGGTTTTGAAGTCATTGATTCAAATAAGGTAAATAGAGGAGAGGAATGCTAAAATTTTTTCACTCGCTTCGCTCGCCTATAGGTATCCTATGCTTTTTGAATTCTGTGAAAGTGTCCACCCCACCTATTCTCATTTTTGTATAAATTAACACAAGGAGTGGTGCTAAAATTTTCCAGCTCACTTCACTCGCTAATACATCCTGTACTTTTTCAATTCTCCATTAGTTGATGTGACTCAGGTTGGCTAGACAAATATTCAAAATAGCTCGCATTTAACTAGGTCAATAGGACACTTTATGTGACTGCTAAACACCCTTATTTCAGAATTTGTGACGCTACAGAATCTTAGATAATCGATCGAAAACGTGTCGCCATAAATCCAACGTTATTACTGTCACACATTGCGTCACCAAATGTTAGTAAAGGAACCATATTCGAAAACGCTCCCGTTATTGAGATTCGGAAGTGCCAGCCAAAAGTTTTCTACGTAAATTCAAGCTGGCTGGACACAGATTTTTGCATTTTTCTACTAAACCACTGTACGTATCACAAAACTTTTAGCTCGATGCCTGTCACAAATTTATGTGACGCCCGTTGATATGCAAAAAGTCGTCAAAATCACTTCCGTTACCGAGATTGAGAGACCAGCGAAAAGTGGTTTTTCAAGCTGGCTGGACACGTTTTCGATCGATTATCTAAGAATCTGTAGCGTCACAAATTCTGAAATAAGGATGTTTAGCCGTCACATAAAGTGCCCTATTGACCTAGTTAAATGCGTGCTATTTTGAAGATTTGTCCAGCCAACCTGAGTCACATATTAGTTGATAGAGTTTCTCCTGTTCTCATTCCTGTATGAATGAACAAAAAGAACGCAATTTATCCGAGGAAGGGTGTAAACATTTTCGAGCCGCTTCACTCGCTCTTGGATCCCAAGTACCTGCATAGCTCCTGTCAAAATTTCTGAAAACCTAGCAAATTCGAGCAATTCTGGGTGTTAAATGTTATGAGCTCGCTGCGATGGCTCTTAAATCCTTACTTTTCTTAATTGATAGGCTTTTATAATAAGTTGACAAAATTATTGTTTGCCTGAATCGACACCGACAAACGAAAACCTAACTATCCCAAATTAACCTGAAGGCGCCCATGATCGTTTTGTAGATCATATATGTAAATCCAGCGATGGTTGATATAATTTCGTTTTTCAAAAGTTGTTCCTAATAGTACAACGGTTATACTATTAAAAACAGCTTTTGGGGCTGTTAAACTAGTTGGTTATGGTCAGAACGCCCTAAATTTGTTTAGAATAACCCATTTAACATCCCACCCCCTATTTGCCTTGTATTGTATTGTATAACGGGCTGGTGTCCGCAACTCCAGCACTCAGCGCCTTATTTTGCGTGCGGAAATGCCTTTTTTTATTCGGAGTAACCCATCCCAACCAATTCCTGGCAACGGCCATGAGTGACCCCTCGTCTCATGTCATATAAAGTTATTTGGTATATTTTCATTTCAATAACGTTCACTAGATCAATACGTGAGATATACCAACTGTTGATATAATTTCTTTACATATAACATTTATACACATACTCTAAAACTTATTTCGTATAATATTATTGGGTATAACATTTATTTCATCGAAAATCATTAGGTTTGTCGTTTAAAATATATATTGATACCATGATTTATGGTCAGCAACCCGATTCAGAGCAATCCGGCTCTGATAGGTTAGGTTAGAAGGCTAATGCGGGATTGGAGCGGAGCATTTGGGCACGGGGCCCGGGCGTTAGGTTAAAACAGTGCCGCGACAGCGGCCGCCGAGCGCGCCAGATTGTTGACGAATCGTTTGCGTTAGGATAGGGTTTTCAACTAGGCGTTTTTATCATATTACACTAAATAGGTTTTATGTCTTTTAAGTGGTAAGTATATCTAACGATTTTATGTTCAATGTATGTTATGCTTATAAAAAATAGTTATTTTAAAATTATAAAATCACTATTTTTTATAATATAAAATTATAGATTCAGTTGTTATCTTTATATATAAAATGATAAACTGACTGACTGACTGGGTGATATATCAACACACAGCCCAAACCGCTGGTCCTAGAGTTATGAAACTTGGAGGGTATGTTCTTTGTGTAGAGTCACTAAGAAAGGGTTTTTGGGAATCCACTAAGATCCACTAAGAAAGGGTTTTTGGGAATTCCACCCCTAAAGGGGTAAAATAGGTGATGGAAGTTTATATGCAAGTCCATCAGTTTTGAAGTTAGGATCTTCAAATTTTGTGTTTAGGCTGACGATTGAAAGTTAATTTATTCGTGTCGTTTTTCATAATTGTACCCCCGAAGGGTTAGAAAAGGGGGATGAAGGTAAGAACTATGTTTGTTCGAGTGGAATCTTGCAACTCAATTTTGAACAACCGATTGAGCTGAAATTTTGCACACACCTTTGGTTCTGGTGACAATACATTTTTATGACAGACATTCCTTAATCCTGCAGCCAGGATCGTCTCCTCAAGAGAGAACTCTTCAACGGTTAGTACCACGGACACAAAACTTTGTATACGCGTAAAAGTCTGATAGATAAAGATAATTTTTATCATGACCTCATCCTGCAGCCAGGAGCGTCTTCTCGCGAAGGAACTCCTCAACGGTTACTAGCGTTTTTAAAAAGGTATTTTCAAGTTAAAATCACTAATATTTCTGTTTATGGTTGGAAACTAACACAACGTAAATCAGTGTTTTTTTTAATTTCATCCCACAAGGAAAGGGGGATGAAGTTTTGTATTAAAGTTGTTCGTTCATGAATAAAAATATTAAAGATAAACCGATGGAGTGATTTTGCAAGAGCCATTTTGGCTCTCAAAAATGACCAAGCCGCCGTGATCAATGAAATGTTGATAAATACATACGAAGGTGAAAAAATTATGTATAATTATGTTGATACCATGATCGATATGGACGAGTCGGTTAATTATCCTGTAGAATTTTAAAACTTTCTTAATCCGGGTCTTCCGTGTCACAGAATTATGTTTCGTGTAGGTGCTCCTGTCCTGTTGCTTCGAAATATACTATATAATTAACAAAGTTCTAAATTGTTATTGTTATAATAATTCATAATTATCTAATAAAAAAAGAATTTCAACTCTACGCGGGCGAAGTAAAATAAAATAGTAACGAAGTCAAACCTCGTATCCGCCAAAACGGAGCTGCTGAGGGAGATCGAGAGTTTTTATGGGCAGTTGTACACTTCAACCAGTATATTTTTGCCCCTTTAATTTTAAATACATAATACATGATATTATTTAATTGATCTTAATTGTAACACTTTGTCTCAAATGTATGCATCATATGATCCTTAATGGATTGAAATAAATGATTTTGAATTTGAATTTTGATTTTGGATTTGCAACTCTAGCTAATGAACCAAGAGCTAGACTGACCCGACACTATACCGAAGACATTCCGGATGTTAGCCTGTACGAGATTAGGATGGCTCTTAAACAGCTTAAAAACAACAAGGCACCGGGTGATGACGGAATTACGGCCGAACTCCTGAAGGCGGGTGGAAAACCGGTACTTGAGGCCCTTCAGAAGCTGTTTGATTCCGTCATACTCGAGGGGAAAACGCCGCAGGCATGGTGCAGGGGTGTGGTGGTACTCTTCTTCAAAAAGGGCGACAATGCCCGGCTGAAGAACTATAGGCCCATCTCACTTCTAAGCCATGTCTACAAGTTGTTCTCAAGAGTCATCACGAATCGTCTCGCGCGCAGGTTTGACGATTTTCAGCCTCCTGAAAAGCCGGATTCCGAAAAGGCTTTAGCACCATAGACCACATACATACGCTGCGGCAGGTTATACAGAAGACCGAAGAGTATAACCTGCCTCTCTGCTTAGCGTTTGTGGACTACGAGAAAGCCTTCGATTCGATCGAGACTTGGGCTGTACTGCAGTCTTTCCAACGGTGCCAAATCGACTATCGGTACATCGAGGTGTTGAAGTGTTTGTACAAAAACGCCACCATGTCAGTTCGACTTCAGGACCAGACCTCGGAACCTATTCTTCTGCAGCGAGGTGGGAGACGTCATATCTCCGAAACTGTTCTCCGCTGCACTGGAGGATATCTTCAAGGTTTTAGACTGGAGAGGGCTAGGTATCAAAGTCAATGGCGAGTACATCTCTCACCTTCGATTTGCCGACGATATAGTGGTCATGGCTGAGACCATGGAAGACCTCAGTACAATGCTCGATGACCTTAGTAGAGCTTCCGAAAGAGTGGGTCTTAAAATGAACATGGACAAAACCAAAATCATGTTGATTAACCATGTAACACCCACTCCTATCAAGATCGGAGACTCTGCACTCGAAGTTGTAGACGATTATGTCTACCTTGGACAAACGATCCAGTTAGGTAGGTCTAACTTCGAGAAAGAGGTCAATCTTCGAATCTGACTCGGCTGGGCAGCGTTCGGGAAGTTGCGTGGTATCTTCTCGTCAAACTTACCGCAGTGTCTCAAGACGAAAGTCTATGACCAGTGTGTGTTGCCAGTGATTACATACGGGACCGAAACGTGGTCGCTCACAATGGGCCTTATCAGAAGGCTTAAAGTCACCCAAAGGGCAATGGAGAGGGCTATGGTCGGAGTTTCTTTCTTTCTTGCGTGATCAAATCAGAAATGAGGACATCCGCAAGAGAACCAAGGTAACCGACGTAGCCCGAAGAATAGCCAAACTTAAGTGGCAGTGGGCAGGGCACATTGCTCGCAGTACGAATGGCCGATGGGGCCGAAAAGTTCTGGAGTGGCGACCGCGAACCGGAAGACGCTGCGTTGGAAGGCCTCCCACTAGGTGGACCGATGACCTGGTGTACTGCAGTCTTTCCAACGGTGCCAAATCGACTATCGGTACATCGAGGTGTTGAAGTGTTTGTACAAAAACGCCACCATGTCAGTTCGACTTCAGGACCAGACCTCGGAACCTATTCTTCTGCAGCGAGGTGGGAGACGTCATATCTCCGAAACTGTTCTCCGCTGCACTGGAGGATATCTTCAAGGTTTTAGACTGGAGAGGGCTAGGTATCAAAGTCAATGGCGAGTACATCTCTCACCTTCGATTTGCCGACGATATAGTGGTCATGGCTGAGACCATGGAAGACCTCAGTACAATGCTCGATGACCTTAGTAGAGCTTCCGAAAGAGTGGGTCTTAAAATGAACATGGACAAAACCAAAATCATGTTGATTAACCATGTAACACCCACTCCTATCAAGATCGGAGACTCTGCACTCGAAGTTGTAGACGATTATGTCTACCTTGGACAAACGATCCAGTTAGGTAGGTCTAACTTCGAGAAAGAGGTCAATCTTCGAATCTGACTCGGCTGGGCAGCGTTCGGGAAGTTGCGTGGTATCTTCTCGTCAAACTTACCGCAGTGTCTCAAGACGAAAGTCTATGACCAGTGTGTGTTGCCAGTGATTACATACGGGACCGAAACGTGGTCGCTCACAATGGGCCTTATCAGAAGGCTTAAAGTCACCCAAAGGGCAATGGAGAGGGCTATGGTCGGAGTTTCTTTCTTTCTTGCGTGATCAAATCAGAAATGAGGACATCCGCAAGAGAACCAAGGTAACCGACGTAGCCCGAAGAATAGCCAAACTTAAGTGGCAGTGGGCAGGGCACATTGCTCGCAGTACGAATGGCCGATGGGGCCGAAAAGTTCTGGAGTGGCGACCGCGAACCGGAAGACGCTGCGTTGGAAGGCCTCCCACTAGGTGGACCGATGACCTGGTGAAGGTTGCAGGGATCCGCTGGATGCGAGTCGCATGGGACCGGTCAATGTGGCGACACTTAGGGGAGGTTTATGTCCAGCAGTGGACGTCATTCGGCTGAGATTTTGGTCAGTTTGTTTGGATGTTTATGTTCCAGTTTGCACAAAAACGGCTGAACGGATTTTAATGCTATTTGGCACACAGATCGTTTATAACCTGGATTAACCTTTAGGTAACTTTTTAATCCCGGTAGTACGTTCCCGTCGGATATTTTTCGACATCCACGCGGGCGAAGCCACGGGCAAAAGCTAGTATCTTATAATTTTAGAGGTTTTGTAATTATATCATATATTTCTGACTTGTTTTCTTTTTGCGTAGCGAGATGCGTAACGTGTATATAGCCTATAGTCTTCCTCGATAAATGGACTATCCAACACTAAAATAATTTTTCAATTCGAACCAGGAGTTCTTGAGATTAGCGCGCTCAACTGAACAAACAAACTCTTCAGCTTTATAATATTAGTATAGATTACTTGCCCGCGCTTGTTTGACATGTATCTGGTAACAGTGGTGATTTATCACCTTCACTGCCAGGCACTTTGTGTGGTAGTAATCTCCCCGCCAAACTCCTTCATACGGGTCGCAGACCGAAAAGCTTACTTAGTTCAGCTTAGCTCGCATGGCTGACGTAGTTTTTCATAATGTGCACGTCTTTCTGCATCGTTCTCACATATATGTATAATCTCAACATGAATGATGTAACCAAGATTTTGTAACAATATTTTGATTTAAAAGAGTGTCCATGGAGTCTCTTGCCGATTCTTCTCCATAGAGATCTAAGCTTTGGAATGTGCATCTACAATACCTTCTCAAGTTATTATGCCTTGTGACTGTGACTGTTTTTTTTTTACATTAAAAAGTGCCTGTGATGGTCTAATTGAAATAAATGCTTTGAGTTTGAGTTGATACTTGTGTGCAGACTGCAAACTAAGCCATGTGAGCTAGCTAAAATATGCGATGCTTAGTTGGGCGTGCCGATGTGCAGCTACAAGAGCTAAGCTAAGTCCCTCCCGCCTACCCTGGCACTTCGCAGTTCCTTCGGCAGTGCTGTCCGTCCAGTGTCCAGTGTCTTGATTGCCGAGATTGAAAGTGTTGACATATCCAATGTCCAGTATGTCTTTTCTTTAGATAATAATAAGTCAGTATTCATTTTCTTTTCTTTCATCGGAACTTTCTTCATCGATTAATATTCATGGCGAGCGATACGTCCGTCAAATTGAACTTCACAACACTGACTGATCTTTCGGTGTGTGCACAAGTCATATTTCTAGTTTAGCTTAACTGGCTTGTTTAGCTTCGGCATAGCTTAGTTTTCGGTCTGCAAAAAAAAAGTAAAGTATGTTAGATTGTAAATTAAACTTACGTTATAAAATGTCCTTCTTTTAGTGTCTTGTCATGTTGTACCTGAGGTCGAATTTTTTTATATGCCTTATTAGGCCTTAATACGACTTACATAATATTACAAACTCATTACTAGAATTCTCCTGCATCCGGATATACATAGTTAGTTCTCTTACTTATATAGTTATGTCTTAGGTATTCAAAATCAAACATCTCTTTTACTTTATTCATACAACAAATTCAACAGTTAATACTTACTTAACAAAGTAACTTTAAAGCCATGGATCACAGTAGGTTTACTCAGATGTATCAGAAACCTTGATAGGATGCATTTTAAATTAAAAAAAGAACCTAATAATCAAGTACTTGCAACTACTTATAAGAGGTACAGAAATTTTTGCAATCGGATAATAAAGCAGTGTAGAAGACAATATGAAACACATGAACTTGAGCTCGCCAAAAATAATAGCAAGAAGCTCTGGAGTAGTATTAAAAAAATAACAAACATAAACAGAACAAAACAAATATACCATGAACTACTTACGCTAGAACAAACGCCTATCCAATCTAGTAACGCAATAAATAGCTTCTTAGCAAATATAGGCGCTCAGTAAGTTAGCGAATACCATACCGACGGCCAACCGTTTTCCGACACTAATTCTCACAGTGGTCATTGTTCGACTTGCGTTCTCTTAGACACTGACTGTGAGGAGGTTGCCTGTATAATTGAGAACCTGAAATCGGACTGCAGCACAGGCTGGGATGGCATCTCGAATAGAGTTCTGAAACTAATTAAGCAATACATAGCGCCCACTCACGGAGTTTTTAATAACAGTTTTAGGCAGGGTGTGTTTCCCGATGCTCTCAAGCAATCTATAGTTATTCCCATACACAAGAGTAGTAGAAGAGACTGTGTCAATAATTATTGTCCAATTTCACTCCTACCATCGCTCGCTGTCTAAAATCTTGGAAAAGATTATTAATAGAAGGCTCATAATTTTTTTGGAAAATAAAAAGTTACTTGCGGGATGCCCAGTATGGCTTTAGACCGGGAAAATCGATAGACGATGCGGTACACAACTTTACCGAATTCATCGCAACGAAATTGGATGAGAAAAGAAATGCCTGACAATTTTCCTAGACCTTGCAAAGGCCTTTGACACAGTTTCTTTTGATAAACTTTTGGCAAAGCTAGAAAACATGGGTATAAGAGGATCAGAACTGCTCCTTTTTAATGACTACCTTAAAAATCGCACGCAAAAGGTAAGGATAGGCGATACTGTAAGCGGGGAGAGCTCGGTGATCTTCGGAGTCCCCCAAGGCAGTATATTGGGACCTTTGCTTTTCCTATGCTATATAAATAACCTCTGCAAACTTACCTCATACACTGATGACACAACTCTTACCTTCTGTGGAGACACCTGGGACGAAGTCTTTAAATATGCCCAGGAAGGCTTCAAAACGGTCTGCCACTGGCTTGCCTCAAACCTTCTAACTCTAAATACCACTAAAACCTTTTATCTAACTTTTTCATTACGGAACACTCCAATCCCATCACATAGAATAATCGCACATTCTTGTCCTCAACAAATAGCCTTAACTTGTAACTGTCCACATTTTAATAAATCTAAATCCGTTAAATACCTGGGTGTAATAATAGATGACAACTTAAACTTCAACGAACATATTAGTAATGTCTCCAAGAGAATCCGTAAGCTTACTTATGTCTTTAAAAGTCTTCGACACGTAGCGGACTCCAA
The DNA here is from genome assembly GCA_905163415.1 of Noctua fimbriata. NCBI lineage: Eukaryota > Metazoa > Arthropoda > Insecta > Lepidoptera > Noctuidae > Noctua > Noctua fimbriata. The sequence goes on along the minus strand of LR990942.1, from coordinate 1,828,431 downwards.
AGTCATGCGAACTGTCTACCTGGCGCTATGTCAGTCTGTCCTCACCTACTGCATCTCTTCATGGGGCAGAGCAGCGAAAACACACCTCCTTGAACTAGAAAGAGCTCAAAGACTCATCCTGTATCAACAAGCTGAAGTTTTAACGGTTAGACAATTATACGTCCTCGCTACTATACTTAAGCAACATACCTCCCTGAACTACAGTAGTTATAATCCAGTACTAAAAAGAAGGCGTTTTCATCAAGTCTGCCAAGCTAAGCCGGCTAGGACGAGTTTCAGTTGATATTTCTTCTTTTTCCAAGGGCCACGTCTGTATAATATTGCAAATAAGCTCGTTAAAATTTATCCACTAACGAAAATTGAATGCAGGCGTAAGGTCTCAAAATGGCTCCTAATACTTACTTATGACGATACGGAAAAATTCTTAAACAGTTACAGAGAAGTATTACACACACACATGCACTACACACACACAGCCAAAGCATCACAATCACAACTCGTATTTAAACCAAAAACACTACACCCAAAATATACACTCACGAACAAAATCACAATCTCATCAAAACACCACTTCCTATTCTTTATTTCTTAATTTTCATTTCATTTTATTGTTCTTTAGCTTTAAGCGCTCCCTACTGTGGTTATGCCCTTAGATTAGCTCTCAATAATGTATTCGAGATAAGGAGACCAGGAGACCCGTAGCACAGGTTTTACTTAGTATGGGCTCCTGTCTCCCATCTTCAAAATTGTTGAATCATATACTGTGTACATATTTATTTCTGTGGGAGAATTTTTTTTTCATTTTTTTATCTGTGGACACAGTTGGGAAAAGGCTAGATGAGCTTAAGATAATATTAAAAAACTTATTCTATCTTTAACCATTATCATTCTTATTTCTTTATCTTCATCTCACTCCTCCCCTTCCCCAGAGTCAGAGACAGGTGTACTGAAAGTAGTCTCTTTGATGTCTTTAATGTGACTCTTCTCCACCCAGTTGTGTCTCCGCGTATACATGAGCTGCAGCAACGCTTCGACACAGAATATCTGAAAGTTTTAAAACAAAATTTCTATACATCGTGTATCAGACAGGTGTTGGTGTCGTACAGACCTGTGGTGCGCACGACGATAAATCAAGCTATGGAAAACCATATTAAACTGATCTCTCACTGTGCGGAAAGCTCATTTAAAGCGAGGTCTCTCTGATTATACTGGATATGTATAGTTTGATTTGTCGCCGTGTGTACAGTAAAGACCAACAAACTAAATAACTTGCTCCATGGGACTAACAAAAACTAACGAGAAAAATAATTGTAATTCTGTAATTATTTTGCCCTTTTCATACTTAATGTAAAGATTATGATTCTGCTAAAGCAGTCATTGTAGGCCCCCAGGCCCCCAGGCCCCCAGGCCCCCAGGCCCCCAGGCCCCCAGGCCCACCGTCTAATGGACTCGTACATCAAAGACAGCACGAATTGTTCATCATCCGACACTGAGACTGTGCTCAAGGTAAAACTGCGCACTACCTCAGAACGGTAAGCCTCGTTCAAAATGTGTAATATAGCAATTTGAACCTTTAGTCGTTTCCGTTCGTTTTCGTTTTGAGTAAACCCTTCTAGTCTGAAGGTGTAGCCGAACACGCTGGTTGATATCTTGGACTCGGGCACCACTAGGTAGTTGTCCTCGGTGAACAGCGGGTAATCCATCAACTTGTATCGACCTGCCTTTATTGGACATTCTAATCTGCAAGAAAGAAAAGTTGAAAAATTATTATCAGTTGTTTAGTCTAATAGGGCCTCGTTTTTATTTTAGATGGTAAATCTGGTAAACTAGAGATTGTGCGATGTTATGTTATCGAGTCGAGTCTGCTGTCTGAGGCGGACGGGATCGGGATTTGAAGTTAAAAACGATTCCAATTGCTAAAATACAATTTACCAAGTTCTCAACTTTAATTTTATATTCAGAAATCGGCTCTTTGTCTAACATTTATGCAGTGATTTATGACTGACGATACCCTTTGTACAGAGCATCAAACTGAACAACACATTCTCAATGGGACCTCGTAATCGGCAAAAAATAATCAGTTGCCCCGTAGATTTGGGTCGAGTACGGCTCCTGTATTCAAATGTTATATAGGGCAGCTTATTGTAGTAGATACAGAATAAAAATCTATAATTTTTATCAACCCATAACTTGAGTAGGTCTGTACGTACAAGTACATAGATAATAACCAAATTGAATGTGACATAATACATAATATTAATAATATATTGACAAGAGGAATATTTACACAACATTGATAAGACCCTGATAACATTGGATCACAAAAACAAAACAAAAGTTTGATTTATTGAAATTACTACGGTTTTTTTTTTATTATTCTAGTTTATCTACTTGAATTTTCGTTTTATTTTTTTTAAATCAAATCAAACCATATATTTCTTTGGAAACATATGGTTTGCATAATAGGTACATTTGTATGGGTAATAGGTAGGTACATTTAGCCGTCACATGGGCATGCAAATAGTTGGTTAACAATTACTTTAAAATAGTCTTCTAATTTTTTGCATATATTATGCACAAATTCAAGCCTTTTCTCATGGAAGTGAGCAGAACCCAAAGACCTGCTATGATTATCATACTAACTCTTTTTGCCTCGTCCACGGTCATATTATGTCATGTACCTACATCAGGTCATACACGCTCGTTGGTCGTTCTTTTTCAAATTGTTGAATTTCCAGCGATTGTCTATAGCTGCTGTATAGACTTCGAGAATGTAGAGATACAGATTTTACGCAAACGATGGATGGACTGTGTGAAAGATGATATGGCTAGAAAAGGGATGACTGAAGACGAGACACACTGTGCTGAGCCCAAATAAATCGGGATATAAGAGCAAGAGCATGACATAGGTAAGTGAGTAAACTAAAGCTGATTTCTGCGACATTCTTTATACCGAAAACCCAAAGAGTGGGTTCCTACAATAGGTACCTACCTCTGCGGATTGCAAAAACTGGAAATCAACCACGTATAGAGTGCGTTAGAGACGACACCAACAGTGATGTTCATGCCAGCGAGTAACCTATCCATCACTTTCCATCAAGCGAGATTGAAGTGAAGTGTAGGCTTATTATTCCGCGCTCGTAACTGCAAACAAACTAAATTCATTCATGAAGATACTGCATTTTCAGTTACGAGGGCAGTGTTGCCCGCAGGGGCCGCAGGCAATAAAAAGAAATTTAAAAAACTGGATTTCGCTTTTCTCAAATCGTGAAGGTCTTCACGAAACCTTTACAAATCAAGTAAAGCCCTCACTCAGGATGCGCGTAGTGGAACAGCATATTATTATATGTCTCCTTCTCGTTCTCATTCTCGTCGCCGCAGCCATTCTTCACCAGATAGAAGGACCGGAAGAAGTCACAAGACTCAATGTTGCGAATGTCCACGCATTTCTGCATAGTTGCCTGGAAACAAGGAGACTGTTTAATAGCGAAATACCAATAATACGCAGTTTCTTAGGTGCATCCACATCGAAGTCACTTTTGGTGAGCAAAATTTAACAACATCAGGTAAAACAAGGTCTTAAAGAAAACGTGTGAAACGTCCACTTCATATTTCTACAAATAAATGTCTTGAATCCCATGCCAAAAAAAGAGCGGGTTGGGCGACCCCAAACAGCATCGGGATTTCGGGGTTTTTGTCTGTTTTCGTCAAGGAACGAATAATTACCTACCTTGGTTTTCGTATATTAATAAACAAATGAGCGTCTCCACTCCACGCGAATCAGTCTCACCCTATCGCCCTGCTGAATGTCTGAAATTCTTGACCACAGTATGTGCCATCCTGGCATTTCGTGCCGTTAAGCCGAAGAACTGCCAACACTGACTTAAAAAAGAAAACAATTCACCTTAACTTTCCACCCGTTCTCAATATCCTCGGATACGTTGAACTCTCCACTGAGCCGCGAATCGTATGTCCGTGTGGACAAACTCAACTCGGATACGGTAACAGGGGTTTTCACGGTGTCATCGTAGCATGGCCCGGCCCTCGTTACAAGCAGGTGAGTCGCTGCCATGGTACAATCCGTGGTACCTGCCAACGATATAATGTAGTATAGCAAAATAGCTATTTGATAGCACATCGTAATCATGAGTGTTTAACACTTTACTACACCCTGTTACTAAACCAGGCGGATTTGTAATGATCAGTAAGGTTATTGTAATGATCAGTAAGGTTATTGTAATGATCAGTAAGGTACGCTATTATAACTCAAATAGCTTTTGCTCGCGGTTTCGCTCCCATTATGTACGAAAATTAACTCACAGGTACCATTACTACTACTTTACGTTTTAAATGTAGCCTGTGACACTCGGGGATAATGTAGTTTCCCGTTAATGAAAGATTTTAGGAATCGGATCAGTAGTTCCGAACATTACCCCCTACAAAGTTACAAACAAATTTTACCTCTTTAAAATATTAGTAATTAGTTTTACAAATCGTACCTACATTGGTACCTAAGTACTCTTTCATCTTTCACGTTTTTGTGTGTTTCTACTAGTTCTAAAGTCTAATTTCGCTGTTCATGTATCCTAGTATGTAGCAGGTACCTACCTACATAATATATAATGATTTTCTAATGATATTATAATGAGAATTTTTGTATCTCATTTTGATTATGTACCTATTTACTAAATGGAAGTGTTTAAGGCTTTATCAGGTGTATCTGCCCTAGATCAGTCCTGAATGTTCATTAGCCCAACAAGAATGTAGATGCGCGACGTCGGACCATAAGAATACGCCATATCCGTCTATAAATTCCTGTGCCTACTGTGATTGGTTGTAGCAATATCTTGTTCTTCTTCGTGTCGATGGGACGGCAGTATACTCGTAATTATCAAATCTTGCCAGTCCAAATATACATCACCACACACGCTGCCACAGCTTCGTCGGTGGCAGCGAAGAGGTTACCTTGACTGCATTTTTGGAGCACAGAGAAGAGGCCAGGATTGGAGATGAAACATACTTTGCGGCACAGCTGAACATCCACACCCTACTGCCGATCCGTTGAGGTAGCCCTACTTTACGCGGTTGGTATTACATGTTCCCACTTAGGTTCGAAGATGGTTCAGAGACTTCCAAGTAGACCGTTGGGCGCGCAAGATTAGACCTTGCGGAAAGATGCTCCGCGTAGCATTGGACGTGAACCGATGGCCTTGAAAAGGTGGCTGGGCAGATTAGATTCCGAAGGTGTTGTGGCACAGCTTGGGAGAGACCTATGTGCAGCTGTGGACTGTGATAGGCTGAGTTTATTAATCGGGGAGATGTTCGCTGGGTGGAAGGCGAAAGTAAATTCTGCCAGTTTTCAAAATAAAGATTTCTTATAAAAATCTTTGGTAACAATGACTGAAATGCGAGGCAGCTAATAAAATTAAATTATGTCAAATAAAAGCAATGACATAATACTCATATGATAGTAAAACAACGTCAGTAAAGTAAATAAAATGTAGGTAGTAAACTTTACAGCGATGTCGATAATAATTGAGATAGCAGACGGTAAAATGTGAACTTTTGTCATCTCAACTAGAAAGACATCACGTTTGCAGTGAAGGAGAAACGAAGGTCAAATGAAAATAGCCAGTAAAAAAAAAAAATTTGATGATGTATTTGGCGTCAATGACCGCAGGTAGAGTTTTTAGGGGTTGCCAAAATCATAGTAAAGTAAGATTAAAAATAAAAAAAACTAGCTCCACAAAGCGCCTAGCATACGAAAGCCTGGTTAGCTCACCGTCGACTTGTAAGAAAACCGGCCAAGTGCGAGTCGTACTCACACGCACACAGGGTTCCGTAGCACCAAACAATATAATAAAATATTTTGAAGGCTTATTCATACTATGTTGTATTGTATTACATTCAACAGCAAAACTAAATTTGTTTTTTTATAGTATGTTAATGAAATACAAAGTTACTGCTGCTGTTTAATGAAAAAGTCCCATATCTCAAAAACTAAACACCACATCTTATTCAAACTAATTTTCGTTGAAAGTTTTTTTACTTTCTACAATCCTACATTTTTTTTTTAATTTTCTTCCCCTTACTTTAGAAATTAGAGGGGGGGGACTCATATTTTACCACATTGGAAGTGTACATATCTTTCAACCGATTGATTTTGAGAAAAAATGGTTTTATGAACCTCAATGTCATTTTAAAAGACACTACCACTAGACACCACACGTATATGTTTTTTTTTTTTTGTTTCTAGCCCCCCTCAATATTTTATTTTTTTATTTTTGTATAAAAATCGTAAAGCGGTTCACAGAATACATCTACCTACCAAGTTTCAACAGTGTAGTTCTAATAGAAGCAACCCACGGATGCCACTCAAGTTAAAGGGGAAAATATACAAGTTCATGATTAGACCTGTCGTACTGTATGGATCAGAGTGCTAGGCTGTGAAGGTGGATGAAAAACGATTGCATGTAGCGGAGATGAGAATGTTGAGATGGATGTGTGGAGTGACAAGAATGTATAAAGTGAGGAATGAGTATTGTATTGTATTGTATAACGGGCTGGTGTCCGCAACTCCACGTCAAAGCGCATATTTTGCGTGCGGGTGGGAAATTTATTCGATCCACCCCAACTCCCCGAGAAAAGCCAGCAGCGCCTTGATGTTGCTGATAATCTCGCGGAGAGTACCTGGGTTACCGAAGTAATTTGCCCTGTATGATGCAACCACTGGGCAATACAGAAGCACGTGGGCTGCTGTTTCGTCTTCCTCCATGCAGGCTCGGCATAGGGGGCTGTCTGTGACTCCTATGACAAAGAGGTGTTTATTAAAAGAGCCGTGTCCAGTGATGGCGGCTGTTAGTGTGCGTAGCTGTAATTTGGTCGTCCGAAGCGCCCGTTTGGTCAGGTGGCCATCGATAGTAGGAAGTGCTTCCTTGGCCTGCCTGCACTCGCCATGGTCCAGCCATAGCTTGTGGTGTTGTTCACTGGTTCGTTTCCTTACCAGTGTGCATAGATACCCGAAAGGGAGTGGCACGATGTGTTCAGGTCCCACTGCTGCCATGCTCGAGCCCCTTCTAGCGAGTTCGTCCGCTGCATCATTGCCTCGGGACTCGCTGTGTCCTTTGATCCATTGTATGGTTATATTGAGGAATCTTGGTATGGACATGTAATGAGGACGGATGAAAAGAAATGGACATGAATGTTCATGGATGGAGAGGCAGAGAAAGGCCAAAGAAAAGATGGATGGATTGTGTGAAGACTGATATGAAAGAGAAAGGAGTAAATGATGCTGTGACGTCTGACAGGGGAGAATGGAAGAAGAAAACTTGTTGCGCCGACCCCAAATGGAATGGGATAAGGGCAGGAAGATGATGATGAACGTGGCCACGCAGCAAAGTTCACCCATCTAAGTTTAGTTATTCTTTGGCTCCAAGTAATTGCCATTTATGGCGTTCATTTAGAGGCTAAACGAATAAATAAATAAATAAAGTAGGTACAACTTTGACAGCTTGTATTTCGGAAACGTGACGCTATATTATAATTAAAAGTATTCAACAAGGAATTTTCTTTATTGTCCGAATATCATGAATTCGATTTACGATTGTGGGACGTCTTCCTGTGTTTGCCAAATTGCCACAAGACAACACGTCACGGGATTTTTTCAATTGCAATATTGGTTAGTACCTACCTAAGTACAAATACACACATTTGAATATGGTTGTTTTAATAAAAACCACAACACATTATCGGCTGTTTTTCCGCTCAGTAGTGCGTACGTTTTTCCTGCCTAAGGCTCCTGTCATACCACCGATGAGGAAGCAACGAGCTCTCGACTATTTACTTGCCCACGAAACGTACAATACATGTAGATCCCATCACATTGCCAGTGAAAGTCTGTAAGACTAAAAGAGATTCACATTCGGTAAATAGTTGACCGTTGACTGTTCACACTGCCGGCCAAAATTCTTTCTCCAGTAGTTAGCGAGTTATTGATAGGAGGCCTGAAATGAATTAAACATGGATAATTTGTTTAGATGATAGTTTACTAACAAACTGCCTAGTAGCTAGCTCTCCTCGCTTGTCGCCAATCGTCAGTGGTGAGACCAGTGCCGTACAGGCACAAATTGCATGATGACCGAAGCACTTATATGTGTGTATAGTTTAATGTAAATACTAAGAGAACATCATGAACAACTTAAATATCTAAGTAGATACTAGTTTTACTCACGACTCTGCCCGTGTAAACAACACTATAAATCAAGTAAGTAGGACAAAATTTGAAAAGTCTTCTTGGTTAATATTTGGAACACTAAATGAGAAACAGTCATCACATTTTATAAATAAACACTCACACACACATCATATTGTTTTATTAATACCAATGCTTTCTTTCGCCCATAAGATATTATAAGGTATTAAGTAAACAATAAAGTCATTAACATCGACCTTCGCGGTTTAGGTACCTACTATAAAATTTACTATTATTTTACTCGACAAAGTTTACACACGAACCGACACACGTCCCGCTCGCACTCATGTATTGTTGGCGCCGTGCCCCATTCAACCTGCTTCATTAATCAGTTCGACCATTTCATTCCTCAGCAGTCGTTCAGTGTAAGCCGAGCCAGACGCACGTCCAACATGGCCACAGACAATTTAACCGCTCTTCTTGCCAAACCCAAGGATTTGCAACTGGTGAGTCAATAAAAACATGTCTAAAAACATAATAATAAGAACAAAATTTAATAAATCTATTGACAAAGCGAGGAATTAGAAGGAATGAATGTTAATCGATTCAATATTTAAATAACTTCGTCGAGTCGTCTTGAAGTTCAAAAGTACATGACGTGCGAAAGTGAATTTAATTCTACATAATATTATGGTTTAATTTCTTTGGTTAGCGATCAATACTTCTGCCAATGAAATGTTATTATCTGCAGGCTCTGCAGCAATGGAATAATACTTGCTTACAGTATTATTATTAGACATTGGATTAATAGTTAAGATAGTATCCAGTGTTTACTTAACTTTATCAATAAATATTATGCTGGTAGCAATTGTTATGTAAGATATCGGTAGATTAGAATGTTACTGTAAAAGCGAGCTACAGTAACTCCTAATATTTCCCAGTAAAACCTAAGATTTACCAACTTTATAGACACGTTTTTCGATTCGTAGAGACACTGTAAATATTGTGGGCGAATGCCTGTGTGCGACTAAAGACGATGACTTAAAAATACGCATCCAATTTGGATGTGGCGGTCGTCGGCCGCTGCCGCAGCACCGCTCGCTACGCTCGCTCGGCTCGCGCGTTTTTGTTTACAGTTCTAACCTAACCTAACCCATTTAGTTGCTCAGTTTACTAATACAGTATTTCTTCATAAGTTGCCAGATATTTAAGAAATACTCAGTTTTATTACCAAAACCAACATTTACCATCAGTCATTGGTAAGTCTTGTCCCAAAGTGTTATAGTAAAAGCCCAAAATATCGTCTCTTCTTTATAAAATCCTTACCAACTCATGTTAGTACAAACACGCACAAACGGTTACCACGTATTCAGTACCTACGTCATTCCGAAACCCGCACATGAAAATATTTCACAAGTCAATTAAAAACAAAAAAACAGCTGCTACATACAAACCTATACGAATAAAATATATGAAACTGTACATTTTTTTTTAAATGTGGCCTGATCAGTAAACTCAGCCTATTTTAGTGAACTATTGGACACGCCATAACACCGTGTCCTCAGTCATCCGTATCCAGTCTTACCCAAGATCTTACTCCTTTTTAAGATCGATCATCCATCTAGCTGTGGGGCGTGCAGTGCTGCGCTGGCCGATACGCGATTTCCACTGTGAATGATTATGCTGATGATATCCTTATCAATATGCTCCTTGTTCTCAGGTACAAACACCGATACCACAAATAGCCGACGATGGTGAGTTTATGAAAGTTTTATAGATTGTGATTACCCCGCCATGCGCATCGACTTCTGGGTTCATGGGTTCGATCATCTGTTCAGGCAGTGTCATAGAGTTTAACTGAGAGTAAATTTGCAGTACGGAGTCCGTATTGGGTCTAGGCCCTGCCCTTACTACAAGGAATTAAGTGACAATGTAGTGACTGTACTTTCACCCACGGAGTAGATTCGTCCCTTCAACCCTGTCTTAAAGAATACAGGTGTGATCTTGTTTTGCCTGTTTCGAGAATTATTCCATGAGAAAGTACTACGGATATACAGAGTGGAAGGAATATCGACGCACAAATGGTTACCACGAATTCAGTATTTCATTCGGAACATCCCCACATAGAACTTTATACGTGGTAATCGTTTGTGCGGTTATGTGCCTTCCACACTGTATAAAGTAAGTGTTGTATGTCCTAACCCAGGGCCATGGTATCTTGTCCACCGAGCATCAAAATCTGGTAAAAGTAACAGACGGGCAGATAAACCGAGAGAGTTACGTTGGAATGCAGATTCCTTGTTACAAGACTCGCCCACAGGCTCGCGTGGTGGATAAGGTGGATTATAGCCCTGAGCCCACTCTCACAGACAAGAGCCCCCAGTTGTACAAGTACCTGTTCGTTAGTGTCGATAAAGTTGATTGCAGCCATTATCACTAAACAAATATTGATGATGAAACACTTAGATAGCTATTAATGCCATTACTGTCGTTACTTTAGTCGAGTGGAAACCTACTTTAATTACAGTCTAGGGGGTAAACTATATTTATGTATCTACTAGCTTGTGCCCCCGGTTTCGCCCGCTTGGAGTTCGGTAATTGTCCCACGAGATCGTACTACCGGAAAAAGTATCCTTTGTATTAATCCAGGTTATAAACTATCTGTGTGCAAAATTTCATCCAAATCCGTTCAGTTGTTTTTGCATCCTTTTTTTCCATCCTCACAAACTTTCGCATTTATAATATTATACAATATTAGTTTTAGTATATGCGAAACCTGATACACGTGTCTAGTATTTTTATGTAAAGAATCTATGTACAAAATTTCAAAACTGTATCATGAAAAATCACAAAGTTATAAGCTTGTTCTGTTACCTAGTTGTCCGCACAAAAACGCGGTCACCACGCAGCGCGCGCCTCCAGCGTCGTCTTGAGCTCATTGAAAATAATAATTTGGCAGTAGGTACCAAAATTATTGCGATAGGCACTCATAGTCGCTCGGTATTCAACTTTTAACTTTTTTAAATATTTTTGGGAAAAATATAACATGGTTTAAAAATTATTGGAATCGATTCAGTTACTTATTCTGAACAAAGTATATTCAGGTTTCGCATATACTAAAAATAATGTTGTATAAGTGGGATTGTTCTGTATGGTGTCCGGACGTAAAGAATAGCACCATCCCATATCTTCCCGTGGGTGTTGTAAGAGGCGACTAAGGGACTTACCAGAGAATGGGCAGCAGCGTTCTCTGATTCTACAACAACCATACTGCGATCGCCAACCCGCCTGCCAAGCGTGGCGATTATGGCAAAACCCCCCTTCTTGGGGGAGGCCTATGTCCAGCAGTGGACTTTTCGGCTGAAATGATGAAGTGGGATAACCGGTAGTCTATGGGGTTATATGTCTTATGCTCGATTCCCAGGCAGTGTTGTCGGCTTTTCTATCACGAATTTCTCAGTAGCAGCCACGGGTTGGATTTCTGCCCGCTAGATGGCAATAGGCTCATCCCCTATAAGATTTGAACATCACTAGTGAAATCGGGGTGTACTAAGTACACCTCTGGATAACCCTTCGCTATCTTGACTAAACTGGAGGTCTGTTTACAGTCTCCGTACCTACATAGTTTGTCGAAGCAAGGAACACTGCTCGGGTGGAGATTTATAGACGAGATTTCCAGCCTTGAGAGCCAAGGAGCTTTTCCACAAACGATGTTCCAACCTTCCACTAACAAAGTTTTATGTTCAAGTTTTCTGGACCGGCTCAATATTAATAAAATTGCCATCGAAAAAGAAGAAGAAGGTCCTTTATGGGTATCAACATAACTTTTACCCACGGCTCCGCTCTCGTGGTCTAACCCACAGAAATCGAGCAATTTTTGGGATAAAAAGTACCTATTCTATGTCGATCGCGAATAATGTAACTTTCTATTAGTGAAGACATTTTTAATTGCAATAGGATCAGTAGTTCTAGAGTTTACCTTTTGCAAACATACAAACTACTTCAAAATTATAGCGTTGCTCTTATTTTAGTAACTAAAATACATCTTGCTGTTCTTCACACTTATCACGGAAACCATAAAAAACATAATAAACTACATGAAGTACGTATTTAGATAAAAGTTAATGAGAATCTCAACAACGACAAATAGATTCGTTTTAGTTGCGAAACTGGTAATGCTAACACTAAACTTATGATATTTAGAAGCACGCTAACGCGCGAGCTACGTTTAATTTCTAATAGTTTTGTATCGGCAACCCCAAGTAACATGGGACGAGGGCAGGAAGATGATGATGGTCTAATATTATTATGTAGTTTTCGTCAAAACTACATAATAATATGAATGAAATGAACTAAGAGTATGCATTTCGAAATGCTAGCCAATTAAAACGTTATCTATACAAAAAAATAAATAAAAACATTTTTTTTTGTTTGTCTGTCTGTTTAATTGTTCCGGCTTATCTGCGGAACGGCTGTACCGATGTTGACGGGACTTTTACTGGCAGATAGCTGATGTTATAAGCAGTAACTAAGGCAATATAAGATTTTAAACTATCATGGTCACTAACATTATTAATATCGGGAACTCAATAAAAACAGTAAACATGGTAAATATCCCGTTTCTAGTCTAAATAATATAGTAACTAAGGCAGTCTAAGTCAGCCTGTACGAGATTAGGATGGCTCTTAAACAGCTTAAAAACAACAAGGCACCGGGTGATGACGGAATTACGGCCGAACTCCTGAAGGCGGGTGGAAAACCGGTACTTAAGGCCCTTCAGAAGCTGTTTGATTCCGTCATACTCGAGGGGAAAACGCCGCAGGCATGGTGCAGGGGTGTGGTGGTACTCTTCTTCAAAAAGGGCGACAATGCCCGGCTGAAGAACTATAGGCCCATCTCACTTCTAAGCCATGTCCACAAGTTGTTCTCAAGAGTCATCACGAATCGTCTCGCGCGCAGGTTTGACGATTTTCAGCCTCCTGAACAAGCCGGATTCCGAAAAGGCTTTAGCACCGTAGACCACATACATACGCTGCGGCAGATTATACAGAAGACCGAAGAGTATAACCTGCCTCTATGCTTAGCGTTTGTGGACTACGAGAAAGCCTTCGATTCGATCGAGACTTGGGCTGTACTGCAGTCTCTCCAACGGTGCCAAATCGACTATCGGTACATCGAGGTGCTGAAGTGTTTGTACAAAAACGCCACCATGTCAGTCCGACTTCAGGACCAGACCTCCGAACCTATTCTTCTGCAGCGAGGTGTGAGATAGGGAGACGTCATATCTCCGAAACTGTTCACCGCTGCACTGGATGATATCTTCAAGGTTCTGGACTGGAGAGGGCTAGGCATCAACGTCAATGGCGAGTACATCTCTCACCTTCGATTTGCCGACGATATAGTGGTCATGGCTGAGACCATGGAGGACCTCAGTACAATGCTCGATGACCTTAGTAGAGCTTCCGAAAGAGTGGGTCTTAAAATAAACATGGACAAAACCAAAATCATGTTGAATAACCATGTAACACCCACTCCTATCAAGATCGGAGACTCTACACTCGAAGTTGTAGACGATTATGTCTACCTTGGACAAACGATCCAGTTAGGTAGGTCTAACTTCGAGAAAGAGGTCAATCGTCGAATCCGACTCGGCTGGGCAGCGTTCGGGAAGTTGCGTGGTATCTTCTCGTCCAACTTACCGCAGTGTCTCAAGACGAAAGTCTATGACCAGTGTGTGTTGCCAGTGATTACTTACGGGACCGAAACATGGTCGCTCACAATGGGCCTTATCAGAAGGCTTAAAGTCACCCAAAGGGCAATGGAGAGGGCTATGCTCGGAGTTTCTTTGCGTGATAAAATCAGAAATGAGGACATCCGCAAGAGAACCAAGGTAACCGACGTAGCCCGAAGAATAGCAAAACTGAAGTGGCAGTGGGCAGGGCACATTGCTCGCAGAACGGATGGCCGATGGGGCCGAAAAGTTCTGGAGTGGCGACCGCGAACCGGAAGACGCTGCGTTGGAAGGCCTCCCACTAGGTGGACCGATGACCTGGTGAAGGCTGCAGGGATCCGCTGGATGCGAGTCGCACGGGACCGGTCAATGTGGCGACACTTGGGGGAGGCCTATGTCCAGCAGTGGACGTCTTTCGGCTGAAATGATGAAGGCAGTCTAAGGCTACTTATTTAGAAAAAGGATTAGGGTTATGTGTAAAAAAAATCAAAACCCTTGAAATTGTTAACATAACTGATTCAAATATGGAAGTAATATTTTTATAATACTACATCACGCGGACGAAGGTCCGCAACAGTGAGTCATAAATAAACATCTACTCGTAAATCCGTGGTTTATGGTTTATACGTACAAAGCAACAGATTAACCGATACCTGGCTCCTATACTGACCTTCCTCAACCGCGCCACAAGTCAATATTCACCACTTTATGCTTGTTATATGTGTTTACTAACTTGAACCATTTTACATTCGTTCTTGGCTCAATGTTTTGCTATTTCTGAGTAACGGCGAAGTGACACAATCATTCAATTGAACAATTTCTTCGGGTCTAGCCAGACAGAGGCCGATCAACATGGATCGTAGCTAGCTTCTCAATAACGCTATACGACGAAATGCGTCATGTCGTCATTCGCAACCGTTCGACCATTTTATGATCTAAAGGCTTTCTTAGACTTTAGATATCAAAATACATCACTGAAGAAAATGTGGGTGTACGTACTATCCTACAGCTATATAATACTTCTCCCTGCCTAAGCCTTTGTATAAACAGGCGTAATATTATGTTTATAACTTCCAAAAACTTTAAAATTGTTACTCCTTTATTCTCAACTATGTTGTGGTCGGCTTCCAGTCTAACCGCATGCAGCTGAATACCAGTATTTAACATGGAGCGACTGCCTATTGGACCGCCTCAACCCAGTTAGTCCAGGGTAATACGTGTACAATATCCCTTGAACTGGTTGATAATTAAAAAGACGTCTTGGTAATTAGGTAAATTACTTTTGTTACAGAGGTGCTTCTCCGGATGGACTGTGTCGGGATCTGCGGCTCAGACGTGCACTACTGGCAGAATGGCTCCTGCGGCCACTTCATCCTCAAGGAGCCCATGATCATGGGTCACGAGGCCTCTGGAGTCGTCGCCAAGGTAAGGACATCTTATTGATGTATGGTACGTTCAGTGGATTTCTTACGGGTCAACACTATGGGAAGGTAGGGTATGTCTAGAAACCATAAAATTAGGAAGAATAGAGGTTTAGCATTTAGGATAAACGCGGGCTTGCTCATACATACGCAAGCCAAACTTTTGAGCTTATATGAATCTACCGCTACTGATTACCTACGCTGGCTTGGATGTTGTGGGGTAGTTGCGCAACACACACACGACGGCTAAGCTTTTCATTTTGACAGTTCAATAAAATGCATTGCGTTACTTAAGTAGTAGAGCAGCTGGGTTACTCAAACATAATGGTAAGAAATTTATTTCCACAGTCCTCGAATTGCGATAGAAAGTGTGTTATTGCAATTAGGATGTTGGACTTGCCCGCCAGTTAGTTTGTCATCTAGATATCTTTCAACACAAGTACATCACTGACGCCTTTCGTACGGGGGTAGGCAGAAACAAGAGTACCCTGAACGCCAAGGGCTTAGACAAAGTGACATTTCATCAGGTATAACGATTGACATAAGCTAACGAAAACGTTATCAACCATGTTGATAGTCGGTGTAAAAACTAAACGCTTTGAAAGCAATTTGCATGTTGTCAGCCCGTCGTGTTGCCCACTTTTACGTTCGGTCCTTTTTACCTATTAGACTACGTGTACGGGATGGGATGACACGTGTATGAACATGTTACCATATTAAAATGTCTAGAATGTCGGAATGCAAGTTGACGTAGTTTCGACATCACCTGATGCTAAAGTGCATAAATGCATCCGCGTGTCAAAAAGGTGAACGTCAATGTACATGAATCCAAACTCTTTAATTCCTCAACCTTGACTAGCACCAAATATCATTATCATTATTTTTCTATGATCTTCAAACGACTGATTAAAATATTACCATGTTTTAAATCCAAGGAATAGAAATTCAAATACCTAAGCATATTTAGTCAATTGAGGTGCAAGCGGGCAAAATTGTTATATGGATATATAAATAAAAACAAATACCTAATTTCTATATTCCCATAATTTCATTAACAGTTTGTCGTTAATCAGAGCCTGCGATAAACTTATTGTTATCGCCCTGTCCGACTATGGTGACATTATTTTTATTATTCTGCCAAAATTTCCGCATATGGGCGCAAAATTGATTCAAGGTCGTCCACATTTGACAAAGATCCGGTTATTTGGTATTTAAAATCACTTGGTACAGTAATTTATAATGTCTGTGGGAGCCGGAGGTGTGTCGTAGTTATACGGACACACCCACGAACGTGCTTGTTTGCTATTTATATTCTGTCGGCGATGGCAATGACCGTGAACTTTGTAGTGTTGCCTTGTTAATGAAAAATAATCTGGATTTATTTGCAGCCATTTTTTCCTCGGTTACTTCATTTACACTATTAATAAGTTATTATTTTTCCTGCTGCGGTTTAGGTTTTAAAACCTCGTTTTCGTACGAAACGTGAATTGACAGTTGTCGTGGTCTTGAATTTCACCAATGAAACTGAACGCGATCAGCACATCTAAAGCGCGTTCATGAACTGTCAGTGTCAACTGTCAACATGCCACAATGCAAATGCTCTTAAACGCGTTCAGTTTCTTAGGTGTCCTTAAGCTGTTAGGCGGGTACTATTTAGTGTAGTTTTCTCATATTTATGACCTAGCAGTAGAAAAAAAAACATTCTCAATTCTTACGCTCCGAACGGAAGCGATGGCGGTCCACTGTCAGCCAGAGCCCGTACATATGTAGCTACAATGCAGCTATGATATGTCATATGAAAAGAAAAGATGTTTAATTCTGGTCGTTAAGCATGTTGAGATCTTCGAATATACTTTTACAGATAGGTAATGTTCGACTACTCACTACTTATTTATTAAAATCAGGACACTTGATTCGACGGACGGATTTAAATATTAACAACATGCCTTGTTGGCTGATTTTCTCGTATGGCTCCGGCTATAAGATTTAGTAACGTGTTCGAGACTGATTACCTCAGTTACAAGTTAGTAACAACAATAAAATTATCACGCGATATACTAAACCAACGTCAACAACTGTGCACTATCACCCTTGTGTATAACCCTTGGGTTTATCAATAAATAAGACTGTTATTTGACCTTAATCTGCGTTGTCCATGTTGCGATAAAACACTGGAGCAATACAAACGGAAAGACAGCTGGCTCCGATTTATCCACTTCATTAAACATCTGCCATAGCTACCTATAGGGTTATAAAAAAAACAGCTGTTCCATACTTTTTGACCGTGTGAACTTTTGTAGCAAACAGCTGTTTTTTTTTTTAAATAACCGATGAAAAATTTCAATGTGGGATCGGAATGATGTACTGAATACGTAGTGACCGTTTTCGCGTCGGTGTCCGGGGTGTCCCATCCACCCTGTATAGGTACTTAATAGTTATGATTATTGTGAGGATATTTACAAAAACGCTTAAATAATAGTGTACAGGCGTCAAGAGAAAAAAAAAGCAAAAAGATGCGTACAGTTGACTGGACTGTCAACAGGAAAAGTGGCCAAAAGGCTGGCAGCATTGCCCCGTTTCATGATTTTTTAACCGAATTAATTTTAATTTTAAAGTCGGTCACGTGAAAACTCGACTAACCACTTCGCAATCTCCTGAAAGACTGGATAAGCTAGCGGACTCCATGGCCCAAGTATTGGGTGTCATATATGTCTGAGGCATTTATGGTTGAATCATAAATGCCTCAGACATATATGACACCCAATATTTGCGCTGTTTGAGATTTTCCGCTCCTGCAGCCGCCCAGCACAGCCCATCGTACTACAAAGATGGGATAGCACAAGGGTCGACACACATGTTGTATCCCACACTCAAGGATTAGATTATTTTGTGAAGAAAAACTGATTTTGGTGAAAAAAAGCCACCACAAAACGCAGCGATCTCAATCTATGTAATTAATCACAAAATTAAATTCATCGCATTACAGAATTAGTCATGCTGATAATGAGTTTTATCACTCTCTGACATAGGTATCTATAGGTAATGAATGGCCGATCTACCGACTGATAGCTACATTCATTTGTCAAGGCGACATTTACACGATTTTGCTTACAAAATAAGCACGAAGGATTATGAGATATGGGCTAACTATCTCGGGCTCTTTGTTTACTGTGAGTAACTCAGTGGTTGGTATCTACAGCGGAAACCCTTACCAACCACCTATCTCACCGCTCGACCTCAAGCTACACGCTGAAGCGATTGAAGAAAAATAAATTAAAGAAAGCTGACCAACCCACGAGTCACCGCGATGCGACTTGCTGCGACTCGGAGAAAACGAATGACGCATACGCGTGTCGCTTGGTGCATCATCTGAGGTCGTGAACGAGGCGCTACACAGTTTTTCATCGGAACGTTAACTGATGTTAATAGTTTAGCACAAATCTCATTATATAATGATGTATTTTATACCTACGTAGGTGTTATTTATTGTAGCGCGCCCAATCAAGTAATTTCATAGTTATTTTAGTGTTAAATTGCAGATGCAACTATAGTAATTTAGATTGTTATTTCAGCAATTTTATTGTTAACGTATAACAATTCAAAATATTTATTATAATATGCCCTTAATATTAAAAATAAAAAGTTAAACACATAATCGTACGCTCAGTTTAGCTAAGTAATTGCGTGTTGTTTATTTGCTTTTCCTTGACTTATGTGCGATGATAATCATTATAATGTACTTAACGGTTTATTAAACTGATATAAACATAATAACTGACGATGTAGGTAAATATTGCTTACAAGATAAGAAGATAACATCGCATTGATAAGCATTTCGTTATCCAATTAATTTTTAATTTAATTCCAGCTAAGATTGGTAACTAATAGCGTGGGTGCATACTTTTTTCTGTTTTTAGGGTGAATGCGACCTGTCTTAGGGGATACGACCGGGAAGTGTGGGATTTTTACCTTACAAAAATCATACCGGTGGTGACAATCAGCACATAGAAGGAGGCATCGTTTCCTCTTAAAACAGCTGTCCAAAATCCCCTTTGTGCATCACCTTTTAGTGATACAAGGATGACTTGTATCTACGCACATAGGTTTACTTACTAACTTATTTAACTTACTTATCCATGATCTAGATAGTAAATAAAAATGTTAGAATTGAAAGAAGATTGCTTGAAGTATTTTTCTTTATTTCCCCTAGTATTCCTTTTCTAATTTCTTCTCACTCATCAGCCAAAATTTTATTAATAATTTGGTGCAATCAAAAGATTCACAAAATCGTAAGATCTATACGCTTCACTAGAGCGAAACAAAGCTATTATCTTGTGGACATAGGATAAGGTGAGCCCAAAGAGAATTAAACCATTGGTTCACTGGTTGTATAGTCATTGGGTGAGCCACAAGCGAACTAAATTGAGTGCCAAGAATACATGACTAGAATGTACCGGAACTAACAGCGAACAAGGTCGGCCTTTGATATTGAAAATTATAATAGCTATCTAATTCACTCAGGCGGTAAGACAACGTTCAAGTTAGAAAGACACACACAGACATACGTGAAAGATGCAGCTAAATACTAGTATGTATAAGACAACTCAGTTAGTCTTTAATGAAATGGACGATGAATAAAGAATTCTTCTCTGTTTACAGCTCGGTGCAAAGGTGAAGAACCTGAAGGTGGGCGACCGCGTGGCCATCGAGCCGGGCGTACCGTGTCGCTACTGTGAGTTCTGCAAGACGGGCCGCTACCACCTCTGCCCCGACATGGTGTTCTGCGCCACGCCGCCCGTTCACGGCAACCTCGCTAGATACTACAAGCACGCTGCTGACTTCTGCTTCAAGTTAGTATCCTCCTCACTAAATACAGATTGATATTAATAATTCAGGACATGATTCCATACCCCTCGGGTAGATTTTTTTGTGGTTTATTAAAAAAGAAATCTGCTGCTCTATAGGTACGTTTTGACCGAGTAGTGTGTATGTTATAGTCAAACTTTGAAGCCCCGCTGTGCGGGGCTCCTTATTTCTGTTTGCAGGGTTTAAAGACGTAACCTAACACGAAGGGGATGGAGAGGTCTTAGTTTGAACCTAACTTGTGCGAGTCGGGATGGCCCAAGTCTCGAGCTCGCTTCGCTCGCTCTTGTATCCTAAGTTTTTCTTGTTTTATTAATTATATACTTCGTATGCCAAATTGCCAACCCCGTTTTCCACTTTTTTTTCCAAAGTTATCGCAATTCAACAAACGACGTTGGCAGCTAATTTGTAAAATGGTTGTTTTTTTATTCCATACCAGTTGTGCCTGACATGCGTTGCAATGCATTTGTTCAGTTGTTTTTTTTTTAGAAACCTGTGTGCGCAAAATTTCGCCTTCTAGGAGCTTATCAGTTAATCACAAAGTTAAAGCTTGTCTTGAATACTTTCCATGCCATTCTTGGAGAAAAATGGGCAAGAAACTCGATGGTGACTCTTTTGTTCGTTTGTCCCCAGGCTGCCCGACCACGTGTCGATGGAAGAGGGTGCGCTGCTGGAGCCGCTGTCCGTGGGCATCCACGCTTGCCGGCGCGCCGGGCTCACGGGCGGCCACGTCGTGCTCGTGCTGGGCGCCGGGCCCATCGGCCTGCTCACCATGCTGAGCGCTAAGGCCATGGGCGCCAGCAAAGTGCTCATCACAGGTTACTTGATTCGATCATATTTCACTTACATACTTTCGAATAATATCGGAATCGATTGTAAGCATACAGTCTAGACTTCTTAGCCAGCCTTACAGTACCCCTTTAAATTAAGTGGTCTTTGGGTGGCAAGTAAACCAGAATGATTTGAGCACAATAAAACTTTCATCTATATTATGTAGCTGAGAGAACTTTAACTAGGTAATAAAATTGAATGAGGTTAACACATCTAAACTGTCATTTTCATAACAAAGATGACACTACATAGAGCTGATCTGGTGCAGTTTTATTAGAAAAATCAGAAAAATTCAATAAGTCAATCAACGAACTCAGTCTATCGCAGTCCTGCTGAGTACTAGGCCCCATATTCTCAGCGACTAATCTTCTTATGATCTTAATCATGCTCTCGTTTCCTTCAGACGTTCTCCAGTCTCGCTTGGACTTCGCGAAGGAGCTGGGCGCTGACTACACGCTCCTGGTCACGCGGGAGGCGAACGAAAACGAATTGGTGGCGAAGATTCACGAACTCCTCGGCTGCCAACCCGACGTGTCGTTCGATGCTAGCGGGGCGCAGGCCACCGTCAGAGTGTCATTGTTGGTGAGTGTGATGACTGACTGTAACTAAGGAAGCATCCTTTCACCATTAAACGTTACGACTATATAGGTACTAACTAATGGAAATAATGGTTTTTCTATCTCCTCCACTGTTCTTTTCTGGCGCCTCGGCACTTTTCTCCAGAGTTGCAGTGGTTGGGAATAGTATGGCGGGCTGGTCCCAAAAAAAAAATGTTGCTGCTTTTTTTCTACCATCTGTCTAGCAGGAAAATCAGGGTACATTTTTTTTTTATTAATTCAGCTTTTCTTTTTCTGTTTTTATTGTTGAGCCATTGTGAATAATTAAGTTGTATTTATGATATGTTTAGGCGACCAAGTCAGGCGGCGTGGCTGTGCTGGTGGGTATGGGCGCGATGGAGCAGACCGTGCCGCTGGCCGGAGCGCTCGCACGCGAGGTCGACATTCGCGGCATCTTCCGATATGTCAACGAGTAAGTACGCACGTCAGAGGACTTGGCTGTAAAATGATCTTTTAGCGTATGGCTAAAGTCAAAGCGTATGCCGCCATCTTGGAACAACTTCAAATGTTTATCAATAGGAACCCCTTGTCAACATCATTCGGGCGCCCGAATAACCTCGTTATAATATAGCATGGTGATTAATTTGGCCCTCGAATCACATTATCAGGAGAGCGCGGTGCTGTTGGGTACCTACATATTTTGTGAAATGTTAACAAGCATCACACTGTAGGTACTTCCAAAAACTAAATAAATGTCTTGTGGGAGGCCTATGCCAATCAATTAAAGTTTTTTGTCTGAAATGCTTTGTCCCTGTTCTCCCTCTCAATGTCTATTTATTTCTGATGTCTCCAGGTACCCGATTGCACTGAATATGGTAGCCAGCGGTATGATCAACGTGAAGCCTCTTGTGACGCATCACTTCAGCATGGAGCAGACGTTGGAGGCCTATGAGGTAGCTCGCCAGGGCGCCGGCATCAAGGTCATGATCCACGTGCAGCCGCGCGACGCTAACAACCCCAAAAAGTTCTAATCTCCTTCATCTTCTGCTCACCGCGTCCCATCACCAATGAAATTATTTGGCAGACTTGTCAGTGGCAGAACGGAAATAAAGATCATTGTCATTTTGACCGTGACCAATCAGAAGTAAACATAATGTGATAGAACAGTAAACCGCATTCAAATGATGTCAGCATCAATGTCATCATTGCTATGGAATATTGACACGTTCAAGAGCTGGAGCTCTTGAACGCAGTTTATGTGCCGATCGCGTTCAGTTTCATTGGTGAAATTCGTTCGGTCTAGAACGACACAGCTTAGAGGTTTCATCGATATAATAAGAACCGGGTTTAAGCATTTGTGACTAGGCACAGGAAATTAAAAATAACGAACAAAAAGACGACTTGCACGAGAACAAAAAAACGCGTATTTTACATGGATATTTTAGCACGTAGCCAAAACCGTAACAGTTTTCCAATACAATTTCATCAAATACTTTTACAAATGTTACCAACGCTCCTCTACAACTCTGTTAACGTTGACTGAGCTTGTCAATCGCCTTCAAATTCTCCCCCTCCCTCAATCGGAAGAGCTCGTACTTAAGAAATTTCGTCGATGAGACCTTTGAGCTGTTGTGTCGAGTTAGTATTCCATTTGTTAACTACTCTGTCTATGATTAAGTTGACTAACGTTGTTTAAAAAATAAGCCGTTTGAATAATTGGAAGTAAGTTCCTGTTGTATATTACAAATGCCTAATGAAATAAATGCCTTTTAACATTGTTATTTGTTAAGAAGAAAAAAAATCTTCGTTGTTAGACTAAGTTTGAAAAATTGTTATTAAAACACCGATAAATGAGTGTGTTGACACATTGGTTGGACATGATATATTTCGAGGTACTCATTACAGATAAAATGATATCAAATTGCAAGGAAAAAGTACCTAACTAAAAAAACAAGTACAAGAGAAATTATCTATTTTTATATTAAAATAAAGATTTATGTTTTCCAAAATTTTGTTTGATTTATTGATTATTTTGAAACAACTGTCGTTAAAGACGACAAGATGGCAGACCATGCAACAGTAAGGGTGGACGCACATCTTGCAGAAGATGCCCTGGCCATCGCCGGCCGCGTTACGTCATTGTCAGAACAGACAAATAAATATTAAAACACCCAGCTTGACACACATACCCGATGATGTGTTAGTACGTCGATCACAAAGATGATATGCCCGACGCATCTTCCGTCAGATGTGCGTCAATCATAAGAAAGATACAGTGTCGCGCTTGTGATTTATATGTCGTACCGATAACACATCGTGTCGTGTCTCTCTGACTAAGCGATGTTGCGTTGCGACACCGCATTGCCTGTACGGCACGCAGCGCTTCGCAATTATAGCAGTGTGTTGGGTACGGCACACACCCCAACGCTCAGATCTATGAACCTAGAACCACTTCTAAACACACCATGTATACAAGTACTTACCACGGCATGAAATATTCTCACATAATATATGCTGATACTGGAGAAGAATTATCATTCTCCTGGCCGTATCCCAATTTATTTGGAGTCATAAATCATATTTATTTCTGTAAACTGTAAATTTCTTCTTCCACACTTTTCTATTATGCTGAACTCAAGACTACTTTACTCAATTTAAATGTTACAGCCGCATTCATTCACATGATCATCTCATCATCTGCCTAGCCTTTTCCCAACTATGTTGAGGTCGCTTTCCATTCTGACGACTGCCTATCTGACCTCCTCCTATCTGAACCCAGTTAGCACTGGGTAAAACGATATATATACGAGGTGTGTGTAGGTCAAAAAGAACAAAAAGCACATAAATATAGGTAGAATATAAGTACCTATTCAACAGCTGCTATGAGTAGGTATTAAGTTAGTATAGTAATAACAAATTAGACCTTTTAGCCCTATGTTATCACTATTACAACTATATCTTTTTCACATGTTTACATTACGAGAAACGTTAAACAAAGTGTGTATCAAAATAGTGATCATTGCGCAATCAAAACGATCGAACCACTGTGCTTCCGAAACCCGACGAAAATGGCCGACAATTTCGCTGCGGTCCTACATGGACCTTACGATGTTAGAATTGTAAGTTTATTTTATTAAAACGTTTAAAAATAGGATAGGATAATTCTAAAATTAGAAGGCAATTATAAAGTAACTCGAAGACCAAAGAAGCGATAGTTATTATGAGCCTGATGTGTCCCACTGCAGGGCAACATAGCCAAAGCAAGAGATAAATGGAAAGAGGGAAGGGAGGGCTCCCTTCCCCCTTTTCATTTATCTCTTGCTTTGGCTATTTGGGCCCAATCCTTTTGATAAGAGTCCAGCGCGACGAAGCGATAGTTAGAGTGTGTAAAAGATTTTATGGCTAGAAAAGGGGTGACTCTTTAGAAGTATGGAAGAAGAAGACATGCTGCACCGACCCCAACTAACAAAATTGGGACAAGGACAGGAGAATGCATGAATGAATGGTATTCGGGGAGCCAGTAGTGAAACTATTCCCATAAGTACATCGTGCACATGTTTTTAACTGTTGATCTTGTTTATCTAAAGTGAACTCTAACCTGAAACTGTGATGAAACTTAATTGATAATTGCAACTTGTTTCAGGAAGATTGCACGGTGCCGGAAATAAATGATGACGGTAAGTAACAAACATCTGCGATTTGAGAAACAGTCCCTTAGAACCAGCCTATAAACGATCCCAATGCTGGGATACAAACCTCCTTTTTGTGAGAGAAGTTGGCCGTAATCCATCATGCGGGCCCAGTGCGGGTTACTGGATGTCACGTATTCATCAAGTATCTGCGAATTTTCGATTCTAGGGCGGGCAGTCGGTTTCAGTCCCTTATTACAGGCAAAGCTCATACGGACAAGGCATAAAGACACGAGCATCACCCTCCCCGATTGGTCGTTACGAGTCAGCAAATCCGATAATTTTCCGTTTATCATGTCGTATAAATCAAATCAAGTCATTTATTCAAATTATTTATTAAGGACGCACCATGTAGATCGCACCTTAGATCCCTACTTAAATCCCATCCTCATAAATCTAGCTATTACTCCTACTCCTTCTCCGTCCATGCTGTAAGGTTGTGGAACTCACTTCCGCCTAGCATTCGTGATTTGAAGAGCATTTCATTCTTCAAAACCAGAGTGAAAGAGCATTACCTTTCCTCTCACTTATGATTTATAATATACATATATATTTTTATTAGTTTATATAAATATCTTAGCATTATGTATTTATATAATTTGTATATATTAATATTTACTTTTATGTGTATTTATATAGTATTGTAGGTTAAGTTATTTAAGGCACATATACACACTATTCTCTTCCTTTCTACACACTATCGTCTACATTTCTCCTTTTTGCGGGTCTGCTGGCAGAAATTTCATATGAAATAAGCTGTACCCTCGTACTCATGTATTATAATGTTATTTTCCTGTGTTGTCTTCTGTGTGTACATAAATAGTTAAATACATACATTAATATTTTTCAATTTAGCTGAAAATCAGCACATTTTAACGTCAATTACACAAGACTGCCCCAAAACGCCCGACCCTCATATACATATAATAAATTCTTATTGTTGCAGAGGTGCTGGTGAAGATGGATTGCGTGGGCATATGCGGGTCTGACGTAAAGATGTACACCACAGGAGCCTGCGGGATGGAAATCGTCAAAGAACCTATTGTTATCGGTCACGAGGGCGCAGGGGTCATTGTCAAGGTAACCTCAGCCGAATCATGTGTATTAGAATAAATAGTAGGTACCTATAGAGGTTTGTCCGCATTGTTAGAAAGAGCTTTCGAAAGAGGTCAAACATGGTCACATAAGTGACAGAGGTCAAGCTCAACAAAGCTCAGATTCAATAAATATTTACGGCTCTGTACGAACTTTAGCATAATTGTGGTTTTGCTTGCGTTGACGTAATGTGATCGTAAGAAGGTCAATTTAAATTACCTAGCGGAACTGGGTAAACGTCTATATCTGACCTAATGCCAAAACAAGAAAACAATTCCCTGGTCTTGGAACTTGGAAACTTTAATTTCGGAGTTGAAGAAGCCAGAATGGTGACAGCTATTTAATTCCTTTTCATCAGATAGGTTCCAAAGTCACATCCCTAGCCGTGGGGGATCGTGTGTCCATAGAGCCGACGCAGCCGTGCCGCGCGTGCGAGTACTGCAAGCTGGGCCGCTACAACCTGTGCGTGGCGCCGCACTACTGCTCGTCTATGGGCGCGCCCGGCAACCTCTGCTGCTACTACAAGCATGTCGCTGACTTCTGTCACAAGTACGTTCTTTCATACAAATCACGTTGGACATTTTTGTACCCTAAGGTGTGATCATCATACTGACCGGACAAAATACGTATTTTTGGAAAATCAACTACCCCAATTCACTGCCTCGTTTCCTCCATTGGGAATTTCTCGGTAGACATCTACCAGATTAGCAGTCGTTCCATGTAAAATACTGATATACAGCTGCATCTGGTTAGACTAGAAGTCGACCCCAACATAGTTGAGATAGGGCAAGGCAGATGATGACTTGTCATTCTGAAATCGACTTAATTAATAACATCAATTTGAACGAGGTTTACTAATTTAATAGGATGCCAGACAATCTCACCATGGAAGAAGGCGCAGCGGTACAACCGCTAGCGATTGCGATGCACGCGTGTAACCGCGCCGGCATCCGCCTCGGGCAGCGCGTGGTCATCCTGGGCGCGGGGCCCATTGGTATACTGTGTGCCATGACGGCCCGCGCTATGGGCGCTAGAACTATACTTATAACGGGTAATGTAGCCACATTAGTCATAGCATCCTGCTGCTGCGGCACTATCAAAATGTTGGTATTGAACCTGTTATTGGTATTGTCTGAATTAGTCGCGTGTCCGATTGATGGTTCCTCGATGATAGATAGAAAAGGTTCCATAGAGGTCGCCAGTCAATCGCTCCCTAAATTCTGTAGACTTTACAGGTTATATGGTAGCGGAAAATCAACGTCAGGTGATAGCCGAGGCCTTTTTGGCATTAACTATTATTTTATTACTAATGGAGTTTTAAGTATTTATGTCAATAAACACTTTAACTCTAAAACGTAACTACTATACTATAATAAAAGAACTATACTATAACTATTATAATATACTTCTACACCTTTGGCTATAACTACAGCAGAGATGCTCTAAAATCCAATTAATTGTCCACAGACGTGGTACAATCCCGGCTGGACACAGCGCGGGAGTTGGGCGCGGACTACACCCTGCTAGTGAAAAGGAACTACAGCGAGCAGGAGGTCGTGGACTGCATCGTGGCGCAACTGGGCTGCCAGCCCGATGTCACCATAGACGCCTGTGCCTTCGCCTCTGCGCAGAGGATCGCCATGCTGGTACATACCTACATAAACTCACGCCTTTTTCCATGGGGGTAGGCAGAAACTACAGAACACCACCTGCTACGATCCTTACATACTCCTTTCGCCAACAACCGAAAAGTGAATATCAGTCCTGATAAGAGTAGCTGTAGAAATGCTTTGAAAGCGACCGGCACTTATTTAGGTTCATCAGAGGCTACATTTTTAGTAGTGAACATCCAGCCCCAACACAAGTATTATCAATTACTTACTGGGGATGTCTCATTTATAATCCATGTAACTGTTTTTGGGACAAATAAACATTTTTCGTTTTTTTCAACACCGTAGCCCGCTTTGTCTATGGAGATCTGCAATTTCAATGCATAAAAATGCATTGCCATGCCAAAAACAAAGCTGAAATGTCTCATTTATCTTTAGCAAAAGTATATAAGCGACACCCGTGTGAAATGGTCATGAACAACGAAGCAACGACTACAACGGAACAGATATTTCGTGAGAATAAAGTTGTCATCCTCCCGATGAGCCGGGATGGAATAGCAGGTTATTTCGATACTTCTGCTTTTTCCCAGGTGACGAAGACGGCGGGAGTGGTGCTGGTGGTAGGCATCGGGGACAGCAAGGTGGAGGTTCCACTGACGCAGGCGCTGCTGCGAGAGGTTGACGTGCGCGGCTCCTTCAGGATTGTTAACACGTAAGTGTCGGTTCTAAGATAACAGCATCAACATACTCCCCGGATATCAGGATCTTTTAACCTTGCAGACTTACAAGTTGCTAATAAGTTTCATGTTACAGTTTTGTAACTGTAACATACCCTGTACCCTTGTGGGTATGTGAAGTACTGAGGGGTTACTATGACGTCTTAAAGCAGGAATAATTCCAGTGTGGGAAAAACACAGAGCTATCGCCATCTCTTTCCCACATTGGATTACTCCTGCTTTAAGACGTCATAGTAGGTCACCAGTAGTGTTAGCCAGTTATGTTTTAGTCTCACGTCATGACAGACATGAGAGGACGCGAACCTTGAACCGGTCACAACTCTTAACTTCGGTCTGTTACCCTACTGAGCAAATGCTATTGGTGACTCCCAGGAGTCAGAATCCTAAATTATCTCTTTTCGATTTGTAACGTAAATTACTTCGTGTTATTTAATTATAAAGAATCAAGGTCTCGAAACACTAGGAAGTGGCCAAGGGCGGTCGTTTTGGGCGACTGCCTTATCTAATTTTTTCGTACAAAAAGTCCTGACTCTCAGCTCAATTTTAAATGATTTTTGTTTACATTTATGCTCAAATGTCGCGCTTGTGACCACTATATCATCGAGGGAGTTTCAAAGACTCATCATTACTTTATCCGGTGTAGATACCCGCCGGCGATCGCGGCGGTGTCATCCGGCGCGATACCCCTGAAGAAGTTCATCACGCATCACTTTCCGCTACAGAAGACCAAGGAGGCACTGGACCTGGCCAAGTCAGGCAACGCGATGAAGATCATTATACATGTACAGACTTTATTGACTTTTACTTCCACACCTATTACAGCCCGTAGCTAATTTATAACAGTCGGACGGGTCGGTCCTCAGGCTTGCCAAGGTCCGTGGATGGGTGACCACCCATTACACAGAGTTCCTTCTTTTGTGTCGGAAAGCACGTTAAGCCGTTGGTTCCAGCGGTCATTTGTAAATTTTCAGTGGCCCGATACTCTGACAACCAGTCTTACCGAGGGGAATCGTATTATCCAGTATTAACTGGCATTTAGATGGAAGTTGACCCCACCATAGTTGGGAAAAGCCTAGGCAGAAGATGCTGGCACCCTACTACAGCGCGTTCCCGCGACATACGACCTCAGGCGAGGCCCGTGGTGAAACACGCGCGCGCGCACCGTGGCGTCGCGGTTACAGGTGGCGTGCTTTAAAGCTACTTTTTTCATTTGCTTTCCCCGCATTCAGTGTCGCAACACGCGTGTAGCGTGTTGTCAAGCGGTTAGAAAGTAGATTCGTAGATGTATTTCTTCTTTATCACACTTTGAAGTGCTCGAGACTCAAACAAATCCTTATTGAAACACTCACACAGTTTCATTTCACACGCACGTCCCGAACTATTGCTTCACTAGTTGAGATACTAGTAAATGAAGATAAACTGAACACCAGTAAATATCAAATAAAAGACAGAAATAATTATGTTATAATTTATTTGAACACATTAACACAAATTTCAACATTTATTTACAATACAAAATCGAACAGGCAGATTGGATTATTTATTAAATTAATTTATTAAGTCGTAATGAAATCGTTGTTTTTGAAGAGATAATAAAAGAAAAAATTTCAGCCACACTTACACGAGAATGATAAGATATCCAAGCGAGAATCTAAGGCACAAACTCGACTCGTGTACACGAGGCTCTGGTGGTCCGTCCATCATATGAGATTCAGCCGCGACGGGTTGAACACTCCGGGGCGCGTGTGCAGCTGCGCAGGCGCAGCGCGCGGGAGCGGCATGCTGCCCAGGCGCGCGCCTGACACATACACATACGTCACGTAACAAAACATAACATCACGCCTGTAATCCTCGAACGAAAGGAGCAAAGGAGTACCTAATACTACATCCCCATTTCGCTAGTTGTGTTTAATTCTTATGTAATAGGGAGCGAGCCTATTGTCGTCAATCGGGCACAAATTCGGACATCGTGGCAGCTACTAAAAAAAATTCTGATGGAAAAATCCAATAACACTTTGCCCAACCTGGGAATCGAACCCAGGACCTCATGCTCAGCAGTAGCATTTGTGGAGTGCTCGGGCAGGATCTGACCTCCAGTGCTGCATTTAGTCATGTGACTAGAAGTTTCCCGAGTCTTGACATCACTTCGAGGTTCCTAGTAAAGATACACACAGGCTCAGCGTATATGAAGGGATTTAGAGCACACAGTGTCTACAGGGGGCCAAGCTCCACATACGCCAAGGAAACTCTGGTTTCCAAGGAACACGGGGGCCCAGAGATTGCAACTCATAGAAGGATACAAGGAGCTGGGGACACTTGTACAGTGCGTACGTACCGCTGCCGGTGGAGCCCCGGCCTGCGCCCCTGCCCCGCGCCGCGAAGGCTCCGCGCGCCGCCTTCTTCTTCGCAGCAGACGTCGGCTTGCGTTTGAACCTGATAATAAATTTTTTCTTTAAGTTTGTTTGATACCAGTTTTATTTTTAAATCACTATCTCAAGAATAAAGTCGATAGGTTTTCAAAAAAGGAGGACCATTCCAGCGCAAAATACTGCGTACATCAGGAATGTCTGTTCATATTTCAAATTCAAATTCAAAATATTTTATTGTGGATCCATAGGTAGGTATCAGTTCTTAACAGTTGAAAATTTTGATCCGCTATGTCCCGCCCGTAGGGCATACAATAATCACACAGAAATTGACTGTTCGATAAAATTAACATTATTACTAATTATTATTATTTTCCCTCTAGCACAATAAATAAAAAATAAAATAAAAACCAAAAGGGCACAAATTAAGAGAAATGTCAAATTCAAATTATATAGAAAATAAAATTACATTTAACACTCAAAAGATAAAAAGATAAAGTCAAACATAACAAATTAAGATAGGAACATGTCAAATTATACACATAAAATTCAAAAAAAAAAAATTATTCATAACAAATTAAAATGTCAAATTGTAAAAATCATACATAAAATTAAAAAAATAGAATATGGAAGAGAACAAAATTAATTAAAGTCTGTAGGTCATCGAACACATCATGACTGGGTGGGACTATATTTAGGCAAAGACTTGTCGGACAGAAATTCTTTTACAGAGTAGTAACTTTTGTCTACTAACAGATCATGGAGAGTCCTTTTAAAATTTTCCTTTTCCATAATTGTTCTAATAGGCCCCGGTATATTATTAAAGATGCGAGAAGCTGAACAAAAGATGCTCTCATGCATTAGATGAGTTTTACTGGCTACTGTACGTAATTTGTCCTTACGCCGTATACGCGTGTAATAGCTAAACATGTGGATATTGTTTTTAACAAATACTGCAGCCTCCAGTATATAGATACATGGCAGTGTTAATAATTTATTGTTTTTAAAAAATGGCTTACAGGAGTCAGTTCCGCATAAATTAAATATAGCTCTGATGCAGCGTTTTTGAGCAATGAAAGCGCGCTCTTTTTCCGTACTGTTGCCCCAAAATATTACACCGTATCTGAGAATAGAGCCAACGTAACCATGGTAAGCTGTTAGCAAAGTACTCTGATTCGCTATTTTCCTTAATCTATATAGTGCATATGAAAATTGTCCCAGCTTTTTGCAAACATGCTCAATATGAAATTTCCAATTAAGTTTGTGGTCAATATGTAGCCCTAGAAATTTCGTTACTTCCGTTTCCTCAATGTCACTATCTAGGTAATGAATTTTTAAAGCACCTGTACGTCGAGTTCTTATTTTAAAATTCATTATTTTAGTTTTATCAATATTAATCATTAAATTATTCATTTTAACCCAATCTATAATCAATAGTATTGTTTGGTTAATGTCAGATTCTAAATTAATTGAATTATCATTAGCAAACAAAACGGTACTATCATCAGCAAACAGTGTAACGTCATGAATAGTTACCGAAGGCATGTCATTTATATAGATCAGAAAGAATAGTGGGCCGATAATACTCCCTTGAGGAACGCCGAATCTAACTGTTCTATATTCAGATACATATAGTTCTTCTGTTTTAGTACTAAAATTTATCCTCCTTACTTCTGTGAATTGTTGCCTGTTGTTAAGGTACGATTCTATGAGTTTGTACACATTTCCTCTTACACCATATGCATCCAACTTTCTTAAGAGGATTTTGTGATCGACACGATCGAAAGCTTTCGACATGTCCTTGTATAATGCGACAGCTGACAACTCTTTATCCAAGTTAATCATTACCTTATGTAAGAAGTTATAAACTGCTACGTTTATGGATTTGTTTTTTCTGAAACCATATTGATTGGGCGTTAGGATGTTTTTTGCCTCAAAGAAATTATAAAGACAGTTGAAGATAACCTTTTCAAAGATTTTCCCAAAAATAGGTATTAATGCAATGGGCCTGTAATTACTCATGTTGGTTTTGTCTCCTTTTTTAAACACTGGCTTTATAACCGATATTTTTAGTTTTTCTGGGAAAGTGCCTTCTTCTATAGATAAATTGACAATGAAGCTAAGTGGTTTTGATATAATATGGGCTACATCTTTAACAATATTTAAAGAAGGGAATAGAATTTCTCTTTATTAGAGTAGTATTCATGACTCAAAAACTGTTAGTAAAAATTACGACTACGTTAGTAAGCACTCATAAAAACAAATGACCGAGGATTACTGCTGAGACAAAACATGAGACACAAGCACAACAGCGACCTACATAAACACAGTTCAGGCGACTGGCAAAATCATGCTTAGCGTACTGTTGGCGTGTTTGTGTGCTATGTGAATACCAAGTATACATACTTCTTCCGCACTCCCCCGCGGTAGGCCCTCCCCCTCCCCCGGCGCCGCCCCCCCTGGCTGGCCGACAGCTCGGCCTCCTGCGCCGCGCGACTCCAGTCCGTGTCGGAGCCCGAGCCTGCTTCGTCTTCGGCCACCTTCGTCTCTTCCGCCTCTAACTCATCCTGGTACTGCATGAGGAGGCCTGAGGATCATACAATGTTTATTCAAAATAACTTTATCCCACGGCTTCGCTCTCGTTATGGTCGGAAATTATACAACAGGGTTTTAAATATAGCCAATATAGCAGTCTGCGCTCTCGTAGAACTTGGAGGGTCGGGATTATTCGTGCGTGTTCGCACGAGTCAAACTTGGGCTAAAACGCGTCCAAAGGACGGCCGGCCTAATGATCCGGAGATGTGTGGCTCACCCATCTTCTCGATGGCGTAGGCGCTGGTGATGTGCAGCAGCTGCTCGCCGAACTTGTGGTAGTTGGCGCGCGTGACGTAGGGCAGCGCCAGCATGTGCTCGGCCTGCTCCGGCATGCGCGCGGCCATGGCCTTCAGCGCCGCGTGCGGCAGCACGGTCGTCAGCGACACGCCGCGGGCAGACGCCATCTCACTGGAACCAAACACCACGTATTCTACTCAAATCTTTATCTACGGTTATGAATTCCGTGGGTTTTAGAGATTTTGAAACTGAAAATCTCTTTCTCACCCATGAAGAAAAAACCGAAAATTTGCCCTAGTTAACTACAAAACAGTACTCCCAGCCGTGAAGTCCCGTGCGCACGTAGTTGCGTACATACCACTTTAGTTCTGAACTGACACCCGATCACCGGCTTATTTGGCGCCACCTGTTGCTTTCTTGTTGACATGAAAAATGTTGGCATTTTTGTAATATTTTCAATCCTATTAAATGGCTACACTGTGATGTGATACCCACAGACGTGTATGTAATTATACTATTTGACTACAGTAGACACCTAGGCACTACGTAGAGTGCCTTGTTCCCGAAGGGAAGCCGGCAGGAATCGGCTTCTTTCGTGCCTTCGGGCCTGGTAAACATAGACACGTGCTATATTACCGGCAAGCCTCCACCAGGTCGGCGTAGCAGCGCTCCTCCAGCCGCTTGAGCAGCGCGGCGACGGGCGAGCTGTCAGTGGGCCCGGCGGGCTATAGACATGTGTAGTATTACCGGCAAGCCTCCACCAGGTCGGCGTAGCAGCGCTCCTCCAGCCGCTTGAGCAGCGCGGCGACGGGCGAGCTGTCAGTGGGCCCGGCGGGCTATAGACATGTGTAGTATTACCGGCAAGCCTCCACCAGGTCGGCGTAGCAGCGCTCCTCCAGCCGCTTGAGCAGCGCGGCGACGGGCGAGCTGTCAGTGGGCCCGGCGGGCTATAGACATGTGTAGTATTACCGGCAAGCCTCCACCAGGTCGGCGTAGCAGCGCTCCTCCAGCCGCTTGAGCAGCGCGGCGACGGGCGAGCTGTCAGTGGGCCCGGCGGGCTATAGACATGTGTAGTATTACCGGCAAGCCTCCACCAGGTCGGCGTAGCAGCGCTCCTCCAGCCGCTTGAGCAGCGCGGCGACGGGCGAGCTGTCAGTGGGCCCGGCGGGCTATAGACATGTGTAGTATTACCGGCAAGCCTCCACCAGGTCGGCGTAGCAGCGCTCCTCCAGCCGCTTGAGCAGCGCGGCGACGGGCGAGCTGTCAGTGGGCCCGGCGGGCTATAGACATGTGTAGTATTACCGGCAAGCCTCCACCAGGTCGGCGTAGCAGCGCTCCTCCAGCCGCTTGAGCAGCGCGGCGACGGGCGAGCTGTCAGTGGGCCCGGCGGGCTATAGACATGTGTAGTATTACCGGCAAGCCTCCACCAGGTCGGCGTAGCAGCGCTCCTCCAGCCGCTTGAGCAGCGCGGCGACGGGCGAGCTGTCAGTGGGCCCGGCGGGCTATAGACATGTGTAGTATTACCGGCAAGCCTCCACCAGGTCGGCGTAGCAGCGCTCCTCCAGCCGCTTGAGCAGCGCGGCGACGGGCGAGCTGTCAGTGGGCCCGGCGGGCTATAGACATGTGTAGTATTACCGGCAAGCCTCCACCAGGTCGGCGTAGCAGCGCTCCTCCAGCCGCTTGAGCAGCGCGGCGACGGGCGAGCTGTCAGTGGGCCCGGCGGGCGCGGGTCCGGCCGCGGGTGCCGCCGCCGCCACCTTCATCGGGAACACCACGCGCAGCCCGCCGCGCATCAGCCTGCGTACGAACAACACATAATATACGACATAAACTAACTTTTTGTCACCATAAAGCCTTTTTTTTCGGACAAATGACCCCTCCCGCACTGGGCTGAGCGGAAGGGAGTGTCAGACTTATACTGACTAAAACCCATCCATGTTCCTTCTTTGCTCTTTGTGTTCCAGGGCCACGGTATCTCTTTCGAACAGACCCGCAGCCCCAGCAGGCATCGGCCCTTGCCTCGCCTCAAAGAGATGTCAGCATACAGGAAGGGGTCCTCATGTGTGCTGACCATAGACTTGTATAAAAACAGGACTGAGTTCTGCAGAATTCGTTACACACAAAAATGAACCATAACAGTCACACCGTAGGTTTACTTTTGTTAAGCTATCATAACCGAGGCGAGAGAGATAGCAATAAGGGAGCCCTTTGTCCCTTTCACTCAATTGCCAACAGATAAAAATGTTAAAAATGATAGAAAATATTACGCCGGCAGTCACCTCACACTACAAGTAAAATAAATTACGTGTATATGTTTTTAGCTTTAAAATACATTTTAATTATTTTCTTTTATAGGTTCACAGTCACACATCATACTAATTTATTTATTTTAAGTCAAATTAAATACTAGTATGATTGTTTGGAAGCTATTATATATTCATTATGGTAACACTGAAATCTGTCATCAATGGTGTTAATTTGACGTCCTATGTTATTTTGAGAAAATTTTAAGATTTATCTACGGTTTTTTTTTTTTTTTGACTGTGAAAATGGTTATAAGTATTGTATCACGTCATCTAAAAGTGAATCATATGGTGGTTGTGGCATATCATTTCACAGGTAAGGAATATGATAGATTTTGTTTACTAACAATGATTAGTGTGACCATGCCTTAGACGTTTAGCAAACGTAAGACATTGCTTTCGTGTATTTTTCATTCAAACTGTTAATATTATGTGCATGAGAAATATAATTTGTTACCTATGTATCGCGTCATTGTTGTTT
The DNA here is from genome assembly GCA_905163415.1 of Noctua fimbriata. Lineage (NCBI taxonomy): Eukaryota > Metazoa > Arthropoda > Insecta > Lepidoptera > Noctuidae > Noctua > Noctua fimbriata. Next base: position 1,791,724 of record LR990942.1, on the reverse strand, counting down.
GTTACAGCTTTCCATTTTAAAAGAAAATAAGGCAAAAATGTCGATTCCCGAATTTCAAACCATATTCAAAAGTTCTGTTGTGTGCAGCCTTCATTTTAAGCCAGAGGATTTTTAAACTACAAAATCACGACGACCGTTAAATGCTTATGCAGTACCATATTTTTTTCCAGTGGTAAGGATATTGGTTTTATCATCAGTACAACTGATGAACGCGGAAAGAAGGCAGGTTGAGTGTGCTTAATAGATGTTCTCGTGCGCAAAGCTCTCTTCAGTCGGCACTGGCGGGCGCCTTACAACTACAGGTTCCGGCCGCTCCTGGTATCTTGCAAGGAACGACGTGAAGGAAGAGGGCTTCGTTTCACAGAGGTAACAACGCTGAAGTTAACTCTTCATAAGGTTTCAGGAAGCGACTCGTAACTCTTCAGGACTTCTTCGTAACGGTGTTGAACAATTTTTGCATTTTAAAGTTCCGGATTGATGACTACGATTTGTTCAAATTTTGTGCGCACTTACGTACATACTTCGGAGGTTTGCCGAATCAATTTTTTTTTTCAAAATTGTAATGCGATTCAAATAAATATTTTATACATCGTGTGTGTGTGTTAAGCGCAATACCTCAGACACCCCAATTAGAATATTAAATTATAAGTCTAAAACAACATCCGTAATTAAATAAATTAAAACCAAACCTAGTCTTTTTTTATAAAATAGTTATCCCTACTAAACGTAAAACGTATGTGCAACAACATCCCTGCACAAACACTCATGCAATGTTAGCGGCCAACGCGACACGCACACGAGCGCCCGTCAGCTGACCATAGCTGTAGGCATTAGATCTGCGTTAGTTCAATGAACGAATTTTACGTACCTAAAATATCACAGACTGATATTATGAATAAGTTTTGATATTTCATTGAGTTTACCATGCATGGTAAACAATGATTGATAATTTTCTAGTAAGTGAAATTATCAACACGAATCTAAGACTTTAGGCTTAGTAACGGGGATGCATTTAAAACAGCGATATTCAATGACGGCGTGTTTAAAATATTTGAATCATAATATTTACAGTGATAAGAATACAATCGTATTGATAGGAAGGAGTAGGTATTTATTTACAGAACTGGATTATTTACACTTTACACTTAGGTTATTAATTTGCACTATTTCTGCAATCCACTTTCATTAAAGGTTCAAAATGACCACCCCCTTGTTCTATGCACATAATTGCACGCTTTCTTAAATTGTATTTCAATTTTGTAAGCACTTCAGTATCACTTTACACCGTCACAAATGCTTGTTCAATTTTTGTTTTTAGTTACCTATGCTGGGACGAATCCACACGGCAAGCATATGGATTCTCATGCCGCCACAAATGTTGTGCTGGTTGTACATGCCAACACGCTTGAAGGTACTCTCGTCCGTCCAAAGAATGTTTTGTTGCCAGTTCTCCAACAACCACCTACTGAATTCCAGTCGTGGCAAGTTGTCGGCCGGCGTTAGGTCTTGACACCGTCGAAGATGGAACGGGTGTTCACCATCAGCACGCAACGTTCGCCACACGTACATGTGGCTGCAGTCGAACTGGGGTGCTTCTTCTCTCGAGCTGTCCTCTGGAAGTTCGTTGAAATGGTCGAGAATACGCTCTTGCAGACGAGTAGTCCGCACATTCGTCCCTCTGTCCAAAGCCGTATTAGGAATGAACGTCCCAGAGTCCCTCAGTCGCTGAATTGCAGCCAGCATCGTCCTGGCGCTTATGAACTGGTCATTGAACTCCCGACAAGCTAACGCGACATTATCAAGACAGCGAGCCAGGAACCTAACCATCTCCGTGTATTGTATGTTGGTATACCGGAAAGCCATCGCACGCGGAAACAAAAATGTCACTGAAGGAAATAAAAGGACAACAACACTACGTCACTACCGGCGGATGAGACTAGCGGCATCGGCGGCGTGTGTGTCGGCATTTCGCATAAACGTCAAAGAGGTTGCCGACAAATGCTTTATCTCTTTGCAATAAGTTCTAAATTTCTTCAAATTAAATAATTTTATTGTGTGTAGGGCTACTCTGATGACCAACTAAGTTTGGTCGTGCATTCAAATAAGCCTTACTCATTGCAGATAAAGTTGGAATTCCTTTAAATTACCTATTTATTTGACGCACACTACTTTTAATGTAAAATGCATTGATATCATTTACGTGTGTGTATTACGAGCTATGAGCGAACTACAAATAATGTCGTGCGTTTTAGTAGCCTTTATTGCTCTGAGTTAAGGTTTCAATTTCCTTGAATTAAGGATTGTATTAATTTGTCATGATATTGTGTTTCTAATTTAAGTTACTTAAAAAAAAAATCGGTCAAAATTTAACACCTATTTTTTATGACGGAAATCGATTCAGAAGCCGATTCTTTGACGATGATTTGGGGTGGCTGGGATCTACCTCCTAGCGGTCCACCCCGGGCAACGGCACCACGCGTCTTCACGGACTGTGGTGACGGCTAAAGATCCCTTACAGCGGTGGTAGGCTTCGGCCGCCTGGCGCGCGACCACCCTCCTGCCGGAGTACGGCGCCAAACAGCTTATCTGTGTTCCGTCGGTGAGCGGGAGTGCCAGTGCCATTGGGGGATGGAAATGGTCAGTTGCGCGGTTTCGGACCAGTCTGGGTTTCTATGTGACTCTGTACCGGGGGACTCATGCTGGAGGGTAGCGGGATCCGAGGCACGGTCTCTGTCGTTGGCCGACCGCAGTTAGTAGGGGGCCCAAGTACTGCGCCAGCCACGTGGGAAAGGCTGCCCCGCCAACTCGCGAAAAATCCCGAAATGCTCCACTGTGCCAGTTGGCGACTGGGCGGGAGGACCCGGTGGCCATTTCGGGGGGGCTCGGGCGTCCCCGCAGTCTCCAGATGAGTCTCCCTCAGGTCGGATGACCTGAAGAGGCCCGTTGGGTAACCGAGCCGCGTCTCGACCAACCTTCTGTTTCCCCACAAAAATACTCCAAAAAACATCATGAAAAAGCATAAAAAGAAAACGGTTTTGAAGCGGCAGCACTTCCTCCCACTTAAAGTGCACCTCATGAATATCAGGGGGTTGCACTCAAATCTCGATCCAGTCCACCACCACCTCGAGACCGAGAAGCCGCACCTATTCTTTTTAACGGAGACGCAGATTGCGACTCCGTCAGACGTGGCGTACCTCAACTACCCAGGTTACTCGCTTGAACATAAGTTCGTAAAACGAGCTGGGGTCTGTGTGTACGTCCGCGATGACATATGCTTTCGGCGTCTCCGTTGCTTTGAGAATTCCGGGTTATCTACTATCTGGATACTGGTGGATACCGGGGTGGAGAAATCACTCTACGTCGGTGTCTACCGGTCGCACAGCGGTGACCAGGAGACGACCAGGCTCTTTGAGCACCTGATGGAGATGGCGGATTGTGCCCAGCAACGGTACCCGACGGCGGAGCTTATTTTTCTGGGAGACTTTAATGCCCATCACGATGAGTGGTTGTTCCCGTTTCAGAAAACTGACCATGCTGGGAGAGAGGCGCGCAGATTTGCATTGTCGCTAGATCTCACCCAGCTGGTGACTGAAGCTACGCGGGTGCCAGATGTTGACGGACATACACCCAACTGCTTGGACTTACTGCTGACCACTGACCCAGACAGGCACTCAGTATCGGTATCAGCCCCACTGGGAACATCCGACCACTGTCTGGTGAAGTCCGTGTCTATCAGCTCTCCTCCAGATGATAGCCCAAGGGGCGAGAGGCGAGTTTGGCGATACGAATCAGCAGACTGGGATGAGATGCGGCATTTTTTTGCGTCCTTCCCTTGGCGTCCAGTGTGCTTTTCTTCGGGCGACCCCACTTGTTCAGCTGAAGCGGTTGCGGACGTGATACGGCAGGGAATGGAATACTATATTCCATTCTCCGACATACCGCTCGGTCACAAAGCCCGTCCATGGTTCAACGTGGACTGCGCTCGTGCTGAGGCTCGAATGCAGTCTGCATACCAAGCCTGGGTGCAAGCCCGTGACCGCAAAGTTCGAGCTCGACGGGTTCGCGCGAAGAAAAGAGCTTTTAATTCTGCCGCAAAGTCGTGTAAGCGGGTGATCCGAAAGGCGCGTTTCGACCACGTCAGCCGTATAGGGGCTAAACTTGCGTCCTACCCCTCTGGTAGTAAACAGTTTTGGTCCCTATCCAAATCGGTCGAAACCAACTTCTGCCGGCCCACATTACCTCCCTTGCAAAAACCGGATGGGTCGCTAGCTCACTCCGCTACCGAGAAGGCAAACCTGTTTGCATCTCTATTCGCGAGCAATTCACGTCTAGATACTGACTCTAAACAGCCACCAACGATTCCTCACTGTGATTCTTCGATGCCGGAGATCACAATACACATGAAAGAGGTTCGTAGAGTACTCTATAGCCTAGACGTGAACAAGGCTAGCGGTCCTGACGGCATACCAGCAAGAGTCTTGAGGAACTGTGCGCCTGAGTTGTCTCCTGTGTTGACACGCTTGTACCGCCTCTCTCTTAAAACCAGAACGGTTCCGATGTCATGGAAGGTTGCCAATGTACAACCAGTACCCAAGAAGGGTAGTCGTGCCGACCCCAGTAACTATCGACCAATCGCCATTACCTCCATAGTTTGCAAAGTTATGGAAAGGGTTCTCAATGCGAAGCTGCTGGCATACCTAGAAGCAAACGACCTACTCAGTGACCGTCAGTATGGCTTTCGCCGGGGACGATCAACTGGGGATCTTCTGGTGTTTGCTACGCACTGCTGGGGTGAGGCCATCGAGAAACACGGCGAAGCCCTTGCCGTTTCGCTCGACATCTCGAAGGCTTTCGACAGGGTATGGCACGCAAGTCTGCTGAGCAAACTTCCTGCATACGGCATCACCGTTGACTTTTGCCGCTGGATATCTGACTTCCTGAGTGAACGGTCGATCCGAGTGGTCATTGGTGGCTGCTCCTCTGACATTATCGCAATTGATGCCGGAGTTCCTCAGGGGTCTGTTCTCTCCGCGACACTTTTCCTGCTGCACATCAATGACCTTCTGGCTCCTGGTATTGTTGGGTACGCAGACGACAGTACTGTCATGGAGAGTTATGCATCCAGCGCGAAAGCCAGCGGTGATGAAGTGCGTTTATTGAGAGAGGCCATGGTAGAGCGAACGAATTCAACCTTAAGTCTCGTCTCCAAGTGGGGTGATGAGAACTTGGTTGTTTTCAACGCCACCAAAACACAAGTGTGCCTGTTCACCGCCAAAAGGAGTCCGTTCAATCTGGCTCCTACTTTCCGGGGTACATCTGTACAAGTCACCGACAGCCTCGAGCTTCTTGGTGCGAAGTTGAGTGCGAATCTGAACTTCGGTGCCTACATTGAGTCGAAAGCCCAAACTGCGGCAAAAAAGCTGGGTATCCTAAACAAGGTTAAGCGTTACTTCAAGCCTGGACAGCTTTTAGTCTTATATAAAGCTCAAGTTCGGTCCGGCATGGAGTATTGCTGTCACCTTTGGGATGGCTCAGCCAAATACCAATTAGCCACACTCGATTCTGTTGAGCGCAGAGCCAAGAGGCTCATTGGTGACGATAAGCTGGTTAGTACCAGGCTTCATAGCCTGGCCCATCGGCGCAAAGTTGCATGTTTGTCGGTCTTTTACAGATTGTACTTCGGTGAGTGTGCTCAAGAGCTCCACGAACTCATTCCACCATCTCCTTTCTTCCATCGGGAGTCCAGACGTACTGCAGGTTATCACCCATACCTTGTCGATGTTCCACACATTCGCACGAAGCGCTTTGCTACATCATTTATTATGCGCACAGCCAAGGAGTGGAATTCCCTGCCTGCGTCGGTGTTTCCAAGTTCATATGATCCCATTCTATTTAAATCGCGAGTTAATAGGCTTCTTTTGGGTTAGCTCGTTCCATCGTCGACCTCATCTCTGTCCTTGGACTAGATTGAGGTCAAGAGTAAGCCCATACAGAATTTAAAAAAAAAAAAAAAAAAAAAATTCTGAACCAACTACTTTCAGGAATTGCGTTTATTCTGTTACACGTTGTATAAGACTCGAATCATCTAATAAATGCATTGAGAAACTTAGGCAGTAAGATTGGCTTACGGCAGAAACTCCACAAAACAATTTTGTTTAACCATGTTTAATTTTGTTAAATGTACACTTTCAATTTTATTGCCTCCATTTGAATACTCAAACACCAATTATGCAGAGCAACCGGAAAAAGAGCGTGGAAAGAATACGAAATTCTTATTTTCTTTTCCAACGAAATTCTTATTTTCTTTTCCAACGAAATTCTTATTTTTTTCTCATAAATTATTATTTCACTATTTTAAGTAACTGTTGATGTGCTAACCGGGCACAAATTATCTCTGTCAAAACGAAGTTTCTTATATGTTATAAAAATGTTTGGTCACCCTATTAGAAAGAGACAAAGGGCTCTGTTATAAATATCTCTCTCGTCACGTTTTTCTGGTAGAGTGCTCAGTCCAGTTTATTATACTAAGTCCATGGTGCTGACAACTCTTTGAGGTGCACGTGGAACACGAACGCGCCGTCTACACGGCCTGTAGTCACAAGACGGCCGGACGGCGAGCTAGCCCATTACTCACCGCCCGCAGGTGGCTGGGAGCCACCACGTGGCCCCCGATCACCATAAAGCCTTGGATAAACTTAGGAGAAATGAAAGGTTCTATCCATCACCAAAAAATTTTATCAGCTGTCCCGTACAAAACATCAAAATCTATTCGACCCAAATGTATGGAGCAACTAATTATTTTCTCGCAATTAAGATGCCGATCTCAAGGAAAAAGTTGTTCCATTTGACTGTTTGTGGCACACCCTTAAAAATATGACCACACCTTTCTGCCACACGCAGTATAGAGAAATTAAATGAGGTCAATATCATGAAAGTTTTTGCTACAACTTTTTCATGGTTTCAATAGTATCGTATCAGTTTAATCTGAAATCAACATTACACGTAATAGGGAGTATGGAAGAAATATAAAACATTTTTTATTTCTCAAAATGCCTATATAAATGTATTGGCCCCATTGTGGTACACTTGTTTAATTCTCTAATGCTACACGTATTTTAAAATTTAATTTTTATAGAGCCTATTTTTGGTGAAACGAAACGCAAACTCAAAACGCATCGTCCTCGGTAACGTCGGTAGTGACGTCAAATACTGTGTCAAAGATACACTTTTATTTGAAAAGTACTTAAAGTTTCACTAAGATTTTATTATAATATTGTTATTGCAATTTTCGCTTGAATAAAATTATTCTATTAAAGGCAAAAAATTAGATGTCAACAAGGCAGATAAAGGTAAGTGACGTCACATAAAATGACATGAATGGCCGCGACAGTACGTGACACGGACGTTTGAACTGTCGTAGAAAATTGTAGGAGTTTAATATTTTTTTTTAAGCGACGAGCAGTCTGTAGTTGAACTTAACTTTTAATTATTTTCTTGGGTTGATAGTACTGTTGATTTAAATGATGAAAAAATTACAGCTATATTCTCTATTACTTAAGGTTTATTTATTTGCTACGTACTTGTCAACCTGTGGTCCCAGCACGACGTATGCGCTGGCGATGTCTTTGTTGACGACGAGCTTCTCGGCCAGCAAGCCGCGCACCACCAGCTGGCGCAGCAGGCGCATCGGGTCCCCGCGGTGCCACGACTTGCAGCTGTACAACCGTAAACAGATTTAACACAGATATTTATGAGCGCTAAAACATGTGTGCAGAACAAATTTTATACTAGTATTAAAGAAAACAATAGTAAAAACATTCGGGAAAGCATGTGATTGTGGTAAGCTTGTATTGTGACTGCGAGTGTCGTTACATAAAACTAACGTTGCAGCCGGAACCTTTAGGTTCAGGACGGATAGAGGGTCATAGTAAAAACAATTCAAAAATAAAATAATTAATTCAAATAAGCCGTGGCAACCAAGAGATGACCAGTCACAACTGCATGACGCATGTATCGGCACCATTTAACTCAACCATTTTGAAGAAAACTAAATGATCCGACACACGCACCACCATCAACGAGATATTTGAGTGAGCATGACATACTCCTAACCGCCAGGGCACATTCAAGTCAAGAAAAGACGTAGATTTCCAGCGAATGACAGATTTCTAGTACATAGTACTCACACAATATGGGCTATGCGGTTATATAATACTAAAGAGATTAAATTTATACAATGCAAAGATAGTTGTACAATCTTCAGCAGCTCCAACATACTATTTAATGCTATCCATTTATGCGCCCCTGTCCTTGTGGAGCAGGACCGGCTATGAGCCAAGCATTTTTATCAGCGATGTAATCGTCCAACTTGTAATATGCTTGCTTACATAGTGTGCGTTTAATGCATGTTTTAAATTTTGTTTCATTCAGTTCAAGAATACTTTATGGAATTTTATTATAGCATCTCAAACAGTACCCCATGAAAGATGAGTCTACTTTAGCGAGTCTGAAGCCAGGCTGAACTAATTGGTCTCTATTTCTAATACCGTAATTGTGTCTGTCACCTCTTTTATTAAAAAGATGTAGATTTTTTCTTACAAACATTATGTTTTCGTAGATGTATTGACAATGTACCGTCATGATGTTAATTTCCTTAAACAGTTCCCTTAGAGAATCACGCCTACGAAGATTATATATGGCTCTGATGGTTCTTTTTTGCAGAATATATATAGACTCAATGTCTGCAGCCCGTCCCCATAGCAAAATGCCATAAGACATTATACTATGAAAGTAACTAAAATAGACCAGTCTAGCGGTACCTACATCAGTATATTGACGGATTTTTCTAATATCATTTGCAGCTGAACTTAGCCGCCCCGCTAGAGATGTTAAATGAGAACCCCATTGTAGCCTTGAATCAAGCGTAATCCCCAGCAAAACTGTTTTATCTACAAATTCAAGCTTGTCTTTATTCAATACTATATCACAATCGCTACTTTTACCATTCGGTAAAGCAAATCTTATGCATTTCGTTTTTGTTTTTGATTTAATACTAAATTGTTTGCTGTGAAACAGTTATGGACCTGAAGTAGGGCATTATTCACGTCATCTAGATTTTGGGCCCGCTTATTTATCTTAAAAATTAAGGAAGTGTCATCAGCGAATAAAACCATATTTTGAGGTTGGTTTTTCAATAAATAGGGTAGATCATTTAAATATACTAAAAAGAGGAAAGGGCCCAATATTGAGCCTGTGAATAAACACCATTTATTTGAACTTGTTGTTGTCTCTCATCCAAATAAGATTTTATCAAACTAAGTGCAAATTTACCTAGTCCGTAATGCTCAAGTTTCAAAAGTGATTTACGAAATCAAATGCTTTGGAGAGGTCACAAAATATTCCTATGACGTCTTGGGACTCTTCCCACGCAGTAAAAATGTGCTTTAATAAGGTTACACCGGCGTCAGTTGTACAACGTCCCTTGGTGAAACCATACTGTTAATCGTGTAAGGTTCTATGCAAAATGTGTCCAAAATACGAAACACCACTTGTTGGCGAAACTTCACAAACGAGGTGTGTCAAAGCACTGCACGCGGACCGCTGCAACTCTCGCGGATGTAACTCACCGGCCATGTAAGGGCGTGTTCTGCAGCGCTTGCAGCCGCGCCTGCATGGAGCCGCGCAGTGCGTCCGCGACGTGCAGCAGCGTGAAGGAAGCACGCGGACCGCTGCAGCTCTCGCGGATGCAGCGCGCTATCACCTTGCAGTCTTCCGTCACGTCAACCGGCTACAAATGACATAAGATAATTAGATTATGTCAATAGTTGATCGCCGACTGTTCACTCCTCGGGCGAGAACTCCTCACCTATACAATACGCTTAGAGGGAAATCCCGTGACCACCAGCCCTACGTCATTCTATAAAAGAATATCAGGTAAAAAAGTATGCTAAATAGCTGCTAGTTTACGTTTTACTACAAAGAGTGTTTTTTGATATAACATAAGGGTTAGTATGATGATTCCCCTCCTCCACTGCCAGACACTTTGTGTGGTGGAAAACTCCCGCCAGACACCTTTAAAGTATGTTAAATTGTAAGTGAAGTTACGTGATTTTATTAAATCTGAATAACTGTGTGGCGGTTTGGGAAACCGCGTCAAATAGTTGCCCAAGTAACATTTATAAGTTTCAGATTTCACAGAAAAAAATTCAGAGTTCATAAAATGACATAGGTTTGTGGCGTTCATTGGATCTTGGTTCGCTTCTCACTTGTACAAAACTTGAAAAAAGTAACAATGGAGTTTCGTACCCATTCTTCTTCATAATAACCTTTATGAATCCACTATAATGAAGAATCTATTCATTTGTTAAGTTTGGACTTTCAAAAATACCTTTTAATGGCCTAAATAAAATATATGTTTTGAATATAATCTTTGCCTTTTGACCTTGACCTTTGACTTTGGACTTCCACGCTAATCGCCGGTGGCAGGACAGGTGTGTAACTGTAAATACCTTGTAGTCGTGCGCGTTGAGACAGTTGTCGCAGGCCGTGGCGCGGTTCCTGACGCAGTCCTCCCGGAGGAAGCGCTCGCCGAGGTAGGCCAGCACCTGCGCGCGCCGGCACTCCGTGACGCTCTCGCACACCTCCACCATGTGCAGCAGGTTCGCGATGTGCACGCCTCGCGCCTCCGCCGTCGTGTTGCGATCCACTGTAAGCACAAGCATACGTAAAACCTACATTTATTGTTGCAGACTGAACCTATCGGCTCGAGGGAACACGCTGGAATAACCGCGTGTACGCACGTTCGGTTTTTTGAAGCCCTATATGTGGTACGCACCACAGTTAGGGCTTTAAAAAACCGAACGCGCTCTAATTAAAAGCTCGTATTATGCTTGCGCGTAAGCAAATAAGAACTTTTACGCGAAAACAACGCTAGTCTCAACCGGTTTTATGTTCCCATTGTTGGGACTAAGGTCTCCATTCGATAAGAGAGAATAGGCTGTAATCCATGCGGGCCCAGTGTGCAATGATAGATGAATATTTGGTTCTAAAATATTCCAGTTTCCTCACGATGTTTTTCCTCACCATGTTGAGATTATTGGTGACCAAATGCGCTTCACTTGTACCACAATCTAGAGATCACAGTTCAGGGCCTTATTTGTGAAATTAAACGCGAGTGTTAGGGTTGTCGAACTAATCCTTTTGGGACGAAAAAAAGACGAGATGGGATGTCGTCTTTAGTCAGGCTTAGCAATAAAAAAATAAAAAAATTCAACATACTTTCAAGCAGCCTCCTATAGCGCACTACATCAGCGTACGAGTAGTAGAGCAGACAGGTGGCGGGCTCCCCGTCCCGCCCGGCCCGGCCCGCCTCCTGGTAGTACCCCTCCACGGACTTGGGCATGCTGTGGTGGATCACGTAGCGCACGTCCGCCTTGTCCACGCCCATGCCGAACGCGATCGTCGCGCAGATCTGATCACAACGCGACACGTTAGGGTGAAACGTAATAATATCCTCCCCGACCGAATTTCGGCTACTACAGCCAATCTTGAATATGCATATAAGGCTATACGCAGGAAATATTACAGTATCACACACAAGTGCACTTTCTTTTCCTTTACTCTCAAAGTCCGATGAGACGACAATCGGACAAGACATAGTTAGATATTTCATTCAGGCCTACTTTGAGAGTTTGAAGTTTTGGGCAAATGAAATTCGAAATTCTG